>JARLTE010000004.1:1200000-2400000 GCA_030578095.1 Auricularia cornea
GGTCCCGGGCTACATGCTCCTGGCCCACAAGAAGACGGTGTTCGCGGGCAACGGTACTTTCTTCGCGCTGGCTTCTCCCAAGGATTTCAACGAGGCCGTCCTGACCCAGACAGCAGGACAGTGCGTCCTACTGCACTTCCCGATGACGCCCGAGAACCGGACGGTCGCAGTGGAATACTCCCGCTCCGCCGGAGACCTTCACACAAAGTTCCGCTGGGCCCTGGGGCAGCCTGGGGCATGTGTGCGGCTCCTTCTGCCAGGCGAACACGTATTCCTCCCTCCCAACCAGATGTGCACCATGATCTGTCTTGGGCATGACGGCTCCGCCTACTCAGCGACGGCGCTGTCCTATGTGGCAGTGGCGCCGACCACACCCACACAGAGCATGGACCCTTCCCACGCCTATTACTCGGACGTCTCCGGACGCTAGGGCCAGCGATATCTGCTGTCAATGCCCGTATAACGATCTCTCGCAGTCCCCTCTTATCTACCCTGTACAACATCTGTATCGTTAGCCGGACCCTGTATTCTACGTAGCCACGCCTCGGAATGGACATTCCTCCCTCAGGCAATGGTTATTTATCATGGGGCCAAAGTCTCTTCAAACCTACGAAGTACTCGTTAGAGACAACCAACACGCGAGGTTGACCAACCAATCCGAGCTAACAGTCGTAGCATTCGGAGGGCGCGAAGTCACAGTGGCTACCCAGTCAAAGGCGGAGCGCACAAGTCAGCATAGAGGGCAAACTAGAATGCGGAGCTGCGTCAGATGCGGCGGGCACACCCCAGGCCCGGGCGAGGTGAACAACTCTGCGTATTGAGTTCCTGCGGTGATGCATCATGTGAGCTTGCGCAATGGCCGACACCCCGAATGCGAGGATAAAACTACGTTTTTGGGAATCGCGCAATCGTATCATGACAGGGTAGTGGGAAGCTGACTGAGCAGAATCTCGAGCTTGCCCTTTAGCCTGTCCCAGTCATAGATGTTGAGGCCATGGACGCGGCATTTAGCCTCCTGCGCGGCGCCGACAAGTTCATCGACCTGCAGGATCGACGAACCCGACGGCCGGCGCCACATTTTGAGCACCAGCGACGCGCGAAGCATCGCCCAGGCGACCTTCTCATCTCCAGCGGGGTGAGACTTGGAGCTGTGGCGGCAGTTGCCGTTGTTCTCGAGCGCGAACGCGCCGGAGAGCGACGTGATGACCTCCGTGAAGGCGTCAATCCGCCGCTGGCGCAGCGAGAGGAGCCGCGTGAGATGGCGCATGTCCATGTAGGGCAGTTCGTCGTATTTAAGCGCAATGTCAAGCGTCTCCAGCGCCGCCTCCTCCGCCAGGTCCGTCCAATTGAACCTGGACGCGAGCGTGTAACGGAGCATCGCGTTCTCGGGGAGATTGAATCTTTTGGCGTGCAGGGCGAGCCGGACGACGTCGAGCGCGCCAGGGATCTCGTATTTCTCCGCAGAAAGGGCAAGGCGCTCCACGCCCGACACCCTCAGAGCATTGGTCTCGGCGAGGAAGGGCAGGCCGCTGGCGATCTTGAGGAGAATGGCGATCGTCTGGTCGTCTTCGTCGACGGTGATCTGTGCGGGCTCCCCTTGAGCTGCGGAACCTTCCGCTTGAGCGTGCTCAAAGAGAGAAGCAAAAAAGCCCGACGTGCGACACAGGACGGCAGACTGAGTGCGAAAGCGTGTGCCCGTGCGCGTGATGATTTCAACGTCGCCGGTCGTGAAGTCGCTGTGAACGGACGGACTATCTGTTGTGGAGGACGAAGTCATCGTAGGTAGCAGTGAGGACGCAAGGCGAGCGCGTGGAGAGTGCGAGGCGGCCAGTTGGGGGTAATAAACACCCTTGGTTCTCTGCATCCGTGCCCGACCCTATTTGCGGCCGCAAACGAAGAGAAGATACCCTCCTGGCATGTTTGGCAGCGAATCCTCGCTCGATGTAGGTGTAGTTGGATGGGTATTAGCAAGACAACCGAGAAACAGCGATAAATTATGTGCACGTGATGAAAACCTATTGCACGACGGGGCCCTCTCGTAAACGCTTGGAGAACGCTTCTCGACACTGGTAATGCGTGACTTCTCCACTTCACGTCACAGTCAGCATCTGCAGGATCATGACGGCGGAGTAGAAACGCACCGGGGTAAATGCACGGCGATGACGCTCCCACCAATCCGCTTGTGGCATTGCGGACATCTGAAATCCGCAACGCGTCAACCTCACGATCACACCTCGCAAATCAGACGGAACGGCAACGCACATTCGCGAATCGTCCACCCGTACGCGGCGCTCTTGCAGCGCGACCAACCGCCTCGACACCTCCTCCGCGCGCGCCTTTGCGACGTCGCGCACGACGCGCGTGTCGAATATCGGCTGCCGGACCGCCTCGACGAGGAACTCGCGCAGCGCGCCGGCGGGGACGAGCGGCGGGAGGAGCTTGATCGTCTCCTGCGCGTCGAGCCGCGGCGACTGGCGCGAGATGAACGCCAGCGCCGGCTGCAGCAGCGACGCGCGAAGGAGAATGCGCAGCAGCAGCGGGAATATGGACGAATCGCCGCTCGAGCGGTGCACCCGCTTGCAGTACCTGCGTTGCCGACACGGTGAGCCCCGTTGCACCGGGCGGCGCATCGATGGACGCACTCTTCGGCCTCGATGTAGTCCTTCAGCTTGTACACGTAAATCTCAAGCGCCGCTTCATGCCGTCCGAGTCTTCCGAGCAGAATGGCCTTGGCCTCGTACAAGTCTGCTCGGCCAGGTCACCATGGCTTGCATGCGGATAAGTATGCTGGGCACGCACCTTCCGAAGGCAGATGACCGAACAGTCGGTCCGGTCGATAATGCACGTCTGGATTGGAGATGAACTTCAGCAGCTTGTCGTAAGTCTCCTTGCGCTCGTCTGTAATGCATGTCAACATCAGCGAGCACCGCACTGGCACTGGACAGCTCACCTTTCGGCCCGCTGACGACGGCCTGCAGGTACAGATCCGCGAGCCGGTCGTGGAACACCTGGTCCGTGACCTTGACTGGCAACTCGAATATAAGATGCTCGATGAATCGCATGCACAGCCGGGGGTCGATCTTTTCCAAGTAGTCCGCAACGGCGGTGCGCGGGAGCTCTGACTCCTCCAGCGTAAAGATCTGAGGGTACAATGAGTCCACACAAAAGGGAGGCGCGAACGGACGAAACGCACGTTCAGCGCAAGCTTCGCATCGACGTCGAATGCCCACCGCGCCCAGGTGAAGACGGTCTGTGCTTCGCTCGGCGGGAGCTTCTGCAGGTACCGGACCGTGGGGTCCAGCTTGTCGCGCGGGTCGTCGTCCTGCTCGCTCAGCCTGGAGCAATAGATCAGCATGTACAGCGGGAGGACCTGAGCAGATGAAGCACGCACTCCTTGAGCAGGCGCAGCGCCTGGTCGTGCATCTTCTTCCCGGCATACAGGTCAATCAAGTCCGTGAACATCTGCGCACAAGCCATTCAGCAAAACCGCCCCAGCAGCCCGGACGCAAAACAGACGCACCCCGCGCGCGCGCAGCTCCTCCTCGACCTCGGCGACCTCGCACCAGTTCTCGATGCGGCACAGCGGCCCGACGAGCGTCGGGCGGATGACGAGGTAGCTCTTGAACAGCGCGGTGTACACGATCTGCGCGTAGCGCACGAGCTCGGCGGGCGCGAGCGCGCTGGCCGGCGCGGCGGGCAGCGCCCACACGTCCTCGAGCGCCGTGTGCGAGAGCAGCGGGTAGTCGGCCGCCGCGGCCGGCGTGATGTGCAGCGCGGCGAGCGCGCCGGCGGCCTTCTGCCGGCGGTCGGAGAGGTAGCGCACGAGCGTCTCGAGCGCGCGCTTCGACGACGGGTCCGCGACGACCTTGCCTGCCGGCTCTTTGGAGGACATGATGCTCTGCGTGTCGGCGTCCTTCTCCTTGAGCGCGGCGGCAGATGCGGACGAGGGCAGGAACTTGTCGAGCCCGCCCTTGATCATGCTGATGCCCACAATCGACGCCCGCGTGCCCATCGTCGGCTCCTGCTCGATTTCCGGCGTCGTGTGCTCCGAAGACGGCGGCGGGGGCGTGCCACCAAACAGCTCAATCCAGCCCTCGCGCGGCGCAGCGAGCCGGCCGGCGATGTTGGCCGGGTAGAGCGCGACGACGCGCGCGGGGTTCGTCTCGAGCTCGATGAACAGGTCGATCGCGCCGTCGTACTCGCCGCGCGCAAAGTACGAAACCGCCAGAAGCCCTCTGATATGCTTTCGTCTTTGGTCCTGCGTTGTCGCATCAACACTGGGACAGCAGGTATCAGAGAAACCGGTACCTTGTCCGGCAGCGAGTTGTTGTCCAGCGTATCGACGAGCGCAAGCGCGTCGGCGTACGCGCCCTTCGCGACGAGTTCGTCGACCTGCTCCGCCCACGGCCGCATGCGCAGCATCCACAACGCTGTCGCCGCGTTCTTCTCAGCAGGCGTTACGGCGAGCAGCTGTGGCGACAGCAGGCGGACGGTCGCCGATCCTGCTTGTGTACCCGCCGTTGGGACGGCGAAGGGATACGGCAGGCTCTGCGCGGGTTGTAGCGACAAGCTCGAGCGGACGTGCACGCTGGGTTGCTGCCCGGGTATTACGCCCAGCAGGTAATTCTGAACATAAGCTGCGTTCACGGTCAGCAGCCTCGCTCGGTGGGAAAGCAAGAACTCACAGATATCCTCCGGCGCGGAGGGCCACTCCATCCCGCCCAACCTGCTCAGCTTCTTGTCCGGCCCGAAAAACAACGACGCATCTACACGCCCATTGCATCAGCACGCAAACCAAACCAAGATATACGCTGCGCACGTACGTTCTCTGGTAATCATCACCTCGCCCTCGCCGACGCGCACGAGCGACGGCTTCGCCTTCGCGCCGAGGCCGAGCGTCATGTAGTTCCCGAGCCCGGCGAGCGCGCCCATGCTGACGCCCGTCATGCCCGCGATGTTGGACTGCAGCACGCTCGCGGCGTTCGTGCTCGTGGGGAACTCGGACACCGCGCTCGTCTCGAGGTCGAGCAGCACGATGTCCGCCGCGGTGTACGCCATGTACGCCTGCGCCGCGCTGGGGAACGCGATCGCCCGGGGAGAGTGCGGGAGAGACCATTCCTGAGAGAGTTTGAGCGCAAGGACGGGCGTAGTGGAAGGGAGTGCGCACCTTGACTTCGCCGGCCTCGCCGTCGCGCCATGTGTAGAGCACTGCGCGTTTCTGGCACCCGGCCAGAAGATAGGTGACGACGCTCTTGAGCGTGGGGTCGGTGGACGATGCGACGACGGAGGTGTGTAAAGCGAAGGACATGGCATTTCGGGCCTGCGCGAGCGGCTTGGGCGGCGCGAGGGACGGCAGAGGGAGGAGTGTTATTGTCCAGTCTGCAAAGACGCGAGTCAGATCAGCCACTCCGCTAAAACCGGAGGAGGGAAGAGCAATGGGGGTGGCCAAGCAGAGTCAGAGCGCCGAGTTGTCAGAGCTGTCGCAGAGGAAAGGGAACGGTATGGGAGAGCAGGGTAGGTAGACATGTAGAATATCAGTTGTACCGTTAGTCAAGCACCGGACGAAAGTCCACAAGCGCATCGTCAGCACGGGCTTGCGGCAACACCCCTGCCTACAGGCACATACTCCATAGGATAGCAAGAAAGACCTGCTTTGCGAAGGACTGCGCAGGAGGCCCGCGAGCCCGCGCTCGTTGCATCATCAGCGGGCCCCTCGCCGTCGTCTTGAGGCGGCGAGGGAGAATCCCACCGCATAGTCCGCGTACGACTCAGTGGCCCGTCCCGGCAGCCGAGCGCGCCCTTGGGGGGTGCTCGCCATGGGTTTCAAAGCCGCAGTTACGCTGGGGAAACCAAAAAGAATGGGCTCGTGCGGCCTGCCTGGGCGATACGCAAATGTAAAGCAACGCGGCGCCGGGGGCGCGTTGGGATCGGACCCGCATCCCCGCAATCCTCTCATTCCGGGGGCATACGGGCCCCTCGTGCTGGCCGCAGCAAGAGGCTTGCACGCAGTGCAACGCACGGGTGCTATAGGGATTGCGAAGGGGCGGTCGAGGCATCGCGTCTCACAATGCGCGACGCGTCCTCAGCACTGAGCACAGACGTGCCGCTGACCCTGCGCTTGCGCCAAGTTCCCCGGCTGCTGTCGCAGACTCCAAAGCATAGCAAGAGAGACCCGCTCTGCGCGTCATTGGCGGCGCGAATGAGGTTCGAGAGCCGCGACGTCCCCGGGCGTTGCGTCTCCATAAGGAAGCGGTGCAGGCGAGAACCCCCCGCCGAGTGTCCCATCCGCGAGGTGCTCGACAGCACGGCGCGTTCCTGGGAGCCCGCCATGCGTTTCAGAGCCACACGTACGCTGGGGAAACCACAGACAAGTGGATCGTGCGCCGCAGAGTGCTCGGCGCGACGCATGCCTGGACGATACGCACATGTAAAAGGGGCACGTCCAAAGGACGCTGGGGCATACAATTCCCTCCTGCTGGCGCTCCAGTCGGTCGCCCAGCAGGAAGCTCGCGCTCGCACGAAGTGTAACGCACGAAAGCTATAGGGAACGCGAAGGGCGCGGACAAAGGGTGGCCTAGGCATCGTCGCACAACGCGCGACACGGCACGTGCACTGGCGTTCTACCTTCGGGCAGCAGAGAGGAACACGGCACACTATCTCCGGAGCAGCGCCTGCAGCCAAAGCACATCCTGGGATAGGCGCCAGAGTTGTCTCCTGCAGATGCCATCCGGGCTGACATCGGGCAGAGCATGTGGCGAGTCTGGACGTCCCCGCAGACCATCGTGTCTAGCGGCGGTCGACGAGGAGACCAGCTCGAGATTTAGCAAGCAACTGACGCTCTCCAGCGTCCGCTCCAGCCGCCGCCTGTGTGCATACGAGCCCCTAGCTCGATGGTCGCCCTTCCACCGCGCCTATGCGCCGGAAGCGGAAATGCACGACACAAAGCGCGTGGGGAGACACGCGGGACGAGGCAGAGCCCATCCTGGTGTTAAGGTGAAGATCGTGGGCTACGAGCCGGACCGCACGGGCGCGTCCTGGGCTCGACACGCCTCGGGAGTGCCGTTCGAAGTGGACTGGATGCAGCAGGGGGGGACGAAGCAATGCACGGCAACTCCCAGTGTCGCGCTCCACGCAGCATGCACGCTGACGACGTTGGCATGGCACTCTGCTGCCGCCCGTCATGCACGCGAAGGCCTCCGCAATCATTGCGTGTAACAAGCCGTCTAACGCCGGTCGGCTAGCAGACCGACTCGATGTGCAACGGCAGAGGCGCTCTCCGACATGGCAGAATAGTCGTCTGGCCAGCCCATGTGAGCGCATGGCACGGGCATGTGCGATGCAAAGCGCGTCAGGGGCTCCCCGTGGCCATGGTGTGAAGCCCGGACGCATGGCGTGGTCAAGTCATGAGTCCAACAACGGTAGAGCGTTCCTTTAGGAATGAACCAGACGCGGCGGGGAGACCGCGCGATACTCGGCGGCGACCAGAGCGTCGTCGTATGCGAGACGAGCACAGCGCGCGGCACCCTCGCGGTCTGCACGTCGGACCGCGTCGTCGACGGTTCGTCCTGACTCGTGCTTCGCCAACATGGCTCGCAACGCGGAAAAGGACGCGCACGCCGCAGCTGACGAGTGGGACGTCCTGCGCACGCCGCCCGCGGGGGAAGACTCGGGGCACGTCTTCCACGACGGCGGCTGGCGGCCATGGTCGACCGACCTTATGCAGGCAGAATGTGTCGAAATGAGGTCGGCATGGCACCCAGCTTCTCGCAGCCCGTCGCGCACGCGATGATTATGTGCACCGCTTGACCAAGTGCTCGAGGGCGAAGGACGGATGCGGGCACGAGCGTCGGCACCCGACGCACGTACGCGACACGGTAATACAGGGACCGGGTGGAACAGGCAAGGGCGTGGGAAAGCAACGAGGCACGTACCGCATAGTATTACGAGCGAGTTGATATCGCGCAGGAACGCAATACGCTCGATGGCGCGCGCGCGGCCGGTGACGCTCTTCTTGACCTCGACCAGGTTGGCGACGGTGCGGGTCTGGTCGTCTACGAGAGAAGCATTGGTATACCCAAGGCGGAAGAGTTGAATATATGCGTACCAGGGTGGTCGTCAAGTTCGTATACATGCAGGTTGCCCGTGCTCGTCCCGACGTACAAGTGATCGCCTGCAACGCGTCACGGACAGTCGCGACACGGAGGTCTAGCAAAGCGGACCTTGGATGCAGACGGCCTCGACGCGCTCCTTGAAGCCCTCGAGGACGGCGTGGACGGTGAAGGGCGCCATGGGTTTATTAGCGCTGGTGGCAGACCGCGACAGAGCAGCGGATGACGCGGCGACACGGTCCGACAAGTCCGCCGCGCGTCTCTCTTCCTCCGCTCTTCTGCTCGCTCCAGGAAACCGCAGCTGCTACAAATATCAAGTGCATGTGCCTGGAAGCTTGCTGTCCTTGCACCACACAACGAAGAAGTGACGCTTTGAATATACTACCCTTTGCCAGAATAATGCTTTCCTACAACCGCCTGGGCACGCTGGCATCTGCAACCGAGGCAGCATGTTAACAACGTGCCAGGCCCGCACGGTGGCGTTTGAAGCTTTGAAGCCTTGCCCTCCCGCAATGCCGCCTGCGTTCCACCCAGACTTCCAAAGCGGCGACTTAGAGCTCGTCAGTGCTGGCGGCAAGCTGCGTTTCCGGACCCACGCGGCGACTCTGGCTCGCGCCTCAGGCTTCTTCGCCGCGATGTTCGCGGACGCAAAGGCGGACGCTGCCAACGGCGAGCCCGCGCAGATCACGCTCGACGAGGACGAGCGCACGCTCGAGGCCCTGCTCCGCATCGTGCACGGCGTGCCCTTCCTCTCGGCGCTCGACCTCGAGGGCGACATCGACGCGGTCGAGCGGCTCGCGCTCGCGGCGGAGAAGTATGACGTCGGCGCGGCGCTCGAGGTCGTCCGGCTCGCGCTGCACTCGCCCGCGCTCCGGGCAACCGAGCACGCGCTCCGCCGCTACGCCCTAGCCTCCCGCCTCGGCTGGACGGCGATCGCGCAGGAAGCGGCAACAGCCTCGCTCGACGTCGTGCTCGACTACCGCAGCCCTCTGCCTCAGATGGAGATGCGTGACCTGGAGCGCCTGCTCGCCCTGCGCCACAGCCGCATCGCCGCCTTCACCGATGCCCTCGACGCCGCGGACGGGCCATTCGTATCCGAAAGCTCTCCGACGTGCCGCGTCGGCGGCATCCCCCACCAGTTAGACCCCTCCGCGTGGACGATGCTCAAGCAGAGCATGCTGCTCGAGATGTGGCAGCGGCCCTCGGGAGCGTCCGTGCTCGCCGACCGCGGCGCGATCGCGGTCTTCCGCGGCATGAAGTGCTGCATGAGCGCCCCGCGCCACAACTGGGAGAGGTTCCTCGAGCGCCTGAGCACGCTTATAGATGGGCTGCCGAGTGAGCTGTCTTGACGCCGTCCCGGCTTCGCCTCGCCCGCCGCCTTCCTCGCTGTTCACAGCACTGAGACTACTGCTGAACCTATGCCGCTATCGGTTGTACACGACTAACTGCCTCGGTGTAACAGATATGATTAGCCCCGAATGTCCATGCACAACGGCGCAAGCCACAACGCTCGGATTCAAAACGCTGTGCGTGCTCGGTATGCCATGCCACTGGACGTCCCCCAAATAAGCGAAACCCAACGGCCTGTCATATCATCGCTCAGAAGTAGAAAGGAAGTCCTAAAATCCCTCACGTATGTAATTGAGCAACTTAGAAAGTAGTGGATCACGCGTCGAGACGCGCTTTAAGACTCCGCAGCTCGCCTCGTCACGACGGCAATTCGCAGGTTGCACATCGCTCAGACAATCTGGTTCTCATAGACTCCTCTTGTGCAGTTTTGATCCTTGAGAGTCGTAGGGGTTTCAACACGAAATCTACTCAGCAGTTCCACGGCCCGGGGGCCGGAGATGATGCTCGCCGGGGAAGTCACGTCGGTCGGCTAGGACGGTATCAGTGAAGAGTTCTTGGTTGGAAGCGGTGCCTTGCAGGTATGGGGCTTTCGTCGGGCCTGGCCCTCACTTGTACTTAGTGCAAGCTAGTCACATGACTCGGCAAGGAACAAGATGTCAATAATGTTTCATTTTACCTACGCCAGAGCAGGTATTTGAGCTCTCAGGTAAGCTACTGTGGATCAGGCCCGCTGGAAAACTGTGTCTTTTTTTGTATTTTTGCCGGTCCGGGTGTCAAGAGACCGTGACCGTTGTTCTTATTGAGACTCCGACGAATCACCCTCAGGCTGCTCGGCCGGTGGACCGCCACTTTCGACCGCCATGCATTGTACCCTCACTGGCCTTGCTATTCTAGGTGCTGCGTAGCTTTACGTGCCTGCAACGCCCCTGGCCAACCCCTCGCGCGTCTCTCGTGCCTCGAAATGAGTATATTCAAGCGGGCGTCTGCCCGCCGCAAGGCAACGCCACCCATTGCTGCGCTTGATAGGGGTTTGAACAGATGCCAATCATGTCCATCCGCTATTAGCTGCCTGGCGTCGGCAGGTTCGAGGGCTCGGCGAGCCTGTGCCTGCGCGGCTCCCAATCCCCGTCGTGACTCGTCTGCACTCCAGCTGCTCGTCGATGGCATCTTTTCGGCCAGCGTAATTTATGGAGCGTGGCTTGCATTTTCCTCCCGCAAGGTCTGGGTCTTTGTTTCCCCTGCTGGATTCCGGGTTCCTGGCTACTCACTGCGACCCCCTACTTGGCCGACGTGTTTCCGGGCGCCCGAGGCTGCTACACGAAGTATTAAGCATGCTTCCTGGAGCTGTCGGCCTCTGTATTTCAGGCGCCGGACAGCTAGGAGTCGTACCGCCTTCCTTGGATTCACCTGCAGAGTCGGCGCTCGCGTGCTGCGGGGGAAATGTCAATGGACAAGGCTAACCCAAGTCGTGGTGCTATCGACCAGGGAAATGGTGTTGGTGCACTCAACGTGGACTCCAGCGCTTCGCCACCTGCCGCCGAACGGTACTGCCCTTGGACACTTTCCTCGCGAGCGTCGAGGCTCATCGAGCGTTTGGGTAACGCGTGCGCAATCCCCAGAGGGTTGATCAGGTTCAAACTTACAGTACTACGACGATATGAGGTCTTGGTCGAAATGATCCAGGATCCTCCTGTGTGTTATCTCGTACGGGTTTCACAGGTCAGTGCATTGGCGCCTAATCCAGGATTTCCCTCGGCAAGCTTTGCCAGAAGCAGCAATCTCACTGCACGCCAGCGTCAGAGGGTTATGGCGTCAGCACGTACGGGAACGTAAGGCGTTGCCTGTTGGTACTCTATGCTCCAGACCCTCGGCCGAGGATACTTACATGAACGATATAAAAGCCCAGCATTACCAGACCAAAGGCATCACTGGACAATCCTCAGCTGCTCCCTACTCTCAAGCCTTGCAATGCTTCGCATCGTCTACGTCTCTCTTTGTGCCATCACGGCCATGGCTGGCATGAGCAACGCCCTCGTATGTTCTGACCAGCTCCACGCATTGCCAACGATGCTCACCCGTCCTGATTTCTTAGGTTCTGCCCAGGCAGACGGTCGACTGCGCCACTGCGACGCCTCAGGCCATCCCCCTCATCCGCGCGTACAACGCGGTCATAGTCGACCACTACTACAACACCAACACGTCCGAGATCACGCGTGCGGCGGCCTCAGGCTGGAACATCACCGCCGTCGCGGGCCGCGTGCTGCCCACGCAGCTGCCGGGCACCATCCCGCTCTTCCGCCTCGTCAACGGAGGCGTCCACGCGCACCTTCTCACGGCGAACGTCACTGAGCGCAACGGCCTCATCACCGGGCCCGCCGCGCAATGGACCGACGAGGGCATCGCCGGGTACATCCTGGGCTCGCCGCTGTGCGGGACGGTCCCGTTCTTCAGGGTGTTCGGGAACGGGCACGACTACTTCTCTACGCTCAGCGCGGCCGAGAAGGCCGCTGCGCTCGCGAACGGATATGTCGACCAGGGCAATACTGGGTTCATTTGGCTGGCTTAGTGTCGTTCTTATTGAAGCATCCTGTATTTCACGTCCTTAGTAGGATTAGATGTCCTAAGGCTGCGTCGAATGCCAACTCAACGCACTTCCTCTGGACGATTCTCGGGCGCCCGTTATTGGATAGACACAGTGGATAGTTTCATATCGGGGAAGGGAGTGATAACTGGAGTGGCCAAAGCGGCATGCAGAATGACGTTAAGTCACTCGGATAGGATGAGACATATAATACTCGAAAGGGAGCGTTAATAATCGCCTGCAGCGACCCCCAAGGGGGTGTCAGAATTTTCCATAAGCATATCACGTCATAATATTTCATAAGCCCTCCAGGGCTCAACTAACTAACTGTTTTGCCTCCGAATTACCCGATTTGGTAAGCGTCGGATCTATATGACCGATAATCGATCACATCTGCAGTGTCAGGGACCAGTGCCTTTCAACTTTAGTGATCCAAAAAGCCACTCTAGTGGGATATGACCTTGAATTCTGCTAGAGGGCCCTATAGAGAGCATTCTTAAGTCATTGGGTCCACCGAGAGTGGGATCCTAGGCACTTTGAAAAATATTCTGTAAGCTCTCGGACGCCAGACTAACTAACCAGCGGAGTATCACGGGATCAAATTCTGACACCCCCTTGGCGACCCCATTGTTCTCATTTGGACTCCGACGATCGTCCCACCCCATCGACCACCATGAGCAAATCCACTTTCTCGATCCTCGGTTGGCCACTACTCTTCGAGGGATACCTGTCCTAAGTGCCCCACCGCTCTTAGGGCCTTAGGCGCTAAGCAGGTCCTCGCGCGACGCGCAGCTGTCTCGCGCCTGAGCCGTCGACACCCCGCGCCCTGCGCGAGGTGGGCGCCCGTGTTACGGGCCGCTGTCGCACTGAAAGGCAATGCGACCCATTGTTGGAGTACCCAATGGCGTCGAGTAGCCGCCGATAGCGCCCAGCCACCAGCTGCCGAACGTCAGCACGCTTTGAGCACGCTAGAAGGGTCGAAGGTACGACGCTGACAAAGTGGGTGCGACGAGATCACGTCGTGGTCGGTACCCCTACGGCTTGAGCGACAGAAACTGCTCTTCTATACCAGGTTTTCTCCCTGCTTGATGGCATGTCTCGTTCGCAGCCTCCACGTTCGAAGATCCTTGTTCTCGAGTTCCTCCGGCGGCTCCACCTAGTTGCATTCGGTCTTCTGGATTTCCCACTTGCGATCATCATGCTTCCGTTTTCGGCTGTGTGTCGTCGTGCTCAACAAGATGCACGACAAGTCTAGTGTATGTCGTGCCATCCTCCTTCCCCGCCTGGTTCTGGGCGCCGACACAGTATCAGCCACTTGCCGCCGGCCGGGGCTGTCGGCCTCTGACATCCCGGCGCTCGAGTCGCGTCGTTTTTCTGGGATTCATGTGCTGCATGGGCGTCCGGACCTGTCGGCCGTGCCGCGGAGGTCCTGTCGACCGCAGGCAATCAGGCTAGTCTCATTCGCCGTGGTCTCGAAGGGGTCTCCACGCTCGAGGCGGGACCAGCGCTTCGCCACCAGACGCTGAATCGCAATGCCGCTGGTCGCTTACCGGGGACGTCTTGGCTCACCGACCAAAAGTCTCACAGTGCGTATTGTCTTCACGCAGGGGGCTGGTCAGGTTCGTAATTGCTACTGCAAGGAGGGACCTCAAGCATCGTCATATGTTGGGCTTGGCCACTGGGAACGCGTTACATCTTCATCCATCCGCAGAATACTCCGAGGAAGGAGCCGGTGGATGCTTCAGCGCTTTAATCCGGGGGTTCAGATCCCTCGGAACAGCAACCGAATCGCAGGGAACTGCGGTCTCTCTGCGCGTCAATGTCAGAGACGGCTGGCGTCAGTGACCTTTCCATGTCGCGAGGCGCTGCGTTTTCCCTCGAGATCCTCGGACGGAACCAGTTCGTGCAACATTATAAAAGACCGCCCTCTCCATACCAAGGCCAGCAGACACCCCCAGTTGTTTTATCCATCTGCAAGTCAACCAATGTTCGGCATCGTCCACGTCTCTCTTTGTGCCATCGCGGCGATGGCCGCTACAGTCGGAGCACTGGTACGTTCTGACCACTACTTCCCGCAGTTCCGACGATGCTCACTCACTCGGATTCCAATTCTCAGGTCCCCAGGCAGACGGTCGACTGTGCCGCGGCGACGGCCCAGACCGTCCCGCTCATCCGCGCGTTCAACGGGTTCGACCACTACTACAACACCAACACCTCCGAGATCGCGCGGGCGTCGGCCTCAGGCTGGACGCAGATCGCCACCGCGGGCCGCGTGCTGCCCACGCAGCTGGCGGGCACCACCGCGCTCTTTCGCCTGGTCAACGGGACGGGCGGCGCGCACCTCCTCACGACGAGCGTCGCCGAGAGGAACAGCCTCATCACCGGCCCGGGCGCCCAGTGGACCGACGAGGGCATTGGAGGGTGGGTCCTGCCGTCGCAGCTCTGCCCGGGAACGGTCCCGTTCTTCAGGCTGTACAAGGACCCGCGCGACCACTTCTCCACTATCGGCGCGGCCGAGAGGGCCGCGGCTCTCGCGGACGGATACGTCGACCAGGGAAATACTGGGTTCATTTGGCCGGCTTAGAAGCTCGTAATACTGAAGCATGCTGTATTCAATGCACGGTGCTGGGTTCATCTGTAACGCCTCGAATCTCGCTTGCGTCCCCGCAAATACTATTCCTTCCTAACAGATGAGCGACAACTTCCCACCACTACCTTTAGAAACCCAAGGTATATACACTTCTCATCCCCTCTGCAGCTTGTCTGGCACTTTGCCAATCTCCGCGCCGAGTGTCATTTTTCTTTACCGCGGACGAGAATACTTAAGCTTCTCGAAACATTTGGTTCGTTTAAAGTCGACTGAACATGGCATAATGGCGCATAGCCCAGCGAACCCGTATTCATATGAAATTTAGCATACCCTGAAGCGAGGAACGAAATAGCGCCTCAGAAGGTTGTCGACCTACCGTTTTGGGACAAGGGTCCGATCGGTCCGACTCCGCGAAGCTTGCCTCCCACGAACGTCGAACGTCGACGCACATGGCCGCCGCACCCGTCGACGTGACCCCGCTCTTGGAGCCTTCCGAGCGCGCGCTGCAGGACGCACAGTCGCTGTGCGCCGATGCGCAGGACGTCGTACATTCTACAGCTCGGCTGGCGGTCGATGTCCTCGCCCTGGACGCGCGTGTCCGCTGGGTCAGCGAGGGCATGCTCGAGCAATTCAAGGTGCGCATAGCCCACAACTGCAGTCAGAGATCCAATACTGAAAGAGGGCTCTAGCTGGCTGCGGCGGTGGCCAAGACGCTTGAGGCTCAGCGCCAGCGCTTACTGGACCAAGTCAAAGTGCGCATTGTGACACTCATTGTGTCCCAAATAACCTCTGAGCAGGAGTGGGACTCCCAGCGTGCTCAGCACGTGAGCGCCCTGGACGCCGTGCTCGACGCCTGCGGCGCGCAGTTCGTCCCGGTCTCGTTTTACCACACCGAGGCGCTCGCGGACGACTCGGACGTCTTCCGGGACCCAGACAGCCCTGAGCAGCAGCCCCACGTCAACGGCTTCTCCAAGCCGAAGCAGCCGCAGAAGACGCTGCGCGACTTCATCGACGAGCGCGCGATCGAGGACGCCGGCGACCGCGTCGACGACGAGCGCAACCGGTTCGACGACCTGCTGGCAGCGAGCATGCGCGCGCAGGCCTCGCTGGAGGCGCACGTCGACTTCCTCCAGCTCCCCCAGTCGGACTACCCCGAGGTCAACCCAGAGCCGGCGCTGCTCGACCAGGAGAAGTACGCGGCAAGGATGGCAGCGCATCTGACGGCGCTCGCGAGACACTATGAGCAAGTCTGCGCAGCGGCGAGGGAGGGCGTCGCGGCGCACGATGCGGAGGTGCTCGCGCGCGACACGGAGGAGCTGCCGGCCATCGTTGGCGAGTTGCGCGAGTTCGCGGGCCGCATACAGGACATCCGGTTCGTCCGCGCCTCCTCCCATCTCACATCTTCGCTGACATTTCACAGCACGCACCTCTCCGAGAAACATCACACCGCACAATCCAACCTCTCCGCGCTGCGCGTGACGCAAGGGCACCTCGACGCCCTCGAGAAGCAGCTGGAGACGACGCTCGCAGACGAGGACGCGCTCGCGAGCACCGCGGCGGACATCCTCGAGCACCTGCACGCGCACCTCGACGCGCTCGCCGCGCTGCGCGAGACGTACGAGTCCTACCGCCTCGCGTACTCGCGCCTCGTGCTCGAGCTCGACCGCCGCGCGCGCTACTCCGCCGCCGCGGAGGAGGTCGTCCTCGGCGCCCTGGCCACCCTCGACACGATGCGCGAAGGTCCGTCGTCACCCCCTTTTTTTCGCCTTTGCTGACGCTGACGGGACGGCGCAGAGGAGATGCGCGACCGCGCGCTGTTCTTCGCGGAGCAGGGTGCATACCTGCCCGACGATCTGTGTCTGTACGTCGGCGCCGCGCCGCCGCCAACTGAGTTGGCACAGGGTCCCCGCGAGGACCTGCCTGTGCTGGACGAGCGGGACGTCGCTGAGGTATGTTCCTTCAGACGGATCCGGGTTGCTGCGCGCACTCATGTCTGCAGGCAAGGAGAAACGTCGATCTTTCTGAAGGACGGTTATGAAGTCTGGGCTACACCTCCGCTACGTGTATAGTATCAACGACATGGGTATTTAAAGGGCTTGGGGTTTTGAGTCTGACCATTGCTGACTAATCTCATTGGCCTTACTTACTCGTCGTTCGCGCGCCATCTGGGTTGGGCCGCACGGGTCTCGCCAGGGAATGAACAAGCGGATTTGCTCAATGCTCTCATACTTACAGTCTCCGGCTCGGCGTTCCGTGGCCGCTGTGGCCTCTGACCTGCGGTCCACGGCTTACTCTCTCTTCTCGCCGGAGTTTCCACTCCAAGCAGTCCGCTCTTCTGGGTCATTCTCCTACTATATGCAGAGCGGCGCGACGATCCCCTCAGCGTCGGCGGTGACAAAAGCCCGTGGCCGGGATAGTGTTTCTGCAATGGCTTGCTGATGGCTGCACGGAGAATCACTGGCCCACCTTCCCGTCGACGATGTGCCGGTCTACGGGCACGCCTGGTTAGTCATCGTATTGCGTATCGCGGGCTCAGTCGCTATCCTCCGAGTCTCAGTCATCCGGCCGTCGGGGACCTCCTCGTCGCCCCTTGCAGGTGACGCAGTCCCGCAATATGATTGATGACCTTCGCGGTTTGCGACGCTAGTCATTTCGCACCTATTAGACTCCTGGTCTCACGCGGGGACTCCTTTGTGGCTCTATGATGCAGCAGGCCCCTCGTAGACCTACACCGTCTTGTGGCTCTGCCTCTAGACCTTAACGGCGGGTAGGTAGTGCTGAGTCACAGCAGTCGGTGTTCGGCTTGCACGAACTTGTCGTCCACGGGTGCAGAGCATGAACGCGCGGCGCCTGCCGGCCAGCAGCAAACCTCATTGCATACACGTTGCATCCTCCAACTCTCCATCATCAGTCACCATGGATGCGCCGGACACCAAGTCGACTGAACCGGTGACGGTGCTGCACCCCGACTTCACCGAGGGCGACATCGAGCTCGTCCCCGCGGACCGCACGTGCTGCTTCCGCGTCCTTTCCAGCACCCTCCGGCGCACCTCGCCGTTCTTCTCGGACATGTTCTCCAACTCCCAGCCCGACGGCGCGCAGGTCGCCTTGTCCGAGGACAAGGAAACGGTCAGGATGCTGCTGTCCGTCGCCAACGGTCTTTCGCTTCCTATAGACAAGCCAGGAGATATGGACTGTCTCGAGCGGCTGGCGTACGCAGCCGAGAAGTATGAGATGCGCGTCGTGCTGGACCTGGTGCGCCTAGTGCTGTGGCACAAGGAGCTGCAGCGACCGGAGCTGGCCCTCAGGCGCTACGCACTCGCGACACACTTCGCCTGGGCGGACCTCGCGCGCGAGGCGCTCATCGCGGCGCTGGATGTCGACTTGTCATCCGCGCAGCTTCCACCAACCATGAGTGCGCGCGAGCTCGCGGGGCTGGTGTCGCTCCGCGACCGGCGCGTCAGGCTCTTCGTGGAGCAGATCGATTATACCCTGAAGCGCGCCTGCAGCTGCCCGCTCAGCGCATGTTCGGACCCAGAGGGGATTTGCTGGCCCGAGCTTAAGCAGGCGATGGTGCTCGCCATGATGTCCCGGCCGTCCGGTTCCTCGGTCCTGACGGTCGACGCTGGAGCCGTGGACAACGTCCGCCTTGTCACATGCGAGTCGAGGCGGCAGCACAGCGGGAAGCGGTACCTCTGGGCCGAAACGCAAACCAAAATCCAAGCGCTCATCGCCAGGCTGCCGTCGACGCTCTGAGGCGCGGTCGTCAAGTTATGTGGGGTCGATATGTCCAGTAGGAAACGCTGTTTCTTCCCGACCGACTGGGACACGCGCTCGGATACGACCGATGCATGGGTGAGCTGCGTCGTGCCCTGCTGCCCTGGGTGAGCCTCATTTGGCAGAACAGGAGTTGTGGCAAAGGGGGTTGGGTAGACATAGGGACTGTCGCATCATCTGTAGCTCTCACAACCTTTACTCTCGGACGCTGTTCGGGCAACGGAGGGGCGACGGACTTCGCTGGCCGTGACCTCCCTTTACTGCACTACGGCCGCAATGCTCTCGGGGTGTTCTGCCCGCGAAGGGGGCAAGACACGGCAATCTCGTCTACGTGATGCAGTCCAAGCGGCGTCTTTCCCCAGGAGACAGGTCTGGTCTGTGCCTTGCTCGAGCACACACTTCGGCCACAAATGGTCTCAGGTGCTTATTGACTAAGCATGGCCGCCGCAGCGCCCGCAGGTGAGTAGCAGCATCGCAGCCTTTCGTAAGCCTTGGTGAGAGATAGTGTATCGCATCCAGCTCTGCGGGCCCCAGAGATGGGTCTCGGCCGCCGCCAGCCAACCGCCAGCGGTTAGATTTGCAGCCGCACAGCGCGCAGCATACATGAGAGAGTCATGAGAGTTTGACCAATGGTTTCACTCATAATTCTGCAAACTAGATAGTGGATGGTCAGTGCTTGTTTCCGGGGTCTCTAATTCGTAAATCCCAATACCATAAGGCAGGTACAACTGAAAAGGAGACCATGGACTCCTCCGAACTCATTGTTAGGCGCATCCGAGGCAGCTTCTACTGTACACAGTACATCGCCATCGAGTCGGCGGCGGAGATGTGGAGAGAGAGCCATTATTACAAAGGCGGACGTCACGTCGCGTCTGCAGGAAGCTTGAGAAATTGTGATACGCGATAGAGGATCCTGTGGTGGAGCGTCCGCTTTCGGGCCTTGGATCACTGGAGGATCCTCAGGGATCACGCCGGAAGTCGATCTGGCGATCCTGCTGCGCAGAATGTATGCGCAGCACTTGCCTCGGATCAGGCACGAAGCATCGGGGCTTGATTTCCTTGCAATGGGCTGTAGACCAGGCGAGGCGCCGAAACACTCTGGCGAGAAGTTGCAACGGTGATCATGACTGGCGAGTGGAAGCAGGGAGCGCTTTCATATGCGCTGGACACTCAGAGCGACCGGGATCGGGCTGCGGTATGATGGTGTTTAGTGTTACTGGACTGTCGTTCCTGATGCTGTCTAAGCCCCAGGACCTACGTATGGTGCGCAGCACGAGCCACCTTGAACGAGTACATAATCCGTATCTCGTGAGCCGATGAGGATAGGTGGAGAGAAGACGGTGTGTGGTCTGATATGTGGTCCTATGCACGCTTGCTATCTATATGCGAATGAATCCTTCACCGCACAGGCGCAACACTCAGGAGTTTCCCCTTTTACAGCCATAGGACCCGGTATTGAGACTGCGGCAGATTACGTAAACCTGACCAATGCATGCGACACTCGGAGCTGCCAAATTGGTATTGACGCGCCATTGAGCGAAGCCTCTCGCGTGACGCGCAGTCGTGTTTGGAACCACGATGCGACTTGCGCGTGAGAACCACGTCCCAGGCGTTGACTCAGGGCCCCGGCCACACCGCTCCGTCCCGCAGCTCTATTCTGGACCGATCTGCAGCGTCAGGGCCTGGTCAGGGCGGCCGTGAAGGCATCCTCAGAATTTGAAGAGCCCAACGGATACTCGTTGGGGCATGATGGGGATCACAAGATGCAGCATCGCTCTGCGCTTCATTACCCGTTCGGTCTGAAATCTCGCCGGTAGCCACGCGGAGGTGCGGTTGAGTAAGCAGATCTCTATGGTGATCTCCGTTGAATTTCGCGGGCGCCCCTTTTGCATGATGCTTCGGGACACGATGGGCCCTCCCGGCACTGCGTGGCCATCTTGCACCGGGGCGTCTCGGCCCATATGACCCAGCCAAGAGCCCTCTCACATGGCCGGCGCAACAGACGGCACAACATCGAACTGCAATTTCGTACGAACACAAGGACGCCTAGGCACAATATGCAATCAAAACCCAAGCCTCCTGCGGGACGGCCGGGCTCAGCGCCCAGCTCATGGCGGCGTGTTTCAACGCGGCCGCCCTGCTGTCATGTCGCGCGACGCTTCCCGCAGCGATGACACAGTGGAAGACGATCCGCTCATGAGCTGCGCATGCGGCGGAGAGGGCAATATATTGGCATGTCCAGTCGACGTCGGGCCTGTCAAGCTTGGCCAGACTGCAGGACGGTTCTTGGGAGGAAGAAATCGATCGGAGGGCGATGGAGGGCGGAGGATATGGCCGCTGGGTCCGCGGGAGGGGGGGAAAGGTGGTGGTGGATGATGAGGAACGGGGCTCTTATGCATCTCCATAAGACCAAGACTCGGAGGATGGGGTCGACAAAGATGAGCTTACCCTGAATGGGGATGCTTGCTGTTCGCGCCTGAATCGCGCGGCCGAGGGGATCATATTCGTCGGGTTGTGCTATCAGAGCCCATTAATAACCATCCAGTGGTACTGAGCCGAACATACATGGCGTCTATCGCGTCCAGACGGCTCGAAAGGCTCGTCCAAATCGGACCCACAGTCTGACGAATCCTCGTATTCAGGCGACGCGGGCGGGGATTGGGCCGGTGAACCATGATGTGTAGGTGGTCGGCGTGCTGAGGGTGACGCGGTACTGCTAGAGCCGGAGAGACGTTCATCGACAGTGGCGACGGGTGAGTTGTGTGGCTGCCGCGGCGTGTAGGCGCCGGCGGCGCGTTCCCGCTCCACTCGCGCCTTCCACCGCAGTCGTGCCTTCTCTTGCTCGAGCTCTTTGTGCCTAAGGTCGTTGTACAATGAGCTGCGCGTCGTCGATGGTATTGTCTGAGTCTCTGCAACCCACTTTTGGTAATAGCGTTTCTTGCTCGCGATACGCGCTTCGCGTCGCTCTGCCTCGGTGGTGTACTTGATGGGAGGAGCCATGAAAGAGGGGCGAGGGAAATTTGCGCCCGTCTTGCTTCGGGTTCATAAAGGTTCGCAGGAGAAAGACGGCCGCGATGCATCGGAAGTGAAAGTCCGGATCGGGCACGTTGTGACACCGCCGACCATCGCGGCTTCTGAAGTTTGCACCCCTACGCCGCGCGCAAGCTATCCAACACACATTTTCCGGAACAGAGGATGGCTTAAGATGCGTCACACCTGGAACTGAGAGCGGTCCATCCGTTTCTGGAAGCCGAAGCAAATCGCGCGGCATTATCGATGGGGACCCGCCGAGCGCAGGTGACCCTTCAGCCACTCTAATAGACCAGCTCGGGAAGAGCTCCAGGGGCTTGTGTATACATGAAGTGAAACGGTCCCGAACCCCCGATAGCCTCTTGGATTTGCAAGATCTCGACTTGATGTGCGGCTATCTCTTTGTTCCTTGGCGTGATCGCATTCCAATCGTTCATTTTTATCTGTGTTTACAAAGCACAAGGCGGCAATGTTATACAAGAGACGCGTGCCTCGCCTCATTCCCGGTTTCTAGGTGACAGATATCTTTGAAGGTACAGTATTCGAGGGAACGAAGCGTCGGGTTAGCTGCGAGCCTGGTTAAGCGCGTTCCGAAGCTCACCGGCTTTCTGAACGCTCCCGAAGCTTCTCGTTTATCGACATAATCGCCCGAAGTCATCGGGCATGGTATCTATTTTCTGGCGACGCCAAATCTCCCCGGTGATTCTCGGGTCGAATTTCGCGACCAAAATAGCAAATAGGCATTTCATATTGAGGAGGTGGTGTTGACGAGGAGGCCGCAGCTCATCGGGGGGATTGGAAAGCAGGTGCACTGCTGGAGGAGTGGCAGTACTGTGATCGATAGAAGAAAGCCGCTTACGTTCCCTTCCATTCTTCTCCACCACGAGCTCACCCCAGAATCATCGACTGCCAGACAGGGGTGCATAACATCAAGCAGATGACGGGTGGTCCCTGGGCGCTGAGCAGCGGTAACGTCGCGCGAAGGGGGACATTCTGCATGCAATATGTAAGCCGGATTCAGTCATCATGCTGCTGCAGATTGGCGGGGATCGTCAGGGCCGGCGCTTGAGCGCGACGTCCGCTGGGTCGTCACAAAATCACCCAGAGCAAGCGCGTAAATGGCGCAGGCGGACACAGTGAGATAAGGTGAGGGAATAAGCGGGCGTGCCCTCAGTGTTATTGCCGGATGTACAAGCACGAAGCAGCTCGTCGGCGTCGCAGCGGATGGAGCGAAGCGCCTTGGAAGCGCCCGTAGTGGTCATTCATATCCGGTGCAGGGTTTTCGAGGACCAAAGCTCGCCATAGCGCCTTCCCATGAGTACCTTTGCATATGCTTACCGGACAGTGACTCGAGAAGCAGAAGGAGCGGGCTGCCAGGTAGGACATAGCTGCCACAAGTCGGGTCGGTTGAACACTTCCTGTCCCTGAAACGGTGATTTGACGGAAGCCCCTCGAGGAGACCAAGCTTCTAGAGCGAAGGAGGGAAGGCTATCACCGCCGGCAGTAGGGATGATATCTGAAGAACAGCAGTGTACGAGAAAGAGGAGCAACGGCTGAGTTTCAACCCGAGGCTGTCCACCTTGGATACTAACTTGCCACGTCCACTTTGGTCGCAGATTCTGGCACTCCGCCCAGGCCTGCATGCTTCCCGTAGACATACAATATCGCGTATACCTGCTAGGGCAGTTCTTCCGGCTCTGCGTCGCTCCTCCAATCGGGCTCCTTGGAATTCTGTACTTCGCTGATGCGGCTGGTGCCCTGGGGTACATCCTGACGGGCGCATTGCTTCTGTTCAGTATCCCTGTGGCGTTCTTTGGCCTCGGGTACTACAGTCACTTCGTCAACCAGCGCCGCGCTCGCAGTCTCGGCGCAGTTCTTGCCCCAGAGTTTCACAGCGGAACAGCAGGCAATGCTGATATTTTCCTACGTGCCTTGCGTGGCGGCGGCGGCTCTGGAACAGGTCGCGCATACATAGGCAACAACTGGCTAGATCTATTCCAGCGGACTGGTTCTACCACTTGTAACATGCGCGTTCTAGGCGCCGATAAGGTATGGATTACACGCAGGCGTCACACACCTTCTCACGTCGTCCCTGCGGCTTGCGGCAGATCTTGACAATGGACGATGCAGTGATCAAAGCTGTTCTCGCGACAAGCTTCCAGCATTTCGAGAAGGGAGCATCCTTGCGGATGCGCATGTTCGTGAGAGATTCATGAACGGTGTGGTACATTCTGAGCAAGCGCGAAGGGAAAGCTTCCTGGGAAACGGTATTTTCAACCGCGATGGGGACGTATGGAAGACGGTGAGTCTCTCAAGGGTCCGACGATCATTCAAACTAATCAGCGAAGCACCGCGCGATGACACGGCCGTTCTTCGCGAAAGAGCGGATATCCGATTTCAATGTCTTCGACGAGCATTCCAAGAAAGCACTCGACCTACTCGACACCATCACTCGGACTGGTCCGCGTAGCGGCGCCATCGACGCCCAGGACCTATACGCGCGTTTTACACTCGATACGGCGAGCGAGTTCCTCTTCGGGAACGATTTAAACACGCTCTCCATGCCGCTTCCCATCGCCGGGGAAGCCAAACTAGGTCCCCAAGGGTCGTCTCCTCCGGAATCGGATACAGACACCCGCGGCCGCTCATTCCTCGCCTTCGTACAGGCTTTCGAGAGCGCGCAGTTGAATGCTTCCCGGAGAGCTCGTCTTGGCGATCTCTTCGCTCTCGTCGAAGCCTTCCATGACGAGAGTGCTGAGCACGTCAAGGTGATCAGAAGCTTCCTCGAACCCTTGGTAGAACGTGCAGTCGGTCAGAATGCGGAGAGGAAGCAAGCTGGCATAGTTCCGGGCGACGAAACTACCCTGCTGGACTACATGGCCCAGAACACCTCTGGTACATTCCTGCGCGCCCTTCGGACGTAGACTTACCTTCTCATAGATAAGCGTGTTATCCGAGATGAGCTTCTGAATATTCTCCTCGCCTCGCGGGACACGGTGCGGGCGCCCATTCCTGAGGTCCTGCGATCGGCTTACGACTTCTAGACGGCGGCTCTTCTGACTTTTACCACGTATCTCTGCGCTATGCATCCCGAAGCTTTCCAGAAGATGCGCGAGGAGGTCATGCAAGTGTGCGGCCCGACCGGACATCCTTCCTACGAAGCCATTCGCCAGCTCAAATATAGTACGAGCTTTACCTCGCCGGGCCGTCATCGCGCTGACGCCGAATAACAGTGCGCGCGGTCTTGAACGAAACACTGCGCCTTTACCCCCCTGTCCCCTTCAACGGCCGGGCGACGCTTCCGGGTCAGGGAATTGTCATCCCGCCTTCGCCGCATTCTGTCCCGCAACGACCCCTGTACATCCCACCGGACACGAACGTTACCTTCGCCCCGTTTCTGATGCACAGGCGCAAGGCGAGAAGGCAGCGTATTCCTTTGCTTCCGCGGTGCTGACGCTGGAGAAGGACCTTTGGGGCGAAGATGCCGAGAGCTTCGTCCCTGAGCGGTGGATCGACCCGGAGCGCCTGGCGCGGTTTACCGCAAACCCTATGATATGGGTCCCCTTCAACGCGGGACCGCGCATTGTGTGTGCTTTTCATCCTTCAAGTTGGTCCGCTGATTGCCAACAATTCCGACAGTGTCTCGGCCAGCAATTTGCATACAACGAAGCCTCGGTCTTCCTTGTTCGACTCTTGCAGCGTTTCTCGTCCGTCAAGCTCGCTCCCGACTGTCGGCCTAAGGGATCGACACCTCCGGACAGCTGGATGCACGATACAGCGCATGGATATCGGCCCACAATCGAACAGTGTTGGCCAGCTTCGGCGCTGACGCTTTTTGCGAAGGTTAGGAGCGTTCTATCCAATCAGCCGCCATCTTACCGTGATTCTGACAGGGTGGACTGTGGGTGAGATTCACACCTGCAGATTAGCATATGCCTGGCGTGCTTCATGTTTCCACATTCGCCCGTGCTTCCTCTTGGGCCGGTCGAAGCGTGTATCGTTATATGAACTGAATGTCGAGCGATGATCTCGATTACACGAAACGGGATACGAGGCCAACCATTACAAAACAAGCTACTTACAGTACAGTACAGGGTCCTACAAGAAGCCCCGCTCACAGTTTCTATTTTGATACCTGAAGCCGAGGTCGCCACGCCCTACCGGTGTGATCGAAGAGCGTGATGCCCTCTGCCCGCAGAAGCTCAGCTTGGGTGACCCACAAGCTTTTCTTGATCTCCCGCCTAAGGTGCTTCATGAGACGGGTCAGAGAACAAAATCCGACTTGGCACGTACTCGCTGCACGGCCAGATCTCGTTTCGAGAAGTAAGATGAATCTCCTCCAATATCGGATAGCGAGCACGAGAGAATTGCTCAAAAAATCTGGGCCAGAATCGCTGCTCGCGCACGTCTCGGCGGTGAAGGGATCTATGCACGGCGATCAGTCTTCAGAAGACGTAGGGAACTGTTCACGCACAGTGCCCAGTTAACGTTTAATATTCGAAGATTCGGGTGCCCGGACGCAAAGGCGAAGGAAGAGGCGGGTTCGATGTTCAGTCTATAGCTCTGAAGGCACTGTTCAGAGCGAACGAGGGAATGAAGCTGATGAAACCCACTTCGCCGATATCAAGGCTCTGCAAATTGGGACAAGCCGCCAAGATCGCGGCCTCGGGCAACGAGAGTTTCATCGTTTGCACCTTCGCACCGTGCACAGCAAGGAAATCTTTCGCGCCGATTAGACTATCGCCAAGATGCACCTCGACAAGT
The DNA here is from genome assembly GCA_030578095.1 of Auricularia cornea. Classification (NCBI taxonomy): domain Eukaryota; kingdom Fungi; phylum Basidiomycota; class Agaricomycetes; order Auriculariales; family Auriculariaceae; genus Auricularia; species Auricularia cornea. The sequence continues at coordinate 1,226,201 of JARLTE010000004.1, forward strand.
TGTGGAAGCCTGTGAAATTCATCAGAATGCAGTGAGAGAAAATGCAGACAACTTACGTGAGCTGAGCCAGCAGCCTAAAGACAGCCTCGGAAGACTGTAACCGCAAGTTTAGAAACCTCACGTTACTAAGGGCCTGGGGCGTTGCGGCGTTCTCGCTGCCGATCTGCGTCGACTCGATGGGCGCGGTCCAGGAGAGCCGAGTCAGGCTGCCAAAGCGATCTAGAGACGAAGGTACGAATGACGAGTGGGCCTCCCGATGGAGTTCGAGCTCAAGCAACGAGGTCCCTGCCGTCCGACCGAGCGCGTCGAGGACGGCCGGGTGTGCCGTGACCGCGCAACGCCCTAGGTTCGGCGTCGCTAGCAGGATCGGCACTGCCGGTTCGCCAACGCTTTCTCTGAGGGTCTTCACGTTCAACGCGAATTGGGGATTCTCCGCGAAATATCGGAGGATAGCCCTCGCCGCTGGGACCACCTCGACATTCAAATGGCGGAGGAGAAAGGGAAGCACGGCGGTCTAATTGACATCAGCATCTCCACGCTTTGGCCTGAAGACGCGTACCCGGAAAGACCGACAGACGCGGAGCAGGGACGACGTCGTACCATATTCGAAGCGGTCGAGATCGTACCAGACAAAACGACTGAGCAATGTGTAGCCGTATTGCATCGGATTCGAAATGGCGTACTCGAGGATTCGTGTCCATATGTTCGTGCGAGTCATTTCTGAGGCCCTAGACATGGGCCTGAAGAACGGATTAGGCAGGACAGCATCTGCGACAGCGAGTCGGGCTGGTGCGAATGGGGATTGGAATGTAGAGGTCGTGGTTCGAGGTATGAATTCAGTTCGGGAACGTAGTCCGTTGTCCAGTGCATCCCGTAGACGAGTGAGCACGTCAAGAGACGGCGAGTCGTGGTAAACCTTGATCAGCTTGAGACTCGCGCTCTTTCCAAGCGCCAAGAGAGACTCGGGCGCTTGTCCGCCGAGATGAATTGGCCAGAGAGAAACGCATTCAAGCGTCGCAGACGCGGCCAGTGCCGTCACGATGTCTGGGTGAACCTCGTCTTCGGATGTCCGCTGCCACCGCCTAGTCGTTGTCGAAGAGCTCGAGAAGCAAAAAGTCCTCTATATGAAACTGGAATGAGCGTCGGCTAGCTGTTCAGCATGGGCAGCACCTACAAGGTTGGTCCATTTCGGTATCGAATAACAGAGTTTGTTGACAAGTTCGGTTACTTTCGCATTCTTGATAGCCTTTGCCGGAGCGAGCGTGAGAATGACACGTGCGGGATTGATCTTTTCCAAGGAGCGCGAGAGGCCGCGGACGGATACGTCAGACCAGACTGTCAGCGTGAAGCAGAAGTCGGTGATATTCGGGGCCTTCGAGACGATTTTCCAGATAGCATCGGCGTAGGCTCCCTCGAAGCGAATCTTCCTGATGAAGCGCCCAAAGTCCTCTGGATTCTGAAGAGCTCTCGCAAGCGCCTGGGCCTGCGCCGTGGAGCGAATAATGACGGTCTCGTACAAGGACGGCGTGGCGACGCGCATCCAGCGCTTGCAGACGAGCAGCACGTCAGACGCTGACTTGTCGACGCTGGAGAACGGAGACACAGCGCCGGTGTCTGCGAACAGTTCGTCGGGAACGAGAAGTGGCGGAGATAAAATCTCCTTCAGGAGCTCGTCTGCGAGCTTGTGCGCCATGAAGAGCCTAGGAAGGGCCCAAAAATAGCGCCAGAGCGAGCAGGGAAGAGCGAGGGCAGGGACGGCGAGCCTAGGCGCTCAGGTGCAATGTGGCGCGAGAGAACCACGGTCGCTAGTTTTGATACTCCGATACGGCGTTCTCGGTTGTGGCCCCGACTTTGACGTAAGATCTTCGTGCATACTCTCAAACTCGTGCAAAGTGCATCTCAGTGTAAAACTACATTTGGTCCTTATGATCAATCTCGGGCCCCTTCTTTTCCTCGTCGATTTGGCCCTCCTCAGTGGACGCGTGATCAGAAGTGTCATCGCGTCCTGCTCCCTCTTGGAACGCCAGCTTGTGCTTCTCAAAGTGAGAGGAGTGCTTTCTAAGGGAAATCATTGAGAGATATAAGGGAGTTCCCATACGGAAATACTCACTCTGGCCCGACGAGTGCTAGGATAATCGTGTAGACGAGGACGCATCCAATGAAGATGCCCTGGACCTATAACAAACATGAGAGCTGTATGGCGGCATATTTTGAGCCGATACCAACAGTGGCGTAGTCTGGGACATCCTTGTCGTGGACCGTCGTTCGAAGGTTGTCTCCCCCAGCTGGGATTGTTATTGACGAGGTAATGAGTGTACGAAATACGAGGCAGCTCACTGGCTTCGATTTGGGCAGAAGCTGATGATATCATCTAAACGGAGACTCAACAGGGGGCGGCTGGCTTTGCGCCGTACGCACGTTTCCTAGTTGGTACGCCGTTCCCGCGAACATCGCTCGGAAAGCAGGTGGACTAAGCTCATTCAGAAAGACAGGGATCTAGGAGAATATTCAGCCATTGCCTGAGGAATATTACGGAAGGACCAACGACACCGAACGCCCCATGAATGCCGAATGAAATCCAAAAGGCACCAGCCGTCAGTTTACCCCACGAGCTGGGAACAATCCAAAGTGGGACGAAAGCTCCCGTGAGGACCAGACAAAGGCTAGAGGGACTCTAAGCCAGGACGGTCGAAAGGTCCACGGCACGCACATAATGGTAAATCTGCGGCCAATGTACTGACTGCCGTGCCCAGCGATCGCACCACCGCTGCGCGATGATAGGTTAGCCAAGGCCGCATACAGCTTCGGTTACGCGTACGCTACTGCCCCCTGTGTTTACAAGTCAATAGCACCAATGGAGGGGCGATAAACACGTACGGCGCTGGCAATAATTGTTGAGATCGTCGCTTGTCTCGCTGTAAAACCCTTCGTAGTCTGCATGTACGTTGGGAAAAGGTCCCCAGAGCCATGGCTAAGGAAGTTAAAACCTGCATGAAAGATCAGCGAGGACATATGGAACCAGTACTGTCTGACCGGCCATTCTGCGAAGATGAGTACTAGTATCAGATCCCTCAACGCAGCACTCACAGTAGTACCGCATATACGCAGAGTTTCCAGTGCAGTCTCAGCATCTCCTTCGTCTCTTTGAAGAATATCAGCGTCTTGCTCTCGCGCTTCGCGCCCGACAGGGTCGCGCGCTCGCGTTCCTCCGCGCGGGCCCTGAGGAAGACTTCGCTCTCGGGAAGCACGGCCCTGAAAGCCGCAGCAAACGCGGAGCAGCCCGCCGCGGTCCAGAAGAGCGCGCGCCACGAGACGCTGGGGTGGGCGGGGACCAAGTACAGATTGACGAGCGCGGCGAACATGTAGCCCATGTCGTAGCCCTGCTGCATGATGCCCGACGCGAGCCCGCGCGTCTCCACGGGTAGATTCTCCAGCGCGTTCGACGCCGCCATGCCCCACACCGAGCCCATCGCGATGCCGAAGCTGCCAAACGCCGGTTAGCCACGGACATACGCGGTACGTCATGCCGGCGAAACTGACAGCGATCGCACGGCGAGAAATTGGGCGAAGGTGTGCACGAAGCCTGTGGCGAGTTCGACGACGGCACAGAAAATCAGGCTGAAGACTAGGGGCCATTTGCGCCCGTAGCGGTCGCTGATGGCGCCGAAGATGACCTGGGAAATGCGATCAATCCAAGGTAGGTCTCTCGCCGACGACGGTGGATTGTGGCGTACAGCTCCAGCAGAGCTGCAGACGTGTCAACAAGCGCGGGAGCAGTCGTGCAAAGAAGATTCACCGGAAGAGCAACGTCAGGGTGATGCTGGTTGTCTTCGGGACAGGATTAACGGGCGACGCAGGGCAAGCGACAAGCGACTGACTATATCCTTGGCAGGCCTCTTGAAGGTTTTCTGCGCGCAGTCGATAAGCCGCGCGGATCAGCAGAACACTAGCATACCTGGAGCTCAGGGACACTCAAGGAGACAGTGAAAAAGTCCATGGCGTCGCACGTCCAAGCCATCCATCTGTCCCAACGAGCGCTCGGCTTCAAGCTACAGGGAGCGATTGCGTGCTCGGCGCACCCTGCTAGAAACAAGGCCCATTGCACTGGGGACACCTCTCCGAGAGCAACACGCAGCGGTCGTGCGTGTTCCACTTGCTCTCGGCGCGGAATGAGGTTGCGCACAAAGTATGGGAGGCGCATTCGTCGGGCGATCTCGTACGCAGGGGTGGAGGTCCTGGTCTAAGAGATAGACCTACGAAGCCATGCGCGGCGCCAGTACAGCAGAGCGCCATAGCTAAATTCGGATGTGAGCTGTACCCGCATTGTGGAAAGCACCGTCCAGGACATGAGGCGGATGATCACGTGGACCGGTAGTAGACCGGCTAAAGTCGACGCCAGCCATGAAGTCAATGCACGACTGACTGCGGCAGCTGTAGTTACAAATCCCGCTCCACGGTGAGAACTGTGCGGTCGCTTCGAGTCGCGCCGAACAATCCAGATTCTCACGACCAGTGGAACCCGAAGCTCGGATCCCAGGACAAGCAGAGAGTCATGCCTGGCGGTGTCGAAAGGGCAGAGCCCATCGTTGGGCCCATTTTGCTGCACGTAGCAACGACCTAGCACCCTCATCAGCGCTCGGGGGATGACAGACCTGACCAGGACGTGACAAACGACAGAAGCGAGGCGGTACGGTGCAGCAGCGTTCACTGAATGGGTACTGCGAGTGCGCAGTCAGTCGTGGGTGCACACAGCCGACTCGCGAAGTATCCCGGGACGAGGCAGAGCACCTTCGAAGCATCTTCCAGGATGCAAAACTGCGCGCAAAGTCCGACCCGGGACGGGCAGCGGCAAATCACCGCGTTCCTGGCCACGGATCAGCGTGCAATGAACGGACTCTCGGCGCATGCGTGCGTCGGTGCCTGTGCTGCTCTTCTGCCGCCAGCCACCAGCACGGCACCGGCCTTCCCTATATCTTGAGCCAGGGGGCTGGCGAGAGTCGGGCAAATGGATACGAAACCGGCCCAGGCACCCGAGGTTCAAATGGATCCTGGCGTAACGCTCGAGAAGACTGCCAGCAATGGGGACAAGACAAGCCTCGAGACCGGCGTCGCGACGGTCGAAGTCACGCCAGCCGTCGCCGGAGAGCCAACTCCTACAGAGTTCAGACTGTACAAGCGGCGCTGGTTTGGGGTTGTTGCTATTGTAGGTGCCTGAGGCTGCTTCTGGAGTTGCAGTGCTCATCGAAGCTTTGGGCCGCAGGTTCTCTTCAACGTCGTCAGCGGATGGTAAGAAGTCATCTCCAGCTCGAGGAGCACGCTCATAAACCGCAATTCGTCGCAGTAATGGACAGTTCTTTGGACCCATCGCGGTGCAGGCGTCGAAGGACTTCGGCGTCTCACTGACCCAAATGTGTGCCGATCACTGTGTATGCAACCTCTTCTCGGGCGCTAATTCACTTCCCAGGAACTGGCTGAGCAACGCAGTCAACCTGGCATACCTTCCAACGTCCTTCCTAACATCCTGGATCCTCAATCGTATTGGCATTCGCAACACAGTGCGTCGGTGGCCAGCCACAATCCTCCCCTCGCTTACGTTCTTCGTGATAGTTGCTCTTGGGAGGTGTCCACCTGCTCATCGCTACAGCTCTTCGCATTGCTGCCACGGCGCCCAAGCTGTCTTCCGGAGGGGCCTATGCGTTGCTGCTCATCGCTCAACTCTTCGTCGCACTCGCACAACCATGCGTCCAGATCATCACCGTCAAGTACAGCGAGCGTTGGTTCGATCTACGCGGACGCATGACGTCCACCATGTTCACGAGCATCGGTGCGCACCTTCTTCCTTGCTCGGCCTTCCCGAACTCATCCTCATTCTCCGAAGCCAATCCCCTCGGTGGCGTCGTGGGCTCCCTACTCCTCCCGGCCCTACCGTCTACCAACTGGGCTGTGAGTATCCTCTCTCACCTTCTCTCCAGTGCTCAGGGCTTTAATGTCAGATTTATGCTGGCGGCATCATCGCGGCGGCGCTGTTCCCCATCGGCTTCGTCGTCGGGGATCACCCGCCCACGCCCCCGACGCTCTCCGGCTCCAAGAAGTCGCAGCCTATGAGACATACACTCCGTGCGCTCCGCGGGAAGACCGACCCCGAGGACCCGCTGCCCATGGAGTTCCGCGACCGGCTCGACTTCCTCATCCTCTTCGTCGACTTTGGGATCCTCGTCGCCGCCACCGGGACGTGGGGGAACTTCTCCAATCAGGTATCTCTGGACAGAAGAAGGAGACGCGGTGCTCATTCGCGGTTTGCAGATGTTCGCGCCGTACGGCTACACGGCGGGGCAGGCGGGGCTGCTCGGGGCGGCGCTGCTCGGCGCGGGCATCGTCGCGTCGATCATCACCGCGCCGCTGTTCGACCGCTACCTCTCGCGCTACGTCGGGCTCGCGTGCCGCCTGCTGCTCCCCGTCATCGCCGCCGGGTGGCTCTCCGTCATCTGGACGATCAAGCCGGACAACCTGCCCGCGCTCTTCCCCACGTACGCCATCATCGGCGTGTGCAGCTTCATTTTGCTGCCCATGAGCCTCGAAATTGCGGCGGAGGTCACGCGCAACTCTGAGACGTCGTGCGCCCTGCTTTGGTTCAGGTGAGCGGTTTCTGCCAGTGTGTGTTGGCGGCTGAGAGGCTGATGGCGGCACGGGAAGCGCGAACTTGTTCTCGTTCGCGTATATCTTGATAGAGGATGAGCTGCGCGAGGGCCCCGACGCGGATCCGCCAAACAACATGCGGAAGGCGACCATCTTCAACGCTGCGTTCGTAGTGTTCGCGGCCGTGACCGTCTGCCTCGGCCTGCGAGCCAAACAATCACGGAGACTCCTGGTACGGTCATACATTCATGTTGACATATTGCTGACCCGTCTCCAGGACGAGGCAGCCGCGAAGGAGGTGCAGGAGAACATGCCGGAGAAGGCTGCGTAACAAGGCTGCGTCCGACTTCTGGCTTTCTCGGGATAACGAGGCGGTATGACTATGTTAATGTACTGTATTCGCATGAATGGAATCCACTGCGGTTTCTCGTTCGCGAGACAGACCATGTTCGGCGTTTCGGGACTTATGTAAGCTGGCGGTCCCGGCGGAGGTCGCTCTGAGTCACTCGACCCAGCGGGCTATATAAGTCGGTCGAGGGGCCTCACCCTAGTCATATCCAAACCTGCCCGCGTACGGTGACCTGCGAAAGGGCATTTCCAGATCCTAGTCCGCACAGGAAAAATACTGGAGCGGTCACTGAGGGCTGTGAGACACCGTGAGATTCTCAACCCAAGCGCAAAGCATCGTCTGCAAAGCGCGAGCTCTTGTAGGCGAATTTAAGCCGACGTTTGTTGAGCAATTGCGGACTCAGCCTGCTAGAAGTCTCAGACTTTTCCGCTGAGCCGCAGGAGGACAACAATAGGCCGGCCGCAGCCGAGTCGCTTCCTTCCTGCCGACCATCCCGCCACCGCGTTCAGAGGCCACCCACATCCATCCACTTCCCGCCTCCCCATCACCGCGCGCCTCCCCGATGATCCCCGCGCCCTCGTCGCAAGCGCGGCCGCCCAAGCACGCGTTCAACAAGGCGGTCCGGGGCATTATGGACCAGTCGGGCGATACGCAAATGAAGGACGCCTCCGGCTCCCAGCGCCGCGGCGGCCGCGCCGCGCCGTACAGCAGGCGACCGAACGCGAAGGACGCGGACGCCATGCAGGTCGAAAAGCCCGGGCGCGTGGGCCAGGTGCGCCCCCTCCGGCCGCCCCGGACGTGTCTCAATTGTTCTGACCCCTATCCCCGCAGTCGACGCCCAAGCTGTCGTCGCGGCTGAGCATGACGCTCCGCAAGCCGGGCTCGGACCCGCGCGCCATCGCGGCCACCAAGTCGCGCCTGCCCGCCCACGAGATGTGGCGTGAATTCGTCAAGTCGCGCTATAACGCACAAGCACGATTCCTGGACCTGTCCGTGAGTCTCTGCAGTGTTTAGAATCAATTTCAAGTAACACGTTAATGATAATCCGATGTAGAAATGGAGCGACGACGCAGTAGTGAAGAAGTACCGTCTCGCCCCGCCGGGATCGCCTGGCTCGACCGGAAAGGAAGGAGCCGTCATCTTCAAACTCGCAAAGGCATTAAATCCCTCAGTGAGTGTCTGAACTCTTGTCATTACTATGAGCGGAGGCTCCGTTTGCCGTCTGCTCGTCTGGCTGTGCCCGTGTGCGCCTGCAGTATGTCGAAGTGCACTGCCGAGGGTCATCGTTGACGGGACACTGTTCCGGCTCGTTCGACGGTCTCGCCGCCATTGCAACTCCTGCGCGCTCCGTTCCTTGCATCTTTCACCTTGCGCGCAGTTGCAGCGGTTGCCATTTCCGCTGCAAGAACGCACTTGCAATGCAAGCACCCTATTCTACGTCGCTACATCTAGGGCACGAGCTCGAGGCGCAGCCCATGGTACCCTAAGGGCGGGCCGCGCAGGAACTGAGCGCCCCCGTTGGCCCAAGCATCTCGACCAAGCTGCGCGAACGGCTTCTGCTTAGGCGGCCGTTGCCTTCGTGGGACCGCTGCGAGGTGCTGGACGCACCGCAGCCGTGACATGCCGCCTACCCTAGCTGCCCGCTCGCTCTCTGCGGGTAGCTACTGCTGGCGTTGACGCGCGTGTTCGATCAGATGTGCCCGAGCGCCACTGGCGGGATGCATCTGAGCCTTGACGGAAGCCCCGCGCGCATTACTGTGTGCGCCGCCCACCCCGATGCTGCCGACACCGCCGTGGGCGGCGCGGTCGGCGTGCGGGTCATATTGTCGTAACCGTCGCCCGCCCATGCTTCGGATTGCTTGCATGCTTCCGCAGGTCGGCCGCTGCGGTGGACGCATTCCAACCTCATGTCTGAAATGTTGATCGCTGCGTATCCTATCGCGCCTATCATCTTGGGCACTCCGGTCGTGGTTGTGACAGCTTGCCATCGAGCGTTATGTCGCTCGCAATCTGCCGATGAGGGAACCTCCCATGTTGGAGTCGGACCGGCGAACGTCAATTGAGAGTCCCTTTGTTCTGCACGTCCTCCGCAGCGAGCAGGGCAACGGGCCATTCCCTCCTCTTACCTCTTGGACCATCTCGAAATGATCATCACTTTACTGAACATGTCTTGCAGCCTTCAACCATCTCGTTCGCAAATAATGGCCTCAGCTCTTTGGCGTCATTAATATCTCTCGACCACTTCCTCCCCGATATCAAGAACATTTCCCTCGAGGGCAACGACCTGAAGACCTTCCGTGATATTGAGCCGTTCGCGTTGGGCAGAAAGCGGCTCAACAAGCTGCGCGAGCTCATTCTCGTCGGCAATCCTCTGCGCGAAAATCTTGTGCAACAGGGCCGCGCAGAACAGTACCAGAGGTGTGTTGATCAATAGGACACGATATTCCAGCAATGCCTCAACATGACAGCGAAATCACCCGCCGCTTCCCATCTCTCGAGATACTGGATGGTGTAACCATTGCGAAAATCAACTTCGACGCACCAAGCACGAGCGCAGCGGAAGCGTCTTCTGTGCCAGTACCGCAGGCGACGACGTTCCCCGTCGCCATGGGCCCGGGCCACATCCCACCGGACGTCCAGACGCTGGTCGGAGAGTTCCTTACACGGTACGCCTGTGCTTGCGAGCGCTGCTGAGCGAGCGAGCTGACGCCTGGCAGCTTCTTCGGCTACTACGACAACTCGCGATCGTCGCTGGCCGCAATATACGACCCGAACGCGACATTCTCGTACAGCGTCAACACCACCATCCCGGCGCGCGCCAAAGTGCAGGGGCTGCACCTGTCGAAGGAGTACCCGCACCAGCGCAAGCTCGAGTGGTCGCACTGGCTCGCCGGCTCGCGCAACCTGTCGCGCGCGCGCACCGACCAGGCGATGGAGGCGCTGCACACGGGCACCGCGCAGATCGGCGAGGCGCTCGGCAAGATCCCCGCGACGCGGCACGACCTCGCCAAGGGCGGGACGTTCGTCGCCGACGCGAGCACCGTCGACGGCGCGCCGTGCCCAGGTGGCGTGTTGTTGATTATCTCTGTCCACGGACAGTTCACGGAAGGTTCGGCGCGCTCAGCGTCTGTCTGCGCAGCGGCTGACATTTTTGACAGTTAACTGCGAGGGTGTGCGCTCGTTCGATAGGACGTTCGTCCTGGCGCCAGCGACGCCCGGGTCCCCGTGCGTTTACTTCAATCCTTCGAATCATGTGCGTTTACTTACATATCATGCGCAGCGCACAAGCGGCGGGCTGGCCCGTCGTCATCCTCAGCGACCAGCTCGTGATTCGCGCCCTGTCGAGCTGCGAGGCGTGGGCGCCGGGCCCGCTCGCGGTGCAGGCCGTCGAAGGCGAGCGGCCGGCGGCGAAGCAACAACCGGCCCCACCCGTCGTCGTCGACGCGATCCTGGCGGCGCTCGTACGTACTGCCGCATATGAAATCCGTCAGCCGCTGATTATCGCGTACAGCCCGAGCAGCAGCGCGTGTTGGTGATGGAGCTGCAGGCCCGGACGCGCCTTGTCACGCAGGCCGCCGGCCAGTGCCTGGAAGGCAATGGGTGGGACTTGGGCAAGGCCCTTGCCAACTTCGAGGCTGTCAAGGTCAGTGCACCGTGGATTCTCTCTCCCACCCGCACTCGCGCCGCTGCATGTGCTTGGGACGCCCTTCTTTTCATCTCTCGTGCAGTAAGCCGGGTGCTGACGCCGCGTGCCGTGTTCACAGAACAGCCTCCCGCGCGAAGCCTTCGTGCAGTAGCGGACAGCGCGGAGCGGCGCCCGATTTGGGCAAACGGCCCTCGCAGCTCGGCGCACCGTGTTTCTCCCTTCACGCGATTAGCGTTTCTGGCCCCGTCGCATGGACCTGTGCATCTTATTCTCTCCCGCATCGAAGCGAAGCCTATCCTCATATGGTCTGCCTTGTCTCCCCCACTCCCACTCCCACAAACACACATTTTATGTAGTAGTCGTCGTCGTCGTCCCAAGCTTTTCGCATGTTATTCTCCAATCAATGGTTGTCCTGTTGCCCCGCGACCCTTTTTGTGTGGTGTGAACTGTGATTGCCTGGCGTGGATTATGGACCCGGATACTTGCGTCACTTTTTTGGCGGCCGTCGACAGGCGGGCTACGGGCCAAATGCAGGGGCGCGGAATGGTAAACACGCCCGAGACTGGGGTGTACGGCATGCATATGCATATACGGGCCCGGCCGCTTGCGCTCGCAGCATCCAGAAGCGCGGCGTGGCTGGCTCCGCCGCGCCTTCTGACGCATTTTCTCAGAGGGTCCTGGGTCGCGTTCGCGCTCAGGATTTTTGGCGTGCGTGCTAACGCCCTCCAAAGGCCTTTATACCCCACCTCGAACGTCGAAGGGATCCTCCGATGCACTGTGCTGCATCTTTCCGCGGTTGCCTGCACGCTGATTGCGCTGGGGATGCCTTTTGCGGCAGCTGACCCCGGGACGGCGGGTGCGGGTGGGTGCGCCGGCGCGTGTACATACTCATCAGTAACGGCGCTGCCACCCGCCTGATTGACACCCGCCGCGCATTGCGGGCGGGGCCCTCGGGGAGAACGAGAACGAGATTGAGTGAGGGGGAGCTTTTTAAGATGCGTGAAAGTCTATTGTGGGTGCTCGCGGTATTATTGTCGGGCAGCGGGATACAGAGGCAGCTATTATCTGAGATCGTCTATGCGGGCTGTGGAGGATCAATACGTTTAAGAGTGATGTTCTTCGCGGAATCTGAACACGAGGCGGGCGCGTGCATTCAGCTGATGAGACTCAGAGCGCTAGGCGCGCAAAGGGCATTATAAGCAGGCCTGCGGCCGGAAGTCGGGACGCGTCCCTGACCTCTCCCTCTCCTATCCGCGCCCCCACTGCCCCCGCCTCCCGCCCGATGCACGCGACGACGAACCACGCGGCGACCGCGGCGCTGCACCAGGCGGCCGCGCGCGGCGACGAGCGCGCCGTCCTGCGGGCGCTCGGCGCCGGCGCGGACGTCAACGCGCCCGACGCGCGCGGCCGCAGCGTCCTCTGGCTCGCGCTCCTGGGCGACTCGTGCGTGCATTTGACGCGTTATTACACGCGTTGTTACTTCTCTTTTCTTACTTTACTTACTTTTTGCTAGTGACATCGAAAAGGCCGCGGACGCTGGCAACACCGGCCCCGAGGACGCCGCGCGGGTCGCGGTCCTCAGCGCGCTCCTCCGGGCGCCGGGCATCTCGCTCATGACGCTCAACGCGGCCAACGTCGTCACGCCGCTCGCGCTCGCCAGCTGGCTCAACCGGCCCAAGAGCGTGCTCGCGCTGCTCCGCGACAGCGACGGCGCGGCGGCTGTCGACTGCATGGACGCCGGCGGGGCCACTCCGTTGATGTGTGAGTGCCGCCGCCGGTGTATTTCGGCCGTTTATGGCTGTGGGAAGGACCGATGGCTGAGCGGTGTTACTACAGATGCGGCCAGAGACGGCAGCGTGGACGTCGCGAGAATATTGGTGCGCAGGCCCGCAATATTTGTCGTCCTCTCCAAATTGCTCATATCGGGCTCTATTTGGCGCGCTCTCAGCTCGGCCATGGCGCCCGCGCCGACCTCTGCGACGCGAGCGACCGCAGTGTCTGCCACCACGGCCTCGGGAGCCCCCAGATACTGTGGATGTGCGAGCTCGCGCTCCGGCGGCAGCGCTTCCGGGTGCGTCCCTGCTTGCCCCACGTCCCGGATGCAGTGAGAGTCTGACACCCTCGCCCCGCTTCCTCGGACACGCCCTGACAGAGCTATGCCCGCAAGCTGAAACTGATCGCATCCACTTCCTCGGCCTCTGGGCCAGGGACGGCCACCCCGACCTCTGCCGCGGCCCAACTCCAGGCTCTCATCGCGGCATCTCTTCCGCCCGACGCCCTGTCCCACACTCCGCCGTCGGCCTCGCGACTGAATACTCGCGCGCTTGAGACGGCGAACCGCTCCGTCGTAGACGCCGTGAAGCTCGGGAACGCCGACGTGCTGCACACCCTGCTGTTCCCGCCGCATGGCTCGCTCGCCTCGCCGATCCTGCTCAACCTGCCCGACGCCTTCGGCCTGACGCCCTTCCAGCACGCCGTCTCCGTCGACGAGCCCAAGCCGGAAGTAATTGACGCGCTGTATCGCGCCGGGGCGGACACGACCCTCCCGACCTCCGACAGCACAGGCCGCTCGGCGCTGCACTTGTTTGCCCGACACGCGCATGACGCCCCGGGGATGTACCAATTGGCCATCCATCTGGTGCACGAGCTCCGGTGCTCCCTGGCCGCACAAGACGCGAAGGGCGAGACGCCGCTCCATGTTGCTGCCGAGTATGGGCTCAGTGGAGAGGTCCTGCTTGCTCTTCTGGACTGCGACGTCGACGGTGCCGTGCGTGATATGCCAAACTCCCGAGGGTAAGTCTCCCCCCGGTCCCTGAACACTCTCCACCAACCGTCCACTTGTCCATCCATCACTCCACGCTCTGCTTGTCGCCCGAAGTTTTCCCTCCCTTGTGTCACCGCTGTGTGTGGATCGCGGCGGTCCGGGGCCTGTACGGTGCCCGCAGGACGCCGGAGGGCCCGCGATGGCTCTAGCCCTCGCGCAGCGCGATCCTGAGGGTTCTCGCTGCCCTGATCCCGCGGTGGGTGCTCGGCTGCCGTATGCGGGAAGACCCTGCACCCCCGCACGCAGCGCACCTCTTAACCTCGCACACTGCATACATACATTCCGCGCGACCCTGATGACGCGCATCCCCATTCAACCCTATCACGTTTCTGGATCGCTGACGGCCGTCCCTGCAGGCTCAGCCCCCGCGAGGTCGCGCAGCCGCAGTTCGCCGCGCTCTTCGCGCCCGAGGGCCGCTCGGAGTCGGCGCTGACGGTGCGCGAGCGCCCGGCGTCGTTCAACTTCGGGTACGCGTACCCGGCCGTCGCGTCGACGCTCTCGCTCTCCACGGCGTCCTCGCTCCCGCGCCGCCCGAGCGCGCCGGACCCCGCGCTCGCGATGACCAAGGACGAGGCCGCGCGCGCCGCGCGCTTCGTCGCGGCGATATTGGGTGCGCCCGTCGACGGCGCGCCCGAGGAGCTCGGCGACGCGAGCCGGCTGGCGCTCGCGCTCGTCGGGTCGTGGAGCGCGCGGCTCGACCGCGCGATCGACGAGGCGGCCGTGCTGCGCGCGTCGCGCGCGCGCGCGGCGTCGCTGCTCGGCAAGGCGCGCGATGCGCACCGCGAGCGCGCGGCGGAGCTCGAGGGCGCGCGCAAGGCCGAGAAGGACGCGGCGAAGGTGAAGAAGAAGACGAGCTTCTTCGCGGGCATGCGGCGCGGCGCGCAGGGCAGGGCCGTCGTGAGCACCAAGAGCGCGCCCGACCTGCGCACGCAGGGCCAGCAGCAGAGCCTCGTCGGCGTCATCCGCGGCATGATGCGCGGCCGCGGCATGACGCTCGCGTCGTCGCCGTCGAAAGGCTCGATGACTGCGACAAGTATCCCCGAGGAGCCGCGTTCGCCCACGGGTAGCATGTTCAGATCCCCTACCTCGCCGGCGTCGCCTGGCTCGCCGTGGATGTCGCCGATGTCGCCGAGCTCGCCTACTGGGTCCTTCATCGCGCCGTGGAATGCCGAGCCTAATCATGCCGCGTTGCTCACTCCCGACGAGAGCGTCGTTCGCGGCGCGCCGAAACTCTTCGCGCGGATAGACGCGGATGTGAAGACTTTGGACGCCGCTCTCAGCGAAGTACGCTTGTTTGACACGTTTGCTGCGATGCACGTTTGCTTATGAATGCTCCCTCTCCCTCTTACAGCTCGACCAGTTGATCAACCGCGCTCACCATTCCATCCGTAGCGCGGACGCCTCCATCGACCACGCCATTGCGCAGCGCGAGGAGGAGGCCCTCGACGCCTGGTTCACCGCCGCACTCGACCGCTCGGAGCACGACTTCGAGAAACCGCTCCCGCCGCCGCCGACCCCGCCCAAGTCGCAGTCGCCCATCCTCTACCAGCAATCCAACCACGGGCGCAACTCCAGTATATCCTCCTCTGCGCGCTCGCGCTCCCGTTCATTCAGCCGCTCAGTGACGGTCGCGTCGACCGCGCCGACGAGCCTGCCCGGGTCGCCCGTCGCGGCGCAGGGCGCGTTCCCGCACCGCCGGCACGCGAAGCTGCCCAGCCTCGACGGGCTGGTGACCGTCGCGTGCGACGGGCTGCCCGCGCTGCTCGCGGCGACCGCCGCGCAGCTCGACGCGGTCGAGCGCGAGGTCGAGCGGCTGACGACGTGGACGCGCGTTGCCCGCGAGACGGTCAAGGCCGCGCGGCGCGCGCTCGCCGCTTGAAGCGCCCCTCCTTTGCGCTCGCGCTTGCGCCCGCCACGCCACGCCCCGCCCACGAACAAAAGCATCCGCGCCTGCCTGCATGCTAAAACGTCGAACATAATGGACCGATCCACGCCCGCAAAGTCAAGTGAAACCAATGTCGATTCCGAGCCCTTCGTTCATTCCCCGCCACGCTCGGAGGCGGGTGTAAGTATAATTGTATGTATGTCCCTTGTGCTGCCTAGCTGTTTGATAGCTCTCTCTCTCTCTCTCTCTCTCTCTCTCTCTCTCTCTCTCTCCGCCTCCTCTAACTGTCTATCGTACTCATCTCTCTACCCCTCTGTTTTTCTCTCTCACGTACACTCACACTCCTTTGTTGTACCAGGTCACCCATCTGTCGCCCAGCTCGTGTTGTCACTCACTATCCACTCTCATTTACTCACTCTTGCCACGCCCACTCACGCTCGTTACCCAGTGCCCGTTTCCATCTCTGTTCCACTGCTTTCACTCACTCACTGTCTGCCCCTCTGCCCCTCTACTGCTCGTATGCTCTCTTCCTACCTTGTTTTTTCCTACCCTGCTTTCTTGGCGTCTTGCGCCGTCCGTGCCTCCGTCCAGACTCCAGCGCCCGTATGTATCATACTACCACCCGCATATAGACATGAATTCCAGTTTCTTTCAGCACACGGAACGAGCGTCCAATGGTATTACACGCGATGCGGACCGGTACCCTCACGGTGTGCACGTCGGACCGCGTCGCCGACGGTTCGTCCTGACTCGTGCTTCGCCAACATGACTCGCGACGCCGAAAAGGACGGCGCTGACGCAGCAGCCGACGAGCGGGAGGTCCTGCGCGCGCCGCCCGCGGAGGAAGACTCGGGGCACGTCTTCCACGACGGCGGCTGGCAAGCCTGGTCGACCGTCCTTGGCGCGTGCGTGAATACCGCGTGCTAAGTCCAGCCCGCTGACGGCATGCGTCGCTCAGATGGCTCATGAATTTCTCGAACTTCGGACTCGTGAATACCTACGGCACCTTCCAAGGCGCGTTCGCGCCGACGTTACTTAACCGTGCTCATGCATGAACGCGGAGTCCCTGGTCGCAGATTTTTACGTCCGGGAATACCTCACGAACTACTCCGCGTCGGACGTCGGGTGGATCGGCAGCGTGCAGCCGTTCCTTGTCCTCGGGCTCGGGCTCGTGGTGGGGAAGCCGTTCGATTTGGGGTACTTTCGGTGAGAACAAGTTTGCCAAGTAGTACTACCTACTTCGATCAGCTCTCACCGACCGTGTTAGCCACCTGCTGCTCCTCGGATGGCTCCTCAACATCTTCTCGCTCTTCATGCTGTCGCTCGCTAAGCCTCAGCAATACTACGCGGTATCTCAGACTCAACTTCGCAGCGCACTTCCCCATGCTGAGCTTGCCAACCGCGCGCACAGATCTTCCTCTCGCAAGGCGTCGGCGTCGGCCTCGGACTGGGCTGCATCTTCCTCCCCACGCACGGCATTCTCGCGCTGCACTTCAAGGCAAGGCGGTCGATGGCCATGGGACTGGCGTTCAGCGGAGCAAGCGTCGGAAGCCTCGTCCTTCCGCTCATGGTCAACCGCTTGCTGCACGGCTCCCTCGGCTTCGCCAATGGCGTTCGTGTTATTGCAGGTGTCGCGGCTGTGACGCAGCTGGGTGGGATGTGTTTGATGCGCGCGAGGAGGAAGCCGAAGGCCACGGGTCCGCCAGTTAACCCGCTACATTTCTTCAGGGAGTTGCACTACAGCGTTGCCATGTTTGGGTGCGTCTCAATCTAACTCTTGAGCAGTTCGGTGTCGTATTGATGTTCTGAAATGTCATGTATAGGCTCGTCTGCGTGTACCTCGGCATCTTCTTCCCGGGTGCGGACTGACATCCAAGTTGACCTGATCCTATTACTAACAACATTGCTCTCAGTCTACTACATGCAGCTAGACGCGATCAGACACGGCGTATCTTCGTCCTTAGCATACATAGTCGTGCGTCTCAGCTCTCCGATCACCTTAGCCACACTCAAGTCTCACGTTTGAACACAGATCGCGCTCATGGGCGCAGCATCCGTCCCCGGGCGCATCCTCCCCAACGTCCTCGCGGACCGGCTGGGCGTGATCAATATGATGATAGCGTGCGGCGTGGCGAGCGCAGTGATCATACTCGGCATGTTGGGCATCCGCTCGACGCCCTCCGCGGGCACGAACGCCGTCGTCATCGCCATCCTCTACGGGTTCTTCTCGGGAGCATGTGCGTGCGACCCCCTGCAAACTACAATGTCTTCCTGACACTTGACAGTGTTTGCGCTGGGCCCTACGATGGTGGCGTCGCTTGCACAGGACGTCCACGAGATAGGGTGCGTAGACTGCCGCCGCCCCTCTCAGCCCTGACCGCTTGCTTTACTGGTAGGATTCGTTGTGGTGTCGGCTTCATCTTCATGGCCACCGGCTCGCTGCTGGGTTCGCCCATCAACGGCTGGTTGCTGGGCAGCGACTACGCGTGGTGGAAACCGATCACCTTTAGCGCGGTGCGCATCCCATATGAACCTCAGTTCACCGTCCTGAAGGGAAACAAGACCCTTATGCTTACAGGCACGGCGTGTCTCCTCGTCCCGCGCGCCGCGGTCGGCCGGCGAAAAGGGACGCAGTGTGTATGACCCGCCCTGCCAGTGTCCGCGTCGCGGGCACGCCAAAATGGGGACGAACGCGTTTCTCCGCTACTCTCCTACGCTCGACATCTTCTGGAGGCATTATGTGGCACGCACTGTAGGTCGATCGAGCAGCAGGCTTATGACCTTGAGAACCGTCCGGGCCGGTAGATAGTGAGGCCGCGGAGAACGCCCCGTGTCAACGGGTCTGGAAATATAGGCGGAGCCCTAGATTTTGAGATGTTAGCAGTGAAGGGTGCGCAATGATCCGACGTGCGGTACGAAAACGCGCTTTCAAAGTGCGCCTCGGATTTGCCGGATCGCACCACTGACTTGTACAGATATACATGAGCGGCGCCGGGATGCGTCAAGTTCAAAGCGCTATGGACTTCTGGATCATCGCCAGCTTTTCTGGAAGTGATTCGGTGGGACCAAGTCACGACGGAGCCGGTAGACGCAAAAGCGGCGATCGCCGGGAAGTCTACATAAACCCTCCGCGTACCGCGAGAGGACCAGGCAGAAACCGCTATTCCGTGTACTATAAGATGGCCAAAGTTCAAGGCACCTGCGAGGCGCGTTTCTCCGAAGTGGAGAAGATCTTCCAGTCCTTCCTCGACGACGGCGCGGAGCTCGGCGCGTCCTTCTTCGTCGACATCGACGGCACGCCCGTCATCGACCTCTGGGGCGGCCACGCCGACGCGGCGCGCACGCGGGCCTGGGAGCGCGACACGATCACGACGGTCTGGTCGACGACGAAGACGCTCACGGCGCTCGCGGCGCTCATGCTCGTCGACCGCGGCGCGCTCGACCCCGACGCGCGCGTCGCGGCGTACTGGCCCGAGTTCGGCGCGAACGGCAAGGAGAACGTCCTCGTGCGCCACCTGCTCGCGCACACGTCCGGTGTCGCGGGGTGGGACGACGTGCTGAGCTTCGACGAGACGGCCGACCTGCCGCGCGCGACGGCGCGCCTCGCCGCCCAGGCGCCCTGGTGGGCACCCGGTACCGCCTCGGGGTACCACTCGTTCTGCTACGGCCACCTACTCGGCGAGCTCGTGCGCCGCGCGAGCGGCAAGAGCCTCCGTCAGTTCGTCGACGAGGAGATCGCCGCGCCGCTCGGCGTGCGCGACGTCCTGCAGATCGGCGCGCGCGAGGACGCCTGGGACCGCGTCGCGGAGACTGTGCCCCCGCCAGCCATAGAAGGCGTCGTGCTGGAGATGTTCGCCGACCCCGAGGGCATCCCCGCGCGCTCGCTGCGCTCGCCACCGCCGGACGGCGACAGGGCGAACAGCGCGGCGTGGCGGCGCGCGGACGTCGGCGCGGGCAACGGGCATGCGAACGCGCGCGGCGTCGCGCGCGCGCTCTCGGTGCTTGCGCTCGGCGGGACGGTCGACGGCGTCAGGTTGCTCTCGCCCGCGACGATTGAGCGAATTTTCGAGGAGCAGGCGTACGGCGTCGACCTCGTCACGGGCATGAAGACGCGCATGGGCATCGGCATGGGGCTCTGGGCGAAGGACACCATCGCCGGCTGGCTGCCCGAGGGCAAGCTGTGCTTCTGGGGCGGCTGGGGCGGCTCGGTCGGGATCGTCGACGTCGGTAGGCGCATAACGATTGGGTATGTGATGAACAAGATGGAGAACGGGCCGTTTGGGAACTCGCGCTGCAAAGCGTTGATCACTGCTTTCTACAAGGCGCTTGGTGTAGAAGCTTGAGTAGCTCTAGGGCCGCTGAGTGTCTGAAAAATAAATGATAAATAAAGGAGGCCATTGACAATTTCGAACGCCACTCACCATCTCTCTTTGTTTCTACCAAGCTTTGTCTTGCGTAGCTTCGTTCTGAAATGGATGTGCGAACGTTGTTCATCCCCAACGGCGCGGCGATCGACTGAGCGAGGCAGGCATCCCCGACGCTCAACTCCAAAGCCACTCAGACTTAGTGCTCAGTGATACCAGTGCTTGATGGCCAAAGCATTCTTGCACACATAGCCTGTGCACTGCGCGGTGGACTAGTGCTTATATTCGCCCTTAGGGCGGTTCCCCCCAGCGAGAACCATGATTCGCAGCCACTGGTAGCCGCTTACTTCGCGTTCGAGCGCGGGACCAGTACCAGTCTCGGCCGACAAGGCCTCGGGTTCGCTGCCGCGCGGCAATTGGGGCGCGCCACGAAGCCATGCGAGTCAGGCTTCCGGCGTCGATAGCTCGGGAGTGGAAGCGTCGACGCTCAGAGAGGCGCGCGCGTGCGACCGCGCGCATGTGTAAAGGACGCGTAAACCATGAGGCGCAGGGAGGGATGCAGGCTCGCGATGAGATCGCAGGCTGGCGTTCGAATGAGTCACTCGCCATCGCGCTGAGAATGCGCATTACACGGGCACACGGAGCGCGCAGAGCGCACGGAGCGCACGTTTCTGCGTCCATCTCCGGCGGGCTGCATCTCCGGCGCGCATCACGTCGGCATTTGTTGCCATTGCTGCGACTCGGCGTGTCCGTCGGGGCCGAGTCGAGTGAGACTGGCCGAGAGGGGAAAGTGGCCATCGACATGACAACGTAACATTGGGCAGTTCGCCAAAAACGGCAGGATGGGACGGGCCAGGACAAGGGGCGGGCGGAGGTGCGTCGGTAGGCCGAGGGAAATGGTTGCGGCCAAGAAGGAAGCGAAGATGAGAAGTGCCGAGTCGATTCGCCCTCGGCCACGCGGCAGAGGGACGGAAACCAGCCGCCCAGTGCGAGCACATCCCGTCGAGACAAGTTACAACGTGGCCCCCATGCGGCTGCAGAGAACGCATAAAAGAGGTGAGACTCTGCACGGCCGGGTGTCTCCCCTCCTCAGCAGAGTGCCAGAAGGAAGTTCCAAGGTGCGTAGTCGCGAATTGTTGGGGCTGTTGCCAAGCAAGCTCCGGGAGTTGAGGAGGGCTAAAACTCCGCCTTGCATCAGCCATCTCCTTTCTTCCCGTCCCCCCTCCAAGCCGCGCTCGCGCAACCGTCTCCCGCGACAGCCCGCACGCCCCCAGCCCAGCCCAGCAAAGATGATGGCCACACTCCTTTCCACGACGCTCCTTGCTTCCGTCGCGCTCCTCGCCCCGGTTGCCAACGCCATCCACCTCAACCTGCCCAAGACCATTGCTCAGGTCTGTCGTCCTTGTCTTCGAATCCGGTCTGTGCTATTTCCTGACTGCTTTTTTCAGTGTGACAAGGTCGACATCGACGCGGGCGGCAAGGGCCTCATCAACGTCGCTGTCCTCCACGCCGACGACGAGTGCGGCGAGCCCATGTGCGTCCTCGGTTCCATTGTTCTTCCCCCAGTCTTAATACTGATGGGCGCTCTGCAGCAAGGAATGGACCAAGGTCAAGTCCGCCGAGCTTCACTGGGACGCAAAGCTCCCCGTCGGCACCAAGCTCGTCTTCCTCGTCGAGGAGAACGACACCGAGGCCGAGCAGTGGTCTGAGCCGGTGAGTACCAAGCTCGCAGCCTGCCCGTGCCAAGTCTCGCGCTGCAGCGCTACGGACTGGCCGGCGGCGGCGGTCTCAGCCTTTCTTTGATGGCTGATGTGCTGATGATGCCCCACCGCCATAGATGACCATCGTCGCCGGTTCGACCGCCTGCCTCGAGGGCTCCGGCACCTCGACCATCCCCGCGCCCACCGCGAACGGCCTCCTCCCGTCGAACGCCGTCACCCCGCCGGCGACCGGCGGCTCGCCCATCCCGCCGTCGACGAGCGACGACACGAACGGCGCGCAGAACGTTGCGCAGAACCCGAACGCGGAGGAGAACCCGACGCCCAACTCCGCGTCCGCGTCGCGCGCGCCCGCGCTCGCGCTCGCCGCCGCGCTCGCGTTCGCCGCCCTCCAGCTCTGAGAGCCCCGCAGGCGCGCCCCAGCAGCACGTCACGACCCGCTTCATGCCCTGCCCACCCCCGCCCTGCCCACACTCTCTTAGCGACATATACCTCCCTCCTCAGCCCCGTCTCTCCCGGTCCCCTCTGATCTGATCGTCGTCTCGGGTTCTTGTTAACACCATCTCTTTCCGTTCATTTCTGGCTGCACCTACTACACGCCGACCCCAGCCTGCCCGACTAACACTATTGTTATGTACAGCGCCGCGCGTCCGCCCGTGCGCGTGTGTGTCCCTGGGAGACGTCTGCGCGCAAAATTCGAGTTTCGCTCGCTCACCCGGTACAAAACTCGTCTTTGTTGTGTAGTTATTCGCCGAGCATCGCTGCGCGCTGTTTGATAAATGGATGGCAACTACTTTGTGTTCCGTATGACATAGAGAGTCTCTTGTGTGTGTGCGTGTCCGTGTGAGGATCGACATCTCGCGAAGATCTCTTGCTCATTGTCATTGACGACGCTGACGTCGGCCGGGTTCTTTTTTGTTCGCAGCCGGGATATGGGTCCGGCCGGTTGCGAGGGAAGCCCCTGCCGATCTCGGCTTGGCCGGCGCTAGCGGCCTCTTGGGCTTCGTCCTCGACTTGGCTGAAGGAGGCGAGTCTCAGCCAGGAACTCGTTGGTGGGGGCCTGGCGTATTGCTGAGACGTGTATGGCAGCCCCAACTCACGTGAGCTGGACACCCGGGGATTAAGTATTGCCTCCAATTTTCCCGGACGCGACACAGATGCGTGCATCGGCCAGTTCCTCCTACTGGGACAATTCTCAATGGGAACCGAAAGGATCGCTATGAATTGCCTTACTGGGCTCGAAAATGACTGCAGAGAGCCCTGGGTTACAGTCCTGGGTCTGTAGAGACAGCCGAAGCGAGAATCGTACACACCAGCCCGCTCGCGCTGCCCCCCAAGCTCTGGAAAATGTCAGTGTGAGGGGAACAACATGTTGCGGAAGTATAAACTGAGATAATTGCGAGAACGCCTCTGGAAAATAGCTCGGACGAGGATGTTGCTGAGATGAGGACGTTAGCCACCCAGCCATCCAATCCCTTTGCAATGCGTTTCCTTCATACAAATTATCTCTTCCACAGTCCCACAATCTCATTGAGTCAGGGAATCCCATCCTGAGTGGTGCTTTGCGCTTCAATAACCTTAATACGTGCTTTACGCATCGGGCCGCACGACAGGAGAACAAGACGAACCACCAACCACGAATCCCCCTGTCCAGTATTTCATCTCCTTACCCTCTGACCCGCCCTCCTCAAGCCCGACAACGACCCCATCCGCCCCGCGGCCGACCGCGCAATGTTTCGCGTGCGGCACAGCAAGCCGCCGCCGGTGCGGCGCCCCATCCTCCACTTCAAATGCCAGTACGACTCCGCGACGCGATACCGCCACCTGCTCTCCCCGTGCGCGTACTGCCGCGCGAAGGCGTGGCGGCGCGTGCGCTTCCACCTCTCCGGGACGTACGACCCCAAGCCCGACCCTCTGCCGCCTGCGGCAACGCCCAGTGATTTGAATGAGGTATGTAACGCACGCACGACGTCCGCCTTGTGGGGTACTGATTGGGATCTGTATTGCAGTTCTCCAGTTGGAGTCTGCGCTGGCCGCGCTTCCTCAACCGCGCGGGCCACAGCTTGAAGCGGCGCGGCTCGACGACCTCGACCCGGACAACGAGCGACTCCGGGTCAGAGCTCGATGCTGTGACGGACTCGGAGACCGCGTGCGATCGCAGCTACGAGCTCGTCCTCCGCTACAACCACGGCTGGCGCGAGTGGTTGCTCGAGCAACACAAAGTCGGCGAGTGCCTAATGGCGCACGAGGATCCCGATGCGCTCATCCTCGCGCCCGCTGGCCACCGTCGCGCCGTGGAGACGGAGTCACATCGCACGCCGCTGGCCTCGTGCGACTCGTTCCAGACTGCTTGCGAGATGTGGGAGTTGTAGACGTAGTGTAAGTATCCCGAGCCCGCTGTACATCATAGCATCCCGTAGCCGTTACATGTATCGAGTAGTCCGTGTACGCCTATACCAAGAGAGCAGTGTCCGAATCACAGAGTATCCAGCCCAAGACAGAATCAAATCGTAAGAGAGAGACAGAGCGTGCAGCTAGTATCAGTAAGTGTTGTCTCCGAATATAACGTTCGTGGCAGGCCGCAGAAGGAGAGGAAGCTCGTCCTCGTCGTGTGTCGCGCCGTCGAAGACTATAGAAGCCACCCTATGCTCCAAGTTCCTAAACGCACCGCTTTCCATCGGCTCGAGCAGGGCGACGTTGCGCAGGACGAGGCGCGGCGGGCGCGCGATGGGCGTGAGCAGCGCGGAGGTGACGAAGTCTGCGACGTCGGTCGCAGACACGATGAGCGGCTGGCCCTTCGTCTCGGGGCCGCACAGCAGGCAGAGCGTCTGCAGCATTGGCGTGACGAACGCGCGGCCGCGCTCGAGAAAGAAGATGCCCGGCGAGAGCGGGCGGCGCAGGCGGTGCGCCGCGGCGTGCTGCGCGGGCGACGTCAGGACGACCGTCAGGCGCTGCAGCGCCGGCGCGAGCGGCAGCGCCGCCTGCGTCGGCCAGAAGCCCTCGTGGATGATGAGCGTCGCCAGGTGCGCGAAGGACGCCGTCGTCAGGTAGCGCGTCGCGAGGTCGTGCGCGATGCAGAGGAACGCGCGCTTCCGCCCGCTCCCGTACAGCGCGAAGTCGGCCGTCAGCCCGCGGCGGCGGATACGCAGGGCCATAAAGTCGACGCGCTTCAGAGGCTCCAAAACGAGATCCAGAGTGGTTTGCGTGCGCGGCGCAGTCAGGACAATGCAAGGGACATCGAGGTGGTTCAAGAGCGGGAGGATGATTTGGACGTTGGCATCAGCAGGGCACTCCGTGATCTCTAGTCGCCTGAGAGAAGGGAATCGAAGCTTCGTTGTGCTGGGAGAGACAGCGAAGGTGTCGCCGAAAGAGAATACTAGAGACTCCAACGATGGCAACTGGCCTAGCCTCGAGGCTAGTGTTTCTGGACTCGAGATGCCTTCGCAAATGAGGACACGCACAGCCGAAAGCGCAGGTGAGTGGATCAGCGGTATTACGTCGTGGTGAATGGCCAAGTCGTGCAGCAAAGGCGCGTTCTGGTCGAACAGACGGACCGGAGTGCGCAAGGTACTGGGACACCTGAAGAAGCGCAGAGAGCGCAGAACCGGTGCGGACGTGGATAAGGCCGACATGAGATCCTCCTGTTCGCAGACAGAAGTGTCTATGTCTAGGAACTGCGTGTGGCTGATATGGTCTCGAAGGCAATCAAGGCGGGGCAGGGCTGTAACGTTGCGCACTCTGAGAATCAGCGGCGCATCTTTGGAACGCGAGAGCAAATCCCCAGCGAGGTCCAGGTTACGACGTCGGAAGTCAAGGCGACTCCAGAGTCTAGGGCTGTCGAGCGCGATGGCTCTCCAGTGGTGGCAGACATGCGAAGCGACGATGCGTTGGTCGAAGGTGAGCCAGGCGAGGATAGTACAGAAGACCTCGACAGGTATGTGGTTAACACTAGACCTCATCGCATTATACTGCCGTGCGACGTCGATAACGGCGTTGTTCGCTGTGTGTGTCAGGGATCGGAGCATGGCTTCGACATCTTCCGTCGAAAGTGCGGCCCTTCTCTTCAATCAGCTTTACATTGTTAGCCAGAGCAATACGCACCCACGCGTTAGCTGAAGTTCGCGCAACATATTTTGCCCTAGCAGCAAGACGTACGAATGCATGTCCCCGGCATGACGCGGGTTCATGACGACGAGTGATGGCGAAGGCTGAGACCGGACTTCGAAACGGTGGGTCTCCCTGAGCCTGCCTGTACGTCATATGTTAACAAAGATCCTGGTGGTCATCGGTTCGATGGCGTAGTTGGTTATCGCATCTGTCTAACATCAGCTCCTGTGAGCTGAAGCACCACAGAAGGTCCCCAGTTCGAGCCTGGGTCGAATCATTTTTGTTGTTGCCCCGTTGCCCAAGACTGCATCACTTGCGCCGCACGCTGACTCGGAAGGCGTGGCCCCCCGCGTGGCACTTTGTCCACTTGTCCTCCACCCGGTTACTCCTCTGATCTCCCTTTTTTTCTCCTCCATTCACCCCCAACCCCTGATTGTCTCTGAGGACCCTACTATGGATTAAGTACGCATTGCAGTGAATATGCCGATTTTTCTGGTGCGAACAAAATTCGGGCACGCCTACTATGTAGGTATTCTTGGTCATTATCCCAAAGCACAACATGATTGGTACGGATTATACAGTACTCGACACAATAAAATATGTGGTCGTATGTACAAGCAGGGGCAGTCTGAGAGCGCAGTGCGCGCGTCCTACAACCGCGCGGTCGCAGGGATCTTCCGGATCGCCTGCCGGACGCCGAGGTCGCCCAGGACGTCCTCCGCGCCGCCGAGCAGCGCGTCGAACGCGATGGTGCGGTGGTAGTGCTCGATGAAGCGGCCCATGCCCGTCCGCGTGATGCCGCGGCCGCCGAAGATCTGCACCGCGTCGCGCGCCGTGTCCTGCGCGTTCTGCGTGAGGTGCATCTTCAAGAAGCCGATCTGGCCCGCGAGCTTCGCCGACATCTCCTTATAGGACTAGAAGAGGAAAAACGACTATATGAGTCACCGCAACGAGAGGCAGGGCAGACACACACCATGTTGTTCATCTGGTGCGTGACGTTCTCGAGCCAGTTGTGGCCCGCCTCCGTGCGCGCGATCATCTGCGCGAGCTTGTTGCGGATGACGGCCTGCGCGATGAGCGGCTTGCCGAACACCTGGCGCTGGTTCGCCCACGTGAGCGACTCCTCGATGACGAGGCGCTGCGAGCGCGCGCTCGCGCAGCACATGACCCAGCGCTCGTGGTTGAAGTCTAAGCGCGGACGCGAGTCAGCAAGCAGCAAACACCGGGCTGTGGGACGCACTGCTCAGGATGACGCGCAGGCCGTCGTTCTCGGGCCCGAGCGTGTTCTCCACGGGCACGCGGACATTGTCGAACGTGATGTACGCCGTGCCGGCGACGGGCGAGTACGACGTCTTGATCGCCTTCGTCTCGACGCCCTCGCCGCGCTCGATGAGGAGCACCGTCAGGCCGCCGTCGGTGCGCACGCCGGTCGTGAAGTAGTCGCTGAAGGTGCCGTTCGTGATCCACTTCTTGCTGCCGTTGACGATCCAGAACTTGCCGTCCTCCGACTTGACGGCCGTCGTCTTCAGGTTGCTCACGTCCGAACCTGCGTACGCCTCGGAGATGGCGAGCGAGATGAACTTCTTGCCTGGGGTAGAGCGTCAGCGAAAGCGTGGGACGGGAAGAAGTGAGCGACGAACCCTTCAAGATATCGGGGACGATGCGCTTCTGCAGCTCGGGCGAGCCGAAGTTGAGCACGGGCGGGAGACCGATGACCATGCCGCCCAGAAGACCGTCACCATATCCACGCGCGCCGACGCGGGTCATCTCCTGGGTGATGATGAGCTCGTGGAAGTAGTCGAACTCCTCGGGCTTGACGAGGCCGTTCATGAGCGTGCGGCCCTTGAGGTGCTTGCCGGGGCCGAGGCGCATCGCGTGCAGCTCGAGGTCGGCCATCGCGTCGAGCACGTGCTGCGAGACGCGCTTGCCGTCCTCCTCGCGCAGCTGGGCGTCCTCGTACAGCACCTCGTCGACGAACTTGCGCACTGCCGCCTGGAACTTGCGGTGGTTCTGGAATCGCGCAAGACAATGTGTCAGTGAGATTCGGACGCCAGAGAAAGACGGCCACGTACCTCGGTGTAGTACGGCGAGTGGTAGCCTTTGCTGAGCCACGTGGGCTCGGCATAGGGGATCTCGCTGAGCTGGCCGGGCTCCTTCGACTCGATGAGAGAGACCTCGCCCTTGACGGTGCCGATCTGAAGGCGCGCGTAGGCGGGCTTGAGGAGGACCTCGTGCCGGTGCAGGCCATAGAACGCTTCAGTCGCGTCCTGGCCGGCGACCTCCTGGTCGAGGAGCGCGGCGAGGCCGCCCGGGTGCAGGTTCTGGAACCTGGAGAGGTCGTAGACCTTGGCGTCGATGATGACCCAGAGGTCGCCCGACTTGTTGTGCTGCGAGACAAGTCAGTGAGTAATCCTGGGATTATCTTTGCAGTATTCAATTACGTACCTTTGCGACTTCCTCCGCGGTGTACTCCTTGAGTTCCTTCTTGGCGGCGCTCATCGTGCAGGGTCTGGCGGCGGTTCTGGGGCAAGAGGTCGTTGAGTCCGGGGTGAGCCAGTTGCGTCAGAGTTATAAACTCCCGACTATCACATGCACGTGTTTCCCCGCTAGCACCGGTCCGGCTGCCAACCAATCACGCAGTCTGCATTCCAAATGGGCCGGTGAAGCTGCAATCCGGGGTTAGCTGGGATCGTGGCGGCCTGGAGCATGGGATGGCGCCTCACCGGGCTCACTAGGACGTCAATCTCAGGTCTCTCAGGCCCAAATCGAAGCCAGTTAAGCTTGCGGTAGTATTTTCCGTAAACGTGGCCTCTCTGCTTCGGGTATCTCTCGCTTTACCAGGTAGTACCCGCCAGCCACCCGAAAACCACATGCTCGGCGAAAGGTACAGCGATCGCCGGGACAATGAGTACTGGGTCGTAAAGCAGCCGGCAGCGTGGCTGTTCCCGTCGCGGAGGCGCATGAGTTGACCTGCGAAAATGCTATTCATCTCCGTGCTGTACAAGATAGAACTGAGCAACACTTCAGGGATCGTTTTCTCCGTGGGAGCGGCGAGATCACGGGGGACTCACGGCATGTGCTGCCTGCCATCATCATGGCTCCATTTGTAGTGAGAACCTTTCACCGGTGGTCTTTCTTGAGGAAATCCGCAAATACTCCTGCCGAAAACATGAATACAACCGGCGGTCGCCCAACTCGACGAGTTCAAGCTCGTTGCTCCGGGTGACTCAGTGGGTTCCGTCTGCCTGTATGAGGCTACTCACCGGAAAACATCGTTCAGGGGTACAAAGCGCTCAGTCCCGCATGGCGGGACATGAAGGGGAAGAGGGAATCCGATCGCTTGAGTCGTACATCCCGAACGTTGTGGATCCGTTGACATCGGACTTCCAATGCGCGTCGATCTTTTCCTCCGTAAAGTCCGTTCCGGCCTACCACCTACCCCGCAACTGCCACCACGTCCGCTATCCTATATTTGAACTTTTTATCCCCATGGTATGAGGAATACCGAGGTTTAAGGCGCTTCTCATAGTCCGTTCTTGCTCCTATCGTACTTGCGTCGCGCATTCGCCCCGAGTCGACGCGTCTGTTGCGTCTGGCCTGTGTGATCTGCGACGTGCAATCATCCAATCTTCCCACCACTCAGTCCTGCGACCCTCCTGCTCCATGAAGCTGTTCCACCTCCGTTGCAGCGCCTCATTAACGCTCGTGGAGGCCGGCGCCGGACTTCCCAACTCTCAGCCATTCAGATTCGCCCCTGATTAGGCGCAGACGCGCTTCGATCTTCCTATCGCGTGTGTGGTCCAGTCACTGCGTGGCAGTGGCACGCTTGTGTGGCAACTCGTACGCGATGCGGGCTCTTCGCCCACTGCCTTTGTCGGTGCTAGGCGCCGACGTATATATATCACATACGACGTCGGCGCTGCCACTGGAACGATCAGCTCAAACGTCTTCGCTTTCCTCTCTTTCTCTCCCCCTCTCTCTCACTAGACTATGTTTACTTCCCAGATAATAGCAGCTTCCGGCGTCGCAGCACTTTACGCAGCCTATCGCGCGTCCAGGCATCTTTACGCCTACTGGCACCGAACGCGCTCTCCGCTGCGCGCGCTCCCGGGCCCGCGCGCCGACGCGTCGATGTCCAGCTGGGTCTTCGGCCACACCAGCGCGATGGTGAGCGGCGAGGACATGGACACGCTGGACGCGTGGGCGGACCAGCACGGCGACACGTTTGTCATCCGCGGCGGCTTCGGAGTGAGCTCAGATGGCATTCGAGACGATCGCACAGCGCTAACGGATAGAGCAGAAAAATATGTTGATCACTGCGGATACCCGCGCGGTCGCACACGTTCTCTCTAACAGCTATGTATTCCAACGCCCGGAAACTGAGCGGCGCGGGTTGAGATCGTTCCTGGGTGAAGGCCTGCTGTGGGCCGAAGGTATGTACGGCCGATTGAAATTGCTAGTCCCGTGGCTCATCTTAGCACAGGTGACCAACATAAGAATCAGGTATGTCCGCACCGATTGGCCGGCTGAGCCTTCAGACTGAGGGGATCCCAGCGCCGTATAATGAGCCCGGCATTCGGGCACGCGCAGATACGCGGCATGACGCCCATATTTTTGGAGGAGGCGGCCAGGGTACGCTTTCTCTCACCCCGTCACTTGCATGCTGAATCGACTGGCGCGAAGATGTGCGACATATGGGCCAACAAGTGCATGGAGGCGGGCGGCACGGCTCGCCTGGACGCCATGGAGTGGCTGAGCAAGGCGGCCCTGGATATCATCGGGCGCGCAGGTCGGTCTCTTCCCTAACACGATTTACTTGCGACTCAGCGCGAGGGACGTAGGCTTCGACTATCAGATCAGCTCGCTGAACGAGACCGGGTGGAAGAGCGAGCTTGCCGAGGCATTCGAACAGCTCTTGCGCACCGACACTTCGACCAACGACTTCACGCGCAACATGATCAATAACCATTTCCCAATGCTTCGCACATACTTTGTATGATCGCCCTGCCTCACGGGGCGGAGCACACGCTGATCGCAATGTAGCCGGACGAGCGCACCCGTCGAGTCGCCAATAGCAAACAGAAGATGTACGACATCGGGAGGAAGATGATAGAGGACAAGAAGGCTGCCATACTCGCCGAGGGCGACAAGAGCACTGTTGGCCCCATGGACCTTCTTACCCTCCTTTTGCGGGCCAATCTTGCGCGCGACGTCGACCCGTCGCAGCGCCTCTCCGACGACGAGGTGCTGGCGCAGATCCCGACCTTCCTGTTCGCAGGCCACGAAACCACCAGGTAACTAACCGTTCGACAATTCCAAGGCCGGATCCACGCCGCTCATGTTGTCCCGATAGTAACACGGCCACATGGGCAGTGTATTCACTGGCAAACAACCCTGCGATGCAAGATAGGCTACGCGCCGAGGCGCAGGCGGTCGGCACGGACGCGCCGACGCTGGAGATGCTCAATGCGCTGCCGTATCTCGACCAGGTCGTCCGCGAGACCCTGCGGCTCCACATCTTCGTCCCGTTCAGCACGCGCGAGGCGCTGAAGGACGATGTCATCCCCCTCGGCCGCGCTGTGAGGGGGCAGAGCGGCGAGACAATAACGCAGATTCAGTGAGGGCCTTTTCTGCGCGTCGCGCGCGTTGCAATCTCACAAGTGCGCTACAGGATCAAAGAGGGCGACGAGGTGACGGTGCCCATCTGGCTCGTCAACCGCAGCAAAGCGATATGGGGGCCGGACGCAGATACGTTTATGTGCGGCATCCCTAGCACGTTGAGGCGTGATTGACCCAAAAGCTGTCAGGCCTGAAAGGTGGGAAAGCATCCCCGAGGCGGCCGCGGGGATACCCGGCGTGACGCCCGGGCACCTGAGTTTCATCGGCGGACCACGGGCGTGCATAGGGCACCGCTTCGCGGTCGCAGAGCTGAAGGCGCTGCTCTTCCACATTGTGCGCCGCTTCGAGTTCAAGCTGGCCGTCGACCCCTCGGAGATCTGGAGTAGGTCCGCGCCGCTCTTGCATCCGCAGCTGCGAAGCGACAATAGCGTGCAGATGCCCGTCCTCGTCACCCCGGTCGCCTGAGACACTTTCATAAGCTTATTTCGGACGGTGGATACCATATACTTATTCCTTTGTCTTGTGTAACTTTACTTACAGTAAGTAATAGCCTATCACTGCCTTGTATTGAGTCGCTATGCGGGTCGGGCATATCATCTCAACCTCGCAATGAATATAGCCATAGTTGGCATGCACAGGAAATGGTTGCCTCGGTTTTGAGTGCCTCGTAGGGCGACATGCCTCCCAGTCAGGATCCTCGGCTAATATAATGATGGTGTAGATATCGATATTGCAGTTCTTGTCGTACTCCTCAAAACTGTGTAGTTTCCCTGAGCCATACGTCATGACAAGACGTTACGGGCCACTCGGCGGCCTGCGCTCAATTCGCCCCGCAGAGTGCGGGAACGCCTGCGGCGTCTGCTGCCCGGGCGCTGGACCAAAATTATCGCGACTACTTCCGTTCAGGGATTCCTGGCTTCTGTCCGTCTCCCCCGCGCACGGGGCATGAAAACCCCGAATTGTTTGCATTACAACGAGACTTGGTAGCTTGGGTTCAGTAAGTAGTAAGTAATGTCCGTTTCTGCACCGCATGTGGAGTCAACCTGATGCAGTGAGGGTGAGAAGACTCAGAATTGGACGAATCCATTGAGTCTCTCTCTCTCTCAATCTCTCACTTACAGTCACAAAGTCTGATCACCGATTAATACTATCCTTCGGGACAGTTTTAGGCTCGACCCAAACAGTCGGTGATTCATGCCCGCGGCGCCCTCGAAGCTCCTAGGCGCCGTCTATATAAGGTAGTTGAATGCGATTCCCGCGTCGCATGTCATCCTAATTGAGGTTCATCTGCGGTTCTGCGATGCGCCGGAATCTTGAATGGCGTGAGAAGATAGTATATTTCTAAAAATAACAACAACGCGACATGATGTGGCGGCTACTACCCTGAGCGCGACAGGAGCTGGGAAATGGTACAGCCTGTGCTGCTTGGACATCTCACAGTATATAATGGAGGAGAGTGAGGCTACGTTCCAGCAGCCTCTCTTGCCCAGTTGGACATTGCCACACCCAGACATGTTCTTCGCAGCTCCTCTCGCCCTCTTCGTCGCTCTCGCGTCCTCTGCCGTCGCTGCACCCAGCGCTGAGTCAGAGAAGGGCCCAGTGGCCGCAGTTGCTGCTCCTCAGCACCTGCGCACGACCTGGGCCGCCGTGAACGGCACCCTCCACAACCTCAAGGCCCGTGGCATCCGCATCCAATTTGGCGAAACGACCAGCTCCGAGGTCGTTTGGGCCTATGGAGACAGCCAGTGCGGTGCCACCGTGCTCACCTCCGTACGTATACTGACGTGAGATGTTGCTGGCGACCGATACTGAGGTCATTGTAGAGGGGCCTGAACCCGTGCGGCAGGGCGTTCAGTCTCCACGGCGTCGGCGGCCTCACGCTCGAAGGATGTGGAGGAGGGCTCTGGATTAACCAGAACGGCCAGTTCTACGAGGACTGCGTTCCTTACAGCGAGCCAGACTCGTGCGGCGTGCACACCGAGTGGACCTGCCTCTAATGGCGGCCTTGCCGGAGCGACCACCTTCGAGCACTGTCCTACCAGGTTTCCCGTCTGAATTGGCCTCCATTCCTAGTAACCCTGTGTTCGAACGCGCCTGTCTACCAATTCAGCCACATGATTTCGCAGGACAGAGCTGCGCAGAAGATTGGCAGACCTCCAACGACGGAGAGAGATGGGGGTCGCGGTGCCATTGCACCTGCCGTGACGACTAAGCATCTGACGAGTGCCGCAGCTTCAAGCGCGTTCGCCACACACGCCCGGTGCTGTCGCTCAGTCCAATATCGCGTTCGGCCAGTGCCTCCGCAAACTTGACCCACGGATTTTTAGCCTCCTCTCGCCTCGAGTGTCATGAGAGACGGGAAAACAGTCGACCAGTGAATATACGTACTCGGACTGCGGCCATAATTCTGCGGACGCAAGCTGTATCTCGGACAAGCCCGGATACGCAGCCCTGGTGAACTGGTTGAAGATCTCTTCCCAGACACCCAGGTCGCGCCGCTGTTTCCTCCTAGCATTGGAGATATATCAGCGTCTGTGTGGGCTGAGCACGATCGACGGCTTACGTGCAGTCCCATCCCAGCTTCACGGTCTGCAATCGTGCGTTTCCGGCGGTGAATATCCCCTCTGCACGCAGCAGCGACTTGCGATCGCGCTGCCACAAACTCGAGTTTAGGACTGTGCGCGGCTATTATGGGGCACCCTACCTCCTTGATGGTCAGAGACACGAGGTTCGGGCATGATGCCAGTATGGACGGGACCAGGTCCTCGTTCACAACCGACACGCGATGAAGCCCCCGACCGTGAGCGTTCAGGAAGGCTTGCCCAGCTTCCTCCGACATGGTACTCCCGATTTCAAGCGTGACGAGGCTCGGCAACCTGCGACACTGAGGTGAGTTTGATACCTTGGTCAGCCAGTGGGAATCGAAGTGCATACCTTGTCGTCGCCATCCCGTCAAGGAAAGCAGGACTACCTTGAGCAGAGCTCAGCTTGAGATCCGTCAAGCGATCAAGAGAAATGGGTTCGTCGCTACAGAGAACCTCGACGAGGGGGCAGTCTACGTCCCAGTGGAGCTCCCTCAAGTTGCAGAAGGGGCGCAGAGAAGACATAGAGAACGCATATCGGTCCGGACAGACTGGTTCAACTCCCCACGGACGAATAATAAGCTTCTGCAGGCTCTGTCCTGTCACGTGCCCAAGCGTCTCTAGGACAAGAGACGTTCCAGTGGTCGTGCAATCTCGCAGTTTCGGAGTGAGGGCGAGGATAGGAGCGGCGCAGTCCCCGATAAAATCTGTAACTTCCATTACGTGGTCGGACAAAGTGGGATCGGCCTCGAGGCGTTTGAGAATCAGAGGGACACGACGTTCTCCCTCGAGTCGGATCGCGGAAGCGAGTACGGACAGCATGATATTCTACGCAGCTGCGTCAGAGACATTTGACGGATAGTAGCGAAGTTTTGCTCACAAGAAACTCCCGCGAAGTGAGCATCAATGCGTGGCTGGTTCTAGGTTCAAAGAGATCGGTATCAAACCATCCCCGCCAGATACGTTTGTGCCGGTATCGCCTCGACGAGGAGTAGTCGTAATCGACCCCCTGCTTGGGCACGGCCACGGCGGAGCGAAAGACCGCCCTCCACACGGCTGCGCGGTCCTCGGGTTGCGCGCCGGCCATCGGCTTGTAGAAAGGGTTAGCTGCTCGGCAAGCGGACGCGGAGCAGGCTGCATCAATTCCCAGTACGGGATTCTCCCCTTCCCAGTGAAGTGGAGCCTCTGCCGGAGCGCCGGGGCCAGGTTGTGTGTCAGACGCTCGAAGTTGCACCGTTCGCACGCCTCGTCCTGATCAAGCGTGATGCGTCGCATACCAGGCAGAGAAGCCAATTCGACTATTGCCGGGTCCAGCGTCTCGTACTGTCTCCAGTACATAGCCCACAGAGACACGAAGCGCAGGCTCGTGCATTCCCGGAGCGCACTCATGACTTGGGGACAGGCCTGGTGTTGGCCTTGGTGTGCTGACCGATAACCCCATTGTGACGGTTCCGGAATCTGCGCAAAGGAGAAATCCTCCTGCGAGGGCACATCAGTCAGAGACGCGGGCAGACTGTGCCCGGACTACAGGATGCTTACAAGCTTGGTCCAGGTTGGGATAGCTTCAGCGAGAGCGGCAGTAAGCCGGCGTTGATTCTGGTTGGGGGGCTTGTTGTTTCCGAGCGTTAGGATTACGCGTACAGGATTGAGCAGATCGAATGCCGCGATGAGGCCGTCGATAGGATCGTTGTGCCAAACTGTCAGAGTAAAGGCGAAGTCACGTAGATTGGGGGATAGTGACGCAATGGTGTGAAGGTAATCGCCATAGGCGCCTTCGATGCGTATCTTCTTGATATATTTACCGAACTCGGGATGGCTCGCGAGTGCAAGTTCGAGCGCTTGGGCCTGCGCCATGGAACGAAGGACAACGGTCTCGTATAGCCACGGAGTTGCCACGCGCATCCATTGCTTGCACACAAGGAGCACATCCGACGAAGACCGAGTGACAGTGATGAACGGAGACACAACGCTCGTGTCGGCGAAAAGAGCGTCAGGGACCAGGAGGGGCGGCATGATGATTTCCCTGAGGATTTCGTGCGGAAGTAGCATTGTGTATACTCAAAGACACAGCGAAAGCAAGCGCGTCTGGGAGTTCTGGGTAACAGAGGTGTCGTTGATGGTTGTGGCGGGAAGGCAACGGGCAGACGCGTTTCGATCTCCGAAGGACCTCACGTTCTTCTCATCCAAAATGGCCATATTGTCATCTATCTCTCTCCCAGCTCCTTCAGGGTCACAGCCTTAGTTTAACTGGGCGTATGATGTTTAACTGGGCGTATGATGCCCCGAAATGCGACTGAAACCAATGTTTGCGAGGGTATTGTTATCTTACAGGTGAGGGCTAACCCTCCTCGCCGGAAGGGCTCTCAGCGGCCTGCTTAAGGTGAGTTGTACGGACGTGGCGGCGAAGGTTCGATGCTAGAGGTATCGAGTCAGCGGATAAGCCGACCCGGAGACGCGGCCGCGACATACACGATGTGTATCGTCGATCGCATCCCTCGACTGTACAGACATATGCTATAGCGCGTTCAGAAAGAAGGCTCATTTAGAGCTCAAGAAAACGCACGGTGCGTCTCGTTGAAAGTCTGCTGCCAATGCTGTCTCCGCAGCACCTGAAGGACACTGTCAGGACCCAGGCCCGTACGCTACCGTACCATGCGCTCACCTCATCGTGGTCCATCTCGGTATCGGGTATCTGCTGGCTCCTATTGCGTATGGGGTATCCTGCTGGCGGGTATCGGCTGAGAAACGGCTGTCGCATGTACTGCACTGCCCGCGTGAACGACTCGTCCGACGACGCGGCGACCTCGAGCGGCCCCGTGCGATTTTGCGGCCGCAAGATAATGAAGGACTGCGACTGCGAGACAGGTTGCGGCGGGGATGGATGCAAATGCGGTGGGGGTAGCCTGGTGGGCAGCGAATGGGAACGATGGGAAAAGCCCGTTGGCGGATGCTCCTCTCCGTGAGCGTCCCTAGCCGCCGTCTGGGTAGCTCGGTGAATCTGACTCGTCAGTGCTCTAGGATTCTGTAACGGGACGGGGAGGGGACGACACTTACCAAGTTCGTCCCGCGGGCGCTGGTGCCCGCCGCAGTCGAGTCGGACATCCGGTTCGGGGCATGAGACGTTCCGTGGGGTGATCGCCCGTCCTTATCGGACGAATATTCTGGGCAATGATGTCGGAAACTGATCACAGCGGAAACGCAAAGAATCTCGTACCCGGGAACGCCTCAGCGAACGACGGCAAGCGCTCCCGCGACTCGTCGCGGTCCTGAGGCTCGTCGACCATCCCTTCCGGAAAGAAGAAATGTTTGGGCACTTACTGCGCAGCTTTAAGCAGTGGACGGAGAGTCAAAAGGACCTTTTACCTGTGGACGATTTGCTGCTGCGCAGATAGCGACATCGTCGCACGCCTTTGACGCTTGTTTGCCGGGCCCGGGATTTCCTAATCCTCCGTTGCTTGCACAGTCGGCCCAAGGGCCGTGATCATGTTCTTAGTCTTCTTTCCCCTGATTGTCAGCCCGGGTGGTGCCCGAAGCTTTCTGTGCAGTCCGCAAGTCCGGGGTCTGCCTGTATCGGGGCGATACACCAAACTGCGGAGAATCTACACCGCTGCAAGTTGGGTAGGATACTGCAAATCTCTCAAGTAGTTGCTGAACCGCAGAGTCAACATCTCATGTGCTCATCGATGTGACAAGGGGCTGAGATGTAGGCGCATTGACAATGGCAGGACCGCAGTGATGGTGCGGTGACGACTTCTCTGGGGAAGACAGCAACTCACTACGCTCCTATTCTCAGAGAGATTTATGCTGGCTCATTTATCTCCCGAAGCGTCTCTCGCTACGTACTGGTCGCTTCGCCCCACCTAGTGACTACAATTTGCGACTTTCGTCCGCGCACGCGAGTTATCACGAGGGAAGCGTGATATACACTCTCAAACAATGGGGCAACGTAGTCTACGCCCGTCTCATGTTTCTCAATTACTAGATAACTAGGGAGAGACAAAGGGAGCTCCGCGGAGTTTGCGGATTCAAGTCGCCGGAGATACCGATCGCAAAGTGGTGTGGGAAGATATTACATAAGCCTAGTTAGTGTCTCAGGCTCTGTTTCCGCTTCTCAGCTGTACAAGAATAGTCTTGCACACTAGGGGAGTCGCGAACCTTCCCAATGGGATCTTAGCTGCGTGGTAGGGATGGGTGATCGGCCAGGCGCGACGAGAATCGGCCATGTGGCTTCTGAATGCACGGGTGATTGAATGGCTGAGCCACATTCGCTGCAAGGGGTCGATGCAGGCGACCGGCTGGCGGGCGGGGCGGACTGTATGCGCTGATGGGCGGCAGAGGCAGCCCCATTCGGCGCTATCGGAGCGGATTGGCTGGGGCTTGCGGCGGCCGCGTCCGGCCGCGGCCTCAGCTGTTCAGCTTGCCTCGCTTGGTGCACGAGTCATCGCCGCCACCGTCCGCGCCGCCCCGCCCGCGCCGCCATCCAGCCCATCCACGCCCTCCCAAGCGCATACAGCAACCATGACGTCCCTGCCGCTGCGCGCGAGCACGCCGCCGACGCCGTTGTCGGGCAGCTACCCAGGCACTGGCTTCCGCCGGCGCACGCTGGGCCGCGCCGCGAGCCCGCCGACCTGGGCGTACTACGAGCAGATCCCCGTGCCCGGCGGCGACGACGACAGCAGCGGCTCGAGCTCCGAGGACGACGACGTGCACAATGGCGATAGCCACAGCGACGACGACGACCAGCACGAGCACGACGACGACGACGGCTTTGAAATGGACTTTGAGGGCATCCCGCCGCCCGTGACAGTCACGGTCACGGACACCGTGGACGCCATGGACGTCGACGAGTCGGCGTCGGCGCCGTCGGCCCATGTGCCGCCGGAATGTCCCGATGGCGGCGACGACGACGAGGCCGCCAACAAGGCCAACGCCGAGGCCATTGCCCGCAAGATCGCAAAGGGCAAGGAGCGCGCCGTCGACCCGCCGTCCGTCGTCGCCGCCCAGGAGCAGCGCAAACGCGAGCGCGAGCGCAAGACACGCCGCAAGCGCCACAGCGAGCCTGCATACCGCCCCATCTTGACCATTCACCGCTCCCAAGGCTTCGTCTGGAACCAGGCGAGCTCTTTTCATTTGAAAGTCTCTACTTTCAAAACTAATACTCTCAAAGGACCTCTTTGTGCCCTCGTACATCAAGGATCGTTGTGCGTATCCGTTTGTTGTGCTTGATTCTTCTTTCTGACAGTAGCCCTTCAGACGTCACATCGACGTCCCCGCCTGGCGAATCATGCATCTCGCTCAACAGCAGCTCCACACCAAACCCTTACGACGCCGTCGAGGTCGTCGAGATCCGCGTCACCGGCCAAGAGCTCAACGATGTCATCCCCTGAATCCTCCACCCCCTGCGTACCCTTCTCATATTGCTCGTGGACCTTGACCTCCCCTCATGTATTGAAAGCATACTGTTCCCTCGACGCCGGAATACAACTCACGTTCCTATATTAATCCTCCCAACCCTTCAATCTTGAAGGCCTGAACTCTGAGCCTTTCGCGCTCATATTGTGGCTCTTGTGCTCTATTACTTGCAGTGCTCTGACGGCTCGGCGGCGCCGTCTCGGCTTGGCACTGCGCCCGACGCTTCTTGCTCCGCCTTTCCTGATGGCGGCGCGCTCGGCTGTGGGCCTGGGCGGGGTGAGGCGCTCGTGGAACAACAGGAGCAAGCGCTCGAGTTCGCATGTGGCGCCCGAAGCCCCAAAGTACTCCCGCGGGCGCGCCTGGCGGACGACGTGCCTGCGAACGGCGAGCTGGGAGAGGGACGCGTGTTGGAACGAGCAGCCTCGCAACTTCCCTCGATGAGCTCGGTGGCTCAACACCGTAAGCTGCTGGGGGCAGACCTCTTTGCAGAGTTTGGACATGGCACTCAATTGCAAAAAGATGTCTCAGCACTCCCAAGTGGTTAGCATTGCAAGTAAGTAGGACTGTCACCCGTCACCGTACAGAATAGTTGCATGGGACCCTCATGCGGCGACGCAAGACGGCCGTGTTCGTACGGCCACGGTGCACGGCGTGTGTACGGTGGGTCTCGCCGCCGCTCGGCCGGCTTGGTGTGAACAAAATCTGCTTCTCGACATTGAACTAAGTCATATCTTGAGCAGATGATGCGTACTGACGATTATGCAGATATAATCCCGCCCATGACCCCCCTGGGGACAGCGGGAAGCGCATCGGAGGTGATTGGAAATGTTCTCACGATCAACTTGAAGTTGACGCTGATATCGATCACAGCAAAATGAGGTTCCCAAAGGCGCATTTCGTACGACGGAGCCATATGTATGACAAATTCGTGTTATGGGACGTGTCTGAGTCCCACATTCCCGGTCAACGTAAGGTCCAGAATGACTCTGGTCGGCGAGTACGGGTTGGACCCGCTCATGTTTCCGACGGTGTACGGATCGTTTTTGTACGGCCGTACCCGTATACTGGTCGCGTGGGTACGGGTACGGGTGGCGGCCCTACAGTTGCAAGTCCTGACTCCTGAGCGCTTGAGCACCCTTGAAAAGTGCTACTAAAGTATGTATATCTTGAAAATAACTAGATAGAGTATGAATAATATAGCACACAATTTAGAGTTGATTTAGACAGAATTCTTTCGCTTTGCGGGTTGAAACCTGGTTCGGTCTCGAGAGTGCCGTGCGCAGTTTGAAATTGGTTGACAACTTCGCTTCTGCTAAGTTCATGCTGGCACACCGTCAATGAGCGCGCTGCTACCCGCCTTGGTCAACTACAACGGAACGCGTGTGGATGTCGTCCTTGGCCACTCTCGCTTCACTGTCCCCGCCGCCTCGAATCCGCACGAGGCTGACGCCAAGCCAGGCATTAAAAGCGACGACGACGACGCGAGAGCGGCTGACCAAGGACTCATCGCGCTCTTATCGCATTATCCCAACGCCAAAACCCTCGAGCTACTATTTCCCTGCTGGACGCGGTCCGGGCGCGTGGTGCTCTCTGCCGAGCTTCCGAGGACGGCCTTATTGTCGCTCACTGCGCTGTCTTTGTCCAGCCCGATGGAACGGAGATATGCTTTCACTGAGAGCTTGGTGTTCGAGATCGTATCCCTCACGCCGGCGCTGAAAAGGCTGGACATTGGGCGGGTTGACGACGACGTCCGAGACGACTCTCTGTACAAGCCAGCGTGTAGCCTCGAATCTCTCCGCACGGCCTCCTTTGGGCACTACGAAATGCTGCTTTCGCGCTCGCACGACACCCTCGTCGACTTTCGCGTGAGCTTCGGATCCGACCGGGACCTGCACCGCGCGCTCTCGCATTGCCCACGCGTGCGCCATCTCACGCTCACCAAGAATTACTTCGACGTCGCCGACGTCATGGCCGCGTGCCCGCGCGTGCGCTCGCTCTCGCTCTCCAACGCGCCCTCCGAAGCAGAGATGGCTGTGCTGCAGGGGCCGCTGCGCGTCCTCGAGATCTCGCACAACTCCACGGTGTTCCCGGGCTCGGCAGCGCTGTACGTCGACAAGCAGTGGCCGCGCCTTCGCGAGATAATATACAGCTCGCAAACGCTCAGAACCGTCCGCTTGCGATTCTACAGACGATCGATCCATGAAGCCACGGAGGCGTGGCAAGAGATGCTTCGGGTCTGCAAGGAGAGACGCATCGTGTTCGAGACGGAGGTGTTTTTCGGTGATACATGAAAAAGAGTGGTTCACTTGTCGCTAGTCCTGTCCACAGTTGCCGTTTGATAGCACTCTCTGCGTCACCTGCGTTCACCCGACCCCCCAATTTAAACTATAGTCTTGCATGGGCCATATTCCGTCCGTGTCAAAATATTCGCTGTCAGACGGCTATGCCACGAGCGATTGGGGTTT
The DNA here is from genome assembly GCA_030578095.1 of Auricularia cornea. NCBI lineage: Eukaryota > Fungi > Basidiomycota > Agaricomycetes > Auriculariales > Auriculariaceae > Auricularia > Auricularia cornea. The sequence continues at coordinate 1,267,808 of JARLTE010000004.1, forward strand.
GAAACAGTACAAGCCTTGAGCAGATTCTGCCTTTCTCTATCAGATCGCGACGGAGAATGTTCAAAACAATTCAATTCTGGGGCCACGTGCATCCGAAGGCACTCGCCAGAGGCTCCTACCAGTCCTATCTAAACGGGCAAACACACTAACATATCAATAGGAATCCGAGAGTAGCGCCTTCGAGCGCTCCGAGCGAGGTTCGATCTTGCACCTGAAACGAGGTGGACGACTGAGATGATGTCAGGGATCGCCGTCACATGTGTTTAGTGTTCGCTTACCTGACTTCCCCAGGCAAATATTCCAGAGAATCAGCCTTCAGCGGAGCGCCTTGCTCATCTACTGCGTCAGAGACGTTGCAAGTTGCGAGCGTGATCGCGAGGACGAGGAACAGCGTTGCGTCGGCGAGGTGACGACCAGGGCATATCCTGAGAGGCATTGAATACTAAAAGATCGGACACCACGGCAACTCTCACCGAAGTCCGAACCCAAACGCGTATTTGGTCGGGTCCTCGTTTTCCCCCTCCGCACCGGGCATAAAGCGTTCGGGTTTGAACGACATGGGATCGGGATATTTCTTGGGATTATGCAGGATCGTCCTGGGGTCTCGTCGTTAGAGACTTTGGTGGCCACGGACGGTGACGCTTACCAGACGTTGGCCATGACGATGGAACCCTTCGGAATGTCGTACCCACGGAGCGTGTCGTCTTCGGTTGCCACGTGGGGCAGTGCTGCATCGCGGTACCAGTCAGTCAGCACGCGAACATTGCACAAAACGCGGGACTGACCCATGTTGACGATCGAATGCCACCGCAGGAGCTCCTTGATGATTGCGTCGAGGTACGGCAGGCGGTCCCGGTCGGCGATTGTGGGAAGGCGGTCGCCGCCCGTCACGAGGTCGACGTCGCGTTGTGCGCGGGCCTGGATGTCCGGGTGCAGTGCCATCGCGAGGAGGAAGGTCAAACTCGCTGTCATGGTCTAAATGGGGTCAGTTCACGCTCGCGCTGGCTAGGAATGTACACACCGAGTCCACGCCGGCAGAGTACAGATCGCGCATGGCCATGGCGCCGATCCACTCGTCGTCTCCGCCCATAAGTTCGGAGGCCCACGATGGGATCGCGTCTCCCGCTTCCTGATCAGGAATTCAGTCATAGGCGTCGCGGGAGTTGTCACCAAACGCACGATACGGCTCTTCGTCCATTCCCACGGGATTCTCATACCTGTCTCGATGATCTCGGCCCACGCCTTCGCCTTGCGCTTGAACCCCGCAAACGGCATCCAGCTGGGAAGATACCGGACTTGGGAGAGTCAGCATCTGGTACGACCTGAGAGGTGGAAACTGACGGATCGGCCAGGTATCAACCGCCCAGCCGGGTTCGAAAGCATGCAGGAACGCAGAGATCGAGGTTTCGGCGAGCTGGATGAAGTAGTCGTTGTCCTCCTTGACCTCGTAGCCGAAGGACAAACGAAGAACAATAGCGCCAAACATACTTGTCCCCAGCGTCAGCCGCGCATTGGTCAACTCCAGCTGAGTCGTACTCACCGCTGAAGCGGCCGCAAAGGATCCTGCGGCTCTTTCATGAGACGCAAGAGCACTTCTTTGATCGCAGTCTCCTGCACTTCGGTGATGTGCTTGACGGCCTGCGGGCCCATGAAGGTCGCCATCAACCGACGGATTGTGCGGAATTCTTTGCCAGGCTGCATCATGACGACACCATCGCCAACCCTGGTCGCACCAGTCAGCAGGTGGGTCGGGAGTAAGGAAGTAGACTTACATCTGGGCCATGGCGCCCCGCGCGCGACCAGCGTATATGGACCCGCGCGTTGTGAAGAGCTCCTTCACATCTTCGTCGTTGGACATAACGATGATCCTCTGCCCTAACGCCTCGAGGCTAATGATATCACCTGCGACGCTGGCGTCAGCTCAGGCGGAAGAGCAGACGCGTCATGGCTCACCGTACTGCTTTGAGATCTTCTCGTACTCCAGCCATTCGTACCGCGTGGGTATGTCCTTGAGGTTGCCAATGAGGAACTTCCTCGGCGGACCGGGAGGTAGGCGAGGGGAGCGCCGTTGCAGCAACCTAGCCACGACCCAGGCGGCGAACATAACGCCCGCGGCCGGGGCGACGGAGGAGAGTAGCTCTATCATGGCCCGCCTTCCCGAACGCACGCAGAGGAGATGTGTACTGGCGTGGGGCAGCTGAGGCCTTTAAACCCCTCCTACCTGATCCAATTCAACAGATAAGGGCGCAGCCGCAATTCATTCTTGGCAGCGGTTCCCCGCGCATGTCTGACCACGATTCAGCTTCGGGCGCACAAGAGCGTGGAGGCGCTGCACCGCCCACGTCTCGATTGCGTGAAAGTCGACGAAATGGAACAACGGTGCACGGGTGTCTGTGATCGAACCCGAATATGGTTCCGCCGAAGCATCGGACAGACGTGCAAGTGGCTATATTTGCCGCACGGGAGCTTCCAATCATGCCACAGTAGCATCCCACATGCCATATTGGGAAGTCCTAGGGGCCGCATTCGGACAGCGCGCAACGACGCCAATAAGCATCGCCGGTTGGTGATTCGAAGTTGCCACGAGCAGCAGCGGCTCCGGCTGTCGCGGTATATGAGACTGAGTGCCCCCGTGCCACATTGCTGCGCGTGCGGTGGACACCAGCGGGTAGCTGTCATCCCCAACAAGCTCAGCAATGTGCACAGGCAAAGCCTGCGACGTAGTAATCCACGGCCAGTGGTGGGGATCATCATTGACCCTATCGCCGGGCGGAACACTGAGACGCCGCGTAGCAGCTAGAGCCTGAAAATCTCGAGCGGCGACCTGCGTTGAGCGCTTGTCGGGGGCACCCTGAGATTCCGTGATGGTTCGGATGCGAGGGGATACACTCTTCAGCCAGAAAGGGCTGACAAGACGCAATGCTGCACAGGAATCCGGAGAGTGGCCCCACTTTCAGATCAAGGTCGGAGAACAAGTCGCGCGCTGTATGCTAGAATTTCTGCGATAGGCGCGCCAGCCCAGTAATCCACGGATAATCTGACGCGAGAGGATCCAGTCGGAAGTCGTGGATGCGCAGCTGCGAGCGTCCAAAGGAACAATGAAGCTCCAGGAATCACACGAACGAGCCTAATCCCCGCGAGCGGCTTCGAGCGGCAACAGGAAGGTCGAGGCCTCCATAAAGGACAGCGGTGGTCGGGTTGCTAGAATGTTGACCACCACGGGACGCTCATCGGGTCCGCCACAGGCAAGCGTAAGACTGCCTATCAGGCGGTGAAAGCCCAAGCACGGTACCTGTGAAATCCGAGTTGAAGACCTAGGTAAGCCACACGGTCAACCACAAGCCACGAATCAATATCAGAGCCGTTGCGTCGTCCAGTCGCAGATGTGCATTGGCGCTGACACGATAGTATCTGTTCTGCCCCGCCAATCCGCGTCGTTCTGCTCATTCGTGGCCGCAGGGAAGACCTTGGAGCCCGTCTGCTTGGTGTAGTCCGTAAGCGCCTCCGCCAGGCGCTCGTGCGGAAGCGGTCAACGCAAAACAAGCTTCGTAACAGGTTAAGACGCACGTACACATTCTCTGGCCAATAAATATGTGGCTGGAGATGGCTCTCAGAACCAGGTTCGAGTCTGCGACTTCGAAGTTCAGTGCTACGCCGCGACGATGCACGACTTGGCACGAGCGGTGCACGTGACGTTGTTGCGAGGCGCCGAGGATACGTGCGCACGACGATGCGCCAACGGCGGAAGGAGTTCTAGGGGTCGCGCAACCCCATGGTAGTTGGCGGTCGGGTGAGTATTGGCGCGCGAACAAGTGACAACGACGGGTTAAAAGGCTAACGCCGACTCTGGAAGCCGAACGGGGATAAAGTCTTGCGCCCCGAGACCGCTTCGCTTCACCTACTCTTCCGAGTTTAATCGTTGGATTCGTTGACAACTCGTTCAGACAAACGTGAATTCGGAAGCACAATTATAGAACATAGAGGTATCGAAATACAAACTCAGGCAGTGATCGTCTAATCACTCAATCCATCGTACAAGAGGGCTCGCAGTCGCTCTGATCTTGGTAATAAGCTACAGGAGAACGGCGCAGGTCGACTGAAGATCGGGACAATATACGTTCAGCTCATCGGGAGATTATAGGTGCCCGAGACTTCACCTGATGATCCCGGATGTATACTCCAGGTTTTCCGCGGTCAAGGCCTCGCCGTTTTCACCGACTGCCTCAGATATAGTACAGGTTGCCAGAACTGCGGAGGCGAGGAGGTATAGAGTCTTGTCGGCTAAGTTGCGTCCAGGACACTGGCTGGAATCAGAATAAAATCTCTCTGTCAACAACATCCCCAGACTATGAAGGAAGCCGAGAGCCTTACCGCGGTCCAAAGCCAAACACGTAGGTGTATGGGTCAGGATTGTAAGCTCCTCCGGCTGATAGATGCCTATCCGGGAGAAACATCGCGGGCTCGGGGTACTTCTGCGGGTCGTGGAGGATACTCCTCCAGTAAGCCGGGAAGCGCTGAGAGGGGCGGAAGTTCGGACTGTGAGATATTAGTGCTTACCAGACGTTAGGTACGATTATGCTCCCTTTAGGGATGAAGTAGCCGCGGTACGTGTCGTCTTCGGTTGAAATATGAGGAACGGCTATTGTTCCGTGGGTCAGCGCCGTGTTTTCACGCGTTAGCATTGTAAACGACACACCAAGGTTGACCGTGGGCTGCCATCGCAGTACCTCTTTGATGATAGCGTCGATGTAGGGAAGGCGCCCGCGGTCATCGAGCGTCGGCAGCCGTTCGCCGAGCGTCACTTCGTCGATCTCGCGCTGGGCCCGGAGTTGCACATCGGGGTGGAGGGCAAGCGCTAGGACGAGCCACAGGCTGGCTGCTAGCGTCTGACGGCACCTTAGCGGCAGCACGATGGTATATGCAAGGACGCGAACCGTGTCCATCCCCGCGCCGTAGACATCGCGCAGTGCCATGCGGGCGGCGTCTTCTTCCTTGTCCTCCATCAACTCCGCGGAGAACGAGGGTGTGGAGATCCCCGAGGCCTGCCTGGTGATTGAGCATTCACAGACGACAACGGGACGGCTAGCACTCACCAGGCGATTCTTCACCCACTCCCAGGGGAAATTGAGTCCGCGGTCAGCGTCCTGATGCCATTGCTCCGCTTTCCTCTTGAACCCGGCGAAGGGCAGCCAAGTTGGAAGGTTCATCACTACGTTCAGCCGGTGAGCGCTGGCGGGGGAGAGGCACGTCGGTACCCACACGCGGGAAAGGTGTCGACGACCCATCCTGGCTGCAGCGCGCTGAGGAATGCAACGACCGACTTCTCCGCGAGCTGGACGACAGGGTCGTCGTCGGACGTGACCTCGTACCCATACGCCAGCCGGAGGACGATCCCCCCGATCATCCTATCATTATGGACGCGCCCCACTATCAATGACCGCTCGCCTGACTCAGGACGGACTCGGACGCGCACCGCTTCAGGGCGACAAGGGGATCCTGCCGCTGGCCCACGAGACGCCGCAGGCACTCGGCCACAGCGTGTGTTTGCACGTCGGCGCAGCGCCGGACGGACTGGGGCCCCAGGAACGCCGCGAAGATGCGCCGGATGGCGCGGAACGGGCGGCCGAGGGGCAGCACCAGGACGCCCTCGCCCACGCTGCCCCGCGCGTCTCAGCACAGGTGCATGCGGCGTCGGCATACAAACGGACCTCTGCACCATCGTCCCGCGCATGCGCCCTGAGTATATCGCCCCGCGCGTCGCGAGCAGCTCCTTGATGTCGTCCTCCGCGCTCAGGATGATGAGCGTCTGGCCCAGCACGCGGAGACACACGATGTCCCCTGCGCAGCGGCTGCGTGAGCGTCTGGCTCGGGACGCGCTGGCTGCCGCACCGCATACCGTAGACCTGCGCGTACTCCGCGTACCGCAGCCACTCGTCCTTCGTTGGGACGTCCAGCAGGTTCCCGATGAGCGGTTTCCCAGGAGGGCCAGGCGGCAGGAGTCGTTGGCCGTGGCGTCTGAGCCGGAGGGCGAGCCATACGACTCCCAGTACCAGGATAGCGGCGGGAAGGAATGCGATCATGGGCAGGACGATAGAGGGGGCGAGGGTGGGGCTGGGATATTTATAAGGGAACGTCCCTCAGTCTGTCAGACTCTGGCAGAGTAAACATTACATGTAGGCGGCCACAGCGATGTACCCCGGATAGGGCTATGAGCGGCTGCCACTGCAGGGGCATATCGCGTCCACCACCACGATGGGCTGCGATCGCAGCTGCAGGGTGCTGGTCCTGCAGCGCCCGCGGCGCCACAGAGGCAGTTTTATCCCCGCATGTTTGGCGCCTTGCCCGATGTAGAGCGGCAAGACCAGACGTTGTGTGGGGCCCCAAAAGATCGCTGCGTTTGGTGTACTGGGATTGTCGATCTGGGAGCAGTTCCCCACTCCATGACGCTCGAACAGTGTGCGTTCGTGTAGACCGTAGGGATTCTCAACCGGGCCCGGTGCGCAGCAGACGTCACCAGAAAGTCATCGCTAGGACTCGCCACAATGGGATATGGGCGTGCTTCGGGCTAGGCGAGTTCCGGAGTGAGGTGCAGAGGGTCCGAATGAAGTATGCCATGAGCGAAAGTTGACCTTTAAACGGTATTTTGTCCCACGAACGCGGACTCGGACGGCGCAGTGCCTCATGTTGTTGGAGCTTTGCGTCGACGAAAGTTTGAAGGGTGCAGAGGTGCCTCGAAGAACCCTCTTGTTGGGAAATTTCCGGCGGCAGCGACACACAAGCTCGCGTCACAAGACCTAAGAAACTGAAGACGAATTCAGCGATGTATAGCAAGCAATGCCCAAGGATACAATGACAAATGATGCAGCGCGGCGCAGCGGCGCGCGTCTAAGCGGACAAACGGTACATCTACTGCTCCTGTTCGAGCGCTTCCAGATGGGCGACCTGCCTGCAAGTCAAGGTAACGTCAGCGCGTCAAAGTATTACTTTGCTAGGAAGCGCGCTACGCACCTATCGCGATGAGCCTCCTGCCACCGCTGGAGCTTCGCGATCTCGTGGACCTGGAAGCCAAAGATGCGCGGTCGGTAGCGCTCGGCCTTGAGCGCGGCCGCGGCGGTGCTCACGCCCTCGCCGACACCCTCGGCCTCGGGGCGGCCGCGCCCGGCGCCGGCGACGTCGGGCGGGCCGACCTTGGGCGGGATCATGTGCGGGTAGACGAGGAAGAGCATGTGCGGGAAGGACGTGCCGAAGTACGCGCCGTCGATGCTGCCGTGGCGCGACGACTTGGGCGAGTACAGGTCCTCGCACCGGCCGCAGTACAGCTTCACCGACTTCTCGTACGGCACGTCCGTCAGGCCGACTGGCAGTAGCGGCTGTTGCTGGCAAAGCACGCGCGGGCACCGGCCGAAGTCTGCCTTCTTGTACTTTTCCAACTGCGATAGCAATGATTAGCAGAAGCGCGACTAGAGAGCCGGCATGTTGGCTAACCATCTTTGCGAGCCCACGTGATGTTATTATCCAGCGGGCGTGGATGAGTCCATAAAGGAAGCGTGCTTGCACTTCGAGCGACGCGCGAACTTCCTCGGGAAACTCTTCATCTGTGAGTAATGACACAAGAGTGAGTATTCGTTTCAAGTTAGTTATCGTTTGTTAGTGCGTACCAAAGTTATCTGTAATGAGGTCGAAGGCCTGGGAGTAATTCTGGACTTCGGTGTTGAGTCCCGTCAGGTTAAACCGATCGAGGATATAGTCGTCGTCGATTTCGCAGAAGTATTCGTTGCCCTTGCTGGACAAGAACCACGATATCCAGGAACTACGCAGGCGTCAGGACGCGCTCATCGTCAGCAGCGACGAACGCACTTGGAGTAGGCCGAGTCTGAGCCCGTCGACAGCTCATCCACTGCGCGCGGCATGGTAAGGTAGGTAAGGGCCTCGGCACGCGGAGTAGCCTACTCTTCAGATGCTGAAGTGTGTGACCTGCCTGTGGACGCGAGGCGAAGAGGAGAACCCGGTTCGGCCGGTGCCGGTTCGGAACCTTCGCGTCTTGACCTTCGACGACGAGGAGCTACAAGAGCCTAGCTAGATACTGCGTGGAGGACTCCATTCTCGCAGTAATTCGAAATTTTATTGGGTATTGTTATCTTTAGGCGAGTTTCTACTTACTTTGCTTGGCCCCAACAACATACACCAGCTCATCGACGGTACGAAACGGATTTGACAAGGGCTCAAAGGCTACACTGAACGATTCACAGCCCACCCTCACAACTCAGATGAACTGTCATCCTCCACTCCATATTCCTGGGGACGTCAGTTGGTCCCTGGCGTATTCTCCCGCTCGCGTTCTCAGCCGTCAAACCCGTTCCTCAAATTGCATCTACGCTCGTAGCCCAGCCGCTTGTCACTCTCGCCCCCTAGATTTCTTGCCTGGGACAAACCGACCGCGATCTTTACCATGCAGCCATTCCGTCTCATCGTTGATTGCGTGTTCGACGTTGGCGCGCTCAACACCTCTGCCGGCTGCACACGACCGGCCGCACGCACGGCCACAGCATTTGATCTCGAGAGACAGGGCACAGCACGCGCGTCATGTCTCGTCTCGCGCTTGTTCTACAGGCTATGTATAACCCGGTCCTATGAGGTCGTTGCGGTCCATGATCACAGCATCTTGCACTCCAGCCGGGCGCATGCGCTCACACTAGATACTTCTATTCTCGCCGCGCCCAACTCGAGGCACGTGCGCGGCGCTGCCCATTGGCGAATAATCCGGTTCTGTCATTGGTGTTGCTCTGGGCACGAAGGCCGAGTCGGGAGCACTGGTCGGAGACGGCTTGTCTGCGTGTGGCTAATTTACAGGAGTGCATACGACAGGTCGATTGGGACACGAGGGCCTTCGCAGTGACAATCACCCCGCGATGAGCGCAAAAGCAGAACTCTTCGCCGCCTGGGGCTCGGTGCCGACGGACTCAACGCCGAAGATGTCCGCGAACGGGTCCCACGAAGGGTCGGTGTGGCGCTCGTACTCGATCTTGTTAGCGATGTCCGTGGCAAGCTCCTCTCCATAGACGTGGCCGATCCACGCAAAGATGCCGTCGATGCCAGCGGCGACGCCGCTCGTCGTCCAGATGTTGCCGTCCACGACCCAGCGCGCCTGCGCACACGGCGGTCAATCACCGTGACCGTAACGGTGTCCGACCAACAGCGGATTCGCGCACCTTGGGGACCCAATCAACATTCGGCCCGGTCGACTTGACGAACGCCCACTCGGCCTTGTTGCCCGTCGCCTTCCGCCCGTCGAGCACGCCGGAGCGCGCGAGGAGCGTGACGCCCGTGCAGACGGAGATGAGGTACTTGAGCCGGGGATACGTCTGGCGGATGAGGTCGATCTGCGCCTTCTGCTGCTCGACGGGCGCGCGCGTGCCGATGCCGCCGGGCACGATGAGGACGTCCAGGCCCTCCGGCGGGCGGGCGAACGTGTGCGTCGGCACGACCGACTCGTTGAAGAACGAGGGCGTCGGAATCCCCTCCACGCGCGTGCTGACCGGGTCGAGCGTCGGCCCGATGATGGAGAGGTTTAGCGGGACCACCGAAGACAGCACATTCAACGCGTCCAGGGGCCCGAACACGTCGAGCGCCTGAAAGGCTGGGTAGATGATGTAGCCAATGTGTAGGGGCTCTGGTCCTGGAGCGTGCTCGAGGTGAATACAGAATCGACTTGATGACGCTCGTTCGTACCAGTAGCCTGCGCGGCGGCCGTGGCAAAGACTTGTGTGGCCAGAACAGGGAGGTAATGCAGACGCATCGTGGGCAACGGAGGAGCCTCAACTGATCAGTATACCGAATCCAAGGAATGGACGAATGCTCTGAAGAGTCTGAAACTATCGTATTTTATACTGCACTAGGACTTCACATGCGTACACGGCGCTAGCCACCATCACGACTTACAAATCCTCTCCGGTATTTCTTCTTTGCAAGGACAGCGCCGTTGAGTGTCTCATGTCTAATTCTCCGTCGGGAGTCTTGCTTCTTCGGGGGGTCTCAGAGCTACGGACCGGCCACAGAGCCCCGAGTTCTGCATACAATTGTTGTGTTTCTCTATAGACCGTGCGACCTGACGGCGTCTGACAAAGAGAGAGCAAGATGTGAGAGGTCCAGTCCACGGGCCATAGGCTCTTGTTGACCAGTGATTAACAGATTCAAGCCCAACTTCCCCCGGGAACAAGTCCCCGAACTTGCTCGGAACGCACCGGTCGAATTTGGGCGGACTTGCATCTCACCCTTGAACCGACAAGCGGACGCCGCGCTGCGTACCGTTATCATGCGGCTACCCGAAGACGTCCTCCGTCTCGTAGTCAAATGCGTTTTTAACATAGGCGCGCTCGACACCTCGCCCGGCCGCACGCTACCGGCCGCACGCATGGCCACAGCATTTGCTCTCGACAGTCTCGAGGGAACAGCACGCGCGTTACGTCTCGTCTCGCGGTTGTTTTACAAGCTATGCATACGCCAGTCATACGAGGTCATTGCGGTCTATGACCACCGTCGTTTACAGCCGCTCGCAGCCTCGCTCCGCGCGCCACGAGCTTTCTTGGAAAAGCCGCGTGGGTTCTATTGCCGCCGCTTGGACATAGACATATGGGTAGACAGCTACGTATCTTGGTCTCACGGCGCAGCAACTCTCTGGGGCCTTATTTTCGCGTGCCCTCGCCTCGAAGTCTTGACTATCAGCGTCTTGTCCACCGACATCTCCTCTACTACCGGACGCCTTGCCTGGGATGAATGTCTCTGCCCGCTCTCGTTGCTCATTCAAGTTGCCGACGCCTATGGGCCTTCCTTGCGGCGCTTCGAATTGCGGGGTCTCGTCAGCGTGCACTTTAGCGGCGTCCACTATCTCGCAGCGAGGTGCCCGCGCCTCGAAATTCTTTGTGTGCCGCGGATGTTTGCCATGCAAGAGGACTACGACCCGGACACGCTTGACATGGAGGACGAATTGGACCCGCCCCAGGGGATCGTCGTCCTCCCCACCGATCGGATCAACGAAGCCATACTGTCCATGTCTGTCCAGGAGCTGCGTATATTTTCCCGTACGCACGCCGACGCACTGGCTCGCTGTCGCACGGCCCCGAGTCCGGTAAGCCTCCCGTGCCTGCACACGCTGGAGGTCGGCGACTTCATCGAGTACACGCGGCACTGGCATCTCCCGCGCCTGCGCGTGCTACACGCCGCCCTCAGCGAAAGCGACGGCATCGTCACCGAAGTCCGGCGCCGTGCCGCGCAGACGTCTGCACTGGAGCGGTACGCCGCGCAGCTGACTGCCTGGACGGTTGCCGAGTCCGAGGAGATCGATCCCTGGGCACAGCTCGCGCGCCTCCCTGCTTTACGGTACTTTGCGTTCCCCGTGGCGCGCAACAGCTACGACAGACCCGGCGCGCCTCTCCCCCGCCACGGGCATAAGCAGCTGCAGCGGGTGGATATCGTGATTCAGGGAAATATACAGCAGCCAAAGCCGTGGCCCTGGCTGTCATTTGTGCACTCCCTCGTAGGATCCGGGGCACTACCTGCCCTTCGCGACATCCGCATACTCGGCCACAGCCACCACCTTCCGTCCGAGTGGGAAGACGACTTTGCCGCCTGGAAAGATAGCTATGCCCAGCTGCGTGTGCGCCTCGAATTCGTAGCTGGCTTCTTATGGGTGCGTACTACCGCCATCTCATTCCTCTCAAAGTCAGGCCGTGCTGATATACTTATGACTTCTCGCCTCAGGATTATCCCAAAGGTACCGTACGCCTTCAACTCGGGATCTTCGTGCATGCTGTACTAAACTGTCTGATTCCCTCCGCAGTTTTCCACGTGCCCGCCCTCAAAGACGCGGATGCAATGCCCCCCAGGCAGTATGAATCAGTACGCTGGGTCATCAAGACGTATTCGCGCGAGTATCCCGACTTGGTTCGAAGGCTTTGCAGGAGAGCCAGGGGGCCTTTGTAGAGATCGAGTTATTGGAATGTAAAATTGCACTCCATTTATAATTAGATATCTTCCCAGCCCATTGCGCGTGTTGAGATAGGATATGGTCTGCGGGAGAGTGCACACCGTGGCGAGTCGGGCATTACACGGAAATAAGCGCGAATTGCAGCCCCGCCAATTCCTCCGTTCTCATTTCTCCCGACCCGTTTGCTGGCGCCCGAGTCGCCGGGCCTGCGTGCTTGCATACCCACCTTCCACGATGGCCTCCCCGACGGGCGAGTCGGCGCTGCTGGAGAAGCTGGACTCCATCGCGCCGCTGAAGCAGTTCGACGCGTTCCCCAAGGTCCCGGCAACCTACAAGTCGCGGCGCGGCGAGGGCGGGCTGCTGACGCTGTTCGCGTGCCTGCTGTCCGTCGTGCTCGTGCTGAACGACGTCGCCGAGTACATGTGGGGCTGGCCGGACCACGAGTTCAGCGTCGACAAGTCGCGCCAGAGCTACATGCCCATCAACGTCGACCTGGTCGTCAATATGCCCTGCCATTGTAAGCCGCGTCCGGCAGCGCTGGATTCTGGTTAACGACCGCTGCCAGACCTCTCCGTCGACATCAGAGACGCCGTGGGCGACAGGCTGCACCTGAGCGACAACGTCAAGCGCGAGGGCGTGAGTCTGGCCGCACCGCACAGCGCCGACGTGGCACTAACGTGGCCGCCCGCAGACCGTCTGGGACGTCGGCCAGGCAACCCGCATGGCGTACGTCGCCATCGCGACCCGTAGACGACGACTGAAGTGGCCCCAGGAATCACTCGCAGACGATGCTCTCGGCGACGGAGGTCGTCCGGCAATCGCGCCAGTCGCGCGGCCTGTTCTCCATCTTCCAGCGCTCGTCCAAGCCGCAGTTCAAGCCGACGTACAACCACCCCAACATGGGCAAGGCCGTAGGCAGCGCCTGCCGCGTCTACGGCAGCATGTTCGTCAAGAAGGTCACCGCCAACCTGCACATTACCACCGCTGGACACGGATACTCTTCCAACCAACACACTGATCATACAAGTAAGCATTGTCTCTTATAGGGCTTGTTCATCGTATCCTTTTCGTACTGCCCTGCTGCACGCATCGTGTACTGGCCGCGGCTCCGCATCGCGCGCTTGCTTCGGTTGTCACGGCGCTCCCGACGAAAGCTGGGCGCCACGGCTTGGTTCGTGCAGCGTCCAACCTCCTCGATTGTCACGGCGCAGGCCAACAGTTCCCATTTTCGCCAAGGGCAATGTGCTGGAGCCGTGATTGTGCGGCTCACACTCCTACACTGTGTAGGAACGCAAGCCGCAATCGTTGAACTCGTACTAGAGCTGTCGTAGTACATGCACGGTGCCATGCTATTGCTGATGGGTGCTGTTGGGGGCAGCGCCGCCCTTCCCTTTCCCTTCGCGCTCGTTGCGACCTTTACCCTTCACTTTTTTTCATTTTATCTTCTTTTCTTCGCGATGAAGACGTCCGTTCTGTCCGCTACCGGTGTGCTCATGCTCGCGCGGCCTTCAACGCGACGCGCCCGGCCGTCGCGAAGCGCCAGTGCCAGGCGCCCGCTTCCACCACCCCGCCACCGGCCCCGACCGCGGCCCCGGAGCTCGAGCCCGCTCCCGAGCCCGAGCCGCCGGTCGAGGAGCCCGCTCCGCCTGCACAGACTCTCCGAGCCAGCGCCCCGCCGCTCTATGGCGGTCACGGCTCGGACTTCGGGAAATATGGCCTTGGCTGCCGGAGTCCTGTACTCGACCGCCAGACGGCCACGTGACGGCCGTGTTCTACGTGTCCATCGCCGTGCTGCCGAGACTCTAGGATCTCCAAAATATGGCCGTCACTGTTTGGCCCGTAGCCGCACGGCAACTATACGGGCAACCGTTACGGTTCCGCCTGCAGACCGATCTACACGGTCGCCGCAGTCGCGAGCCATGGCACTCGAAATTGCATTGCCTACGTTGCCAATGGTGGTGCGCCAGCGGCACTATCGAGCAACGCTCGTTACTCGGCCGCACTCGCGTCGCCGTTTCGCACGCATTTTACTGACAATCTGCAGTGATGAACCTCTCGCATATCATCTCCGAGTTCTCGTTCGGACCCTTCATGCCCGATATTTCGCAGCCGCTGGACAACCTGTTCGAAGTCGCGCGGGAGCCGTTCACGGCCTACCAATACTTCCTGACGGTCGTCCCGACGACGTACGTCGCGCCGCGCTCGTACCCGATGCGCACCAACCAGTACTCGGTCACCAATTACAAGCGCACGTTCGAGCACGGCCGCGCGACACCGGGCATCTTCTTCAAGTTCGACATCGACCCGATGCAGCTGACGGTGATTCAGCGCACAACGACGTTCACACAGCTGCTCATCCGCATCGTCGGTGTCGTCGGCGGCGTGTGGGTGTGCATGGGCTGGGCCGTCAAGATCGGGTACCGCGCGATCGAGACGGTCGTCGGGCCGAGTGACGAGGGCGACGTCGTGGCGGAGAGCACCGCCATCTCGCGCAAGCGCTGGGTCGGCGGCGAGCTGCGCGCGCGTCCCGGCGCGCGCCCGCTCACCGGCGGCTCGCCGTACTCGTCGTACGCGCCGACGCCGACGAGCGCGGGCTTCGCGCCGCCAGGCACGCCCGGCACCGCGCAATACGCGCGCGTACCGCTCCCGCCGAGCGCGGGCTACGCGTCGCCCGGGTTCCCGCAGAGCGCCTCGTACGCCTCGCCCGGGTTCTCCGCGCCGCCGCCGCCGAGCGCGGGTTACGCGCGCAGCACGTTCCCGCCGTCGCCGCTGCCCGGCCAGTCCGCGTTCCCGCCGTCGCCCGGCCCCGCGGCTGGCGGCTTCCCGCGGAGCCCCGGGCCGGCGCAGGGCTTGGGCTTTGCGCAGCACCAGGTGCGCGCGAGCAGCGGTCTGCGCGTGAGCAGCAGCGGTGAGGAGCTCGCTGCGCCGCCCGAGAAAAAGGAGAAGGTGGATTGAATGGCCTGTCTCTGTGCATATGGGATCTATTCTTTATTAACAAGCTCTCTCCCCTTGCAACCCTGGCCTGAACACCTCTGTCTCCCATCCAGCCGCGACTGATCACTCTCACAAGACTGGACTCGCTGACTGGCCCACAGTTTGCTCTCCAGCAAGTCTCCCTCGCGCGAGGCGGTGGCCTGCAACTGTCTCCGTCCAGGTTCCGAGCGTTCTTTTATCAGCACAGTGTAAATCCTGCCGCGACCTCGCGCTCACCTGTACTATATCACTCACCCAAACAACTGTGCAGCGGGCGGGGATGCGCCTGAGTGACAGCCTGGGCCGCAGCTCCGAGCATCCGCAGTCGCCGTACTGGGGCAGACCGCGATTCCGTCGCTTATGGCAACCCGTACGCAGGAGCGTTGACAGTGCTGCTCTGTATCGTTTCCTGTCGGTCGGGGCCCTCTCGTTGCCGAACACGACAGGAGAGTGTGCCACTGATAGTAGCAGTCGGCCAATTGAGGGGGACTTGCGCGTCCAGCAGCGCGATCGGGCATGCACATCTGCACCTGTCGATCCGGCCTTCGTATTTGAAATGCTGGTTCGGGAAGGTGATCCGCGGCGACATGCCCTCCATGGGATCTGGGACGCCGGGGACGTCTCAGGGGCTGTCAGGGGACACACATGCGGGCATGGGAATGGGCTCCCGATGCGGGCGATGACGGTTCCCCGCGTTGTACCCACAAGGGAGTTGTGTCGAATCCCGCTGCTTCCCTCAGAGAGGATTCGCAGTATAAGGTCGATGACACGTCCTTGAGCGCCGTCCTGAGACGTCTCAGCACTTGAGTCGTCTTCGTGTTGGCTTCCCAGGCCAGGATACGGCGATCAATGAGCAACTTCCGAGGTCTTGTGCCGCAGCATCTCATTGCAGACCCGCAGCACCAGGCAACGGCCGGCTTGGAGAGGCACAGAAGGATGCGATAAATATAGCAGACGCGATATCAGGCTATGGAGACCGCACATATCGACGCGGAGGACCACTCTTTGCTGGGCTTTTCGTCGCGAGCGTCTGTGGACCCTGGTGCAAGCCGGATGGGTGAGATTGATAGTGCCCTTCGATCCATCGCAGATTTGCCTTCCCAACAGTCAATCGACTGGGATCTTCTCTGCCACGGCTTTATGCATCTCCATTACGATGATCGAGGCACGACGTTTGGCTCAGCGCAGTCCGGCACTCCAAGGCCCGGCTGCGGGATTGTGAGCGTAGTCTCTCTCTTCCCAGATCATGTCTACTGGCAGCTTGCGTCGTTGAAAGACCTCGCAGAGCTCTGGTCTTTGTACCTGGATGCCTGAGACGATGCATCTCACCTTCCTGAGCTTACCAATGCTTCACGTCTCCGAGAAACTGCTCGATGCTTACGACGGAACATGTGAGCCCACCTATTCATCCCGTGACGACATTAAGGTTCTTACGGACACATCCCTTCGTTATTGCGTCCAGGGTACGTCAAGCTTGGAGAGTCTTCACCGGTGGCCGCACCTGGCGAGTTTCGGTTTCGTCTGACCGTGGCCAGCTTACGTCCCCAGTACCGGTCCGCGTGAGAAGATCCAGGATCGGCATCAGAACTGCCGGCTTCTTTTGGCCTGCGAACTGCGAGGGCATTCCAGATTTGGAAAGTTGCCGGAGATCAGGCGAGGATCAAGTCCCCAGATAGTACAAAGACGGAATGCATCTTCTCAAAACGTCCTTCTCCTTGACTCCACCATCAGGCTAAGTGCGCAGCACGATCCTGCACCACAATTTCAGCACTCGAATCTGTCCTCGCGCCATCGGTGTGGGTATATAAAGCGCGCAGCATGGCCGATACGAGTCCTCGTCTACCGACATCCATCTCTACAACCATGGGAAAGAGCCCACGTTCCTCGTCTTCGTCCTCTTCGTCGCGTGTTCGTCTGCCGTCCTTCGCCGAGGCGTTTCCTGGTGCGCCCGACCTCACCGCTCATCGATTCCGACTCTGTACTGACACCGTGCGACTGTTCAGGATTTTCAGGATATGCTGGATACGACGGATACATCGAATTCATGACGAAGCCGGACCCCGAGCCCTCTCAACTTCCCCTTCGACGCCCATCGCCGTCAAACACGTCGCCCTCAAGCTCCAGCCCGAGGGCATGGAGCCCTGCGCTCTCAGACAGCGCCTACAGCGAGCCGTTGGTATGTCCCGCGCAACCTCCTTGTCTAGCGATGGTATTGACTGTCGTCTTCTCACCAAAGAGCCCGGAGTTGGAGCGCTGCAGCTCTCTCCACACCATCACATACCGCGGATCCCTGCCCGACCTGCTCAACGAGACGTCGAGCGCGTCCGGCTCGTCCTGGCGACTGCCAAGCACGCCTCCGCCCGCCACGCCCGATCCCTCGCCGACGCAGACGGCCGCGGCGCAATCGTTCATCATTCTCCGCCCGCAGAACCAGAGCGGCTCGCTCGAGGTCGCCGCGCACTCGGAGGACTCCCTCAGCCAGGCCGTGCAGTACCTGAGGCGGCCCTACCTCGACCTGCGGTACCAGCCGCGCCAGGGTGGCGCGGGCAACGACATGCCGCGCGAAGACGTCGCAGAGATGTCCGATGCCGAGGTGAGCGCTTCTGCTCCCCCTTCACGACGGTGAGGGTTTGACAGGGTGCCTGGTAGATGCAGCGCCGCCGGCATTGGCAGGAGGCGTTCAACAAGAGCCATCCGTACGCGTGCAAAGTCAAGGGATGCGATCGCAGATACACTTCTTGTACGCCCTACTCCCTGCTCTTGCTGGGAGCAGTCTCTTACCCGACTCGCAGCGTCGAACCTCCGCCGCCATCTCCGTCTCATCCACCTCCGCGGCCAGGCGCAGAGCTCCGCTGTAGAAAAGCGTTCGAGTCCTCCCGCTAGCCATTCCGCGGCAACCTCAACGCCCCGGGGTAGTT
This sequence comes from Auricularia cornea, assembly GCA_030578095.1. Classification (NCBI taxonomy): domain Eukaryota; kingdom Fungi; phylum Basidiomycota; class Agaricomycetes; order Auriculariales; family Auriculariaceae; genus Auricularia; species Auricularia cornea. The sequence continues at coordinate 1,285,682 of JARLTE010000004.1, forward strand.
CGCTGTCCCCGGGACCATGAGCATTCTTCAATTCTGGCGTTGTAGCATTCTCGTTGTTGTGATAATGGACACCTCGGATGGAACTTGATAGTAACTTACTGTGCTATTACTTCGCTCTCCCCTTGCTTTCTGTACTCTCCGGAGATCGCGCGAGACCTGCCAGTGGCCGGACTGGGAATACACCGTTCAGCATCTACTTGCATCTCATCCTCGCTCTGTGTGTGGACTGACCGCATGCCCACTGTCGAGCCTTTCTCTCCTCACTTCGCAACAACCGAAGACATGGGGATCTCACGGCCAGAAACGGCAGTGATGGACAGGGAATCTGAGGGTCCCATGAGCAAGCTTATCGGGAGACAAACAAGCCTATTAGCGGCCCCATAACTGACGACTCAGGGTGGCAAGGCATGGCTCGGCATAACACCTGCGGCGTTCTCGGCTTCTCGAAGATCCAAGGAAGACGAAACACCTCGAATAATCGCTTAGGTTAAGCGAGGAAGTCCCTGGAGCACTGCCGAACGTGCTGCTAGACCCAGGGGGCCGGCACAATAACGAGCGCTAATATGAGGTCAGGCCAATGGGTTTCGGTGTTAGCCTGGCTAGACCTCCCCAATGCCAATGCAATGCGTTCTTCTTAGACGGCATTGGGACACCATCGTTCAAATTCATAGTTACATAGGTCTGAACCACATGCTAGACCGTGAACATGTACCGTTGCCGAGAGATGCAAGGATGACCCAACTCCGCTGGGCTCCGTGCATCTCATCTCCCCTCCTCCCCGATAACATCCCTCGATGCATAGATGTATTCCATAGTGTATCCTAACGTATATTCTATAGTAAATGCGCCGGGATCGCCGCCCGGAGGCAAGCAGTGGGTCCGGACTTATCCGGGGCACATCGCGGCCGCCGTGCGGTACATCGCGGGGCCATTCTAAGGATGTATGAGTAGTATTAAGTTCATAATATTATGGGGAGAGAGAGATCGCGCCTCAGAGCAGGGGGATGGTCCGATATCGTCTGTCCGCTGTTCGGGCGCATCTCCGGCGCCAGCCGCCGACGCCGCCGTTCCGTTCCGCATCTCTGATGTTCCCTTTTCGGACACGGTCCCTCATTGCCAGTTGCCTTCCTGACCTTGACGTGTGCCCGCAACAGTCATACCTCCAGGCTCTTGGAGCAGCTGCCCAGAATCGCGAGCATGTGCAACAGGCAGACAATGCGTACACGACGGTGTTTTGTTTGGATCTTGTCCAGGCCCTGCCGTACAACTGAACGAGAGGCACCCGATCCCAATCTCTGCGCTCCATCGTCGTTGTCTCCGATCGTCGTACTCAATCGTCGTTCTCTCTGCACCTTGCAAAGTTCTCATGATACGACAACCCTCGCCTCCACCTACGGCATGATCCTCTTCACGCAATAAGTACTCGCGTATCCCAACATTGGCTGTACTGCTCGGCGCTCGCGCACCTCCCCATCATGATAGGTCCTCAACAGAACAACGTCCTCGTAATTTTCCAAAAGGACAATAAACAAGGGTCGAAAAAAGACCACCGAAGACGAGCCCATCGAATGCGATAGAGACGGCGGGAAGCGTGGGCGGTGGCATGGAGCTTAGCATCGGCACAATGCCTGTGCCCAAAGCATCCGCGTTAAATGAGAGAGATTATCCTAAGAGCACATATATACGGATCGTTCCCGGTAATCCTACGCCAGCGGACTGACGTGTTGGGCGGGAGGCGACCGTGGCACGGGGCACGGTAGGCAGGGGATGGGCGTCGGCAAGCGCGGTGGGCGGCCACAGTTCTTCGGTGGCCTCCTCGGTGGACGCCGGCTTCGCGTCCGCGGTCAGCACAGTGTACGAGCCGCGATGTTAGCCACACTTCAAGTTTGGCATCAATCGACACGGTGGGCTGTCCAGCTGTTCTTGCAATCGCGCTGCTTCCTGATGTGTCGTGCTCAAGCGTTTCTATGCGTCCCTTGGTGTACATTCGACGGGATTAAACCGTCCGTTGGGCTCGGAGACGACGAGCGTTGTCGTTTGACTCGCGTCGGCGCCTGCGAAGAGTACATCATCCCTCTCACAACGTACTGTGTCCTTTTCTGACTCATTTCTGCAGGACTTGATAGTATCTATTCCGTGGTGCACATCAGTGGGGAATCGACGCACTGCTCAATCGATGATAGGGATTCACAAATCCTCGATGCGGTGTTTACTACTCAGACTGACTGAGAACACAACGTCCAGGCCCACCGGGTGCGAGGCAACTCATGGGAGCTGTTCTCTGGACAGGACTGTGTCCCCTTGTGCCAGGAATGCCCGGCGCGTGTGCTCACGACGACGGGCCGAATGTCGGACCTGCTCTGACTGTCCGAGGGCCGCACAAGGTGCGTGAAGGCACTCACGCGAACCTGCGACAGTCTCACCTCGTTTGGGCACTGTAGGCGTGCAGCCACGCGTTCGTCAGTTGACGCGTCTTGGTGTCTGAGCCAAAAGGTTAGGACTATGCTTCCTTTACGCTATCCGCTCTCGCGCAATGATTGGTGGTTCGCACCGCCATACGCGGGAGTCAAAGTGCTCGTATGACCAATGAGCTGACGCATGGAGAAATTGGATTTCGGGGTTCCAAGGTAAGTGTAGGCACTGTACTTTGACCTGTGACAATAATTCCTGGCTGTAATCGCTCTTGAACGAAAATACGCCATCTTCCTCGGCCTCATTGGTACAACGTGACGTCAGTGGCACTCATTGAGAAGACACCGGGATAGCCATTATATGTTCACTTGCGATCGATGATCGACTGCAAAAAAGACGGGTTTGAGAGGGAGAGGATGTAGTGTCTATAGAGCATTTCCTCCACCATGGCGCCGAGGACATAATTAGTTTATGCATATGGTTTATACAAGCGTTTACAGCTCTCATCCCCAGCCGCCGGACGGCTGCGAGCTCCTCGAAGGTCGGGAAGATCTCTCGACGAATGCCTGGTCCACATTCAGCTTACATTCAGCTTGCGAAGATATTGATTGATATTATTGGGCTAGTTTTCCTCAGAATCACACAATGGGCAGCGTTGAGGGCGAGAGAGAGAGAATGGGAGACAGTAATGGACGCACGGTGAAGTAATCACAATAGCGGCGAGAGCTACGTTCAACAACACCAATCTTTGTGCTTCCTTCTTTGTGCCGACGGTGGACCTGACACGGTCTCAAGGTCTTTTGGGGGCTGATTTCATCGGGGCACTTGGCCTCAGTCGCCCCCCATGTGCAGTTGCACCAATGGTGCATTTCAATGTGATCACGGAGACTTCCGCAAGCCTAATAAATCGTGTGCTAGGAGACTCTCCCTCCATCGTTGCACTGTGGCGGTAAGCTACTGGTACTTAGCGTGCAATGTGCGCGACGATACATGCAAATCCTAAAAAAGGAAGTGTCGGAGATGCGGAACGGAACGGGCCGGCGCCGGAGATGCGCCCGAACAGCGGACGAGCGATGGTAGCCCATCCCCCCACTCCAAGGACAATCGCCCTCGCTTTTGAATACTACTTGCATCCTAGTATTTGGAACCCTTCAGACCATGCGCCCGATGTGCAGCGGCGCGGCGGCGATGTGCGGCGGGTGTATCCGGTGCCGCCACCTGCCTCCGCGCGACGATCCCGCCGCATTTACCACAGAATATACGTTAGGATACACTATAGAGTGCATCTATGCATCGAGGGATGTTATCGGGGAGGAGGGGAGGTGAGATGCACGGAGCCCGGCGGAGTTGGGTCATCCTTGCATCTCTCGGCAACGGTAAACATGTCATAGTCAATGCGAGCCCTCGCGGCGCCGAGCATGTTGACGACTGCGGAGCAAGGCTTCCAGAGTCCCCAGAAACCGCAATGATGGATGAATTCAGCAGAATACAAAGCTCTCACGGATACGCAGGCTGTGAGATTGTTTTTGGCGCTCTCGATCCTCGTTGCTGCGGCTCAGTCAGAACCCACCTCGCTTGATCGCCGGGCAGTGTTTACCGCCACAAGCTGAGCTCAGCGGCAAGTTATCACTCTGTAGGCGTAATGAGGAGCTTTGTTCCCCCTTTCACTAGGGAAAGTGCTGTTAAGGTACCCGCAGTCACTTGGTAGACGCTGCAGTGAAGGGGGCGAGGCGTCGGGGATGATTGACATGTCCTCTTGAAACCGCACCCTGACTGCGCCTGCAGCTTTCGAGATTGAGTCTGACACTTTACATAAGTATTCAGACTCATACTTTTTGGAAGGCCGTCCAAGGCCCCGGAATCTGCTGCGGATTGTCTCGTCGGAGCTTCTCACGTCCGGAGCATCTGTGTTAGCTCCTCCGAGTACTCAGAAAGTATCTATAGCTCTAACAGAGAATCATGTGGCCGTTTGAGAGCTGTTTTGTTCATTATCAATCAGCCAGTCCCTCGTCCTAACGAAGGATGTAACGCGTCACGTGATGTCCGGAATGAACCGAGAGCGCGTGTGAGTCAAAAATCACCGCCCTTCTGAGGCATAAAGATAAGCACCAAGCATATTCCCCCTTTAAAATGTAAGATAAGCTTATCCTTGCGCGTTTGTACTAAATTCCACGCGGTAGCGCTGCAGGCGTCGTCGGGAGGAGACCAGACGACAGACGGTTCGGGGAAGTCTAGCATCCCCCGCAGCAATATTAAAGCGTGAGATACCTATTCCCTCCTTTCCTCCGTCACAATAGAAGATCTATGCAAGCATCGATGTGGCAAACCAAGTCTCGCGCAAGAGATGTGAGTGCACGACTAGCTCCGGCCCCTATCCAATGACAGCGGCGAGCGTGTCAATCCAATGCTTCACGGGCCTGTCAATCCCGCCGAGCCGCCCGACGATGACGGGCGAGTAGATGTACTGCGTGGGCTTGCAGCTGACGCACACGATCGTCATCATCGCGACCTCCTCGCCCTGGCCGACCTGCGTGTCCTCCATGCGTTGCCGCGAGTTCTCGCTGCCGCGCCCCTCCTCGAACTCCTCCGAGTCAAAATCTAATAGCGCCGCGGAGACCATCCTGAACCGCCGCCCCGGGCTTTGTTCACCAGGAACCCACTCGAGCAGCACCCGGAGCCCCTTGGTGCGGTGAGCGCGTGGATTTGTGCGCAGCCTGAGGGAGCAAACGAGCGTGTTGGCGAGCATCGGACGGTGCTTGCCGGTCCACGCGTTCAGGGCGTCCAAAAGCTGCGCGGCGTTTGTCGGCTGGTCAGGCACGTTGCAATTCAGTGCCGGCTCCAGCGTCTGCCCCCCGAGTGCCGCCAGGCGCGCTTCCGTTTCTTGACATGTAGGCTTGTGGCTCTTCCAGGCCATCCTCTGGCATTCCTTGCTCTGAATTGCACGCACGCCAGTTCAATCACTGGTTCTCGCAGAAAAGGACATGCGCTTACGCAGTACAATGCCGCTTTGCACCTCGCGCAAAGGGACAGTCGCGCCTCGAACTTGTTCTTGAAGCAGTTGCCGCACTGCGTATGAGTGTAATGGTTGCGCGAGTTCGTGGCCGGGACCTCCTTTTCCACGCCGTTGACGATCCCGAGTATGTGCTATGGGGTGTGACAGGGTGAGAACATACAGCCGTATTTGACAGATTCCAGCGCATACCTTCGCGTATCCGACCCAGGGTGCAATTCCGGCCTCGTCGAGTAGAGCCAGCTCATATGGAGACAGGCCGAACGCGGAGAAGTTCTCGATGCGCTGAGCGCGTTCCTTCCGTGCGTCTCCCCCGGCGCGCGTCTTGTACGTCGCCATCCAGCGGCGCACCAGCGCCATCTCGTCGGGGCATCGCCACTCCTTGGGATCGAGGTCTAGTGCGAGCTGAAGATCTGCGACAGATATCAATTGAAGCGCGCGAGGTGAGCACACATCCCAGGATTTACCATTCAAACTCTCCTCAAACCGTCCAAGCCGGCTGCAGAGGCGGTGTCAGCGGCGATCGTTGCTTTGGGACTTGAACGCACAGTTTCGCTTGCCCGGAGTAGTATAGTGCGTTGACCAGCGACTCGACGTCCAGCGGCCCGTCTCTCTCGCGGACAAGCTGCTCCGCCCACGCCGCGTCGGCCGCGCTCTCTTCCCACCTTGACGAACGGGCGTCAGCACCGACTGCCACGGGTGCAAAATCTGGCGCACATATGTAGTTCCGCGTGCGCAGTGGCACGGTGGGTGATCGCGTACGAGATGGTCGCGTCGGCGGCGAGCGAGTCATTGCAGAGCTCGATCACATGGCGGTATCCCTTCTCGACCTCCTCGCGCGAGAGCGTCTCGGAGTTTAGTATGACCAAGTGATCACGTGCCTACCAGAAGTCAAGCAGATCACTGTGAGCAGGTACCGCAGAAGGCCGAGACGACACGAGCACTGACATGGACCCGGAGTGTTTTCGCTCGCTCGCGAGCCGCGGGGCCGGGCGTCGTCGGGCGCGGGCGCGGGTCGAGCGGGACGCGCGCACGCTGCTTCTCGTCGTACTCTACGGCGAGCGTCTTTAGCTTCGCGACCTTTTCCGGACGCGACAGCCCGATTTTCATTGTGGCGGATGATGGACAGACGCGTGTTCCAACTCCGCCACTTCACCCTAGGGTTGTCATAAAGCGTCAGGTAGGATCGGCCATCAGGCCGGTCACGCCGATGTCACGCTGCCGAGCGTGGTCGTTCGTCGTCGGTCCATTGAACCGTAAAGTCCGTTAACTCCGAGCCGCTAAGCATCCCGTAGGCGCTGTGCGCCAATGACAGTGTCTTTTCGCTCGGTTTATGAGGATTCTTAGTACTTGTCTCCCACTTTACACAGTTCCCCCGTGCACCAGGAGTAGGGAGATGGCCATTGAGTCATTGACATACTGTAATTCTCGAGTTCCTGGTCTGACTTACATTCTATGTACACTCGGGGGATATCCAGAGGTAAATAAGCCGAGGTGTTCTCCTGCGGAGTGAGCCTTACCAGATAGAGCCTTGTAATGACTCAATGACATGCTCTGGGACGATTTTGGAATGATACTGTTGGTAGTCCTGAGAACCGCAAAATATCAGGCATTCTACCCAGCCAGGGACGGCTGATCTTCCCTATGATATGCTCTCGAAACGAACAGGTGTGCCTATCAAAAGGCACCCTGAATCGTACCCAACGCGGATATAACCGCTAACAGCGCGAAGTGTGCCGTGGTGCGATGCGCGGAACTGCCTTTTTGGGACATGTGGAGCCATCGTGGTGGTTGGATGCCGACCGGTCACAGCTGGTCACATCAATTTGATTGCAAATCCTACCTGACGCTTTATGACAACCCTACTTCACCCTGTCACAGGCACTTCCCGACTGGGCATTTCAAGTTGATAGAACTTCCGCAGTGCGAGCCTCACGAGTCGCTCATCAAGAGGCAGATTATGTACGTGAATGTCACACAGCACCGCGACCGCAGACTGATCCAAGAATGACGAAGCCGACTCTATAGTATTGCTGTTGGGAAGAGGCTCAAAGCGATGGGGTGAAACTGCGTAAGGGGTTATACCGCAGCCAATACTTACGCTGCATCGAGATCCTCTATTCATGGCGACGACCTCACTCTCGAGTGAGTCAGGGAGCGGCAATCTACGCACATAGCCACCGCGCGCCGCTCCCCTCAAACCAACTAAACGCCTGGGTATACCCCTCTGGATTTACTGCGAAGCCTGCGAACCAGGTCGGGATGCTCGCGCGCGTAGAGCGCGACCATGACGTCTGCGCTCTCTCCTTCCTCGGGTATCGAGACGCATGTGTCGCTGAGTATGGGCACATGGAACACTGCGGCGCAAGGCGTCAGTCGAGAGTGTCAACTGTTCTCAGAGGCCTGGCATACCTGTGGGTGAGGGCTGGGTGTACTATGTCAGCACAGTCCGGAAGCGAGGGAACAGCTCGACGGACGCACGCGCAGATAACCAGGCGCAAACTCCAAGCGAACATGCACTCGTGCGAAGGACGTTTTCCATTCGCCGAATCTCGGCTCCCACTCCGCCGGAAGATGCGTGCCGACGACGCGGACTGTCCGCAGGGCGGGCAATTCAGCGGTCTCCGCCAGCGTGTGCAGAAACGACAGCCAGGCCCAGGGTTCCGCGAGAAGCATGACGGAACGAATGACCAGGTCCACCTCTTGGAGCGCGCGCCCGCGCTGCAGATAATGCTCCGGGGTCTCCTCGTAATCGTCCACGACAAAACCAATGTATTGCAGGTTCGGGAGATCGCGCAGCTGTGCCCATGGGCAGAACTCATCGGTGAGGGCGACCGTCCAGGCGACCAAATGTGCGCCGAGGCGCCGCACGGCACACGTCTGCGCGTCGCGACAGCGGCCGATCTCCATGTCCGACTCATCGTAGCCCAGGAACGATGTGTGCAGTACGCGCAAACCTCGCGGGAACGACCAGTGCTGCGTGAAGTCGATGTAGTTGCCGACCTCGAGCGTGTGCAGGTGCGGGAACTCCACGCAGCCCTGTGGAGCGTTTCGTGCCGCGTCAAGCGCCTGTGCGTGTGTGCGAGCAAATATCTGCTGCTCGTCGGCGGACATGAGCGGTGTTGCCCGCTTGATTGTCTCGCTTGTCAAGAGAATGCGCCCCTCTGTCAAGTCGAGATCGTCCTCGAGGACGTCGCTTTCATGGTCGTCTTGCTCGGCGAACATCCGGGGGACACACAAGATCTCGAGGCGCGAGCACCTCGACGCGAGGTAGCGGATGCCGCTGAAGTGCACGTTGACGAGTCCACGCAGCTCGAAGCGCCGCAGGCTCGGTCCGTAGGCATTGGCAATCTGAATGAGCAACGATACAGGGCAGAGACACTGGTCCCAGACGAGGCGTTCTGAGGTGGACACGACGTGGATGTTCAAAATTTCGAGGCGCGGGCAGGCAAGAATTAAGCCCCAGAGTGTTGTTGCGCCATGAGACCAGTCTGTGTACGTGTGTATCCAGATATCGATGTCCAGGCGGCGGCAATAAAACCCACGGGAACGTTCGATGAACGCCAGCGGTGCGCGGAGCGAGGCCGCGAGCGAATGCAAGAGGCGATGATCATGGACCGCAACGACCTCATAGAACCGGGGTATACATAGCCTGTAGAACAGGTGCGATACTAGACATATTGCGCGTGCTGTGCCCTCCAGGCCCTCGAGTGCAAATGCGGTGGACATGCGCGTGGCCGGTTTTGTACAGCCAGGGGAGCAGTCGAACGCGCCTATGTCGAACGCGCAGTCAGCTATAAGACGGATGATGTCTTCCGGAAGCCTCATGGGCGCCCACGTGCACCGCCGTAGGGGACAGAGAAGGAAACGGGAAGAAGTGATTCAGCTCCGACGCGGCGATGTGCGGCGGCGTTATATATCGACATCACACGGTACATAAACACACGGACATTTCGTCTCCGATGCCATTTTGTGACAGGTTTCTCCCTTGCGATGATTGGACAAACGAAAGTATCAAAGTAACTGCCATCTGTTGGCGTCTAAGGGCCGCTTTGCTTGTCTTCGCACTCCCCTCATCGTGTCTTTGTATTCGCAACATTTTCCGCGCGCAAGAGCCCCAGTTTCATTGCGGTGGAAGATGAGCAGGTGACAGGGGAACGCGTGTTCCAACTCAGCCACTTCCCGTCGTCTCAGGTCTTTCCCAGCAATTTCCCAGACCGGACCTTCAGGTTCTCAGTTTTCCAAGGTCACGAGCAGTTGATTTGACTGTGTGCGCTCCCACGAAAGTGTTTTTGACCGGGAACCAAGTTGTTACTGTAATAATCCAGACACTCTCACGACGGCGCGCACGCAATGGGGCACGGTCTGAATCGCCCTCTCCGAGTAATACAACACGTGTGCTGGCTTAGCTTCTATTAATGCTTCCTATGGCGTGATAGACCGGCTTTCCCTGCACCGCAACTGTCTATTGACAGAGTCAGATGCCTGCACTCCTGAGTGAGTCTAAGGAAGCTGCGAACTGCGTACACACATATCATGATCGGCCCCTCTCAGACCGACGGAACCGCTGGTCAGAGCCGGCTGGACTTCCCGCAAAGCCTGCGAACGAGGTCGGGATACTGGCCTGTGTAGTCCTCGACCGTCTTGGCGGCGTTCATTCTGTCCCTGGGCAGCGTGTAGCGCGTGTCCTTGATAATGGGTACATGAAAAACTGCGGAACTTGACATCAATCGTAGTCACCGAGGACCAACTGCAAGTTTGAGTCCCCCACCTGTGGCTTGAGGCTGGGTCGGACGAGGTCAGCAGAATTCGCGATGACTCGGAAGCGAGCGCCGGGACTCACGCGCAGACAGCCGGGGGCGAACTCCAAGACCACAGGCACGCGCAGTCGCGCGAAGGTTTCCGTCCACTCGTCAAGTTTGAGGACGCACTCTGGCGGGAAATACATGCCGACGACGCGGACCATCCGGAGGGCAGGCAATTCACCGGCGGCCGCCAGCGTGTGCAGAAACGCCAGCCAGGCCCAGGGCTTCGCGACATACTTGAGGTCGGGAACGAGGAGGTCCACCTCTTGCAGCGCGGGATGCCCAACGCGACTATCACTATCTGTAGGCGGGTTTTCGTAGCGGTTCAGGACAAAGCCGATGTATTGCAGGTCCGGGAGGGCGCGCAGCCGCGCCCACGGATCCATCTCCTCAGGATCGGATAGGGCGACCGTCCAGCCGTGCAACTGCGCGCCGAGGCGCTCCAGGGCAGCTTCCTGCATAGCGAAACAGAAGCTGGGCTCCATGTACGACTCCGCGTACGCCAGGAACGAGGAGTGCAGCACGCGCAGACGCGGGAACTCCCAGTGCCGCGTGAAGTCGATGTAGTTGCCGACCTCGAGCGTGTGCAGGCGCGGGAGGTCTACACGGGCTGGCGCGTTCCGCGCCGCGTCGAGCGCCGCTGAGTGCGTGAGGGCAAATATCTGTTCCTCCTCAGCAGACATGAGCGGCATTGCGTGCTCGATCGTCTCCCTTATCAAGAAAATGCGCCCCTCCGCTTTATCCATGAACAGGTCGTCCTCGAGGTCGTCGCTTTCGTACGCGTCTTTCACGGCGAACATGTGTGGGACGCACAAGATTTCGAGGCGCGGGCATTTCGAGGCGAGGTAACGGATGCCGCTGAAATGCACATTGACGAGCCCACGCAGCTCGAAGCGCTTCAGGCGTGGCCCGTACGCGTCGGCAATCTGAATAAGCAAGGATACTGGGCACAGGCACCATTCCCAGGCAAGTATTTCGAACTCGTGCACCACGTTCACGTTCAAGATTTCGAGGCGCGGGCAGGCGGGAATGAGGCCCCACAGAGTTGTTGCACCGTGTGACCAGTCCTTGTATGAGGCCATCCAGATATCAATATCCAAGCGGCGACAATAGAAGCCACGCGAAAAATCGTTGTCGGGCGTAAGCGGTTTCCGGAGGAAGGCTGAGAGTCGATGTAGACGACGATGGTCATGGACCGCAACGACCTCGTAGAACCGTCGTATACACAGCCTGTAGCACAATCGCGAAACGAGACATAGCGCGCGTTTTGTGACTCCGAGACTCTCTATCGCGAATGCCATGGACATGCGTTCGGCAGGTTTCGTGCAGCCAAGAGAGGTGTCGAGCGCGCCTATGTCAAACACGCGGTCAACTATAAGACGAATAATGTCTTCCATAAGCCTCGTGGGAACCGACGCGGGCGGTTCTTGGAGACGAGAAGGAAGGAGTGCCAAGTGATTCAGCTTCCGAGTCTCCGACGCGGTGATGGGTGGCATTATATAGCGGTCTGCGTCGCCAATTTACATATCATCATGGTAAACAAATGACACATCATCTGCACTGCTTTGCCCTGACAAATTCAACCATTGAGGTAATCGGATAAACTTAATACTAGAGTATCCAGGTAGGTAATTACGTCTTCGTAGTTCACCCTCTCCGCTTCTAGACAGGTGAGCAAAAGGTCGGTCATGCTACTAAAGCAATGCTTCGCAGCCCAAGTCAGATTAGACCCTAGACCGGAGTATTGCGTTCCAATGCGGTGACTTGTGTCTGGCCCCTGATTCATCCAGGGAGGATGACAGCCGGCGCCCCGGAGTGTCGTCTCACCTGATCACTCAATAGGCAACTGTCCGACATCCGACCCAAACCCGACCCTCAGACACAAGAGCAGCGTCAAGGTCCGGAGTCATGCATAACAGCAGAAGAGTACACAAACAATGGCGGTCCATGCCAAGTCTGTGCTTCAGTGATAACCCCGAACTGTCGCATCAGCTGGTTTCCACCGCCACGACAATCAGAGAGGAGTCCTAGAGCACAAGAGTCACGACGGATTTGGTAACATGAATCCCACCAATCTGACCAGCATGGGTCGGCTCCGGACGATGCTCGACGAAATGGTAGCTGTGCTTCCCTGACGTCTCCTTTCTTCCTCCAAAAACGAATCAGAAGTTAGGCTGTACATGCAATAGCTTGATCAACATGGCTGTGTGCGCGTCAGGTGGTGGCTACCTGAATCCGCAACAACATCCTTAGGCACCCAAGATCTCGCATCTTGTCATTCTAGCTGACTTCCCTCGCAGAGAAATGCGAAATCTTGTGCGAATCGCTACTGTTTGTTGTTAGCGGGTCTGCCGCCGCGGCATCCCGACACAGGATAGAACAACGTTCGCGTACTCAGTCAGTCCTTCCCATGACACGCCGTCTGCGTGTCTTGTGCGCAGTGAGAGCTGGAACTCTCCTGAGGGTGCGCCTCCATGCGCCTCCTGGGCAGGTATATATAACTAGCGGAGGTCTCGTCGCTGGAACTCATCTCACTCAACCCTCCTGATCCTTCCACTCAGCCATGTCCAAGAGTCGCAGCCAACCTGAGCCGTCAGAGACCCGATCCCTCGCCCAGTACATCGACGTCTCCGCACTGGGACGCGCGGGGAAGGAAGACGTAGCATACGAACGGGACCGAAGCGCAGAGCGAGTGGAAATACCGATACTCGCACCGATCATCGATTATTGCCTGACCATTCTCAAGAATGATGCCGCGGTCTTCAAGGCGTTCGAAGACCTGCCCGATGCGCCGACCCGGTGGCACGTGGTGCAAGAATACATCGACAATCACCCTCCAGAGTTCGCGGTCTCCGACCTTAGCAAGCGCGAAAGGCAGAGCATGGCGATATGTCACCGAGGTGTCGGAAAGAACGGTGCTATCATCTTTATCGACCTTGGACTGGTGAACGCTATCGAGAAGTCACCAGCAGAGTATGATTTCGAAGGTACGTCTAGACATTAGTGACTCTCCGCATTGTGCAACACTGCTGATAAACGACAGTCCCTGACGGCGTCGATGTTCAGACCAACTTGCGTTTCCTTTCCATGGTGACTCTGATGCACGAACTCCGTCATTGGGTTCAAGGTGTACTCCAAGGCATGGACACAATGTCGGACGAGAATCAGCAGTACAAAGAGCACGGTAGGGAGAAGAATGCAAAGGGCGAGTCTGGTTGTATGGGAGAGCGCCGACTCTGGGGTGGAATTGTCGTCCCAGGATTGGTGCCCGGCGCCACAATGCCCGAACAACTCTCCCGCACCCGATGGTCCATGCCGGAGACGCGCTTCGCTCCTCTAAATCCAATGCGGTGGAATCGAGTCTTCTACCTTGCCCGTACCAGAGCTCACGATGGGACTGAGATATACAAGAATTTGGAAATTTTCTGTACGTCCCTCCGATGCTTGCATCAGAAGTCGACAGTTCACGAACCCCTGCAGTCCCCTCGTTTGTCCAGAATACGGTAAAGAGGGCCGGGGAAATGCTTCTTTTCATACCCGCAAGTGACGACTCCGTCAAGCACATAGCAAAGAAGGCGACGTACAAATTAGACGAACTTGAGACGGGGCTGGCCCGGCCCTCGGAAGAGTCTGCAGACCAGGGCCCAAGTGGGTCTGATACCCGCACTCCGGGTGAGGATGAAGCGCAACTCCCGAAAGAAACTGCGGGTCGAGCTACGGAGGATGTTTCTCAGAATCCGAAGAAGAGACCCGCTGAGGGTCGAGCTTCGGATGAGTTTCCGAAGCAGAGAGGCGCAAAACTCCCGAGAGCAACCGAGCCTGGTCAAGCTTCAGAGGACGCTCCTCAAATTCCGAGCCAGGGAGGAGCGGCGCTGCTGAAAGAAAGCCAGGTACAAGCCTCGGCCGTGGCTCCTCAGACCCCGAAGAGGGTGCCAGTTGTAAAGGCCCCAGGCAAGGGGTCCCCGGACGTCCACCTCCCTCACCCCAGCGATCCCAACAAGGCCTATCCTCCGAAGCAAAGGGTGCGTTTCACTGCCGCGAAGGACGACGAGATCACCTGGACGCCCATTGAGACGGACTCCGATGGTGTTCGCAAGCGATCGTATGCTCCTCTGACCAGCAAATACATGTGGGTGGAATTCCTGAGTCGGTTGATATAGCATACTCACAGTCTAGCAGGGAGATGGAGAAGATGACAGTCGAATTGGCGAACATGACCATCAGCTCTTCTGAAGCTGAGCTCGCTGCGGCCGCGGAGCAGGGTCCGGTGGTGATCTTCATTGGAAGTGTCGAGACGGTGGAGGAACCTGCCACGGTCTAAGTGGATTGTTTGCCCATGGCCTTGCGATCCTGTATTCCAAATTTTTAGCCCCGATATATTGAATCTTTTCCTGTGCCCGTAGCCATGAATGGACAGCACCAAAGTCATTGAGTGCGCAAGCTGTATCTCCCGTCGGGCAAAGAGATGCCGCGCAGACTCCGAGCGACAGAGGGAGACCAAGTCAAGAAGAGATCCGATAGTACGCAGTCGTCGGAGGAATATAACAACCGCCCCTGGTCGAGGTCGCCCTGCAGGCCTCTGCGGCTCGTCGTTACGGTCGGAGGTACAGAGTCAGAATAGCAAACGATGTGTACTGCAATCGGGCGTGGATTTGAAGGGCTAGTCTCCCCCAATATGCACGTATGTCGGCGGTAAATGGCGCAGTGTGCACGCTGGCGGACGGGGGCGAGTTTTGTCAGTTGTCCGCCGACACCAGACAACCTCGGACTCTGCCCTACCGGAATTTTCCTCCACTTCAAGTGACTTCGTCGCTACCCCTACTACCGTAACCTAGGCCCCCGGCAACTCCCTACCTATAGCTCATGCGCGTCCCCGCGCTGCGCATCTCCAGCAGACCGCCCGTTCCGTCGTCGTTGTGTGCGCTGCGCGCCCGCCGCATTTTCCCGACACGCGCCTTCGCCAGCACCCGCCCTTTGCGCGCGCCGATGGCCGGGACGCGCTTCTCGTACGTCAAGTCGTTCGAGCAGCCCGACGCGCTGCTCCCCGAGACGTACATGGTCCTGCGCCTCGACGGGCACGGGTTCCACAAGTTCTCCGACGCGCACGCCTTCGCGAAGCCCAACGACGCGCGCGCGCTGCGCCTGATGGACGCCGCGGCCGCGGCCGTCATGGACGAGTTCCGGGACGTCGTGCTTGCTTTTGGCGAGAGCGATGAGTTCAGGTCCGCCCCTCGTTATCTCATCGATTGTGACTCACACGACACGGGCGGCTGGTACATAGCTTTCTGCTGAGGAAGAAGTGCACGCTGTACAACCGCCGGCAGAGGTACGTTCTCTTGGGGCAAGGGTGGATGGGGGAGGGTGTGCTGAGCGCGGCAGGCACGCAGCAAGATCCTGAGCACGCTCGTGTCGTACTTCACGTCCGTCTACGTCCTGCGCTGGCCGGCGTTCTTCCCCGACACGCCGCTGCGCTACCCGCCCAGCTTCGACGGCCGCATCGTGCTCTACCCCGACAGGCAGCACGTGCGCGACTACTTTGCCTGGCGCCAGGCTGACAGTACGTCCTGTCTTCTTTCCCTCTCTCCCCTGAGTTGTCTCACGCACGCCGGCGCAGCGCATATCAATAATCTGTACAACACGACGTTCTGGGCGCTCGTCCAGCAGGGCGGGCAGAGCACGACGCAGGCGCACGAGACGCTCAAGGTCCGTCTTTCCGCTCGCGATGCCAAAAGGATTGAAGTGCTGATGTTGCTGCAGGGGAGCGTGGCGAGCGGCAAGAACGAGATGCTCTTCTCGCGCTTTGGGATCAACTACGCGACGCTACCTGCACAATTCCGAAAAGGAAGCGTGCTCGTGCGCGAGGTGGTGCGTCTGCAGCGCGACGCTGCGCGCTCCCAGTCGCTGACGATATAGATGCCAGCCGAAGACACACGACGACGTGGTGGACGAGGCGGCAGTTCCGGATGTGAGTGCCGAACCCAGCGTACATGCTGCGACGCCGAAACGACAGAAGAAGGTCGTGGTGGTGCTGCACGAGGACATCATCGAGAATCAGTTCTGGGACGACCGGCCTGAGCTGCTTGCATAACACAACATTATCGATCCGAGGATTCAATACACTCACTGTACACTACGTGGCCATCGCCCCAGTCTCGTCTGGTGCCCAACCACCACCGCCTCTGGGCAGTATCAGAAGGACCAGCTATCGCTTTGCGCGCGTCTGGGTTGTCGGAGCGCTGTACGCCTGCAGACGCGCATAATTGTGGAGATCGCGGAGCTCTGCGTCAGCTGCTGGTCAACGGGCGGAAAACCCTCCCGCCCGAGACCTCTTCATTCTCGACGCGCTCTGGACCAGCCAGGCAGTGTCCCTGCCTTGGAACCGGGGTATTCCCCACCTCGCGACCTCCATGTGTCGTGCGACCGCTCGTGTGAACTCTGCGACAGAGCCTGAACTTTCTGCAGAAGCCGTACAGTACTTGCACTGGATCGCGCGCCTCGCCCGCTGCTGCGCACACCGTCGACGCGAAACGCTCAGGCCCAGTCCCGCCGCCAAGTGAAGCAAGGACGGGACGCCTGGATGCGGAGCGCTGCTGCGCGCGGTGCGATCGACGGTGGCTGCGTACCGCGGAGTCCCCCGCACCCCTTGTGCGACGGCGGGGGTACCCAACACGCGCACCGCCTCGCCGCTTCCGGAATCCGGGGAGGTCACGCAGGCCGCGCTCTCGTCTTCGGACGGTTCTAGCGAGCTTTGTCGGAACTTTCCAGGTGCAGAGATGATTCCACAGAGAGACAGACGACACCGAGCAGGCGTCGCGTTGACGTCTGCGTGCGTCAGGGCGTTGGAGTATCAAGAGGCGCGCGGGCTGGTGTCGTCAGTCGAGTTCTGAATCCAGCGGAATACCCGGCGCGGCCCCTGACGTCACTCGTGCGCGGCACGTGTATAAAGGGCCGGACGTCACTCTGGCTCGAACCCACTCCGCTCGCCCCCTCCTCCCTCCCGCGCACCCAACCCAACCAACCTCTGCGAAGCAACGAACAATGGCCTCCCCAGCAGTTCCGGGACTTTTCTTCTGCTTCGCAGCCTGCGTCCTGCTCGTCTTCGTACGTTGTCTCGCTGCCATGCCCGGTGGAGTCAATTGCTGACTCTGGCAACAGGCCTGCGTGTCGTCTCCGACATGGGAGAAGATCAGCTTCATGAACGTGCGCTTCGCGGACGGCGGCGTGCTGCGCTTCGGCGTGTTCGGCTTCACGGGCAGCGGCACGCACGTCGGCTACCGCTTCCCGCCCTTGCTCGTCGGGCTCGCCAACACGCGGCTCAACTCGGGCGTCATCCACAACCTGACCTACGTCCTCATCCTGCACCCGATCGCCGCGGGGCTCGCCGGGCTCAGCGTGCTCTTCGGGCTGTGCGGCGCGGCGTACTCGCGCGTCGGGACGATCTTCATGTCGCTCAGCGCGGCGCTCGCCACGCTCGTCACGCTCGTCGTCTGGGTCATCGACATGGTGCTCTGGGGCATCGCGCGCAACCGCATTAATGGCGACGACGGCCCCGCTGGGGCGCGCGCGACGTACGGCAATGCGAATTGGCTCGTGCTCGGCGCGTTCGTCGCGCTGCTGCTCGGCTTCTGCGCCGGTGCTGTTGGCTCGTGCGGGCGTTACCGCCGCACTGCGCCAGCCAAGGTCTAATCTGCGCCGCCCGCCTACTCGCCCGCTTCGACATTTCGGACGCTTCACCCCGTCGTGCTGTATCAATATCCTCGCTTTTTACCCCCTCATGCCCGCCCCGCCAAAAGTTCACGTATATAGCGCCCCGCCCTACCCTACCCTACCCTACCCCCGCCGTGTACACCACTTTCATACCACTTTTGGCTACGACTCGAGATGACCCCGCGCTCCTGTGTACACGTATAATTCATGCAATGCAACGAGCCTCATAATCTACACACACCGTCGCACGGTCACTACTTCACAAGCTGCGGTTGGGATGCTGCAGTTACTCTATGGCACATTCACTTGACGATTGGATTTGGGGACAAGACGACGATCCTATCGCGTGGGAATAACTGACGTCAGCGCATTTTCCATGCGGTGCGATGCCTCGGACTCTTGAGACGGGAGGCCGCCGAGGAAGTTGCTCCACCCGCCCACCGAGCTCGCGAGCCTGCCCATTGGCCGAGGATACAGCGCATGACGACGCGCGCGCTGTCGGGGTGGTGAGATAGGATTGTCGGGGCGCAGGGTGCAAACATCGTGGCGTGGGAGCGGATGACGAGTCCCAGGGGACTGCGCAATTGGACCTGGTGGGGAGACACACGAGCGCCCTCGTTAGGACCGAGAACTGAGTCCGTGGGTGTAACGTGGGCGAAATTATGGTGCTGTAGCTTCCGAGCCTTAGCCACACGCCGGCTAACACAAATCCGGCCGTTCCCAAGCGCAGGTTGTCAGAGCTTCTTCGTCCCTCTGCGAACTTGAAGGTCCGCTCTGCGAAATGGCCAGGGAAGACGTGTGACGACGGGAAGTGGCGGAGTTGGAACACGCGTTCCCTTGTCACCTGCTCATCTTCCACCGCAATGGGAAGAGGGGTCTCTCGCGCAGAAAAGGTCTCGAAGACGAAGATACGCTGAGTGGACTATTACGAGAAGCAGAGGGGCCCTGAGACGCAACCAGCTGGCAGTTACTGTAGTCTGTGATACTTTAGTTCGTCCGAATATCGCAAGGGAGAAACCTGTCAGAGAACGGTGTCGCATTTCAAGTGTCAGTTTGTTTACCGTGATGTCGATATATAACGTCGCACATCGCCGCGGCGGAGCTGAATTACTTCTTCCCGCTTCCTTCTCCCCTAGGACCGTAGGACGGTCCAGGTCGGCGCCAATGAGGCTTCCGGAAGACATCATCCGTCTGATAGTTGAGTGCGCGTTCGACGTAGGCGCGCTCGACACATCTTTTGGCTGTACCAAACCCGCCACGCGCATGTCCACGGCATTTGCGCTCGAGGGCCTGGAGGGCACAGCACGCTCGCTACCGTTGCCGAGAAGGGCAAGGATGGAATCAAAACAGTGCGCACTCGAGCAATCTGTCCTTCCCCCTCGGCTACGAGTTAGATAGAGCATTGGGGAGCTCATAGTGCCCTAATCTCATAGGTATATGCAGCTCCTGTAAAATCTCAGGGGATCTGGCGCAGCTGCCCTATCAGACGGACCCAGTCTAATCGCGATTAGATATCAGAGATCAAATCGGAAAGTGAGATTTTGCATAGGTACTCGAGGAATCTCGTAATAAGTGTATTTGTCACTGAAAACCGGGTGGGGAACGCTTGGGAAGTTGCGGATAGCTGCACGGACGAGGGAGGGGAGGAGCTCGGCCGTCTCCGGTACCGGAAGCATCGATTTGAACCCCGCCCTTCCTCGTGCTCCCACTGGATATCCTCAGTGTTTCGACGATCTACAAGAGATACAGTGTGCTGCGGCACTTTCAGTGTGCTATGAGAGGTGTGAGTAAGAAATCAAATAATTCTCAGCGATGGAGGACATCCGCCGACTCTACTCACATACGTCAATCTGCCGCAAACTAGACTGATTGTAGCCTCAGTCGCATTAGAAGACCTACTCAATTGTATGCTTCATGCTGTGTCGTTCACCCTGATCAGCGAGAACATGAGGCCTGTCAAGCAGCGGAGTTACGACAGCCACCGAAATCTTCCTTGTTCGTCCACCGCCACTGCCATGAAAGTCGGTCTGTCGCACCGAGAACGGGTCGCAATGCTCAAGGCCCTTGCGGATGACTATGAGGAGAAACTGCGCAGGCGCCTTCCGCTCGACCCGCGACCGCGCCCGCCGACGCCGCCTGTCAGCCCCGACGCTCGTCAAAAGGCCACGGAGAAGCGGTGCATGGTCAGTAGTGGCCTACCGAGAGATATGAGGGACTTATCGCAGCTCTACCAGGCACATACATACTTGAGAATGCTGGGGCCGGACATGGGCGAAGCCCGCTGGCGTGAGGAGCGCGAGCAGCGGTACATCAAGATTGTAGAGCTCTGCGATGAATCGCTTGCCGCAGACGCGACCGTTCCGGATTTATCCACCGTGCCGCCGCGCACGCCGGGTTGAACATGTGTGTCTGGCTCCGACCTCGCTTCAGCCGCTGCTAACAGTCTTACAGGTGGAAGGAAACTGCGGCGGACGCGGCCAGGGCGGAGCAGCTCATCCGCGAGAGTCCCAGGCCGCTGGACAGTGCGTCTCTCGCCGCTGCACTCTACCACGCCGGCGCAGCAAAACTGTGCGTGAGTTTCCCGGGACGCAATTGCCGCTGACTCTGCCGCCCCAGAGAGCTCGGACGCTTTGAAGAGAGTTTGACTGGTAAGACTCGCCGCCGCCGACACTTCGGCTTCTCTTCGTGGCCTAAAGCCCCTCTTCCTAAGATCTGCACCTCGCCCGTGAACTTGCCCCCGCCGATGCCCGCATTCCTGATCTCATTGCGGAGGTGAGACTCCGTGTGGCAGGCTACAGAGCGCAGTCCGCGGGAGACCCCGCCAGGGAACGCGCCGCACGCATCATCGACTACGACGGCTTTGGTCTCTCGCCGTACGAGCTCGCGCTGCTTGAAGACGCGGGGATCCGTCCGTGGGCTGGGTATGCAAAGGTATGATGCTCCGCGGGCCATCGCACCTCTTTCTCACCGCCTCTCACACGTTCAACCACTGGCAGCGCATCGTCGAAGTCGTGAATGCCGCCGAGAAGAATGTGCCGGGGACGAAATCGCGCGACCATTACACGCACACGCAGTGCCACAACTGCTTTTTGGACAAGTCCCACACGTCCTTGTTCAAATGCTCGAAGTGCAAGGCCGCGGTGTACTGCGTACGTCCACAGTGGTTCCGTGGCGAGATGCCCTAATAGTTGACCAACTGATTCCGTTCAGAGCAAAGAATGCCAGGCAGCGGCGTGGAAGGCGCACAAAGCCGGGTGCAAGACAAACTCTGCGCGCTTGGAGGTGCTCAAGGACCAGATGCTGGAGCCGGCGCCCAACTGCAAGGTGCCGGGCCAGCCGACGAGCGCAACAGAGCTCGTCGACGCCATGCGCACATGGACCGACAAGCACCGCCCTGTCCTAGCCAATACACTCGTCGGCGCGCTCCGCCTGCACGCGAACCCCCGTGCTCACCTCGCCAAGGGCCTCAGGGTCCTGGTCGAGTGGGTCCCTGGCTGCCAGGGCGCGGGGCGGTGCTTCAGGATGGTCACTGCGGCGCTACTGGAGTTCGACTCGGAGGAGTTTGAGGAGGGGCGCCAGAGCAAGATCTCCCGCCAGCAGCTCGACGATGAACGGAAAGAGCTAGAGGCAAACCGCATCGCGATGATGACCATCGTGTGTGTCAGCTGCGTCCCCCAACATTTCATCTTCTCGCCGGTCATTGTGGACAATGCAGGTGAGAATGATTTGCCGGAGAAGTTTTGGATAGACACGCTCGCCGCCGAGATTGGATAGGGAACTGCGATGTCCTGTCGTGTGCGACATCCATTTTGAATTGATCTTGATTTGCGATCGTACCGCACCCTCCTGCATCTCTGCACTGAGATTTACGGTGACAATCTTGGGCACATGATCTGAATATGCTAACGTCAAACGATTTAGCCTGAGGTGTCTGAGAAACTCCTACAGAGATCCCAAAGACTGAGGCGGCTTGTGCCTTCGTCCGATCGGCGGGGACCGGTCGCTTCAGACGCTTGCCTAGCTTTTTTTTTTTTACCACGGTGACTGGAAATACCCACGGTGGCTTTTCACTCCGCCAGTGCATGAAATTGGTGGCGCAAAGCAAGCGCAAAGACTACCTCTCCAGAGCGTCTGGCGCTGCGATGCGTCTTCCAGATCTTTTCTTGGCCATCTCACCCATCTCAGCCACTATGGCGGACCCTCCGGCAGCAGCTAGGCCTGAATATGACCCAGTTCCTAGTATTTTCCAGGGGCTCGCTACTAGCTACGTCGCCCGCTGTACGGCCCGCGGTCGAGCTCGTCGTTGTTCAGTATGTACCTCTATCTTGTCGGGCGCCTGACTCATCACAGTCAGCGGGCCGCACTCTGCAATCTATGGTCGCTGTTCTGGGCGGGTCTCTCAAGGAAAGAACTCCCATGGCCTGCCAACCAAACGCGGCAGGAGCTGCCCCATATCGGAACAGAGTATGCTTGCGAAACGGGCTACCTGTGCTCTCCACAGGGTACAGCGTGCAGCACCCTGGCAATTCTAGCCACCGCATTCAGTACTTTCGTCGTCCCGGAGCGGCGAAGCCATGTCGCCGGCATGGGATTATATACCCTCAGGGCGCCCGGCCATGGTAAGCAGTCAGTTTGATCTCCTCCCGTACTCCTTACTGCCGATCCTTGCGCTGACTGAATTGCAGAAGGGAAGAAGGTCGCGCAGAGCTCTGCATGGCGTCTCACAGGCTCGGTCTTCTAGCACCAGTCCCTGAGGTCTTCTCGACCCTTCGGGAGTCCTTGGTTCTCGAGCGTGGTGGCGAGCCATGTGCTTTAGCAAGTGCTGCACTGCCCGGCGTCTCAGGTCCAATGGGATGGTGCGAGTGATAGAGCGATGCACATGCCTGCCCTTGCCATTCTCGGGGACAAGCAACAAATACGCCATTCAACGTTCATTCCTGGCAAGCTACCGCTGTCAATATTGCAGAAGGCGCTCCACCCCTGGGAACACGAAGCATGGCGGCACGGGGACCGGCACGCGTTCCTCGCCCTCCCTACAAAAGTCAGCACACCGCGTGGATTCCTGCTTCAACCCACTCTCTTCCCGCGTCATCATGCGTATTGCATTTTTCTTCGGATTGAGCGTCGGGGCGGTAGCCCGTGCGGCGCTGACGAGCGGCCTCTACCGCATCTCGAGCAACTTCTTCCCGCAATACGTCATCACGCAGTCTGGCACGTCCTCTCGCACGGCCTTCTCCACTCTATACATACTCTAATCGAGCTCTCCAGGTAGCAAAATTGCAGCTTACGGCGCATACGGGTACCCCCAGCAAGTCGTGCGTCCCGCATCCGAGACAATTTGCTGCCAGAATCTCACGCTCACGCGACGGCACCGACGCTGGCAGTGGTCCCTGATTGTCGCGAACGCAAGCGGGACGGCGTCCATCCAGAACCTCCTCACGGCCGAATTCATCACCGCCATCGACGGGGCGATCGTGCCCAGCGCCTACGCCTTCCGTTGGAGGATCACTGCGCCCGGCTCAGAGTCCGAGTCCTCCGCCGCCCAGTCCGTCTGCATCACGGACCATGCATGTACTAATCATCACGTGATGCGCAGAATTGCTTCGGGGAGACGCGCCGTTGCCGTCCCGCAGGGCGAAGGCCAGGTGCGCACTCTGCACGCTGATCGTCTGTCTCAGGCTTTTTGAGTTCATGTTTGGACAGCTTTTGTTAGTCGCACCGTACGTAAATAATTGTTTTAGAGTGGCTACGCCAGTCAGGGCCAGCCGTGTCTAAGGGAGGATTTGCAGGGACGGTGGCAAGACGCAGCGCTGGACCTTCGTCGCGACCGTGCCGCTTCCGCACGCGTACAAGGTCTGGAACGAGGCACTCGGCCTGTATCTCGGTACGCAGCCCTGGCGTCTGAGCCCATGACGATTCCGCTCCAGCTCACCGGTGATCGACGAGCAGAACAAGTTGGCGATTCCGTTCTCGGCCGGCTCGCGTCCAATGCAAGCAGCCAAATCGTGCGTCCGCTCTCCACAATAGCGCACTCCGCCAGTGTGTTTATTCGCTGCGCAGTGGAGTGTAACTGGCACCTCTGTAGGCGGCGGCCTCCCGACTCTGCAGAACGCGGCGACGGGCGCCTTCCTCACGGTCAACGGGACGCAGGCTGCAGTCGGCGCGGACCCGTTCTTGTGGTCCCATTCCTTCGTCGGCGGGCAGATGACGTGCGTACCCGTGTTTCACAGAACGGTGAAGGCATTCACGTTATGGCTCCAGGTTGAACAGCGATGACTCGACACTGACCATCGGTGCAGATGGGACAATCATCCTAAGCCCCGAGATCGGGACACAGCAGTAAGGACGCAATCGCGTGAGGGTTGCATCGAAGTCTCACGTCATCTCGACAGAAATCAGACATGGGTCTTTGTCCCGGTTGCCTGAGTCCTCTGTTCAGGAATTTCCTTCGATAAGGCACTCTCCGCCTGCTAGACACGAATGCTGTGACACTTCTAGAACACTTTCACGTTGAGTATTGTAACATTTGCGGCCGCTTGAAGAACGCTGTATTTCGGTCATGTACTTGATTCTCATTCTCACTGCGACAGCTCTGTTTTCTCTAGTGCGTGCGCAGCGTCTCTCTCCAACTCGGGTCCTCCTTCAAACTGGGTACGGCAGCGGTCGGGTCGAGCTCCTCTGCGAACACGAGGGTGACCTCGTCCAGAGTCTTCAGTCGGCGCAGCATCGGCGCCGTCACCTGCTTGGCCGGATTGTCGAGCCCGAGCGCGAACTTCTGTTTCAGCTTATCCTCCATGGTACCTTCGAGTCGGTCGATAGCTAAGCGACCAATATTGGGCAGGAACTGGGAGTGAAGAGGCTCTGTGAGACGAGCGGCTGATGTGAGGAGCGGTCAGGCTAACCTTGAACCCATGCCCGCTGCCGCCGGTGACGAGCAGCACGTTCTGGTACTTCGGATGGAAGTCGATGACCCAGTCATTGTCCGTGGTATCCGTGTACCTGAGCGACGGCATCAGCAACGCGTGATCCAGAGACGTTCTTTCGCGCACCAGCACATCCGCCCCGAGTCGAACGGCCGGTTTCCCAGCTCGGGAAAGATCTCGCGTATCACTGCGCGACACAGATTAGCCACGTCGCGCGGGATGGCGGAATGCGACGTCGCGTTCGGCGCCTTTGTCGTGTCGGGGCGTCGGTGATCGGGCACCGACGAGACCGGCTGCGGCGTCTCGTCTAGGTCGTGTTCGGGGATGGCGCCGGGGTTGATGACTCCGGAGTAGTGTCGTGCAAATTTCATAATTCCTTGATCATTGGGCTAAGCCTTTTCTCAGTTCTGAACGCCAGTGAACGAAGACGGAGAACGAGCGTACCGGGAAGCAGTAGAAGCCAGTGTCGAAATCGAGGATGACGGGGATGTCTTTGTAGCGTTCGACTTCCTCAGGCGATAAACGGATCGTAACAATGCTGTTGCTGTGAAATGTATCAGTTCGAGCGCGGGTAGACGGGAACAGAGCTCGCGAACCCGGTAGCCACCATCCGCGAGTTGAGACCTAATTCGGGATCGGGAAACGAGGATACGGTCCAAGACCCACTGGCGATAACGATATAGTCCGCTTCGATGGGCTCCGCCTTGCCCTTGACGCGGACGCCAGAGACACCACCGAACGCGTCGTGAGCAAGCCCAATGACCTCCTGGCCTGTTAGCAGTTTCGCTCCGCGGCTCGTAACGAGATCAGCCATCCTCTTTATGGCACCCTCCGCGTCAGCCCAGCCGCCCTGAGGATTGAGATAGCCCGCACGCCCCTCTGGCGGCGGGTTCGGGCGAACGGACTCCGGCAGCGCGTCGGCAACCTCGGCCCCGCTGCGCAATTCCCTGATTGGCGCACCCGCCGCGCGCTCGTTCTCCAGCGGCGCGTTCGAGTTTCCCAGGAAGCTGACGTCCGCGGCGAGGACGAGCACGCCGGACCTGTCGGGACAGGGTTTTGTTAATAATCCCAGTGATCACCCAAGTGATCAGCGCGGCAGCCCAAACGGGGATGTGGCGCGGACGCACTCGCGATAGGAATCGCCGAACACGCTCCTGTCCTTCCAGAGCTCGATGGCCTCGCGCGCGAGCGCGACGTAGAAGTGGTCGCTGTACGCGGAGCGCACGATCTTGTTGATGTCCGTGCTTGCGGCGTCAGGGGCCGGGTGCGTCGCGGCGCGCTCGAGCAGCGTGATGTTGGTGTACCCGCGCGCCTGCAGGTGGTGCGCTGTTGAGAGCCCGAAGCAGCCCGCGCCGACGATGCATATGTGCGCGTCCTTGGAGATCATGCTGGGCAGGGGGCGCTGAGATGGCTGCAGAACGGAGACCCGGATCGCGTGCCGGCGGCGGAGTTTCTCGTAATTTCGCGCGTGTCCAGTCCGAGGGCCCACGTGAGAAGATGCAAAGAGGATCAACAAACGGTGTCTCAGCGTCTCAGGCAATAGGAGGCTGTGACGAACGTCTCTCAGTGGCAAGGCATGAGCGATCTCTATTATCATGCGGGACTAAACGAATGGATTATGACGACAAGCGAGGCGCAAACAAAGGGGGACGCAGCTCAGACTACTAAGTCTACAGTACAAGCGAGGACACAATCGACGGACTTCATGATGGATACATCAGACGGGAGCGACGAGGTAGGAAAGAAGACGAGACAGAAAGAAAAAACATGGCGAGCATGGGAATCATGATGAAGGCGTGCACAGCAACATTCAGGTCGTTGTCTGGAATGACGGCTCGCAGTCGATGATCGAGTCGAAGAGGTCCTTGAGATCCTCGGAGAGGTTGGGTTCCTCGGGCGCGAAGCCGAACAACTGCGCGCCTGCCGGATCGTAGGGCGGCCAGATTATGTCCCCCTGTTGTCCGAGCATCGCGAGAAGTGCATCGTCCGCGGACTGCATGTGGAGGGTAGGCGCCAACATGGGGTCGAAGAGCGAGACTTGGGGTGAGGGAACGACTGGTGGCTGGGCGGCGGGTTGCTGCTGAAGCACGGTGGCCGACTGAGGAGCGATAGGCTGCTGAGCCTGGGGCGCGGGCGTCTGAGATGCAGTCGGGGGCGCGGGCGTCTGAGACGCAGTCGAAGGTCGCTGTAACGGCGGAGAAGGGCGCTGAGGATGCGGCGGCGGCGGCGGAGGAGGTCGTTGAGGCCGAGCTCGAGGGGGCTGAGGAGACGCGACGGGCCGCTGAGACTGAGCAGGGCGCTGCCTCTTCGTGTACGGAGCGCTCCGCGCCGTCTTAGCACGTCCGGTCTCGCGAGACGGTCCCGCAACGGGCTGTTGCTGAACGTACGCGTATCCGCCGGGCGGCATGGGGTGTGACATGGGGTACGCCAACGGGTACGCCAGACGCGAGGGCCCCGCGAGGGGCTGCGGCGCCGAGGGCGGGCGGGCGATGCGCGTATCGGGATGCGGCGCCGGGGGCGGGCGGGCGATGCGCGTATCGGGCTGCGGCGCCGGGGGCGGGCGGGCGATGTGCGTATTGCGCTGGAGGTCTTGAGTGTTCATAAACACGTCCATGAGCATCGGGCCATTCGGGTTTACCTTCTGCCTCGACGTCTGATTCGTCTGCGGCAGGCGCGACGGCGCAGCCGGCGGAAGCTCGGGGTGCGAGATTCCGTGCTGTGAGGGTCCCGGAGCTGGTGTGGGCGCGGGAAAGGGGCCGCCCCACTGGTTCCCACCTTCCGGAAAGAGAGGCACAGGAGGG
The DNA here is from genome assembly GCA_030578095.1 of Auricularia cornea. Classification (NCBI taxonomy): domain Eukaryota; kingdom Fungi; phylum Basidiomycota; class Agaricomycetes; order Auriculariales; family Auriculariaceae; genus Auricularia; species Auricularia cornea. The sequence continues at coordinate 1,313,340 of JARLTE010000004.1, forward strand.
TTGTTCAGGTGCGGGGGTGTGACGGAACTGGCGCGTGAGGTGCGCGGAGGTGTGTTCGTTCTCGAAGCTGATATGTGCGAGAGCGCCGGCGACGACCTCTGAGGCGCAGCCATGGCGTTGCCGGGATAGGCGTTCAATTGCGGTGCACCGCCAGCGAAGAGGCCGGGGTCGACGCCGGCAGGCGCCTGGTTCGCATACGACTCGACGAGCCCGAGGCCCCACTCGGGACAAGGGTGCGCACCCGGGGGAGGGACAGTATGCTGAAAGAGAACCCCGCCAGGATTGAAGGCTTGATCGTGCGCCTGCGGTGCCGAAGACAGGTCCCACAGCTGGTTCTCGGGCTGCTGCGGGTAGAACGCGTTCATGTCTTGATGTGTCGGCTGGTAGAGGACGACACCCTGCGAGGCGACGCGCTTTGCCTCATCCTCACTGTGATGAAAATGAGCTCGGCGGACGCGGAAGACAGAATGCGCAGCGCACCGTATCTTGTCGATGGTGAGAAACAAGTTGAGACAGTCGACGGTCATGGGGAGAATGGTGAACGCCGCCCCGATCTCAGGGTCGAAGTTCTGCTGTTGGTCGGCGGACATGGTGCAGGACGAGGTATGCGGGAGGAGGGATAGCAAGTACGAGAGCGATGTGCGATGCGCGATGCGAGAGAGGAGATCCCGAGCCAGTCGAGAGACGTAGGAGCGAGTTCAGAGCACGAAAGCGAGGGCGCGAGAGGGGGAGCCGGAAAGCGAGGCCGCGCGACAAGCCATCTTTAAGCGGCGGCCACAAAGCAAAAGGCGCGGCGGGCGGGACTCGATTAGAGCACAGAGTATCCTTTTGTTGCAACGTGTTGAAGGAAGCAAACGCTTGCTACGGAATCGATGCAAAACGCCTCAAGTGGGACCTTGTCGGGGCGCGGTACAATGGGCTAAAGCACGGTGTGAGCACAAAGAAGAAGCTTCCGGCCGACCGGTGCTCAGGCGCACGTGGCCGATGGGAACGCCTGAACGGCGCCGACCTGCATTCCCGCGCAATTGCAAGCACTCTCAGGCGATCCAAGGCGCCCAAACAACAGCGCGCTCTGCGTATGCATCCCGTAGCGCGTCCGTTGCCCAGTGAGCAACGTCGTTCGCGCAGAACACAATGCAAGCCGTCCCATCAGGCGAGACTCCTCCCCCACAAGGCTGTCCGCGCGCACCTGTGGGAAGGCAGGTCGGACGGCGGGCAAATGAAGCCTCGCGCTGATTCGGGCGTGCGGGGATACTGGCCGATCAATTACCCTCGATGTAATCACCCTGCGGGACCCTGGCGCTCCCGAGCCCTGTGTCCGCCGGCATTGCTCCCGTATGCGCACAATAGGGCAGACGCGACGCGGAAATTGGTGGGACAGGGAAACTGCAAATCAAATCATGAAAAACAAAGTCTATGACTAACCATCGATACGGGGAGAAGCCTGTGCCTGCGCGCGCAAGTCGGACCACCGCCGCGACTGGGCTCATTGCAATGGCTTGGGCTTCTGCAGCACCCCTGAGCCTGAGATCCGCTCCTCGGCATGCGCGAGCCATGTGCCGAACGCGGGTGTGCGCAGCCAACGCTCGTAGAACGCGCGACGCTTGGCGCTCGAGCGGAACGGCAGCGCCGCGCCGTGCGTCTCCAGCGACGCGAAGAACTGCGCGTTGTTGAACGGCCGCAGGCGCCCGCCCTGCCCGCCGGGTGGGATGAGCGAGTTCATGTACCGGTTGAGCGGCGCGAGCATCGCGGTCGTCCGGTTGGCGAAGTGCTGCCGCAGGGCCCAACATGCCTCAATTTCTGCACAGCACATGAATCAACCTCACGCGCGGCGTGTCTGGCTCATGGAGTGCACCTGTTGTCCCGCCCTTGGCCACTGCCGATTGCATTTGCGCGATGAGCGTACGGTCTTTGGAGACGTAGCGCGCGTGCGTCTTCGTATGCCATCCCGGCTCGGGGCCGACGTGCGTCGGCTGCTGCGACGCGTGGCCCGTGGGCGGCGTGCGAGCATGCGACACGCTCGTCAACGAGAAATCAAACATGGACCGCGACTTCGACGGCGAGTTGCCGCCTACCGTCATGCTCCTGCCCAAGGGTGAGCTCTGGATGCGAACGTATGGTATCGTCGCACCGTACGTTCCCCCGATCGCGGCCCTTCGCGGACGCACTGCGAGACATAGTTTGCGTTGTACGGGGTATGGGAAGCGATTGCGAGGGCGAGCGGAGGCTAATGATGTGCGGCCAGTGACTGCACGCGCTCTCGAAGAACGGGTTCGTCACACCGAGGAGGAGCCCGGATTTCGGAGGCGGTGGCGCGTTGGGGGTGCGCGCCTGGGGTTTCGTGCGCGGAACAAAATTGGCGAAGTCGTGGTCGTGTATCGTAAAGTATGGCCGAAAGTCGTATGCAAGAGGGAGCTGCGAAAGCGTGAGGAGAGAGCGAGCGGATGGAAATAACACGTACCGGGCGTGTCATATCTCTAAACCACCATATCAAAACACTCGTGAGGGCGGGGTGGGGAGCGAACACCAAGATCGGCTCGCAAAGGATGAGGCATTCCCATATGGACCACAGCGATGGGATGAACTCTCGGCATAGCGAGAGCAAGGACGGAGACTGGGAGACTGTCATGGAGAACGTCGGTGTCGTGGGTGATTGCGAGGGTAATGGTAGTGCGACGAGAGGAGGAATGGAGGCGATGACGTGCTGTCTGGCGTCGAACTTGTCGCCAAAGGCCGACGTCTCGATGAACTGGGGATCGTCTGACCCTCGTGGTATAGCAACTGTGTGTACTCCCCCGAGGAATCCAACCTCGATCGTTGCACCTGGCGTCGGTGCGGGCCTGAAACTATTCAGAGGCAGACCAACGATGATCGGGCGCGTCCAACGAACCAGTTGGCGATGTTGTGACATGCGGTTTCCAGCATCGTCCTTCCATGCTCAAAGTATAGAGGTGCCAACCTCGATACGGTGAGAGTGAAGAGTGAAGGGTAAGGGAGATGCGTCAGGATAACTACAGAACGCTACTAACGGTGAGCTGGAGAGATGACGAGAAAGCATTCTCGCACCTGCAGGAAGCCTCGCTTCAAGGACCCGTCACGCCGTTGGAGAAAATACGCGAATCCGTAGATGAAGCCGTCCTGCAGAGGCGTGTGCTCGAGCGCGGCAGCGGTCGTGTGGTGAATGCGAAAGGAATGCAATTCTGAGGTCGACTCGACTGCAGACGCGTCCGGAAACGAGGAGAAGGCTCTTAAATCGCACTGAGACGGAGTCTGAGATGACAAGACAAGGGGAGACGTACATGTTCTCCTTCAAGCCCGCATCCAGCGTTGCAGTCGGATACAGCTGGTCGACGACTGGGCCGGTGTCTATGTCGAAGTTGACTGAAGCGCAGGGATACGCGTTAGCGCCGTGTAGACGTGCTTTGCTGGTGAAAGGGCCGTACCAATTGCAATGCAAAGGATCCACCTCCTCATCGCGACCAGCCTGCCTGGGTCGAGCGAGTGCTGGATGCCGCCGTCGACGCCGATATCGAGTTCTGCAGGCCCATCCATGTTCATCTACGAGCAGGAGGTAGACGAGCGGCAGTCGCGTGCGGTCGCGTGCAAAGTCGAGAGGGGTTGGTCACCGGCAAACCGTTGCACGCCGCCGGCTCCAAGCCCGGCTGTCCGGCGGCTTTATGATCCGTGATCTCCATGCGTGTTCCGCGACCTTGGCGAAAAAACAGGCTCTAAGCACCGTCTCAGGCCGATTGACCGATGAGAATTGCCGCATTATGTTCCGCTGAATAATCTCACCCATTCTCTGCGCTGGCCGGAGCGACGCTCCCGCCGATTTTCGAACGAAGACTTGAGTTTTGGCTTCTACTAGTAAGAGATGAGGAAGTTAAACGGCCTGCCCCATGTCTTGCCCTTGTATTCCCCTGCCCCTGCCGACCTGTTCGCGAAAAACTCAGCCTGTCGCGGATATCCAGACGTAAATCCGAAATGCTGTATCCGGATGGCCGGGCCGGACATAAAGCGCGTCACCAACGTGCACACAGCCACACAACAGCCACACGCAATGACTGTGACCATCTACTTCGTGCGCAGGACGCGGTCGGGCTCGGCGCTGAGTTGACCTGATATCTAGGTTCGCCATGGACAGTCCGAGGACAACCTGGTACATTGCTTGATGACCTGGAGTGACCACCGTGCTCAGATTTCTTCTCTCAGCGCGCCATCTGGGCAGGCTGGAAGGATGCGCCTCTCTCTGCGCTCGGTGTGTGGCACTGTGCATGACTTTCATCATGATTCTCACATGAATTTCAGGCCAGAAAGTAAGCAAACTGATCTATCGCAATCGACTCTTCGTCTCAGGCTGGAATTACCATCTCTAGCAAGCCGCGGCGTTAGGAGAAGCGTTCGCAAACACACCCATCACAGCCATCTTCGCGTCCGATCTCAAACGCGCGCACTCGACCGCGCAGGCCATCTACAACGGCCAGCCCGCGGACGCGAAGCCGCCGTTCACCGTGACGATGGGGCTGCGCGAGCAGCACTTCGGGAAGGCACGTCTCTCGTCCTCACGGCACACACGTGCTCACGCGCAGAAGGCGGAGGGCCGCCCGTGGGACGCGGCGGCGAAGGCGGAGGACCTCGACGTCGAGAACGACGTCTTCCCGATCCTCACCGTGCGCGACGAGAAGTTCCCGCTCGGCGAGTCGCTCAACGACCTGCGCGCGCGCGCCGCGCGCGACGTGCTCGACGCGCTGCTCATGCCGTACATCTGGAAGGCGCGCGGCCGCGACGCGCAAGAGACGAAGCTCGCCTGCGTTAGCCACGGCCTGTGCATCTCCGAGCTCTGCGCGGCCATCGTCGCGCGCGCGCCGGACTTCCATGAGAAGCTCACGTTCGCAGGGCTGTTCAATACCGCGTGGCATTGCCTCAGGATTGGTGTGAAGGTGCGTCTTGGCTTCTTGGGTATGTACGTGACGGCGTCTGAGGGGCCTTTGAAGGGTGAGACGCCCGGTATGGCTGCCGACGGCGAGTTGGACGTGCACGCGCCGTTGACCGTCGAGGTCGTCAAGATGAACGATTCCACTCACCTGGACAACATCGTGAGCGAGGACCGCAGCGCGCGGACGTGTTTGTTGAAGTATCTCCAGACTCGCAACGTGCAGCCAGAGGAAGAGAGCGAGTTGAGGGAGTACCTCAGTGGCAAGGCCGCGTGAGCGCTCTTATAGACGTCGTGTCATCATTCTCATATGGATAGACTGTGACCATTACAACACGTTGCAAACTGCGAATAGAGCCTGCCCATAGTAACAGCGATCGACTGAGAAATGACCCTGGTTCAGGCGACCGGAGTCAAGACTACGGGCAATTGCACAGAATTATCTGCACGGAGCTGGGGTCTCAGTATCCCAGCCGAGCGCGTAAACAGCTCAGACGGGTCGACGGCCAGGCTGAACTCGAACCCGCGGACGATATGGAATAAGAGCGCCTTCATCTCAGCAACGGCGAAGCGGTGGCCAACGCACGAGCGAGGGCCCCCAATAAAGCTCATCAAGTTGGGCGCGATCCCTGGTATCGCGGACGCCGCGGCGGGGGGATTCTCCCAGCGGTCCGGCCTGGCGGGGCTACCGTCAGCCTCATCCTGCGAGGGAGATCATTCGCACCTGAACTCATCCGCGTCTTCTCCCCAGATCGCCTTGCTGCGGTTCAATGGCGCAATGGGTATCAATACCTCGTCTCCGGCCTTGACGCTGGGAAGAAGCCTCTTGAGTCAGCATTGAGGCGCTGGGAGCATGGGGAAACGCGCACCTGACGAACGAGAGCGTGTTGCCGTCGGCGTCCCGGACGGGTTTCTCGAGAGGAATGACGTCGTCTTTGACCGCCGCGCGCGAGATGAACGGTACGACGGAGTAGACGCGGAGCGACTCGCGCACGACGTGGTCGAGATATGGCAGCGCATTCAACTGCTCGAGAGTCGGCGTCTCTGTCCCGACGTTCTGGAGCTCGGCCCGTAGACGTTGTTGTATTTCTGGATGTGTCGCAAGGGCATACATAGCCCAGCTTGTCGAATTGCTAGGGCAGGAATCTGAGATAATGCCGGCCGCAGGACGGAGACGGCTCACCTTGTTGTCTCGTGACCTTAGAGGCATGAGTGCCAGTATAATTGAAGGCTTATCTCTCACCTGCAACAAGGAAGGTCGGGATCTGCGCGAGCACCTCCTCGTCGGAAAGCCTGAGAGACGGGTCCAGGTCCTGCGCGAGGTTCGCCTGCAGAAGCAATGAAATCAAGTCCCTCCCTCCGACAGCCTTCTTCTCAATCCGGGTCGTGCCCGCGAGCTCGGCGAGGATATCGCGCTTCTTCTCCTGAACAATGCGCATGCCGGTCTCGTCCATCAATCGCTTGCTTTCTTCAAATTCCGACGTGCGTTTGTCGGGCTACGTAGGAGCATTCACAAAGCAACCCGACAGACGAGGTGATCACGCACCAGGATCTTCTTGAAGATGGGAAATTGTGCGTTGAGGAGGAGACGGAGGATCACGCGAGGCGAGTCGTCGGCCCGGAAGACCTTGTCAAACGCTTCCGCGAGTTCGTTCTTTGGCCCGTTCTCGTTGAGGGTGTCAAAGTCGTAGTCAAAACCTGTAATGATGGATACATCAGGCGCGCCGATGAGGCTTGCATATCTGTGCTTTTACCGGCCTTTCCAATGGCATCCAGGGTGGCTTTGCTCAGCCATTCGACCGCATTGACGCGCACGCTACCGCCGGCTTCGACGCATTTATTGCGCCAGACCTCGCGAAGCTGCATCTTATCGGTTAGGCGTCTCACGGATGGCAGTTAAAGCTAAAGGGCTGACCTTGGCCGCCTTCTCGACGAAGATCTCGGTCATGTCTCGCACATGGGCATGGCCGAATGCTGGGTTAATTATCCTACGCTGAGAAAGGCTTGCCGTTAGACTGTGAGACAGAATGATGAGATCCTGAGGTACCTGTTCCCTGTGTTGCTCGCCTGCGAGCGTTTGTGTCAGCGTTCAACTGGTCGGGAGCCTTCGTGCGGTCCGAACCTTCGGACCAAAGCACACCTTCTTCGCGTTAGCCATAGACTGATTGAGAATAATGGAATGACTTGCCTTCTCCAAGAATACTCTTCAGCCCACGGCGGCGCACTTCAGGCTTGTGGAAGACGTGAGTCGCGAAGAGTATATGGGTCAACGCCCGAGTGTCCGTTGTCATAAGCTGATATTTCTGTGAGAATGCATTATTGAACGCCTTGAAAGAGAATGGTAGAGAGAGGCGCACCCCCACGATGCCGCGAAGCGAGAATGTGTCACCGTACGTGTCGAGCCAACCTTGCTGTGTCTCCATGTTCTCGCCGGAGAGTAGGCTGCGAGTATGGCCGATCATGAAGAGTGCATCGGCGCGAGGACCAGGAAGTTTGCGCAGGGGCGAGCGCGTGTGGCGCCAGTACGCGTAAATGAAGCGACAGACACGGTACGCGAGGTAGTAGCCCGCTGCTGCAACTACCATCCGTCGCAATGACCATGCTTCCACGACAGGCAACAAGTCCAGAATAACGGACGGCATGGTTAACCTAGTCAGGCTGGGCACATGCGAAGGGCCCTGAGAAGGGCGAGTGAGCGAGCGCAAAGAAGAGCTTTAGCAGCGGGATTATTGGTTGCTGCGGATTTGCACGGGGACGGCGTTATCGGCCTTCTCATGCGCGTGGCGGTGCAGCTTAGGCAAGAGTTGATCCGTCGGTCCGCAGCCGGTTCACCGTTTTGTCACGGCGTCCTCTCGCGATTCTTCGATGGCGGAGGCTCGCTCGCCGCCGCTACGCCTTGTGGTGGCAACTAGCGGGGTACTCCCCCGCAAGCAGCGTGTTGCCGTCTTCGATGGTTACACGGAGGTCTCTGTGGGCCGGGATATTGCACCAAGTGCGAGTACGCCGCGTCTGCGTCTCAAGGAAATGGCTGTTTCCAAGTATCATGCGGTCATCTTTCACGATGGCGAGCACTGGTCCATAGTGGATGTTGGCAGCATGCACGGGACTATGCTTAACGACGACCGGCTCTCACAATCCAGGAAGGCCAGCACACCGCGGGTGCTGCAGCATGCCGACGAGCTTACTCTCGGTAGCACGAAGCTACTCGTTCACATCCACGACGATGCTCTGCCCTGCCAATCATGTGCACTGTCTGATGACAATGAAATTCCGTTGTTCGATGCACGGGACAGGAGGTCGCACTCCAAATCCTCGACAACGCTGAACTCTATGGGCTCGGATTCCAGAACAACAATCGCAGTCTTGCGGAGGGAATTGCTCTCTAGGCATGCACCGGCCCCATCGAACACTAGCTCGGCCACTTACAGGGACAGGGCTGCCTTCAGGCGCGCCACTGCTCCCGAGCCGCCGCCTCTGCCTCCGACGTCGTCCGCGCAGGCATGGGAGGCTTCGACAAGCGGCCCATCCCGGTCGCAGGTCCCGCATTTCCTGAAACGTACAATATCATCCGATCCAGCCCCGCTGTCACAGTCGAACATAGGACACCAGCTTCTGCTCAAGCAGGGCTGGACTCCCGGCACCGGTCTCGGTCTCTCAGAGGATGCTCGCCTCGAGCCCGTCCCGGTTATCTTGTTGCCAGAGCGCGCAGGTCTTGGCTCTAGCCCCGAGTTTCAAGGGCCGGCAGCTCTTGCACAGTCATTGCATAGCCGTCCGTAGCCACATGCTCGTCGTCTTCTCACGGCGACCGACTTCTCTGCCATCGACACATCTGGCGAACGATAGCATTTCCACGGACGCGAGCACTCTGACTCAAGGCGCCTCCCAGCACGATTACGCTGACACCGCGCCGACTGCGCGATCGGGGGATACGATGGAAGCCCTAGATAATCCGAATCGATCCGTCGCGTGGTTTGCCCGCTATCACTCGGTTACACTCTCCCATCTTCCCTCGAATTGCTGAGAGCCTTCTATTGCATATGCCAATTACAGAACAAATTATCCATGGCATTCAATGGCCATCATACTAGTCGATACGTTCAGGTCTGTCTGCCGGTGGGCCGGGAATGTCGCGTTGACCGGCTCCGCGAGCGCGGCGGACGACCGGCGGCTTACGTGTGCTATTCATGTAAAGCACCGAATCGAAACGCCGTGCGATGAGATTCGATGGATCGTCGATGAAAACGCGATGGAGCTCGAGTGACCGGCATTGCGGAGCACTGAGGACATGGTCCACAAAGTTGACCACATCCGCGGCGGAGACAGCGACGTTGTTGTACGCGATTTCGAGAACGAGCGTAACAAGCCCCGGATATTCGAACGACCGCGTAGGTAATGCGCAGCTCAAGCCTCTCGTCTCCAGCTCCAGGACCAGCCGAGGGACCGACTTGTAGAAGGTAAGGTAGGGGACCAGCAAGTCCCATATGGTATGAGAGATCGCAAAAAAGTGGACCTGCGGGGCGAACGCGTCGTTGTCTAGCAGGATATTCTTCTTGTCATTGAGCTCAGGCTCGACTTCGTACCAAGACAGGAACTCGGTGAACATGCGCCGGTAGCCATTTTGCTGGCTCTCGATGATGATCAAGATCTCTGCCTCGCCCTTGCGCAAGAAGCCCACGTTGAAAGGCGACACCACGGGCCTCAGCAAATCATATGCGGCGTCCTCGTCGGGTGGGGTAGCGATTACGACGGTGGGGATGTCATCAAGGGGCACCGATTGCACGAAATCGACAAGGCAATGGTCGTCGAGGTGGACGGCCAGCATGTCGAGTCGTGCGATTCCTTCCCTCCCCGTGGCGTTCAGGTAGGCGCAATCAGCGACCCCGCAGTGGAGGACAAAATACGTCAAGAGAGGACATATTTCGAATATGAAATTCGGAAAGGGCCAGTATCCCTTAGTTGGATAGAGGATCTCCAGACGACGAATATTCGCAAACGCTGGGACACCACCTGGTAGGCCCCGGGGAAGCATAACATCAGTGAGCGACACGAAGTCAAGGCAACCCGGAAGGCCAGCAAAAATCGCAGAGCTGATGGGAATCTTGGGCAGGACGCGATCTGGGGAGTAAAGCTTTAGATGGAAGGCCTTTAGCTGCGGCGCGGCGTAATTGAGGGCACTCAAGATGGGGAGGATATACAAGGCATCGACACTGATCCGCAAAAATCGTACGCAGTGCATGACGGCGGCAATGTGGGATACTAGAGTTGACTCGATGTTGCGGTGCTGACCTTGGATATCAACCGTAAGGTAGCACGGCCGGCCTTGGCCCTGACCAAGCCTCGCGGCGAGAAGGTCTAGGGCACCAGAAGTAGCAGAGCGAGCCTCGACGTGCTGCCAGAATCCAGGATGCTCGATACCCAGATCTCGCCAGCGAACACAGACCTGCGCGGCGTATCGGAGGTCGTCGAATTCGAGCAGGGCGAAAGCCTGCTTGATTATCTCGGCGGGAATGTCGTGCACATGGCGCCTACCCATTCGGATGGAGAAGAAACACAGTGCAATGGACCTCCAGCGAGTGCAGACACATGCCGCAGTCTTGACGGCGGGCGCGTCAAGTACAGAAAACACACCCTTTATGACGTTCCAGGGCAAGATATCGGAGTAAGATCCACCTCCATGCTCCCCAATCAGCGCAGTTGCGAGCTTTCGCCATCGAGCGCACACACGGCCGGCATCGCGAAGGTCTCGAGCGCGTAAATAGGCTAGAATGAGGCGAAGGGTCTCATCAGACAACGCATGTATGTGACGTCGCACAGAGCCGCTGGTGTCCTCGATGAATGGAGACGATCTCATGTCCGAAAGCAGATGGCGAAGGTCTGTGGTCAGTGACAAGAGGCACCGGCCATCTGCGGCCCGGACCCGGCGGGATTCGTACTAACCTTTCCGCAGCTTCGTTACTGTACCCCCGGATATTATTACCGTGTCACGGGTCACGGAGGGCCCGCGGCACGGTAATAAGGGTCATTTTGTGCCGGTCACGGAGCCCTTCCGGTAACGCCATGTCACGCATTTTTCGTCCAAAAACGCGCCCAGATAGTCAAAAAATTCGCAAAAATTCGGCCGCCGCTCCGCGGCGGCGGTAACGGAACCTACTTGTACCCGGTCACGGAGCCTCGGCGGTAATAACTCCGCCGTGTCACGGAGGTACCGGTGCCGGTAACAATTTCCGGTGGTACAGTACATTGAGGTACATTCTGAGTACATTGACAGAACAGGCCCGATGGACATCTCGTGTACGCGCTGCACATCTGAGCCTGTCATTCCAGATTATCAATATTGCTGTTGCACGCGGAGACATCGATAGACACATATTATGGGACGTCGTCGGGTTGCAGGCGGCCCTATCCCTTGGTTCAGACACACCTCTCGCTGTGGCAGGCATTTATGCGTGGTTACTCTCTCTCTGGGGAATCCATGGGCTGTCCGCGGTGGCGAGGCTTGCGCCGCACGGTCTATCGTCAGCGATTTCCCGCACGCTCCCAGGGCGCGATCTTGAATCGCGCGTCATATCGCTGGCTACACGTCCCAGCATGGTCATGGGCGCCGCCGTGAAGCCCGTATGTTGATTTTCACCCGAAATATGCTGCCTGGTATTGGCTCTTCGTGAACCTGGATCGCCTTGTCAGCACGGACCCGCCGCTGGCACGCGCTCATGCCCTCCACCCTCATACCTTTAAATCGGGCTCGTGAAGAATCTCTTAGTCTACTGAAGCTCTTTACCATGCCGCAGTGGGTTTGGCTCTCATCGCTCGCGTGGACTGCAGCAGGCTTCCTGTCATTGCGCATCTGCAAGTTCGTCTACGCACCATGGGCTGCTCGGCAAACCACCTGTTAGGTGTAATGTCGCTCATCAAAAGATGGGCCATGAGGCTGACGCACAACGAGGGGAGACTAGGCGTCCCCAACATTGCCATGATTGCCCGAGGATCACCTAGATCAGGAGTCTTCGCAGGTGCCGCATCGAGGCTCCCCTAAGCTGTTCGAGGAATGCCTAGGACCACCTGGTCCGACAAACACACTACCTCGTTCAAATGGTGCTGGAGTATTACTACAAATACACTGACAGCACGTTCTGCGCCCAATACTCCACGCACAGGCGCCCGTCGGTTTCAATGATAAATCTCAAGTGCGAGTCCCGCACCTCGCCTGCTACAAACATGATGTCAGTAGCATCGGTTTCTTCGCTTGTAAAGTGCGCTGTGTTAGCAGTGGAATAATGGTCGCTCATCAACGGTCATTTCTGCATCGCAGCCGCGACCTCTGTTTCTCCACCGATGTACTGCTGTCACTGGTCTCCTGGTATATAAAATCACCACCCGTCGATAACGCTACCTTGCGCATCTACTGGCCGTCGCAGACCGTTCTGTACTTGTGAGATCTTGTTCGGCTCTCGGTCTGCGGTTCTGCATTGTGACGCCTCAAATCGAACGATATGCACCTTGAAAGACAATTGCCGCGCCTAGGAGTTCCTCTAGAAGGCCACCTCGCAGGATCATACACGCCTAGGCGTCCCTGGAGGCCACCGCATTCCAGAATGATGGATACTTAGGGCGAGCCACGGGGACAAGTCGCATCGGCCAGTACGATCCTGAATGCTTGCATCTTGGGTTTAGGGCTGATACATCGAATATTTGTTGATAGGTTCGTCGTCTCACCCGATTGTCAGTCGCGCCTGGAATCCCACTGAGGCTCGCCTATGAGTCCCGCACAATCCTAACGTCTGCCTAGGCTCCCCCGTTCTGATCGTGTGCGCTCATACCTGATGGTGCTCCATATGACTCAGATCCTCATAAAACGTCGAAAGCGGAGCTTCTCTGGCGATCACTTGTTGTTAAGCTCCCCGCAGCCTGGGCTATGAAACCCCGGGCGCCACCAGACCTCAGTCCCTACCACCTACACTTGCATCTGTACTACGCCTACATGCAAGATTTCGACGTCCACAGGCGTGGATACAACGGTATATACCCATCCTAGTGTTCTCGCGTGTATTCATTCCCCCCGTAGAATCTTGCAGAGAGTTCCACCGGCGCGCAAACGCGTTCGTTGTCAGTGCGATGAGGTCCTCTGCCCCGATCCCTCCGCGAGGTCTATTCCAGTTTTACTACGAGGGATGGGCTCTCACTAATGCCAGGCGCCCATTCGGTGAGTTCACACACGTGCCTTCCGTCTGCTCTCAGCTTACTCAGTCCCCGCAGAATCCTCTATGGAGCACCGCAGCCGATCATTTCAAAGCTATCGCCACATTGCCAACACGCTCAGCCTGGTTGAGCGTGCCGCGTTTCGCAGGTTGATCGCCCATTGGCTGATCCCGGAGTGACAGCCGCGCGCGAACGGAGACACACGGGACGACTACAACTTGTATATTGGATTCCTGCAGCCAATACCATATGTAGTTCGGCGTCTGAGCCATATCCATCCAATTTAATCTGCGGAGCATCCGAAATCGAATAGCACATTGGACTGCCCTGAACAATCACCTCCTGTCCGTTGCACAGTTGCGAGGTGCACCTTACATGCGTAGTAGGTGCGACTCCCGATGCCCTGGCCCGATCTCAGAGCGGCAGGTTCGCCTAGGGTATGTCCGAGGCGCGACGCGCCGGATCGTAGGCGAGCCTGAGACGACCCAACGGGGATTTCAGGAGCCTCCACACGCGCCCTAGAAGCGTCCTAGGCTGCGCCGTTAGTATCAGGTCCGCCTTGAAATTCGTAATAGGCGCGACTGCCGATGACCTGGGATGATCCAAGAACGGGCAGGTTCGCCTAGGATATGTCCGAGGCGCGACGCGACGGATCGTAGGCGAGCCTGAGACGACCCAATGGGGATCTCAGGAGCCTCCACACGCGCCCTAGAAGCGTCCTAGGGTGCGCCGTTCGTATCAGGTCCGCCTTGAAATGCGTAATAGGCGCGACTGCCGATGACCTGGGATGATTCCCGAACGGGCAGGTTCGCCTAAGAATACGTCAGATGCGCGCCTCTGACGGATCCTAGGCTCACCTCACACGATCAAACGGGCTTATAAGTCACCTCTCTACGCATATGAGAAGCCTCCTAAGCTAACCGTTCGCAGGCATCAGACGAGCCTTCACAGGGTCTACGTAGAGCCTTCAATCCATCCGAGGAGCGCCTGCAGTCTGCGGTATTCCCGTAGCAAGGAAGATGTTTCCGTGATGGGCACCCGGCCATTTAATCAATCGAGAATGCGCTCCCGAGATTGTTCATTCCATTCTGAAGCGTTCCCAAATGTGCACCTGATAGGCGCCGTAGAGCCACTTTCAGGGGGAGGTTCGCATAGTATATGTACGATGCGCGCCTCAACGAATCCAGGGCGAGCATGAGACAGCCCAACAGCGATGCCAGGCGTCTCTCTGCATACGCGAAGCGTCCTAAGCCACCTGTGTAAATCAGGCGCGCCTGTCATCAGGTGCTCCCACAACCAACTCTAGGGGCTCCTCGAGTTGCAGTGCAATGTGCTCCACACGCTCAGGATCGCCTCAAATGCGTCTCAGGCGCACCTCAACCGGCACAAACTCGATCCCAGGCGTCCCCTGCAAGTAAGTAAGCGTTCTACGCCTGGCGGCCCTATCTGAGGCGCAGTATATAAAACCCATAATCGAAACGTCCTACGGCGGCCTCACAGGATCCTACGTCAAGCGCACGAACCTATTTCTGACGGTTCACGACTGAATTGTGCCTGAGTATCTCCGTAACGCCTTTGAGAAGATTCTTCAGTACTGCCGGACTTTCGGATCTCGCAAGAGTACTGATAATGTCCCACTCAAACCCAACCGCGACCTGCCTAGCGGCACAGTACTCGGTATGAAAATCTCACGGCGCGCAGTACCGGAGAGGCGGCCCAATGCCTGTCGCACGAGGGTCAGTACCGTTTCGCTCGCAATCAACCTGGTCACGTGATCGACACGGTCAGAGAAAGTCTTCGCCTATTTATGCGCTTCTTGTGCTCCTATTGAGCTATGACCGTGGCATGAGGTCACACTGCCTGCCTCATTCGCCCCTTTCAGTACGTAGGATCATCCTATGTAGCGGTGCAGGTGCTCCCTAATCGCGGTTGAGGGCCGCCTGAGTTATTCAGCCCTCGTGGATTGGTGCGCCTAATCAACACGAGGAGCGACTGACGGCGGTTAGCCAGCAGCTGAGGCGCATGATCCGCGAGCTTAGGGTGCGCCTATACTCGCATGCCGCTCCATACACATCAGAGCCCGTGTTCGCCTAACACACGCCTAGCCGGTGGAAGACATCGCCTAGATTGCATGGTTCGAATTAGTCGTCACTGTCTGAGATCTCTATGACTGCTATGACCCGCTGTCCAGCGGAGGAGCCGGACGGTTTGTCTAGGTCTTCGACAACTCGTAGCGCACGCACTTCCTGCTCCATCGTTCGCCGCCAGGCTGTCATTTCCGTCTCCGACTTCGAGCTGGGCTGATCCGACTGCATAAGACTCAGAGCATCGGCCGCAGTGAACGGCCCGCAATCGTATGTGTTGGTTTGCCTGCGGGCGCGCTGAAAACAATGCTGCGTGAGTAACCCTCTATCCGTCGTCACGATCCCCGCACCTGCTCTCCAATCCATGTGAACTCGGCACTCTTCACATCGCTCCCGAGGTACTCGTCGCACAACTGCAGGAATAAACGTACTTTATCCCGGAGTTCGTCTGCGTAACCGCCTTTCTTTGAAAAACTGTCGTAGAATCGGACGGTCCGATCCGTCCAGCGGATTTCGAGCAACGTCCAGTGAGCGGGCCGTTCGACGTGCCCAAATACAAGCCATTTGATCGCAATCGAGGGATGTACCAACTGGCGGCTTGTCAGATTTACTCGGCACATCTCACACTATGTTGTCGGGCAAACCTGGGACATCGTACTGAGAATGAGATCCTTGTTGAACTGCGCGGCGCCGATATCTCCCCTCTTCGTGCATTGGCTGTACAGCTGGACGTCCCATAATGTGCGAGAGTGCACGAGACTCACGCCAGGTGCACCGAGACGGAGAAGTTGGCCTTGCGCGAATGTTGCCAGCCCGTCGCCACTGAGCCAGGCGTGCCGCTGCGATATCCGATCGAGATCTTCTTCGAGACACGTGAAGTTCCCTGCACGATACTTTGAGGCGACGGTCTTCTTTCGAGGTTGATTCGCGGTACTCGGCGGCGGCGCAGGAGTCGAGTGCAGGCCGGCTCGAGCAGCCTGCGTCGCAACAACCCCGTCCGCGTCCAGTGTCGTCTCCGACTCCGCGGGAGGCTCCTGAAACGATTGGATTAATTAGAGAATGCACTATTCCGACAGCATATCCCGCATCGTACGTACGTCGGCAGCCTGCGGGTTTCCATCAACCTCGGCGTCGCCGATTTCTTCCGCCTCTTCGAGCAGAGCATTGAGCTCATCGAGCATTTCCGCCACCGGCTCGTCCTCATCCTCGGGCTCGGAATAGGCGTCCGATGCATCGTCGGAGTCAACGTCGGGCGCGACGTACTCGTCATCGGATACGCCGGCCTCGCTAGCGTCGCCAGTGTGTTCCGATGCGTCCGAATCGTGCGCTGCGTCCGAATCGTGCGCAGATGAAGAGGCGCTAGCCTTCCCCCGATGAAACAGGCGGTTTATGCCAGCGACGCGCAAATCACGTGACCACGCCTCCGCCAGAGCCCGATGAAGCTCCTGACGACGTCGTATTGCCAGGAGAACACTGTCGTTCTCTGAGGTGAATTATCAGCGCATCCACAACCCGGGAAAGTGGATCATACCGCCATCGCCACCGCACACAGTGCCAAGGTGCTCTTCCTCTTCTTGCCACCATTTCCCGAGTGCGACGACCTCTGCCTCGAGACGCTCCTTCTCCTCCAGACAACGTCGCTTTTCGAGCAACGCGCCTATGCCGTGCTTGACCGCCTCACTCGTTTGCCAGCGCGGGAGTTTCCCATTGTCCTCAGGACCGAGACCGGGATCTTCTTGCCAGATGGCGTTGTCGACGTCCAGCTTGAATATCTGCTTCGCGTCTAACTTGCGAGGCAGCCGAGCGCGCCGAGGCTTCTTGCCCTGACGCGCAAGCACGGCCATCTGCTCGACCAGCTTGTTGAATTTTGAGATCTGACCACTGAGCGTTTTCTCGCGCCGGTGAACTAGATCTTTGGTCTGTGAGTGGTCCTTTGCCTCTGAATGACGATCAGTATGTGGACTCGCACGTAGGAGATGCACCCACGGAGGACTTGATGCCGATAAGCTCGCTCGAGCTTCCGTCGTTCAAACTTGTGCGCGACTATGCCCTGGCGGATCGTTGCGCGCAAGGCTCGGGCGTTGACACGCGCACAGAGATAGGCGCTGCCCTTCATCTCCTCCAGGCGTCGACATTGCTCCGTCCCAAGCGTCGCATTCAGCGTCACAATGCGCGACATCGTGGTCTCGATCTTTGCGCTGGCGCCGTCGATACGTGCTGTAATCGCGCTCGTCTCGGCTGCCGTCAACTTGTGCGCCTTGCGCAGTTCTGCGCGGTCCTCGCGTCGCTGCTGCTTCAGATCGTCGACGGTCCCCATTGCCAGGAGGATCTCGTCTATGACCTTGTCGGCTGCATGCTTAGATTGACCTTGCAAGGTGTCATCAGCTTGCAAGGAATGTGTCTGATCGCTCACAACTCACGAGGTATCTTCGCAAGTTGCGCCGCCACCTGCGCATCCCACTCCTCACTGAGCTCAGCCTCACTGATCCCGCTGCCTTTGACGAGCGCCTCCGCTTCCGCACAGCGCCGCACGGCGTCCGAGTACCGCCGTCGCAACCACAAACCAATCTTCCAGAGTCCGAGTGCGCTCATGGCGTCTATCTGCCTATCGAGCACAAATAGTCTACGATGAAACTGCAGGGCCGTGTTAGCATTTGCGTGTGAGAAAGTGATGTCACGTACGCCCGATACGCGAAGGCAGGCGATGAGATGGCGTATTGCGCTCCAAAAGCGCTCGCAGCCCTCGCCGTCGCTCAGACCAAAGTCACCCCTCTTCCGAGGATGGAAGACGATCTGACACGCCCACTGATGTCCGTACGCGTGGAACACGGAGACGCCGAAGGTAAGGCGGTCGGCGAGCTCTTCTAGAAGGCCCCACTGTACCACCATCAGTGGTGACACGCAGGCCACAGTGACAAAGCGCACGTACCTTTGCTATGCTGCGCGCAATTTGGCAGCCGATGTCGTACAGAACACCAAGGCGCCAGCTCGTCGGGAGCTCGTGCCCGAGCTTCCGCAGAAGGGCGAGCGCGAAGTGCTGGCGCTCACCTGGGGTATCCATGTTGGCGACCCAGAGCACCTTGTCGTGACGGCAGAGCAAGGCCATCAAGCCCGTGTCGGCGTAATAATTCTTCGATGCCTTTGTGACCGACTCCTGCGCCGCTACAAAAGATTGCTCGCATGCGTCCAAGACAGAGTCGTCCAGGTTGATATTGGCAGCAGGACCATGGCGCTTCGCGCCTCCCTTGCGCTTGAGCTCGATTTCCGCGGCCATCGCGTCCAACTCGCCCTGATGTAAAAATCGGCCACCTGTGTACTTCAGGTCAGGGTCCGTCTCGGCCGAGCGTCGACGCTTCTGCGCGAAATTGGCATCGAGGCAAACGATCACATCCGCCCTAAGAGCATGAGTTCAATGCAAGGATGCTCTGTCATGCGGTGACGTACTTCGAGTGTCGCAAGTTGGCGCGAGCACCTCCAAAGCAGAGCGGGCAGATTTGCCGCAACCGCGCAGAGGGTCGCGCAACAGGATTTCGCCCGCCTGGAATAGCGGGAGGTACTGCACCGCTGTCCTAGGTGTCTATTAGCACTGGACAGCCTGTGCGCAGGCGAACAATGCGAACTTCGGACTGCAGCCCCCCATCAGGATGGAGCGGCGCTCCTGACGGCCCAGGGTGTTGCGCCAACTGTAAGCGGGTATGAGCGTCGCTGTCTAGTGCATGGAGCTCGCGGTGTACATACTGGAATGCTGTCGTCCGGTTGCGATAATGGTAACGCGCCAGAAGCAGACGTTGGCGCGTCGTCAACGATGCCGTCGCGCGCAGGGCCTCGCGCGCGTTTCGATGGTGCCTCCTCATTGCACTCTGGAGCCACTGCGCGCTTGTGCCGCGGGACAACTATGACCACGTCAGCCATACTCGCCTCCCAAAGCAACGAGACCCACCAGACAGCGCGTTGGTCACCAACGCTTCCGCACGATTTTCGAGCGCCTGGTACCACGTCAGCGCCGTGCCCAGGCGCTTCCGGAGCTTGCCCTAGAGACAGCCTACGTTCAGCGCAACAGAAAATACCAAGCCCAAGCCGGCGCACGCACCGTCAAGCGTCCAAATGCGCCCTTTCGTGACCAAAAGGCCTCGAGAGTTTCGGACCAGGCGGTCACGTTCGGCGCCACGTGTATCGAGTGTATCGAGATGAAGTCGAGGAGCGGGGTGCTGAACGCGATAGACGGAGACTTTGGCGCACAGGGGAAATAGCCGCGTGCTAACAAACGTTCGGCGGGTGTCGTGCAATCACAGACCTTGAGACTCGAATCCCTGTGACCTAGTAGAGATTTCAGAGATGGTTTGCTTAGATCCCCTGACTTACCATCCCAGTCTGCGAGGAGAATGTCGATGGAGCGCTTGTTGTCACAATTGCACGCGATGGCGGCTTCCTGCGACGGCAGCGTGCTATTCTTGTGCGCAAGGAATGCGTAAGCAACGCGGGGAAGATCGACTATCTCCTTCCAGCGCTGATGTTGTGCTCGGCGACGGCGATGGTGACGCGACAACTTGGGTGTTGCGGCCAGCCGGCAACCGCGCAGAGCGAGAGCCTACGAGTGGAACACCACCCGCAGCCCACCCTCACACGGACCGCATCTCTCTCTCTAGGAGACACCCCAACCCGACCCTTGACTCTCGCCCGCAACGGTGGAAGCGCAGAGCAGGCGTACGGAGGGAGAGAGACCCCCGAGAGGGTCCCGACGGGAGTTCCGCTCGAGTCTCTGGAGGGGACCCAGGGCTGATGAGGAGTACTCGCCCCTACTCCCACGCACCCAAGGTCTACGACGTGTGGGACCCGAGGCCTCGGACCAGAGGTGGGGCGCCGCCGCGGCCCAGAGGCGCGGCGGTGCTGGAGGAACGCTCCCAGGCCAAGTGCACGCACAAAGACTCTGAGAGACCAAGAATCCAAAGACTAGAGTACAGGCATTGCATCGCGCTCTTCTTATACGCCGCTCTCGGTGGTCCGTCGGTTGTCTCGAGTCCCGACGGGAGTTCCGCTTGATGGTCGCTACGATCCTCGAGCTTGCTTCCCTCTCACGAGACGCCATTGGCGGAACATTGGGCTCAGGCGGACGGAAGTCAGGGAGACCAGGCCAGTCGTCGACGTCATCATCCGCGGTGAGAAGTGATAGCATATTGCCAGTGAGACCAATCCCTTGCCCAGCCGCTTGGAAAAGCTCGAGAACCTGCGATTTCCCGGCGGCAATGGCCCTGGGAAGCCGGGCTTGTGCGAAGTTCTGCCTGCCAGGAAGCCGGAGCGCTGGCGAATTACGGAGCTTGTAAAGAAGCTTGGGCTCTCCAGGCAACCGGCGCCGATGTGGAACGGCAGCAATGGGGACAAAGGTGGTGGGGTAGGCGTCGGCAACTGCACGCGACGGGCCAGGATCGTTCCCTTCAAGAGCCGCAGACGCGCGCGCCGCGGCGTCCCGACTACGCTTTCCACGTTTAGTGGCCCCTGCGCGAAGGGATGGACCCATATGCGTAGACCTGGTTGAGCGGACGTTGTCAGGGCAGAGGGGCGATGGCGGAGTTACAATGCGCGTCGGCCAGTCATGCGTATCCTAGGCGCGCCTAGCCGATCCGTCTCAAAGGATAATTCTCGCTTCGTGTAGCAGTGTTAGCAACCCAAGTGGTAATCTAGGTCAGTTTGAGTCTGTTCTTAGCGGATTTACGTTTTCTATAACTTCAAACAGTGCTATAGTGAGCGAACTCCAACTGTGGTTTCCATTCGCCTACCAGACAAGATTCCCACGGCGAAAATACCCTGTCAGTGGATCTCATAGATATATATCTACCTTAAGCCGCTTAATCTCGCTGGATTTGAGGCGTCTAGATGCTCCCGTCGGCCGCTTTCCTATGAGCGGCCGACGGCGATTTCTATCCAGAAGCAGGAATCAGGCGTTCGCAGGCTCACCCTGTTTTTCTCCCGTATCCCAAAAGCGCCAGAATGCTCGGTATTGATCTCCACCTTTGTGCTATGCGAAGGTTGTGAGATGTGCGCTACCTCCAACGGAAGACTGTGCGGCGCAACCGTCGGGTGCCGGGTCGTTTTTCTCCCGAAGTCATTCCCTCGGCTGAGGAACGTCGCCCACTTAGTCTCTATTCATGAACAGCATCGCAATCGGCTTATACTCTAGCCCAGAATGCTATCGTGAAGATTGCACCGTGAACGGGATTGTACATCGCGTGATTATTCGAGCGTGTCGGTTCGTGCGGGATATCCAGACAAGTCCGAATGGCAAACCTACTTGCCTCTTCTCCGCCTTTGCACCGCCGTGCCACCGTCTTCGCTCTCCCAACCGCACAGAGCTTCCGAACCCTCACGTTTCCTACCATGGGGAGGCCGCCAAAGTACAAGAATGAACAAGAACGACATGAGGCGCGAAAGAAAGCGCGTCGTGATTACTACAAGCGGTGCGTATAGCTCTGCCTTTCTGCTGCGCTGAGCTCTGACCTGACGTTCTGCCAGAAACGCCGTCTGGGAGCGCACCCGGGCACTTCAGCGCTACCACTCTAAAGTCGAACGCGGCCGCAGCGCGCGAGTCTCCCAGCCACGCGAGCGGTATCTCAGTGATGTGCTTCCCCGCACCGTCGCCGTGAGCCCCGTCATTGCTCCTCTCCGTCAAGACGCTCACAATACATAGGCTCTCGGACTACCCGTTACGATGGAAAAGGCCGAGAACCTCAAGGTCGTCGCGGAAGTTCTGGATGCAGACTTCCGTGAATGGCTTCAAGGTCGTCCGGAGCATGAGGTCTGGGACGGTCTGACCACCCGCCTTATCGCGGCAGTCGGTCGCTCAAGGATCGGAAAATTGGTGCTAAAGGAGGTTAACGACAAGCGGCTCATCGTCAACCAGGCCCACGAGTATGCAGACATGGCTTATCGCGAGGCTTGGAGCAGGGGCCGGGCGGAGCGGCGCAACGTCGCTATCCTGGAAAAGCTGACTCATCAAACTCTGCGCGTTTCAGAAGGACTTCGTGAGATCGTCGAGCTCTACGAGGCTGGGGAGAAAACACTTCACGAGTCATATATTCGCGGGGAGCTTGTCTGGCAATGTACGGCCTAGAACTAGTGTAAACAGCTATTCCATCTATCTTGACATGTGAGAGAACGGCCGCGTGCCCCTTTAGTAGTTATCTATTCGCATGGGGGCATAGGGAGGGGAGGAGAACTTGGGGGAACAACGTTAGTTGACTTGAGCGGCGTCGTCCTCGGTCTCAGACGCTGACGACTCGGAAATGTCGACGAGGGGCGGCACGTCGTCGTCGTCCTCAGACTCAGACGGCGATGAATCGGAGACCTCAAGAAGGGCCGGCACGTCGTCATCGCTCCCGTTGGGGGAGGCCGGGCGCCCGACGGTCGTAGCAGCGGCCACAGCCTCGCGCATGAAGCCGAAGTTCACTGCGACGACCGGGGCAAGCACACCCTCAGGCCAGCCGTGGACTTTGGACGCATCCGAGGTCGCGTGCGTGGGCATCGACGGCCCGTCGGCGAGCGCGGTGCGGATAACGCTGAGCGCCGTCTCACGCTGGGAGCGGCTCGCGGAGACGAAGCTGGCGTCCACACCGAGGTTGTCCGGGACGGTGGCCGCGGCGCGGGGCTCCTGAGCGGGCGCTGCAGCACCGGCGCCGCCAGAGACACTGCCAGCGACGGAAGTTGCGAATCCAGCGTCCGAAGCGCCGCCGATCGCGACCGCAGTGTCGGGACCTTGGGCAGCAAACGAGGCGGCGGAATGCGCGATGCGGTTGAGGTTGAGCGTGGTCTCGTTCACGAAGCGCTCAGCAGCGTTAACGTTCACGAAGATCGGGGGATCGTCGGGCCCGTCCGCGGTGCCATTCGTCGCCTGAACGAGCGGGCCGCGCTTGAGGTGGACCGCTGCCTGGCGCAGGAAGCGCTCGGCAGCGCCGACGTTCGCGAAGACGACGGGATCGTGGACGCCGTCGCCAGCGATGCTCGTGTTCTGCGCGGGCGCAGCCATGGTATTACCGCCATGCGGCAGAGACGGCGCGCTGGCGGCCGGAACACCGCTATTGGTGTGCGTCGTAGTGGGAGAAGGCGCGGGGGCTGGGTCGGCATCATGAGCGGGGACGGTGGGTGCTGTAGGCCCCGGCGGGTCGGGCGAGTCTTGTTCGGCGACCGGCCCAGACACCAGCGATGGTGGAGCGAGGTTGGCGGTGCGGCGGGAGCGCCACTGTGGCAGCTCGTTGCGAATGCGGAGATATTCGCGCATGTGAATGTCGAGCTCCTCGGGCGGCAGAGTGTGCCAATAGCTGCTCGGGACGTCGAAGCCGTCGTGGCGGCGGCACTGATCGCAGGGCTGGTTGCGCGAGCAGAGAGCCGGCGGTAGACCCTGGCGAGCGCGGCTTGTCGCGCAGTCGCGGACGATCAAGATGAACTCGAGGTAATCTTGCGCCCAAGCCATGTAACCCGGCAGCGCGCCGTCCGCGGCGTGCAGAGCGTCGTTGTCCGAGTCCAAGCCACGGTACGAGTCGCCGGCAACCTCCTGGCCGAGGCGCGCGTCGCGGACCGTTTTGAGGTGCTCGAGGAAGTCCGCGTACAACAGGCGATGGAAGGTATCGTGGCCGGGGTCCTCCGTGGCGGACAGGGCGGCAGCGGCGGTGAGGACGTCCGGCGCATCGACGGCACAGTTCTGCTGGAAGTACCAGTGCGACTCCCAACCTGAGCCTTGCTGGTTGGGGTCGGGCAACTCCCAAGCGCCGTCCCACGGCGTGAGGGGCGGTCCAGTCGGAGGGACGGGCGCGTGTCTGCCAAAAGTACGTCAGAGTGCTGGGATTACGAGGAACAGCCGTGGCGCACCCGTCGCCACCTCCTTTGCCGCCGCTGTCATCGTCTCTACGGGTAATGGTCAGTACCGGTTCACCAGCCGGAGAGGGGCACGCACGCAGAGTTCGCCTTCGACATGAGTTGTTGGTGACGAACCGGGTCTGAGCTGGACTTTAAGACGCGCACAGGCACGCCTCGGCCATCTGCAGATGACTGGAGACTGAGTGCGATGGGAGCGCCTAGGATGGAGCGAACAAATCGTAGGCGTGCCTCGGATATTGCGAATGAGATCCTAGGAGAGCCTCAAACCCGAGGACGGGGGGTCAATGCGTCCCTGAGAACGGTTCTCACATGGCAGGGCAAAGGGTAGGAAGGCCTAGGCGAGTCGTTGTCTAGCTGATTTATTGGATATGTAAGCCAGCCGAGTGCGCGGAGCGCAAGCTGAGGAGCGTACCTTGTGGTGGACATCATGACCAGGCGGCGCATGACCCGGCAAGGATGCACCTGCAATTACCATGACGTGCCCAGGATGATGGGAGGAGACCGGTAGGTGCACCTAGGACATGGCGCAAACGGTCTGAGCTGCGCCTAAATCAGTTAGATATGCGCGACTGATGATCGTCCATCTCGCCTAGATCAAGTTGGTCATGCTTATTTTGGGGTTTTGCCGGCGTGATCAGAGTAGCAGGGAGAGTGGCTGTTCGGGATGTGATTTTCCCGGGAAATTCCGTGCCTGCTGTTGGATCCGTACCTCGCGCGCCACATGGACTCGTCGGCGCAGTGGCCCTCGAGGCGCGCCCTAGTCGCGCCTAGGACCACCCTCGGGCTTTCGTCAAGCCATGGCAGATCAAAAGGCGGGCCGTAGGACGACCTATATAACCCAGGTGCGTCCTATCGTTGACTTGTGCGATTTCCCCTGAACGTCCTTCTCGTGAACGCGCAGCGCGATGCCGAACATCGATACGGATGCCATCCTCCCAGCGCAAGACGACGGTGCTGTCGATGGCGCGCCGGACGTCCGCGCTCCAGTCGACCAGCCGAACGACGATAAGGCGCGTAAATATGTCATTGTTACCGCCTCCCAGTAGAATCTGACTATTACTTCTAGGATGTGAAGGCGTTGAGCGCTGCTGAAAAGTCGGCGGCGACCCGCAAGCGCAACAAGGAGCTGCAGGCGAAGGCCGACGCAGAGGTGAGCTGTCGACATAATTGTTCGGGCCGAAACTCATGTACGAATAGCTCATCGCCAACGCCGAAAAGGACGGCCGGCGCGCACGGAACCGCAGCGCAAAGGCTATCGCCAGCGACAAGGCTGCTCCTCCGCAAGCCGCAGACACGACCGGGCAACTGCCGCGCATCAGGTTCAAAGTGTGTACAGTCTTTTCCACGTGTGCGCGTCGTCACTCATACATCTGCAGCCATTCGTAAACAAGAACGAAGTCGCACCCGCCAGCGGACTAACGACGTCCACGACGCCTAAGCCGGCCAAGCAGCCCGGCCACTCGCTGCCCGTCGAGCTCGCCAACGGCGCCGACCCTCCCCACCCCGCGCCGCTTATCGACCATGCGGAGGCCGTCAAGGCCGTAGATCACGCCGATGCCGTCAAGGCTGTCGAGCAGGTCGCCGCCGTCAAGTTTGAACCGGTCGACGCCGTCAAGGCTGTTGAGCACGCGCAGCCCGCCAAGACCGCTCCGCCCCTCCCGCCGGGGGCGCCATCCGCGCCTCCCGTCGATGGCGCAGCCACCGTCAAGGGCGTAGAGCACGTCGAGGACGTCAAATCCTCAGCGCCCGCTCCGCTCGTCAAGCACGCCGACGCCGTCAAGGCGCTACAGCCCGTCCCGCCCGCGCCGCAGCCCGTGGCACCTGTCGACACCGTCGTCGTCAAGGCCGTTGAGAGCGCGAAGTCAGTCAAGAGCTCTCCGCCTGTCCGGCCGGGAGCGCCGCCCATCGATCACGTCGAGGCCGTCAAGACGTCTCCGCCCGTCCCGCCTGGGCTATCGCCCCCGTTGCCCATCAAGCCCGCCGATGCCGTCGAGACGCCGACGCCCGTCAACTCGCAGCAGCCCCCGCCTGTCTCGCCTGTCAAGCCCCTGCCCAGCGCCAGCAAGCTGCCGAAAGTCACCATCGAGGACGTCGAGGACGAGGGTGATCGCCTGAGTCCGCCGCCCAAGACCTCGCCGCCCAAGACCTCGTCTGGTCGCACGTCGAAGCCCGGCCCTCTGGCCGCGGAGGACGCGGCCGAGTTCCACAAGCGCGTCAAGGAGTTCGAGACGTTCATGATGGACTTCTCGAAGTCATCTGGCAAGACTCTCGGTTATCTCTGGGACCGCGCCTGCCTATCGCTGCCCATCGTGCGCAACAAGTCGGTCTGGAATCTCTACAGCCACCGCTGGTCCCTCGAGAATGATCGAGACACCGATGGAGGTACGCAGCCTCGCGCCTCGGGGTCCATGAGACTAACGCTCCGATCAGGCGAGACCGTGAAGCAGTACCTGAAGCGCTGTCAGGACGACTACCACGCCAAGACGGACGGCATGTCCAAGGCCGAGAAGGAGGCCTACAAGGAGGAACTGCAGGCCTGGGCGGACAAGTACGACTCCGAGGTCGCAAATGACGTAGTCGATAATGGCGAGGTTTACAAAGTTATGCGCCGTGCCTGTGATCAAATGGAAGAGTTTGTGCGTATGCCTTACTAGTTACACAATAATATGCACTTACCTTTCATGACTAAGACTCGTCCTCTATATACACACTTCAACATTGTCGTCTGCGGGGTTATCGTCACCGTGGATCCCACCGACGCAGCCGCCGTCGCATCCAACGTTTGTTTCGCCAACAAAGATCACATGCGCGGAATTCTCGAGAACCGTCATCAACACGTTCGCTTGCTTGGCGGGCACATTTGCAACATCTTTGGGTGCGTTCCTGGTTGACATGACGCGCTGGCAGGTTCTAATTACCTGTAGCTTCAAGAAGCTGGCCACCCTCAAGAAGCACGACTGGAGCTTCCAGGCGTACTTGAACTGGAAGGCGCTGAACCAGAAGTTGCGCCGTGACGGCCTGCGCGATGCTTTCAAGTTCCTGCAAGGTATTTAGGCGCAGGGTTGCTACATTGTGTGCTGATTATTCCGTAGTACTACTGCTCGGCGACGACGCCCCCGTGAACGCGGAATGGGTCAATTTCGAACAGGCCGTCTTCTCAAAGGGGATGCGCATCGTAAACTGGCCGAAGGACGTCGATTTGCCCAGCGTCGGCCGTGACAAGTACAAGACCAACCAGATGGTGAAGCTCGTCAAGGCCCTTTACCGCACGTTCCGCGTGTTCGTTAATGGCGGTAAACCGCCGGTGGAGGAGGAGGGCAAGGCGATCGATCTGACCTTCGACGCGGCAAAGGTCTTGGGTCTCGAGGAGCTCACGGCAGGTACGCACATTGTGTCAAACGTCTATGCAGTAATCTAATCGCATGCACAGATGAACGCCAAAACCAGATAGACGACCGCCGCGCATGGCTGCAGACGCCGATCTGGACGCAGACGGACGGCACCGTCATTCTTCGGGTCGAGGACTTCGAGGGGTCCAAGAAGGGCAAGAAAATCAAGAAGCTGCGCGACGCCGCCGTGAAGGGCAGGGAGTCGAGCGACGAGGACGCATCCAACGATGAGGACGACGATTCTGTGGACTCGAGCGACGAGGAGCAACTGTCGGACGACGACCAAGACGACTCGGACACCAACCAGCGCGAGAAGAAGCGCGGCGCGAGGACGTACGTCGAAATTTCGGACGGCGACGACTCGATCAACGACAACGAGGCGCAGCGCAAGGGAAAGGGCAAGGCACCGCGCGCGCCGGCCAAGCGCTCCACCGCAGCGAGCAAGCGCAAGGCGGCCGTTGACGACAGCGATGACGACGACGGCGCAGGCGCGAAGGCGTCGACGAAGCGCGCCAAGAAGAAGCGCAATGCTGTTGATTCGGACAGCGACGGGCCCGCGCCGCCGAAGAAGGGCGCAAAGGGCAAGCCTGCGCCGCCCAAGCGAGCAGAGAAGAAGACGAAGAAGCCCAACAAGAAGCGCAAGACTCCGGCTAGCGACTCGGACGAGATCGCGGCGGACCCAGCTCCGGCGCGCAAGACGGCGCGCGTCAGCCGTCCGCCTGAAAAGAAGCCCGCGACCCTGGGCAAGGGAAACGTGGGCAAGGGAAACGCGCGTGCGCGCAACCCTGTTGGCGGCGGGGAATTCGTGCGCACACCGCCCGTGTACACGACCATAGACTGACCGTTTTCGCTCCAGGTCGCCAAGCGCGAGCCGTCAGAGGACCCACCGAACGCTCTCCAGCATCAACATGTCGCCCATGGCAATGGGCCGTTCCCCACTGCGCCGTTCGGCCCGCAGGTCGCCGGATCGCAGCCGTTCATGCAAGCCAGCAGCATGGGCCAGTTTGACAACGGCGCGGGCGGCAACATGTTTCACAACGAAGTCGGCGGGGATATGGAGATGCCTCAGTTCGGCTACGGCGGCGGGCAGCGCGCCGGCATGCGCGTTGGTCACCAAGGACACGCATACGGCGGTATCGGGGGCGGGAACGCCGGCAACATGCGCAGCAATACGCCGTTCAACAACTACGGCAACATGCGCGGCGGCGGCGGCGGCGGCGGCGGCGGCGGCGGCGGCAGCATGGGACACTTTCAAAACGCAGGGAACATGTCCTTCCGCGGCGGCGCATCCAACAACATGCGCAACGTGCTCTCGGCCCCCGGTTACGGCGCATACAGCGCCGCAGGCGACTCCGGCTTCCCACACGGCCCGATTGGTGTCGGGGCAGGGTGGGAAGGTAACCAGCGCGACAGGCTTTGGCAAGAACCGTTCGTAGGTGAAGGACAGCAGCAGGGCGGTAGCATGATAGACGGCGCCGGGGTGGACTTCAAGTATGATGACGAGATGTAAGCACTTGTATTCGCTGCGGCGGCGACACTTCTCCGAATACGCAATGGGTAGAACAAGTATTGCTACTATATCCGGGCTGGTCTCAGTATAACACATGCAAGTCAATTGTCCTGGAGTGTCACGCGGGGCTAGTGTCCGAGTGCGGTTGAATTTGAGGACGTAAAGGATACTATGCGGCTCACATGTCGTTGCCCGAGTCACCGTCGGGTTGCCCGGACGGCGCTGCGGCCTTGATCGTCTGCTCGGCGCGAAGCTGCAGCCAGCGCTCTCTCCACGGCGAATAGGCGGCCATCAGGCGGTGGGATTCGAGCGGAAGTTGCGGACGGAGCGCAGCAAATGACCGCTCGACGGACTCCGTGCTGGCGAAGCATGCGCTGTTCAGGTCGGACGACATGGAGGGTCACGATAGAGATGGAATACATCACAACCGACTCCGACAGCGTCGCAGTGCACAAACGGACAACTTGGACATGATAGAATGGTGAGAGAGGAGACACCTACGGCGCCGCCGATGCTCCTGTAGGGGCGCCTGGAAAACGGAATCCCTCGCCTCGCGCAGTGTACAGCCCTCTCCTCAATCATCATTATACCGAGACAGGCGCGCCTAGCGTACATCGCACTTCTCCTGTACGGGGAGAAGGTGTCCCTCAGGTGCTCGGAAGCTCAAACATAGGAGCACCTGAGAAGATGGCGAATCACCGCAGGCGCGCCTGTACGAGATATCGATACATAGAGGAACACCTATAATACTTGCCGGAGTGAGTGAGACGAGTCAATCCCAAGGCTGAAACTTACTATTTCCGTTGCAAGTGGATCACACGGCGAAGGTGGACAAAAGCACTAGGACTGCAAGGCTGAAACTTATGAGATACAGCTGAGGCGTCATCCTGCTGCGATTAGTGAGGTATTCGTTAAGATCTCTCAGATAGGCGTACCGAGACCAAGGGGACGTGCAAGACAGTACAGGATGCAAGGAGGCGCCGTCGCTTACACATGGATTACCATGCCGGAATGCGGCTTGTGCGAACCGATAGTCGCGCGGAGACAAGTGAGAGGCGAAGGAAATCAGTCTTATAGGTGACGACTGACGGTGCGGCCCTCACAAGGAGAACGAAGTGGGACGGCGCGCTGCGGAGAATGCGCTCCTGCGAACGGAGATGCACCAATAGGCGAGGAAACGACGAAGTGAAGGAGCGGATTTATGGGCCACAAAGGGGGGCCTGAGATGCAGATTAGGCGCGAACTAGAAGCAAATCCTCGAGAAGGAGTCACCTAGGATCGCCTCCGGACGGCGTCTGATGCAAAACTGAGCTGCAGACCTGTGGCATCAGGTATTTATAGGAGCACGCTTCCTGGACCGTCTGCACCCATGAGCTCTTCTCGCACAGTCCCTGCGATGGTTGACACCCAGAAGCGCAAGCGCGCCGCGGAGGATTCGCCGCCAACATCGCCACAAAACCCGCCTCAGAGCTCGCCGATCGAACCAGCGCGCAAGATCAAGCGAAAGAGAGAAGATCATGGCGTGGGGGAAGGGGCTGGAGACGAGTGGGACCAGCTGCAGCAGATGCTCATCGATGTCTCTGCTGGTCGTGCCGATCGCCATTTGGACGGCTGGGCGGAGAAATGGAACGATCTCTGCGACAGGCTGGAGAAGCGCGACGATCGTAACCAGACGGAGGCCAAGATTATGAAGGAGATTGGAGTTTCGCTGAAGCGGTGTGCTTTCCTGGAGAGCAAGCTCGGCATTCGTAGCTGAACGGCGTAGGTACGCCCATAGCCATGGCTGACGTACAGACCTGATTTGTTACCTAGGAGGGAAAGCGGGCGTAACGTTTCAGTCGCGACCTCGACGCATCGCATAGTCCGGGTCCCGCGGTGTATCTTGCCTGGGAATGGATAGTAACGCCGCGATAGAAAATGGATCGTCTGCCGTGCCGAGCGTGCATACATCGAACACTGAATGAGGGTTATCTGTCGTAGTTGCTCGAGTGCAAATGTCTGATTACTGTGAGACGTGTAAATCTCGTATTCAAAATGTAAGTTGATTCAAAGGAGATATGTATACGATAATACGATGTCAACAGGAATGGTTCCCCGTGAAGGAAACGGAGCCTAGGTGCACCTATGATAAAGAGGGGAGTATGAGGGTAAGCGGCAGGGGCCCCTGCGAAAGAAGGAGCACCTACTCCATGTTTGACTGAGAAAGCACGTTGGTGCAGTGGGTGAGGGAAGGATAGGGCCGCCTGTACCCAGGGGACCTATTGGGTACATCAGACACATGGCGGGGATGGATCTTCTTGGTACCTGGGAGGGACAGTCTGACCTGCGTCTACGCCTGGTGGCACCGCAGTCGCTCCCCACTCCGCGTCCTCAACGGTCCCCGCGGGGATGCTGGGTGGTTTGCAGGGAACCAGACGCAGATCTTCTCCGGGGAGAATATGAGGGTTCACGAAGATTGGGCCGCAAAGCACGGCGGGACGTTCGTTCTACGCCTGTTGCTCGGGGTGCGTCTCCTGACACATCCAATGCGAATGTTACCGACCGCCCCTCGCAGAGACACCAGCTCGTGATTACTGACGCGCGCGCGCTAACACACATCCTGTTTGCGAACCACGTCTACCACAAGGCCACGGTTCAGCGCCGCGGACTGAAGCGGCTTGTTGGCGAGGGTCAGTGCGATTTGCAGTCGCGCGAATGAAATACTTATGATATCTCAGGCTTGATCTGGTCTGAGGGTGAGAAACCACATCGTACGCTGGTCTTTCGGACTGCTAAAGCGAGCCCTACCCAGATGCACAACACAGAGATCAGGTCCGTCACCCTACTACTAGGTACCCTAT
The DNA here is from genome assembly GCA_030578095.1 of Auricularia cornea. Lineage (NCBI taxonomy): Eukaryota > Fungi > Basidiomycota > Agaricomycetes > Auriculariales > Auriculariaceae > Auricularia > Auricularia cornea. The sequence continues at coordinate 1,345,157 of JARLTE010000004.1, forward strand.
CACTGAAATCCGCCCTCCCTTTCAGCGCAGACTCATCAATCCCGCCTTCAGTCATGTCCATGTGCGGGAGATGACGGGCATCTTCCTTGAGAAAGCCGCAAAAGTCCATTAGGCCTTTTCCCGCCGCGCCGATCTGATCACGTGTGCAGCTGTGCGAAATCTGGCATAACGGGTGCGTTGAGGTAGGCGGCACCGCGCAGTTCGACGCGTTGGAATGGATCAGCAAAGCCACGCTTGATGCCATCGGGAAGGCAGGTGAGTGAGTTGTATCACGCTGAACCGAACTGAACGTACAATCACCAGGCTTCGACTACGACTTCAACATCCTCAACGGCGAGCAGAACGAGCTCGCGGACGCGTTCAGCAGGATTCTGAGGGTGGACGTCTCACCGCGGGCGCAGCTCTGGACGTTCCTCAGCGTGCAGTTCCCCATCATTCGCGTATTCTTCGTGAGTGTGGCGCGTCGGGGTGGCTATCGGGTGACCTATGTTGTCCCGCAGCCAGACAAGCGGCTCAAGGACTTTGACGACAGCAAGCGGATGATGGAAAAGATTGGGATGTGCATGGTACAGGAGAAGAAGGAGCGGATACTGGGCGGTCTCGACGCCGGGAGCGCACTGGAGAAGGACGCGTTCGGCGGGAAAGACCTCCTCTCGCTGCTTCTCCAGGCCAACCTGGCCAAGGATCTCGACCCTGCGCAGAGAATCTCTGATGCGGAGGTCCTCGCACAGATCCCGACGTTCATCTTTGCAGGTGGGCTCCCAGTCTCATGCTTCTAATCGTACCATCGCTCATATCGCAGGCCACGAAACAACGAGGTACGGCAGATCCCACACTTTTCATGATGGCACCTCATCTCATTTTCCTCCAGCAACGCGACGACATGGGCACTCTACGAACTCGCCATCCACCCGGAGGTGCAGGGCAAGCTGCGCGCGGAGCTCCAGGAATGCGGCTCGGACGAACCGACACTCGAGGCGCTCAATGCTATGCCATACCTTGACCAGGTCGTGCGCGAGACGCTGCGCTTCCACACGACCTTGACCTTCCTGACTCGCGAGGCGGTCTGCGACGACGTCGTGCCGCTCGACACGCCCGTCCCGGACCGGTACGGTGGCATCGTCTCCCACATTAGGTGAGCATCACTGAGAAAACACCAATATCACCCCATCGACGCGCGCTCTCTCACAGAATTCAGCAGGGAGACAACGTGATGGTACCCGTCTGGCTCATCAATCGCAGCAAGGACGTCTGGGGCCCCGACGCGGACCAGCTCCGGTGAGAATCTCACTGCGCTGCCACACGCTCTGGATGACCCCTCTCCCCCAGCCCTGAGAGGTGGGCGTCGGACATCCCGGCGCGGGCGAGGGCGCTGCCGGGCATCGCGCCGGGGCTCATGAGCTTCAACGGCGGCCCGCGCTCGTGCGTTGGGCATCGGTTTGCCGTCGCAGAGATGAAGGCGCTGCTCTTCCACATCGTGCGTCGCTTCGACATCCGTCTCGCGGTGGACCCGTCGCAGATTTGGTCGCGCACGAGCCCAGTCAGGCGGCCTCAGCTGCGCGGAGACAATTCCGTGCAGTTGCCGGTGATGCTGCAGCCTGTCCAGTCAATGTAGCCGGTATGGATGAGTGGGAAAGGAAGTCCTTCCACAATACACGAGCTTCGCTTCTCATGCAAATCATTGAGGCTGGCGGTTATTCGAACTGAAGTTACATAAGCACCTGCTTCACGGCGTTCCAGGGGAGAAGAGGATGGCGGCGGAGAGCGTCACGCCCCACGGTCAGGCGAGTCGAAAGCCTGCGCCACTGAACACAGACCTGAGCAACTTGCCGCAGCTCGAGCGCATCGAGATACGCGACAGTTGGGCGGACCGTTTCCTCGGACAGTGCATGACAGAATGTGGCTCCGTTTAAAGTCGCCTATAGCTAACTCTTCTAGCGAGTGGATATGGAAGCTGGATGGTGTTGATTTGGGCACTGTCATGTAGAAAGCGAATGGCGAAGGTCAAGAGGGACCGGACCGGCAAACAGCCGATTCACTTTTTTTCCGGATGCATCCATCCTCCACACTCGAGGTCGCGCGGGGTATCGACATAGCACCTCCCCGTGGAACGCTGAAACGTTGTCTATCTATCTTGGATACCAATCTTTTGTGCCCGGAGGAGCCAACGCATATAGAGCCCCGCCACAGCGCGCCTGACCGGTCAATTATGGTGTATTGTGCGCAATCTCAAGCTGAACGTCATGTTTCTGGCCGCACATCCCAGCATGGTTATTTGCGGCGCTACGAGGCCCGTGCATCGATCGTCGCTCAACTCCACTGCACTGTATTGGCTGCTCCGCCTGGACATCCTGTCAACACGGGCCGCTGCCGGCTGACTTTCTCCTTCCACATTGCCTTTTGAGATCAGGCTCAAGGAGCTGCGATTCATCCCTCCGCATCTCCCAGCCATGTCTCGTGTCGTCTTAGTAGCATCTCTTGCGTGGACCGCTACGGTCTTGCTGCTATTGCGTGCGGGAAAGTTCGTCTATGGTTACTGGCGCCGCACCCGCTCCCCGCTTCGTGCTCTCCAGGGCCCGCGCGCCGGCGCAGGCTGGATTACAGGGCATCAGCAGCAGATCCTCTCCGGCGAGAATATGAAGACCCATGAAGACTGGGCCGCACAGTACGGCGGAACGTTCGTCCTGCGCGGCTTGTTTGGAGTGCGCCCACTGCTCCCATCCGGGCGGCTATTAACACTCGCTCAGAAATACCAGCTCGTGACGACCGACGCGCGTGCGCTGACGCACGTCTTGTTCGCCACACACGTCTTCCACAAGGCCGCGGCTCAGCGCCGCGGAATGAAGAGACTTGTGGGCGAGGGTCAGTCTGAGTACTACTACCCGAACGCCGTGCTTTCGTACTCATGCGGCTGCAGGCTTGCTCTGGTCGGAGGGTGCGACGCCGGCCTGAAGCCTTGCTTGCGGTAATGCTCACTCGGGACTCGCCCAGATGCACAGCACAGGGATCAGGTCTGTCACCTCGTCCTTATTGCCCCAACGCTGACATTCGCCTGTCCTTGCAGCGCAGGCTCATCAATCCGGCGTTCGGACACGTTCACGTCCGAGAGATGACTGGGATCTTCCTCGAAAAGGCTGCAAAGGTTGACCAGGCCCGCTCCCGGACGCGCCGATCTGATTATCGCTCGCGCAGCTTTGCGACATATGGCACAACGTGTGCCTCGAGGAGGGCGGCACGTCTCGCCTCGATGCACTGGGATGGATTAGCAAGGCCACATTGGACGCTATCGGGAGAGCAGGTGGGCATACTCTACCGCGTACGTGAGTCAGATGGTTAAGCAGCACGATCCTCTAGGTTTTGACTACGACTTCAACACTCTTAACAAAGAGGGAACGAGTAATGAACTCGCAGAGAGATTGAATAGAATTCTCCGGGTGAACGTCACCCCGGGGACGCAGCTGCGAACATTCCTCAGCATCCAGTTCCCCATCCTCCGTGTGTTGTTCGTGAGTGCGACATAGTTCCCAATTATGGCAGTGAGGACTAAGTGATTGGTACTGTTTCACAGCCAAACAAGCGACTGCAGGACTTCGACGACAGCAAGCGGATGATGGACGAGGTCGGGATGCGCATGGTTCAGGAGAAGAAAGCGAGGATCCTCGCCTCTGGGGACGCGCTGGAGAAGAATGCTCAAGGCGGCGGGAAGGACCTTCTCTCGCTACTGCTGCAGGCAAACATGGCCAAGGATCTGGATCCGGCGCAGAGGATCTCTGATGCGGAGGTGCTCGCGCAGATTCCGACGTTCATATTTGCGGGTGGGCTCCTTGTCGTTCCTCTGATGCCTACGAACCGGCAGCACTCATAATCCTCCTGTATCAGGTCATGAGACTACGAGGTATGCTATGACCCATCCCCTGATGAGAGCAATGGATTTTATTTCATACCGCGCCAGCAATGCGACGACTTGGGCGATGTACGAACTCTCCATCCACCAGGAGGTGCAGGACAAGCTGCGGGCGGAGCTGCAGGAATGCGGCTCGGACGAACCGACGCTCGAGGTGCTCAACGCGATGCCGTACCTGGAGCAGGTCGTACGCGAGACACTGCGCTTCCACCCGACCTTGACTTTCCTGACCCGCGAGGCGGTCTGCGACGATGTTGTGCCACTCGAGACCGCCGTCCCAGACGGCGATGGCGTCTTTGTATCTCAAATCAGGTGAGTTCATCTACGTCCTCCATTAGAAATTGTGTCAAATTCCCATAGGGTTCAAGAAGGAGACAACGTGATCGTGCCCATCTGGCTCGTCAGCCGAAGCAAGGATGTATGGGGCCCTGACGCAGACCAGTTCCGGTGAGCCTACCCGCACAATTAGCGGGCTTGTCTGTGTCTAATATTCTATCATGGCTAGGCCCGAACGATGGGCGGACATACCACCACAGGCGAAGGCGCTGCCGGGCATCACACCTGGTCTCCTGAGCTTCAACGGCGGCCCACGCTCCTGCGTCGGGCATCGCTTTGCTGTCGCGGAGATGAAGGCTCTGCTCTTCCACATCGTGCGCCGGTTCGAGATCCGTCTTGCTGTCGACAAGTCAGAAATTTGGACACGCACAAACACGGTGATGCGGCCCCAGCTTCGTGGCGATAACTCTGTCCAGTTGCCTGTTGTGCTGAAGCCAGTTTAACAAGTGGATAAATGTGAGGATTGTTGCTCCCATACAAATACCGAGAAACTGCGATTTTTGGTTGTGAATTTCCGGAACAACATCGAAGCTGTTGTTTGTTTGTCCACCGCGGACTCCTCTCCGTTATCCGATTATCGACGATGACGCCGTCGCTCAACCTATCCGGCCTTGAGCCGCCTACATTGAGGATACGCACTGACGAGGACGTGGAGCTCTGGAAGCACACGCGCGGGTTCCGCGACTACGCCCAGTTCGTCCGGAGGCTCAACGACGCGGTGACCGGTCGCAATGGACAACCTGTCGAGCCGCCTGCTGCTCAGGTACGCCAAGCCCGCAACTGTCTGTGCCGAGTTATGAATGTCAACCAGTGAGCGTAGTCCACGGCCGCCCGGCTCGTCGCCATGCTCCAGGAGCTCGCGCAATGGACGGACGACATCCCGCCTCTGCCGACGCCGCAGCGGTTCGGTAATCTCGCATTCAGAGACTGGGGCAGACGCCTGGAAGAGGTGCGCTGACGGAGCACGGTCTTCACTGCACCAGTCGTGTTGATCATGCTTAGCGCGCCGACAGTCTCGTCGCCGACATATTGACCGACGACCTCAAAGCTGACGTTCCATTGCTCACCCCGTACTTGGTCACGTCCTTCGGCTCGTTCGTGCGCATTGACTACGGGACGGGCCACGAGCTTTCATTTGCCCTGTTTCTGCTCTGCCTATCCCTCGTCGGCGCGTTTGGATCGACCCCTGAAGCCGATCGCGAGATCGTCCTTGTCATTTTCCAAGAGCACGTCATTCCTGGTTCAAAACCATCTGCTGTCGACACTGACTGCTTTTCAGGTATCTCCGTACTGTCTGGAAGCTACACGACATCTACAAACTTGAGCCTGCTGGCAGCCACGGCGTCTGGGGCCTCGACGACTACCACTTCCTGTCCTACCTCTGGGGTAGCGCTCAGCTCTGCAGTACGCGTTCCCTTTTTCCTTTCAATAACGTCACTCAGATCTATGTCTAACAGACACCGACTCCGTACCATCCGACGTCCTCCGCAAACCGCTCCCAGACTCCAACCTCTACTTCCAGAGCATCAACCGCATCCACAAAGCAAAACAAGGGCCCTTTCACGAGCACTCATCGCAATTACATGCGATCGCAGCGCAGGTGCCGCACTGGGGCAAGGTCAACTCGGGCATGTTCAAGATGTACGATGTGCGTGTTGGTTTGTCCATCTGCGCCACCGGCGCCCGTCCTACCCACCACATCGTCTTTCCTGGTATCCTGCGTTGCATACCTTCAGCCGCTTGCGGAGCGTTCTGTCATTTCCAAGGACGTTACGCGTAAGCGAGGCTCCTCCCAGCTTCGTATGCCCGCCCTCCCCACCTTCCGATCACCATCATCCGTCCCCCAAAGCAGCATGCTCACTCTCTTCCCCCCAGGCCGAGGTACTCAGCAAGCGCGTCGTCGTGCAGCACCTCCCGCTCGGCGGGCTCATCGCATGGGATCCGCCCGAGACGCTGCCCGTCCAGGTCGCAGCGATCAGCGCGCCGCGCTCTCTCTCTCCGGGCGCGAGCACCAACATCCTGCCGCCCGCGCGCATGCAGGGTCTCGGGCGCGGGTCTGGCAGCAGACCCGGCAGCGGCGCGTCGACCCCGCGGCTCGGTGCACGCGGGGACGTCACCGCGGCGCCGTGGGCCACTTCCGCGCCGCCTGGAGGAACTGCGGCGCCGTGGGCCACTCCTGCTCTGACCGGAGGAACCGCGTCTGGGACTGCAGCGCCATGGGCGACGCCTTCGCCTACTGGACTCGGAGGGACTGCGGCGCCGAGAGCCATGCCACCGACCGCCGCACCTTGGGCCAGCGCAGGTGCCGTGCTTCCCGCGACTGCTGCCCCGTGGGCGAGCGCACGGTCGATGCCGCCTCCCGCGGTGATACCCAGACGGGACGCGCCGCCCGCGTCAGAGGCGGAGTCGGAGCAGTCTGCCTCGTAGTGGAGGTCCCTACGGGCTCGAATCTAACTGTACTATGGTGTATCATGGTTGTTGCGCTATCTGTTTGCTCCATAACCTACTGACTCCCTTCCCTCTTTGCTTCGTGGCACATCGTGAACACATACGTGAGAAAGTCGTCATTGAGGAACTACAGGACATAATCGAGCAATAAGAAACATTGGTGAAGATAGTCAAGACAGCACACGGGAAAGGGGATGATAGTACGGGAGGTCGTTGCGACGGCGGCATATCTAACACACGACGCTCATGGGTAACGTACTGTTCGAGCTCGCGGGCGTGCGACCAGAGAGCGGAGCAAGTGAACGGCTGCTCGCTTCACCGAAGCAACGCGGTTGCGCACTGCGTGCGTGGTTTAGGAACTCTTCTGCTGGAATGAACAATCCGGACATACCCATCGAGGTTCTCCTCGCCGAGGTTAACCTGTCACCCACGACTCGGATGCTGGCAACACCATGGGGAGCCGATACGTTCGCACTCTCTTCGGGAATGCACGACTTGGAGATCGGCACAGTAGCGTCGTCTGGGTGCTGGTCAATACGAGGCTACAACGGGTTGATCGACCGACCTTCAGTTGGACCTGTGGGACCGGCGACTGGGGGCGGCGTATGTGGTTGATCGGTCTCCCCGTCTGTTCGGGTCGTCGGTGGGACTGCTGGGCGTGGAGCGAGACCCGCAAGGGGGAGCTTTTCTGCACAGTTAGGAAGACGCTCGGACCGCTCACCTGGAAGGAACGTCAGCTGTGCAATAGAGCGATGAGCGGCGCACATTCGACCCGGTAATCGACCGCATCCTCAGGGCGAACGTCATCGTCATCAGGTGAGAGCGAGGATTCATACGATGGGTCACTAGCGGCAGCGTGAGCGTCAAGACAATCGGGGGCTCACGAACACATACTGGTCCGGTGGCATGTCCGCTCCGGCGTCGCCGACGGTTTGCGTCCATTCCCTGATTAGCTGCGGGCGACGATGCTTGGCTTCCTCGATTTTCCGCTCGTACCATTCCCTTCCGATTCTGCACAGTATAAGAAACCACGCGCAAGGATGACACTGGCTGGCGTACGCGCCCAAGCGGTTCAACACCTCCAGACACGCAGAAGGGGAAGCCGGCTGGCCAGGGCACGACGCAGGGTCGAGCCACAGCTCGCCGTATTCATTCCTGCTGATGAACTTGCGCGTAATCGCCTGGGCCTCGGCGGTGAGCATGAAGTCATACGAAGCAATGCTCTCGGAGTCGGACGCGCTGTCGCTGTCCTCGACGACTGGCGCAGGGATGGGCTCTCGAGCTTCCGCCTGCTTCGCCCGTTCTTTGCGCACGGCGTCGTAGCGGTGATCTTGATCGTGGGTAGCCAGGTTCACAAAGGCAGCAGTCTGCTCGGCAGTGAGAGCAACGGGAAACTGGTCCGGTCCGTCATGAATACGGGAAATGACCGCGATCACGCTGTAGAAGGAGTGGGCGTAAAGGTTCGGCCAAGGCAGTTCGGCGTCCAGTTGTATCGGCGGGTGATTGTTAGCTAGTTGGGGCGCAGGGGAGATGGGTATGGCTGCAGAGACGGGATCGGCGGGGCCCTCGCCCAGCAAGTAAACGTTGAAGTTCAATAGAGCCCTGCCTTTGGCGTTGCGTATGCCGAGGGTGCCATTCTACGCGGGTTTCAGCGTTGAGCAAGACAGAACGAGTTTCTGACCTGGATTACAATGCCGAGAAACCAGTCCTGGGGTAGCAGAGCGGCAGCACGCGATGCTTTGGCGTCATCCAAGACAGCGACAGAGGCAAGTGGGTCAAGACGGAAGAACACAAACTGGCCGTATCTGTGCTCGCCGTGGGCCAGAGTGTGGGCCAGGACGGGCCAGTCATGAAAAGTCGGCGCTTCTACAACAGGCATTCCTCGGTGCAGCTGAACGTGGCCACTCGCGTCGGCGCGCGAACGGAGGTAGTAAAGGCGAGCAGAAGAGTCAGATGAAGGCTCAGCAACGTCGACCCGGAATCAGCTTCCCCCCATTGTGTTTTCAGCTGCCAACTTGGTCATGATGCTTCGCGGATGTTAGAAGAACAACAGCGAAGGGAGGGTTGTGTCTGGCTTATGCGGAGACCCGACCCGAGCTCCGACGTGCCTCGTTGTACATCTCATTTGACTCCGGAGTCCTGTGTTTCTGAAATGTCTCATCTTCCCAGGTTGATTGTTTGCGTCAGGTATAAGTAGCATAGATGGGCACTTGATAACGCATACAGAAAGTGGAACATTTAGATTGGAGACGGCTAGAGACGGACGTGGTATGCGACCTCATGGAGCACGCACTGTTTGAGGCTTGAGGTGCCCGACTAAAGATCGAAACCACTTCACAGCTGCTTTCTTCATCGAGGTAACGCGGTCCCGAACTGGTAGTGCATGTCTGACTAGGTCTTCTACTGGGATGGAAGACTCGATCATACCTGTAGACGTTTTACTCGCCGGGGTAAACTTCTGCGCCGCGCTGCTGTCGGTCGCGGGAGGGAGAAGGGTAGTACTAGTAGATAATGTCGCGACCTTCATGTGCGGCATGGCGTTCGACCCTTCAGTACTGAAGGGTCGAACGCCATACGAGCGTTCTCGAGCCGTCCGAGCCCGGCTCGCGATGGCTCGGATTCGCTCCTGTTAGTTTTCGCTGGGCTTCAGTGTTGCCTGGGCGCGAGTAAGCGCCGCGCAGGAGGGCAACGAGTTGACCACCGAACCTTCAGTTGGTGCCGTGCGACCGTCGACCGGAGCAGTACGGGCGCCCTCCGCGCCCGCTCGAGCACTTGGTGAAGCCCAGCGAAAACTAACAGGAGCGAATCCGAGCCATCGCGAGCCGGGCTCGGACGGCTCGAGAACGCTCGTATCCGCTCGGGATGGCTCAAAAATCGAGAGATCTTGAGAGCCATCTCGAGCCACCTAGAGCGATTCCGAGCGCATGCACAGCATTCGAGCGCATGAGAGCCTGCGCTCGCCGCTGCGTCGCCCGACCAGGCTTGCAATACAATTCACTGTAGGGTGCCCATTGGTGCGCAGTCAGGATACTGGACGGTAACAATTTGTGTATTTGGGGGAACTGATACAACTGTATATACAAGCTGCATAGCGCGAACGCCAGCGTAACGCGATCTTCCTGCACATCCTGGTGCCGCCGAAGCCAGACAGTGTGCACGAGCCCATTTGAGCGACCTGCCAGTGCGGATGCTAGGCCGCGAAACCGCGTCTATAATAAAGAAAAATCAGAAAACGAAAATGGACACCTCTTGCGAAGCACACGTACCATGTGGTCAGGGTGAGCAAGCAAGAGGTTGTGCAAAGGAAGAATGTCTGGACGAAAGAGTGAGACGGGGGGATACTGAGCACGAACGGGATACGCACCGGCGGACCGCGGCCAGCGACTTGCGCGCAAGGAAAGACAGACCAACGGCCACCTGTAAACGGGCGGGTCAGTACAAGGCAGCATAGCCAGCATGCACGCACATAGCGACTGCTGTCAGCCAACGAGTCTTGACGCTATCGAGCAGCGGGAGGGCAAGAGACAAGACGCTGAGTGCGAAACGTGCGAGGGACTTGGTGAAAAAAAAAGTGGCGCGATGCCGCGCTCGAATTTCTCGGAGGTAAACGGCGCCGGTCTGCGTGAGCTCGTGCGGAAAGGCTTGACGGGGACAGATGAAATCGTCGAGCAGACATCGCAGCGCGCTCGAGAGCGCTCGAATGTGCTGGGAGAAGATCAAATTTTAGAGCCGCGCTCGAAAGCGCTCGGCTTCGCTCACATCCCGAGAGAGCGGGCTCGCGATGGCTCGGATTCGCTCCTGTTAGTTTTCGCTGGGGTTCAAAGTCGTCTGACGGGCCAGCAGGGGAGAGATGACTCGGACGATCAGAGGGATGCTCGGACTTTTCACCTGCAAGAACAAACGTCAGCGGTGTGGATGGAACTGCGAGCGGCGCACGTTCAGCCCGGTCATCAACTGCATCCTCAGGGAGAATATCATCGTCTTCGGTGGGCTCCGGGGCGGACAGATGCACACTACGTAGAGAGACCGCGTGAGCGACAGAAATCCGCAGCGCCTGTGATGCACATACTCGTCCGCGGAGTGGTGCTCTGCAGCGTCGCCCACGTTTTCAGTCCATTCACTGATCTGCCTAGGCCGACGCGTCTTTGCTTCTCAATCTTCCGGTCGTACCATCCCTCGGAGATCCTGGGCAGCATGGTGAGATTCGAAGAGCACGAATAGATGACTGGCTTACCTTCCCAGCCGCGTCAGAACGTCCTGACAAGCCGAAGGAGGGGTTGGCTGGCCGGGGCAGGACGCAAGATCGAGCCACCGGAAAATGGTAGGGCTGGCGGATGGTCGTCGGCTACCTGGGGTGCAGGGGCGATAGGAGTGTTGGCAGAGATAGGTTCGGCAGGGCCCTCGCCCAGCAAGTAAATGTCCAGGAGAGCGACAGAGGCACGCGGGTCGATGCGGAGGAACACGAAATGGCCGTATTTCTGGAGACCATGAGCCAGAACGGGCCAGTCGTACAAGGTCGGTGCTTCCACAACAGATACAGTGCGTCGAGGCTCTCGCGGGAGCACGCACCCAGTGCCCCTATGGAAGAAACGAAGGGCACGTTAACGATGAATCAGATGAACGACGAGTTATCAACAACTGGCAGAAGTTAGTGCAATGACCGTGAGCGTCGGAGATCAAGTGGCAGCCGGCGGCAGATCTCCGCCGAGTCCCGACCGATCTCTGTCTCTTCGCCTCTGCCTTGTTCTGAAACTGTTTCCACCCATGTGCTTGCGCAAGGAAGATTTTAGTCCATGCAGATGGTCTAAGTGGCCATTTTGGAATTTATTACTCTACTGTAGTTGCGGCATGGTAATTGAATACACGGTTCATTAGCATTTCCTGACGATTCCTGTCCAACAAGTGTATGAGACGCTACAAGGTACTCCGACGCCCGGTTACAGGACAATCCGAATACACCAATGAGTCGAATCGACGATGAATAGCATCCATCTGCCCTTGGATCCGCACCTGGAAGAGCTCCAGGTTGCGGCAGTGAGGTGCGCGCAAGACATTGTCAACGAAATCGATAACGTCCACTGCCAAAACGTACACGTTCCCGTGGTTCCCGTAGGATCCCAGTATGATTGTTTCGAGAAGCGGCAGGGCAAAAGGCAGCCTGGGGAGCGGTGTTGGACTGGCGCCATGCGCCAGGTCCAAATCGACGATGAACATCGGCACCACAGCATAATAGCGGAGATAGGGTACAATCAGGTTCCACAGCGATTGGAGGACCTTGACGAACTGAACCTGCGACGGGAACAAGTCGTTGTCCAAGAGTGGGTTGGCTCGGGCATTGCCCTCTGGCTCGCTGTCGTAATTTGCAATGTCCTCCATCAAGACACGCTGATATCCCGACCGGGAGTCCTGAAGCAGAAAGCCAAACTCAGTCTCGTTGCCGCCCTTGATCATTCCGAAGTTGATGGGCGTGCGGATGCAGGCGAGAAAATCGTATACGACGTCCTCGTCAGGCGGCGACGAGACACAGACAATGCGAATGCGGTCTAGGTGGGGAGTTCGTGAGAGGAACTCGACTCTGGCGTGGAGGTCAAGGCGCACTTCGAGGGTAGTAAGACGGGCGATGCTGCGGAGAGCGGCAGGGGTCCATGGAGCGTCGTAGGTGAAGGAACCGCATTTTAATGTGACTCTTTCAAGGCTTTGGCAGCACTCGAAGAGGAATACAGGAAAGGACCAGGTAGACTCTGGTGGATGGATTATTCGCAGTACGCAGATATTCGAGAAAGCTGAAATAGGAACTCCAACTGGTAGATTAAGGAAGCCCACGTCCCGGATGACAACCTCCTTCAGATTCGCAGGGAGACTATCAAAGATGCACGGATTGAGCGGGATGCGAGGCATGATGCGATCCGGGGATACAAGATTGAGCTTGAAGCTAATCAATTGCGGCGCAGCGTGATTGAGAACAGGCCAAAGCGACAGAATGTAGCATGAATCCATTTTTATGTCGAGTCGCTGGACGGAGGGCATAATGGCAGTGAGGATACCCATGAGCTTCGTCTCGATCAGTCGGTGCATACCATCGATATTGATAGTCAAGGCGCACGGCCGTCCACAGCTCTGACCGAGTCGAGCAACAAGAAGCTCGAGAGACCCGAAAGAAGCAGACGTAACCTCTACGTTCTTCCAGAAGACTGGGTGCTCGATGCCCTGGTCGCGCCAGCGCACACAGACCTGCGCTGCGATGCGAAGAGGCTCGAAATCGAGGAAGGATAGCGCATGGTCGATTATCTCCGCGGGCAGGTCGTTTATGTGCCGCAGCCCCAGAGTCGGAGAGAAGAACGAGCGGGCAATGAGCCTCCAGCGCACACAGACCCGCGCTGCGCTGCGGCAGTCGGACGAACCAAGCAGCGCAAATATGCGACGTAGGACATTCCAGGGAAGGATAGAAGCGTGACAGAGCTCGATACCGCGCTCCTTGAGGTGCGTGAGTCTGCGCCAACGGCCACACACGCGCGCGATCTGGCGGATGTCGCCTGCATCAAGGTATGCCAATACTCGCCGCAGGGTTTCGTCTGATAGCGCATGGATATGTCTGAGTGTACGACCCCTTGCAGTCCCTGGGTGCTGCTGCGGTAGGACAGAGGTCGACCCGGACGGTGTCATGCTAGATCAGTAGAGCACTGGCGGTAGCCACTGGACAACGGTGTCGGAGGCCGACGGACTGTCCGAAGCTTCCGGAATCTGATCCCGGCCCGTGCTCCGACACTCCCACTCCAGTTCGAACAAGCGACTCGAGCCCCATCCAGTTTGAGGGCAGCTATGATGGGCGCTGGTCCGCTGCTTCGCCGAACTTGTGCTTGTTGTCTTCATTGTACTCCCTGATCTCTCTCTGTCTTGAGCTACCGGCCCCTCCATGGCGATGGAAGTGCTTGAATCCCCCACCTGGCACGACTGGCCGCTGCCAGCGCTCGGTTCGGAAAGATATGTATGGCCACTTCGTCCTTCTGCGACTTGACCCGGTAGCGTCGGTGGCTCCCCTCGCCGACGAAGAATCATCGCGCGCTGCTGCTCTCCTGCCCCGCGACTGGTTTTTGGCCATCGTCATGTCTGTGCGTACCGGGACCTGACTTTTGAAACGACTTCCGCTGAAGCCTTCACGTCGCAGAATGGGTCGGCTCATCTCTTCAACAGCAAAGGGAAAGCCAAGTTGAACTTCAAGTTCTGTCTTGTTGGTATCGGCGCACCAAAAGCAGGAGAGGCGTCGGTCCCTATCGAGTCCTCGAAGAAGATCGACGACGCGCATCCCCCCATTCCGCTCACCGCTCCTCTCCGATGGCAAGACCTATATGTCCACACATTTCACTGCGTCGCGGCTGTGGTCTCTCGCATCCACCATGGCACCGGCAAATTCCCAGCCAGCCTCTCCAAGGAACAGCACCACGAGCTCGATACGACTGCAATAGGCGACGGTTACGATGCGGAGGATATCCGCGCCCGTCAGCTGCTGGAGGCGTCGGCCAAACGGGCAGCTCAAGATGACTCTGGGGACGTGGACGAAGACAGCGCGACCGACGAAGAAGATGAATACGACAGGAATTCCAGTGAAGAGGAAGAATACCACCTGACGGACGAGATGCGCGACATGTTCGAGGATCTGTTCTTGCACGTCGAGTTGTGGACGGATCCTGCGGCGTGCCCGCACCAGCCTACAGATCCTTCCAAACTTGCTGAACATGCTGCCAGCATCAAAGCGCAAGTGTCTCTATCTTTCTTTTCGTTTCTTTGAGCTTACCGCGCGCAGAATTTGGCGTACATGGCGGACCCGCACCGCGAGGGAGGCGATGGCCAAACACCCTCAGACAAGCGACTGGATCCAAGCGGTACACAGCGCCGATATGGACCCCGACGAAGCCACGTGCGTATCTGTTCATGGCCGCACAGGCTGATGCTCAGACACCCTGGCACACACAGTTCTCCTCGCCCCTCAGTCGACTTGCCGTTGGACGACAATGCCATTGCGCCGGACGACTCGGTCGACCGCCGCTTCGAGCGAGGTGCGTTGGCGCATTTGGTCACATTCGACGCGCTATGATGCCTAACACATCCCCCAAGAAGCCGAGGATGCAGTTGCCAACGCAGAACTTCATGAACCTCCTCCTGCTGTCGACCACGACCACGTCGACCCGCCGCTGCCCGTTCCACTCGAAGCCAAGACCAGCAGCAAGGGGCAAGGCTCGTCTTCGATGCGAATTACCGCAGGTGCGCCATGATCGTTCCGCCCGAATTCGCCACTCATGGGCGCGCAGTAGGGAAAGCCCTCGCGGCCTTGCAGAACCGGATTTCCAGTTTCCAAACAATATTTTCTCGCCTCAAGCTCCGTGACGGCCACCTTCGGGATAAGAATTTCGAGGTCAAGACTTCGGCGTCTTGACGGATCGCGAGGCGCCGAGAACTGTAAGCTCACACTGTAGTCCTTTGCGCGCGCGCAGGCACTAAGATAGCGGACAAACAGAACCCGAACCCCCGTCGGGATTTGCCGTCGGCTATCTCCGGCGCTGAAATTCTGAGCCGTCCGAACCTCTTTGGCGCAGGGAGTCATGAAACGCATTTTGCGCACATAATAAAAATACCCACTTTTTTCTAATTTCCGAAATTCATTTTATTGAGACCAGCAGCCATCCTTTCACCACTTCTGGGCCTGCAGCTAGATGCCCGCACCGTGTTGCCCTTGTGTTGCCTCAGCGGCGCTGCCGGCGTGACGGCCTCGTTTGCTGCCGACTGACTTGCTCCCGGCCGGAACCGGTTTGCCATTCGGGATGTGCCGAGATGCGTCCGATCAGCTTATGTAAGCTGCTAAGCGCCCGCTGAAATTTCGAGGGTCCCCGACCCGAGTGAGCCCAGAACATCTCAAAAGGCACAAAAACACAGGATGTGACTTTTTCATAAATGCTCTTATTCCAAGCTTTTGACCCAGAAATTTACAAATCCCTCTCATGGGACTCTAGTATCCATCCCTCTAAACACTTTGACCAAGCCGATAGAAAGAATACCCCCTTGTTGTGGAGGAATAGGCCACGCAAGTCAGCGGTTGTCGGAAGTAGCCGGGGGGTTGGGATTCTGTTTGTCCGCTATCTTATGATCGACTGTATTTACCCCGTGCACGGCAAACAATGACCAGCCATCTTCCGCGAATGACCGCCCCTATTTAAATCTATAACGTGCAGCGCTAGAGTAGCCCCGCCAGCTCGTTCTCGTACGTCTCGACCCACTGACCAGCGTCGCGGCGCTCGCGAGCAGCAGAGCGTCTGCGTGGTAACCCGCAACTCTATATGTAAACCTACACGCTTGGCGAGCAACGGTTGGGGCGATATGTAGATAGTGGTGGTATAAGATAGCGGACACATAGACTCCGCACCCCCCGGAGATTGCCGATCGGCTATCACCGGCGCTGAAATTCGAGGCCGTCCGGACCACTTTGATTCAGAACATCGTAAAACGCATTTTTAGCATAATGTAAAAATGTCCCATTATTTTAATTTTGATTACAGCTATTTCAGCTCCGATTGACGCGCTCGGATTCGACCGATGCTCTCGTGCTCTTAGCTTGTGATCCCAATATCTCGCCAGCCCGTTGAGCCCTCCGCTCCAAATAACTTGCGTTGGCATCGGGCCGCCGGGCTTCACGGCGCCTGCCCATTCTTGAAGGGCAAGCCGCTGTTTCAAAAATTCGCTTCATCGTCGGCTCTGTTGACCCTGCTGGTGCCGTTCAACCAGTCCCAGCTCCAGAAAATCGGCTCAGTGTCGTAGCTAATAACCTATTATACTGCTTAGGAGCCACTTTGAACACCCCTGGCTTTGTGATGACACGCCTGTGCCATCGCGGGTCTCACCATCCAATTCGTGTATGTGCACTGTTCTCAATGGTTCACGGCCATTTATAATCTCACAGATGCGTGGTATACTGCTTGGCCTGCTCTTACCCGACGGAGCCCAATACGGTAGTGCTCCTCAATGGTCGAGGTATGTACCGTGGGCATATTGTCGGCAAACCTGCTCATCTGTCGGCAGAGAATTGGCGGCTGGGCCTTCTCGCGCACAACGTTGATTCGGGCATGTACACCAGCTGTATGAGCTACGAATAAACGGTGTGCACAAGCATAGAAGCAGGATTGGTCGCCGAGCCAAGCGCGCAACTGCGTGTACCGTATCTCTGCTTTCTCGACACACTGTATGTGTGTGGGTGATATGAGGGTATCGTTCTCACTGTCTAGCTCTTGCACAACGTTCGTCTTGACGCCTTTGCGTGCAACATGAGTTTTTTGGGTCAGCGCCACATTGCCGGTCTCGAAACGGAGCTGCTCTCTGCTCTTATGCAGGGCAGTGAATGGGCACGCCGTACCGAGTCGAAAATTGTGCAACACACAGATCCCAGGCGTGGTGGCGGTCGGGGAGGCAAGGCTATGTGTGTGCAATTGAATGAGGCGTTTTCTAGGTTGCCGCCGTCAATTGCGTAGAAACCAAACACGTAGCTCTCTTCTTGCAACCACCACCGCCAACCTGACGAGGCCAAAGAAAGCTCTTACCGTGCGCAAGCGGTCCAGTGCGTGCCCTCCGACAAGAGGTCGCTGTTCTTGATACTGGTCCGCGTGGATGCAGACGGAACACGGGCCCGGAAAGACCGACCGTCCGAAGCACCTGTGGACCTCGCCGCCGAGAATTGCGCTCCAGACGACGCGGGCAGCACAGAGGACGCCGCAGAGCCTCCAATCGACCCGTTGGTGGCGCTGAGCATTCACGATAAACCCTCCGATAAGACCTCCATCATCGAACCCACCAACGTTCCCGCAAACGACGCCGTAATGGCCCCGGCGATTGCAGAACCCGCCAGGTCCGATGTTGAGCCTGTTCCAGAGATTGAAGACACCGTCCATGCCCGACGCCCATTGCGCTCTGCCGCGGTTACAGCAAACCTGCGACTGGTGACCCAGGTAGTGTATCGAACAATCATGTGCTGCCAGTCCTGACCTTCCTAAAGCCTCGTGCTGTACGCGCGACACGGGCACCTGGCCCAAGAACCGGGACGGCCAGCAAGGGACAAAGCGGTGGGCCTCATGCTGAGAGGGTCTGTTCTGCCGCATGGCACTTTACTCGGCTGATCGATGATCACAGGCCCAGGTTATTCGAGCACCTACCAATACGCTCATTGAAACGAATGCCAGACCAGACCCGGTCCAGTCGGTAGACGCTCCCCAGTCAGAGGACAGCGATGGCCTCGACAGCGAAATCAACTTTGAGCTCGCCCCTGCGCAGAGCACAGCGATCCATGGCGAATGGGAAGAAGCGGGCGGCGATTTTCAAGAGGACAGCGGCGAGCCAGAGCTCCTTGTTGGATTTGAGCTTGGGCACCGCGCCAGTCAAGACACCGGTGATAAGGATTTCAGCGATAGTGATGGCTCTGTGAGCGAAGAGGAGTTATATGTGGCTGGTAAGGCACATCCCCTTGTAGAGGCGCATGAGCTCAACCCCGGAAAACGTGCAGGCAAGAGGAAGGGGAAAAAGACGCCTGCACCAATGCCGGATGTCGCAGCAGAAGCACGCCCAGCATGCGGTGAATCTCCGGGGCCCCGTGTTCCATCCGGGTCCGACCTGCTGACATATATTTTAGTCCTTGTTTCTGTGCCAGATTATACGAAGCCAAAGCGGCCACAAAAGACAGTCACACTGATCAAGGGCGACAATCCAACCTTCGTTATTGCACGCTCGAACATCCAGAAGGCTCTTGGTGGCGATCCGAGCGAGGAGATCAAGATAGAATACAAGATGTGGCGCAGCGATGCAGTACGGCGGAAGTTCGATGTGGAGGGTGACTGGAAGGAATGGCTGGACAACGTCGAGAAGTATGAGAAGAAGAAGAAGTACAAGGAGACGATTGTCGTCTTCTTCTCTTCCCCGGTGCGCTGTACGCACATCGCCGCTTACTTGCTCATTGTTTTACTAGACGCTGGAGGACAAGCCAATCGAGAAGTCCACGAAAGGAGGAACCGAGTCCTTGGGTTTGTCAGGAACCTCGAAGCAGATGCACGCATACAAATTGCTGCGGGAAAATCTCAGTGCACGGCCGTGTGGCAAGCCGTCCTGCCGCGACAAGTTCTGCAAGGTCGACCTGCTCGGCAACCATGGGCTCAGCCTCAATGAGTTCCAAGCGTGGGGTGACGCCCTTGTCTGTTGGCTCCATTGGCATTTTTCTATTGTTGACTCATTGCTCTAGGCCGCGGGAATTGAAGGCGCGACTGTGGACTCACCGCCGCATAATGAACGATTCAAACGCTTCCATCGGGATCTGTTAGATCTTAGCGAGCGTAACCGTCCCGAACCAGCTCCTCGAGCACACACGGCCAAAGACAAGGAGCTGCTAGCTGGGCAGGGTCTGCCTCCGGCTATTTCACAATTCTTCGACCGATTCGACCGCGTTCTCGGTACGGCGCCCGGCCCCGCAGCTCAGCCTCCAGTGCTTCCCACCCGCATCGTCAGTAAGATCCGTGGGCCAAGGATCCCGGATTTTCTAGCAGAGCTCCAGGAGGCGGAAGGCAACGTACGCAATTATGTCAAGTACACGGAGGCGTTTGCAGCCCATGAGCTCTGCTTTCTTGGCGAGCTCATCGGATGGACGTGCGAGGACTTCCAGCTGCGCATCAAAATGCAGATCGGCTCGGCGCAAATGGTACAGCAGGCGATATTGGATAAGATGGCTGAGTTGGAGGCGGAAGGTGGGGACTTGTTCGCAAAATGAGCATGATTTTCTGACGCGTTCGCAGCACAAAAAGGGGAATGAGTAGTTGTAGACGGGCAAAATGTATCTACGTATACCGCCGGAACCATCCTTCTATGTTCCTGGGCGTTGCAACGGCGGCGAGAGCTTCGTGGATGAACTGCACAAGGTGGTGAACCGATTGAGTCCGCACAAGATACCGGAATCGAGCGCCATGTCGCCGAACATAAGCCTTGAAAGCCGAGAACATTTCCTCAATAGGATTATAATCTGGGGAGTACGGCGGGAGGT
Organism: Auricularia cornea; assembly: GCA_030578095.1. Lineage (NCBI taxonomy): Eukaryota > Fungi > Basidiomycota > Agaricomycetes > Auriculariales > Auriculariaceae > Auricularia > Auricularia cornea. Next base: position 1,364,905 of record JARLTE010000004.1, read on the forward strand.
AGATAAGCTTGACTCCGCTGAATAAAGATTAGTTACGAGCAGTGAGAGTGAGAATGTGGACGGACCGCGCATCACAACGTTCCTTCACACCCTCAACATGGTGTATCCGGCAGTTGTCCATGACCAATACACTGTTGTGAGCCGGCCAAGGGTTCATCTGCTCGAGCACCATGTCGATGAAGTCTAGAAATGTGCCGCCGCAAAAGGAGCCAGTGACGATGCTCGTCCACAGGATCCCTTCAAGCGAGAGCGCAGGGAGAATGGAAAACCTGCACCAATGAGGATGATCTTTCAGTTGAATCATGCACGAGCATACCGTTCGCCGCGCACAAAGTTTGTTACTTTGTAAGCACGTTGACCCTTCGGAGCGCGTCCCTTTGTGCGGAAGGAATTGAGGATATTCAGGGCAGATTCGTCGACAAAAACAAAGCGCTCGCGCGACTCGGGACCCGACTGCATGATGTACAGGAATCGCTTTTCTTCTAGCTGTTCCGCGGCACGCTTCGAGAGCTGCCAGTATGTGAGCTGAGCCCGCATTCAGCAATTGAACACTCACAAACTTCGTGGTGATTCCGAGCTCCTTCAAGTTGACATAGAGGGTCGAGAGGCCTATTTCTACACCGTGCCGATACCAGAGTTCCTCCACAATCTCGTCGAGGTAGAGGTCCGGCGAGTGTTCGAGCAAGCCGAGGATGAACTGCGGACTTGAGTATCCGCTAGCTTGGAACAGGATTGTCATACCTGGATGTGCAGTTCCGATAGAATGCGGGGAGGCCCTTCCTTCGACGGATGCGCAATTAGGTCGCCTAGAACGCGCCATCGCTTGAGTACCCGCTGAATAGTTCGGACCGGGATGTCCAACTCGAGGGATATCTGGCCGTTGTTGCGACCCAGGACATCGGCCTGGTATACTATGATGCGGCGGACTTCGATAGAAGTGCGCGAGAAGCGCGCACGGCGAGGTACGCTCTCTGAAGCCATTCGGGCAGCAGGCAACCACCGTTCGGCAGCCGCCGAGCCGCGCGAACACAACCGTACTTTCTCTCCACAGTGAACCAATACCAGTAAGATAATCTCGCCTGTATGGTGCACAGCCGATGAGATTATTGGGTTGCCTCATTCCCCCAGCTGAACATGAGGTTGGGCTGGCAGCCGAACAGCCAATAAGTGTTGGGACTGCGGGGTTCGACGAAGGAAAGATTAGCGAGGTAGATAAGGATCTTGCATCTCTAGAAGCGTATATGTAGGGGATCTACACTGTAATCGAACTACAGAACCACTGTGTAGTGTTAAAAGAGGTCCGCGGTCCCGATAAAACTCGCCATTCTTCAAACATGAGAAAGGTCAATAATTTTATCCCTATGCAATGCTACAACGATGCCCCATACAGGATCAGTTTACTCGAAGTGGATACTCGGCGTGGTTCCCGAGATAATGGGATCACAAGCTAGGAGCACGAGAGCATCGGTCAAATCCGCGCGCGTCAATCGGAGCTGAAATAGCTGTAATTTGGTCTAGCTGAGCCATAATGTTCTCTGGTAGTGTACGGTGCCCGTGATACTTCCTGTTTGCCCATGCTGCTTGCGGCCCATTGAGGCCCTTGCGGTACGCATCCATGAACCGGGCCGAACGATTTGCAAAGCTGTGATTCCCGATCCGTCAGTGCAGGAACAAGCACCGGAGATCTGCTTACCGCAAGATCCGCTCTGGAGAAACAGAATCCAAACACGTGAGAACGTTCCGTTCCATCTCCTCTGTGCTCTTGGTGGCTCCCGTCAGACGATACAGTCGCTTGCCTTCGCCCCAATATTGCTCAATGAAGTTGAGCTCACAGTGAAACTTCGGATAGAAGTCACAGATGTGGCCGCGTGCCTCGAAGGCTTCTTCAAGCTCGGATTTCTGTCCAACGAAGTCGGGCTCGTTGAACAGAATGCGGCGGGCACAGCAGCTCGTCGCACCAGGTGCGCATTTGAAGCCTTCGCATTCTGCGTGCAGACCGGCCCGCCATTTGCCCCGCTCGGTCAAGATCTGGCGCATGCCCTTGAACCATCCCGGCCGGGCAGGATCGTTGTGAGCGAAGTAGAAGCTCTGCGGCCTGCCATCGGGAAGCTTTCCATCGCGCATGCGGACCCCGCTGTTCCGCGCGCTCCACGTTGCATTCGGTCGCAGTACCATCTTGGTTGCTGTCAAGCCGTCCGCTGGGCGCCGCAGGTGCGTCGTGGCGTTGTCGTAGACCGCAAGCATCTGGCACAGCGGATGCTTCGACTCGAAGACATCCATGGCAAGCTCAGCCTGCTTCAAGATGTCATCCCCATCGAAGTAACCGTCCCGATTCTTGCCTGCCCGAAAGAGGACACGAGCCTCGGTTGGTCCATCGGGCATGCTCCAGGACACACCAGGCCTAATGGAAGGTTTGTCCCACATCCTTTGCAATATGGGAGATGCACTCACCTATGCTCACAAGTAAGACGCCCAAACTCGGGGGACAGGAAGTCTGCGATCATCAGGCTTTCGCCCTCGCCTTTCGGCTGCGGCTTGCAAGGCTCGTCCTTGTGCGTCCATTTCGTTTTGCGGCGGTCATTTGCGTAGAACGTTGACTCATCGTGGGTGTAGAGAATGAGCCGTCGTTCGTTCGTTTTCAACCGGGGATCCTTGGTAACGTTGCCGTTCCTGTCGTAGAGCTTCATGCGCGTCTCATACTCGAGCCAACGCTTCAGGAATGCCTGCCGGTATTTGACGACGTCCTCGCGCTCGTGGCCATCGATGTACATGCCGCGCGTCGCCTTCCCATACTGCCACTCCATCGCCCTGAGCCAGTGTCGGGCTGTGCGCTCAGAGATGGTCACCTTGCCGCCGAGGTAATGTTGCATGTCCTCCGAAGAGACAAACTTGACAACATCTGACGCTTGAATATAGTCGCCCCTGCCACTGATCTCGAGAAGATGGAGGTGTATTGCCTGCGCGAAGTCCTCGTCGCCCAGTGCAGAGGTTGTGAAGGTGCCGTATCGGTGGGTGGGTAACGCGCCGCAGTTGACAAAGTTGTAGATCCAACGCCGCAGCTGGAGTGCATGCGACTTGCCCCGTGCGGCGCCCTTCGCTGCCATGACTGACGCCTGCCGAAGCGACAAGTCCAGGTCGTTGTCGAAGAGCAGGTTGAGCACGGTGAGCATAGTCTCGATGCGCCGCCTGAAGAACACATCAAGAGTCTGCAGTTTGCTGAGCTTCTTCAGCTCATCGCGGGCGCGCAGCAGTCCCGCGCGATTTTTCCATGGTGGAAGATACGCTGGCCCATGTGCAGGAGTTGCCGAAGAGCCTGCCGCGGTGACTGGTGGGGGTGCGATGACTGCTGGCAGCACATCATCCAGAGTGCCGGCAGCACGAGTGGCTGGCTCCATGTCGACGTCCACAGCCTCTGAAGTACGGGCCCCAAGTGATGGGGTAGCGCTGACGAACGGTGCGCGGTCTCGAGATGGTGCGAGTGGTGGGGACTGACGGGCTGAAGGGGGCGGCGGTACGCAAACGATCTCATCCTCGCTATCCGATTCATCGCTGGGGATGACCATGGGGCGACGGCGGGGTCCTTTAGGGCGCGGGGCAGCAGCGCAAGGGGTATCGAGGCCGTTGGCTGGCCCCGGGTCCGGTGCACGCGCAGATGGTGAGTGCGGCACACTCTCCCCATGTCCTGGTTCAGCATCCCCTGCATCGAGCCCGCGTTTACGCTTCCCTAAGGTGGGGAACATGCTGGCAACCGAACGTGTTCCATTGCGCTGCACGGCTCGGCCTCTGGCGCGGTGTGCGCGCATGGTGCTCGGAGCGTTGCCGGTGTAATGCGATTTCCGGGCAGTTTCCTGCCTTCGCGCGCGCTCGTTCTTGACAGCCGTGTTCATCAAAGACTGCAAGGTCTCGCAGAAGCGCAAGAGCTCAGCCTCCGTCTCGATTTCGCGCTCAATGTCAGAGCCAGCATCCGAGTTGTCGTCTGCAGCATCGTCATCCGACATGCCGCTCTCGCTGCTCAGCTCTTCGAATTCAGCCTCGGATTCGTCGTCAGAGTCATCGGATACAGCCATGGCCCAGTGTTCGTCCTCCACAAAGGCTACAGGACTGGAAGGCGGCTGTGGCTGTCCGTCTGTGTCTGGGACTGCTGCTGCTTGAGCCGCGAGGGCTTTGCGCCTTTCAGCAAGCGTCCGAATAGCAATTCTAGCGCGAGGATTCCGTCTTCCCATGATATCGGGTCAGCAGGTGTTGCCAGAAGTGCGGAAAAGTCGGTGTGGCGGCGCAAAACTCGAACTCTGAGTCCGCGCGGAAGGCCGGTCGAAAGCTTCCGGGCTTACGTAATCCCGTTAAGCGCCCGCTGAAATCTTAGGCCTAAGATTTCAGGAAGGCATCAGTCGCTGCGAGAGGCCTCAAAATGCAAAAAGGTACTCTTTTGGAAAGGTCGAGTATTCTGCGCTTTTGAGAGATTATTTCCGATATCCCTTACATCAAGTTATAGTATCATATCAGTTAGATACTTTCATGGAACGATTAAGAGAAATATCGATTCTCCGTCGAGGAATAGGGCGAGCGCGTCGCGGCTTATCGGAAGAAGCCGGGGGGTGCGGAGTCTATGTGTCCGCTATCTTATGCACTGGGCTTTGTCTTGCCTCGAGGCGCGCGATCTGCGACGGGCTGCCCAAGTTTGCGGCCGCTGGCACAGACTCGCCGCCACGCTGCCTGGAATGCGCTGTAGCTGCCTCTATACATCCTTTCTGCCGTGGAACGTCCTGAAGCATGTCTTTGCACTGCTTGACCTCCGCAGCCTCAAAAGCGCCGCACACGTCTGCGCACGCTGGAGGACTATCGCACTCTCGTTCTTCTCAGGAAATTTGGGTCGGAGGCACGTCTATGACCTCCCCGCGGAGATCGTCAAACAGGCCTTTGCGCTCCTTGAATTCGATGAACTCAGGTCCGCCGCGCAGGTCTCTGTGCGCTGGCGTGATCTAGGCATCGAGCATCCTGGCTTTTGGAAGGACATAGATGTTCGATCTGCCAGCACGGGCTCGATGGATATGCTTGCTGCACGTCTGGGCCAAAGCAACGGCCGGCCGTTCACTCTCGACATCGACATCGATTATCTTCATCGCAATGTCGAGGGAAGGCTAATGGAGCTTCTCATGGCCATTCTTCACACCGTGCGGATACTGCGCATCCGAATCGACTCGTTCTATCTGATCACTCTCTGGACTGTTCTGAGACACCCTGCTCCCGAACTCGTTGACTTTCACCTCAAGTTGTATTCGCCTGATCGCGTCATGCCGCGTGATACGATAGACCCGTGGATATTCAGCAACATGCCAGCGAAGCTTTGCAAGGTGCATGTCGAAGACGTCTTACTTCCTTTCGTTACGTGCAACAGCGTCCCCGCTTTCGCAGAGTTGCGTGTGCTGTCGGTCATTTATAGCACCGGAACGTATAGCGAATTTCCGAGCTGCCTACTGGAGTGGTGTCCCCATCTGGATAAGCTTCGGGTCTTCAGCGGTACATGGAGCTTTAGCAAGAAATTTTCCACCGCTGCGCTGGACACTCTCGCACGCTTGACGACGCTTGATGTCCACCTGGCGCCTGGGGCTAGGGCAGACTTCCTTGCCCAGATGCCTCTCATCAACTCCATTCCCGTAGTCTGCATCACCACCCCGGACTTTGACACGGCGTACGACTTCGTCCTACCACTGTATGCGCCATTTAACCTCGGTTTCATGTCGGGGGGAGATGAGTTGTTCCACGTCATCCTCGAGGATGCTACATCCGGTTACATGCGCGTGCTTGTGGAGCATCGAGCCACGTATGGGCCGAACTCCGAGGGCAACGACACGAACCCACTTCTCGAGCACCCAGAACTGTATCAGAAACTCTCCTTTCTGAAAATTTCCCTGTCCCTCTGGGATCTCTTGCTCCCGCACCTCCATTTCTATGCTAATGTTAAGAAGCTTATCCTGGAACTCGACTCGCCTACCTGCTTCCCGTCGCTTCCGCGGAGGGCCGAGATGGCGTTTCCCTGCCTGGAGACGCTCGTTCTGGAGGCACGGCATGGACTAGACTTCGTCTCCGCTCAAGACGTCGTGGACTTCGCCGACCGGACCATAAAGGCACCCCAGTGTCGTGCACTTGAGCTGCAGCTCGTCTGGTTCGATGATGCGTACCAGGTTGCCCAGGATCGATTCGACTCCATATCGTATTCTACCCATACTCATTCGCGGCCCATTGTCGAATGTGGTGGTTGTACGGCGAGTGTGCTCGCCCGCTGTGTATCGGCCTCCGGCCCGGCGCTGTACCTATCCCGTTAGAGTTAGGTTCCGGATCAACGAACGCTCCTTTGCTTCGCACGCCACCCTTCGCTGGTCCGCACTTGCCCTCGCTGGTCTGCTCTGCCCCCGTTTGCTCCCTGTCCTTTGTGATAGGTTATGAGCCCCGCCTGCTGCTAGAGGCCCGCGTATCCACACCAAAACCCAACCCGGCTTTCCTCTTTTTCTTGCCGCCTTTCCACTACCCGTCTCTTTGTCCCTGCCTGCCATGGTGGTCACTGTCTTCACCTGTCTTCAGTCCTTTAACAAGGCTAAGCGGCTGAATGGCAAGAACTGGCCGCACTGGAAGCAGGAGTTCTCCATGATCTTCATGCCGCTTCGCCTCGTGAAGCACATGTCCAGTGACGCTCCCAGGCCGTCTGAAAAGGACGCTGGTGATGTCTGGGATGAGCTCGAGGAGAGTGCCGTGCTTGCGCTTTATTCTACAATGGACGACTCTCTCCAGGCTCGCTTTGTCCCGCCAGCTACGACGTCGCGCACTGCCTGGAAGAACCTCTGTGCCGAGTTCGAGGGCAACACTCGTGCCCAGCGCATGGAGTTCAAGCGCGAGCTCTATCGCCCCCGCCATGACCCGGAGAAACCCATCGCCGACTACATCCAGGGCATTGTCTCTGCTGCTGGCTCACTTACTGCGCTCGGCCACACCATTGCGCCCGCCGACATCGTCGACTCGATCATCATGAACCTCGACGAGTCATGGACCCTCGTGTACACGCTGCTCACGACGCAGGCCCACGAGCCCAAGCTCGAGGAGGTCAAGGCTGCGCTCTCAGCTCACGAGAAGCACAACCCGCTGCGCGAGATGTCCGAGTCTGCGCATGCAGTTCGCGCTGGTGGTCGTCGCCGCAAGTCTCGTTCTCGCTCTCGCTCTCGCTCTCGCCGTCGCTCGCGTTCCCGCTCTCGTCGCCGCTCGCATTCGCGCCCGCGCCAGTCTGGTGGGTTCGACTGGCTCAACACCCGGGACCGCGATGTCTGCCATCGCTGCGGCCGCGCCGGCCACCGCTCTTCGCGCTGCATGGCCGACATGCCCGACTGGGTCAAGGACAAGATCATGCAGGAGGTCACTGATCGCAAGGACGCTCGCGATGCTGAGGCTCATGTCGCTGTGCCTGCGTCTCCGCCCCCAGCATCATCTTCGCGCCGTCCTGCTGGATGGGCTCACCACGTCCATGCCGCCTCTGACACTGAGGATGACGACGAGGACGACCTCGATGCCCATGCTGGCTACTACGTTGAGGGCGACGAGGACGACGATGGCAATGTCACGCTGCACCGCGTCGTTCCGCGCGCGCATGGCTCACGTCTGCAGGCTCACGTTGCTCAGGCCAGCTCTTCTTCTTCCTCGCCCGGACCCGGTCGCTTGTCCCGACGTGCCAGGAAGGATGTCAGGAGACAGCTGGAGTATATGCAGCTCAGCGCTTAGTCCGCGAGCAGTGGGGGAGCAGTGGGGGGTTCTTGTCTTTGGTTCGTCCTGATCCGTTTGTTCTTGCTTGCTCGCACACCCGCCGAGTGGGGGTGTCGAATGTGGTGGTTGTACGGCGAGTGTGCTCGCCCGCTGTGTATCGGCCTCCGGCCCGGCGCTGTACCTATCCCGTTAGAGTTAGGTTCCGGATCAACGAACGCTCCTTTGCTTCGCACGCCACCCTTCGCTGGTCCGCACTTGCCCTCGCTGGTCTGCTCTGCCCCCGTTTGCTCCCTGTCCTTTGTGATACCCATCATTCGTAGACCAACGAACAAGGCATTGTGATCCTGGGTACGTCGGCCAGAAAGAACGCCCCCGCGCCTGAGTTGACGGAATCCACGAAGACTGTCTGTGCCTCGACACCGCTCGCTTGGAATCGGACATGGCCGCCATCCTGGTCGCCACTATTCTCGGCGAGAACAAGAGCGGTTGCTTCGCGTTTCCCTGCCGCTGTCGGCGCCTGTCACGGCAGGACTACGCATGACTGTGTGAAATGATTACAGGCGTTCGTCACGGCAGCGTTGTACATCCCAGCTGGATGTGGTGGATACACATTCGGTTATGGTGGAAGAAGTGTACTGGTCCTGGGATTCAAATGGACATTGTGTCAACATTAAGGTTAAACCTGCATTGGGAGCAATGTACGCGGAATCCGCGGATGTATGGCAGATAAGACGATTACGGTCACGTTTTCGCGTGGCGAATGAGAGGCCGCGAATGAGGGATGTGCGAATACGTTACACTATCAAACCTTGTGTAGAGAGGGGTCGCATCTTCCTTCCAGTCCAGATACACGCAGCGGAACTCCAGCTTGCGGCAGTGGGGAGCTCGTAGAACATTGTCCACAAAGTTGATGATGTCTCCAGGCAAAACCAACCCGTAGTGAAAAGTGCTGGAGTCGATCACGAGCACGTCAAGGGCAACGAATGCAAGCGGCTGTCCATCGAGCCGAACGACGGCGAAAGGGTCCTTCGGGGCCACACTGATGACAAGTTCCGCGAGCCGCGTATAATGCAGCATGTAGGGCACAAGGGTGTCCCACAGCTCCAGCGCGACGGAGAGGAACCGGACCTGCTTGGGGAATTCGGCGTTCTTGAAGAGGATGTTGGTCTCGTCGTTGTCTTCGGGCGCCCTCGCGTACAGGTCGGTGGGCTCGACGAAGAGGCGCATGTACCCGGTGCGGTCGTCTTCGACCAGCACGTAGAACTCGTAGTCGACCCTGTGTAAGAACCCGAGGTTGAAGGGGCTGTGTACGCCATCCAGGAATTCGTACGCGGCGTCGGCATCCGGTGGTGTGGTCATAACGACGTACGGGATGTGCTTCAGAAGCGGCATCTGGGCCACAAATTCGCCTCGAAAGGGCGGGTCCATGTATATGGTGAGCTTCTCAAGTCGCGATAACCCTTCCAGAGCGGCGGGAGACCACTGCTCCTCGAAGGTCAATCTCCCGCCAATGAGCGCAAGATTCACAAGGTCACTGCATATCTCGAGGAAAAACGCAGGGAAGGGCATCTCGGTGCCGGGAGGGTAGACGATAGTCAATGAGTGCAGTTGAGAGAACGCAGGAAAACCGCCGTGCTCCAGCGGCAGCGTGACATCCCGCAGAAGGACTTCGCGCAGCTTCCCAGGAGAACTGTCAAATAAGATCGAATTGGCGGGCATACGAGCCATGATGCGGTCCGGGTCGTATAGTCTCAAGGAGAATGAGGTCATTTCGGGTGCGGGCAAACCGAGTACGCGCCAGAGAGAATTAGCAAATACGGCGCTCAGGCCAATGTCCAGTTTCTGAACCGTAGACATGATATCGGTGAGCAGATTCATGAGTCTGTTTTCCGCGGCGGGTCCCGGAGTGGCTTCGGACCTGATGGTCAGAGAGAATGGGCGACCGCGGCTCTGCCCGATTCGGGCGGACAACAAATCCAGAGCTCCGGTGGTGAGGTAATTCGCGTTTATGTTCCGCCAGAAGATTGGATGATCGATGCCACGATCACGCCAGTGCAAGCAAACCTGGGTAGCCATGCGGAGGCTCTCGAAATCAAGGTATGAGAAGATACAATCGAGAAGCTCGCCGGGCAGGTTGTTAATGTGGCGCCGCCCTAAGTCAAGCGAGAAGAAACAGAGCAGGTTGAGGCGCCAGCCGACGCAGACGCGCGCTGCGCTGCGGCAGTCGGTCGAGCTGAGCAGCGCAAAGACAGACAGTAGGATGTTCCAAGGTAACAGAGCAGCCACAGCAGTCTGCGCATCTCGTACACGCCTTTGAAGCAGTCCTGGAGTAAGATTACGCCAACGACGGCATACCTGCGCGACACGGCGAAGGTCATCGCCGTCAAGGCTTTCAAGACAGCGGAGGAGAATTGGGTCAGGGAGTGCATGAATATGGCGGGTGGAGTTCATGCTTTCTAGGTAAAAGGCTGCCGATCTAGGCGATGTCGTTGGTATCGTGCGCGATGGGCACGGGCGAAGCGTCGGAGTTCTTTCCCTCGCGCAATCTCCGATAACCAAACCGTTCCGCGACATCGGCGCTCTCGAACTGGCTTGGATTCGACCAGACCTGCGGCGCATAGTCAAAATGAGGTTTGGGCGCTATTCTGGCTAGCGGCTCGCCTGTATCTGCACGCGCGGCGACACGCTGCCTCATTTGAACCTTCGGAGATGATGCTCGACGGCCTGCGACAACCTGAACCCCTGGCCCGCAGTTTTTCCCTCTGAATCAACACCTGTGAGGCGTCTGATGCTAGGCTGTATTCTTGGGAGGTTGCGCGCTGCGCAAGGCCGAGAGCGAGAGCTTCGATGCTCACCTCGAGAGTCGAGACTAGGCCGAGCAGCCAGTCTTGCAACAACGCGACAGCCCAAGTTTCCAAGACTTCCAAGCGGAATGCGTCTTCTCCGAGGTGGTCGCACCCATAGAGGCCCGGCGACTTTGGTCTGGCATACGTGTGTGCGCAGTTGTTTCGCCCCGATACCCTCTTTCGTGCTCATGACTTCGGGATAGTCGTGTGGGCAACACGATTTGATACCTAGAATGCGCGTGACACAAAATGCACGGTGACAGCTGCGAAAACGGGGGCTACATGGACCTCTGGGATCGTGTGTGGACGGCTACTAAAGGTGTGTATCCGTCCATTTCCCAACCCACCCAGCGGCGCTTCCCATCTCTGACATCCAGTAGCACCAGACATATCCAACCCTTTCCCTCGCCATGTCTCGTGCTGTGACCAGGGCGGCCCGGACAGCATGTCGACGCCGATTATGTGGCGCAGTTCAAGACCAACTCCTACCGACGCGCATCGACACGGCTTAGAATGCATCTACTCACAAACAATGACGCAAAGGTCACATTCTGCGTCCTTCACCGCCATAAGCTCTATCGGTGCAAAGTTTAAACTTCATCTCCGGTCCACTGCCGCTGCACAATGGTCGACCTGCGCCATAAAATGCGACCGCATCTTGTCTCGACCTCTCCGGCCTGACCCCATTGCACCTTTCCTGCTTTTCAAACCTCTCTCGCGTCCATGCTGGCCATGACCACCCCTATTTATGATGTGCAGCCCGGCCAGCTCGTTCTCGTCCGCCTCGACCCGCAGGCCAGCGTCGCGGCGCTCGGCGACAAGACTGCAACACAAGCAGCAGGACGTCTGCATTGTGCTGCGGGTACCTACCTGGCCCTTGTTGCAGCCGTACGTCCGCGCACAGACTCCGGGTTGTTGTGTTTGTCTGACTAGAAGCGTTGTACTTAGATCGGCAATGACTTTGTGACCGCGCACAATGGGTCCCTGGCGCCCTCCGTTGAACTCCTGCTCGTCGGCGAGGGACGCCCGGCCGAGTGTCCGTCCGCAGCCGCCCCGCTCGCGCTGCAGCCGGGGTTGTTCGTGCACACCACCTGCGCCGTCTCGGCGTACGTCTCGCGCGTCCACGACATCCCGCAGCGCACAACACGCCCGCTCGTATCCCCGGCAGAGCTGCACGCCGTCGTCGCACAAGCGTACCTCGACCAGCAGGCCGCCCAGTGTACCGGCTGGATGGCGCCAGTCACAGAGTGCGAGGAGACGCCGTCGCCGCTCGCGTCGAGCATCTTCTCGGGCTTTCAGCCCGAGGAGTCCTCGAGCTCTGCGGAATCGTCCGTGTCGTGGTTCGGCAACGGCTACGGCGCGAGCCCGTTCGACGCCAAGCTCGCTGCCATCCGCCGCAGCTCCGTCGACGGGCACGACGCCCGCATCGAGCGCAGGCTTAAGAGCAACGTTGCGCCTGTTGCGTTTGTCGAACTGACAACGGACCTGAGCGCGTATCCCGGCGCGCTCGGCGTCCCCGCGAGCATACGCATGGAATATCTTCAGCTCAAGGAGTACGTGTCGTGTCCGTCGTGCTGCGCACCCTAGCTGACCTCGGTGCGTACTTAGGATATGGCGCGAATGGCAAGAGCGCATGGTGACGGAGCTCTTCGCGAAGCGGCCGCGGACGGCGCGCTGGATCCAGAGCGTGTCCCGCGAGCGCCTGGACGTGCTGGACGACGACGCGCGGCTGGCGTTCGACCTTCTTGACGACGCGGCCGTCCTGCCCGAGGACGCTATCGACGAACGACACGCTCGCGGTGCGCCTTCCCTATTGCGCGCTGTCTTCTGAAGCTGATTGCATCCAGCACAACCGCCCAGCAAGGTCACGAAGCGCAAGACGGTGCGGGTCGTCGATGCTGACGACCGTCTCGCGCGCGCCTGGGAGACGTGCCAGTCCACGCAAATAAGCCAGGCCCCGGAGCGCTGCGTGTCAACCGCCAACTTGCTGCAGCACAGGCCGGAGACAGTCAGACGTCGTCAGGAATCTTCATCCTCCTGCCCCAGCCCGCGACGTTCGTCCTCGCTCTGGAGCATGCTCGCCGGTGCGCATGCAGCTTGGCCTGCAATATCTCGAATGCGCTCACACTCACAGATACAGCAGTCTTCCGCGCGTTGCGCTCGATCGGGCGCGTCAAGCTGGAGTACGACGTGCACCGCCAAGGGTGCAGGAAGATGAGCGGCGAATGGCGCGAGGCGCGCATGGGCCCTGGCGCGACGCTTGTGCGCATTCGGTCGCCTGTTTTGTAACCATCTTGTATAAGTAGTGTATGATATGTCGGTCCGTAGTCGTTACTTCAGCTAGTCAATGTATTTCTTTGCTTTTCTTTGCTCTTCCATGTTGACACCAACGGTCATACATGTGCAACTGGAAGCGCCACGCTGTTCGAGCGCTTCCTGTCTGTGTGTTCTGTTGTCCGCCCCTACCGACCGAGACTCGGGGTAACAAGGCAGCGTAAAGTACAACGAGGAGCGTCGGAGATGAAATCGCGTTTCCGCGATCACGAGCCTTCCTTCGCCATTGTACTCCTCGCGATAAACATGGACGCGCATCAGACCCTTCGTACCCTACTCCTCACATACTGCTCATATGGATCCCTCCAGTGCCCACGCTACTATGCAACCGCTCGAATATCCCAAGTGGGAGGACTGGCCCGCTGAGCCGCTCGGAGAAGTGCGATACGGACACCTTGTGCTTCTCCGCATCGACACCCAGGCGTCGGTCGCCGCTCTGGGCGATGAAGTAGCCTCTCGCGAAGCGGCGCTCCTGCCGCAAGAATGGTTCCTTGGTGTCATCATGGCCGTGCGTGCGGACTCACTGGAGACGTCTTCAATCCCGCTAACTCATTGCTGTTCTTGCAGAACGGCTTGGACAACGCAGTGCATCCGGACGGCAGCGGCAGCGACATGCTCAACTTCCGGTTCACGCTCGTTGGCACGGGTCTGCCCGAGCCAGCGCACGCGTCGTACCCCTTTGCGCCGGCCGCGCAAACCGCAGAAGGCCGTCCGCCGCTGGTCACGTCGTCTCCCCTCCCGTGGCCCGACCTCTACGCGCACACGTACTTTGGTTGCAGCGTCGTCATCTCCCGCGTGCACCGCAGCCCGTTCTCGCTCGCCTCGCGTCTCGATGCTGACCAGCTACGCGCTTTGAACGTGGCGGTGATTGCAGATATCTACGATCGCGACAACTTGCCAGAGTCTGAGGGGGGTTCGGCGCCCCCTGCGGTCTATGAGCGCGCCGAGTCCTATGACAGCTTGGAGTTCAACGAGCTTGACGATGTGGAGCTGGACGAAGACATGGAGCGGAAACGGTGGGGGGCGCGCCTCTACGTCGAGCTCTCGTTCGACCCCGCAGTGTGTCCTGGCCTCCCATCCGACCCTGCGCGCTATGACGAGCTGACCGCCCGTGTGGAACAGTGCGTGCGACTGCAGTGCCGACTTGCAGCGTGACTCACCAAGTTCATGTAGTATCTGGGACGACTGGGAGGAGCGTATGCTCCGGGAAGTCGCAGCGAGGCGGCCGCGGCAGACAGCGGAGTGGGTTCAATCCCTGGCAGACGACAGGTGCGTCTTCCCGTCCATCTGCTGGGCGTGTCTCTTACTGATAAACGCAGCGCATGCGAGGAACCATCGTACAACGATGCCGTTTCAGTCCTAGAATCGCCTGTTTACCACGACTGGCCGATACCACCGTTAGGGCCTGAACGATACGTGCACCTCGTCTGGCTTCGCCTCGATCCCTTAGCAAGTGTCAGTCTGTTGGACGACGAGATAGCTACTCGCGCCGCAGCACTTCTGCCGCGCGACTGGTATCTCGGCTTCATTCTTGGGGTGCGTGCTCATTCTGGTCGTGTACGTTTACTCATCCACTAGCAGGATGCTCGCGACATGCAGTATAACCCCGCAGGGCAGATGCTGCTGAGCCTTGACTTTGCGCTCCTCGGCGACGGACCCTCAGACATCGAGGCGCATTCCATTCCCATTGCGCCGACCCCTCCGTACAGCGACGAATGCCCGCCGGTCGAACTGGCTTCGTCATTGCCATGGCCCAACCTCTACGTGTATACCCACGTGAACGCCGGCGGGATCGTCTGCCGCATTCACCACGGGACCGGCCGATTCGAGCCCGTGCTGCCCGAAGACGTGCGCAACCGGGTCTATCGTTCGTACTTTGCGGATACCCTCACTGGCCAGAATGCGCAAACCGCGGCTTCCCATCCCGACGAAGTCTACGCGACTGACGATGATAGCTCGGAGGGCAGGTCAAATGGCACGGAAGGCGGCACCAACCCCGAGGACTCACTCGAGTTCGACACGCGGCCCATCGACGAAAAGTACGATCGGGTGCACGCCAATGTGGAGGTGTGGTTGGACCCGGCATCGTATCCCGGTCCGCCAGCGCACCCGGACACCTGGTCGGCAACTGTGAAACGACTGAGAGGGTAGGCGGAACCAGACTTTCCTCTGTCTGGGTCACGCTCACCGGCTTTGGACAGCATTTGTGATGAATGGCGCGAGCGTCAGTACACGGCGGCCAAGACGAGGGGTTCTCCGGAACCCGGTGCATGGCTACAGGGTGTCGACGCCCCCGTTCAGCTGCCGCACGAGTACGTGAAGTAGTCACTCATAGTATTCAGTCGCTGATGGCACCTCCAGCGACCATGACGCCGCCTTGGAGCCGCCCTTGGACGATGATGCCATTCTCCCGGAGGACGCAGTGGACCATCGGATCGAACGGGGATTCGATGGTAAGTACACTGGTTTTTTCCTTCTCGCGCGCTCACGCATGCCTCGACACAGCACGGAGCGTGTCGGACGGCTCCTCGTTAGCGTTTTACGACACGTCAAACTTGCCAAAGTTCAAGTTCAACATTTCTGGTCCTGGACAGCCGGCGACAGAGTTCGGCTCAAGAACGCACCATCGTTCATCAGGATGTCGACGCCGCTAGTCAGCCCTCGCAGAAGAATAGCACGCGCGCGTCCTCGCCCTACAGCAACTGCGCCGCGCCGTCGGAGCCACCCTCCGGCAAAGATGCTGGTCTGTTGGTCCCCGGCGCACAATCAGTCGCTTTGGATGTTCAACCGTCGCTCTCGCTGCACGAGGTCGCAAGATGCACCGAAACGAAGCAAGCCACGACTCTTTTTCCCGCGGACACACTGCCTTGCGCGCCGGCGGAAGGAGTATGCTACCCTCCCACTGTATCCGTGGCGCACACCCCACGACAGTCGGATGGCGCTGGGCACACGACCGTCCCGAGCAAAGGTGCGCTCGCCTACCGGAGCCTTGTTGCTGCAGGTCTTGCTTACCAGTATCTCCCAGGATTCACGTTCATCCGCGGCGCGAATTCCGTCATCCATACTCTCGTGGCGCGCCTGAAGGCTCGCGCGCATGGTTTGCGTGCCCACAGCAAGTTGGCCACGATCGCCTAAGAGCTGTCCAGCAGCTTATTCAGACAAGGTACGGGAATTCTTCCTTGGCAACGCTGTGTGATAACGTCTTGTTCAGATTTATTGCCATGGTCATGCTGCCATGGGACAGGGTGCGAAGGCATCGGCGGTATGCGTGGACGTGTGTGCATGCGCGTACGCGTACGGTTGCCTATTTTGTAGCTACGCTGTACGACTTGAGGTATCATACGCCGCTGTGTACACTTTACTCAGTAATCTAGTCAATGTATTTCTTTGTATCAGCGACCGAAACAAGCTGTTCCGCGTCGTGCGCCCCAGATTGAATACTGTACATATGTACGAAACCCCACGTCACTTGGAGGGAGCCTTCCCAATGTGCTGCGTACCCGTGAGCCGTGCGCCAGGGATGCGCAAGGAACGAGTGCGCTGCTTGACGCGGGCGAGGAGCGAGCGCACGGCCGACGCCGAGCCGCGCAGAAAGTCTGCGGGAAGCGCTCAGTCATGGCAGTAGAGCACACGACGAACTCACCCTTTCCCGAAGCCGGTGCAGCACGTCCTCCACGGGCTTGAGGGTAAGCAGTCTCATCGACAACCTGAGGCGCCGAGATCGGAACGGCCGCTGGCTTCGCAGACCCTGGAGTATCACGCGGGGAGCAACTGCCAGTCCTCTCGCGGTCATACAAGACCTTCTGCTGAGCGGGAGACGGCGTGTCCCTTTGGCCGAATGCCTCTTCTGCAGTAAGATGAGCAAGCACATGAAAGGGAGGTGCCAACACCACTGACCGCGACACTGTTCCATGCGATCGTCAACAGCGTCGTCGGGGGAGACGTCTTCACGAAGCAACCTTCCGGGATCATTCTCTCTTTCGTCGCGCTGAACTGGGGCATCCACATCGGCGGCGGGTCGTGCAGTTTCCACGGCGTGCGCCCTCTCGCCGCGAGTCGGTTCTTGAAAGGGCGGTTCAGCGCGGCACAGGCAATGTGCGGCGTACGCACCAGCGCTCGCTCGGGTCGAGCCCGGATCGTGATGGACCGTGGAGGGTGGCGCTGCCTGGTCGCCGGTGAAAGTGAGGGCCGGCAACATGAGCGGCGGATGAAATGAAACATGATCTGCAAGGTGCTTGGGCTGACTGAGATTGACAGGCCAGTCGTCGGGCCAGGATACGGGGGAAGGGTCACGAGCTTCTGAGGAATTAGCAAGACGCACATGCGAGTCGTGTGCTTACCGCGTTCCTGCTCGATTCGGTAGTCCACCGCGTCCTCCGGTACAATGGCATCATCGCTGGCACGTGGGTCCAACGCGATCTCGTTACCGCTGCGCAGCGCTGTGAGCAAAGACACCCTGACCGGACGATCACCTACTCGTCTGGAATCGGGGCTCCAGCTTCCACGCTCTGGAGCCACGCTTCGGCTTTCCGGGCGCCCCTTGTCTTGAGTTCTTCGTATCCACGGTCGCGCCACGCGCCCCAGATCCTATTGTAAGCCAGTCAGCGTTCGGGGAAAGCACGGGGCAAGTTGACGCACGCTGACATACGCTTGCCGACGTCTAACCAGTTCTCCGGGCGCGTCGGCGGCCCAGGGAACGCAGACGGGTCCATCCACAGCTCGACGTGCATGCGCAATCGCTTGAACTTGTCGTCGACGGGTCGCGTGTCGTACTCGACAACGTCTGCGTCGGATTCGGTGTCGTACTCTGTACCCTCCGCGTCGCTATCTGAGCCGTATTCCGAGTCGCCGCCAGCCGCTGCCCTCAGAGCCTGAGCTTGTGCGTTCTGACGAGCCGTGAAGTCCGCAAAAATCGCGTGGTAAACCAGGCTAATATTGGCCTCGGTTAGAACAGGTTCGAACTGACCGGTCCCATGATGAAGACGACTGATAATACCGCCAGCCATCACTTGAGAGTGTACGTAGAGATTTGGCCACGGCAAGGGAGAGCTGAGCTGAAGAGGCACGCGGTCATCGGGGATTTGGATAGCCGGGGAAATGGGAACTGAATGACCCTCGGGATCTGGGGGTCCCTCTCCTATGAGAGCGAGCGCAAAACTAAGGGCTACCTTGCCCTCGGGATTGCGCTGTCCGGCGCCACCACCCTAAGCATGCATGAGATCGCAATTTATGCCGAGAACATGCGAAAGCGCACACACCGCGATGATAAATCCTAGGAACCAGTCTCGAGGTAAGAGTGCCGCGGCGCGTGAG
Source organism: Auricularia cornea (assembly GCA_030578095.1). Taxonomy (NCBI): domain Eukaryota; kingdom Fungi; phylum Basidiomycota; class Agaricomycetes; order Auriculariales; family Auriculariaceae; genus Auricularia; species Auricularia cornea. Next base: position 1,383,144 of record JARLTE010000004.1, read on the forward strand.
GCTTCCTCGTCCTCGAGTTGCCTGACGCTTGCTTCTGGATCAAGGCGCAGCCAGACAAGGTAACCATATCGTTTCTGACCCAGTGGTGAAACAGGCCAGTCGAAGAACGCGGGAGAGTCTAAGACTGGCATAGCAAGGCGCAATTCAGAGAGACGAGGAAGCAGTCACTTCAAGGCTGGGACAGTCGGTGCTTGAGCTATGATAGCCAGGCGTTCTCTTCTTGAGCAGTCCTTGAACAATCTTCACGTGTCAGCGCGGGATGATGTGGAAACCCAGACCGGTGGTTGGAGTAGTACAATGGCAAGCGTCGGAGATCGGTTCGCGTACCGAAGTCCGAACTCGTGATCATGCCTTCGCTTGTGCGGCAAACATCGATCTGCAACTGTTGCGTCTTCCATGGCTCCCTACACCACTCTTCTGCCGAGTGGTGCTCTCAGCCTTGAGCGGCCTCCGACAACCACCGGGCGTTCACCATGCCAGACAGCGCCTTGGGCAGCACGGCGAGCTTTGGTGTGATCGAGTCGCCGCGCGACAACCTCTGGCCGATCCCTGAAGCCGGTCCTGAGCTCTTCGGACATTGTCTTCTGCTCAGGCTAGACACTGTAGCATGCGTTGCCGCCCTCGAGGACCAGGACGCGATGTGCGCTGCCTCGCTCGTCCCGCGGGAATGGTTTTTGGGAATCACCTTGCCGGTGCGTCGACGCCTTGGTCTGGATACTTTCCACGAGCTGACTGCTTTAGAACAACGAGCGTCGTCTGTATGACTCCGAGGGCGAGCCATTCCTGGGCTTCAAGTTCTGCTTCGTTCGCTCCGGCTTGCCAGAGCTCGAGCACGCGTCTGTGCCTATCGCTCCTTCAAAATGTGCAACAGGCCGTCCTCCGTCTCTCACGGTCACTGCTCTACCTTGGGAAGATCTCCACGTTCATACCCACCACCCCATGGCCGCCGTCGTCTCTCGAATACATTATACTGCGGGTCAACGCGTCGCCAGATTGGACGCCTCGACCCTCGATAAGGTTGTCCACCGACACCGCACCACAGAGCCTTCGGTCAATTGGAAGAAGTACCAGCGGTTGGAGGCCTCTGCATCAGCTCAAGAAAACCAACTCGATGTTTCAAACGCGCATAACGAAGGTATGTATGACCCATCGCAGCGTCGTCGTTTCCCTGGCTCAGGCATTGTATCAGAAGACGGCAATTCTCAGCGCGCGCTCCCTGGCAGACTACAGGACCGTATCGCCCAGCTGCGTATCTTCGTCGAAGTCTGGCTCGATCCCGCGGCGCATCCTGAGCCGCCGGCCGATCCAGCCAAGTTCAAGGAAGCAACCTCTCGCGTGCAAGAGTGGGTCCTCCTCCTTGCGATGCGTGTACGGATACTCACCGCGCGCAGAATCTGGCGTGACTGGCAGGCACGCATGCTTAAGGAGACTGGGACCTACGACGCGCCTGTAGACGCCGTCGCGGGTGCGCAGGAACCCACTTGAATTGTGCTCGCTGAAGAGGGCATTCAACCTGCGGAGACTTTGTTGACCATGCCTACGGCGACTGGGTGTCCCGAGTCTATCCGTCCCTCCGAGTCGAGCGACATCAGCCAGCCACGATTGAACCCCGAGTCCCTTCCATCCGCCCGTAAACTGCCTCTTGTGTCTCTCAGACTCAGAGGTGCTCTATCCAAGTTGCGGGCGAGGTTCGGGCGCGCGCAAGCTCGCGCGATGCCGTGATCCAAGTAATCTTTGACGGTCGACTTTCCACGGCCTGTCCAGTCCCTGTCCGTGTACCATACCCACTTGACGTCGCCCCTGCTACATTGACAAACCGTGTAGCGTTGCTATCTGTATCATGCAATGTGAACCCTACCATACTTGCTGTCATTTTCTACTAGTCGTGCCTCAAGTTTCGAGCTGCAATTGATTTGAGAACATCCTCAGGTCCATCCCTCATGCTCATAAGGCACTTCTATGTAGTATACCGGCCCTGATGCATGCGACCAGAGTTACAATGGTGTCGGAGATTGAGTCAACGCTCTTCGTCAAGATTAGATCGCCGAAGTGCTCGCGCCTGTTGTACTTCAAGTCCCCGACTCCCCGTGGATTCGCGATGCCTCCTTGTGTGCACCCCCACGTATTTGCGCTTTGCCAGACGCCGTCTGCACGTCTTTTCCCGGTGCCCATCGCGCCTGATGCAAGTGCTCGAAACACCCGGCTGGGGCGACTGGCCCGTTTCAACGCTTGGCTCACAACGCTACGGCCACTTTGTCCTCCTGCGGGTCGACACACAGGCGTCGGTCGCCGACCTGGACGACGAGGAAGCAACGCGCGCTGCGGCGCTCCTGCCGCAGGACTGGTTCCTCGGGATCATCATGGCCGTATGTGCGAGCCACAGTATCCGTTCTGCCGAGCTGACAGCATGCACGCCGATAGACCGACATGGGGACAGAACGCAAGCCGGACGGCGGCTTCAAGCTGAACTTCCGCTTCTCCCTCGTCGGCACCGGGCCGCCCGACCCCGCGCACGAGTCGGTCGCCATTGCCCCCGCGCCACCGATCACCGAGTCGCGTCCCGCCCTCGTCCTGTCGCCGCCCCTCCCCTGGCCCAACCTCTACGTGTACACCTACGACCCGCCGGGCGGCATCATCTCCCGCGTACAGTACGGCCCGGGCCTGCTCGCGACGTGTCTCTCCCCCGAGGTACTCCGCGACGCGAACGCGGCGGTGGTCAGAGACAACTACGATCGAGGCTTCATTGAACTCGCCGCTGCCGCGCGCAAAGCCCAAGAGTCCTGCAACGCTGAAGCCGAACCCGTCGAGGACGACGACGACGACGAGTCATTGGACGAGCTGGACCTTGTCTCGCTCGACGAGGACATGCAAGCGAGGATCGATCGCGTGCGCGTGTTCGTCGAGCTGGCGTTCGACCCCGCGCTGTGTCCCGAAGCGCCGGCCAGCCCTGCCGGTTTCAAGGAACAGGCTGCCCGGATCGAAGAGTGCGTGGAACGCTCACTGGCTTCGTCTGTGCTGACGCAGGGTAGCATCTGGGATGAGTGGGAGGACCGCAAGCTGCGGGAGGTTGTTCAAAGACGACGGCAAAAGACAGCCGACTGGACCCGCGGTATCGAGGGACTGCGCGAAGACCCGTGGGACGAAAGGTGTGTTGTCCCTATGCATGACAGCACCAATATTAAACTTACGCATCTTAGTCTTCAACCTGTAGATTGTGAAGTGCCTCTGTGCGACGAGGCAGTTCTTCCAGAGGACGCAGTTGATAACCTTGTCGGTCGGCGAGGTGCGCTCGAGGCATCTACTTGCGGGATTATGGCGCCGAATAATCTTTGTCCGCAGGTCCATCACAGGGCTCTAGCTTCATATCAACAAGAATAAGGCTTCTAAGTCCATCGGACGTCGTAAACAGCACAAGCGGCGGCACCGAGCCAGTACTTGTCCCTGAAATGGCTGATAAACCGGCCGACCTACCAATGACCAGCCCTCCGGCGCAACCTATGCCCCCGGCCGTCAAGCCCACTATCAGCGCGACGAAGGGGTACGAAGTAGCCCGCGAGGAGCCTGTATCAGTTGCTCGGAAAGTTGCACCAGGTGAGTTGGCAGTCGATCCTTGAACGGAACTTGAAGCTTACCATGCTCCAAGTAGTGACAAGTCCGAGATTCTCAAACCTGGTATCTATCATACGCTTTGTCTATATCCGCATTAGGTCCCATCTACCTTGCGCCGTTCGCAGAACGGCGTAGGAGGGTTGAGAGCAGCGCGGCGAGTCCATGGATGTATTGTATCAAGCAACGGCTGTATGTCCACCGCTTATAGCGGAGCAGCGTGAATATCTCGCGCTCCATGCCCGTATATGAACCAGTACTCCGGTTTATCTTTCAGAGCAGGCTCGACAGTCCCCGCTCGTTCAGGTTTTCATAGTCGAAGACGCTCATTCCGCCAATTTACTTGAGGAACGCAGATATTTCATCGTTATCAAATCTCAGTTGCTGTTGCGTATGTTGAAACACACGCTCTAGATTCGCTACGGCCGAACTGCTCGGAGGATGAGGAGGAGCGTCGGAGTCTCGGAGATTAAAACCTGCTTCCTCCTGATTAGATCACCCCGGCGGAAGTCTGGCTCGCACCACTGTTTGGATTTTGCATGGATCGCCCGTGCTCTGTTGTTCTGCGCTTCCGCGGACCCGACGTATGGTGCCCAGTCGCTCCCCGCGCCCCCGAGCTCCCCTGGAGCTGTCCCTCGTATCTCCAATCAACCTCGAATCGCCCACTCATCTACTCCACGATCCCGCCACATCTGGCTGGCGGCACTGCGGGCACTGTGTCCGTCTGCGATGCAAGTTCTCCCAGGGGCTTGACTCTGTCTGATGCATCCCATCGACGACGCATGTGCCTTTGGCACTGTCCCGAAGGCTCGATGATGGCTTGCTCTCGCGGCGCTCTGCGCATCTCGGCCAACTAGGCACGGACTGTGCATTGTGCTATTGTACTCCGAAGACCCGTCGCCCTGCCAAAACTTGGGAGTTCCGGCGGAGGGAAGCAGGGCGGCTGTGCTGCATGGTTTGACTAACAGCACATACTGCTTCCAGCCTTCGGCGGTGTCCTTGAACGCTGGATTACAATGGGGTTGTCAGCTCCCTTGTTTTCCGGTGTCGTCACGACGCCTCGGCTATTGTATCCCTTGACTACCTGCGAGATGGTCCTCGTATTCCACACCTACATAAACTGCTGCTGCTCGCTGCGCGAACGGCCTCACAATATCCTTACCAAGCCTGTTCTCCATGCCCGCTCTGTGTCCCGACTTGGCGCCTGTCGTCGGCGAGCTCGCCGAGCACACCTCCCTCGTCTCGCAGCTGCATGCAATCTCGAGCAGAAGCCGGGACATGATCACCTGGAACCGACACGAGGCGCCTGCCGATCCCAAGATTATCGTACGCAGCTGGAAGATGAAGGATGACGTATATCTGCGTAACCCGAGCCCGTTGCCGATCCGGGCGCGCGGTCTGTTCACGCGGTGGCTCCCTGCGCACGATGGCCAGGCCGAAGGCGAGGAAGGTGGCCAATGGCGCATCGTCGCTCGCGGCTACGACAAATTTTTCGACATTGATGAGACCGAATGGACCTCGGTAAGTGCAGGCGCGCATAACGTGGCATTGTGCTCATCGCTGCGTCCAGTGGAGCTCGCTGGGCACTCACACCGAGGGCCCATACGACCTAACGCTCATGTCCAACGGTTGCCTCATCTTAATTGCTCCTCTGACACCGGACAAGCTGCTCATCACCTCGAAAAACGCGATCGGACAAGTGAACGGCCACTCGGTCTCGCACTCGCAGATGGGCGAGCGTTGGCTGGACAAGCATCTGGAGTCGGTTGGAAAGACGCAGGCCGACCTTGCAGCGCGTCTCTGGGCGGACAACTGGACGATGGTTTGCGACGTGCGTCCTTACTATTTCTAATTGGTTAACATCTGACACTGGTCCAGCTCTGCGACGACGCGTTCGAAGAGCACGTCCTGCCAACTGCCCCCGACCAGGCCGGTCTGCGCTTGCACGGCCTCAACACGTCCAAGCCTGCCTTCGAGACGCAGCCGCAGGAGGTTCTGGAGGTGTTCGTCAGGGAATGGGGGCTGGTTTCTACCCCGTCTCTTACGCTCAACTCGATCGCGGAGGTGATCAAGTTCACCGACGCGTGCGCCAAGACCGGGTCCTGGAACGGCGAGGACATCAAGGGCTTTGTCGTTCGCACGCGTGTCAAGGACTCGGTGGACGGCGCTGCGCGCAAGGGCGCGCCGCCGTGCCCGCCGGGAACCAGCTTCTTCTTCAAGGTCAAGTTCGACGCGCCGTACACGATATTCCGCGACTTCCGCGAGATCACGAGGATGTTGTTGCGAGGCAGCCGGTATGGTGCGTGTTGCATGATATGCCCGATGGAACCGCACTCATGTTCGCGGACAGGTGAATCGCTTAGGGTGCCGCAGAGCAAGCTGCGCCGCCCGGAGACGCGCCTCTACACACACTGGGTCGTGCGCGAGATCAAGCGCGACCGGAGTCAGTTCAACGGCTTTCAGCAGTCGCACGGCATCATTGCTGCACGCAACCGCTTCTTTGATTGGCTCAACACCGCGGACGGCAAGAAGGCGTTCGCCGCCGAGTACAAGCTGAACGGCCCCGCGCCCACGGTACGGCCAGTGGCCAAGGCTGCAGTGCCGCCGGCGGTCAGGAGCACGGCGCCGCGGCCAGTTCAGCGCCCCGCTGTCAAACCCACTGGCCTGCGGACGAAGTGGGTCATCTACCCCGTGGGGATCCCCGGCTGCGGCAAGACTTCCATCGCCGTCGCGCTCGCGCACATCTTCGGCTTTGCGCATGCGCAGAGCGACGACGTCAAGACACAGAGGATCCCGTCCATGGCGCCCAACTTCCTCGCGAAGGTTGCGAACCTACTGCATGACAACGACGTCGTCATTGCGGACAAGAACAACCATCTGTGTCAACACCGCTGGGGCCTGCGCAAGGCTGTCGCGAACCTACGCCCGCGCGTCAAGCTGCTTGCGCTCAACTGGGCGACAGTCAGGCCCACGGTGCCCCAGAACACGGTTCACCGCATCTGCGCAGACCGCATCACAGCCCGCGGCGGCAACCACCAGACTCTGATCCCAGGCGCGTACGGATCGCACGAGGACGTGCTCTGGCGCTTTCTCGAAGAAATAGACGACCTCGCCGAAGACGAGTTCGACGCGTGCGTGGAGATGGAGGTGGAGGAGAGCCTCGAGGACGCCCTGGAGCGCGCCGTCGAAGGCGTCGTCGGCATTCTCGGCCTTCCTGAGCCCAGCCAAGCGCGAGTCGACGAGGCGCTGCGCACGGCGAGCGCGTACCAGGTGCCTACAAGGGCATCTTCGGCGCCCCCGAGACAGTATCCCCGCTACTACGCTCTTCTGCCTGAAGCAGACTTTACGGCCATCGCGGGACGGCGCATCCTCGCGGCCGACGTGCCCAAGGAGCTCAAAGACCTATGGCGAAGAGCCCTCGCGCACACGAACAAGAAGCACGCCCTCGTCGCCGTCCGACCGCAGGCCAAGCTCGCGCGCGAGGAGCTGACCGCTCCGGAGGAGCTTGCCCTGTGGGACCGTTGCGCGGCTCTTGCCCCTGGCACGATGTTCCGTCTGGGCTTCCACAGGCTTGTGTACAACGGGCGCATTGTGGCTGCAGTCTTCGACGACATCCTGCCGGACCAGGTGTACGGCGGTGCCGGCGCATTCGTTCAGAAGCTGCCCGAGTCCGCGCGCAAACGGCTGCACGTCACAGTCGCACGGCACGACTCGAGTGTTCAGCCTGAGGAGGCTGATCTGCTTGTCGACGAGTGGAGCAGAAACCCATGCGGAGTCAGAACGGTTGTGCTCAGTGAACCGGTTTATGTGCTCGCACGGGTCAGAGGGTTTGCAATGTGAATACCTGTGAGTCGAGTGGCCCCAAGGATACGAAGGTAGTATCTCGTATATATGTAGTGTATGCTTTGTATGAGTGGGAAGGAAGTAATAAGCTGGTCAGATTCGATGGAGTCGGTCGGAGATACGTTCAACATTCGTGTTCGCATCTCATGACTCGCACACCCAGGCCCTATTCAGTTCGGTTGGATATTCCGGCTCACAGTGCGAACTCTGATCGAACCGGTGTATAAACGAAGGCCGAGTAAGCACGTCATATTCCAAGGCACACCTCGTCCGTTGCCAAAGTTGTCAGTTCATGTCTTCGGCGCCAGGTCGGCGGCCGATCTAGAGCTTTTATATAAAATAATAAGTCAAACAAAATGCATCATAGCCCGCGATGCCCTTCTATGTGAGGAGGGCGCCTTCTGAGAGCCTTGACGCCGGAGGACGCGAATGATGACGAGGAGGGGCGGAGTCTCGGACGGAGATTAAATCTACTTCGCTTTATCGCGGTTGCTTGTGGACAAAAGCAAACTCCGTTTCAATTTACCGTTAATCTTCCATTTCGTCCGTTCTGGCGTCCATTCTTTCGTTCCGGCGTGCATTCGCGCGTTGATGGTCAAAACTCGATTTAATTCTAATCCGTTCTTGCGTGCGTTCCGGCGTTGATTCTCGCATCCGTTCTTTCGTCCCGTTCTTGCGTTCCGGCGTCGCGTTCTTTCGTTCATTCTTTCATTGATTTTCTGTTCCGGCGTTCGACGACCCCCCAAGCCAGCCGAGCTCCCTGCCAAGCCTTGTGCCTATATCGCCTAGATCACATCAACGCGTGGTGCCGATTCCCGCGCCACAGCCGCAGCTGCTGCGCCCTCGTGGCGGTCCTTTCCCCCAAACGATTCCGAACTTCGCTCTTCCCCGCCATCTCCCAGCGTCTCCTGGCCCCCCATGCCCTCCTCCCAGCTCTTTGCCGCTTTTGTTGCCGAGCACGAAGAGCTTTGCTCTGATCTCCATGCGTTCCTCGCTGCCCCATCGCCCGACCGACTCCCCGAGCTCCGCCTGCGCATCCATCGTCTATCCTCTCGCGCCTGCCAGGTCAGCTTGCAGGCGCCCCTCCTCATACCACACATTCTGCTCACCCATTCTCCCAGTATCCGCACGTCTTCCCCTCCGGCCAGCTCTCCGAGCTTCGCCGCAGTTGCCGTCAGATGCGCGACCGCCTCGACGCGCTCCATGCCGTCTCCCCTGAGCTGAATACGCCCTTCCCGCCCCAGGTCTGTCTTCCTCTCCCGCCCCGTCATTATCTCTCCCTTCTGACTTTTGCTTCTACAGCTGCCGCCATCCGTTCATTATCACCTAGTCTACCACGCTTGCCTCGACCCCCTGAACCGCACACCTCTCCATGCCACCCTCTCCTACACTCTCTGCAACTGCTCCCCGCCCGCACGCCCTTCCTCATCCATCCCCGTCGCATGATCCCGCGCTTGTGCTTTTTCCCCTCATGTACTCTTTTGTACACTGGCGCCTTGCAATCCAGTCTCTTGCACACCTGAGAACCTTCTCCCGGCCTCTCTTACATAGCCGCAGTTGGCTCGGGCTCTGTTAAACCAACCGGACTCAATGGCTTCCATGGCTCCAACACAACTCCGCGGAAATGTCCGCCCGTCTCTCTCTTCCCACACCCCTCAGCTCAGTCTCTGCTCTTTTTCTCCCATGGACCCCGCTCAGCTCCTCGACCTCTTCGCCCGCGAGCACGATATAATCAGCCATGACGTCCGTGTCTACGTCCAGACGCAGATTGACGAGACCAATGAGCAAGAGACCGAAGCCAAGCGTCTCCGCGTTCTCGCTCTGCTCCTCCAGGCCGAGGCTGTCAGTCCACCCGCTTCCTTCTTATTTTTTCGCTTTATATCTCCAGCTCACATCTGTCTCCTACTAGAACCAGGATATCTTTGACCCTGCTGAACTAGCTCGCCTGCGCCTCAGCTGCTCCGGCATGGTTGACGCCCTGGACTCGTACATCAAGGATCAGCGCGATCCCCCCCTCCAAGCTCCTGTTACCGTCGTTCAGCACGTCCGCACCGGCGGTCGTCCTCGCAAGCACATCGACCTCGACTGGCTTGCTGAGGCGACCACATATACTGGGCCTAAGGGCATCGCGAAGCACCTTCCCGACGTCGGCGCCCGCACGGTTCGCCGCCGCCAGCTTGAGGCCGGCATTGCTCCCCCTCAGCCGCCCGTCATGCACCACACTCCCGGCCTTCCTTCCGTTCGCAACGTCCTTTCCCGCTCCCGACGTCCGGCTCGCCCCGTCCCCTCACAGGTCCTCGACTCGCATGTCTCAGACTTCATCAACCGCTTCCCTAACGCTGGCCGCTCCATAATGGAGGGGCAGGTCCTTACCACCGGGCTCACTCTCGGCCAAGAAGTCACTCGCGCCGACGTCTCTGCCTCCATCCGCCGTGTTACCGGTGTCCCCGGCCATTTCGGCCGCATTCCCATCGTCTCCAAGAAATATCGCGTTGCCGGCCCCGGGTCTCTCTGGCATCACGACGGCCAGCACGGTCAGTTCCCTCCCCTGAGTTCGTCTCTTACACGTGCCGCTTACGCCTGCTTTCCTTTCCGCCAGGTCTAATCCATTGGAAACTCATCACTCATGCCTTCGTCGACGGCCACTCTCGCCGCGTTATGGGCATTCGAACCAGCAACAACAATCGCGCTGTTACCGTCCTTGCTCTCTTTCTCGAGATCGTCGAGCACTGGGGCTTTCCCAGTCGTGTCCGCGGCGACCACGGCATCGAGAACTTACTCGTCGCTGCGCTCCAGGAGGCTGTTCGCGGCCTTAACCGCGGTTCTTACATCTGGGGTCCCAGCACAGGTAACACACGTGTTGAACGCATGTGGGTCGACGTTGTCGTTGGATACATCGACAAGTGGAAGAGATTTTTCCTAGACCTCGAGGCCAACCACGGCCTCGATCGCAACGACGAAGCTCATATCTGGCTGCTCCATTTCCTCTTCCTCGACGCCATCAACGCTGACGGCAACCAGTGGGCGTTGGGCTGGAATGCGCACCACTTTACCCGCCTCCCTCCCCATCAGCACGAGCGCGGCTCCCACCTCCAGTCGCCAAACGAGCTCCACTTCTTTGGCCAGACCGTTTACGGTTGCCGCAATCTTCCCGTCGACGAGCTCGACGCTGCCGGCGACGCCGCCATCGCTGCTTTCGGCGCCGGCAACGATCACGATAATGATGACGATGACCCGGCCGTCCGGCGCATCCAGCACGATCAACATGCTGACGACGTCCCGCAGGATGACCGCAACCCTAACGGCTGGGGTCGTCCTCGCCGCATGTTCGAGGTTCGGGTGCCCGAGCCCGGCCAGCCGTTCTCTCCTGAGATAGTCGATGCTCTCGATGCTCATCTCGCGTCCACTGTCGATCCTGATGCCAAGACCATGGACTTGCGCCGCTTGTGGTGGATCTCTGCATGTCAATTCCTCTCTAGTTTACCTAATGCTTGACTTTCTCATCTCACTTGTTACTTGCTACATCGAGCACAGTCGCTCGGGTCTTCAAGTCTCGCAAACTTTCTCGCCATTCATCACTAATCCGTAAGCATCTCACAAAATCTCTGTCACTATCCTTTGTTCCCTTCGCCGCGACTGTCTAGACTTAGCAAGAAGATTCCACCATACCGGCCATGCCGTTTCCAGGAGAACATCACGTGACCTCATCCTGTCCCTCCAAGTTAGCATAGCATCTCCCGAGCCTCACGGCCCCAGCTAAGTAGCCTGCACTCACTAGCGACGCTGCTGGGTGCGCTTTTCGTCCTTTCCGGTTTCCTCGCAGTCTCCCTCGTCGCTGTCGCCCTCAGCCGCCGCCCGCTTTCTCTTCTTCGAGCTCTTCTTGATGGCGCTGCCGCTGGCACGACTTGTTTCCCTTCCCGCTCGCGTTGAGCCTGCCGCCGAGCTTGTCGATACTTCTCCGCCGCTCTTCTTCGTCTTTGTCTGCGAGGTCGAGATCGAGCCATTTCCCAGGCTCCCGTAGTTGCTGCTTCGGTTGCTGCTTCCCCTCTCGCTTCCGCGCTTCTGAGGCGTTCTTGGGGCATCACGAACCTGCCCGCTTGCTGCCGCATCCGACATTCTGCCAGTGCGCGGGACAACGGTCTCCCGGACGTCCGCTGCTCTACGTGAGAACGCGAGCTTCACGTTGTCGTATTCCTGAGCATTTTTTCGTCAGAACAGGCTCTTCCCTGCTGCTGCAGACTCATAGGCCAACACAGCACGTACCTCGTTGTCTGAGCCAATGAGCCAGACTTCATCCGACACAGCGTCGAGCTCGTCGGACTCCCCGCTTGCCATTCCAGTCGGCCCTTCAACCTGATCTTCTTTGCTCCGCGTGGGTGCGTCTGTCTTTACACGCTTCGAACCAGGGCGCTGCCCGCCCGAGTTCTCCGATACACTTGTCTTCTGCCTGCCAGCCGCGTTGACATTGTTGCGGCCGATCGCTGTCGCCTCGAGCTCGTCCTGCGCTTCGGCACACGCGCGGATGACATCTTGGTACGAGCTGTGAGGGTCTATGTAACCGCCAGCGTTGCGCCCAACATTGAATGGCACGACAGACGTTCTAAACAGGTATCCAACGCGGTCAGTGTCACACACGTCCTGGCTGTTCGCGGCTCAATACTGCTCACCTGTCCAGCGTGTACCTCCTGATGTCTGGGTACGCCCTTGCCAGAAACATGACCTCGAAATACTGATAATGCACTAGATGCGCTGGCGTATTGACTAGCGCATCATCGAGCAGCGTGCGCGCTGGATCGACAACCACCAGGTCTGCGTCCATCAACCTGAGGGCGAAGCGACCTCCCAAGGTCTGGTGTTACAGCTTGTCAGCTCCTGTCTATACGTCCGCCAGGACTGGTCACGCGCCTCAATTATATACTTCAAGTCGTGCAGAGCCTCTGCGTTGTCGGCCAGAACGGACGCGTGCAAGAAGATATCCTTTGAGCTGAGCAAGGTTGGCACTCTGCCCTTGTCCGATGTGCTTGCCATGGCCGCCATTGTCGAGCTAGTTGTCTGAGTTGTCGGCAGCGTACACTCGCGCTCTTCGGGTATACGACGCAGGTTGTTTCCGGTATAACCCCCCCACATATGGGGCCCCCAACTACAAGGTGCCCCAGTCATCTTCTTTCCTGCAGATCATGCCGGGCTAAGTCTATGATACCGACTGTGTGTGTCAGGCGCATGGGCAGTGGCTGCAGGCAGCCGCTGGTGCCGCTGTGGCCCCCGCCTCAGAGTCAGATCGTCCTGAAAATTACTGCAAGTCACAAATGGACGGGTTGAGACCTCAAAGCCATATAAGCCGATGATTTTAGGTTTCAATTGACTACAATTAATGTTTGTGGTCTCTCTTGTACAGTAAGTCATGGTGTGGTGCAGTGCGGCAGGAGGACCAGGACGACTACCTCCACAACCTTGGAGGATCAGCGGCCACTTAATCCAATGAACCAGGCAGCGCACATGTGCACAGTATTGCGCTGGGGACGAAACCTCAGTGCGCGAGCTGCAGGGCGGCATCAATGACAACTACCTCCACAACCTACCAGAAGCTACTGGAGCGGCGAGTCTATTGAGCAACTGAGACAGCACACGGATAAAAGCTAAACAGGCAATACCAAGAACGAAACCCAGCGGTTGGAACGTGGCGCAATGTAGAGAACCCGAGTCCCTCACGCGGCGCACGTCTGAGAGCACTCTCGCTGACTGCGCATCGCTGAGTCTGCGCTGAGGGCAGTCTCAACGCGCCTCGGAAAGGAAACATATACCAGCACGTATCGAATCTGGGATGTTCCTAGTACCAAGCCGCCAACTCATCACGATTTCAAGCGAATCGGGCTATTCAGCACTGGGCGACGAGCAGCACTACCAGCAGCACTGTCTGCGCGGGGCTGAGCGATGGTGTGCTCACTGCAGAGCTCGACCATCGCGTGTGCATGGCCGACGAGCTCGACAGGGAAGTCTGGACGCGGGAGACACTCACTAGGATTCGATTTGGCACAGGCTGCTTGTGATCGCAAAGAGCGTGGCCAACGCGCAGCGTCTTTGGCGCGGGAGGGGCGCATCATTCACGGTTGCCAAAGACGAGGGCCTGCTCAGCGAGGAGATGTGAGCCCAACGGCAGTAACGCAGCGTAGGCATAAAGGACACTCACCGATCATACTTCTGCCGAGGCTCGAGGTTGGCGCAGAGAGCGCGGAGAGGACTGCCGACGAGCTCGAGGGGGAAGTCGGGGCTCCGGCGCCTCTGATGACGCACATGCTTCCCGCTATCTCGAGGCGCAGAGAGCACCGCTGGTGCGGCTCTGCCGTGGTCGGCGCGATGTTGACGCGAGGGCCTGCGCAGAGAGGAGTGGTGAGCTCGAGAGTGGCAGGCGCAACAATGGAATGGACTCACAGACAATGCTCTAATCCAAGGCGCCAGGCTCGTCAGGGGGAGCGCGGAGAGCTCGCCGCGTCTGCATCGAAGAGCCAGGTACCAGCGCGCGGGAGACGTCCACGTGCATCTTCCCGACGCGATGACGTGACAACTCTCTCTGCAGCTGCACGGAGAGACTGTCCGGCGTCGAGCGAGACCATCCTCTGCAAGAGAACACGACTGTCAGGCACAGCCAGCATCTGAGACATCGAAGGCAGCATGCAGAACTCACCACGGGCAGCGAAGCGCCCTCCGTCACAGACTGCGCGCTGTTTCGCCGTCGACAGCACGCAGACCCGCACCAATGCACGATGGGGACAACTCCGAAGGCATCGCGGCGCATGGGAACGAGCTCCGAGGAGCCACAATCAAACAGCGCAGGGCTACGATGCTCAGCGTGGGCGGATTCCTCCCCAACGTAGTGGATTGTGCGGGATAACGACGTCCGTGAGATCCACATCGAGGGGCTCGCCAGCGTTGGTGCCCTGCGTCAACGATGCCGGCGTCGAGCGCGCCCGTTCTGCGCGTCTCACGCGAGCAAAGGCGTCCATCTGGTGCGGTCAGCATCTTGGATAACAAAGAGATCATGCACGACTTACCACGGCTAGCGCGGCACGGACAGGGAGCCCTTGGGGAGCCCGAGCGTTCAGGGCCCGCAGACGACAGGGCCTCCACCGCATGTTGGGCCCGAGACGCCGCGGGAACGGCGCCGAGGCTGCAATCCTCGAGCAGCAGCAAGATCCGAGGGCCTGAGATTGGATGCTGGGGGGCCTGCGACGCGCTGCGGGGGCGTCGTCCCTGGCTGCACACAGAGCGATCCGCTGCGCGAGCAGCCAGGCTCCTCGATCACCTCACTGCGATAGACGGTGTCAGCAACGCGGTGGAACGCAGGAGAGTGTCCCGACTTACAGCGCGACGTTGCGATCGGCCCAGCGCAGCCCCTCTTTCCTTGGGTCGAGCAGAGCACGCTCCGCATTGAACATATATACGGACGCAAGCGCTATTAGCATTACAATGGCGCATGAGCTTAGATTCACGAATAGAATCTAAGATTTTCCGGTTGTCATTCTGTTTTGGAACCTGAGTGGCACATGTCGTCCAGTAGATTAAGACTGGGGGCTACCCAAGAGCGTAGGATACCTGTGAGAAGCGCGGCTTACATAATCCGGCTCCTTCGGTACCGGCTTTGTTGCAACAAAGCCCTTAGTGATTACCTAAGCAAGTCCGTTGTCAGACAAATGCAACCACACACTGCCGAAATACATTATCATACCATTGAAGCTTCAATCCAGGCAGTGGACGGTTCCAGCACAACCGTCGAGTGACGAGAGTTGGTCAAACAGCCGTCGGTTGCGGCTTTGAGGCGGAGTCTGAAGGCTCCGGAGTGAGCCGAGCCATCGTTTCCACGTGTCAGAATCTCAACCATAGCTCGCCGGCGACGCAAAATGGCATGTTTCAAATTATACCACGGGAAAGAGCCCAGAATTCTGCACAAGATTATATAAAAAATACGAAAGCATATGACTTCGATCGCGAATGTCTGAGCCACTGCAGTAGGCGCCGGTGACGGTGACGGTGACGGTGACGAGCAGCCCACAGCGGGGAGCAAGCTATGAGGCGGCATGCGGCCGATGTGAGGCCACAGCCAGGAGGATTGCAGACCCGATGTCTGTATGGAGCGGCTGCGGAGTCGGACTTGGGAACGCGATTGAGTCCGTGCGCGGTGTTTGAAATGAACTCAGCATCTTGTTCCCTTTCCCTCTCCTCCCTATGCCCATCTTTCGCCGTCGTCGTCGTCGTCACCTGCCTTCTACTGGCGTGTGCCCTGCTCTCCGCCGTAACCCGCCGCCATAACCCGCCGTCATCGCCAGCGTCCTCCACCGTCTTCCACCGTCCGCCGCCGTCCGCTGCTGTCCGCCGTCGCCGCTGCCGCCGCCGCGGCGCTCTCAAGATGCTCTGCAACCTTGCACAGGTTACAAGGTAAGTTTCTGGGCTATCGCAGGCTTTTTTCGTTCTAACTTTAACAGCTTTGAGCGTGTTGCCTGTGTCGCCACGCTAGACGTCGGCTCCGCAGCGCCCCGCTGGATCACAGTCTGTGACCGGCGGGGGCACCGTCGCCCAGGGCCCGTTGTGATGACAGTCTGTCACACTTCGGGGCTGGGCTTCGGGCGGGGTTGTAGCATGCGTGTCCCGGCCCTCGCAAGTTCGACCAATCTGCACCGTCGCCTCTGGATCCCGACCGCGCCAGCGAGGAGCACGCCGCGGTGGCCACTCCACAGCGCCCCGTCAAATCACGATCCGTGACTGGCGGGGGCACTGTTGTCCCGGGGCTCGCGCGCATGACAATTTGTCACCGCGCGAGGCCGGTCATCAGGTGGAGGAGCTATTGCGCTCAGGCCCTCCGTCAGCTTGCCCATTGGGCCTATGGCCGTGCCAACATCGATTTTGCGGATTGCCGCGCCTGCTCCCGTATTCCATCTGCGCTGGCCCACTGGCCACGTCTCGTCCGCGCATGCCACCCGCGTCTTCGCACTCGACTATCGCCTGTATCCCGTCCATGCTCGCATACCTCCCGCGCCGATATATGCTATCTCTGTTTGTACACGATCTTATCCACTCACGATCGTGCTCGCATCCGGCTCTGCGCACGCTCAGATGCAGTTCGCCCGCAACCACGCCCAGCCCACACCACACGACCAAGCCGATCCCACGCCACACTGGCCCGCACTCGCCCGAGCCCACCCTACGCTCAGCCCTCTCCAAGTACACCCCGCGCGTTGCACGCGCTCCTGCTATGACTAGGCTACTGCGCACCCGCACACGCTTCCAATCATTAGCCGTGTAATGCCAGTTCGTTCGACTATATACGGCCTTACGAGTCATTTTGGGTCGGGCAAGAATTTCGTAAACGCAGCTTGCTGCGTGTCGATGCGCTGTGCCAGACTTGCAGGGTCGAACCGGGCATGTTGTGCCGCAATGGAAATGTTGCCTGATTCCATGAGATGGGGCAGGGCACGTCCCGACTGGACTTTTGCGATCGCGCCTTCGATACATCTGGGCATTCCGCGATTTCGGGCGGGTGGCCGTCTCCGTCCGAGGGATGTGACTCTGGAGCAGCCGAGCCGTGGCCAGCCAAGGACCACGTCGTGCGGCCGTGGAACGAATATGCGGGTCATCAGCGCGATAGCGAGTCTGGCAAAGAGCTGCATCTCGCGAGTATCTACATGTATTCTGTACTTAGAGCAGTTTTATTTGGTGTTGCTGCGCAAGACAGCGGAAGTTAGTTTCAGCAAGCGGGGGCCTCAAATTTGGGGCCTCAGGTTGGGGGACATCGCAAATCCGGTGTCCCACATACTGGGTACACCATGTATGTGGAACTCCGGATATGTGGTAGCCCCACATCTGAGGCCCCGGACGTGAGGTAGTACCACAAATATGTGGGGGTTATACCGAAAAGAGGTGCCTTTGGATGCCTCGCGCTCTTCGAAGCGCTGTGCCACAGAGGCGAGAGTAAGCGACGCTCAGCAAGCGCACGTTCGCCAAACAAGTCACATCACCTCTTGAAGTCTCTCACCCTAATGGGAAAGCTTCCGGTCCCATGCTGCACGTCTACCCTCACGCCTCTGCTCTCGCAGCCACAACCCTTATTTTGCAATTCACCTCTCATTGCAAACTTTCTCGCCGTTCCCTCACTCCTGTGGTCCCATCACGTGATCGACTGCAGTGATGCACGTGAGTGGCCCGGGTTGTGCCGCTGTGCCGCGACCAGCCTTACGTAATCTTTCCCATCTGGATCGCCCGGCCATCAACCTTACTCCCACCTTCCCTCTTGTCTGCTCCGAGTCATCCTTTTCCATTCATTTACCCTTTTCATTCTACATCTCTCTTTGGCACACTCCGAGCACCATGCCTTCACTTCGCGGCCCATTGATGCTCTTTTACGTCATTCCTCAGGCCCTAAATACGTGCTTTACCTCTCCTTTCCGCTTACTCACCACCTTTCAATGCTTTCCTGCTCTGCACTAACCTTTGCCCTCACCTGCCACGCTCTTTCCAGGTCCCATCACCCTCGTGATCACCATCTCGCTTTGCCAATTACTTTGCACAGCTTCTTCTCTTCCCCATCCTCCCCTCAATTCACCACTGCCTCGCTCTCATGCTATCGCCTTCCCCGCTTCAAGACGCTGGCCTTGAGACAGTCGTCGCGGTTCCACCACCCGTACCGTCGGCCGCACGCATCCTGGGCGGCAGTATATTTCTGCCATCTATTCGCATAATCCGCCGCCACGCCTACTCTGGCTACCTGTTCCCCCAGTGGGCGAATGCCGACGCAAGCGTCTTCCCCCAACGATTCACCGGCGACGCCGTTCCTGTCGCAAGCACGCGTGCTCGCCTCTGAGTACCCATTCTCACTACGACGCCAGCATTGTAAGCACCTGTTGTCTGTCCTCCCCTTGCCAGCTTTTCCTGCTTTGCTCACGTTCGCACGATTCGTCGGTCTCAGCTCATCCGTGTGTTCGTTCGACCCGTGTCTGATCTGCTCCTGCTTTTGATATGTATATAGTTGCCGCATCCTCCCGGGCGCAAGCTCCCGTTTCTTTTTTTCCCCGTTTTCCCTCCTCGCCATGGACCCCCAGATCTCTCCTCTAGGCTTCGCCGACGCTCAGGGCCCAGTTCCTCAGCCTGCCCCGCCGGCTCCTGTTCCCAAGCGCAACAAGAAACGCCCGCCTCCGCCTCCGCGTGACCCTCGACCTCAGCGCGACAGAAAGGTTCCACGTCCCTCCAATCAGTATTACACGGAGGAGGATGAGGCCCGCGTACGCTCGCAGCAGCTCGCCGCTGACATGCTCAAGGAACAACGGCGCCTCCAGCGTTTGCACAAAAAAGCACAGTCCGTCTCCGGTCCTGAGGCCGTCGGCGTGCAATACACCCCAGAAACCGCCCCCGGTCCACTCGTTCATCAAGCGCCTGTGCCGCTCCCCGCCCCGCTTCAGCAGCCAGCTCTCTCTGTCCCTCCCGGCCCTTTCCCACAGGCAGCTTCTGTCATTGCACCCAACCCGCCCGCGCCCCAGAATCCAACTGCTCAACTGCCAGTTCCCCCAGTCGTTCCATTCACTCCCCAAACGTCATTCTCTGCTGCTTCACAGCAGCCTTGCTTACCTGGCACATTTCCCGCATCCACCGCTCCGCAACCAGCCCCGGCGCCAATTGAACAGCTCCCGCCGTCAACGGCTCCGGTGTTGGGCGCCCCGGCTGTTTTCCCCGCCCATCAACCTCCTCCCACCCGCCCTGCTCCTCCTTCCCGCAAAGCCGTGCGCGTCGCTGCCCGCAGCGCGGCGCATGCCGCTGAGCGGCATCCCGAAGACGGCAACGCCGCTCGCAAAGCGGCCGCGCTGGCCGCTGAACTGCGGTTTTCACGCGCCACGTCTCGCCCGTCATCGGCCGCCCAGGCGCCGTCCCCAGAGCCTGCTCTTGTAACACCTGCGGCACGTAGTCGTTCTCCTTGACGCTTTCTTTCCCATTAACTCATTCGCTTCCCTCATTCTAGGTCCCTGCTCCGCCGCCGGCTTCCCTGCCTGTCACAACGCCCGACGTCGATCCGCCGCCGCCGCCCGCCCAGAACGTCAACGTTAACATCGACTCTCTGGAATCTGTTTCAGCACCCGCACCCCCCAACCCAGCGCCTGCAGCGTCCGTGCCGCCCACTCTTCCCGCCCAGCATGGCGTTCCCTTGCACCCTGTGGGTTCACACCCCCTGCCCTCCTCCCACCCGCCCGTGCAGAACGCCAACGTTAACATCGACCCTCTGCAGTCTGTTCCAGCACCCGCACCCCCTCCAGCTCAGGTGCGCCTTTCCCTCTTTTCCACCTATTGCCCAGGCGGCTTACCGTCTCCACATGTAGGAGTGCCCTCTTATTGTCTTTGTCACCGCTGCCGGAGCCATCCCTGCTCCCTTCTGCACAACCGAGATGTTTGTAACAGCCATCAAGGCCTCCGACGAGCTCCCTACCGTCCGCCGCCTCGTACGCTCGGCGTCTCGCCTCTCCGACGCTTTCGCACCTGCGCGTCGACTGGTTAACTCCATCCGCGATGGCTGTCCCTCCGCTTCAGTGTACTCTGCCAACTCGCTTCCCCTCCCCACGTTCGTCTGGTCCGTCTCGTCCCCTGTGCCCGGTGGCGGAGGCTATTTGCCGCATGGGACCCTCTCTGCCGTCTTGAACGTCAACAACACCTCTCAGCCGATAACCTGCCTCGCACCCGGCGTCATACTCAACCCCCTCCGCCAGAGCCTTCTTGCTACGACATCCTTTCAAGGCACGATACCAGTCATTCACCTTTATTTCGAGCACCACATGCTCCGTCTCCCTTCCTATCTCCGTCCCCCGCCGCCCGCCGCGCCCCCGCCAGCTGCTGCGCCCGGCCCAGTCCCGGCCGCCGCGCCCCCGCCCCTCCCCGCCGCGCCAGCGCCCGCGGCCGCCCCAGTCGTGCCCGCGCACGCGAACGCGCACGCGCCGGCCGTCGCGCCCGCCGTCGCGCCCTCACACGCGCCCTCACACCCGCACGCACACGCGCACGCACACGCGCACGCGCACGCCGTCGCGCCCGCCGTCGCGCCCGCCGTCGCGCACGCACACGCACAGGCGCCCGCCGTCGCGCCCGCCGTCGCGCCCTCCGTCGCCCACGCACACGCGCACGCGCCCGCCCTCGCGCCCGACGTCGCCCACGCACACGCGCACGCGCCCGCCGTCGCGCCCGATGCTGAATTTCGCGTTGATGCCAACGGCGATCCCGCCGTCTACCAGCTTATACGGTATACCTATGCCGTGCAGCACCAGGACGCATTACGCTGCTTGGCTGCTTGCCCAGCCAATGCTCATCCTGTGCATGAGCTTCCCCGCAACGCGCTGCCCGCAGCCCCTTCGCGTCGGACGTACGGCACGGCCATGGCATCTAATCGCGTTTGGAAGAACGTCAGACTCCCGTGCGTGGACATGGGCCTCGACGTCTTCAAGCCGACTTCGACACAGGTTGTACTCCTTGGCCCGCATGGCCGCCGCCAGGAGCATCTTGTTTCTCCCTTCACCGTCTGCCTCGCCTTCGGCATCTCCTGCAAAACGTGGAATGGCTGGAAGACGCGCTTCCGTCATGTAGATGAGGCTTACGCGCTAATCGTCGAGGCCGCACAGTCCTCCTATTATACTGCCGTCGAATTGGCAAGGCTCCGCACCCTTCATCGGCGCCTTTACTGGTTTACCCTCGACGTCAAGGACTTCGACCCGATCGCCAACCCGGCTGCATACCCCAGCGACGACGACGACGCCAAGTTTGCCCTTTTTGAATGGAAGAGCTCCGACTTCCATCGCCAGCTTGAGCCTTGGTTCGCGCTGTGCGACACTGATCACTGAGTCCTTTTCTCTTTCCCCACTCACCGTCCTTTCCCATATCCTCTGCACTCACTCTTTCTTTTCTGAACTGCTTCTTGTCTTGCTCTACCCCACACCTGGACCTTTTCCCCAACTTACCATGCAAACGTCCTCTCCTCCTCCCCGCTCTGTCTCCAGTCCGCTCATCTTGTAGATTCGTTCTCTCCTACTTGCCGTCTCCGCCGCCATTTCCCACGAAAACACCCCCACTCAAGCTCAAAACCTCAACTTCTTTGTGACTTCCCGTCTCCTTGGCCGCCCCCCGCTCCCTGTATCTACTCTCGTATAGCCTCATATTTTGTGTTAAAGAAATAATTTGATACCCCAGCTGTCGCGAGCGTTTGCCCTACTTCCGCCCTCGCCCGTCTGCATGATTCCCGGGCATCCATGGCAGTCTTGCAGCTTGTATTAGTCCTTCCCACAGCTCACATATCTCACTCACCGTGTGTGTGTGTGCCAATGATACTCAAGCTTTCTACATACTCTCTTCTCTTGTGCCTGTCTGACCACCGCAACCACACCCTGCCTGATGATCTGATCAAATCGACACCGCACTGCCTATAAAACCTCACGTGTTGCTTCCTCCTTCTTCTCCGTCTCGTGCGCTCTCTCTCTCTCTCTGACCTACGAATGTCGGACGACGAGGCCGCCACCGAGCCAGAGCGCTTTTATCTCTACAAAGACGTCGTCCATGGCGTTGTCTACGACGAGGGCTTACCTGGCGACATGCTCTATTCCCTCGTCAAGCGCCTCATTCGTGCACCACCCGGTGGGCCGCACACCGAACTGTCTTCCCATCCGCTCTGGTCTGCCGACGACGGCGGCATTCCCTTCCTGATCGGTTCGCATTTCCTATGTCTTTTAGCTTCCACAATCTCATCACTCCCTTAGCCGTTCGCCGCGACGGACTCACTAGGACGTACCTCACGCCCCTTCAACTTGCCACCCTTCGCGCCGCCGCTTACGGCTCCACGCTCCCAACAGTCGACACACCTCCCGCTGCTTTGTGCGTTCCCAACTTCAAAGACCATGTCTCTACCTATGTTGTCGGAGGAGAGGACCCACGCGACCTGTTGGCGGTGCCTGACTTGTATGTTGCTTCGGTCGACGCGGATCTCGCTGCCATGAGCAAGGTGCGTGCGCCAGTTACCAATGACACGTACCCCTCTGATGCTTTTATAGCTCAACAAGTCTTCTACTCGCGCCGACCACCCTGGGTGAGCTCTACAGCGTCTTGTCCGTTCCCGTGCTTAGGCCTTCCAGCCTGGTTCTCTCGCCGCTCCCTCAGCTTGCCCCTGCCTCACCGCCCGTCCCCCGAGTCTCTCACGCCGTCAAGGTCGAGCAGTCCTTCCGCCGCGCCACCCTCGCTCTTTCCAACGCGCGCGACTATCACGCGCGCCAGGTTGGCACATGGCTCGCCGTTGACCTCGAGGCTTCACGTCGCGACCCGCTGCGGCTCACTGAGATCGGCTTTTCAACTTACCGCGCAGACACTCAGCAGCTCTCCCACCGCCACATTGTGGTCCAAGAGAACGTCACCTGGCAGACGCCACCCGTCCACCAGCACCCCTTCGTCTTTGGACAGTCTCAGCTCCTCCCGCTCGACCTCGCTTTCAATGAGCTTCGCGCTGTCGTCGCCCACGCTTTGTCCATCGGCCCGCTGTACGTTGTCTGCCACGATCAACGCATGGAATACCGGTCAGTTGTCAATTCCTTCTTGTCTCTCGTTTCGCTTACCTGCTGTTCTCCTTTCGCTTCTCACAGCTGGCTGTGCGTCGCTCATCCCGTGCTTCCCGAACCTTCAGTCGATGGGTCGTCCCCGGACGATGTTGTGGTGTGGATCGACACCCAAGAGCTCTTCGCCGGCCATACACTCACTCACTGCATGCTCAACGACCGGATCGGCCTCCTTGCTCTTCTTTCCTCGCTCGATCTTTTCCCCGCGCCGGACACGCTGCACAACGCTGGCAATGATGCCAAGGTGAGGCCTAGATCTTTTCCAGCCGTCTCGTCTGCTTCTCAAAGTCGTCCTCCAGTGGATCCTTGATGCCGCCCTCGATCTGGCTGCTTTGCCCGACCTGTAAACCAACTCCGTACTGAAATCCCATACCTGCCCGTCCCTGCGTCGCCCAAAGCCTTGGCAGTCCCCTTCAGGCCCAGCATAACCCACCTCTCGGTCCCCACCCGGCGCACAGTGCGCCGTTCATGGCGTATAAGCCATTTGCTTTCTTTGTGAATATAATCTTTATTGTCTCGTCCTCAAACGACCCGGCCCACGGCCAGTTCGAGGTGCCGGCTATGAAGCCTGAGGCAGTCCCGCAACTGGTAACGTCGTGAGCCTGCGTCCGTCGAGTGATGGGGGGAGCAAGGTCGGTCGAGCGGTGATTCAACCTTTTGATCCCATCCGGACATGGCTGTGCCAGTGTCCAATTCGCGCCGTGACCGTCTCTCTGCCTGTTGCACACCCCGCCAGCGCTTGTGCTGACATGAAATGCGTCCCAATTGCCCTTTTCTTTCAGGCCCTGTCAATCTGTCCAGACGAACGGCCTTTGAAAGCCGGCTCATCGAGTCACGTGATATACTGTCCGCGGAGTCGACACGCTCGGTTCCTCATAAAGTTTCCACTGCTCCTAGTTGTTATAGCCAGATGCCCTTGTTGTAAGATTCATTAGCAAGACAATACTAATAATTGGCAAGTCGTAATGTACAGCAGAGCCCGCTCAATGAGTCAGTGTTCACGAACAAATGCTGCACGGCGTGAAAGACATCCGGCCAACACTTTGGGTCCTCGCCGCGTGCACCCGCGGTGTTGGCCCTGCTTCTGCCCTTGCCACACGGAGAAACACGGTGCAAGGGGAGAACCACGGGGCAGCTACCGGGGTGCACCCAACGGTGCCTGGGTTGTTGACCGACCGGGTCGCCGCAGCGTGCACCTGCGGTCGTGGCCCTGCTTCACCGCACACCACATGAACAGCATGGTGATGAGAGGTGAACCACGGGGCACCTGCCGAGGTACGCGCTGCAGCGCCTGGGATCTCCAAGGTCGCCTGGTCTGCTTTCTGTTCTCGCCCTCCTTCTCTTTATACCCCAGCTCTTATCAATCACTGCTCCACATGTGCCACGGTCTTGGCTGGCAGCTGACAGAGCTGACTCCTGTGCTTCAGGCGTAAGCTAGGCTTAGATCCAATGATCTTATGGCACGACCGCGAAAACCGTGGTCACAGGGCAGGGGCAAGGGACAATGCGGTGCTTATCATTGCAGGGAACAAAGCTGTCACGGAGCGCACAGCTCAGCCAGCATGGCCGTCAGCTCGTGCCTGTCGTACACGTGATGGCCGATTTCGAAGGGCGGAGCGATGGGCGGCCGCCCCGACCGGCCCCCCGTGCGCCACCTGCCATTTTCCCAAGCCAGCGACGAGCGCGTAAACTCGCCCAGAAGAGAAAAGTCGGGGCGCGAGGCCAGAAGGGCCTTGTATGCGTCACCGTCGAAGCTGCCGTATGCGTCCAGCAGCGCCTGCTTCTCGAACAGTGCGGCGCTCAGGATGCCCCAATCTGAAACAAAAGCAGTCAGACACAACGCGACAAGCCTGCCAGCAGAGACGCTCACCAATGTACGACTGGTTCGGGATCACAACCCAGTTAAGCGGGTACGTGCCCGACGGGCGTACGACGGCCTCGTCGATGCTGCGCCAAAAGCGGCTCAAAACTTCGGGCGAGAGGTCTTTTGCGGACTGCCAGCTGCACCAAAGTGCAATTAGCACAATCAGCCTGTTATCCCGGCAGCCAGGAGTGTCAAGCTCACTCGTCGTGGCTGTCGTCGTTGCCCGCGTAGCGTACCAAGTACCACTGCAAAAATGTCAGCCAGTGCACAGGCGGGCCTCCCTCGCGAGAGCCCCCGCCACTCCCTGCTGATGTGCGCACCCACTCAAGGTCCCGGTCGCGCCGGCGCTTCACTTTGGCCGCGACAATGCCGTCTGTGCAGTAGGAGGTCAAAACGCCGCCGCCACGGGCCCCCAAAGCCTGAGCTCACCGACGATGCTCTCGCTCTCCGGCTCTGCCCACAGGGCCGAGAGCTGAGGGACCTGGGCCATGGTCTGAGGGCGTGACTCTTGCCACTTGTGGGGAAGCAGGTGGTCGGAGCGAAGATGCGGGATATCCCGGTGAACGCCGACGCTCCGACGCACCGACGCGCACGAACAACACATGGCTGAGATCAGCTGACAAGGCTCGGGATAGCTCCACATAAGCATGCCTGTTCATTGTTCTGTCTTGCTCAGTCTGATATGCTGCTTCTGCTGTCGTGAGAAAACTATTTATAATTGCGAAAGGAACGGCGCCTCGTCAACAGTGTCAGGGCTAGCAGGATGATCAGTATCCGACGTGAGAACAATTGGCGTCATGTCCGGGAAGCAAGCTCGAGCCAGGGCCTCATAATCTGGGATGCGGCCATTGCTGTCCTTCTCTGAAGTGTGCGAGTGCATCGACGCCTGCGTAAACCAAACGCCGCTGCCCCGTCCGCCAACTGGAAAGCCGCCCTCCTTCGGCAGCTCCTCCGTGTTGGCCGGCGTGGGTTTCTCCCCGCGCTTGCACTTGACGATGCGCGCGTTGAAGTGGAAAAGCAAGGCCGAGGGGTATAGCAGGAAAGAGCCCCGCGGGCATTCGACGATAATGCCGAGCTCCCACACCACCAGCCAAGACCACTCATCCTCACCAACCCAGTCTGCATGGTGCTGTTAGAAACCTTCGTGAGCTGAAGGGCAGCAAGATGCTTGCCTTTCGACCAGAAGACAAAAAGCGCGCACAGCAGAACTGCGCAGTTCTGCGCGTCGGCGTGCGGCAAGCAGAACACGCGCGGCACTCCGACCTCGGGTGCTGGGAGGTTGATGCAGAAGTTCCAGAAGAGGCCGAAGAGAGGGCGCAGAGGCGTCGCAGAGGCCGCCGTGTGCTCGTAGTGCCATGCATGGTTTGCGCGCATTCGCGCAGCAATGGCCGGGAAACGCGCGTCAATGATACCGGTTAGATATTTCCTGCGACAGAGCGACAGCAGCCGTTCAGAAAATGTGAGCCATGCATAGCCGGGTCCACTCACGTCAGGTGGTCGGCAGGTCCTCCAGCACGGAAGTACCAATTAATTTGGTCGATGTACCTGCGGTGGAAGCGAGTGTAGTAGGCCTCCTGTGGCTCAACTCTGTCAGACTCTGTGAACTGCAGGATGGGCCAAGTCACAGGCGTACCTTGGCATACTGGCGGTGAACGCCCAAGATGCACGCGTAGTGCTGGCCGCGCAGGTTGTAATCGCGGTCTCCACGGCTAATCGGGCAAGCCGCCGCAAAGCGGTAGGACTCCAGTGCAAACGACTCGATGAGGTCCTGGCCACGGTGCTCGCGGACGGGCGTCGTGCGGTACAGAACAGTCCGCCCGTTCATGTCTGCGAAGGCGGTGTTGGCTCCCAGATACGGCACGATCTTGAGAAGCTGCAGCAGCTCCTTGAGGCGCGGGGTGGCCCAGGCTTTGCGCACGCGATTGATACGGACGCGGGGGATGAATCCCCGCCAGCCGGGCAGGGTGCGGTTGAGGCGCTCGACTGCGAGCACCGCGCTGCCGTTGTCGTCCTCGATGAGCTTCGGGCGGACCTGGTCGACAGGAAGCACCCGCTGATACTTGCTTCGTCTGCGCTCAAAGTAGGCAGACGAATGATGCGACGGCGGGCGCACAACCGGCTGAGCTTCTGACAGTGAAGGGAAGCCAGTGGGAGGAGGGTCGTACGCGGGCGCAGCGGCGCGGGCGCAGCGCAGGTCGTGCTCGTCGAAGTCGGCAACTGCGTAGTCGTACTCGCCTGCGCTGGGCGCAGAACTGCGCGGGAGGTCCTCTTCGTCAGGCTCTGCGGGCGGGGCCTGGCCAGCGCGCGTTGTCGAGGTGCCCGGGGCAGCCGCGGCTTGCAGCACACGAGAGCCATCGACCGGCTTCTTTTTGCGCTTCGTCTTGGACCTGCGGCGCACGCGCGGCGGTTGCGGCAGGTCGTCGGCAGCAGCAGGAGCGGCGGCGGCGGCGGCGGCGGGCGGTAGGCGGGTGATTTCGAACTCGAAAGCAGGCGGCGTGCCGGACTCGATAGAGCGGGGTCGGCGCCTTGCTTTGGGCGACGATTTTGCCGAAGCCTCGAGGCGCCGGCGCTTGGGCGGGTGCTGGGACTGCTGGTTGGGCTTGACGGGCATAGGAGCGGGCTCAGGCCGTCGAGAGGGACCGGCGGGTGGCGATGGGTCATACTCGGCGGGAAGGCCAGCGACGCGCCGACTCCGACGCACCACTCGCTCGGCGATTCGAGGCGGAACAGGGAGCATTGGGTCAGGGTTGACATCCGCGTCGCTGGGGCTGAGAGCACGAGCAACGATGGCCTGGGCGATGTCAAAGTTGGCGACTTGGATGGTCTCGTCGTCGGGCCGAACAAAAACCGGGAAACTGCAGCAAGTTAGAAGGGTCAGAGGATAGCGGCGAAGGAGCCGCAGGCACATTAGGGCTCACAGGTCTGCTAACTCCTGTGCGGCAGCGAGCGCTTGGATGTACTCGTCCTCCGTCGCATCGAGTGAGCAGGAGTCCAGAGCGAGCGTGGATGACAGGAAAATCGAAGAGGAGGCTGGCAGGGCTTCCTCAGAAGACATGGCATGAGCTCCAGCAAGTAGATAGAGAGGCAGGGTATGTAAAAAAAAGGCAAAGACGGCAGCGGAGAGTGGTAAAGCAAAGGAATCCCAGCTCGAGCGTACACCGCCACAGCGAAGGGAGAAGAACGGGAATAGCGGGATTGCGGCAATGGCAACAGACGGGGAGGCTCGAGGCAGGGGGGCGCAGGAACGGGCAAGCCGGACGGCTGGCGTGGGGGACGCGAACAGGCGAAGGTCAACCAGCAGACACGGTTTGGAAGCCCGACCGGACTGCTTTTGTTCCGGACGGAAGAATGGCACGGCGATCATCACGTGCCGTTTGACGGGGATCGAACAGTGCATCACCATGGGGCAACGACAAGTGAATAGGCAAAGTGAGAGCAGCGCAATGAGACGATGCTCTGTCATTTTGGCCCCACGGATGTAGTTCCCTTTTCGCGAATAGACTTTCAGCGCTTGACTTTTCCGGTTTTGCCCGCTTTCCCACTTGACTCACGACGCACTCGCCAGCTCCAGCGAGCCGCGCATCGAGGCCGCCCGTGTGAGATAGCTCCCTCCACACGTAGCGTACGTGCGCGTCGATGCTCGCTGACGTCAAAGCAGGTGCAATGGACGTCTTGACGGTGCCGAACCTGCTGTACTCAAAGAAGGTCTACATTCACCGCACCGTGTACTGCGCTCCTGGGGAACGGGAGCCTCTCACTGAGCTTGAAGACATGATAAAGGTGAGCCCCTCATAAGACTGCTCGCTAGACAGGTCTGACCGGGACCGTGGCATGGAAGGCTTTGGGCGGCAAGCTCACCAACTCGCGAAACCTGGCCGAATACGTCGCAATCGACCCGCGTCGCACTGTCATTGACGAGAACTTGGCGGCCGTGAACGCCAAGCTCGTGCGCTACGAATACTTCGAGTACATGTACCTCGACAAGAAGGCACCAGACGTCAAGAGATATCTGGTTGACCGGTGAGCAAGGAAATGCTGGCGAGCGGCGGGGCCGCTAGTCGTCAACTGACAGGGCACATTCAGCACGTCGCGGGTGCCCTTCGTTGAGAGCACTGATCAGGACTTGGATGACGTCGGGGCAGCCGAGGCGGCCAACGCCCCGGACGACGGGGAGGAAGCAATGCAAGTAGATGGCCCCGGCGCGTCAGCTGCAACGAAAACAAGCTCCGGGTGAGCACAGATGAGGCGGACAGTTGAGTCCTCTAACTATGCGCAGCAGGCGCAAGGGCGGCAAAAACGCGGAATCGAGCGCGGCGCAAACGGCGAGCCCAGTCGCACCGAAGAAGCCCAGAGGCGACTCAAAGAGCGCGACCACGGCGAAGAAGGGCGGGAAGAACGGCGGCGCGGCGAACTCAAAGAGCAAGGGCAAGACGACAAGCACAACGAAGGGCAAGACCGCGTCAACGAGCAAGAAGGCATCAGCGGGAGAGAACGCCGGCGCGACGCGACCCAGGACGCGCAAACAGGCCGCCCTCGAGAACGAGCGTGCGCAGGAGAGCGCTGAACAGGAAGACATCCAGAACCAGCCCGAGCAGGAGAGCGCCGAAGAGCACGACATCGTCAACGAGCTTCTGGACGATGATGACTTCTTCGGCGATGATGATGTTGGGCAGGACGGCGAGCAAGACGACTGCGAGGAAGAGGAAGAGGAAGCCGAGGTGAGCAACAGCAGCTGCTCTTCAATCAGGCTGCGCTGCTTGAACATACTGAACGCAATGAGTAGCCTGATGAAGAAGCGCCGCAGGACGACGGCTTGGACCACGAGCGACAGGTTTCGCCTTGCCCAACGCCGGACTTCGTGGTCCCAACGCACAACCCTTTCGAGTACAAGGCCGTTCGCAACTGGGGGATGCAGGTGTTGGAGTGGACCGTGACTTACACGGAGCGCGGCAGGCGCGACTTCTGCAAGACCGTGCTGATCGAAGCGGGCAAGATCATGGCTAAAGTGGTAAGGAGCCGTGTTTTCTGGAGGTGCAGCAGGAACGGCAGTGCTGACGGCAGAGGAACGCAGGCGCCCAATACGGTCAAGAGCTCTGCCATGAACAACAAGTCGAACGTCGATGCTGAGTACAAAGAGGAGCTGAAGGACGAAGCATATTACGCTCGCAAGAGGGCGCGCGAGGAGCGCATACCGATCCTGACAGACGAGCAGCTGAGCACGGCGCTCCAGGAGGCGCTGAAGAAGTACAACTCGGAGCTCGGCGATCTGAGCGAGCTGGGCGACGAGAGCGAGACGCCTGCTTCTGACGAGGAGGCCGCTGCGACGGATGCGCCAGCAACACATGAACAGGAAGCAGCGCCAAGCAGCAAAGCCAAGGGCAAGGCAGCCGCATCTCAAAGTGCAAACGGGGCGTCATCCAGCCGCAAGACCTTGGCCGCGCCGGCCGCGGCGACGGCGAGCGCAGCCGCATCTCAAGGCGCGGCTGGGGCGTCGTCCAGCCGCAGGACGCTGGACGCCCCGGCCGCGGCGACGGCGAGCGCAGCCGCATCTCAAGGCGCAAGCGACAGCCCGGCGCGAGGTGGGCGCAGCGTCAGAGGACAGCCCGGCAACAGCGGCAACAGCACGAAGAAGAGGAAGTCGAAACACGAGGGTGATAAAGATGGCGAAGCTGGCGACGACGGGGCGAGCAGGAAGAAAGCGCGAAACGAGAGTGTTGAGATGTAAGCGAATCGGGTCTGGTCTGGTCGCAGCTTATCCGTCTGAGCTGACACCGTAGGTAAGGTGGCTGGCCCAGCAGGGGCTGCTGGCTCGCACAGGTCGGGGATCGGGTCAGCAGGACGGGCGCGCAGGCACAGCGTCGGTCGATGGGTAAAGAGTAAAGTGAAGGGCAGCTTGAATTTCTTGAAACGCGGACGGCGCGTGCGGCGTCAGCGTGCAGGCATATTTTGTAGAGCAAAAGCGACATTGTATTTTGGGGAGTGGGAAGTTGAGAATGCAGGCGTGGCATTTGCAACACGATAGACTGCGAGCGAGCGGGGTGTGAAGGCAAGGAAGGAGCGGTGTTGGAACCTGAACCCCGACGTTCCCCTTGTGCCGATCGAGTCGCGCGGAGATAGGAGACGCGTGTGAGTGTAAGCTGGCTTGGCCTAGCACACATGAATGAACTCATGCCAACATGGTGCAGGGATAGAATGCTGACGCATGACCGCAAATGTCTCATGCGTCGTCCTGTCATCGTGAGTAGCGCTATAGGAAGCCCAATGACAAGCACTGAGTTATCTGCTCAGCCAGTATGGGCCACGTCTTTGCATACATATGATGTGCTGATTCCGATGACAAATGATTTTTGCTACACAGGCCGGGATGTTTGACTGGGACTCGCTGCTCGCTGCGCTGTACGCCCGACACTCGTCTCTTATACCGAGTGATAAGCCAATGCGGCTACCGCGCTGGGACTATCCTGATCACGAGGCTCTCGCGCACGGGCCGGACACCTGCGATGGGTACCGGACGCATGCTCTTCGCGACCTGGGCATATACGCTTATGTGCCCAGCGACGTATCGATTTTCAAGCTTCACGCGCACTTCCGCTCGGCGCACTCACCTCAGCCTTTTTCGTCAACGGTTGCTCTGCGCATGTCTGTCGGCCGGCTATGTCTTCTGGAAGAGTACCTGGCGGCAGGCGCGGCCATAATGCCTCGACTGCAGCACCTGCTGCTCGAAGTGCCGAGCGTGCGACATGAACCACGGACCGTGGTAGATCAACTTGATTGTCTCAGGGCGCTGGACAACTTCCTGATCTCAGCCGCGGGACAGCAGCTTCAATCGCTGGCATTTCGAATGTCGCCTTGCTTGCTATCGGAGAGACCTGCCCGCTTTCTGGCACAATTTCTAGGGCGCCGGGCGATGCCCATTCCAGACAGCCTAGAGGTTCTGGAATTCCAACAGAACCTAGGGATCAACGACAAGGCGGTGGAGCTAGGAATTGAGCCGCTCGTTCTCCTACCGCCCGGGACGCGGCTTCGCAGCGTGATGCTTTCGGCGAGCGACCTGGCAATCATCAACCCGGACAGCTGGAGGGACCAGCCGTACCTCACTCGCTTAGTCATTGCGGCCGGGCAGGAGGGAAGCGGTTGGAACGGCAGTCGTCGTCTGCGCGCAACGGGATCAACGGTCGCGCGGTCGATCTCGCACGCCGCGTTTTGTTGGCAGAGGACACTGAGGGTGCTGCAGCTGCACGGCGTCAACTTCGACGACCAGCTGGCGGAGGCGATCAGCGATCTCGTGATGCTCTCTCACTTGGACATTGTGCCAGACGCGCTAGACACGGCGAAAGCGAAGCTGATGGTCGACTGCGAGCACCCAAACCTGCTCGAATCCTCACTACGGCTGGCCGACGCAGACAGTGATGCAGATTTGGGATGCACGCGGACCCTGAGGCTCATCGCATTGCCTGGTCCGGCAGACGCGTCTCCGGCTGTCGAGATGGTGGAACTAGGGACGGAAACCTGGGACGACTTCTTCCTTCTGCTCCGGCTCTGCTTACCGTCGCTGAAGCTCATGAGAACGCTGCATCTGGGCGTTCGAGCGGGCACGAAGGAGGACATGGTGGCTGAGTCGAGCCTGGCCATGCGCGTGGCGCTCACTTGTCCGAGCATACAGCTCATTGGACTGGGAGGGGCCTGCGGATCCAGCGACGCGGAGCACGTTCATTGCGCAAGAGATTGTGCGTGCGGGGAGGACGGGGTGGACACCGAGTGCGCGGGCGAATTCGCGCGAATGTGCGAAGCGTGCTTTGCATTTTGTGACACAAGATCTCAGCGATAATGTAAGGCACGAAGCGCCACCAGAAAAAAACAATTGTCTTTGGCTGGCAAGAGCAGGGGAGGCGGCCGCGGTCGACGAGCACGGCTGACGGGTGTGGTAGCGTGGGAGAGTGATGGGGGACATCACACCGGGATTATCGTGATTGAGGACGGGGATTCCGGCTTGCCCTCAGACCGCGGTGTTAGCAGGAAGGACTGCATCGTGGCAAGACGACAAATAGACAGCAAGATGCACGACGCGGTCAAGGAGGACGGCGCGGCCGTCACAGGCGCAGAGATGAACAGAAGCAATGCGACGGCGGATGGGAGAAGCAATGCGACGGGCGATGGGAGATGCAAAATAAGCCGCCTGGTGCGCGCCTTAGTCCCTCCACGGGAGCGCTGCAGCGGCGTTCAGAATACTGACGGATGATGACCCTGGGTCACAGCCGATCGAGGTGTGGTTGGAGGTCCTGGAGAGCACGGACGAGGACACCGTGGAGGCCTTGCAGCGAGTCTGCAAGCACGGACGGCTGGCGGCGCTACGGCTGCTGTTCCCGAGCATGCGCCTGAGCCCGCACGAGCTATTCACGCTCGATGTCCACACGGAACTAGTGCGCAGAGCGGGGCGAGCAACGCCTTTCGACTTCACATCGCTTGTCCGCGTCGCCTGCAGCCTTGTGGATTTCGAGCCCCTCCCGCGCATCCTGGCTCGTACATTCCCGGCTGTGATGGGACTGTCGATCGTTTTGCGCCCTGTTGACTGGGGATACCAGCGCTCCGAGTGGAAGAACTTCGAGGCCGCGCTGCGACAGGTCGCGGAGCTGAGAGGGCTACGACGCCTGCGTTTCTTGTCGATCTGCCTTTTCGTCGCTCATGGACGCGGGGAGGATGTCCTGGACGCCGGGGCGCTCACCCTTCTGTCGAAGCTGGAACATCTGGAGTGCGTCAACTTGCGCATCAGCGGGGGGATCGAAGTTACGGCTCTGGAGGACTTACGGCTCGCGGGGACGCTGAAGGAGCTGCGAATGAGCGCGGAGATCTTCTCACTTGTCAGCCAGGAGGAGTGGGGACGGCTTGGCAACGTGCTTCGCAATGTCGCGGTGGAGGACGTACGGTCTCGGGGGCAGCTGTACAGGGGCTCGCAACGTCAAGCGGCGGACGTTTTTGCCTCTGCCCTCTGGGGCGCTACACCAACGTGGCGCTCGAGCCTAGGGACGTTGCGCCTGATGCACATTCGTTTGAACTGCGCCGGTCTCTTCGCGCTGGGACAGCTCTCGGCGCTCGTGCGACTCGACCTGCACCCGTCGGAAGTGCGACTGTCATCAGCAGAAGAGAACATGCTGGCGAAGGACATCAGCACGGTCGCCCTGGACGACCGGTGGTACAACGCCTCGAGGTTAGATGTGCTGGGGCCTGTGGCAGGCAGGATCAGCATGGCGGATAGAAGCGCGCTGTTGGGCCTCGTTCCCTCGCTGCGGTACCTGCTTACCCGCATAACAGGCCTTCGAGCGCTGCTTTTCGGGATCGGGCCAGATGCGTGGGGGCCGCTATCGCCTACGCCCCTAGAGGTGCAGGAGAACCACGTCGATCTGTGGTCGCTGCTTGCGCCGTACGCGCGGCGATCGCTATCATTCTGGCAACTGGGAGAGAGGGAGCTTAACACGAACGGGATCTACATCCACCTGCCATCCTGCGGGAGGTGTTACAGGATGCCATCAGGACGTAGATCTGCGGAGTGTCTGCGGGACGAACGTAGGCTGGACAGGTCGTTGGAGGAGTGGCAGGAAGGAGGAATCGATGCGACGCGAAACGAGTGCGAGCGTTTGGGCGTTGCCTATCCCTAGCGCCAAGTAGAGGCATGACGGGCTGATGTAAAGAGAGCTCACTGACGGCGCAATGTGAAGGGTACGAGAGGGGTGCAGAAAGTGGCCGGGGCAACGCGGGTCAAGACGTAAACGAGCGAGTGAGTGATGTGATGAGTGAACCAAACAAGCGACGCTTGAACCCATGCGACTACCAGGTCTTTGAAGAACTGAAGACAGAAGGCAGCTATACAAAAAGCATTCGGTGCGGGGCACAAGGTCAGTAAGGATCGACAGAAGCGCCGGGGAAGCGTGGCTGACACACACCTAGATGGCAGCAAGAAAGTGGGACACAGACTCGGCCAGAGCGAACGAGAAGGCGTCCCTTGAAACGGCGAGAGACAGCAGAAGAACAGGACGTGTCGAGGAGGGGCTGGGGGAGGGCGAAACGGTAAGCACGAGCCGACGCGCCTGTTGCAAATGAGACTACAATGCATAGCAGAGCGCGCAGCGGACTAGACCTCTGTCGAGCAAACGCCAAAGGCGAGATTCGGGAGACAGCATGGAAACCGAAGACCTGAGGCGAAAGCTTGGATGGAGTAGTGATCGAATCCGTCAGCTGGAAGCGGAACTGGCAGCGTCTCAGGACAAGTGTTCGGCACTGCAAGCAAGACTGGCAATCGCAGACGCAGTGAGCCACCCTGAAGCAACGGATAGGGGAGAGACAAGGTGGGTGATCACTCCTGAAAGCGGCGCTGAGAAAATTTAACTGATTAAAAGAGGAGGGGGACAGAATCGGACCGCAGGACTGGGCTGCGCGCGCACGGCGGCACTGAGAACACAGTGATGGGATCGATTTTCGTGAAAAGGGGCGCAGCAGCGGACGGCTTCTTCAACGGAGAAACAGGCGCGTACGAGCAGATGAACCTCGTGGAGCCAGAGGTGAAGGAGAACAAGAGCTGGCGCCGGGGAGGGGCGGAGGACAGCAGACCGACGGCGCACTTCATCTGGACGCAAGAGGAATACGGGACGCCGGTGCCTCTGGGACGATACAGCCAGCCGTATCTACGGGGATCGGCCTGGGAGGATTTCAATCCTCTTAAGCTGTGGCGAGCGGTGGACGGAGTGCGCGTGGCGCGCGGAGACGCGCTGTGGGCGCGCCTGGCAGAAGACGCCGCCAAACTGCCTTTCGAATTCAGAAGCAACGCGCAGCGCCTGGTAGTGAGCGAAGCCCACAGAGTCAAGCGGGGAGGAGCGGTTAGACCGGTGCTACCCATGGAGGGAGATGTTGCCGAGGCCGACGTGTGGCACCAGTGCGCCGACAACGCCTTGTACATGCCACTGGCAGTGCGGCGGCAGTACACATGGGACGCTCAAACGGGATGCCTGTATCGGGAGTGGGACGCAGGAGATCTGGGAGTGTACCTGGTCATGCGAGCGTGCGGTCCGGAGACAGGACGCAAAGAGGGGCGCCTCGACCGTCGCGGTCGAGCGAATCGCTGCTCAACAGCGGCATGGTCGGATCTGTTCAGACGAGCAATTGTGTGGGGGAGCAGTAATGTCGACGAGGCGGTGATGGGAGAGATAGGGGAGTACAGCCGGCCAAGACGTTACGATGGACCAGAAGAGGAGCGACCGGCATACTTGCACCTGCTACGGTGCGGCTTTGCAAGAGAGAGGATGCAGGAAGGCGGCGACGTGTGGGAATACGCGGGGAGAATGGAAAGGCTGGACAAGGAGTTCCAAGGCTGGCGCGAGCAGCTGGCAAGCGGCAGCGGAGAGACAGACGCCATGGGAGCAGTAGCGCGGGCGAAGTGCTTGATGGAGTTCGTCGGCGAGAGGCTTCCAGAAGGGCGACCAATCATTTGCTTCAAGGTGAAGGAGAAGGATCCTTTAGGCCGGGAGATACGCAAGGAGCTCGCGCGTGGAGCAGAGATAGGTGGGGCGGGAAGCGAGGAACAGCAGTAAAGCATGTCATTGAAAGACTACAACCTATTATACTGCGATGCAGAGTTGAC
Organism: Auricularia cornea; assembly: GCA_030578095.1. Taxonomy (NCBI): domain Eukaryota; kingdom Fungi; phylum Basidiomycota; class Agaricomycetes; order Auriculariales; family Auriculariaceae; genus Auricularia; species Auricularia cornea. The sequence goes on from JARLTE010000004.1 coordinate 1,419,697, forward strand.
AAGCTGGGAGTGCAGAAGGCGACAAAAGGCAGTGTCAACAGGAGGGGACTCATAATGAGGATCGATGGATGGTTTTCCGGGGGACGAAGGGGAGGCAATGGCAAGCTCGGACAGGGATTGGGACACCAGAGAGGATAGGGCGGCATTAACAAAAAAGACGACGGTGCGGTCGCAAGTAGCGAACTTGAGCGAGCGGACGTCGCCGTCAACGGCGGCAGAGAGGTGATGAGGTGCGGCTCGAGGGTCAAAATCTGAAGCGGAGTGCGAGAGGCCGACCTGCAGTAAGGCAGTCAATATGAAGACAAAAGGATATCACAAAAGGGATGGGCTTACAAGGAATCGGGAAGCACGGTCGAACTTGGAAACCGGCGGAAGAAACTGGGAGCCGGACATGCTTCGTACAAAGAGCCCAGCACGGAAGGACGGTGCGTCCGCACCAACAGCGGAAAGGCCGAGGAGTTCGGCGAGAGGTGTAGGGTGGCCAGATCCACGGAGATAGTGACGAATAAGGGTGCATATAGCATCGGCGAGTGGCTTGTCTGACTGTGCAACGGCGTCCGACGGCGCAACGAGGGCCGCAACGGTGTCGATGTCGATCGGGGGGCAGGTTATGCTGATGATCAAGCGGCGCAGTGAAGTAATGCGGTTGGCCATGCTGCGGCCGGGGTGCACGGACCCCAAGACAACCTGAAGGTGCACAAAGTAGGTGAGCGCGGCGCAGAGGGCAGAAGGGAAAAAGGCAAAAAAAAACCGACATTGTGGAGCTGGATGGCCTCATCAGACCCAGGAGCATGTTGGCCAAAAGAAAGCTCGAGATCAAAGCCGGACATGAACTTGGCCCACTCGCGCGGCGGAGCGTGCGTCTCAAGGTTGACGCCGAGCAGAGTGCGGCTGCGAAGAGCACGGCCGAGAGAGCGGTGTGACTCGGATGTGCGCGACTGTGTCTGGGGAAGGAGCGTGAATAACAATAACAAGAAAAAAAGGGGAAAGGAGGGCAGACCGAGGAAAAGCCAATGTTGGCCAAGTGTTCGTGAAGGGCGGCGGCTGCCGGGCTGGATTGAGGAGACGGGATGGGGTCCGTGTGGTGATCGGGCCACAAGCAGAGGACGTTGGCCAAAGGCGGGTCGACGAGGCGAAGGAAATCAAGGTCGTCGAGGAGCTCGAGATACTGAGGGTCGTCAAACTCGGCATGTAGAAGTATACGGGCAAACATCATGAAAAGGAAAACGGGCTGGACGATGGGGATGTAGCGCAGGCGGAGGAGGGCAATGAGGGCGGCGACGCCACCGGCGACGAAGGTTTGAGACTCGTCGTCGGAGATGCGGACGGCGAGTAGCTTGACGGGTATGTAGTAGGAGCCACAAGCCTGCCAGAGCCCTGGATAGAACTCCGGGTTGGTGAATGCGAGGAGCGTCTCGGTAAGAATGGTGCGCTGGATGCCGGGGCCGATGGAAACTCCTCTACGAGGGATAAGCGACCGGGGACCGGGAACAGGGAAAGAAGACAAAGACTCACATGTAGAAGAAGTTGACCGAGCAGCAGGCGAGCTGCTTGAGCGACAAGTTGCGGCAAAAGATGCTGGGCAGGTTGCAGGATGAGGGAAGTCGAGCGACCAACTGATCGCGGTCAATAACGAGCGAGGGCTCATTGGGTGGGAGCTGTCGGATGATATGCGACATGATAAAGCCGGGGGTGGGGACGCCGGGCGCCAGGGCTGGAAGACGAAGGTCGAGTCGAGCGGCTGGCGCGGGGAGAACAAGCGGCAAGCTAGCCTCGAGCAGGCGTAGGAAGTTCTGGCGATCGGACTGCCACGATGAGTAAGGATTGGGGCGACCTTGCTCGACGATCTGCACTTCAGGAGAAGCGGCACGTTGAGGAGCGACAGCGGCGGCGACGGCGGCGACGGGCGGTGGACCTGGAGCAGGACCGAGCGCAGGCTGGACGGCCGGGCGGGGCGGCGAGCGCGGCGGCGGCGAGCGCGGCGGGGAGGGCGGCGGCGGTGGCCAGCGTGGTGCGGGACGTGTGCGGCGCCGTGCGCGAGGTGCAGGGGCGGACGCAGAGCCGGAGGTGGGCGCCGAGGCAGGAGCTGGAGAGGCGGCAGCAGCGGGAGCTGGAGAGGCGGCAGCAGCGGGAGCTGGACGAGGCGGCGATGGAGAAGAGAGAGCATGGATTTGCTGGAGCGCGTGCTGCGGGTCCTGTGGCAAGGGGTTGAGTGTGCATTTACAATAGTAAGCTGAAGAATAGGACGAACCTGAGTAAAGGCGGTGACTTGCTGGAGAAAGCGATCAGCAAGCTGACGCTCGGCATCGGCGACCAGAGCGATGGAATCGGTAATCGACAAGAGCTCAGAGGAGGATGCTGGGGGCGGGCTGGAAGGATTACTGGCAAAAGGAATTATGGCGGGCGGCGGACGGGGCGGCGTGGCGGGGAGAAAGAGTGGAGAGGTCGAGCGAGACGGCGAGCCCAGGGGATAATTGCCGTGGGCGGGCAAGCGTGGGGGCGGGGGATCGACATCCATGGAGGACTGAAGGAATAAGTTAGTTGGAAGAAAAGCAGAGGGTCAGGGCAGGCCGGGCGGTGCGTGGGGAAGCATACGTACAGAGCTGTCATCGGAGAAAGCCGTCAGCTGATCGTCGTCGATGACGATGGACTCGTCGATGGACTGCCCAGTGCCGAGCGCGGGCGCGGGTGCGGGCGCGGGTGCGGGCGCGGGTGCGGGCGCGGGTGCGGGCGCGGCATAAGAGCTGCAAATGGAGGAGCAACGCCCAGGAGTGCGGGTGGGGGCATCGGAGCCGGGGTCGGCAATATATTCAATGGATTTGATGCAGTAGCAGGGATGGCAGAGATCGGCAGTGGCGACGACGGGGTCATTGGGGATGATCAAGACAGGCGGTTGGCTGGTGGACGCCAGGAACCATGACTGGCTGTCAAGTTCTGAGACAGAGGTGAGAAACAAAACAGCCGGAAAGACGAACGGTCAAGCACTGACCGAGGTAAATGTGACCCTTGCGGCTCACACTGGCGCTGGGGTTGCGAGCGAGCTTGAGGGTATAAGAGTCTTCGTCGACATTGTAAGAAGAAAACCTGATGTTGTTGCCGTGCTTGCGCGAGCGAACGATGCGAAAACGAGGGGTCATGGAGTCGGCGGCGCCGACTTCGCGAGGCATAATGACGAGGCCCTGCGAAGCGAGATGCTGGTCGAGGCGCCTGAAAAGAGTGCGAAAGAGTAGAGGAGCCTCGGTGTTTGGTGGTTCCGCATGAAAGTTGAAGGTGAGGCCGCAGGCGGACATGCGATCGACGAGGGATGTGTAGTGACGCTCACGGAAGTCCATGATGTTGAAGCGGGGCGGCAAGTCGAGGTCGTGCAGGCGGAACGGCGCACGAGGGGTGAAGATCTTAGAAATCTGGAAATCGAGGGAAGATGAGACAGAGGGACAGAGAAGGAACGGCAAATCAGAGAACGCACGGTGGTGGGAAATACGAGCACGATGGTGTCGAGTGTCATGTTCTTGGGGCGACCGGGGCCGGGAGGAGCAGGCGCAACAGGGGCGGGTGGGTGCTGCGGCTGGGCGGGATGAGATGAACTTGACGCCGACGACGACGGCTGGGGCGAGAAGTGGGGTATAGAGGCGGGTGCGGGCGTGACGCGAGCAGCGGTCGTGCCGCGGGGAAGGACGCCCGGCGCTTTGGTCTTGCTTTTGAAGCTCTTGTTGCGCTGGTTGTTGACGGCGGACGTGCTGAGAACGCTCTGGAGTCCAGTGGCAAACACGGAAAAGCGAGCGGCCTGCGCGTTTTGCGCAGGAGGCGCGGAGGCGACAGGAAGCGCGGAGGCGACAGGAAGCGGCGCGACATGGGCGGGCTGAAGCAGAGACGGCGGAGGGTGCTGAGGGACGGCGGCTTGGATTTCAGGACTGCAGAGTCAGGAAATTAGGGAGATGAGACTGGGGGGAGACGGAAGAGACATACTGGTGGTGCAGAGAATGCGTGTGAGAGCAGGTGCAGAGGGTTGAGGACAGACGGTCTGTTTTTTGTCCCTGAGGTGGATTGTGAAGGGATGAGTACGTGAGACTCGAGGCGAGGGAGAGGAAAGAGACGCACAAGCTGGAAGCTGAGACACGGGCACTGCGAGCAGGAACGACGAGGAGGGATCGGCCCGTGCTCAAGGAACTTGTGAGGGCAGGCGTCGCAGCGTAGGTTGGGCGGCGGCTGGTGTGGAGGGAGTAAGTCGGCGCGAGCAAGGAGAAAGCTAGGAGAAATACAGACGTGTGAGAGGGGCGGCGCGCCGCGCTCGAGCGTGTAGTCGAACTCCTGGCAGCCGCAGAAGGAGCAGGCGGGGAGCCTTGTGGACATTCGGCGAGCGGGACGGCAGCGACGAAGGAGGGAAACTTGGGGCTCGAGCAGGCGAGGCAAGATGGACTTGGGGCTTATGTGAGGCGACGCGACGTCGGCTGCATCAAAGGGACCAAGTGGATAATTATTGAGAGCAGATATTCATCAACAGCGGGACTTGGAAGTGCATGGCGCGCGCGCGAGATCAGAGGTTCATCAGGGTCTTATCGCACCAGTGAAGTCAGATGACGGCATGTCGGAGCAATCCTGCCGAGAGATAATCTTGGCAGGGTGGGAATGCGGACGGGTCGGATGCGCGAGTGGGCTGAAGTAAAACTTGTGCTTATTGAGGTGCAAGAATGGAACGCGAGAATGGATTAGGATTTAGGTGCGGTTTGGCAGTGATGGCTGATGGGAATTAAGCAGCAATTGAATTGTGGACGTTCTGGCGTGCGAACGCACGCCGGAACGTGATGATCAGCGTTCTGGCATGTTGCGTGATGATTCTTGCGTATTTTGTTGAGAAAGAGCACGTTCCGGCGTGATTCTGACGAGAGAATGGACGCCGGAATGAACGTTCCGGCGTTGATGGGACGAAAATTGAAAGAACGCACGAGCGAACGGACGCCGGAACGGGCGATTTGAAAAAAATGGGGGCTTTTGTCCACATCCGCCCACCGTATCGCTTGATTAGATCACCGAACTCTCGCTCGCCCCCGGCGCCTGTGCTGCACCAGTGTTTGTCCTTCGAATCGCGTATCGCCGGTGCCTCGACGTTGCTGCATATGCTCTGCGCCTTGCCGAGCGCCGTGCCCACGTGGCACTGGTCTTGCCTGGAATACCTCTCTGCCCAATTCCGCCATCTGCTAGATCTGACTCGCACTGTGGGTATCATCCTTCTTGCGACCCACCTATCTCCGGGATGCACCACTCGTATCCCCGCCAACGGCAGCTCGTGCGCCCGCAGGACAATCTTGGGAGATCCATGCTACATTAATGGTGTGCTAGCACACGGCGCTCTCTATGTCTGTCTCTGGCACCCCGACCTGGTCAGCTCCAGGCCTGTCGATACTAGGATTGTGAACGGGATCTTAAGATCTAGGAGGCCGGCTTCGCCAGCAGGACACCTTGCTTGATCGAGCGGTTTCCAGATTTTGGATAGCTACTTCCTTTAAATAGCCGCGAGGTTACTTCTCTTGAAGTGTTACAGATGTGTACTATATGTAATGAGGTATACTATATGTAATGAGGTAAAAAGCCCTACCGTACTACGTAGGCGAGTCAGGATTGAGCGCTGGGGCGTGCTTCCCGGGCTATGAGATCGTTCATGTGCATTCCCGCACGGCTCGGGGGAATGGAAAATCGAGCGTCGTAGTAGGCTCAGCGTATCAGCCCATACAAATCAGAGCACCACACTCATCTAAGTCCCTTAAGCCTCTCTAATATGTAAGGAAATGCCGGTCCCTGGCACGGTAGACAGTCAGGAATGCGGGTAAGGTTCATGAGGAGGACCCTTCTGGATATAGGCACAAGACTACATATGTAGCACTTGGGGTACGAGGCTCAGCGACATTCTGGACTCGAAGAAGGGCTTCTCAGAATGGGATAATGATAAGCCGAGCAAGTTGTCTGCGGGAGCAAGTCTGAGCAAGCATCTTGGCCAAATTCTGGCACATCTCAGAAATGTAGGTGTTATTTAGTAGGTTGAAGGACTGTACATTGAGGTTGAGAGGCGCCGAAGAGTACGGGTAGAGCGTGGGAAAAGATTGTGTCACGGGATTAGTCATCCGGTGATACGTCGGAAAAAGGAGAAAGAAACGGCGGACATTTTGGAGGTGGGGTGACCTTTCAAGCAAGGTGATGGCGATGTGGCCCGGTGTGACCCTCACCCCTATGCTCCGGTGCATATTGTAATACGACTGAAGCGCCTGAATACCGCCCGGCTCGGGGACTTCTGCCGTGTTCCCTGGCATACTAAGCCGTGGATTGTTCACCGTGCTGTTGTACTCCAAAGAGCCGCGCATTGCTGTTGTTTCGAGAGCGGCGGAATCTCGAGGAATGTCGTCGGGGAGAAGACGGGCGTGCCGCGGGAAGCTCGACGAACAACGACCACGATGCACCGTATCCAGGCTCCTCTGAAACACAATGGCGTACGAATCCCGGGGATTGGACTGGCAGCGCTGTTGACTGATGGCCTTGTTTTAGCGTCGTCATGACCGCGTTGTCCTATTGTACCTGCCTTGACCAGATGGCAGATGTGTCTCCCATTTACACTCCCGGGTCCGCGTATATAAACCACCGCCATTCCATGCACACGCTTCACTCTCAAGATCGTTTTCCATGGCTCTGCCGGTTCCCGACTTGACGCTTAACCAGCTCGCCGAGCACTCTTCGCTTGTCTCGCGCATGCGGGCCATCTCCCGACGGGGGCGGGAGGTGGTCGCCTCGAAGCAATACAACGCGTCTACTGACCTCAATATCAAGATACGAAGCTGGAAGATGAACGAGGACGGGTATTACGACGTTCCCAACCTCTACCCGACGCTGGCGTGTGGCCTGTTCACACAGTGGCTCCCCGCGTACGACGGCCAGCCCGAAGGCAAGGAGAGCGGGCACTGGCGTATTGTCGCTCGCGGGTACGATAAGCTCTTCGACATCGGCGAGACTGACTGGACGTCGGTAAGTCTACGCGTAAATGACGCGACTTTGCGCTCATCCGCTTGTCCAGTGGAACTCGTTGGCCACCCACACCGAGGGCCCGTACGACCTTACGGTCATGTCCAACGGCTGCAAAATCTGCATCGCCGCCTTGACTCCCAACAAGTTGCTCATCGGCTCGAAACATTCGCTCGGGCCTTCGAAGCACGCGCCAGTCTCGCACGCGCAGATGGCCGAGTCCTGGCTCAACAAGCATTTGGAGTCGGTTGGCAAGACGCAGGCTGACCTTGCCGCGCGACTGTGGAAGGACAACTGGACTGTGGTGTGCGAGGTGCGGCTTTCAATTTGAACTGCTTGTATCACATCTGACACTCGCGCAGCTTTGCGACGACTCTTTCGAAGAGCGCATTCTGCCAGTTGCAGCCGATAAGACCGGCCTTCAGTTGCACGCCATCAACACTTCCCAGCCCGCGTTCGAGACCCAGCCGCCTGAGTTCCTGCAAGCCTTCGCGCGCGAGTGGGGTCTCATACCCACGGCGTACTTGACGCTCGACACGATCGAGGACGTTGAAAGTTTCACGCAAGAGTGCGCGAAGACCGGCTCGTGGGACGGCGAGGCCATCGAGGGCTTCGTCGTGCGCACCCACGTCAAGCGTGTCCAGTCCGCGAACGAGTGCAGCGGCAGCGCGGAAAGCGGCGCCCCGCCGTACCCACCCGGGCACAGTCTCTTCTTCAAGGTCGAATTCGACGAGCCGTACACGATGTTCCACGACTTCCGTGAGATCACGAGGATTCTTTTGCGAGGCGGGAACGGTGCGTCCTTCATACCATGCTCGATTAGCCGTGACTGATATCAGAACACAGGTGGTCCTCCTACGGTACCAAGCAGCATGCTAGGCCGCCTCGAGACGCGCGTGTACAAGCTCTGGGTCGAGAGCGAGATTCGGCGCGACCGCAAACAATTCGCGGGCTTTATGCAGGGCCACGGCATCATTGCGACGCGCAACCGCTTCTTCGCATGGATTAACGGCGCTGATGCGCCGGCAGTCCCTCCCAAGCGCCAGCCTCAGAAGGGCAATGTGCGCGCGGTGCCTGCCAAGGTCGAGAACGCAGTACCGAAGGCCGTTATGGTCACGGCGCCGGCGGCCGTTGAACACGCCGTTGTCAGCTCCGCCCCGCGCTCGACGTCGAAGTGGATAATCTACCCCGTGGGCATCCCCGGCTGCGGGAAGACGTCCATTGCGGTCGCGCTCTCGCACCTCTTCGGCTTCGCGCACACACAGAGCGACGACGTCAAGGTCAGATATTCTGCGCCCATCTTCCTGGCCAACGTTGCGAAGCTGCTCGATAAGCACGACGTCGTCATCGCGGACAAGAACAACCACTTGTCACAGCACCGCTCGGGCTTGCGCCAGACGGTCTCGAACGTCCGAGGGCCCGTGAAGATGCTTGCGCTCAAGTGGGCGACGAAGGGCGGCCTGCCGCGCAACACCGTCCATCGCATCTGCGCGGACCGCGTCGCGGCGCGCGGCGATAATCACCAGAGTCTGATCCCAGGCGACCATAGAACACACGAGGAGGTGCTGTGGCGCTTCCTGCGGGAAGCCGAAGACCTGAAGCAGGACGAGTTCGATGCTTGCATCGAGATGGAGGTGGACGACAGCCTCGAGGAGTCATTCGCGCGCGCCGTGGACGGTATCGTCGGCGTGATTAGCCTCCCAGAGCCTACGCAGGAGCAACTCGGCCATGCGCTGGACAAGGCGAGAGCGTACCGGGCGGCGAGCAACGCGAAGGCTGCGCCCCCGATGAAGCAGCCACGCTACTTCGGGCTCCTGCCCGAGGCCGACTTTGCCGATATCGCAGGGCGGCGCATCCTCGCGGCTGACGCGCCGGCGGAACTCAAGGAACTCTGGCAGAGCGCGATCGCGCACTCACGCGCGAATTACACGCTCGTCGTCGCCCGGCCGCACGTCACGCTCGTGCACGAGATCGGCGCGGCCACGCCGGAGGGGCAGGCGTTGTGGGCCCGCTGCGCGGCCCTTGCGCCCGACACGACATTCCGTCTGCGCTTCAGTGCGCTCGCGTACAGCGGGCGCGTGCTGGCCGCCGTTTTGGACGACATCCAACCGGGCGATGGAGACGAGGGTGCCCGCGCATTCGTCGAGCAACTGTCCGAATCAGCGCGCAGACCGCTGTCCGTCACGGTCGCGCGGCGCGACGCCAGCATCAAGCCCGTCGAGGCCAGGGAGCTCGTCGAGAAGTGGAGGATGGACCCCGGCGCAGCCAATACGATCGCGCTTGACGAGCCGATCGACGTGCTTGCGCGGGTCAGAGGTTTCGCGAAATGAATGGTAGATCCAGAGTGGAGATTGAAGTCGCATTGAAGTCATTATATGGTGCACTCATAATTGCACATATTATCCCGTCTGGCATCCTCGCGTATCCGCGTGCGATAGTCTAAGTTATTCGATTCAGAGGGACAATGTCCGGCTAGTACCTACGCGATTCAATGGGGTCAAGCGGCCAGGATGCCTATATGTGGCCTGGACCTGGCCTAGTCTGGCCGCCGGTGTCAGAAAACTTCAATGCCTGGAGTCGGGTAAGTAGGTAGGTAGATTCGAATCTGACAAGGCCTAGGGTGAAAACAAGGGGTGTGCATCGGCAAGATCCGATACAGCGACGGGGTGGGGGGTGGGGTCGGGCTCTGACCTTGTTCAGATTTTTTTTTGTGCCTGTCAAACATGCTGCGGGCTCTAGAATTGCTAGCTCTATGACAGAATTTGAATTAATTGAGCTCAAAGAGACATTAACACCCCATCTGAGTGGTCTTCTCGGTGGTTTGGTCTGTGGGCCATCGGAGAAGGTCCGGAAGCAATGATGCCATCCGGCGGTCCGCTCTCGGATTTGTCTCCGGATTGTCTCCGGGTGTGCTATCTGACGCAACGACGACGCTCCTGTGCACTCCAACGCGTTGAAAATACACGATATAGCTGCATTTTGACGTCATAATCATGCTACGGATCTTTCGGAAGCATTTTAATCAATGGATTTGCCTCCGGGGTGGGAGGGGGGTCCCAGGAAATGCTTGTTCAGATTTTTTGGGTCGCTGTCCCAGATTTTTTTTCTGCACACCCCTTGGGTGAAAACAACTTGAGCCGCTCAGCCGGCATTCGCCGAGCACGTGGCCGACACGCCCCTCGACTCTCGCCATCTATAGCATGACGCCGACCATTTCTGCAATATCCGTCTCACATCGCTACTCACTAGTGACCATCCGAGGCCCTATGCGCCGGCACATTCATAGCCTATCCGACGAGATCGTCCGGCAGGCGCTGGCTTGTCTGGACGCGCAGGGCCTCCGACACGCTGCTCACGTGTGCGCTCGTTGGCGCAGACTCGCGGCCAGTCTGTCGCGCTTAGAGTCCCGCCGCCATATCCGTGTCCCCGATCTCCCATGGAACGTTCTGAAGCACGTCTTCTTACTGCTTAACTTACCCGGCCTCAAGAGTGCAGCCCGCGTCTGCGCTCGCTGGAGAACTGTTGCGCTCTCGTTCTTTTCTGACAAATTGGGCCGGCGGCACGTTCATGACTTGCCCGCAGAGCTGGTCAAACAATCCTTCGCCCTCCTTGAATTCGATGAGCTTAGATACGCCGCGCAAGTCTGTGTGCGCTGGCGAGATCTGGGCATCGACCATCCTGGTTTCTGGAAGGACATAACGGTCAGGTCTGCTACGACGGGCTCAATGGACATGTTGGCGGCTCGCCTTGGACAAAGTAACGGCCGACCGTGCACTCTCGACATTGACATCGATTATTTGCATCGAAACGTCGAGTGCCGGCTGCTGTCGCTTATCATGGCTATCTTACCCACCGTACGAAGCCTACGTGTGCGACTCGATTCGTTCTACCTGTTAACTCTTTGGGCTGTTCTTAACCTTCCTGCGCCCGAACTGGTCGAATTCCGGCTCACACTTTATTCGCCGGACCGTGTTATGCCGCGGATTCCGCTCAACGCATGCATCTTCGACAATACACCTGGGAAATTGCGCCGCGTCTTCATACGCGATGTTCTACTCCCATCCTATCATTGCGGCGGCATTCCCGCTTTCTCAGAGTTGCGTCTTCTGGAGGTGATCCATGATGCTGGTACCGAAGGCGAATTTCCGAGCTGGCTCCTCGAATGGTGCCCCCATCTCGAGGAGCTTGTGTTCTTCAGCGGTTTCCCAAGGTTCACGAAGCAATTTTCTCCGAAGGCATTGGACACATTGGGGCGCATGACGGCACTAGATATCCACGTCGCGCCTGTGTAAGCTTCGCTAGATAGTCTAGTTAGTGCTTGCGATAAGAGACTTCTTAATTTTTCAGCGAGATCACTCGAGGTCGTGAGTGGTCAAGTATCTCTGAGTTCAAGAAGTTCTGGGGCCTTGCGATGCAGGCCCCAGCCTTATATACATGCGGTCGGTGGCTATGCTATCTATCCGGCGGACGATCAGTCAGGTGACTTACTGCGGACGAGACAAGGATCATGGCCTGGCATAGGGCATAGGTAGAACCGTACGTACATAGGAAGGAAATCAGTTCGCTGCATTCGCCCTCCTCGCGAGCGCAGCTCGCGAAATCAGGGGATGCTTAGGTAAATACATGGAAATCAAACAGTCTTGAAAGCAGTCTCAAGCGGCCCGAGGATGTTGTTGGCGAGGTACTCGGTGAGGAGCTGGTCGGCCGCGCCAAGATCCAGCTGCTCGAACTCATCGGTGACGCTGCCCGCGTACTCGGAGTTCGCAGGCGCTGCGGGGAGCTGAGCAGGCTCGGAGGATGGGCCCGCAACTGGCTCGGCCGGTGTGTTCTCGGGGAACGCGGTCACGGTGATGCGGGTCTGCGCGGGAAACGCACCCATCACAGCGTGAGGTTCGAAGGCGAACACCTCGCGGTCGGCGCCGTCGTTCTCGACGACGGAAGCGGGCGTCGGAGCGCGAGGAGTGATGGTGCCTTGAGTGCCGGCCTCCGAGTCGTTGATGACCGGTGCCGGGGTGCGCAGGCCGAGTAAGTTGTCGATCGGGTGAACGACGTCCGGTGCCGGGGTCATGAGGTCGATGGGGTTAGCCTCGTCGTGCACAGGAGCCGCCGGGCGAGGTGCGCGCGCGTCGAACGGAGTTTCGTCGCGCATGACGTGGTCGACGTCGACCGGGTCGCCGCGGAAGAGGAAGCCTGCGCGCGGGTGAGGCGTGTCGTGAGGCGGCGCGACCGGACTGGTGGGCCGGAACGGATGGCGATCACGACGGTAGGACGGGGGATCGTCACGGCGATGACCCGCGCCGTTGAACGGGTACTCGTCGCGGTTCCGCGAGAAGTGGACGCGCTCCGGCCTCGGGCGGTACGGCGCGTCTAGGACATCGTCAGAATAGAATAGGGGGGTCAAAGAGTCTCGGGGAGACGCACAATCAAGCTGGTGGCGCCGGTTTTGGTTGCGGCGACGGTAGCCGTTCGGCGGGCCACCACGGCCAGAGGAGTGCCCCATGGCGGCTATGGCGGTCTCCACTTGCCAGCGCGCGCCCTCCTGGGCGCTCTCAAGCATTGACTGGGTCGCCGAGAGCATGAGGCGCATTGCGGAGACCGGCATCACCTCAGATGAGTCCGCCGGGGCGTCGTAGATGCCTCGGGCCTCCCGCGCGAGCTTGATCTCAAGCTGGCGCGTCTGGAGCGACCGGCCGAGGACGGGGTCGACAGCGTGGGGGTTGACACGGCGGAACATGTCGTAGAGGAGCGGTACGTCGTCCGTCGGGACGGGCTTGTCGTTGTAGACGGCGCCCTCCATGAGACGAGCCCACTTGACGCAGGCGTCGTAGATCCCGTCGGACATGCCTGGCGGGCAGACGAAGGTCGACGGGCGGAAGTGGCGGACGGGGGCGTTCATAGCGAGGCGGAGGCGGCGAGCGGAGGAGGCAGGCGAAGCGGGCAAAGGTATGCGAGCTGGGGTTCCTCCCTGGCTCGATTTCGAGCCCGTTTTATAGTCGAAAGCCCTAGCGCGATGACGCCATGCCTCATGGCCTGTGAGAAAACGCGCCCGCATGGCCAGAATCCCAGGATTCTGGTCAGCGCAGGAGATCAGAGATGCGGCGGCGAGCACCGCCGATTCTGATTCCGGCCCGGGGATCGCCCCGAACTTCCTTTTTGGGTTGATCCCGCGGGCGTCGCAGAAGTCATCAAACGCCTGGAGCTGCGCGACGGTCGAGTAGTGCTCCTCGGTGGTAAACCCGTCCGACCAGCTCACGAAGAACACTGGCTCGTGTTTGGAGTTCCATCGATAACCTACTATTTCGCTCACGGTCTTCTCAAACGACTCGTCACCGAGACTCAGAATGGTTGAGAGGGACCGATCGGGGAACCTTGCGTCCTCATTCTCCACGTATTCCCTCAGCAGGTTTACGTGGAATGTGGGATGCAGACGTCGTTTGGTGAGCTCCGGGGGCAGTTCTAAGGTGTAGGCAGCGCCGGGAGTCACTTCTTTGACGATGCGAAACGGGCCAATGTATTTGGGCACCAGTTTGCGAGACTTCGTCTTGGGGATTCTGAGGTTCTTGGTACTCAAGTAGACCAATTGGCCAACGCTGAACTGGGCTTCTCGACGGTGTCGATTCGCCTGGGTTACCTGCGACACTCGAGTAGCAATTATGGCGTCGTGAGCCGTAATCATTGCTTCCCTCATAGTCTCCACAAACTTTTGCACTCCTGGGTACTTGCTTCCCTGGTTCCACGGAAGGCTTACGGGCTGTTGTCCGCTGTTGAGGTAAAACGGAGAGTATCCGGTGGTCGAAGATGTCGCGCAGTTTAGCGCGAACTCTATGGCAGGGAGTTTGGCTGCCCATTCCGTTTGGGCCTCACTCACACACTGGCGAATCATTTGGCCAAGTGTGCGGTTCGCCCTTTCTGTCATGCCGTCAGTTTCAGGGTGAAAAGCGGTGGACATCCGCAGCTCGACTCCTGTCAATTCATGCAGTTTTTTCCAGAATGCGCTCGTAAACAGCGTATCCCTATCGCTTACAATGGCTTCGGGTAAGCCATGGAGCCGATAGACTGTCGAGAATAAGATCTCGGCGGCATCGGGAGCCTTGTATGTAGTCCGAGCCGGTACCAGGTGTACCATGCTCGTAAAATGATCGATAATAGTGCAAATACGATCGTACCACGTATGATGCGTATAGGATTTTGGTAGCGGCCCTACGAAATCTATTCCGATAATCTGCCATGGCCGAGTGGGTACCGGGAGTGACTTTAGAAGACCCAGAGGTCGTTGGTTATCATCCTTCGTTGTGCGGCAAATATGGCAACCAGAAATATAATCTTTGACGTCTTTACTCATGCCCTTCCACCAGACCTCATGCCGGAGGAAGGCCAACGTCTTGTAGGTTCCAAGATGGGCGAGGACCGAGTGCGCCTGCTCGATTAGGAGATGCCGTAATCTCCGGTTCCCGATTTGGATGTCCGGGATGCACAGCTGTTCCCGCCCTCCATCACCGGCGGACAACCATACGATCTCGCGCCCTGCCTGACCTTCCACCCGAAAGTTTCGGTGTGCATGCGGGGCACGTATCACCTGACTGAGAGTCTTATCGTTGCCATACTGTCCAGCCAGGTCGCCAGGCAGATCTAACTCGGGCTCGGCGCTCGAGATCATACGCACAAGGGGCGATCCTTCTCCTGCATCGCCGCTCATGACCTGTTTGGGAAGATCTGCAGTCGATCCCTGTTCCTGCACTGGCGCTCCAAGTTGACCGGCCAAGTTAGGCTCAGAAAGCGCCTCTATACCCGTGGATTGCGGTTGACCATGGTTTATCTTGGCTTGCGTCACGCGCTCTGGATTGGCAGTTGGCGGCGTGGCCGAACGGCTCTGCCTCGAGGCAGCGCTGGCCTCAGGTGATATTACGTCCCGCCCATCGCGCTTCGCGTTCTCGAGATCTATACGGCGTATGACTTCGGGGACCTTGCTAGCCCCGCGCCAGATTTCCACCTCGCTTTCGGGCTCACTGGGTTCGCTGGCACTATGGTCGAGCTCTCCTCGAGAAAGCAGCCGCTTGGACTGGCTGGTCATTTCCGGAGTCTGCTGCGCCAACCGGCGGGATCGCCGGGGCAGTGCTGGATCACGTGCTTCCACGTGATCAGCCTCGTCGCCGACCGCGGTCCGGACTGCGCGAGTACTCAGTTGGTCATCGCGCCTGCCTGTCCTGGTGCCCGGAAGCGCCATTTTCCCCACTAGAACTGGTCCAGACAGGAATACATCGTCCTGGTCCGAGTCTTCCGGTTCGGGTACCATCTCGCTCGGGCTTCGTACTGTACCGGTGGGATCTCCTTCGTATAAGCGCGATAGGCCGTCGGCCAGTTTGTTCTTCTCGCCAGGTATATGGTGGATATCAAAGTCGAACTCTCCGAGCACATTTAGCCACCGGGCTTGTCTCGGCGAGACTTCCTTCTGTTTGAGGAAGTGCACGAGAGCTTGGTGATCAGTGCATATTCGGAACCGAGCACCATGCAGCATCGGCCTGAAGCGCTTGAGTGATTCTACAATAGCCAGGAGTTCTCGCTCAGTTGTGGTATAATTCTGCTGGGCACTGTTAAATTTACCACTCCAGAAGATAATCACATCAGCTGTACTGAGGCTCTCTCCCTGGCATAGGTATCCGCTTGCCCCGGTGAGAGACGCGTCTGTTACAAGGTTAATGGGTCCTTTGCGCATCGTATAATCGATGGCGTGCCTACGCTTCTCCCGATGAGCGTGCACAATTCGCTTGACTTCGTCAAACGCTCGTTGATGCGTGTCCGTCCATCTGAAAGCTTTAGTGGAACCGGTCAGCTGTGTGAGAATCCCCATAGGGATACGGATCCCTTTGCAGTCGTGCGCCAGGAACCCTACTGCTCCAATGAACGACATCAGTAGTCCTTTGGAGGTCGGTGTCGGCCAGTTAATCACTTTATCGACCTTATGGGGATCCATTTTGATCCCTTGTCGGTCTATGACGTGCCCCAGTATCTCTAATTCGTCTGCAAAGAGTTGCATCTTTGTAGGGTTCAGGAAGAACTTCTCGCGACGGAGAACCGCGAGGATCTTCCGCAGGTGCTCAACGTGTTCCTCAGCCGTATCTGAATAGACTATAATGTCGTCTAGGTAGACGTCCATAAAGACGCCTATATACGGGGCGAACACATGATTCATTAATGTCTGGTAGGTAGCGGGGGCGTTGCAATCGCCTATCTGCATTACCAGACTCTCCATCGTGCCGTCTGGGGTATTGAACATCGTTCGTGAAACGTGCTCGGGTTTAACACGTTTCTGCTCATAGGCGTCCTTTCCGTCGATGAGGCTGCGATATTGGTGCTTAACCACGTTCCGGAGAATCTCTTCGATGTCCGGAAGCGGCGCGGCAACCTTGATCGTATTCTCGTTGCGCGGACGGGTGTCTATCACCGTCCTAATGCGAATCTCACCGTCTTTCGTCTTGGGCTTGGGCAAGATCATGAGTGGACAACACGTGCCGCCCGCTGAGTATCTCCAGCGGCCGGTGTTAATGTAGTCCATCTTCTTCTGTATCCATACCGGTCTCATTGCATCTGGGCATCGTGAAGGCCTGTATGGGTAGGCCTTATTGACGTCCTTGAGAGGTATTTCGTGATTAATGGCCCGTAACGGCGGCAGCGGTGTCTTTGCAGCCTCGAGAAACAAGTCCGCGGCCTCATTGAAGATCAAATTTCGCAATTTGGGTATGTCAGGCTCTTTGAGCCCTGCTGCATTCGCTCTGGGGACAAGTAGCTCGGTCATTTCGCGGCCCTGCATAGGCCGTGAGGCGTTAGAGCCGATGTGTATCCGAGTTGGATTAAACCCGACCAATACCGAGTGCTGCCAAAGGAACGGCGTACCAAGGACAATGTCATACACGTCGATGTTTACAACATCCCACGTGCGGACCTCCTTGACGCCCTGATACTGTATTTCAACGTCGCACTCGTAGTTTATCTTCGAACGTGAACCTGAGACTGCGAGTAACAAGTCTAGAGGCTTTGCTTTAGGTCTCAACTTTAGCTTTAGTTGGTCCGCAAGAGTGGTCGAAAGCATGTCAGTCATACAGCCTGAATCAATGAAGGCGTTACATTGTTCTCCAGCGATCAAGACCTTTACAGCGATGGGCATGGGCAGTAAGCGGATTTCATGCTTGACGCGCGCCGCCCCGCGGCGCACGGACGTAATCTCCTCACGCGCTGCGGGCGTCTCCGCTCTCGTAGTCGTAGTATTCGTCCCGGTCGTCGCTGTCGTAGCCCGCGAACCTGACCTGATGCCTGTACCAACCCGCGCCATGCGCGCCGCGGCCATACTCCTCCCAGGTGAGAGACACGATCTCGCCCTCCGAGTCAGACTCTGGCTCGGGACTGCTGCGCACAGAGTCCGACGAGGAGCTGGATGACGAGTCGCTGACGGGGAGTAGGTCGGGGAGGCTGTCGGGTGCTGAGCCAGCATCCGATTCAGCCATTGGGCTAGCCGGCACTGACGGGGATTCGTCGTCTGAGCTGACGACCGTTTCCGGCGCTGCGTCCATCGCCTCGTCCATGTCGAGGTCGAGGTTGAGCACAGCCGAATCGACTTCCGGGCCCGGGCTGGAGCTGGGAACGGCGTCGCGCTCCGTCCGTGACTTGTCGAACTCGTTCTGCCACACCCAGTAGCGGTGGGCCGTGAGCTCGAGCTCGACGTAGTGGTTGGGGGCGCGGTAGGACACCCAGTCTTCTCCGGGCTCCCACTCTCGTGAGGCATCGTACCGCATGTACTGCATGCGTCAATAGACCGTTTTCTGCCTGCGCAATCCGCGCTTACCAGCGCTCCCGGCTTATGCAGCAGCTCGGGCTTCTTGACGAGGTCCCGAATGAGGATTCCCGGCGCGAGTTCCGCGGCGGTTGTCTCGTACACCAGGTTGGTAGCGAGATCGCGGACCCAGAGGTCTACCGCGTCGGTCTGGATAATGAAACGCTGGTCGCGCGGGTAGCCAAGGTCCCAGGCGTGGAGATAGTTATCCACCGGGACCCAGCATCCCTGCACGTACGATAGCGCGCAGCGGATCGGACGTCCAGAGTCGAACCACGGCGTCGGCTTCGTGCAGAGTTGGACGCGCTCGTCGAGCTGCGCGTTCGCGAGGCCGAGGAAACCGTAGATAATGCGGCCAATGTCGATGCCGTTCGGGGTGAAGTCGGCGCGTTTCACGGTGTAGACGCAGTTGCGCACATCGTCCACCACCTTGAACGTGCCTGGATGCACGTAGAGCCCCTGCGATCGGGCTGGGTAGGCGACGCAGAAACGGTCCGCAGGATCTTGCAGCTCTGCGCGGAACGCCGTGTCTTGCGGGAAGAACTCGAGCAGCGCAACGTGGATGGCCCAAGCCAGTCTCTCGTCCGGTGCACGAGTGTAGTCGAGCTGATCGTCGGCGGCGGCGAAGGCTGCGGTCGAGGGAATGAAAGCGGACATGGCGATAACGGCTGAGGTGCGGATGGAGGATGTGTTCCTCCTTCCCCGCCCTTTATACGTTCGCTCTGCTCTTTCCGGATCACCGCTTGATGCCGGAGTGGCAGACGCGACCCGAACTCCCGTGCGACGGGCCTCATGACGCAGGGGACAAGTCGGCGCCATGTGCCCGGCTTTGTGGCAATGGAAACACAACCCCTGCGCGCGGTGCTCCGCTTCCTGCTGTTCCGTCAGCTTCGCCCCAACTTTGAGCTCAGTTGGCGCCGCGTGACGCGAACCCTGACCTCCTGCACGTCCGCTGAACGTCGCAGCACTAGACTTCACGGAATCTGAAGAGGTAGGGCGCGTTGACGTGCTGTTTCGCCCTCCACGCCGATTTCCGCCGCGGGGGCGCCATCGACTCCCGCGGCCAGATTGAGAGCCTCGATTACTCGTCGAGTTGGTACTACGGGCAGGGGGATCGTCACGGAGTCCGTACGAGTTTCCCTGCTTCGTGAGCTTGCGCTTGACTCGCTCGCGCTTCTCTGCGCGCTGAGCGTAGATCAGCAAGGTGTTCATGTCATCATATTCGAGACTACGGCCCTTTTCCGCCCAGAATACCTGAATATAGCCGTCCACACCTTCCCAGAAGATGCGGCGAATGGCATATTCGTCCACATCCGGGTAACGGATGGCCAGCTTCTCGAGATCTTTGGCGAAATCCTTAATCGGTCGCCCTTTCTGTTTGGAGCGCATGAGTTTAGTCCTGAGCTCCTCGCGGAAGTCATCTGAAAAGAAGACTTCCCACATTTCTTGATAGAGCTCGCGCGTGGTCCAGGGATACGATCCTAGCGCGACGTGCTCCATAAACCAGTCCTTGGCTTTGCCCGTGAGAGCTCGTCCCATGAGACGAACTGCACGGGATTCATTCAGCTGTCTGGCGTCGAGCCAGTCATCCCATTCGTAAACAAAAGCCTCGTACTTTGAGAGACTCTCCTCGCCGTCATACGACGGCATTGGGAGCTTGAGGTTGCGAATCATTCGCCTTTGGCGCTCTTCTTCTTCTTCGTCTTCGTCTTCGTCATCGCCGTCGTCATCTGGATCTCCCGCGCCATCGGGATCGCCATTCCCTGCGGCGTCGGGGTCCTCGTCAGAGTCATCTTTGTCTGGCGGACCTCCGCCCGGACCTCCCCCAGAGCCTCCTCCGCTAGATCGGTTAGGAGGCTCGCCGTCACCCTTTCCAGGGCGATCAGTCTTCCCTCGAGTTGCCAGCGGCGAGGGAAGGATTCGAGAGGACTCACCGTGCGCGAGGAATGGCGCACGGCGCTCAACTGGGGCGGCTAGTCGCCCATGCAGTATCCCGCCAGGCGGCTGCGACGGTGCGTTAGTCCCTTTGGGCGCGCGCACGTATACGGGTCGAGGCTGACCCGCTGCCAAATCTTGTCGCGTAATCTCGCCGTGCGTCGTCGCGGCAGGTGCAAAGAAACTTCGTCCCAGGCGGGCCATCCGTCCGAGAGCCGAAACGGTTTCACCACCAGCTGATGCCGATGGGGCCTCTCGTCGAGACGAGGCATCGAGTGGCGCCTGAGTTCTTGTCTTGGGTGCAGGAGTGGGGGTCTGAGGCGGCGCCGCCGGCCGTGGCGTGCTAGCGCTCAGTTTGGGAGTTTGCGGCTCATTAGGCCGCTCCCGAGGGTCTCGTTCTTTTCCTTTACGATTTTTCTTACTGTCAGTGGCCTCGTCGACGGCCTGTTGGACTTTCGACGTATCAGTCACCGTACGAGTGACGGCCATGACTTGCGGGCTGTGAGTGTTACGGCGGGGACCCGTCTTGCCCGAGTCGATAGGACGGCCCCATCCGTCGTACCAGCCCTGTTTGAACGAGTCAAAGAAAGAAAGATTTCCCCTGCTTTCCTCAGGGATATCATCGGCCACGCTGACCCGATCCTCTGAGCTGTCAGAGTCGGCGGCGGGCTCATACTCAGGCGGAGGCGTCCGGGTCGGTTGGATGGTCCTTGAAGACTCGTCTTCTTCAGGCCCGGAGTCTTCAGGTATTACTGATGGGGAGGGCGTGTCGTAGACGCTCTCCTCCTCGTCCGACTCGTCAGAGACGTCGAAGGTAACCGATTGGCGCAACCGCGATGAATGCGCGGTTGGCCTAAATGTTTCCGACGTGACGCTCGCGATCGATTCGCGGCGTCGAGAGGGCGTCGGGGTTCTCAATGAGTACGTGGATGGGTAACGCAGCTCGTCTTGAACGAGCTGCGATGCGCGTTGAGTGCGGGGGGTGACGAGCTGTTCAACGCCGGCGGCGAGAGCGTTTATGATAGATTCAGCTATATTCCACCCACCTGCCTCGTCGGCAGGGGGACCAGCTTGTGCATATCTCGTACGACGTACAGGAGGCCCGCCTAGCACGGGCGGGTCCGTTGTTCCAGCGCGCGATGTATGCGGCGCGCGCGGCGTAGCGCTATCAGACGCGAGCTCCGGCGCTCCAGCGTCCTCCATCGGGGAGCGATGGGTATCCAAAGGCGTTGCCCCCGCGGGGTCGCCCTCCGTCTGCAGCGGTGCAGCACGGGTGTGTCGTCCAGGTTCGGGGCCCGGTGGCCCAGCGCGCGTCCGCGCAGACGACGGATCTACAGGTGCAGTAGCACGAGGACCCTCAGACGGGGCCCTCGGCTCATTCGTGACGGTGGCCGATGGGCGAGCTTCATGCCCAGACGGTCTAGGCGCACCTGGGGTAGGCGTCGGTGACGCTCCGGGCGACGGCGAGAACAGCGCGGCCAGCCGACTGGCTGTCCGTGCTTTCACCGCAGACACCTCTACTGGGGTGTCTGGCCCGGTGGGTTCGGCGACTTGGTCGCGTGCGCGAGCGACTGGGTCGCGGTGCGGGGTGGTAGGAGCTCGAGAGGGGACGGCGGCGGCGGCCGCTGTCGGCTGCAGTCCGGAGGCAGATGGTTGACCTGCAACCTCCTCTGCCCGAGCAGCGGCAGCACGCTGCTCCTCCCGTCTCTCTCGCTCTTCCCGGGTATAAGAGGGTCGTTTGGGGTGATCA
Organism: Auricularia cornea; assembly: GCA_030578095.1. Taxonomy (NCBI): domain Eukaryota; kingdom Fungi; phylum Basidiomycota; class Agaricomycetes; order Auriculariales; family Auriculariaceae; genus Auricularia; species Auricularia cornea. Next base: position 1,441,212 of record JARLTE010000004.1, read on the forward strand.
AGTCCAGACGTTCCCGACATATTTAGCTTAGATAACAGAGATGGGGGGTATACTCAAAAAATGTAAGCTTCGCTAGATAGTCTAGTTAGTGCTTGCGATAAGAGACTTCTTAATTTTTCAGCGAGATCACTCGAGGTCGTGAGTGGTCAAGTATCTCTGAGTTCAAGAAGTTCTGGGGCCTTGCGATGCAGGCCCCAGCCTTATATACATGCGGTCGGTGGCTATGCTATCTATCCGGCGGACGATCAGTCAGGTGACTTACTGCGGACGAGACAAGGATCATGGCCTGGCATAGGGCATAGGTAGAACCGTACGTACATAGGAAGGAAATCAGTTCGCTGCAGCCTGGGGCCAGGGCAAATTTCCTAGCCCAGATGCCTCTCATTAACTCCATCCCTGTTGTCACCATGACGACGCCAGACTTTGACACTGCGTACGACTTCATTCTGCCGCTCTACTCTCCGTTCAATCTCGGATTTATATCCGGCAACAAGCTGCACTTCCGGCTTGAGCTCGAGGACAATACTTCCGGGTATAGACGAGTATTTGCCGAGCATATTGCTACGTATGCGCGAAGCCCTGAAGGAAACGAGGAAGCCAACCCGCTCCTCGAGCATCCCGAGTTATACAAGAAGCTTAGTTCCCTCGTGATCTCTCTGTCGCTCTGGGATCTCGTGCTGCCATATCTTGGACACTACGCGAACGTCTCGAAGCTCATCCTGGAGCTCGACTCGCCGACTAGTCTTCCGGTGCTCCCACGAAAGAGCGCGTTGGCTTTTCAATGCATCGAGTCTCTCGTATTGCAGGCGCGCACGGGATTGGACTTTGTCTCAGCACAAGCCCTCGTCGAGTTCGTCGACCAGACGATCCAGGCTCCTCAGTGCCGCGCTCTTGAGCTGGAGCTAGTTTGGTTCGACGGATCGCACGACGCAGCCCTGGAGCGATTCGATTCGATATCATATTCTCCCGTGATCCACGCTCGACGGCCCATCACTCGCAAACCGATAAACTAAGTACATTAAGCCAACGTACGTAGACCAGAAGAAGATGGTGCGAGCGTTAATGGAATCCTCGCAGACTAGCTAATACCTCGACCTCGCCCGATAAGTGAATACGGCCGACGCGTTGGTCGCCGCGGTCCAGAGCTAGCACGAGAGCGACCGCTTCCCGTGGCGCCACGGTTGGTGCCTATCCGGCTAGAACTACGTGCAGCTGTGATAGGATGCGTTCGGGGAGTGATCGGACGAATTCAGCGGCTTCGTCTCCGCCACTGGCGGAAACGCGAACTTTGGCTGCCATGATACGGTGATTGAAGCACAACATCCCGAACGATGCCCTGAAAAGTGCTGTCGCGGGTAGGAGAGCGCAGAGGTCCACGACTGTGTCCAACTCGGTGCTCGAAAACGCGGCCATCTTGGGATGCACGACAGTCAGGTGGGGCTGAGCATACACTATATTCTGCGGGTCTTGGAGTACTCGATTCCGGCGAGAGGCGAGGCTCGATTTCCCAAACTGCGCGGGCGGGGGTGTGCCCGGGTGCAGCGTACGTGCCACATTCATCGCAGCAAGGATGGCCTCCTGAGACAGTGGTTGCACGCCAAGCGGAGTAGCCAGCATGTCGAAGGCTCGCGTTAATGACCCCAGAAGACTCTCCCCGTAGGTCATGGAAATGACGTGGGCGATCGCCGACCTCAGAGGCCTGCAGCAGTTCGTATTCCGAATTTCCCCGGAAGCACGCCTCAGACGACTCGCAGCAGCAGTGCCATGCAGCGAGGCTTTTCCTAGCCTAAGAGCGCAGATTCTATGAGCTTCAGTGCGGTTGGCGTTGCTTACGCTCCGATCGAATGCGAGGTGCATTGGCTTGATTATGACGCGCTCCCATAAGTATAGCCTTGCGCAGCTTTTCGCGGCGTGTAGCACGATGCCACGACCTGTAAGATTTAGCGAAAGTACATACACGAGGGAAAAACATACCCATCCACGACGGTGAGCTTTCGAGACGTGCATGCCTTCTTGATAGCTTAAAATAACATCTGCGACTTGGACTCTATGCCCTTGAAGGAGTCACGACACTGATCCTCGAGACCAGAAACAACGATTATGCCCCGTTCTCCCCGGAAGACATCGTAGCCTTTGTGGACTCGGTGCCTCAATGCCGCACTAGAGATGTACCGCGGGCTGTTGAGGACGCCGGTGGCAAGCCGGTAGACGCCCTTGAGCAACGATTTGATACTTATTACTCACGTGTACACTGTATGCGGCCAATCAATAGTATCACTTCAGGTTTGTACTAGGATTGACTATGTATCTTGACATCTACACGGCTGTGGGTGCATGGTGGCTGCAGTATTGGACGGACGACATTCGGCCGGACCAACCGTACGAGAGCACGCGGCGGTGCCGGCGCCTCATGAGGCACCTGTCAATGAGTGGGGCAGAAACCAGGCAGAAACCCAGGCGGCGTCAAAGTCAAGTCAAAGTACATACGAAGTACATACGAGAAGGAAGTATGTAGTTTGTACGACTGCTATTTCTGCTTGCACTGGCAAAATTTACTCTCGGTGCGGTACAACACCCTTTGGATCCTGCGGATGACTTCTTATTATATCAGTGTGCATTTCGGGACTATTCTCCTTTTATGGCCGGCGCTAACCAAAAGCCGTGTCCCCGGGCCGGGAGCGCTGCCGCGTGTTCGAGCCGGCACGTGGCCAACTCGTCTTCAATCTTGCCAGCGCTCGCCATCCGCGCGACCGTCCTCAGACATGAAAGCGAACGCATCGTCAACATCCGTGCTTCATCCTATGTCTCTAATGACGATGGGTACATTCACACGCCGTCACATCCATGCGCTACCCGACGAGTCCCTTCGTCACACCTTATCATATCTACGCACGCGAGACCTTCGCGAGGCTGGGCGTGTGTGCGTTCGCTGGCGTGGACTTTCAGCTACGATAATCTTGGAGCGCGACGACGAATCCCGCGTCGGGTGTCTTCCCTGGAACGTCCTGTGCCTCGTTTTTGCGAAGCTAGACTTGATCAGCCTCAAAGCTGCATCATGTGTCTGCGTTCACTGGAGCAGTATTGCCTTCAGCTATTTCTCTACACAGATGGGACGGCGCCATGTCCACGATCTACCCGCCGAGATTGTCAAGCAAGCCTTCGCACTCCTTGACTTCGACGATCTCCGATACGCTGCCCAGGTATGCGTTCGTTGGCGTGATCTCGGCATCGAGCACCCCAGTTTCTGGCAGGATGTTGAGATACGGTCTGCTCGGGATGGCTCCTTGGAGCTTCTAGCTGGTCGACTGGGCCAATGCAATGGCCGACCGTGTTCTTTGACTGTCGACATCGACTACATGCACCCGAACATCGAGACCAAGCTGCTTTACACCATTAACGCTGTCATGGCCAATGTCCGGACACTCTGCATTAGCCTTGATTCGTTCTACCAGATAATGCTGTGGCGCCTGCTTAATAACCCTGCTCCAGAGCTGGTCACCTTCAACCTGAAACTCTACTCGCCCGACCGCATTTTATCAATGATGCCCCTCAATCCGTGGATATTTGATAATACCCCGGGGAAATTGAGCGAGGTTTTCATAGAGGATGTTTTTCTCCCCTACACTTCCGACGGGATTCCTGCATTCGCAGGCCTGCGACGCCTGAGCGTGATTCATCCGCTCGGCATGTACGGCGAATTCCCGTCACTCATCATTCAGCACTGTCCGCATCTCGACGACCTCACTGTCTTCAGTGGCGCGCTCGAACTTGTTGGCAAGTTTACCCCTGCGGCCCTGGACGTTCTTTCGCGCATAACTTATCTCGATGTGCGTCTCGCCCCGCATGCTCTCGTCGACTTCGTCGCCCAGATGCCTCTCACCAACATCATTCCCATGATCATTTTATCGACGCCGCCTGACGAAGACGCCATCTACGATTTTCTCTCTCCCTTGCGTCACCCTTTCAACTTCGGGGTCATCGCGGTTGGCCGAGGCGAACTACGTATCGTCGTAGAGGAGGAACGCTCAGGGCACATCCGTGCCTTCGCAGAACATGTCTCCTCGTATACCCAGGAAGCTGGTCCAGATGGGAACTGCGCGGTCAACCCTTTGTTTGGAAACCCCGAATTCCCAGAGCAGCTGTTGTTTCTCAAGATCTCGGCATCTGTGTGGGATATTATGGTGCCGCACATCTCCTACTTCACGGTGGTCCCGAAGCTCGTCCTCGAGTTCAGTGACCCCGTCTCGCCGATTTTCCCTCGCAGACGAGTCGCATTTTCGGGCATCCAGACTTTGGTGCTCGAGGCCCGAAAGCGGCTCACCTTCGTTTGGGCGGAGGATGTTCTGGAATTTGTCGACCGCACCATCTCTGCAGGCTCATGCCGTAGTCTTGAGCTGCTTCGCGTGTGGATCCGCGGCTCGAAGGGCGCTCGAGCTTCTATTGCGCGGCGGTTCGACTCTGTAGTATACAACCCACATGGAGGTACCGAGCGACACCTCGTTCAGAAACCGTGACTATATAGCCTTTATACGAATAGACGACCTTCACGAAGCGTTTCGAGTCTGAAGGATGTCGGCTCTCATCGAGCCATCCCGCGTAACCGAGCAACCGTGCAAATCTCCTCGTCAAGCTGGACGACGTCGATATTGGGATCACCGCGGCGTAATGCCCCAAGCAGTGCAGCTGCTTCATGAGGATGCACGAACGAGCTCTCCCGCGCGAGGACGACGTGAAGGTTGGCCCTGATAGCGTCAGGAAGAGACTGGGCGAAGCGGAGCGCGTCAAGATTGTCGTTCGAGGGAGTGAGGTGGGCTCTCGCAGCGACGATACGCTGATCGAAGAACACTTCCCTCAAGGATAAGCGGACCAGGACTGTTGATGGAAGGGCGGCACACCGATTGATGAGTGCGGCCTCCTCGTCGGCGGATAGGAGCGACATAGCAGGATGTGTCACAGTCACGCGAGGACGGACGTCTAGGATACAGTCCCGAGGGAAAGCTCGACGCCAGTGGGCGCTGAAACGCGATTCGAGGAACTGCCGATTGTCCAGTAAGGTGGTGAGCACCGCGCGGCCGTCAATCTCTGGCAGAAGGGCGAAATGCCGTAGCTCCCCAGGGACTGATGGGCCGAGAGACGAAAGACGCGGCCCACGGGGTGTGATAAGCATTTTTGTGACCCGTCCAGCAGCCTCCAGAATCGCGTCCCGAGTCGGAGGTCGGATTCGAAGCAGCCTGGAAACGACCTCGACAGCGCGAAGCAAGGAGATAGACAAATCTTCGTCGTAGTGCATACGGACGACATGTTCCGCCTCGCTTTGTTCTAGGGGATCGAACTCCGCCAATGCGTGCTGCACAATGCGATCTGCAGCAGTAGTCGTGAGAGAATGACACTTCTCTAGACGTGCAGAACATAGTCGCTGGGCCATCGCATGAATTCCTCGAGGCAGGCACCAGTTGAAGGCCAGAACGTTGAGTTTCATCTGGGTTCGTTGCTTGGCAGCTTTGCGTAACTTGGCCCGACGCGCTGCTCGATGGCAAGACCTGTCTTGCGCGCTTAGAGTTCGGACATCGAAGGAGAAAAAGAAATGCGTACGCGTCGACCATGACGATTTGATGCATTTTGCAGTCGCGCGAGATACCAGCAAAGAAACGTGCTCGGGCCTGTTTCGGTGGTAGGGCGTGGTCGAATTGGATGCGGCGTATTCCAAACAGCATCGATAAGACCTCGAAAAGAGTCGTCTTACCTACATAAGGTCGTCATTATATGCTCTGATAGGAGAAAGACATGTACCAACCGCAGCCAGGGAGCCCGACGAACATGATCACCCATTTGGTATCGGATAGCCTGTTGCTCAACGGCTTGCCGTCACTGGTGGCAACAACACGAGCGTGGGCGTCGGAAACCCGCTCCGATGCTTCATCAGTCTGCGACCAAACTATGAATTCGTCCCTGAGAGCGAAAAAGCCGCGCCCGCGCGCGAGCGACGCGCGGAGCTGGGCGTCTGATCTCAGGCGCTCGGTCACCCAGAAGTGATACGCAATTGTCTCGTATCTGCTCAAGATCTTCGGAGTGAGTCCTGCGTCTGGGTTGGGATCTGACAGTCATATTTAGAGCAGAAGAGTGGTTCGCTTCTGGACAGGACACGTACTTTGGCCGGCTATGGCAGTGCGCGTAAGCTCGCGGTACGTTCGCCAGAGACCAAAAGGCTCGTCGAATGGATACTTGAAGAAGATAGGGCTACCCACTGGGTGCGGTGGTGGATAGCACACGCCGGACGTGGCCGCCTCACTCCCCCCCGCGCCGACGGTAGCGCGAACCACCAAGCCCGCGACGACTACACCGTTCCATCGACCACATTCGTACTGGCAGTTCAGGATAAGATACTCCAGCTGTGAAACTGAATCCAGCGTTTCGTATGGTACTTCACGAAAACCCCAGTCTCCCGCAAAGGACGCGACGAGACCCGGATCTTCCGGATGAAACAGGATGCTGCGCCTATTCATCCCGTGAAGATAAAGGCCGGCCTGCCCTTCCGGGACGGGAAGCACGCGTTCTTCGAGGTCGTTATCCAGTAACTAGGAGTGGTGTGTAAGTGGTAAGAACGCTATCGTGCCATCAAGCTGCTCACCTGACACATCAGCGTCCAGTTATTTTGCCAGAGACAAGCCGCCAGCTCGGTCGGCGATTTGCCGATTCGTTGAAGCTGGTGGAGAAGCCAATGCTCTGCCTTCTGGGCGTGGAGAGCTACACGACCCGCTTGCGGAGCCACAGCGTTCTTGGACGAGACTATCAGTTCCTCCGGCGTAAGCGCCGCGATCATGATCGAAAATCCGTCCAGCTTCGCGGAGACAAATATTGGGCCAATCATGTAGTCAAAGAAAGACGGCCACTACAAGAACGATCAGCCTGTCGGACGCCGTGCTAAATGGTAAATATGTACCGTCGTCCAGGGCGCTTCGTCGATTGAGTACAAGTGATCGTACGGTCGAAGTAGGATCTTGTGCGAAGACATAGCACCAACCTGGCCTTGATCGCGAGCCATGTCTTCGATCACGTTCTCCTGCATCCAGATAGACTCAGCGAAGATAGGTGGCGCTGCTAGAGAAAGGGCGTCAAAGGCGGGCTTTCGTATTGCCCAGCGAGTGATGACATGCTTGCTTGGAGTGCGAAAGCAGCGGAACGTGACGAAGGACTCGTCCTGCGCTGCCTGGTCCGACAGTGCCTTGATTAGTGCACTAGTCTGCGCGGCATCGGTATCACGGGGATCTGGAAGGCCATTCCGCTCGGCAGCAGACAATGGGACCATCGTAGCATCATGCGCAATGAGAGACTGTGAGGCTGACGCCTGCTTTGCATAGCAGCTGCCGTCCTCCCGTTCCAGGGCCGAGTAATGGGGAATGGTCTGCAAGACGGAGACGGGGAGAAGCGCCTGCGGCACATCGCGGGAGTCTGAGGTATCGCTTGCCATTGGGGAGTCGTGAGTTGCCGTGAGAGTCGACGTGGCTGGGGTCGAAGGAACCATCGCTAGCGCGAGGGCCAGCTGGGCTTCGCCAGGGCATTCCAGATGCAGGATGCTGGCGATGCCGGTGACAACGCGCCAAAGAGTGGTAGCGATATCCTCGTCAAGAGGGAGGGCAATGCATCCGTGCGTTTCGGTAGGATGGACCGGTTCGAATTCGGAGATGGAACGCCAAAGTGACCCGCAAGCCCGAGCATCTGAAACATCGACGCGGCTCGCACACAGAGCATAGGCAGCGGCCATGGACATGGAGCATACATCCCAGCTCAGTGCGAGCAAGCGAGCACGCGCACGAGGTGTCGTGCCGACGTTGCCAGTGACCGCCTGTAGCGCCCGGCGATCTTCGGCAAGGTGATTGTTTCTGTAGACGATCAATGTCATACCTCACTGCCTATAATCGCAGGCCCCATACCCGTCTACAATAACGACTCGGTGTTCGCCCAGCGCGGCAGCAAGATGGGAAAGGTATGTCTTTCCAGGCCCGGTCAGGTTTCCACTGCCGTCGATGAGAGCAACGGGGCGCTCCAATCGGGCAAACCCAAACAAATGCTCCAGCACGCGCGCAATCCTGCTTCGGCCTGGCACTGGTTCAGGAGACCGTAATTAAGCGTCACCGAAAACCTGACCTGTACCGGGTACTGCGACAGGGATCACGATCCACTTGTCTTCTAGAGGCTATCAGGAGATATTAGCGGACGCCGTTCTACCTTGATCTGGCATTGTCCTACCTTAGCAGTGGCGGACATGAACTAGCGATCAAGGTACTGGCGGAGGGACGTCTGGGTAGCTACAGGCGCGTCCTCAGCAAGATATAGGCGTCAAATCTGCACGCAGTAATCTCGCAGGAGATGAGTCAGATGAGTACAACAGGAATACAATCAGCGCACATCTTCCCGGAAGTACAACCCGACGTCACTACATACCTATTGTTCAATTGTTTCAACGAAGAGCGGGTACGTTGTCATCCCAACAGGCTGCCACCATGGCTCGGTCTGGATTACGAGCAGAATTTGGAATCGCCGAAGGGCGCTGCCGCACGCAGCAGCAGCAACAACACTGAACAGGCAGAACAGGAAGTCAGGGGCTCGGGTTGCGGACGCAGTCCGACTGCTCCCGGGCCGACTCGGAGCCGTCTGCAACATTACCTATTACGGTCATGTCGTCATTGTGTCTCGCGCCCTGAATCACAGACCTATGCCTATTATAGACTCAGAGCATCTATATAGCAAGGAGTCGGCCCGCTCGTCCGCGAACTTGCACATAAGTACTTCCGAGTTCATCCAAACAGCGCAACTCATCAGATCCACTTGGCCGATGAACGAATGGAACTAGAGTTGATATATAAGCCCTGAAAGAGTACGAATAACGAAGCTAACAACGAACTGCTGCGGCACCTGCGAGAGATACAGAAATGGGTGACGGATTACGAAATTCATAAGCCTTGAACGACTGCAGCCGTCCCGCAGAGTGCGCGGTCAACAGCTGGGGTGAGAAGTTGTAGTAAAGAACGTCGGCATGGAAGGTACAGATGATCAACTCGAGCGTGTGTCTCTGGAGGCCCTGGAATCCGGCTGGCCTTCGCTCTGCGCCGGCGAACGTCTTGCCTTGAATTTGCTGATGGTCGACCGCAGAGAGGAAAGCATGCCGCGCACAACTTTGGCCGGTAAAGTGGCAACTGAAACTGTGAGTCCTCAGTTTTTCAAGTAAGAGGCCAGACGAACCTTTTCGGACGGTCTTGTTCGGCGCACGCAAGGATGCTTTCAGCGCTGAGGAGGTAAACCGCTTGCGAGCGGCAGGGGGCACGCCCGGGCGGACATCCACCGGTATCACAACAGTCGGTTGGCTCTCTAAAATACAATGACCAGTTGGTCAGCCCGCATGGTCGGCAAAGTCAAGACTTACCGGCTGGCATGTCATTGTCCAAGCCTGCGTCGACCTCTGAGCCAGGGTGTGGGCCGGGACACTGAGGTGTGGTCGGGGTGACTGGCTTCAGACGCAGGTCCTGGCCGTCGAGGACATCCAACTCAATGTGCGACTGAGGTCGAGAGCCTGCACGAAGTAAGCGAGAAAGCCGTTGGAGGGGGAACTGGAGGTTCGCAAGCTTACGGTGTTCGTGCTCGACATGATCGACAGCAGTGTCCCCAGTGTCGCCGACTTGCTGCCCATTCGGCGGCACGCTATTTTATGGTTGGTCAACGCAGGAATAGATAGGCATTGGACATACATATTTGCGGGATCGTTGGCGTCATCCATGGCCTGTATCCACTCGCCAGCTTTCCGCACGCCCATCGTTTTGACCTCCTCGACTCGGCGGTCGTACCAGTCCTTCCATATTCTACTCGTGATCAGGAAAAGGTGGATGAGGCAACACGATGGCTAACCCTTTCAGGCGTGTCATGGTTTCCGTCCACGTGGCAGGAATGGCGAGAGGACCAGGACACGACGACGGGTCCAACCAGATCTCAACGTGGACACGTACCTTGTCATACACGTCGTCGATGGACTGGATGTCAAACGAGATGGTGCTCGCGCCAGAGACGGATTCGTTGTCGTCAATTGGACAGTCGGGCATGGACACGGGTTCGCTCTCTGCCTCGGCTTGCTGCAAGGCGGCCTCGTCGTCCTTGATCACGTCCATGAAATGACAGGTGTAAACCCAAGTCTGCTGCTCATCGGACAGGACCGCCTCAAACGTCTCGGGCCCCCGGTGGATGCGAGTGACAACGCCCCCGGCCCTGACCAATGTATGTATGTAGAGATTGGACCGCGGGAGCGGGGCGGGTAGCTGAACCGGAGGTCGATTATCGCTGACTTGAGGAGCAGGCGCGATGGGGATGGAATTGGAAACCGGGTCAGGAGGCCCTTCGCCAACCAGGCAAAATTTGAAGTTGAGCAACTCTCTGCCGTTCGCGTTTTTGAGCTGTGCGCCGCCGTTCTAAAGGTGCATGAGTCGAAGTATCAGACTAGACTGTGCACGCACAGATAGGACAAGACCAAGATACCAATCCCGCGGCAGAAGTGCTGCAGCACGCGAAGCTTCATCGTCGTCTAGCTGGCGAACGCTTGCCTCCGTGTCAAGGCGGAGAAGTACAAAGTAACCGTGACGCTGCGGGCCCAGAGGTGGCACAGGCCAGTCCTCCCAGACCGGTGATGCCAGCACCGACATTGGTGTGCGCGAGTTGGGCACGAGCTGGGTACCGCGACGTTCGAAGCGACAGGAGACAGACGTGCGGAAGGAATTGATGCGGCAGCCGGCGCTCGGCGCTCGGCCGTGATAACTTACACACTTATTCCTTCCTAGAAGTTCCTTCCTGGCGATGTTGTGCGATACGATCACCGCCGACTCCGCGACAAACATTGGAACATACTTGCCGTCTCTTCGTTCAACTCGCCCCGTCGTCTCCCGCACGTCTCCTGTGTTGGCTCCAGTTCCTCCCAGTCACCCACTCAGTCATGGAGCTTTTCCATGCAATGGCGTACCCTCAGTATTCCGCCTTGAAGCCGACATACGTATACAAGCTTTACCTGTCCATTACACAGTCAATCCTCGACGCTACCATCAAGTCTGGCGCTTCCGTGTCTTCATCCGCGTACGAGGTACTTTCGACCCGCCGGAAGGGCGTCGACGAAGGGAGACTGAGACCGTGCCTCGCTGTGCCTGACCTGGCTCAGGTTGATCGGCGGCAGCGGGGCGTCACTATGATGCCCTTGACGAGGCTCGACGGTTTCGATCCCACGCTACTTTGTGCGCGGGAACAGCACTTCCTCGTTCCCACCAACGACATGCCCGACTGGCCCTCTAGCAACGCTCTGAAAATTCGCATCCACCCTCCGAGCGACTATGGCTATATTCTAGCTCAACCACACGAACCGCCGCCTAACAGTCGTCATTACGGGATGGTGATCATTGACGGCGAACCTATGAGAATCTCACTCAACGACTCTATCACCCTCTCTCAATTGGGGAATACACTTCTCGACGAAGCTGCCCGCTGGTCCACCGCGCGGTCGAACGCAGCCAGCCAGTCTTGGACGGTAGGGCAATCTGCATTCTCGGCCTTACAACGTGCTCAGAACCGTACAGACCCACGACAACTTCCACACCTATTATTTGCAATTGGAGGGAAAGTCTGCTGTGGCGGCTGAGGAGGTGCGTGCTTCACAATACTGGACGCCGGGGAGTGACGCCTTTTCGAAGTTGAAGGAGGTTGATCGGTTGTATTACGAACACATTGTCGCGGTTGCTCTCGCAAAGGGCCAACGGATTGTCAGTCTGGTTCTCATCCCATCCCATCCCATCCCATCCCATCCTATCAAGTGTGCCGAGTAATTGCTAATTCTACGACAGCCACCACGAGAGTTCACACCTCCGAAGCTACTTCCCGTGAGCGCATACCGAAGTGTACGGTGGAGTCGCCATGTCCTAACACATCCATCAGGAGAATTCCAATGTTCAGTGGTACCTTTACGCACGATCTGTACGTCCATCTCGTCCCCCAAAACAGCTACTAAACCCATCGCCAGCTGGGGCCGTTCAACGACAAATATAGGATTATGACGGAAAAACGCGTCCACTTCACACAGGCTCAGCAAATTGAGGAATCGGCGGACCGGCTGCGGGAGGCCAACTCGGGATCGCCACCGGCTGACGATGCACCGCTGGTCGGTCTCTTGCTCGCAGTAATCCAGGTCGCTTTGAAGGACGACTCGTGCCCGGTTCACCCGGTTTTCATTCGCGCCACCAGACCGAGACTGAATATCCTCATCGAGCGGGACAGAGGGCTCCGCGACGTGATAGAGAAACTCTGGTTAGGGGAGGCATGGCCTGCCTTCCAGCTCCTGAACTATGTGTACCAGCCATTACGCCAGCGGCAATAGTACTCGGGCATCCGGATTGCAGGCGTCTTTGCGTTTCGCTGGCACACCCTCAAACTTTGAAGTCCTGTTGCCGAAGGAGCGTGACGTAGAACCTCCATTGTTTCACTCGCTCAGGGAGCAGACGGCAAAAGTGCGGCTGATCGGGGGCGTGAACGTCGTGTTGGCGCTGGATGATCAGAACATCTTCGAACTCCACGATAGGTACCATACGCAGGCCATACGGATCCAGACGTGCACGGTGTGATATTTGGTATTAAGTGTTACGTCGCACAGGAACTGGCCGTGCTGGATCCGCCGGATCCAGATGCGGGCTCGTGGTGGAGTCAGATCGTAAAATCCGACTCGGCAAACGTGCGAAATTACGGCCCCAACCCGACGCAAGTATGAAATTCCCATGAGAGTAACTGGGACATTCGGAATGAACTGTTAGCTAAGGACTGTTCACCAAATAATTACAGTAACAGCACTTCCTTCCCAACCCCTTTCCGCGTATTCCCGCCGCCGATTGATCCGCACCAAAATGTCCCACCTTCGTCCGCAGTTGAAGGATCACTGCTACCACGTATGCATTGTGCTGCTCCGCCGAACAGCGTCATTCCGGAACGGAAGGCCGAGGGGCATAAATGCTGAGAGCTCACGGACCTGAACCTTCAACAACCTAACCGGTCCAAGCACTTCATGAACGCGAACAACACCTCCACGTCTTCCACGTCCTCGCCTTCTACCGCCGCCCAGTCACCAGCGCCGGCGAAGGCAGCTGCGTCGTCTCGCGCACAGTGGGGACGGCTCGACGCACAAAGGTCGGGTACCGAACCCAGCGTCGCTCAGTCGGCCAGCAATACGCAGGTCGACCCCAAGCGTTCAACTGGGAGCAGCGAAGCTGCCAAGTTATCTCAGCAGGCAAAGCTCTCCCCAATCGGGGAAGGCATAGTCGCGCTGTGGATGATACTGCTGCTTACCGCCCCGGACGAGCGCACCGATGGCCGCACGACCGCATCCTTGCAACCTCGTTCTCCATCAACCCGAAGACGCCGCATACGAGTGGGCTCTCGCCTCGGCTCCCAGACTCGTCGGAGATGTTGTCCCGCGATCCCCTTCTAGTAGCATATACGCTTGCCATATGCACTCACATTCGTTATATTGTCTACTGCACGTTTGTCTCCGAACGCTGTAACATATCTCGCTAGATGAGGGAATAGAGCCGGACTGGTTAACAAAAATATGCCGCTGAGGAAGGACACTCCTGGACACTCTTCTAGTCTTCGGAGGCTGGAGCACGACACGACGGCCCACGGGTAGGGCCCGCTGCGGCTGCACGCAAATTCGGTGCAAAATATGGCCTCACTTGCGTCACGGGGCTTATGTGTGCTGGTCACGCCTAAACTGCTGTGTCCCAGTCTGGTCCCAGTTGACGTTATTAGGCTGCGTTCACTTCGGCGACAGCCGGGCGGAGTCGCCGCCGCCGTCTCGGACCGTCGAACGCAGCCTTGTTCTTCGTCGACACTATTGTAACTCCCATCCCTGTTGTACCCCCATCTCTGTTGTAACCCCGTCCTTGTTGTGCTCCCATTCCTGTTGTACGCGTCGTTTCCATGGGCCCGGATTATTGGCTACTTAAGGTACCTGCCTATCACGTCGCTGCTGCAACTGGCGCTGAATTCCGCAACATGGGCGCAGGATCAATCACCCACAGTCGCAGGAGAAAGCTCCTTGTGGTTTTACGCCACAGCGCACCACTCCATGGGTTGACAGTTGATAGCAACGGATTTGTGCGGGTGAACGCGCTGGTGAGTTTCCAGCATTTGGGTTTCATAGGACTGACAGGACGTGCACGACTTAGCTGCAGATTCCCTCGCTTAGCGCGATGGAACCTAGGGACCTGAAGTTCCTTGTTGACGCCCACCCTGAAGAATTAGAGCTCGTAGGCTACCAAGCTATGGATGATTCTTCGGGCTGGACTATCCGAGCCCGACGAGGGCATAGCATAGAGGTGCGTGGATGTCGATGACTCCAACTACCCGATGGACATTGCTCATGATATACCGCAGCATGTGCAAGTCCGTCTCAACGAACGAACAGACCTGGATTTTCTGAGAACCCATGCTCTGGCATATCGCACAACCGTGACAAACCTGAAACGAATTCGTACGCCAATCTCACATCTCCGTCTCCCTATTAGTCTTCTAATAGCAGCTCAGGTGCTGCTGGGGCTGTGGAGAGGCGGCGCAAACCATTTATTCCACTGGAGGTTAATCCAAGCGGTCAGGACGTCCAAGGCGAGTCTCACTCGCTCCAGATGAGGCTTACCTGACATAATTTCAATAGGTGCTATCCTTTTCTTGGATACAGAGGGCGCAATTGAAGCCGGCCTGGAATTCTTTATGAATGGCAAAGGCGGTATTCTGACTCCTGGCAACCGCGACGGCGCGATACCGTTGGGCCTGTTCACTACGATTCAAATTTGCGTGCACAGGAAACCAAAGGGTTAGAGACGCTCTTTTTCGTCGTGTGTTCACGAGTCTGATAACGCCTTGAAGCTTCCCCGCCTGAAAGCAAGGGCATGCAAGCATTCGACTATCCGAAATGTCCCACGCAATGGCTGAGAGCTTTTGCGTGTCAGCCACATACCCAGCTGCGCTGTCTGCAGTCGGCGCCGCTCGCGTCTACCGATGCCGTCGAGATGACTGCTCAAACGCAGTCGGATCCTCGATCTTCACGTCGCGGTTCCATGTTGATGCCGGCGCCCGCATGCTCGCTTCCTCCTCGCCTTGCTACGTGGGAACCGGAAGTTCCGCCCGCGAGATCCTCTTCTCCGCTGGACGCTAACGTTGTAGCTGGATGCAGCCCCGCTCCAGCATGGCCATGTAATGGCTCTGCCATCCATGCTACCCGCCTGCCTTGCGGACCCGACACGCAGCTCTCCTCATCCACCACGCCGCCGGCTGAACGAATGGACCATGCATTCCCTGTACGGCAAAGATCTGCTGTGGTTGCCTTAACGCACGACGGGAGCTCGGACGAGACGACGGACAGCTCGCCCTACGAGTCTTCGAATACCTCGGACGATCTCCTGCCGGATGGCGTAGAAATCATCGCCCCATTGAGCCCTCGCACGTTCATGAAAGAGCCATTCATTTTTTCGCCTCTGGCTCAACCATTTGTCCCGGCACGGCTGGCTAGGATGACGCGGTTGCCTACCATCACCGTCCGCCGTGTCACTATGCGCCGCCTTGAGTCGAGCCGACCTGTTTCAGGCATCGAGCCTACGCAACCATGGCTCATCGTACCCATCGGCGTTCCTGGCTGTGGTAAGTATCTTCGTTGCCCCTCCGCCTGCATGCGCTGACGGAGCGTTGAAGGCAAGACGGGTATCTGTGCGGCGCTTGCATACTTGTTCGGATTCGGGCACGTCCAGTCGGGCGATATCTTTGACAACAAGCGCAAGAAGGGCCAGGCAGCCCCGTTCCTGAAAGCTGTCGCGGCGTCGTTGCGGACTAATGAAGTGGTGCTGGTTGATCGGTGTGTCCAGCCAGTTTCTCGACCGCTCTTCTCCGCCCGTCTGAACTTGTGCTATTCAGAAATAACCACCAGCGCTATCATCGCGCCGACCTACGCGACCTCTGCAGCGACGATTCTTCTCTTGCTCCTGCCAAGCCGAAGATACTCGCTTTACACTGGACGCTCACGCTGCCGTCGAGGGACAAGGTTCACGCATGTCTGAGGCAACGTATCCTGGGCTGGAGGAAGGCGCAGCACTGGTTCATCCCACGCAGAGGAGACTCTCTCAAAAGCGTCCTCTGGAAGTTCATCTACGAAGCGGAGCCAATCGAGAAGGACGAGGCCGACTTCGTAGTCGAGATGGATCCGCTCGAAAAGTTGGAGACGGCGCTGATGCGGGCTGTATTGGGCGTCGTCGAGGCTCTCGGCTTGGAGGCCCCGAATGAGATGGCTATGCACGCGGCGGTTCGTGTGGCTCGTATGTATCATCCAAGGACGAGGCGCTAGGTGATAAGGACATGTACTAGAATTGCGTGGTAATTAATTGTTCTATACCCCATCACCCTCCGTGCTCGTCGGTCACAATGCTATCGCCTGCGCCAAGGTCAGCCCCGCTCTGACGGTGCATGCGAACTACACACGTTGTTCATTCCGAATCAACCGGCGAAGACGACGAGAGCTCGCGTCTGGACAGCAGGCATGAGGGACTTCACAACCCGCCTGGCGTCCGAGGAATCTTTACCCGTGGAATACTGGCTGGTCAGCGACCATCCACGAGTGCGGTGCAGTATGCTCACTTGCACGCGTGCATGAACTGGTTGAGCCTTCATTGCAAGGGAGCGGTCTCCGCGGAAACCATCGCGCAGCTTGGCCCAGGCTGGACTGCAGTTGTTCAGAGCTCAGTGGTTGAGTCTTAGATCTGGCGTTCGAGATTGCGCACCTTCCCGGAGGATACACTGCTCGCATGTCCAAATTGCGTGGTTGAGGTCAAGCAAGACCATTGAGCACGGCGGATTTAAATCCCTGTGCGCACTGCGGGGTGTCAGTATGCAGAATGGGGGGCACGGCGTTGACTCACAGACAGCTGCACGGAGATATGTGGGGGACCCTGGGCGGGACGGTGGTGGATCGCGTGTCCGCGGAACGCCGGTGCACAGCGGCGGTCTACACAGGTGCCGACGAATGTCTGCAGTCGACCAGCCAAAATGAGAGCAGAATGGATCCCCGGATGCTGGATGCTTGAAGGACACGCCGATTGCCATGTAACGAGCCGCTGGTGGTTAGTGCAAGTTGGACGGTGTGGTCCCGCTGCGAGGATACAGCGGTCTTTGAACTGCGCGATCCTTTCGAACGCCGGTTCAGCCAGCCTGTAGAGCAGGTATCAGCCACCAAATTATTGCCAGTTGGGCGACCGACGCGCAAGTGACTGAGTACTGAGCGCTCACATTGCGCGCATCTGGCTCGCGGCTTGTGGTCTGTCCGATGCCAACAGAAGGGAGAAGTCGGGTGTGGGGAAGGGCGCGTTGGTCTTCTGTCCGGCGCCGCCGGCCGCGGGTGGGCGTAGTCTCGACCAGGCCTGGGAGCATCTCCAACGCAAGTCAGCAGCTGCCACGGCGCGCAGGGTAGTGACGTACTAGCTGTCCGGCAGGTACGATGCGTGGACCAGACGTCTGCGGGGAGAGCGGCTCGTACGCTGAAACCCCCTGGAAGACGAGCGGCAAGCGACGCGTGCCGCCGCGCACGCGCGCAGGTCCCGCGGCTGCCGGCATCACGGGCGCTTCTTCTATGTGTACATGTTGTCCGATGTATCACAAGTTGGCGGCCGGTAGCAACTGTAAATATCATGCTCCCCCAGGCCTCAACCCGCTCTCAGGGCCATAGCAGGAGCGTTTAGAGCGCCGGCTCTCCGTTCAATTTGTCAGGGCTCGATTCATGCAAACGCACGCACGAAAGCATTGAATGGGACGGGTTGATCAAGACAACAGCAAAGACCGCTGGAACTGTCACCTGACGGGTATTGCCAGTGGTGCTCATTGTGTGCTCATCTTCCAATGTTGCATGGAACCGGCCCATTGGACCGGCCGTGTGCATGGTAGAGTCTTGGGTACCCCCCTGAGGATTCTTGTTCTGACCGGGACCAAGTATTGGCAGTTGGTCCGTGTCTTGGAGAGCGGCGGATTGCGCTCGCCCATTGTGTCTCTGAGAGTCGCAGCACGGCGGAATCACCATTGCACCACTATTACAATGGACCTTGTCTTCCCCAGCTGGAGATTTCATTTCCCAGCGTCCTGATCGGGCTTTCTGACACGGAGCGATACTGAGAATTCCGACCGCGTTGTTCTCATCGGGGCGGCGTTCAGGGGGTTGTCCTGGAGCGCTGCTTCTCCGCACGCGTGCCTCGCCGGCGGACGCCCTGGCCCATGTGTCCGCGTGTCACTTATCCGGAGGAACGACAGTTGGGTGTCAGACCCAGTGAAAACCGGACACGCCCAAACAAGGCGAGACCCGCCGAAAATGACCTCCTCGCACCCCCACGGATTCAGGCGGACTGAGGCGTGTTTGGGCCAGTTGGTGGCACTAATTCTGACCCAAAAGCGCCTCAACTCGCCCAAACTGCCCGAAGCACGCTTGTTAGGATCCCGCTTGTATCTGGGCAGGTTTGGGCTCTCTTCCACTTGCTTTGAATTGAGTTCATTTCTTTGCTCGTGGACGTTGGATAGTGCAAAAGGCGCCGGTTGCGTATATTACGATCACAACTACCTAATGGTAAATCTATCTAACGACTTGGGCACGGCCAGGTATAGAATACAGCGTGCGGGGGTATTGTGGGTACGCAAGGGGGAAAGACATGGCGGTGGTGGGGCAGCGACGTTCCAGGTCGACGTACCAGCCTCCGTTCCGCTGTGCGCCTGGGACAGAAGCCGAACCAGCGGCCGCGATGTTGAATGCGACGCACTTCCTCGTGTATGGGAACCTGCAACAATGCTTAGAAACGTTACGAAAACATGGTGCGCTCGGTGGGCGTACCTGCAGCGCGTGGCCGAAAGAATCGTAGCCGGCTTCTACATCGCTGTAGTCGGCACTGGGTTTGCTGCCCCATCGCGCGCCGCAGTCTGATGACCTCGCGAGAGGGCGCGCGACTGCTCGTAGCAGCGCTCTGCGCAGTGGCCCTCGTGGTGGAAGGAAGAAGACAAGATGTGTACGAAGTCAGGCGGAGTCACAGCGACTCCCATTTGCCAGCCGACTTAGACACGGCAGCTTTGATCTGGGAACTAGTCCCGGACAGAGTCGACGGAGGCCGACAGACAGGCAAAGACCAGATGATAACGATTTGGGTCAGAATGGGCGCGGCGTGGGAGACAAGAGAACGATCATTCGGAGCAACATTCGCAATGGGCAGGTTTGGCCGTTTCTGGCCGGCTTCTTTTTTAGAGTCACAGAAAAGGACGGGTTCCGCCCAGTTCAGGCGTGTCCGGTTTTCACTGGGTGTCAGATGCCGCGATGCTCCCACCGAAGGCATTCTCATCAGCAACTGGCCGCAGCCGCGACCAGCCGCGACTCGGCGCGCTGGAGTTTGGGGTATCAAACTTTCAGGCACTTCTCGGCACAACAGAGGTTCGCGGGGCACTTCGCACGTGATTCAGGACAGGGACTGGTCTCGTGGAGCCGCACAGCATGTATTCGCAGGGGGCATGAGCGCGGTAGACGCGAGTGGACGCGGACGTGTACAGTATGACCGGCGGACAGGCCCGCGATGAGCGACACGTCGCTCTCCTCCGCAACTCCAAGGCGGTGACCTGCCTGGTCGGACGTCAGCAAGGGCTCGAAGGAACAAGCTGAACAACGACAACGCACCGGGATGGGAGACCCGGGTCCAGCGCGCAGGACACGCCGAGCAGCACGCCCTCTGCATTGACAAGACTTTATGGGAAGTGCAGGGAATGGTAGCACGCCCGTGTGGGCAGTCCTTCGGGGGAACGACGTTTGAGAAGAGTGTGCGGGCTTGAGGGCCCGTCCACGATTCGTCGGCGAACTGGAACGTGGCATTGTCTACGAGGCGAGTTTCTGGGCACGCGATGACAGGGCTCAGCATGAGAGAGGTGGCAGAAAGGCTCGACAGATTCAGGCGTGCCTCTTTCCGCGTCGTTGTTGAAGCAGGCGGGCGTCGAACGTAAGCTCGCCTGGACGTTGCACAGGCGAATGGAACCAGCCAACGGTGTCGCAGCGCCTGGCCGGGGTGTCTTGAGGGTCGTTGCGTAGCCGCGTGCAGCCGCTGGAGAACGTGTCTTACTGGCCGTCGTCCCCAAGCGAGCGTTGAATGAGAGCACTGGACAGCGCGTCTCGTGCTTCCAGCTGACGCCGGCCCGCATCGTCGAAGCGCCTCGCCGAGCTTCCCCACGCCGGAGATCGTCGTGTAGGTTTATGCGACTGCTTGAGCCTGCCTGCTGGGACGGCGGACATGTTGTGCACATCCTGAGAGCCAGCTGAGCACGGGGGACGCAGACGCACATGGCAAGCGGTTTTACCACTTGCGCAGGGCCTTCGTTGTCACCTACTGGCGTTGCATGCGTCTGAGTAGGCGCGGAGTGCCGTAACGGTCTTGGAGGACGACGAGGCGCCGGCCAACCAGAGTACAGCAGCGAGACCAGCCGGCTCGAGCGCGATCGAGGCTTGACGCCCGGCGAGGATCAGGTTGCGCTGACCGCCCTGGGTTTTGTATCCCGGGCACACATAGAGTGTGTGCGGCAGGCCTGCTGGCTATTTTCCTGGCGGAGGGGTCAGCCTGGACAAGTCCGCGGTGTTCCTGGGGTCGCCGTACTCACGAGTCACTGGGACCGCGAACGCGGTCCGTGGCACGGGCACGGCCCACGGGATAGCATCGAGTACTAGAGAGCAGACGAACAGTGCTCGTATCGAGTGCCACGGCGGCAGGACCCAGTGTGGGAAAATGATGGCAGCGACCGAACGATTGGCCCGCGGCGAAGGCAGTCAGGTATAGCGCCCAGCTATCTGAGCGTCCGCGGAGACGCCGGACGTCGAGCATAGGAGAGGACGTCGACAGCGCGCATGGTGACGGCCGACTCGTTGACGACCGACTCGGATGACTGAGTCTTAAAATTGGCGCCGGCGTTCGCCAGGATCACTCGGCGCGCTTGTTTGGCCGTGTTGTCCCATGTATGACATGCTCGATCGGTCCCGTGCCTGCTGGTGCAGTCAGTGCATACTGCATAGATTATCTTCAGTGCGATGCTATTATATGACTTTATTAGGCAACTAAGGCGACGTAGTAGCCGATTCAGAGTTGTATTTTGTTCAATCACCGCCTGGTCCCCTGGAATGAAGTTGAGCTTGAGCTTCGGCGCTAGTCAGCCCGGGCGCCTCTAAACATCCGCAAGCCCCCTGCACGTCCCTCTCTAGAGTTCTCGACTCGCAATCTGTAATCACAGCCTTGGACACGTAGGAGTTTAATGAAACTTTGTTGATCTTGCTAACATATTACCAACTCATTCCCTCACATTGACACAGGTTTGTTCGGAGCCTCAGTGGAGAACTGCGGTGGGCGACACCGTACTGTACGTGCCACCGCGTCAGCGGGCTGGCATTGCACGCGCCGGCAGTCCGGCCCGCCGGGCACATGCCACAGATTCGCCGATCGGGCGAAGCGCACGCTGAAGGTGATCGGCAAGCGGTGCCTGATGATGCACACTCGCAGGGCCAAATGCATCACCTCCGTGCAAGACGGACGACGGAAAGAGAGATGGAATCACAGCCGACGGCGACGACGGTCGCAAGCAGGAGGGGAAGGACGACTGCTGGGGTAACGGTGGAGCCGGAAGGCGCTCTTGTTTAGTTGCAATGAACTGTCAGCTCGTGTGAATGCCGGACTCGCGCTGTTTCATGTCGCACACACGCAGATAACGATAAGTCGGAGGGGGGAATATGAATCCTGAAGGTCGTACAAACTACATCCAGGCGTCCCTTGGGGTGGGGGCGTTGCTGCCGCTGAGCGACAGTGGGCAAGGATGGACACAGGATGATGTGGACTGCGAGCGAGGCGCTCAAGAAGCACGTCGGCATCAGCCGGACGGATCAGATTGGAGCACAGCCGGTGCTTTGCGGCGACGTCTGGCCGGTGCGATTTCGCCGTTTCCTCTGCTCTCATCCAAGCTCCCGCAACGACACCCTCGACGCCGGCCCCCGCAGCGATGAGCACCCTCGCTCGTCCCCCGAGCCCGTTGACGCCCGTGTCCCCCGCGCCCGGCAAGCGGCGCTTTGGCTTCCGCAAGCGGTCGCCGTCCCCGCCAGCGCCCAAGGCGCCCGCCGCGCCGTCCCAGCCCCAGACCGAGCTCCCGACGCCGCCGACGTCGCCCAGGCTGAGCCCGGCCAAGAAGGTCCTCTCGCCGAAGACGTGGTTCGCGTCGAGCTCGTCCGCGGCCAAGCGCAACGCTGCCGCCGCCCTTCCTCCGCTCCAGCTGCCGGCGGCGGCCCCGCTCAAGGTCCTCCGCAAGCCGCACAGGCCGTCCTCGCCGACGCCCAGCCGCCGCTCGTCCGGCTCGAGCGCCGCCAGCACGACCAGCAACGAGGACAAGCCGTCCTCCGCGCGCTGGTCGCTGGCCTCGCTCTCGCGCCGCCCGTCCAAGGACAAGGCCGCCGCCGAGCCGTCGGCCGCACCCAAGCACCGCAGGAGCCTGTCCGGCTTCGACTGGACGCTCCCGCTGAGACGCAGGTCCTCCCGCGGGAGCTCTCGGTCGTCCACAGCCTCCTCGAGTCCCAACGAATCGGTCGAGGCGCTCCCATCGCCTCCGCCAGAGCCCGCGGCCGCTGAGAAACTGCCTCCCAGCCCGCCGACGCTCTCCCCGGTCTCGTCCTTCGACCTCGACCTGCCCTCGTCCACGCCCAAGCGCGGCATCCTCAAGAGCCGCCCGACGCTGCCCTCGCCCTCCTCCTCAGTCGACTTTGGCCCCGACCTCCAAGTCTCCTCGGTCTCTGGTTCATCCAAGCACGGAAAGAACCAGGACGATGGACCCACTTCCGAGAGTCGCAGCCCCCGCAAGCGCCTGTTCGCCCGCAAGAGCGCCACGCCCTCGCCCTCGCCCTCGCCCTCCGCAGTCGACCTCAGCTCCGACCCTCTACAAGTCCCCGCCGTTTCTGCTTCATCCAAGCACGGAAAGAACCAGGACGGCGGCCCGACACCAGAGAGTCGCAGCGCGCGCAAGCGCCTGTTCGCCCGCAAGAGCGTCCCACCCTCGCCCTCGCCCGCACCCTCCGCCTCCGGTCCCACGCCTGTGTCTGCGGGTTCATCCAAGCACGGAAAGAACCTCGCAGATCTTGAAGAAGACCAGACGCCGAGCCCGCGCAAGAAGCTCTTCGCGCCCGCCAGCCTCCGCCTCGCGTCTCCCCCGCTGTCTCCGGTCTCATCCAAGCACGGAAAGAGCCTGGAGTGCAGCGGCGGCGAGCCGAGCGCCAGCACCAGCACCAGCACCGACATCGGCCTCGGCATGTTTACCGACAGCCCGCTGTCGCTCTCGCCAGCGAACACCTTCGACCTGGGCGAACCCGCAGTCGCCACGCCCACCCCCGCGCCCAAGCGGCGCGTGCCCCTCAAGTTCGGCTCGTTCGGGCGCAAGCACGCCCGCGGGCCGTCCGCGGACTCGCTCGAGACGGCCGCGTCGACCGTCGTCGCGAGCCCCTCGACCCGCAGCAGCGTGTGGAAGGGCAAGCAGCGCGCGGCGTCGACGCCGTCGCCCACCGTTTCCTCGTCGTCGTCCGGCTTCGCGGACGAGAAGGCCGGCAGCCCGTACACGTTCAGCATCCCGTCCGCCTCGCGCACGAACACGTTCGACACCGCGTCGACGTCCGCCGCGCAGGCGCACGTCTACCCGCCCGCCGCGGGCCTGCGCCGCCGGCGGAGCCGCAAGGGCAAGGAGCGCGCGACGGACTCCGACCTCGACGAGCAGGAGCAGGAGGACGAGAACGACCTCGACGCCGAGCTCGCCGTGAAGCGCCAGAGCTCCATCGCGAAGCACCGCGTGTCGTTCTCGCTGCCCGCGACGAGCACCGCCGTCGCCTCGGCGTCGTCGTCGATCCTCAGCCCGCAGACGCCGCTGCGCCCGCCGCCGCGCCGCTCGTCCAGCGGCGGCAAGACGGAGACCGCGCTCGCCGCCGCGTCGCTCGCCTTCCGCGCGCTGCGCGAAGTCGCCGACGGCCTCAACATCCCTTACGCGAAGGGCATCGCTGGACTGGCCGTGCTCATCACGGACAGCGTCCAGGTGAGCCAAACGTCCCCTGAGTGTTTGCTTCCGTTGGCGCTGACAGTCCCGGTCCGATCGTAGCTCGTGACCACCAACCGCGAAGCCTGCGAGCGCCTCGCAGACCATGTCTGCCAGGTCGTCGTGGCCATCATCAACCAGATGAGCGGCAAGGAGAATATCTCCCCGCAGCTCAAGTTCAACATCCAGCAGCTCACAGAGTATGTCTCGCCGTTTACTTGCACATTCCTCATAGGTTTCTAACTCTTGGACAGCACGCTGCAGAAGATCCACAAGTTCGTCCAGGAGCAGTCCAAGCGGACCTACTTCTCGCGCTTCATCCGGAGCCAGGACGACGTGGAGCTCATCAAGCAGTACAGCGACGACCTGCGCCACGCCCTGGATCTGTTCGGGGTGCGTCGCATTGGTCCCCTGCTGCCTGAGCTCTACTGACAGGAACAACAGCTTCGCTCGACGATCATCATACAGCACCAGCTGCACCGCTCCACGGTCATTGCCCAGGAGTATGATAATAAGATCCTGCAGACCGTGCAGCGCAACCACAAGATGTACATGCGCGCCATTCGCGGTGAAGATGGCGAGGAGATTGAGGACGATGTCCAAGAAGTGAGCATTGTCAGACCATTTATTGCACCGATGCCATGTCTGACTGAGTTGCTTTAGGAGAATGCTGAGGGGGAGGCGCAGGACGAGGAGGGCCTGCAGATTGACGCAGCGCGTAGCAAAACGCAGCTTGCGCCTGAGTGCGTTCCCTCCATTCATCTTCGAGTTGGACGATCTTCTCACACATCTCCAGGTGGGAGGAGCCACTCCTCTACCCCCGCCCGCCGATCTTCTACGGTCGCGAGGCGATCATCAGCGACATCCTCGGGGCGGTCGCCCCCGCGGAGGACGAGCCCCCGTCCGCCGCACGCATCGCGATCCTCGGCGCGCCGGGGATCGGGAAGTCGAGCTTGGCCCTCTCCGTGCTGCACCACGCGCGGACCAGCGCGCGCTACGCGCACCGGCGCTACTACGTCGCGTGCGAGGGCGTCCGCAGCGACAGCGCGCTGCTGCGGCGCATCGCGGAGCACTTCGAGCTGCGCGTCTCCGAGCGCACGGAGGACACGCGCGTGCAGGACCTCGTGCTGCAGCGCCTCGCGTGCCGCGGCGAGCGCGCGCTGCTCGTGCTCGACCACTTCGAGGACCCGTGGGAGGACGCGAGCGAGGGACGGCGCGACGCCGTCGAGAAGGTCGTCAGCGCCATCGCGGGCATCGAGACGCTCGCGCTCGTCGTTGTCTTGCGGGGAGCCGAGCGCCCGCTCGGCCCCGGCTGGACGCGCCCGTTCCTGCCACCGCTCGGCCCGCTCGAGCACGAGGCCGCGCGCGACACGTTCACCGCGCTCTCCGACGTCGCGGACGACGAGCCGACGTTGCCGAAGCTGCTCGACCGCTGCTGCGGCCACCCGCTCGCCGTCACGCTCCTCGCCAACATCGCGCAGTACGACAGCATGACTGCGCTGCTCGCGCGCTGGGAGCAGGAGAGCACGTCCATGCTCGACCGCGGCGTCCCGTCCAGGCTGGCGAACTTCGACATCTCCATCGAGGTCACCATCTCCGGCCCGCGCATGAAGGCTGTCGGCGAGCCTGCGCTGGACCTCATCTCGCTCCTCTGCCTGATCCCCGATGGCTTTTCCGAGGAGAGCCTCGGTGAGATCACTCGCGCGCTCCCCGACGTTGGCAAGGCGGCCAGCGTGCTTCGCCAGACCGCGCTCGCGTACGACGATGTGATCGCCCTTCCCGGCCCTGCCCCACTCCCCGCTGCCGCCCTCGCCGTCTCGCCCGCCGCCAAGTTCCTCGAAGCGCACAAGCCCGCGTCCAACGACGCGCGCGCCGTCCGCCGACTGTGCGTCATGGGTCCGATCCGCGCGTACTTCTGCACGAACCGCAAGCCCAAGGACGACCACCTTGCCGTGCTCGAGGCGCACTACATCGCCCTGGCCGCGCGCGCCGCCAAGATCGGCACCGCCGAGGACGGCGAGACCCTCGTCCAGGTTCTGCGCCTCGAGGTCGGCAACATGCACTGCATCATCGAGCGCATCCTCGCGAAGGACCCCCACCGGCGCGACGCGGTGCAGGCCGCGGCCGACCTCGGCGAGTTCCTGCGGCACACCCTCCGCGGCTCGCTGCGCACGTCGAGCTTCCAGCTCGCGATGAAGGCCGCGCAGGCGATCGGCGAGGAGTCGCTCAAGGGAGAGTGGATGGTCCGCGGCGCCGAGGCTGCACGCGAACGTGGCGACGTCGAGGGCGCCGTCGCGCAGTTCGAGGCCGCGATGAACGTGATCCGCGACGTGCGCGGGCAGGCGCACTGCGTCAAGCAGTGGGCGCTCGCGCTCTCGGGCACCGACGCGCACGTGCTCGCCGCGCAGAAGCTCGAGGAGGCGCGCAACCTGTACCGCGCGGCGGCGGACCAGATGGGCGTGGGCGAGTGCCTGCTGCACCTCGCGCAGTGCGACCTCACCGCGGACAACCTCGCGCAGGCGCAGACGCGCGCCGAGGAGGCCATGCGCATCTTCCGCAAGCACAACCACGCGACGTGGCAGGCGCGCTGCCACAAGGTCATGGGCATCGTCGCGCAGCGCAACGGCAACCTCACCGCCGCCGCCAACAAGTTCTCGTCGGCGCTGACGCTGTTCAAGAAGGCCGGCTGCGCGCCCGAGATGGCCGACGCCCTGGCGCGCCTCGCCGAAATCGCGCGCGCCCGCTGCGACTTTGTGGACGCCCTTGCGACGCACGAGGATGTGCTGATGATGGTCCGCGGCTTTGGTCCCATGCCGTGGGGCCACCGCGCCCCCATGCCGTTCGCTGCGGCCCCTGCCGCGAACAGCCCGGGCAACCGCACGCGCGAGGCGCACTCGCTGCTCGAGCTCGGCAACCTTGCGCTCTCCATGGACAACATCGACCTCGCCCGCAGCCGGTTCGAGGAGGCGCAGGCCATCTTCAACGAGCACAAGGGCGAGCGCCTTGGCCAGGCTGCGTGCGCCGTTGCGTTTGGCGACCTCAGCTTCCGGATGAACGACCCCGAGGCCGCCCTTGCGCACTACTCCGCGGCACGGACGACCTACCGGCGCATGGCCTCGCCGCGCTCCGAGGCGGACGTGCTCGCCAAGATGGGCGACGCGCAGCACGCGATGCAGGCCAACCTCGAGGCGGGCCTTGTCGCGCACGTCACCGCGCTTGCGCTGTACCGCAAGACGCGCTCCGAGCACGGCATCGCCTCCGAGCTCCGCTGGCTCGGCGACCGCTACTCCGCGGAGGGCGCCCCCAAGCCTGCGTTGGCCGCGTACCACGTCGCGGGCTCGCTCTGCCGCCGCGCGACTGAGTGGCGTCTGGCCGCTGAGGTGCACTCCCGCGTCGGCGATGTCTGCCTCGGTGTGGGCTTCCGCGACGGGGCTCGCACTCGCTACGAGCGTTCATACGCCTTGTACAAGAAGGGCAACGATGCGAGGGCCATGCAGCGTTGCCAGGAAAAGATAGACGAGCTTGCGCAGCTGTAGATTTTGTTTCCTGTCTGTTTTCTCTTGGGTATCGTGGTTGTCTTATGTACGAGTGTGTTGTATTACTGTACTGTACTGTTTGTCCGCCTATTTTATCCGTCAGATAATGTTATTCTCTGGTGCTGGTTGACTCTCCTAATCGATTCGAGCGTGTCGATGAGACCCGTCCAAGCTCAGCGGTTGTGAAAGTTCCGGGCCGCGACAAGCGACTCTCGCCATCCATGATCCATCCCCTCCGAATGGCGCCGACCATATCCGCTCCACCCGCCTCAAGGTATCCCTCTGGAGCTACTATCGGTGGCCACATGCATCGTCACATTCATATGCTGCCCGAAGAAACCACGCGTCGAGCTCTGAGTTTGCTAGATATGCGCGATCTGCGGCACACTGCCCAAGTGTGCGCTTGTTGGCGCAGGATCTCGACGCTCATCACCGGGCGGAGGAAGATCCACTCCTGGGCCCTGGCTCTGCCCTGGAACGCATTGAAACGGGTGTTCGGGCTACTTGAGTCCCCGGACCTCCAGGCCGCTGCTTGCGTTTGCGTCGTCTGGAAGACCACCGCGCTCTGTTTCTTCTCCGCGCAGCTTGGGCGGCGCCATGTGCACGATATTCCTGCAGAGCTTATCAAGAAATCCTTTGCCTTGCTCGACTTCGACGAGCTTCGCAACGCAGCTCAGGTGTGCGTCCGATGGCGCGACCTCGGCATCGAGCATCCCGGATTCTGGCAGGATATCGAGATCAGGTCCCCAAAGGCCGGTGCATTGGAGCTGCTCGCCGCGCGTCTGGGCCAGAGTGACGGCCGCCCGTTCTCACTGACGGTCGACATCGAGGAAATGCATCCCAACATTGACACGAGGCTGATGACCTTGCTCGCTGCGATAATAGACAGCGTCAAGACACTGCGTGTCAGGCTTAACTCTTTCTGCATGGTGAATCTGTGGCGTGTCTTCAACCTCGCGGCTCCGGAACTTGTCACCTTCGAGCTGAAGCTTTACTCTCCGGATCGCATCATGCCCCGTGCGCCCCTCAACCCGTGGATATTTGACAGTATTCCAGGGAAGTTGCGGGAGGTCGTTATCGAAGATGTTTTGCTTCCATTTCCGCCTATCACTGCGTTCTCAGGCGTGGTACGGCTGAAGCTCGTCTACCCTGTCGGCTCCATTGCGCCCTTCCCGAGCTACCTGTTGGAATGGTGTCCTAGACTGGAGTACCTGACTGTCTTCGGCGGCTGGTTAGAGGAGCCGATGACGTTCTCCCCTGCGGCATCCGAAGTACTCGCGCGATTGCATTTCCTTGATGTCCACTTCCAAGCGGCATCCCGCATTGATTTCATTGCCCAATTGCCTGTGCGGGACACCATCCCAATTCTAGTGATCACTACCCTGCCAGACTTCGATGCGTCCTACGATTTCCTTAGTGGACTGCGCTCGCCGTTCAACCTGATGCTGGGCCGTATAGACCCGGAGCTCTTTGCAATCGTTGTTCAGGATCACCGCTCGGGGTATCAGCGAATGTTTGTAGAGCACATATCTACTTACAATCAACATCCCGAAGGCAACGATGCCGCGAACGTCCTCTTTGAGAACGCCATGTTCTCGGAGCAACTCCTTTGCCTCAAGATCTATGTTTCGTTGTGGCCGTTGCTCGTGCCGTATCTGTCGCTATACACGGGTCTGACCAAACTCATCGTCGAGTTTGACTCGCCGTCGTCGACTTCCCTGGGGGTTCTTCCGCGCGACGTCCTCGCATTCCCGCACCTGCAGACTCTAGTCCTCGAGTCTTCAAATGACTACCAGCCCATCTCCGCCGAGCAGATTGTCGAATTTGCAGACAATACACTCCGAGCGCCGTCGGATTGCAATCTCGAGTTGCATCGCGTCTTTTTCGAAGGGCCGCGCACTGCTGCGATCCGCCGTTTTGCTTCAGTGAAGTTCGCTTCGGTGGGACATCGCCATCGCACCGGGCCACCTCATTCAAACCCGCGCCGACCTACCAATCCGTGATCTACGCAATGTACAGGATATTACATCGCATTGAGGCAAACCCTATACATAGCAGTCGGACTCGCTCGCTCGTCCATGGGGCTCGCACGCGAGGCTCCATAGCGCTTTCGAAAGTCTCTCATGTAACGCGCATACTGTCAATGAGATCTGTGCACTACTGAGACACTGATGTGCAACATCACGTGGACTAGCAAAGGAGAAGAGCGGCACGCACGTCGGAGTTTCCATATCCAAATTCGTACCTCGGATCCTTCTTCTCGGCGACCATGAAGGCTGGTCTTTCACGCCTGGAGAAGGTCACGAAGCTCAAAGCCCTCGCCGCCGAGTGCGAGGAGAAGCAGCGCATGCGGATTCCTATCGTTCCTCTGCCCCGACCCGCGTTGCCGGATGCTGCGGCGCGCGAACGCGCGCGAGAGCAGCTACGGATTGCAAGTTCTTCTATGCTCACCATAGCACGATGCGCTTGCTCACCTTTGGATCAGGCGGACGGGCTCCTGCGTCCGTCTCTCGTGGACACTTACGGCCGTGTGCCCCACGAGGAACGGGAGAGGCAATGTCGCAAGGTCCTCGAGCATTACGACGCCTCTATCGCCGCGGACGGCACCGTAGCCAGCGCGTACACCGGGCGGGCCGCCGTGTACCACGAGTTGTATATGTGTGTCAGCGTTCCACGGCCTTGCGTTTTCTGCTGCTAATGATTGCGCAGGTTTGAAGAGAGCGTGCGCGATTCGGCATGGGCGGAGCAACTCATTTGCGATTCCTCTGGTCCAGTCGATATTGGCTCCCTCAACACCGCACTGGGCATCGGCGCCTTATCAAAAATGTGCGTGACATACTTGTGCTCCAGTTGTGGCTCAGAATCTTGCATAGTGAGCTGGGGCGTTACGAGGATGCTCAAAAAGGTGAGGCGAAAATCCAAGATGTCAGCCAGCGTTGACAGTCACGCACAGATCTACATCTCGCACAAAGGCTAAACCCCGATTATCCTGGTACTCGTAAGCAACTAGACAGGATACGCACCTGCTTGGAAGGCTACAAGGCTCGATCCAACGGGGATTTCAGTAAGGAGCGCGACGAACGCATCGAGAACTTTTATGGCTTTGGCCTCTCGCTGTACGAACTTGCACTTTTCGACGAAGCCGGTCTCAATCCTTGGGTTGCGTATGCGAAGGTATGCAGCATCCTGCCAGACTGCGAACCTCTACTCTCCCTAATGACTTCAGCACATCCTCAACATAGTAAACTCGGTCGAGAAAGACGTCCCGCTCACCCGGACACGCGACCATTACGCCACGAAGCGATGCAATACCTGCGGGGCGAACAGGTTTCACGCCAAGATATTTTTGTGCTCGAAGTGCAAGGCAGCGGCGTATTGCGTACGTGGGGACTTCATCTTTGTGTCCGAGTGGTCCCGTCGGGGCTCCCCTGACACATTCGTATCTAGAGTAAGGAGTGCCAACGGATGGCCTGGAAAGGCCATAAGGCCGCCTGCAAACAGACGGCTTCGGAGCGCGACGACCTCAAATTATCGCCTCTTATGCCCGCACCGAACTGCGACGTGCCAGACCAGCCGACCTCCGCCACGGAGCTGGTGGACAGCATGGCTGCGTGGTGCAACAAGCACAAGCCTGCTCTGGCTCAGGCGGTCCGCGCGGCATTTAATCTGCGCGAGAATCCAGGTGCGAACGTTACCAAGGGGCTCAGAGTCACCGTCGAGTGGGTTCCTCGGGCAAAGAGCACCGCGCAACGCTTCCGCATGGTCCGGGCGGTACTGTTGGAGTTTTCTTCCTTCGGCGAAGGCCTCAACAGCAAGATCGCACGGCAAGCAGCGGAGGACAGCGGTGAGGCCACAAAGCCTGTTGCAATGGTGACTCTCGTGTGCGTCAGTTGCGTCCCCACAAAAGCTATATGCATGCCAGTTGCATTGGGTTCGAGCGCATTCGCTTTCGATATATCTCCAAATTGGCTGGACGAGCTCGCTGCTCGGATTGGCTAGAAAATAAATGACACGCGTTAGCATAGCAATTCCAAAGTTGTGGGACGCAATATTGGACCGAAAGCGAACGTTGAATATCGGCCGGCCGGTTCCGCGTCTTGCCTTTGTCCACTCTATACTTCCTTCCTTCCTTCCCTCCTGCAAGCCGTCCCTATATAACCGTCATCTATACGCCGACCTGGCACGACTGGCCAACTCTGGCGCGCAGTCTCCGAGCTTCGCTGGCTCGGCGACCGCTACTCTGCGGATGGCGTGCAGAAGCCTGCGTTGGCCGCGTACCACGTCGCAGGCTCACTCTGCCGCCGCGACCGAGTAACGTCTGGCCGCACTCCCGCCTCGGCGATGTCTGCCTCAGATTTACAACTGCGGGAGCTCGTCTATCTGTTCCTGGCAGCGCTGCATGGCTCTGGCGTCGTTGCCCTTCTCAGTGTAGGGGGAATCGGGCCTCGGCGCGTCTTCTTACTATTCCTCAAGTTCTGCATTACACGTTACGCCGCCAAATGGTCAAATTACAGCCACGCCTCAGACAGGAACGTGCTTGGTAATAATGTGATTCCCAGCATCGTCCTTGAAGTCGACAGCGACGTGACGGCCTTCCTTGGCATCCGTTCCTCCAGTGTGCTCCGTGCCCCTAGGAAATGTGAGCTATGTCCCATTTGCATATCACACTTTTCAGACCTGATTTCGGCAGCAGTCTCACCACTAGCATGTGTTGTCCGATCGCGAGTCGCCTCGAGGCCGTTGTGCTCCGCGAACTCGACAACATTTCGCTCGATCTCCTTCTTCCGCCGCTGCTTCTTCGAGTAGGCGGTAGAGGACTTCCAGATTACGCTTTTGACGCTGAAAGATTGGGCCCCTTTGGCAGCAATCTGAGCGTTGAAAACCATCGTTGAGAGGACGCGGTGGGTGGCAAACGGGTTGGTAACGGTCTGAGGGCTTCATGGTCAATCACCAACTTGGGGCATATATATACGCTCGATAAGTGGTATGCATTTGCAATAGACTTCCTGTTCTTGGTGGAAGAGCCTCTCCGATTAGCGCATACCCTAACCTACGCTCATGTTGAGGGACTCAGATACTGTACTCCGAGTCTCAGTTAGGCCAACTTTCCGGGAATATGAACCCAATCTCATTGTATCTGGACGTGCAGTTGCTTGCGGCTGGGCCCTGCCTATTCTTTCCAAGTGCCATGAAAGTGCTGCTCGACTCACCATCCTGGGCTCCCACGGCCACGCGCGTTCATCTTATTCAGGCCGCGAGACGGCAGACAGCCTCTCCTCTCACACTAAATTGACGTAAATGACGCGTGGAGCTGGCACTCCTCAATTGTATACTGGACCAGAGGCCATGAAGTACTTGCCAAGTTGAGGACGCGGCGACTGCGCACTGTGAACTGCTTGTGGGGTTCAAATGGAATCGTGCGCCACCATGCGGTCATAGGGGACTGAGAGCAGCTCAATCGTACTAATTTGAAGACAAACGCCTCAAAGGGAGGCTGCAATAGAAACAGGGCTATCCACGCCGGCATATTCCGGCACGACAACGAGCCTGTTGCGCGGCGCGTCGAACGTGACGCGGGCTGTCGTGCTCGCCGGGGATCGTGACGCAGGGCGAGTTGGTCCGAGCAGCTGGCGCTCTATGGCGCGTTGCAGCGGGCGCGAGCCGTACGTCAAGTAGCCGCGGGCTACGAGGCAGTCGCGCGCCGGGGCGTCGTCGTCGAGCACGGGCTTGAGCCCGGCCGCCGCCCCTGCATCTCCTCGAGGGGAGAGCACCGCCACGGGTACGGGTCCCGTCGGCCGCGGTCTCGTTGAGATAGACAGCCCGCGCGTAGAGGTTCGAGATCAGGATGATGACAGTGTTGCGGATGTCGACAACGCGACGCTGTCCGTCCGTTGGGCGGTCGTTCAGTACGTGCAGGAAGAGGTAAGGACCTCGCGGGCGGCCTTCTCGACCTTGGAATTGGAGTTGGTCTGTAGAGCTACGACTGGAAGCAATACTGCACATACTCGTGTAATGAAGACGATGCAACACCGTTTGCGGGGACGTATTCGGTGAGCTGACCGCCCTGATCGTGTCCAACGTAGCCAGGGGAGCATCGCCAAGTCGCGGTATGGGATGCTCCGAGTACTCGGGGCCGTCGAGCGTCGGGCGAGTCGAATGGGAGTTGCGCGAGCTACACAAGGATCCCGTCAGTACACGTTGAATTACACCTCAGCGAAAACGACGTACAGTCGTGCTCGCGAGCATTCTGCCGATACCGTCTCGGGCTGCCCGACGACGGTCACTCATAATCTTCTCCATCTTGAGCAGCTTCTATATATTCGGTGTCGACGAGGCGGTCGACGGGCAGTGGCTGGCAGACTCGGCGATGGCCTCGGGCGAGACAAGACCGGCATCGTCCTCCTCGGCGGCCGTGCGCGCCTCGATCTACTAGAGTTTCTTCTGCGGGCCGGAATCGCGCAGTGGCGCAGGTCGGAGACTATCGCGAGGTCATAGTGCCGCCCGTCGTCATCTGCGTTCACGCGCAGCTCGTCGATACGCCGTCGCACGTTCGCGGTCTCGTTGCCGGCGCGCTGCTTCTCCTCCTCGCGCAGCACATCGAGCGGGCGCAGCGGCCCGTCGACATCCGCGCGCTCCTTGCGCATGACGAAGCGCTGGTCCTCAGACGCGGTGTCCTCCTCGCGTCCCAGCGCGTGAATCTCGACGTCCAGCTCCGGCGTAAGCGAGCTCGTCAATGTGTTCTGGTGCGTACTGTAACGATCAGTCGGTGTGCATGTTGAGAGGCACTAGAGCACCTTACTTACCTCGCACAAGCCTCGCCGGACAGGTCAAAGACAGCGTCAGGTAGTCATCTTTTCGCAAGCTGGCGCTTCGCGAGTGTCACGGCCCGGAGGAGTCGCAGGCCACGGAGTATGGATAGCGGATGACTTCGAAACGGCCTTCGAGCGCCTGGTCTCGATGTACTTGCGGTGTTCTGGGAGCGTCGTCGCGTCGATGTAGCGCGGCTTGTCGGGCGCGGGACATGGCTTGACCAGGTTGGCTACGTCTGCGTCCACGCCGCCACCATTGTCACTGCAGCCAGCGCGAAGGGATGACCGAGGGCCGTGGTCTGGAGCCTTCTCAATCTTTGCAAAGGACAGCGCATCAGTGGTGAGGGTGTATGGCGCGGGATGAGCGGATACATACCATGCAGCAGACCGAGCAGAGACGTGCAGGACGTACTTGGCGCCGGCCACGAGATTTTTCGCCATATAATGACTATTATCTCGTGCCTGTTGCTGCCCGTCCCATTCCTGACCGGTCTGGCTGTATCGGTGGGGTCTTCTGACTTCCGGGCATGCACGGACTGTCCAGGTTGAGTGCGGCTGGTGCCGGGTGGCTTGCTCATTTCTTCCTCGCTCGATGATGACCATTGTACTCCGATCACAATGCGTTTCATGTGGTACACTGAACGTCACGCATCCACATCGGAGGAAGACAACCAGCCATCTCGGCGCGGTGCTTCCAGCCAAATAGGGACTGCCCGCCAGGTGTTGTCTTGTGTTCATCTCAGCTGGCTCCCATTCGCCACGGTCACCAGCACTCCCGCATGTCTATTGTTACGGACGCGCCAACCGTGCACGACTGGCCTATTCTCGCCCACGGTCACCAGAAATTCGGGCATTTCGTCCTTCTGCGGCTCGATGCGCTTGCTACAGTCGCCATTCTCGACGATGACGAAGTGTCGGGTGCTGCTGCTCATTTGCCCCAGGATTGGTTTCTTGGAATTGTCCTCAAAGTGAGACAGTCGCCCTCCCCGGTTAATGCGTCGTTGAAATTGCGCAGGCCGCCAATCTCGGGCGAGTGAACGATGGAGGGCGGCCGTTACTCGACCTGGACATCTACTTGGTCGGCGTGGGACCCCCCGAGCCTCTCTCCGCTGCAATTCCCATTTCGCCCGCACCTCAGATAAGCGACGGCCATCCCCCGATCCAAGTGCCATTCGAGCTGCCATGGCCGAACCTCTACGCCCATTCGTACCTCAACATAGTCGCCGTCATCACTTGCATTCACGCCGGTCCGAGCTATTTCCCAGATCCCCTCACTGACGAGCAGCAACGCGCCCTTCTTCAGATGGCGTCGAAGGATCAATACCACCGGCACGATGCCGCGTTCGAGGAACTGCTCAAGAAGGCCGCAGAGGAACAACCAGCGGGCTCAGCTATAGAGGGCAGCGGCACCGAGTCTGACTGCGAGAGTGGCAGTGGCAGCTACGATGATTTCATGCTCTCCGACGATGCTCAGTTGATCACGGCCAAATACCAAAGTCGCCGTCTCTGCGTCGAACTGTGGCTCGACCCCGCATCGTGTCCCGGACAGCCTGCGCCTCCGTCGGCCCTCGTGAAGGTCGGGGAGCGTCTCGAACTGTACTACCACCTATTTTTCATGATCGCTGCTATAGCTGACCGCGTTTCCAGGATAATGAAGGAGTGGTGTGACCGAACACTCGAGGAAGCGAAGTCGCGGCGGCCTCAGTTGATCAAGGAGTGGACGCAACGCGTCAGCGAAGCTGCATCTGGGTTGGATGGACAAATGTACGAGCGTCATACTCCCGCGAACGCGTCCGCTCATGCGCCTTCTTTAGCATTCACGCACGCGATCCCGTACTCGACGACGATGATATTTTGCCCGAGGACGCGGTCGACTCTCGGGCTGAACAACGCGCGCACGAAGAAGACGTACTGAATCAGCCGCCTGTGTTCCCGATGCAACCACACAGTACCTCTGCGATGCATGAAGGTGATTCGTTCTTCTACTGTTCGACTGACTCTTGTGCTTACCAGTCCAAACTCCCACGCGCAGATGGTGTTACAAGTTTCGAGAGTACTCGTTGTGATCAACACGCGCACGACGATACAAGCCTACCTTCTCCTTCAGCACCTCCCGCGGCCGACGTCAGGGAATCTGCCAAGTCTTCGGGAACGGTCGCGAGCCGCCGCATGTCCACTGTCATGGACTCGCCAACTAGGCACGACTGGCCTGTCCTGGCCCAAGGTCGCCAAAGATTCGGCCATTTCGTCCTTCTGCGCGTCGACTCCCTCGCTTCGGTCGCGATCCTGGACGACGACGAAGCGTCGCGTGCAGCGGTCCACTTGCCACAGGATTGGTTTCTCGGGATAGTCACCAGTGTAAGAAACGCGTTCATTCACGCTCATCGCTGATCTCGCGCAGACCGCTGCCCTCGAACAACTGGACGAGCGGGGGAGGCAGCCGTTGAATCTGCACATCCACCTGGTCGGCGTGGGACCTTCCGAGCCCGTATCCGCCGCCATTCCCCTTTCGCCCGCACCGCAAATAAACGACGACCACCCCCCGATCCAAGTCCCTTTTGCCCTGCCGTGGCCGAACCTCTACGCCCATTCGTACCTCACCTTGTCCGCCGTCGTCACGCGCATCCACGCTGGGCCGAATTATTTTCCA
Source organism: Auricularia cornea (assembly GCA_030578095.1). Taxonomy (NCBI): domain Eukaryota; kingdom Fungi; phylum Basidiomycota; class Agaricomycetes; order Auriculariales; family Auriculariaceae; genus Auricularia; species Auricularia cornea. Next base: position 1,478,372 of record JARLTE010000004.1, read on the forward strand.
GGGCCGCTCGGTGACGAGCAGCTGGGCGCCCTGCTTGAGATGGCGTCGAAGGACCGGTATCATCGGCACGATGCGACGTTCGAGGCGCTGATGAAGAAGCTCGCAGAGGAACAACCAGACGGCGCGGGGTCTGACTGCGGGAGTGACAGCGGCAGCGACGACGATTTCATGCTCTCCGACGAAGCGCAATTGATCACGGCGACGTACCAACGGCGCCATCTCTGCGTCGAGCTGTGGCTCGACCCTGCATCGTGTCCTGGGCAACCTGCTCCTCCGTCAGCCTGCACGGACGTCGTGCGGCGTCTCAAAGAGTACTCCTTCCTGTCCTTCAGGATCTCTGCTCTAGCTAACGTCGCTTCCAGGATCATGAAGGGATGGTACGACCGAAAACTCGAGGCAGCGAAGTCGCGGCGGCCTCAGCTGATCAAGGAGTGGACGCAACGCGTTAAAGAGGCTGCAGCTGGATTGGAAGAACAACTGTGCGAAAACCATTCTCCTGCGAACGCGTGTGCTTACGCGGCTTCTCTAGTGTTCGCGCGCGCGATTCCGTGCTTAGCGACGATGATGTCCTGCCCGAGGACGCGGTTGACTATCGTGCTGAACGACGCGCGCACGAAGAAGACATACTGAATAAGCCTGTGCCCCCGATGCAACCACAAAGTCCGGCTGCGACGCATGAAGGTGATTCGTCCTTCTACTGCCCGACTTACCCTTGTGCTTACCAGTCCAAACTCCCACGCGCAGTTGGTATTATAGATATCGAGAATGCTCGTCGTGATCGACACAGGCACGACAGTACAAGCGTGCCTTCTCCTGCAACACCTTTCCCGGCCGACGTCAAGGCATCTCCTAAGTCTCCGGGGACGGTCGCGAGCCGTCTGGTATCAACGAAGCAAATCGCCTCCAAGTGGCTTCGATCCCACGCGTGAAGGCACGGCTACTCCACGGCGCTTGAGTCAAGTGCTCCGTGGTTCTAATGATACAACGATGCGTATGTGAGGTTCGCACGAGTCCTTATGGTCATGGCTTGCCTTCACTGTGCTCCCCTTGTCCTAGTATTCGTTCGATCGCACGCAACTCACGATTCCCAACCGGCCCACATTGTCCGTCCCTACCGCCGTTCTGCCAATAGACTCCATGAATTAATTATACACCCAGGCGATGCTATCGCATGCCAGAAAGATAGCGGAAGTAAACGGCGTCGTGGGCAGGTCGTGAGTTGGCGGAAGCATCATGATCAGATCATAAACCAACGGAGTTTAGATGTCCATATCTCCTTGTCCTCGTCCTACCATGAAGGCCGGTCTTTCGCGCCTTGAAAAGGTCTCGATGCTCAAAACCCTTGCCGCCGAATGCGATGAAAAGCAGCGCAAGCGGATTCCGATCAACCCTCGGCCTCGACCAGCGTCGGCGGATGCTGCAGCGCGTGAACGTGCGCGCCGGCTGCTCAGCACGGCTAGTCCTGTACTTTCAGCGCATGATGTAGGCGCTCACCGAGTATCTAGGCGGACGAGATTCTACACCAAGCTCTCATCGACGAAGGTCGGGTGCCCGAGGCGGATTGGCGGAGTCAATGTCGTCAGGCTCTCGAGCATTACAACGCCTCTATCGCCGCGAATGCCGTGCCCATCGCGATTGCCAAGCGTGCCAGCGCGTATAACGTATTGGATATGTGCGTCTGCGCGACACCGAATCGACCTTGCGCTGTCTGCTGCTAACACACGTCCAGGTTCGAAGAAAGCGTGAACGATGTCGCATGGGCGGAGCAGCTCATTCGCGAGTCGCCTGGTCCACTGGACACTGACATGCTCCTTAATGCACTGTGTATCAGCGCATTATCCAAAGCGTACGTGATCTATGCCCCAGGCATGCAAACGCTGCCTCTCAGAAACTTGCATAGCAAGCTGGGTCGCTACGAGGACAGTCAGGATGGTGTGGAAGAATATATGATATGAGAATAAACGTTGATAATTCTCTGCAGACCTACAGATCCTGGAAACGATCAATGCCGATGACCTTGGTGTTCGCGAACTAGTCAACATGGTTCGCTCCTGCATGGAAGGCTATAATGCCCGATCCGGGGGCGATTTCTGTCGAGAACGCGCCGAGCGCATCGAAGACTTCGACGGTTTCGGTCTCTCTTTATACGAACTTGCCTTGCTCGAAGAGGCTGGTCTGAACCCTTGGGTTGGATATGCAAAGGTACGCCGCGGCGGACTAAATAAAACTCCAGCTCCCTGACTGACGACTTCAGCACATTCTCCAAATCGTCAACTCGGTCGAGAAAGACGTACAACCCACGAAGTCACGCGCCCACTACGCGGCCAAGCAATGTAACAACTGCAGAACGGATAGGTTCTCTTCCAAGATATTCTTATGCACGAGATGCAAGGCTGCGTGGTATTGTGTAAGTCAATATTTCCTGCGTCGCTAACTCATCTCGTCTCTCACGTCCCGATATTAGAGTAAGGAGTGCCAGAAAATGGCTTGGAAGGACCACAAGGCTTCCTGCAAACGGGCCGGGCAGAAGCGCGACGACCTGAACTCGCTGACCGTGGCGCCTGCACCGAACTGCGACGTGCCAGACCAACCGACGTCCGGTGCAGAGCTTGTCGACACCATGTCGGCATGGTGCGACAAGCACAAACCTGCAATGGTTCAGGCGCTCTGCGCAGCTCTCGATATACGCGCCAATCCCGATGCGCACCTCACCAAAGGGCTCAAGGTGACGATCGAGTGGGTTTCCGGGGCAAAGAGCACCGCGCGTCGTTTCCGCATGGTCCAGGCGGCGCTATCGGATCTGTCCTCGTTCCACGACGAGAAAACCATCCAGGCAGCTCGACGATCCGCCCAGGATAGTCGGAAGGACGGAGCCCCAGTTGCGATGATAATCGTTATGTGTGTCAGCTGCGTACCCTCCAAGGGCGTCACTATATGGGTCGCATTGACGGGAGGCACGTCCCATATTGTGGACCGCCCCTCCGGCAAGTGGTTTGACGCGCTCGCGGCTCAAATAGGTTAGATTTTCGTTCGACCTTAGTCGAGAATATAACGCGATTACCTTGCATACCCATTCGCAGTCGCCCACAGTCCCCGGTTATGAAATTCCCGTATATACACATTCATAAAAGCTACCTAGGTGCGTGAGAGTCTTGACCGCTCGGATTGGCGCCAGCGTTCGCATCCTGTGAGTCAGACTCTCAACTCGTGAGTTGGACGGTGAGCGCTTGAGCTTCGGGAGCATTGATGATCTTTACCGGGCCGGCCGCCGCGGAGCTCGGAAGTTGTTCAAGTTGGCACCAGATTGCACTTGTGTTCATCCCTTGTCGCGCAGGAGAGTGGCCATAGCACGGCGCCGATGCCAGTGATACATGCGCCAACCTGGTTTGACTGGCCGGTTCTGGCGCACGGGCTTCAGAGACATGGCCACTTCGTGCTTTTCCGCTTTGACCCACTTGCATCGGTCGCCAGCCTTGAGGATGCTGAAGCGACCCGTGAAGCCGCGCTCCTACCCCAAGATTGGTTCCTGGGAATTGTCATCAAGGTGAGCATATAGCTAGCCGCTTTCTGTGGCTCACGTTCCGGTTCGAGTAGAACGCTGGTTACATGTTGGAGAACGCCAAAGGCGTCCACCTGTTGAACTTGAGTATCTACGTGGTGGGCGTTGGGCCACCCGAGCCTACGTCTGCAGCCATTCCTCTCTCCCCTGCGCCCCAACTGGCTGACAGTCATCCTCCGATTCAACTGCCCTTCGAGCTCCCCTGGCCGAACCTCTACGCGCATTCCTACTATACCGTAGCGGCGGTCGTCAGTCATCTACATGACGGGCCGCGCCATTTCCCAGAGTCTCTTACGGAAGAACAACTTCGTATCCTGCGCCGCACCGTGTCGAAGGATCTGTACCACCGACACGACGACGTTTGGGAAGAAATGCTCAGGAACGCAGCGGCCCAACCGTCCCAGCCGGCGGCTCCTGAGGGTTCTGGCGGCGAATCCGATGGCGGGACTGATAGTGGCGGCTCTGAGGATTTCATGCTCTCAGAGGACGCTCAATTGATCACAGAGAAGTACGGCACCTATCGCCTCCACGTCGAACTCTGGCTCGATCCTGCTTTTTGTCCTGGCCAGCCCGCTCCTCCCTCTGAATGCCAGGCTGTCAAAACGCGTCTAAATGAGTACGTACTGTGCTGTCCTCGGTTCCGTTTCTTTTCGACTGACTGTGGACAGGATCGCGAAGGAATGGTACGACCGCAAGCTCGAGGAAGCCAAAGGCCGGCGTTCCCGGCTGATCGCAGATTGGAATCAACGCGTCAGAGACGCTGCAGGGGAGCCGGCTGCTGCACAGTACGGGACCTTCACTTTTGCGAACGACGATTCGTGCTTATCCGTCTGTCACAGTGTTGCGGAAGTCAATCCAGAGGGGTCATTTGACGACGAAATTGTTGCGCCTGAGGACGCGGTTGACTACTGCGCTGAACAGCGTGCGCTCGAAGAATGTGTTCCCTCCGCTGCGGCGCATGAAGGTAAGCTCCCGTGGCGATGAGCTTGTCGCACTCGCTCACTTTGTCTTCTGCGCACAGATGACGCATCAGCTTCAAAGGCTGATCTTCAATGTCAACAAGCGCAAGATAGTACAGACGCACCTTCTCCTTGAACGCCTCTCGCGCCAGGTAGAAAGCAGGCGCCCTCGTCCCCGATTCACGCCCCAGTTCGTTAAGTTGGCATCATCTAGGCAGCCTTCGAGTCAAGGCGCGAGTAATGCTGCGAACAGTGAGTTCTTCGTCCAGTACCAAGTCCATGTGCATCTAGTCGTTACGGGTCATCTTTATCATTATCTTCTTAACCCGCGCTCCCCGCCAACAAGGATTTTTTACCACTCGTAGCTAATGTGACCGAGTTGTGTCTTGCGAAATTCGGACAGAATCACTGGACTCGTTGCTGGCCTCAAGACGGTCGACCTAAGGCACGTAAATTGACAACGTTGTGCGACGTAGCGAAAGCAAAGGGTGAACGTGAGCGCGTGAACGTCGAACGCCGAATTTCAGCCGGCGCGGTTCCGTGCCTTGCCTTCGTTCACCCACTGCAAGCTCATCGCGCAATTGTGCACATCCGCGTTGTCTCCAAATGCCCGTCATCGAGGCGCCGACATGGCACGACTGGCCAGTTCTGGCGCACGGTCTTCAGCGATATGGCCACTTCGTGCTCTTCCGCTTTGACCCACTTGCCTCGGTCGCGAGTCTCGACGATGCCGAAGCGTCCCGTGCGGCTGCGCTCCTACCCCAAGAGTCGTTTCTTGGAATTGTGATTAAGGTGAGAGTTCCATCCTGTGTTATTTTATCTCAACCTGGCGTAGAACGCTGGATTCCAGCTGGAGAACTCCAAAGGCGTTCACGTGTTGAATTTGAGTATCTACGTGGTGGGCGTCGGCGCGCCCGAACCTACGTCTGCAGCCATTCCAATTTCCCCTGCGGCCCAGCTAGCTGACAGCCATCCCCCGATCCAACTGCCCTCAGAGCTTCCCTGGCCGAACCTCTACGCGCATTCGTTCTACACGGTCGTGGCGGTCATCAGTCGTATACATGACGGCCCCGACTATTTCTCGGTCTCTCTCACGGAAGAGCAACTTCAGGACCTCAGCGATACCGTCTTGAAGGACCTGTACCACCGGCACAACGACGTGTGGGAAGAAATGGTTCGGAACGCAGGAGCCAAGCAGGCCGAACCTGCGGCCCCTGAGGACCCTGGCAGCGAGTCCGAGGGTAGAACTGATAGTAGTGGCTCCGGGGACTTCATGCTCTCGGACGAGGCTCAACTGATCACAGAGAAATATGCCTATTGTCGAACCTACGTTGAGCTCTGGCTGGATCCCGCGTCTTGCCCTGGTCAGCCCGCTCCTCTGTCTGCGTGCGAGGCGCTCAAGACTCGTCTGGATGAGTACGTGCGACCTCTTTGTATCCATTTGTGTCTGACGGCGCAAAGAATTACCAAGGATTGGTACGACCGCAAGATTCGCGAAGCCAAGGGCCGTCGTTCCCAGCTAATCGCGGAATGGAACCACCGTGTCAGAGACACTGCAGGGGATAAGGCTGAAATACAGTGGGGGCCTTTTACTGAGTCTGTGGACCTTTAGGCTCATGCGTCCCCTACAGCGCCCCCGAATTCAGTCCAGAGGGGACATTTGTCGACGAGCTTGTCTTGCCTGAGGACGCGGTTGACTACAGGATTCAACCCCGTGTGCGCGAAGCCATTTCCGACCATCCACCTGCGGTCTCTCCCCCTGAACCCGTTGGGGCGTGTGAAGGTGAACCTCTTTGTTACCGGACTAGCGTCCGACTACTCCAACTAAAAATACCACACAGACAATGCAACAGCTTTAATGCCTGACAATCATGCTCAACTAGCGCATGACGCTGCAGGCGAATCTGCTCATCCAGACGCCGGTGATACAAAGGGACCCTCCGACTCTCCAGCGCAATCCTCGCCTCGACCGGCGTCAACGAAGCAAGCAGCCTTCAAGCGGCTTCGAGCAGTAATCCTGCGTGTCAAAGCTCGGATTATGCGCGACGCGTGAGAGCTTCGCCCAGGGTCAGGCCAACATTCACCAGGTATCTACCAACCATCGCGATTGCGTGTACAATTTCTGTGTACAGTCCGATTCCTACCCTTATCCATCCCTCTATTTATGAATAAACCTATCTCACGACATAGAGGCTATGCAATGGCTTACTCCTGGGAGGGGGATTACATGCGAACTTTCTAGACCGCTGCGGCGGATCGTGAGGGAGACCCGCGTCGACGCTCGTCGACGGCGAGCGCCGGAGCCACATTTCTTTTCCTCCGACCATCCCACGCAGTTCTGTCTCCCCGTCCTAAACTCTTCCGGTCGCTTTTGTGACACCAAGACGCTCTGAATTGCCAGTAATGACGCGCCTGGCGGACGAGCTGCTGGACTGGATCCTTTCGCCACCACTTCACGTGCCAGACGCACTGTTCGCGGACCCTGGCCCGGTGTCGCCGTTTTCGAGGGCTACGTATTCGGCTTCCGACGTGCTCCTAGTGTGCAAGAGCTGGATGCGCGTCGCGACGCCTGCTCTGTACGCCACTGTCGTGATCCGTTCGACTGCACAGGCGCAGGCGTCACCTATCTATTACCCAGAATCACACTGTACATAGGGATTCGGCCAGTGAGGCATTCCCTATGGATAGTGCTACAAAGCGTTCCGCCCTATCCTGCAGTTTTCCAGCGGTAACTTGGTTCTTATAGAGAGAGCTCTGGCCCAGCTGGCAAGCGCGCCAGACTGGACCTGGGATCAAGCCTGGATAATGCCGGCCTCGTCATCGGGGCTCGGCGCCGACCTGTCAAACCTGTCGGCGCCGTCATCGCGCCTAACAAACCACCTCTCGTCGCCGCGGGCGGCGATGAGCTCCACTGCCCGCCTGCCCCTCAACCGATTAATACCACAAAAAATACGACAAATATCAGAAAAATCAGGGCTGTAAATCTAGCTTGCTTTTACTATATGGCTGCACTATGGGCAATGGCCGACACACTCATGACTCTGAGCCACGCGATTTCGGGTTCCGACCCAACCGTGTCATGCAGCGCGGGCGAAACATCCCGTCTGCGCTTTCAAAGCGGGCCACGCGTTACAAGCCTCGCGCCACCTCCCCCACGCGCGATGAAAATGTGCAACAGCACTTCCCCGGCCGTAACAGCCGGAGCATGGCGGCAATCGTCAAAGACCGCGACGCGCATGCCGCGAAGCGCCGCAGGATCCTAACAGGCGCGTCAATCCTGGCCTATCGCTTGCACACACTGATCCTGCTTGATTCCTAATCCATGATTAGACTTGCACCAGCCGCGGCCCGACCCTGCTGAGCCGGCCGGCTTGATCACTGATCCGAACAGCGATCCCGACGAGTGGGAGGACTTCCCCGGCATCGCAGAAGCCATGGCCGCGATAAGAGAGGACGACGCGCAACCAACAATTACTGTGGATTTGTCTAAAGGCGGGCACATCACATCCAGGTGCGTGCCAACATCGCCGTGATCTTCTTGCATCTGATGCTTTGCGCAGCATTTCGTTCAGGAACCGCGTCGACACACGGACGCGTGCTCAACAACTTCAGGCCCAGGAGGACGCGTGGACGAGAGACATGCCAGAGCTCGTCGACGCCTTCCTCGCGTGGAAGCACCATGCGGAAATAGGGCGTGACGCGCAATGTTCGACACCGCGTGACGCGCATGGTTCGACATCGCCGTCTGCTGCCGCCAACACAACCTCTTCTGCCGCCCCCAGCAGCTGGTTTACCGTGGCAGCCATTGGAGACACTGGTGTGTACCGTCCATCGACGTGCTGCTGTCCTTGCCGCTAATCTTCGGCATGTAGCGTTCCAGCCGAGCATGCGTGTCGAGCAGGCGGCCCACGAGACCGGCGCGATCGCATTGATGCGAGCCGGCTTCATGGCGTGCACGCCGGTTGCTCCGACAGTCGCGATATCCGTTCGTGTGCTCGAGCTCTACTATCGCGTGCGCCGGCACGCGCCACGCCTTGGTGTGCAGCCGTTCGTGCGGGCTCTCTGTGACATACACAAGGTGCGTCTTTCCAGCGTTGTTGTGGATAGTGCTGATTCATGGCGCAGTGCCCTTATCGCCCGTTCCTCCGTGAACAGTTCTCGGCCGCGTTTGATCGCTACATCGCGATTCTACGCGACGTTCAGCGCAGGTTAGACGCGGCGCTGGGGCGCAACACGCCTCACTGGCGGGCCCTGAACGCCTGTGCGCCGTGCAACTACGAGGTGTGCCATCTTTGCCTGTTGTTGCCCTTGGCTGACATGCAATAGCTCGAGGGTGAACCGGCATTGCAGATTCCCAGGCTTCTTGCTATGGACGGCGGCCAGAGCATGAAGCGCAGCGCGTCAGCCGGCGTTGCTGACTTCCGGGTGTACGAGTCTGATTATCGCGTCCCGCCGGAGGAGATCGACCTTTACGCGAACGAGGTTCGGCAGCGCGTGGTCCCAAAGAAGAAGGTGCGCCTGATATGTTGATTACCGTGATATAGTATCTTATCTACGTCAGGGGCAGACTGGTGGAGAAGCCGAGGCGCCGGCCTTTCTCAGGCTCGAGCAGTCCGGCGAACCTGGCGATGACGCGCCGACTCCTTCGCTCTGCGCATCCCGGTGGAAGAACGCCAAGGCGGAGCACTACAAGATCGCTCCGGGGATGTACGAGCAAAACGGAATGTTTATTATCGTATGTAGGCATGGTCACGTCTTGTGGTTCGCGGAAATGCGGCACAGCGGGGAACTGTAAGTCGCAGCATCCGTCTTACATAGGCCCTTTGCTAATATACTGTTCTATAGGGCCAAGTACCCGCTGGGCATCATCGCGCGGATGCTCCGTGTTGGGCTGCGCGGTACTAGATGTGCATATGATATTGGCTGCGCGTTCCAGGGAACCCTCGATCGCAGCAGCCTCGGTGCGCAAGCGCGGACGGCCGCGATCACCTGCGGCCTGAATTCCTTTCACGGCTATGGGCACAACAGGCTGTGCCAGCTCGGCCATCATCCGCTTTATCAGGCCGGATTCGGCCTTGAGGATCTCGAGACTTGTGAACGCTTTTTCTCCTGGATCAACGCTGTTGGCGGTGTTGTGCGGCACGCGTCACATTATCATTGGCTGCAAGCCCTCGATCTCGGCATCCAACAGTGGGACGACGATAAGCATCGCGAGCTAGGTAGTGTCCTATTCCTGACGCGATGTTCCAAGCTCATTGTTAACGTGGATGCAGGGAAATTCTTGTACAACAACGTTCGTCAAGCCCTGCGAATCAAAGAAGAATACGAGCCCATTCTGCGTGAATTCAAGCGGCGTACTGGATATACTGTATCAGACATCGAGAGCTGGAACGGGCAAGAGCTCGACTATCTGCAAGGTCTGCAAACAGAACCAGAGGAAGTTGGAATCAAGATGGATTACGTTGCCATGCTTGGCGATTTGGCCGAGGCCGAGTGAGTGTTTGCCCTCTGCTGCGGCAGATCTGTATTCATGCGTATCAGGGCGGCGCTGGCCGCGAAGCAGTCCGATTACCAAGACGGTCTCCGAGCACCGAGTGCGCAGGAGATCGCGGCCAAGCGACTCTCCCCCGCGGCCGTCAAAAAGCTATACAAGGCTCGCGTCGACGCGCATAACAAGTACATGAAGATCCTTGAGGCCGTCATCGCGCTCGAGAGCGTCCTCGAGATTGACGCGCGCTGGTCCACATCGTCACCCGAATATCAAGAGGGCCTTGTACAGATGGCCGAGCGCGACTGGCGACGCGCACTGGATCGTCTGGAGCTTCTGATGGTCCAGCGGATGTTTGAGCTGGCCAAGTCGCACGTCTTTGGAACCGGTAAGCGCGCGCACAGCAAACCCCGGTCACTCTGCTGACTACAGACAGGCTATAAGTTGCGCGAGGCCATCGGCAAGGGGCTCAAGTCTCGCTCCCAGGCCATACGCACCGCCGTCGCGCGATATAACGATCTTGCTCTGGCACTCGAGCCTCCTGCGGCAACCGTAAATTTCGCCACGCTAATGGAGTGGACCGAACTACAAGAGTTCGAGCTCCTGCGTCGCTCGCGAACAGGCGACGTGCGCGAGAAGGTCTGGGCCCAGCCTGCGAACCGTCTCATCGCGTCAAAGCACTACAAGGTCCTCCGAGCCGACGAGGAGCTCGTTCGCTGCCGCATCGAGGCACGGCGACTCGTGACGGCCATGCACGATGAAGAGCGACAGCTCGCGGAGGCCGCCACGAAGCTTGCGGCAACAAAGCCCGCGCTGGCCTGCGAACTCCGTGATGTGATTGCGCGGCAGACGGAGGTGAACGATCTTCACCGCCGGACGCTTGCCAAGATCGTCGCTGTGCCGGGTTTCGAGGCCATACTCTCGCCTGGTGTCCGCCTCGGCGAGCTGGCTGGGCCGCCTTCTGCGGACATCGGGAGTGCCCACCCGAGTGACCCAGAAGCGCAGCCCAACGATCCCCCAGAGCACGACGAGCATGATCCCCAGGAGGAGGAGGACCGGCACGCGCTGCACGATTTTCTTGCCGCGGTATGCGATTAGTAGGCATTTCCAATAGTTACAATGGTGTTTTTAGTACGTGCCGTCGATATAGTACTTGTCTCGCAACACTCCCGTGTGTCTCGAGCGCAAGGGAGTGATCGTAAGCTTCTGGAAGGGACCCGAGAAACACCTGGCGATGCAGCATCTTCTGGGACCTCAGAACCGCGCGTCCCGCCCAACCACCCGGTTATAGACAATGCCGCATGCGCTGAGAGACGTTCGCGCCCTGAGAGCAGGTCGTCTCAGTTGCTTGTACTGCGCACAGAGCTTCGGCTGTATGGGACGGGTGCGGGCAGTCTTACCGTCGTCGTAGACTCGCCCTGAGAGTCTCCGAGGTTCAGCTCGGGTTTTTGTCTCCCGAGAGTCTAGAACTATCTATGAAACCATATCTGGCCCACTCGGACCTCCGTGAGTAGCAGAACACAACGGTTGAACCAGTTGGGCAGTTGTCGTGAACACTCAATGTTCACTGCATGGGAAGTGTCGGAATGTGCTAAATTTTGTCACACAAGCTCTATGTGCCCATTAGAACGTATCCCACCAATCCTGGCGCAAAAGAAGGCGAGGGGAGGGGTAGAGTGTGCATTATTGAGTTTCGGGAAGGCAGCCTTTGCCACAAAGATTGTGCACGTCTCCCTTCCATCCAAATTGTGATACACCATTCAATACCAGTTTACATTGCGCTAAATAGACTGTCATGAGTTCAAGTGTCCTGTGTGAGTGCGAACGCGCACATGAACACCGAGGGCGATGTTCGGCATTTGCCGTCTGGTTGGTTGGACCTCAACGCCGACGCGCCCAAACGCGCTCCACCACTGTACGACTGCGCTGTCGTTCAGCGACCATGGTGGGTCATACTTAGCAGCGCTACCACGGTATTCTGACTCATTCCAGGTCTACAAGCCGTCGTCAAACGCGCAGCCAGGCGAAAGGGCGCCGGCGTACAAGCAGGGCTCGCTGCCGCCGCCCAACCACCCAGACTGGATCGTCCTGCCGCCCGCTCCTGCGCCTGGGCCCGCTCGTACGCCTGCGCGAACTCAGGAGCCGGCGAAAGGCTCGGAAGGCTCGCTCTCGCGCGGCCCGTCCCCTTCGCCCTGCCCGACCCCCCCGCCCAGCCCGAGCTCTTCCGCCTCTCGTTCTCCGTCGCCAGAGTCTACGGACATACTTCCACACCGCCTGAGGTGGCTCCGCGAGCTGCAGGACGTGCTGGATCTGCCTGTCACGGACTGGCGCCAGGGCGACACGACTCATTTCAGCGTCGCCGGCGTCGATATGCACTTCACGTCCGACATGATCACGGACAGCGACGGCAGCGGCATCGACCCAACTGGTAAGCTTTTTTTTTTTCTACCCGCTGTCGTGCAAGCTAACTATTAGTAGAATTTCTTTCGCCGCACTACGTCCCTGGTCGCCCGCTGGAACTCAAGGCTCTGGCCGACTTCTCAGTCCTTCGTACGGAATGCGGCCTGTCGCTCGCCTACGAGGAGCACGCCGCCCTCCGCGCCGCTGAGGCCGCCGCCCTCTACAAGATCAATTCGCCAAACGAACGGGACGCCGGCGGGCTCCACAGCTTCTTCCTCCCACTGGAGGCTTTCCGACGTCTGGTCTTCCCATGGCGCACGGCGGATGCTCTTTCGGCGGTAAGTAAACAGCTCAAAGGAACTGCACCGGCTGACATTTCCAAGATTATTCTGAACGACCGTCAAACGGACAGCATCACCATTATGCTGTCCGTTCGCCCGGAATTCGAGGGCGCCGAACTCGACGGGGAGCTCCTCGACCCCGTCGTCCACATCCCCGAGGCGCTGCTGGGCGGCGACGGACAAGTGCTGCCGCAGTACGCCGCGGCGGTCAAGGAAATCGTCAGCATCTACCGCCACAAGATTGCGGTCCTGCACGTTCGTAATTTCGCCCATCGCCTGCGGAAGTCCGGCTTGGCCGACTATCCCCGCCCGCGCCGGCCCCCCCTCTCGCTTGCAGCAGCGACCCGGCTCGCAGAGCAGACCAAGCGTGCTCGCGCGCCCACCGCGCCGCCGCAGCCCAAGCGTGCTCGCGCGCCGACCGCGCCGCCGCCGCCACCCGCCCGTTCCAACCTCCCGTACCAGGCGCGCTGCCAAGCGTGCACGGCCATGAACGAGACGACGGGCGATGCCACCTCGTCCAAGAAACGCGTCATCCCCCGCCTGGCCGGGGTGCTGACAGCCCAGGGCTATAAGCCCGCGCTCAGCGCCGCCATCGTGGCGGCGCTTCGCCATGCAATCGCAATGGCGATTCACGGCGATGACGCCGGAGATGAGGGCCCGCAGCACGAGGACCTCGAGGACGCAATGTACGCCGGCCTGCGCTCGCTCGGCGTGTGCGGCAACCACGCCGTCAAGATCCTCGCCGCTACCGTGCACGACCTCGAGCATGGGCTTGAGCTCAATGTGGGAGGATCGGATTGATTTCTTGATGACCATTACACCTATCGTGCTTTTCTTGTTTTCTTGCTAGCTGTCTGTAGCTGTCTGTAGTCCTTCTTGTAGCCGTAGGTGTAACTCAACGAAATAAGCAGAATGTTGCCTGCACTCGAACGAACCGTGGTTTGACAGCTGGCGCTAGAATTGAAAAGCCGACCGAACCGCGTCTGCTCCCAACCGCGACGCGTCGCTTCTGCTCTATGCCGCAGCCCCGCCGTCGAACCCACGCCTACGGGCAGAAGCGCGCCAAGCAGCCGCCTGGCACCCGCCGCCTGCAGAAAGAGGCCTGCGCCGCTCTGCTCGGAGAGCTGAACGACGTTGTCCGCGAAGTGAACGTCCGCATCGAAGAAATCGCCAAAAAATATAAAAGGTCAGCCTGGATCTATGTACCCTTCTTCTTCGCTCATGTCATTACGCAGGGCCAAGGCATGGGTCCGGGCGCAGCTCTTCGGCGGAGGGAAGAGCGCGCGATTCGTGCGCCGCGAGCGCAAGATACGTCTCTACGACGCCTATGTCCATCACATGAGCAAGGAGCTCAACAAAGGTACGCTCTTTATTTCCATATTCGTGTGTTACGTGCTTAAATATTCTAGATCGCGCCGTGGGCGACAAGTACGACCTGTTCGAAATCAAGGCGAAAATCAGCAAGGAACGCAGCACCAACAGTTACAAGAAACGCCCGCTCGAGGAGAAGGCGCGCTGGCTCGCAGAGTACACGGCCGATAAGGCCGCCGAAGCCCGCGAGCCGCGCATCAACCGAAAGGGCGAGCAGCAGGACGCGGCTGCGACGCTGAAACGTGTCAGCGTAGACGTGAGTCTTGCGACCTTACGAAGGTCTTCGCTCCGCGGTTTTATTTGCTAACACTGTACCCAGCTCGATGCTCTCCGCTTGCGCACAGGGGTCCGCGCGCTGGTCATAGCCGTGCGGCCCGAGGTCCTGTTCACCATGGACCCGTTCATCTTCTGCGATGAACACATCGAGGAGTTTTGCAGCCTAGCCCTCAAGAAGACCCCCGAGCAGCTCGCTCGGCTGCTCGAGATGAGCATCGTGAATGGGCTCAAGAGTACGTCACTATTCCTTCTAGATGCGCTCGCTAATACATGACAGGCCTCCATCCTCCGCCGCCCAAGAACGCCGCGGAGCTCAAGAAAGACGTCCGCATTCGCATCCAGGAAGGGCTGGGTGCGCCGTCAGGTTTGTCCCTGGAATAACTGCTGATCTCTCTTTAGATCTAGTGCTTGAGCTTCGCTATCCGAACGGCGACGCCCCCCACGTGCAGATGAATTACGAATCTTACGAGTACGAAATCGTCACGCGGTACCGCGTCCGGCTTGTCGGTTGGACCTTCAACGATGGCACGGTCATCAACCCCGGCAAGCTGCCGATGGCCGACGCGCGCGAGCTTTACCATGGGCTCATCGACAAGACCGTCCGCTGGGAGGTGGTCCCGGACACGGAAGCCGTGACGGGCCAGAAGCGCAAACGCGCTGAACGCTCCGATGCGCACGAGAAGCGCGGACCGCAGAAGAAACCTCGCACCGCCGGGAAGGGCGGTGCCGCAGGCACCGCCAGGAAGAGCGCGAAGAGCAAGGAAATGGTTTCCCCGAGCCCGTCCGCATCCCCATCCCCGAGCCCGTCCGCATCCCCATCCCCGAGTCCGTCCCCGCCCCCCGAGCACACCTCCCCGTCCCCGCCCCCCGAGCACACATCCCCGTCCCCGCCCCCGCCCCCGGAGCACGCCACCGCAACCCCGCCCCCCGAGCTCCCAATCCCGACCCCGTCCGACTGATGTAATTCATCTTGCTGTACTCGTTGTGCTGTCCCAATGCCAATGCTACTCGAATTGACCTGCTCCTCAACTGCCTGATGCAAGACCTCAATACCTATCTATTACCCAGAATCACACTGTACATAGGGATTCGGCCAGTGAGGCATTCCCTGTGAGCATAAAACCCTGATACTACCACCATTGAACAGCCCTGATTTTTCTGATATTTGTCGTATTTTTTGTGGTATTAATCGGTTGAGGGGCAGGCGGGCAGTGGAGCTCATCGCCGCCCGCGGCGACGAGAGGTGGTTTGTTAGGCGCGATGACGGCGCCGACAGGTTTGACAGGTCGGCGCCGAGCCCCGATGACGAGGCCGGCATTATCCAGGCTTGATCCCAGGTCCAGTCTGGCGCGCTTGCCAGCTGGGCCAGAGCTCTCTCTATAAGAACCAAGTTACCGCTGGAAAACTGCAGGATAGGGCGGAACGCTTTGTAGCACTATCCATAGGGAATGCCTCACTGGCCGAATCCCTATGTACAGTGTGATTCTGGGTAATAGATAGGTGGCAGGCGTTGGCTCTCGCGCTGTCGCGCAATCCCCAGTTCGGCCGCTATGTCAAGAAGCTCCGTCTCGAAGGCGCCTACGGCCAATATACCAAGGATTTTATGCCCCTCATGCCCAATGTGACCGACTTGTGTCTTGCGCTCTGTGTCCGAAGTTCGGACAGTATCACTGGACTCGTTGTTGGCCTCAAGACACTCGACCCAAGACGTGTTATTCTGACATTGCCGCCAGAAAAGACCAATGCCAAATACGAGTCGCTCCTTGCCAAGTTCTCCAAGTGCATCGAACCGTGGTCTTGCCTGGCAAGTCCCTTCATGTCCCCGTTGCGTCCAAATAGTAATCATGCCGCAGACTGAATTCTCGTTCGCGCGAGGAAGCCGCGGCCATGCACGCGAATACGGTCGCTGCGGGGATCTCGTGCATGCTCTTTCTAAGAGTCCCTCCCTCAAGACCGTTCATTATCCCATACACGAGTGGGATCTAAACCCGGCGCTGCTCGCTGGCAACGTCAAGAAGTTGCTGGCGAATGCTAGCATTACAAATATAGTGCTTCACGCGCAGTCACAGAAACATCTTTTGCTCGGTTACGCCATGCAGACGGTGCCAGCGTCCACGGTCATACGATTGTACGTCTCCATACAGAACGGAGCTCCCTGCAAGCTGAGCAGCATCCTGAAAAACCAACCTCAATCGTCCGCCCAGCCACCCGACATAGTCAGCAACCCATTCTACCGCCCGTTGCGCAGCATATCTCGCGACCTCCGGCTAGAGATATGGAGCAGGGTCTTTTCGTTCGCCCTCAAGTCCGAGGACGGTGCCGTGCGCTCGTGGGGGACCTACGGTCATCAACAAACGTCGCGCGTGTGCATGACGGGCGAAAGGATCGACAAGCGGGTCGCGACATCGCTGCTGCGCGTCTCCCGGGAGTTCAATGTGGGCCTTCACCGGCGCTGTTCGTCCTGGTTGCCAGCGCTTGCTGATCGGTCCACTTGTAGATTGCTGCGCTGCGAACGATATGCCGAGTCGTCCGCATCGAGGATCCTGCCGTGCTCCAAGCCCTCGACGGATTCCTGTCGCGGAACGACTCCCTCGGGTCATGGATCCGGAACGTCTCGTTGGTATGGTCTTCAGGCCTGCAGTGTCGTGACATCGAGAGCGTCTTCACCGTGGCGACCGGTGTGCGCCAGTTTACGGCCGAAGGCTTCAGGCCTGTGCTTTTTCCTGCCGTCAAAAGCCTCTTCCAACCGTCTGGGAACGCGCTCCGTCGGCTTGTCCTGGTCGACGGTGGGCGACTGACGCGTCAATCCGGCGTATCAGACATTAGGGAACCATACCCTGGCGACACCTTCAAGGACCTCGTCGCGCTTGAAGACCTCGTGTGGGACGTCGAACACATCTCCTTCGACACCGCAGAGGTAGTGGACTCGTTTCCACGCCTTCGCAGGCTGACTCTACGTCGGTCGGACCCCACGTTCGTCGAGCTCCTTGCGCGCTGCAGGTGGGTGCCCATCGTTCACTTCTCTCCTATGTCTCCCAGCTTACACATGCGAAGCCTGCCAAAGCTCTCCTATATGCTTCTCGGCCAGCTTTTCATCGGCGCCTCAGCGCTCTTCGCTCGTCACGGCAGCAAGATTAAAAGCATGGTCGCGCAGCTCGGGTTACTCCAAGGAGAACTGGACGCCTTACCGTCCCTCCTGTCTCTGGAACTGTCTCCAGTACGTCCTCCTGACCTCGTGTTCTGAGAATATCTGACCTCATGCCTCTCCAGGACGTCAAACCATCTGACGTGTATGCCCTCTCCCACGAGCACCTGCAGACTATCAAGCTTAACTGGCCGACGTAAGTGTCCGGGCGTTTCTCCCTTTCCCGTGACTATAATTCAGCGTTTCGCAACGCGCAGATGCAAAGGCTCGACGTGCCTCGCGCGATATCGCGCCCTGGGCAAGAGCCTCGTTCCTGGCCGTTTTCCCGGGCTGAAAACGATTATTGTCGCGGAGAAGAAAGAGATATGGCCTCTCTCGGAGTGCGTGCTTGCTTCCCCACGGGAAGTATCCTCTCCTCATCTATCTTTGCAGGCGCGAGATCGCGCGGAGCCCTTGGCCGAAGATCGCAGCGCTCTTTTCGGAGCGTGGTATTTCTCTCGTGGACTACACGCATCGCGCGTGGCGGCCGCGGCTACAGGTTCGCTAGCGATCGACCCGTGCGGCGGTGTGCGATTGTCTACCGGGAGCGCCAGCCGCCGTGGCATACCTGACCTGGAGGACGAAAGAATACTATGGACGGTCACCATAGTATTGCAAATAAATCGGAATGTGGAAAGTCCACGGCAACACGAGAAGCTCTTCCATGGGACTGAACTTGGTCGTGCGGGAGGGAAGTAAAAATACGCGCGGGAGTGGTCAAAGGGTCTTCTGTTGTGACGAAGATGCGGGGGTATCCTTCGCACCCCGACCAGGCAAGCGAACGACCCGCACCGTCAATCGCGCAGAGATCGAGCGGGTAGTAAGAATAATCTCCTTCAATCTTTTGAGTGCGCGGCCACCGACTAGAAGACATCAGCAGAGCGGATTAAAGACAAGACGACAACATACGGGTGCGAGTGTTAGTTCCCGATGAAGGAGCGTGTCCGTCATCGGGCGTGGACGGTGTGACGGCGGTCGCTGCACCATCGGCAGCCGGTGGTGCAGTCAAATCCGAGACCGCACGCTCTACAGTGACAAGGAGATGAACATGATAGCCGCGTGGCTGACCGAGAGGACAGACCGCGAGATAATGGCTGACTTCCGGGCGAGGCTGCCACGGCGAGATCGACAGGCGCGACTGCCTCGAGCTGGGAAATATTGCTGGACGCCACTTGAGGAGCCTCCGACTTTGGACGAACCAAAATCCGTGATAGCATGTCTAACGAAAATCAGGCCAAGACAGTGGAGATGTAAAGACCGGCTTACCTTGCTCTACGCGGTAGTCGACGGCGTCTTCAGGTAGAATGGCCATGTCATCGAGCGGCGGCTCCGAACGGGATTGACGCCTCGAGTGCAAACTACTCTCAGACGGGCGATCAGTTCGGTAGGCAAAAGGAAGTTCGTGACGAAGTACCTTTCAGGCGGCTCCTCTGACCGGGCGTTATCTACAGCCCGAATCCACTCGTCAGTGAGAGCCGGGCGCTGCGCCTGGACTGCGCGGAGCTGGCGTTCGCCCCACTCGGCACCGATCCTGAATAGACATTATACATTTGTTCAAGCAATGCGTCCGTAGGACATACCTCTTTAATCCCCGCACCACTTCGGCATAAGCACGAGGAGGAGCGGGTGAGCCTGTGAAAGAAGTCGGATCCAGCCAGAGGTCGACATACATATACATGTTATCCAGCGTCTCGAAAATAGGCTGAACGTCATCAGAAAGCAAATCGTCGCCGGAATCATCGTCGCCTGCAGCGTCACCCTGAACCTCTGGGTCAAGATATTGGGTAGGCGAGCGGACTCTGTGGTATTTATCGTCCACTTCAATTATGCGGAGCCCAGCAAGTTGGTCCTTGGTGAGCCGCAGCGGGACGTATCCGGTTCCATGGTGAATGCGGGAGATAATGGCTACGGCGTTGTGATATGTGTGAACGTAGAGGTTGGGCCAAGGAGGGGATCGATCCAGAGGTATTGGTGGTCTGTTAGCAGCCACTGAAGGGGATGTACCCAGGGGAACAGAGGCGGACGCGGGATCGGGCACGCCTTGCCCGACAAGGCAGAAGTTGAAATTCAGAAGTGCCTCGTTCTTCTCGTTTTCCACGTCGAGGGCCCCGGTCTAAGAAGACTAAGCCAATGGAGTAGCTGGATAATGTGTACTTGCCGCCATAATAATGCCTAGAAACCAATCTTGCGGTAGGAGCGCTGCGGCGCGCGAAGCCTCCTCGTCCTTCAGAGTAGCGACGCACGCCGGTAGATCAAGACGGAACAAGACGAGGTAACCATATCGCTCAGGCCCCAGGCCGGCTACGGGCCAATCATGCCAGATTGGGGCTTCCAAGACCACCATGCGTGACGCGGACCAGGTGGACGAGAGGCAGCCGGCGGTGTTTGAACTGCTCAGCAGGCGTGTCATTCGAATTGAGCGCGATCAGGGCCAGCTGCGATGGGTACACCATTGTACTGCTTGTTTGGAGATGCTGCCCGGTTGTTCGGCCGGTTGACACGTCTGTGCTGGGGTAAAAAACACTTTGAAGAGGCCATAATGATCACGTCCAGCCAGAGAGCAAAGTCCTGAGTGATTCGCTGCTTCATGTATAGGAGCAGACCCCGTTGGACGACGACGGTGACGGAGCGGCGACATGGACCGGAAGCAGCACAGCCTCCGGAGAATCACTTGCTTGTCAACTGTCACGACACAAAGGTCGAACGTCGAATCTCCAGCCCATGTTCAACAGCTTCTCCTTGCTCGTTCGCCATGCCTGTTGTCGAGTCACCTGACTGGGATAGCTGGCCCGCGTCTGCTCCTGGGAGCGAACCGGAGGGCAACTTTGTCCTCATGAAAATCGATCCCGTTGCTTCGGTCGCTATATTCGAGGACGAAGAGACCACGCGGGCTGCAGCCGCGCTTGAAAGACACGAGTGGGTGCTTGGACTCGTTACGAGCGTGCGCCCTGTGGCCACTGCAATGACATGCGTCTGACTTATACGTAGCCCACGCCTGGTCTTCCCGACGCGGACGGCAAGGAATCTATGAGTCTTTGGATAGAACTCATCGGGCAAGGACCGCCCAAGGACAAGCCGATCTCGTCTCTGCCGTTCGCGCCGTCCCCGCAGCTCTACGACGACCGTCCTCCCATTGAGCTGCAACCGCACCTGCCTTGGCCCGACCTCTACTTGCACACGTACTACACAAGCAGCGTCCTCATCTCGAGAATCCACCATGGTCCTGGTTACTTTCCGGTGAGGCTCACTGAGGAAGAATACATGCCCATTCGGCGTCGCGGCTTCCAAGACAGAGGCAATTGGAAGAAGCTACCGCCCGTGACCGTGGAGGCGGAAGTCGACGCGATACCAACGATGGATCTGGCGGCAGGCTCTTTCGCATCGACCGGTTCCACGCACTCCTCGGACAGCAGCGAGGAGAGCTCCAGCAGCGGGGAGTCTACGTATGCCGAGCAGCGCAAGGACATGGGCATGAAGCTGCTCAAAGCACGTATCTATCCCGAGATATCGCTGGACCCCGCTACCTGCCCTGGCCCATTGGGCTCCCCTGCTGATGTAGCGGAGCCTATCAGGCGCATTAGAGAGTCAGTGCAGCCGCATTACTTAGTAGGGCGACGATCTAACGACTCCTCAGATTGTGGACGGGTTGGCAAGATCGAATGACTACAGAAATGCTCGCGAAGCGTCCAGCAACCAACGCTTGGCTACAAGGCGTCGAGGCTGCTCGTAAGAACTCAGAGAGCGGGTCCGTATTTGCATTTCGCAAATCTTTATGAGTCTGACCCATCGACTTGGAAGGCTTGACATGCCAGATACCCAAGAGGCCCCACTGGACGACACAGCAGTTCTTTCTGAAGACGCCGTAGACGAGCATTCTAAGCAAGGTGCGCAGGACCCGTCGCTCTTGAGCATATTTTTTGACACGAATCCTGTAGTCTGCTCTGTTGATCGCCGCCGTGGCTCGAGCGAGCCCAACCCGATCCTCGTTCCCTCTGGCCCCGAGCCTCCTATTCGCCCAATTACCCCGGAGACGCCTCCAAGCACTGTTCCCTCAGCTACACCGCCGCAGCATAGCGCTTCTGGTACGTGTGGGACTCGTTTTGAAGGGTCGATCGTGGGCTTACCACCGTTGATCAGGTGACGGTGACGCCAGCTCCGCGGCAGCTCCTCAAGCCCCCAAGACAGCCACTGGAGATCCAACGTCGTGCAGTCCACCCTCCGAACAGCCAGCGCCGCCCCATGCGCCGCAGACCACTGCCTCTCCGATTCTTCCAGCTTCCTCGCAGAATGCGCGTATTTCCGGTATGTCATCTTCGCGCACGCTGGTCTGCCTTCTCACGCATCTATGAAGTTATCCAACGCGTCCTCCAGCTCAGTCGTCGCGTCAAGCCTGCGGTCGTACGCGCACGAGTTGGTATGAAGCAGATGTTAACAACGAGATCGAAGACGCATGCGTCCGCTCAGTGAGCGTGCGACGCTGTCCATGTGTACTGTAACTTCTCTTTGTTGCGCTAGCAGTTCTGCAGTCTCGTCCTCCATGCACGAATAGCATTCTGTTCATGACCACGACGACGTCTTCCGCCTGTGATGCAATATTGGGACTGGTGTGAGCGGCCAGTTCATGAACTTGAAGCCGAGAGCTGCGATCGCAAATCGCGCGCGCGCCTCGGGAATATGCAAGGTGTAAGGATTTATGGGGAAAGTAGAGCAAATCGATTGCGGGACTGCTCGAAAGTGGCATATAATAGCGGGAGAGCGGGAACGACAACGGGAGGTAGCATTGTGGACGGAGTAGAACTGTCCTCTCAGGAATATGTGCGTGGCGACTCAGCCCTTGCGTGGCTTTCCCTGGGCAAGTGTGAATCTGCGGCTGAACCTTGCTATCATGCCCGCGGCCGAATGCACCCGGTTTATCAGGCCGGCGAGCTTTGCGCCCATTACTACGGCACACATAGGCGAGGTCAGTAATATTTCATCGATGGGAGACCGATGTAACGCACAGGAGGGGGTCTCCGCTTCCGGGACGCCGTCCGCACGGCCATTGCCCTTTGGCAGGCCGGATTCGAGTGTAGGAGGCGGGCCCGTACGACCGCCGTGGGCCTCGCCGTCCGCGACACTCGCCACTCTCTCAGGCGAATGAGAAACCGACAGGTTCCTTGCAATCTTCTCTCCCGCAGGTGCATGGTCATCGACATCTGGGGAACGGAAGACGCGTCAATAAACAGCTCCTGTAAGAGGGATGGACGCACTCGATGCAGCTTCGTCCTTGGACGTTGGAGATGCGAGAACCGGTGCACCTGAGCCCGAAGGCGGGGGAGAAGGGATAGTGATCGGTACGGGTGCGTCCATTCCTGCCTGAGGTGGAGGGATGGTGGCACGGTTGGCGGCACGGGCCAACCGATCTGAGTTTTGTTCAGGCTGAGAATGGAGAAGGGAGGGCATATACCAACCTCTTTCAATCCGGTCGTCGATCGCGTCCTCCGGGAGGATCCCGTCGTCCATGGGAGGTGGGATCGCGATGTCGAGCTCGGACCTTGGTTACGAGTGTGAGCTAGTGCAAGAAGGCAGAAACTGAACGCGCACTCGGAATCGCTAGTGTCGCGCGCGTTGGCGACCAACTGCGCCCAGGCCGTCGTCTGCGGTCTCTTCGCCAAAAGCTCGGCCATACGACGCTCCTCCCACTCATCCCACAATCTACACAACATTAGCGCACGAGCTGACAAGCTGGGGTGGAAGACTGACTCTCGTATGCGCCTCACGGGCTCCTCCATCTGAACTGGGGCGCCCAAGGGCCCAGGACACATCGACGGGTCCAGGCATATCTCTGCGTATATGCGACGCCGGATGAGCTTCGTGCCTATTTCTTCCCTCTCTTGAAGAAACAGAGAGTCCTCGTCATCCGAGGAGCTATCTTCCGTAACTTCGGAAGAGCCTACGCGTGACGACTCGCTCGCCGCGGGGTGAACGGCGGCCTCGACCGGCTCAGGGACAGTCACCGGCGGGAGACTGTGCCAGTTGTACCTGTCGGCGACCGCACGCTCGAGCAGGTCCTCGTACTGCGCCTTCGTCATGCTCGCCTCGATCTTCGCGGCGCCGTGGTGGATGCGCGAGATGATGACGCTGCTGGAGAAGTTCGTGTGGGCGTAGAGATCGGGCCATGGCAACGGCTTGTTCAGCTCAATCGGCGGACGGTCGTCATACAGCTGGGGGCTGGGAGCAATTGGAATCGACGCGATGGCCTTGTCCTTCGGCGCCCCTTGGGCGAAGACCTCGAATTGGAGGCTCATGACGGGCGTTGCCTCTGGATTGAGGAAGACGCCGCCGCCATGCTGCAAGCATGTCAGAATGAGGAGGATCGTCATCGAAGCGTAGTAACTCACCCCGACGACCACACCAAGTACCCATTCATGCCGGTCGAGTGCAGCTGCTGCGCGCGTTGTTTCTTCGTCCTCGAGATTGGCAACTGACGCAACGGGATCAATCTTCACCAACACAAAGGCACCGTTGGGCGCAAAGGTGCCCTCCGCGCCGGGCCAGGAGTCCCAGGACGGCGATTCAACGACGGGCATCGTAGAGAGCAGAGACAGGGAAGGACTGTGCTTCGCATCGCGACGCTCGAGCTGTCAAACGAGAGTACAACGCGCTGTTGTTTGCTGATGTTGGTCCATTGTGCTCTCCTTCCTATCACATGGCTCTGCATCCTACTTACATATGCACTGGCGAGCGCGAAGTATGCTCAGAACCTCGGGCACGGTGTCAGTTGTGCCACTAGGACCGATCGGCGCGCGTTCTGTCTGTGTGCAATCCGACAATGCCCGTCGTCGACAACCCGACCTGGCGCCACTGGCCCGTCCTGGCCCACTCCCTGGCCCACGGTGATCAAAGATACGGTCAATTCGTGCTTGTGCGCATCGATACCGTTGCTTCCGTCGCCGTTCTCGACGACGCGGAGGCCTCACGTGCCGCCGCGCTCATCCCCCATGACTGGTTCCTCGGGATCGTTATCAACGTGAGGACATTTAGTAGCTTTGCTGTACGCGACTGACGTTGCTATAGCCCGCGCATCTCCGTGTGCGGGACGCCGAAGGCGTGTCGTTATTGGACCTAAGCATATATCTCGTCGGCGTCGGGCCGCCCGAACCTGCACATGCTGCCATTCCCATCCCCCCTGCGCCTCAGTTGACCGACGGCCACCCGCCTGTCAAACTGTCCAGCGATGCAGCGCTGCCCTGGCCGAATCTCTACGCGCATTCGTTCTACTTCCTCAACGTGGTCATCAAGCGGCTGCACGACGGGCCGGACTACTTCCCCGTCTGCCTCGCGAAGGAGCAAGTGCACGACTTCCGGGCGTTGACAATCGGGGACCAGTACGACCGGTCCCATGCCGCGTACGCGGAATGGGTTCTCAAGAACGCCGCGGCTAGGCAGGCCCACGCGGCAGCGGCCAGTGCCACTGGGGACGAGTCTGAATCCGCATCTGACTCTGAGCGTCCCGGTACTGGTAGCGCCGGCTCAGACGACTTCATGTTTTCCGAGGACGCGCAGGCTGTCAATGAGTTGTACGAGAAAGCCTATCGTTTCCAGGCCGAACTATGGGTGGGGCCCACCGCGGAGTGCCCCGGCGAGCCCGCGCCCCCTTCGGCCTGCAGGGCGGCGATCATCAGGCTGAACGAGTGCGTATCTACCCGCGCCTCGATAAATGCTTTCTGATGCACCTCAACCAGGATTGTGGACGAGTGGTACGACCGCAAGATCGCAGAGGCGAAGGCCCGGCGGTCGCAGGTGATTGCGGACTGGAGCCAATCCGTTAGGGAGGTGGCCGGAGCACGGTATGCGCGTTTCTCCTCGTTCCGGTGGAACGGAGTGCTCATTTCTATGCGACAGCGTCGAACGACCTGATGCTGAGGCCGTCCAGTCCGTGCACGCCGCCGCCGCCGACGAAAGCATTGCCCCGGAAGACGCGATCGACTCTCACGCCGAACGGCGCACATCAGTGAACATTCCTTATGAATGCACCGAGAGTCCTAAGCAAGAGGATTCACTGCCAGGTCCCTCTCCCGCAGAGCCCCAGCCTACCTCAGTGGACCTCAACGGATTGGAAACGGCTCAACATGCTTCAGCTGGCACCGGAGGAGTCCCCCCTCCGGCTCCTCAACAAGCGCAAGCATGTCCCACTGTCTGTGTCGCAGACGAGCTTCGACTTTCTACGGAGCGGGCTGGCAGCCAGACCCTGGAGGCGCAAGCCGCAGTCGAGAAAGACTTCAAGTTGGCCCCTCCCGCGCCATTGCCTCAGCTACCGACGAATGTCATGGTCCCCGCTAAGTCCCCGGGACGCAACCGTCTGGCATCTTTGAACAGAGTGGCTATGAAGTGGTTCCGCTCGGTCATCGTGCGCACCAAGGCTTGAGCAGCGCGATGCGTATGTCTCCTTGGTCATCTATTCATATCTCTGCTTGATCTCGCTAATTTCATTGTTATATATTATTTCAATCAATTTTTGCTTGTTGTGAACCACCCTTGCGAGGCTCGGTCGAACGTCAGAAACCCATGATTACGGTTGGCCGAGTACAGTAGAACGGTGAGACTATTCACTATTTATGCACGAGAATAAATATGTGAGGAATGGGCGCACGCTGTGGGGAGGTAGACCTCGCAAGAGACGACTATGAGGCGATGAGGGGAATTTGCCGTCGCCGTTCGAGGCCAAGGAGCAAAAGCATCCGGGCCGTGCACGTTGAATCCCAATCCCCACCCATGCTTCGCCTGGCCACCCGCGCCGCGCCTCTGCGCGCCCTCCTCGCCGCGCGCCCGCAGCTTCAGGCCGCGCGCGCGCTGTCGGTGACTGCGCGCGCCGCGTCCGACCACGCGGCCGAGCCCATCGTCGTCGGCAAGGGCGCCGCCGCCGGCGAGGTGCCGACGAACCAGCAGCAGGCGACCGGTCTCGAGCGCCTCCAGCTCCTCGGCGAGATGGAGGGCTACGAGTTCTTCGACATGGACCCGCTCTACATTAACCGCATCGGCACCCTCAAGGACCCCATCGTCGTCAAGTCTTACGGCGTGCGTTAACTTTCTTCGAACTTAATTAATAAATGTACTCACAACGATTGCTTTTTTAACAGTACAAGGAGCGTCTCGTCGGATGCACCGGCTTCCCCGTCGAGTCGCACGAGACCATCTGGCTCAACTGCGACGACAAGCGCGTCCACCGCTGCCCGGAGTGCGGCTGCGGTGCGTCCCCCGTTCTACCATAATCCTAAATGATAACTAACGGCCGTACCCTCCCGCGCAGCCTTCAAGCTCGAAGTTGGCACGCCCAGGGTCGAGCACCACCACTAGACTCGTCCTTGTAATCACCCAACAATGCGAAAACGGTTCCCTTTTCCATTAATCCTATCCAATCTTCCTTGCCGTCTGCGCGTTCTCTAAGCAGCGCACGCTGCTCACGGTGCTGGGTCATCGAGACTGGCTGGTCTGACCATCGTCGTTGGCGATGGCGGCGGTCTGGACCGAGGCCGAGACGACGGCTCCGCCATTCCACCTTCAAGCTCCAACAGGCGAACGGAAGCTCAACCACCTTCAAAAGGCGCTGTACGCGTACCCGGGCGCGCTGGACAGGTTGACCTGTTCGTTGTCGTCGCGCTGTTCGGACTGCAGTGCCGGTTCTTGCTCTTCGAGGGCGGACGCACCCGACAGTCACGTCGCAGCCAGTGCTCTGTTCCAAACACGAAACTCGATCCCCTTGTTATTCTCTCCATAGGAAAGGCCGAAAACGTCGCTGTTTGGTGCGTTCGACATGTACCTGTCGTGCAGAGGGATTGGTGTTGCCTGCTCACCGACGATCGTGCGGAGACGACGCAAGGCCGCGCTCTAAGGACCGATGAAGTGCTGACATCCCGGGCAGCAGCTGTTGCCCTTACCCACCAGAGTGCTGACGGTGGAGCAGGGATGTCGGAGTCGTTTTCGCCTCAAGATGCACTGGCCAATAGGCGACAGCGTATTACCCTACTCACCTACCACTGTACCAGCGTATTGCTCATTCGTCGCCGCGCCGCGCAGCGGTGCGGACCCACCGAGGCTTATAGACAGGCTGAGGGCGGGGTCACGGCGCGACATCTGCATTATGCAGTGTTTACGCGTCTGTGTGCGAAGTTGCTATCTCGAGCGAATGGTTTTTGCACACGAACGCGTCGCAAGCTCGACTAGCCTGCGTCAGGTGTGCAGAGCAATTCTACTCGCCTGCTTGCGCGCCACTCTGCAGTACGTACCCTGTATGTTCGCTCATCGTCCGCTGTAGGTCAAATCCCGGACGCTGCCAGGCTGCTGGCGACAAGGTGGCCCGCGACCGACTGGCTTCGTGGCCTCGACGTCCGGGGAAACGTGTGCAATTGCAAAGGCCCAGGATGGTTCATCGATAGCCACGGTGCGCGCTCGTGCATAGGCTGAGTTGCCAGGAGGTTAGGGCTCGGGCCATCGCGTATGAGGGCGCTGCACACTTGCTCTCCTCCACGGTGGCTCGCAATTGCCGGGCACGCGCCAGACAGTGGCGCTTGTCATGTCTCCAACGGGTGGGCGTATATGGGGCAGAGGGGACGCGACTGGCAGACGCCAACGCCTGCATGCGTCCCCGACTTCGTCGAAATTATAAGGGGCCTCTGGTGCGTACCCTCCCGGTTCACGTATAGATGCTTATCATTTCAGCCAGGCCGTGCGCGTGACGCTGGGCTCAAAAATTCATCGCGTGGCCATCTACTGCAGTGCTCTGCATGAACGTGAACATCGAGACACGCAAAATCGAGGTGTTGAAACATACTGTCCTAACCACCTCCCGCCGTCCCCGCCGCGCTGACACCCTCGCAACCTCTTTTCTCAGTTCTGCAGCGCTGCTCATGATCACAGTTGAGTCAGCCCCGCTATCAGATACTAGCCGCTATCGCACATCATCATAATCTCAGGCACGGCATCATGTTGGGGGCGCAATGATCACCGCCGCAGCACTCGGCGCAGCACCGAAAGCTATATAAAGCCGCGCGCGTTTTACGCACCCCACTGTTCGTCAGCCACCCGCCCACCCACACCCCCGTCAGCCGCACTTTTCGGAAATGCAGTTCAAGCTCCTCGCCGTCGCCCTCGCCGCGCTCTTCGCCGGCGCCGCCGTCGCGTCGCCCGCGCCCGCGCCCGCCGAGTGCCCCTGCAAGGGCCGCCCCGCGTGCGGCTGCGCCATTGAGTAAATGGCGGTCGGTGCGTGTTCTTTGGGCATCCTTTTGTCCGCGAGGCTGATTGAGGTCGCGCAGTAGTCGTTGGGTTGCGCTGTGCATTGTTGTTGTGCTCCTACGATCGTGTACCCCGTGTAACAGAGCGAGCATGCACCCGTGCCACATGGAAACCTGCCCGACGTCAGCCCGTGCGGCATGAGATAGCCCAAGTCCTTCCTAAGCGGTCCTGAGGAGCCGTCAGTCTGAGATTAGCCCCACTCAATTTTGTTTATTTCGTGCCCGGGCAACCATGTGTCTGATGGTTCGGCACGGCCGGCAGTGACGGCATTGCAGATTGAGAATTGAGCGTGATGTTTATTGTGTTTCTCGAGCATTCCAATCACCCCACAATCACTCCGCACTTAAGAGCTTAAGCCCTTGACAGCGCGCTTCGCAACCTGCTCCCTCGAAAAGTAACCCCCGCTATGGACCCTTACTACCCGCATAATCAGTACCAGATGCCGCAGGGCAACGCGCTCAACGACATGTCTAATTTTCCGCCCGAGTTCTCGCCGCCGCGCTACAGGAACGACTCGCCGATGGGGCCGCAAGGCTCCGCGACACCGCTGCAGACACCAAGGACGCCTACCCCGCATGTATCGCAGGGCCCCTATGCCGGAGGGCACGCCCAGCACGACCCGCGCATGTCCGTTCAGCAACTGCCGCCGCTACGGGGCTTTTTGAACGGGCAGGGGGTTCCGTCTACTCCCGCACCGGCACGTTATACAGCGCCGCCCGCCTATCCGCCTGGCCTGCCCGTGCCCGCCCATGTGCGCGCGCAGCCGCCCGTTCAAGTCCGCGCGCATGCCCCACAGCCTGCTGCTGCCCCGCCGACTGCTGGCCCGAACGCTGCCGTGCGGCCGGCCGCACCCGCCGCGCCTGCTCCCCAGCCACCCGCAGCTGCAGCTCAAGCGCGTGCACCTGCTGCCGGAGCTCCTCCCGCGCCCGCGCAGGCTGCGAACAGCGCGGCAAAGCCGAAGAAGGGTCCCGGGTCGCGTAGCGGGACGAATCGGCGCGATGCGGGTGTCTCGGACGACGAGGTCATGGAGCTGAGCGCTGCCGACCTTGCGCAAGCCGGTGTCACCGCCCGCGCGACGACCAAGAAGAAGAAGAAGACAGAGCCCAAGCCGCCGGCCGCTAGCTCCCGCGCTCAGTGGTCTGAGGAGTTCTCGCTGATCGTTGTCGACAAGATCACCTCGCCGGACGTCTGGCCGAACTTCAAGCTCAACCAGGCTCTTATCTTTGACGAGGTGCGTACCAGTCCTGCTCGTCTTCATTTGCCGCATTTAACTTGATGGCAGCTTGTCGGGAAACTTGCCGCCAAGCGGTTCCACGTTACGCGCGAACAAATCCGCAACCATTGGAACAGCCTTTGGAGCAAGTACAAGCAGGCGCGCCGGGTCTCCAACGTCACCGGCGGCGCAGGCGACGTCGAAGCGCGCGACCCGGACGCTGACACCGACAACGAGACCGACAGCGACGGCGACAGCAACAAGAAAGACAAGAAACGGAAGCGCAAGGCGAAGGAGGACGGCGACGACGACGACGAAGACCGTAAACCTATGGCGCGCGAGAAGGCACTCGAATTCGCCAACGGCACGATCTACAAGAAGATCGACGCGGTGTGCGTGCTTCGTTACCTCTGTTGGGCGGCGCTGACTCTGTACAGCGCGCACGATGACCCCGACGTCGTGCGCGGCAAGGTATTCAGCTCCGGTGAGCCAATCAAGGAGCGCTCGAAGTCACACAAGCGCGCGCGTACGTCCAAGGGCAAGAAGAAGTCAAAGAAGAGGAAGTCCCGCACCAGCAGTTCTTCGAGCGACAGCGATACGTCGTCATCGGCGAGCAGTGACAGCGACGACGACGACGTCGGGCGCGGAATCCTCAAGATGATCAAGGAGCGGTCGAAGCGTCAGGCGCGCATCGATAAGGAGAACCTGGCGCTGACGGAGGAGCGCAACAAGCACGATGCCGAGCGCTTGCGCATCGAGCGGGAGAAGCACGAGCGCGAACAGTGGGCGGATTATGAGCGCTGCAAGGCTTCTCCGGACCCGGTCCTTCAGCGCCGCGCAGAGCTGCTGGCTAAGAAACTTCTCGGTGACGCTTAGTTCATTGCCTGTCACATCCATCGCTAGCAGCTACAGAATCCCACTTTCGTTACAGTGCTCCGCAATAAATTACAAGTGCATCATCGCCATAAGCGTCTTGCGGCGATGAATACCCATCGCATGCGCACGACGACCAGTCTGGACAGGTGCCACACCCTCTTCGACCTCCTCCTCCTCCACCCGATCGAATTCTCCCTCGACAAAGTGCGGCAGCGCGTCCGCGTTGTCGCCAAAGTCGATCAGGATGTTGTGGACGATGAGCAGAGCCTCTATCAGCATGTAGAGGCGCTCAAGGTCGTGCCCGGGCAGTTGTCGAAGCACCGGGAACCGGCCCTTGAGGTGGCCGAACGCGTGCTCAATTTCGCAGCGGACCTTAGACAGCTTGACGTTGAACTTCCGGCGCCTGCGGGCGTCCTGTACAGTGAGCTCGTGGTCGCTGAATGGTCGGATGAAGTGGCTGGTGAGCGGGTAGCCTGAGCGGTGTCAGTCAATCCGCCTGCGTGAATCAATGCAGCAGACTGACCTTTGTCAGCAAGCACGAACTCGTCTGGGTGCAGGTACCTCCGCAGATGGTTCCAGAAATGGGACTGCTTGAGCACCGTTGCGTCTGTCACGCTCCCGGGCCAGCCCATCTCATACGCAATGAAGCGCCGTTTATGGTCACAAAGGGCCTGTATGACGAGCTGGAACAAGTCAGAGCATGATAGCAAGGCTGAAACATAGAGAAATACCGCATAAAACTTCTTTCTGCACCAGTAGGCCCAGGGGTTGACGAGCGGGCGGTCGCGCAGGCGAATGAGAGAGCCGTCAATGATGCCGATACAACCAGGGAAATGCATCCTGGCAAACTCGTCCTTGACGTCCTCACGGCGCTGGCCTGTGGGCCAAGACAGGAACCGGTCGCGCAGCTTGCGGATTGCGGCCACAACGCGGTCTTGGAAGTTGTAGGCTGACCCCTCGCTGACGGAGATCGCGCATGCGGCATGAATCGTTGGCTCGCCGCCGTTTCGCATGAGGAAAATAGCAAGCTGGTATTTAACAGGCAACTGCGGTCTCCTCCCCTCGCTCTTGAACACGTCGTCTCCGGCTATCAAGTCGTGGAGGTGCCAGAAGGCCGCGCGGGACATCCTGTGAAGGTCCGTCAACAGCGGCAAAGTTTGACGGAGGATGAACATACCTGAGCCAGCTCTGAAAGATCCTTTCAGAGCTGTGGTCAAACAGCACGTCGAAAAAGTCGTCCGCACGCCGCCTGTCACCATACGGGCCTCGCGCACCGTATCTGGCTGAGCGGCAGCGGCGGCGCTCCTCGCGGGCCTGCAGAAAGAGCAGGAGTCCAAGCTCTTGCTCCTCGTCCGTGTCGGCATCGGCGATGTAGAGGAGCGCCGCGGTTTCCGCCCGGCGGGCAGCACGGACGCGGCTCGCACGCGCAACGCGGGGCATGATGGGGGCGGGGGCAAACACGGTTGAAGCGGAGTTGGCAACGTGTTGCCTACGTCACCGGCAGGGGATCCGGACGGAGCGCAGCCCGCAAAGCCCGTCTGACAGCTCGAGATTCGAAGTCCGCTTAGAAAAAACACCTCTGGGGCCGTTTCTGTGTTTCTTGGATTTGCACCCTGGATGCGGCTGTGCGAGCACATGGAGCCTTGATGCCGAGGTCATCTGACACCTCCGGAATGATTTCCGGCCAGAATAAACAGACCGTTTAAACAGAATTGAGTGGGGCTATTAGCCCCACTCAATTTTGTTTATTTCGTGCCCGGGCAACCATGTGTCTGATGGTTCGGCACGGCCGGCAGTGACGGCATTGCAGATTGAGAATTGAGCGTGATGTTTATTGTGTTTCTCGAGCATTCCAATCACCCCACAATCACTCCGCACTTAAGAGCTTAAGCCCTTGACAGCGCGCTTCGCAACCTGCTCCCTCGAAAAGTAACCCCCGCTATGGACCCTTACTACCCGCATAATCAGTACCAGATGCCGCAGGGCAACGCGCTCAACGACATGTCTAATTTTCCGCCCGAGTTCTCGCCGCCGCGCTACAGGAACGACTCGCCGATGGGGCCGCAAGGCTCCGCGACACCGCTGCAGACACCAAGGACGCCTACCCCGCATGTATCGCAGGGCCCCTATGCCGGAGGGCACGCCCAGCACGACCCGCGCATGTCCGTTCAGCAACTGCCGCCGCTACGGGGCTTTTTGAACGGGCAGGGGGTTCCGTCTACTCCCGCACCGGCACGTTATACAGCGCCGCCCGCCTATCCGCCTGGCCTGCCCGTGCCCGCCCATGTGCGCGCGCAGCCGCCCGTTCAAGTCCGCGCGCATGCCCCACAGCCTGCTGCTGCCCCGCCGACTGCTGGCCCGAACGCTGCCGTGCGGCCGGCCGCACCCGCCGCGCCTGCTCCCCAGCCACCCGCAGCTGCAGCTCAAGCGCGTGCACCTGCTGCCGGAGCTCCTCCCGCGCCCGCGCAGGCTGCGAACAGCGCGGCAAAGCCGAAGAAGGGTCCCGGGTCGCGTAGCGGGACGAATCGGCGCGATGCGGGTGTCTCGGACGACGAGGTCATGGAGCTGAGCGCTGCCGACCTTGCGCAAGCCGGTGTCACCGCCCGCGCGACGACCAAGAAGAAGAAGAAGACAGAGCCCAAGCCGCCGGCCGCTAGCTCCCGCGCTCAGTGGTCTGAGGAGTTCTCGCTGATCGTTGTCGACAAGATCACCTCGCCGGACGTCTGGCCGAACTTCAAGCTCAACCAGGCTCTTATCTTTGACGAGGTGCGTACCAGTCCTGCTCGTCTTCATTTGCCGCATTTAACTTGATGGCAGCTTGTCGGGAAACTTGCCGCCAAGCGGTTCCACGTTACGCGCGAACAAATCCGCAACCATTGGAACAGCCTTTGGAGCAAGTACAAGCAGGCGCGCCGGGTCTCCAACGTCACCGGCGGCGCAGGCGACGTCGAAGCGCGCGACCCGGACGCTGACACCGACAACGAGACCGACAGCGACGGCGACAGCAACAAGAAAGACAAGAAACGGAAGCGCAAGGCGAAGGAGGACGGCGACGACGACGACGAAGACCGTAAACCTATGGCGCGCGAGAAGGCACTCGAATTCGCCAACGGCACGATCTACAAGAAGATCGACGCGGTGTGCGTGCTTCGTTACCTCTGTTGGGCGGCGCTGACTCTGTACAGCGCGCACGATGACCCCGACGTCGTGCGCGGCAAGGTATTCAGCTCCGGTGAGCCAATCAAGGAGCGCTCGAAGTCACACAAGCGCGCGCGTACGTCCAAGGGCAAGAAGAAGTCAAAGAAGAGGAAGTCCCGCACCAGCAGTTCTTCGAGCGACAGCGATACGTCGTCATCGGCGAGCAGTGACAGCGACGACGACGACGTCGGGCGCGGAATCCTCAAGATGATCAAGGAGCGGTCGAAGCGTCAGGCGCGCATCGATAAGGAGAACCTGGCGCTGACGGAGGAGCGCAACAAGCACGATGCCGAGCGCTTGCGCATCGAGCGGGAGAAGCACGAGCGCGAACAGTGGGCGGATTATGAGCGCTGCAAGGCTTCTCCGGACCCGGTCCTTCAGCGCCGCGCAGAGCTGCTGGCTAAGAAACTTCTCGGTGACGCTTAGTTCATTGCCTGTCACATCCATCGCTAGCAGCTACAGAATCCCACTTTCGTTACAGTGCTCCGCAATAAATTACAAGTGCATCATCGCCATAAGCGTCTTGCGGCGATGAATACCCATCGCATGCGCACGACGACCAGTCTGGACAGGTGCCACACCCTCTTCGACCTCCTCCTCCTCCACCCGATCGAATTCTCCCTCGACAAAGTGCGGCAGCGCGTCCGCGTTGTCGCCAAAGTCGATCAGGATGTTGTGGACGATGAGCAGAGCCTCTATCAGCATGTAGAGGCGCTCAAGGTCGTGCCCGGGCAGTTGTCGAAGCACCGGGAACCGGCCCTTGAGGTGGCCGAACGCGTGCTCAATTTCGCAGCGGACCTTAGACAGCTTGACGTTGAACTTCCGGCGCCTGCGGGCGTCCTGTACAGTGAGCTCGTGGTCGCTGAATGGTCGGATGAAGTGGCTGGTGAGCGGGTAGCCTGAGCGGTGTCAGTCAATCCGCCTGCGTGAATCAATGCAGCAGACTGACCTTTGTCAGCAAGCACGAACTCGTCTGGGTGCAGGTACCTCCGCAGATGGTTCCAGAAATGGGACTGCTTGAGCACCGTTGCGTCTGTCACGCTCCCGGGCCAGCCCATCTCATACGCAATGAAGCGCCGTTTATGGTCACAAAGGGCCTGTATGACGAGCTGGAACAAGTCAGAGCATGATAGCAAGGCTGAAACATAGAGAAATACCGCATAAAACTTCTTTCTGCACCAGTAGGCCCAGGGGTTGACGAGCGGGCGGTCGCGCAGGCGAATGAGAGAGCCGTCAATGATGCCGATACAACCAGGGAAATGCATCCTGGCAAACTCGTCCTTGACGTCCTCACGGCGCTGGCCTGTGGGCCAAGACAGGAACCGGTCGCGCAGCTTGCGGATTGCGGCCACAACGCGGTCTTGGAAGTTGTAGGCTGACCCCTCGCTGACGGAGATCGCGCATGCGGCATGAATCGTTGGCTCGCCGCCGTTTCGCATGAGGAAAATAGCAAGCTGGTATTTAACAGGCAACTGCGGTCTCCTCCCCTCGCTCTTGAACACGTCGTCTCCGGCTATCAAGTCGTGGAGGTGCCAGAAGGCCGCGCGGGACATCCTGTGAAGGTCCGTCAACAGCGGCAAAGTTTGACGGAGGATGAACATACCTGAGCCAGCTCTGAAAGATCCTTTCAGAGCTGTGGTCAAACAGCACGTCGAAAAAGTCGTCCGCACGCCGCCTGTCACCATACGGGCCTCGCGCACCGTATCTGGCTGAGCGGCAGCGGCGGCGCTCCTCGCGGGCCTGCAGAAAGAGCAGGAGTCCAAGCTCTTGCTCCTCGTCCGTGTCGGCATCGGCGATGTAGAGGAGCGCCGCGGTTTCCGCCCGGCGGGCAGCACGGACGCGGCTCGCACGCGCAACGCGGGGCATGATGGGGGCGGGGGCAAACACGGTTGAAGCGGAGTTGGCAACGTGTTGCCTACGTCACCGGCAGGGGATCCGGACGGAGCGCAGCCCGCAAAGCCCGTCTGACAGCTCGAGATTCGAAGTCCGCTTAGAAAAAACACCTCTGGGGCCGTTTCTGTGTTTCTTGGATTTGCACCCTGGATGCGGCTGTGCGAGCACATGGAGCCTTGATGCCGAGGTCATCTGACACCTCCGGAATGATTTCCGGCCAGAATAAACAGACCGTTTAAACAGAATTGAGTGGGGCTATTGCTAGCCGTACTCATCATCGCGGAGACAATAACCGTAATATCCGGATGACATGTAAAGTCTCCGGTGGCTATGCCGCCTCTCGGTCCACTTTACCCCGAACGACTCTCTGCTCTCGTCCTTCTGTCAGACTTGCGCTCGACTGGACTGGACTGCGCTACGTGATACCAGGACCTGCTATTCCAGGCAGAACCTGCGATGCAATGGGTACGAAGTAAGAAGAACCGAGCAACATCTGCAAACAGGAGTACAATGGCGGTTGTGCAGGCTGCGTCGTCCGAAGCTTGATGTTCCGGCGTATGCTCGTTGAACCTTGACCTCTTCGCCTCCTCCGTGTGTCATGCCCGTCATCGAGGCGCCGTTCTGGGACCAGTTCCCTGGTTTCGAAGGAGCTTTCGTACCAACTGGAACCTTTGTCCTCGTCAGAGTCGATCCCGTCGCTTCAGTCGCAGTCCTCGAGGATGAAGAAACGACACGCGCCGCAGCCGCGCTCGGGACACACGGATGGGTGCTGGGCGCGGTTACTGGGGTACGTGGTCATCCGCGCACTCCTCGCAAACTGATGGGTATCCAGATTCTCGGTGGCATGTTGCTCGACCCCGCCAGCAACAGGATCAATCTGAGTCTGCAACTTGCGCTCTTCGGCCAGGGTCCTCCGAGCGACAAACCGATCGCCTCGTTGCCAATATCCCCAGCTCCCCAACTCTATGACGACCGTCCGCCGCTTGAGCTGGATGCACCTCTACCGTGGGCGAATATCTACGCCCACACGAAGTACTCCACTAGCCTAATCATCTCGCGCATCCACCACGGGCCTTCGAAGATCGAAGCCACCCTGACGAAAGCGCAGCACAAGGACGTATGCCTGCGTGGGATGAAGGATGTGTCCAACTGGCACAACCTTCCCCCAGTGACGGTCCCCGAGGAGGTCGTCGACCCGGTTTACGTCGACCCGAGACTACCGGAACCATCGGAGCGGAGCGATGAGGAGGAGTCCGATGAAGAGGACAACTCGCCCGTCGCTCAGGAGATGGAGGACATGGGCGTGAAGATCGCCAAGTTGCGCATTTACGGCGAAATTTGCGTGGATCCGACGATGTATCCTGAGCCTCTCGGAGCGCCGTGTGAACTGCTGGAGCCGGTTCGTCGCATCCGCCAGTACGTGTTCCTTCACCTTTACGGCATAAAACGCCGTGCTGACGGTTGTAGACTGTGGGACGACTGGGAGGCGCGGAGAACGACCGAAATCCTGGCGCGACGCCCCGAGACGAACGCATGGGCACAGCGTGTGGCCGACGAGATCGTATCTCGAATTCACGAGTAAGTGCACCAATACATTCAAACCATAATGTCTAATTGCTCTCCTGTAATTCGTGCGATTCCTCAGGCCCGACGTCGTCAGCATTCACACTACGCCAGATGATGACCTAGTTCTGCCTGAGGATGCGGTTGACGACCGCGTCGAACGAGGTATGCACGGATTTGTCTATTTATAAGCCTGATCGAGACTCTCAGTGCTCGCTTCAAGAAGGAACGACGAGGGTGACTCAGTACCGCAGGAGCGCTCCCGTGTTGGCCACACGGCCGAAAGCGACGAATCTCCACCATATCCTCGCGTTTCTCAGACGTCGGCACACGATATCGGCACTCCTGACGTATCCATGAGTAAATCATGTATGTAGCTCTACCGCGTGCTCGATACATACCCTAACCTATTGCCAGATGCTGGCGGTCCTCAAGGGAGCGAGACTAACCCCGTTGTCTATCCGGAACCCGCGGTCGTATCGTCCGCTGGACAGCGCGTTCCCGCTCGTGCTCCCGAAGAACCATCCGAGGGAATTACTGGGCAAGAGAAGAAACGTGCGCGCGCGTTCCATCTGCGGCTCTCTCCACCATCACAGCTCGGGCCCTTGCACATATTGGGCGCCATCGCGAGCATTAGGAGAAGATTCGCTCGCGTCCCACTGTAGGTTAATTAATGTCTCGTCTGCGGGAATGCGTTGTCACTGGGCCAGTATGTACTACGATTATCTGACTTCTACGCAGTGCATACTTCCTGTGTACCGATGACACTTTTCGAGGCTGGCGAGAAACAGAGCCGACGCTGTATCCTTGTTTCCACTCATCAACACCTTGTTGTCTTGCAATATTAAATCTGACTGGTGCCCAGGAGCCGGAGTTTCACAGGGGCACGTGATTAACCTTGAGAACAACTGAGCAACATCAACAAACAACCTGAGCACAATGGCGGGTTGTACCTGCTCTGCTTTGACGCGTGATGCGTAATACACAACTGCCTGCTCGTCGCAACTCGAAACACGATCCTTCTTAGCCTCTGCTCTGGACGATGCCCGTCGTTGAATCGCCGTTCTGGGACTCCTGGCCTGGCCGCGAGGGAGCCTTACCCCCCAAAGGTGTCTTTGTGCTGCTCAAGATAGATCCCGTCGCGTCAGTTGCCAATCTGGACGACGAAGAAGCAACTCGCGCCGCGGCTGCGCTCGACAGGCATGAATGGGTGCTTGGTGTTGTCACTGGGGTGAGCTGCCAGATATTTTAACCCGCTTGTTCTGACCCCCGCTGCAGGCCAGTGGCGGCAGCTTCATCGACCCTATGGCTAAGGCAGTCTTGAGCCTGCAGATCCAGCTTATTGGCCAGGGACCGCCTGACGACAAGTCCATCGCCTCCATTCCCATTTCCCCCAGTCCCCAGCTGTATGACGACCGATCGCCTCTGGAACTGAACGCGCCGCTGCCTTGGTCAGATCTCTACGTCCACACGAAGTACTCCAGCAGTGTCATCATTTCGCGCATCCACCACGGCGCAACGAGGTTCGAGACGGAATTGACGAATGCGGAGCGCGAAGACTTGTTCAAGCGTGCACATCTCGACAGGTACAACTGGCGTAACCTCCCTCCCGTGACTCCCCCGGACCCGGTTGACGACGTCGTCGCCCCAACCGAGCCTTCAGACTCATCCGAGCAAACCGGCGATAGCGACGATGAGTCGTCTTCTGACGAGGACTCTCTGTACGCCCAGGAGATGGAAGATCTAGGCACGAAAATACTTAGGCAGCGCATATACGGCGAAATTTCTCTGAATCCGTCAATGTGTCCCGGGTCCTTGGGTGTTCCTTCCCAGCTGACGGAGCCCGTACGGCGCATACGAGAGTCAGTCACCACGCAGTTGATCGGTTTATGCGCTGATTGTCATTAGACTATGGTCTGCGTGGGAAGAGCGCCGCACGACTCAGATTCTAGCCAAGCGGCCGCAAACGACGGCGTGGGCGCAGGGAGTCACCGATGCGCAGAGCTTCAATGATCATCGGTCCGCTCTCTGTTCGAGCGTCCTCTACCAACTCACGCTATTGACTAAGATTTGAGCCTGACAACGCGGGCCCACCTGCAACGCCCGTGGACGACGAGATCATGCCCGAGGACGCGATCGACGATCGCATTGAAAGAGGTTCGGATGTGTGCGCCGTTTTCAATTGTCAAGCTGACCAGGTCTCAGACCGGTTGGCCCGTGCCGCGAAACGAGCTGCCCCTTCGTCACCACAGACGGGAGCGGACGTCCCGACGCCGAACGTCCCACTATCGAGCACAGTTGCACCCGTTCCCGGATCGGCGACTTCCCAGATCGAAGTAGCATCGTGTGCGCCCGTTCCTCCAGCACGAGCGGCTTATTGACCGATCCGCCTGGATAGATGATCTTACGTCGGTGGCTGACGACAAGGATGCACCCGGCACGTTGGTTTCTCGTGCTCCCGAACGAGCGACGAATGTCGGGGACGCCGAAAGTCAAACGGTCCCACCTCGTGCCCTTGAAGCTGAGGGACCCGCGTATGAACGCCGTGGGGAAGGCTCCCCCGCGGCGGAAACGCCCTCCTGTGCGTGGCGATCGTCTACTCTGCGATCAATGAAAGCGCACTGATCGCACCTCAGTCGTTGGCGCAAAGCTCTCGGGCCTGATAAAGGGCGTGCATTCGGCGTCGAGCACCATAGCAGGATTCGCGCGCAAATTCATGCTTGCAAAGGACAGGTCCCGCAAGGCTGATTCTCCGCGCTCAGTTGGCCAGGAGAAATGTTGTGCATGATCCAGTACCCCCG
The DNA here is from genome assembly GCA_030578095.1 of Auricularia cornea. Taxonomy (NCBI): domain Eukaryota; kingdom Fungi; phylum Basidiomycota; class Agaricomycetes; order Auriculariales; family Auriculariaceae; genus Auricularia; species Auricularia cornea. The sequence continues at coordinate 1,518,765 of JARLTE010000004.1, forward strand.
CCCCCTAGCTCTCAATATTCCCGCTTTCCTGCTTTGGATTCGTTACTGCAATGCGACGATCATCGTTCTACCAGTCCTCGCCCGAATTCTTGCCTCGTCATTCTCGCTTCCGAGCGCACCAGCACAGTATTCACAAGACGCGTGCGCGACCACCACTTGATTGCGATTACATATTGCGTGGCTCACATTAGCTTCACGAACTGGCCAGGGCCTCATCTGCTCATCTTCCAAATGGTACATTGGACGCGGTAGTCACTGTGATGGGTAGAGCACTGCTATTCTCGTATCGAGAAGAAGTATCGCAGTACAGGCGACCTGGGAGTGACAGCCAGGAGTTTAGCTTCCTGCGTACTGCCAGCGTCGTGCATTCACTCAGTGCCGGCGCGCGGCTTCTTTCCCGCCGTCATTCTAAGCTTGACGCCGGCTGTCGCACGCACGACGACAGGCCTGAGGCGACGTCCGAATTGGAGGACGCGTTGCACGACTATCGGCGTGAGCGAACGGACCGACGCATGCAAGAATAACGTACTAGAAACACGCGTCTCCCGTGGGGAAGGCTTCGGAATAGGACTGGGGGTGGTCGCCGGCGCCGGGGACGGCGCTGTTGGTTGCGGTTGTGCACTCGCTCCGGGGGGTTGAGTAACCGGCGCAGAGGTACCAGGGTCGGCGTCACCGTCACCTGGTCAACGGCGGTTAGCTCATGGTTGAACTTCACAAGTCTTCCGATACGTACCCGGGGAGATGGGTGGCGGAGGATTGGCTGGTATACCAGAGCCAGGAGGTGTCGCCGTGGGGACCGGATCCGGGCGAGAGAGAACAACATCTGCTGGCGTGGGCGTGCTCAAGCCGGGAGGGCGGCCTGCAGAACGAGCTACTCAAGTCAGAACATGTCAGAATCTGTTCAGAGCAACAGGCCCCACGAACCTCGCTTAAAACGGTCGTCGACTGCGTCATCTGGAAGAACCGCTGTATCATCCAGCGAGACACCCCCGTCTTCTGGGCTGTCAGAACTGCGGAGGTCAGAGTCAAGCAAGACTTGGCTCCCGGAAAATGCGCACTCAGTCTCAGAGCCATAGCGCGCGGCCTCGACGGCTTGAAGCCATGCATTAGTTGCTGGACGCTTCGCGAGAATTTCCGTGGTCATCCGATCCTGCCACCAGGTCCACAATCTGAATCGCAGGAATGTCAGCAGCTGACCTGTTTAGCGTTGCCGTACTCACTCTCTGATGCGCGCGACAGGCAGTTCCAGATCAGCAGGGCAGCCCAACGGGCCAGGACACGAAGCGGGATCCAGCGATATTTCGGCGTAAATGCGTGCTTTGAGCAGCTTCATGCCCATGTCCTCCCGCTGTTGAGCGTACAGGGACTCCTCGTCCTCGTCGCTGCCAGAGCTATAGTCGCTGCTATTCGAGGGTGTGAGCGTGCCAGCACATTCCACGGTCGGTATCGCCTCGTTTTCCTCCTCCTCGGTGACGGGAGGTAGGTTCCTCCAATTGACTCTGTCGTCGAAGGCACGGCCAGCGATAGGGTCGTACTCGGCCTCATTCAACATCACATGGAAGTAGCCAGGGCCATGATGTATTCTCGAGATGAGGACACTGCTTGAATAGTTGGTGTGTAAGTAAAGGTCGGGCCAGGGCAACCGTGGGTTCAGCTCAATGGGTGGTCGATCTTCGTACAGCTGTGGAGAAGGGGCAAAGGGCAGAGACGCAATAGGCTTATCCTTGGGTGGTCCTTGGCCAATAAGTTCGATCCGAAGACTCATGGACTCCTTGCCATTCACATCGGGAAGACCTGGCGGTAACTGTTAAAATGTCAGAGGAGCGCATTGGAGCTAACTGCTGGACGCACGCCAGTGACAAGTCCGAGCACCCACTCATGCCTTTCGAGTGCGGCCGCAGCCCGCGTTGTTTCCTCGTCCTCGAATATGGCGACTGACGCGACCGGGTCGATTTTCATGAGGACAAAGTTGCCCTTTGGTCGGTTGCCAGGAGCGGGCACGGGCCAGTTATCCCAGGACGGTGACTCGACAATGGGCATGGCGAATGAAGAAGGAGTACTTGTTGAACATGGTATAGGGACTCGAGGTTCGCCCTTTGTGTCGTGACAGTTGACAAGCAAGTGATTCGCCGGAGGCTGTGCCGCCGCCGTCCTCCGGTCCGAGTCCGTCACGCCGCCTGGTTCCGCACCATCACCACCTCCCAGCCACCTCCGGCCTGGGCTGTCTGCATACCACCATTACTCAATGGGGGCTCTGCCCTTGTGCTGGACTGGGACAATCTGGCCTCGCGTGTTTGGTGGACCCGTTGTCCCGACGAGAACTCGTGATTCGAAGCAGGAGGGTTGTTGAACAACAGACCCAGATGCGCAAACAACTTGCACAACCGAAGTCGATGTGCATGCCTCTCGTGTGCTTCTACCAGTGATATCTCCTCCTGCCGCCATACCGCCATGAGTGATGCTGTATTCGACGTCGTTGAGTCCCCCTCGTGGGACGCATGGCCAAGCGCTAGCCGTGCTATCGCCCCCGTCGGTGTCTTCATTCTCGTTAAAATCGATTCCGTTGCGTCCGTGGCTTCCCTGGAGGACGAGGAAATAACGCGAGCTGCAGCTGCGCTTCCAACTCACGAATGGGTCCTCGCCGTTATCACCGGTGTGCGTGCACTCGCCGGCCTTTGACAAGATGGTCTAACACGCTGTAGATAACGGCGGGCATGATTTTGCACGCCGGGGGCAGGGAAAACATGAGCATTATCATGCAGACCTTCGGTCAAGGTCTTCCCAGCGCGAAGCCCATCGCCTCGATTCCAATCGCGCCATCCCCGCAGGTGTACGACGACCGACCGCCGCTCCAGTTCAACGCTCCTTTGCCCTGGCCAAACATCTATATTCATACCTACTACTCCAGCAGTCTCTTCGTCTCGCGCATACTCCACAGCGCTACTGGCTGTGAGACTCGGCTGACAGAGGAGCAAGTATGCGCAGTCGTGGACGCCTCGGTCACTGACAGGTTTTACTACGACGAGCTCCCTCCTGTGTCAGAGAAGCCGCGCGAAATCTCCGAGCCGCCGCCACTTCCGAGTAACCCTTCCGACGACAGCGGCGAAAGCGACTCTAGTTCAGACAGCGATGAACCGTTGCACGCGCAGGAGTTGAACGAGATTGCCACGAAGATCGACCGGCTGCGCCTCTACGGCGAGATATGTCTGGATCCCTCCATATGCCCTGGACCTTTAGGCGCGCCGGCTGACATGGTGGAGCCGATCAGACGTATTAAAGAGTGGGTATCATCACTCAGCATTGAACGTGTAGTCACTCATGTAATGTTTTAGGCTTTGGGCTGCCTGGGAGGAGCGGAGGACGACAGAGATTTTAGCCAGACGCCCGGAAACGGACGCTTGGGCTAGAGGTGTTACCAATGCGCTGGCCGGGCCCAACGGAGTCGACGCGGAGTAAGTTGATTCCCGACCACGAATTCCAAAAGGGGCTGATAGCACGCGAGGTTTGAGGTGGATCATCCCCAAGCTTCACTCGAAGAGGATGAACTCCTACCAGAGGACGCCGTCGATGAGCGTTACGAGAAAGGTACTTGGATTTACTCGGGGGGCTCAATTTAACCGCCTGGAGCACTGACGCTTCGGAAGCACGTGCAGCTCGGCAAGCCCAGCGGGCAGACGCAGGTCCTCAGTTCAATGCGCCTGCTACAAATGGCCTTTGCGCTAAAAGCACCTCATCACCTGCCTTCGGCGCCGCCCCCCGTTCAGCAACACAGGTCAATGCCCCGGACCTGCAAGCCGAAAACGTGCAATGCAACGCGCGAAAGTCGACAGAGAAGGCGGAATGCACACGGGCGGAATCGCTTGGGGCGGCCGCACCCGTCTGCTCGGTCGAATGTCATAAATTCCCCAGCTGCGCGGTCGACACGTCAACTCCGACAGCAGACGGCCACTTCGAGCGAGGGGAGAAGAGCGCGCGAGCTGCAATGGCACACGCTATTGCGCATCTCAAGTGCCTTTTCACCCGGCGTCGGATGCGACCGTCTTGACGTTGGCTCTCTAATTGCAGCAACCTCTTGTATTTCGAGACCAAACTCCCCATGCTATCCCACATGTACATTCTTTCAGTCACGCGCGAGTTATTGGTCGTAGAGACCGTGTGGAACACCGACAGGAGTTACATCTCACGACACACGGAAAAGCGCGGGGTGGCGGGCGACCCAGCTGCGGCAGCGCTTCCCGTACACATACATGGGGACTGTCGTCAGAATGCTACTTCTCATCTCAGCAGTGTCTCTCGACGGGAGTAGACGGCGCACCACAAGGCTGTCAAACCTGCAAGGATTCCGAACGCTGAGCGTGGTCAGGATCACGTCGATCACGACGAATCGCAACACTGACTGTGCAGGATCCCCATTGCTTGTACCCAGTCGACCGCGAACTGCGTGAAGCCGAAGAGAATCATGTTCTAGGTCGCGGTCAGTCCGAGCTTGAACTGCAGATGAGGGTGCCTACGCACCTTGACGAAGTTCACGAGCGCGAAGCACTCGGGAGTGCTCTTCCGGTGAACGTCGATCACGTACGCCTATCCTCCGTCATGGAGTGAGCGCAGAGAACGGGAGAGAAAGTATAAGAACGTGCCACGATGGCCGTAGAGCCGATGCTCTGCCCCGCGTTGACAAGACTGTACATGATAACCGGCCCTGGTTCTCGAGCGTCAGAATACATATAACTATTGCTGTAATATTCACCGATCCAGTGGACGTTGTGGCTCTGCATAGCCGCCCAGCCAGCGTATCCGACGACTTGCAGGATCAGCATAGGGATCATGAGCACCAGCCTTGCCTCGGGTTCGTAGATCCCATTGTTGCGTTTCGCGAAAGCAGTCGCCGACCAGTCGCAGAGGGGTCCCCCAATGATCACTGAGATGATGGTCGCAATCAAGGGACCGATCGATACGAGGCCGACCTGGGTTGGGTCAAAGAAGTACGGCGGCCCGCCGAAAACGAAACTGACGGCGATGCTGAGACCGCGACGCATACCGGAACATGGGGAGCACCTCACCTTGATACAGTGGAGAGAATGACGAGCCAGACGGTCGTGAGACCGTACGTGAATTCTGCGAAGATGATTGCGGGCGAGAGCTGCATGGTCTTGAGCAATAATGATAGAAAGGTAGTGTGTCCGCTTACCGAGAACGGGAAAGGGCGCCAAAACACTTCGAAAAGACCAGCCGAGTTCAGGTACTACGGCCACGGATGAGAGGGAAGAGGACGGATTAGCCGTAGACGACGTACGCCTGACCACGGTGCAAGCTCCTGGACAAAGGTCTTGGGTGGCAAATATTCTTGTGCAACAGACGTTGCTTCCAATATGGGCTCCGGGACCTTCTTCTCTGATTCCTCACCACTCGCAGAGTCCCCGCGAAGGGCTGCGTCGGCGCCGTCTCCACCTGACGCCGCGTGCAAATCGGGACGTCGCGACGAAACCGCCTGATCCGTCTCATAGATGGCAGCTCGCTCATACTGCGAACGACGCGTCAGGTTTTTCTCTCGGTGCAACGAGCGACGTACAGTCGTCTCAGGCACAAAGAGGATGATTAGGGCAAGCGCAATCCCAAATGCAATACTGATGAGCCAGAAGGCCCATCTCCATCCCAGCTCATCCGACGCGATGACGAAGCCGTTCACTGGGAAAGAAAGATGTTTGGTGAATCCCGAATGGGCATGAATACGCTCTTACTGACCGATCGGTGCTACGGACAGTGTGAAAACATTGTATGGCGCGTCTTTGCCACGAGCGTACCGACGTTTATTCCTGGGAGTGTTCACACAGTCTGGAATGAATCGTGGCCTGAGAGCTCACCCCCAATGATCGAGAAACCTGCTCGATCGCGTGAGCGAAGGCCGTTCGTCAAAACAGATCGCCACGTACCCCATATTGCGATTCTTACGCCTCGTTGATGCTATTCCGGAGATCATCAGCCTACGAATACTTGGAATGGACGAGTAACCGACCACAAAGTACATATCGGCGATTGTAGCTGTCATCAGGGCTTCGAAGGACGCCTGCCAAGAGTCAGGTTCTCATGCAATAGAAAAAACAGAGCGCTCACCATTCCGGCGCCATGAAACACCCGCGACGCGATGAAGGACGCCAGCCCGTGCTCTGTCGCTGTCCATATCGAGCACAAGAAGAGTATGAGCGCGGAGACGATGAAGACGGGTCTACGACCGTATTTGACGGCAAATGGGGCCATAATCATCATTGCAATCGCCAGAGACACAACTGCATAGCCATTCCTATAGAGAATAAATGAGATCGTGTCGGAAAGCATGGAAAATAGGCGGGACAAACGCTGCAGCCACGGTGTTGACGGACACGTTCCATTGCACGGCGATTAGATTATAGCCTGGCGTGAGTATCGGACCTATGGCTCCACTGGGAGAATCTGAGCAATTCCCAGCGCCGGTGCCGCGGTACGCACACGAGACCGGACATGAAGCATATCCTACATCGTATGTGTGATTGGCATTGACTCGTGCACGCCGAAGCGTCCGACTCACGACCAGAAACAGGCTTCCTTCTTGGCCAGTGGCCAGTTCAGGGGATCCTTCGATTAGAGGTTATATATTCATCTGACACAGTGAGAAGATGGCTAGCGTACGCGAGGGTCGTCTGAAGGCTGAGGCACGAGGACGATGTGTGAGTCTCTGCCCGTTCCATGCTTCAGGCCAGCGGCGTCGCCGACATCCTCGCGGTCTATTTTCTTGTGCAAATCCTCCAGCAAGGCGGTTCCAGGTACCTTTTCACGGACTCTTGAGCTTCCAGGGAACCCGTACAACTTGTTCGGGGATACGCACATGATCCAGATAACGGTCCTCGAGTATCCCAAACGGCATGCTGGCGGGAGGGGAGAGGTGCGCAAACCACGCAGCATCCAGTCCGGCGCCTGTAATAGGTGGCAAGCTTCGTGTTCGGGAACTCCTCCACCTTGGTGGGTTCTTTGGCGCATGACCAGCCACGCTCGCATTTGGCTGAGAATTCTCCCGACGTGGTCGATGCAATGCAGTGGAACATGGGATGTCGCACTGAAAAGGGTCAGCGTATCCAATGAGACTGCATTGGCTAGAGTGATTCGCACCAGGGTGCAGCTAGCGCGTCCGCTAGGCAGGTGCGGGCCACCGTCCCGGCGCGTCGCGGGAAAACAAATCATCCGCGTCTAAACGCGCCGCCTCTGCTTCCCCGCACCCCAGATGCGACCCTCTTGCTCGTGACCCTCGCCAGGATGAGCGCGGACGGCCTCTGGGACGCCGCGTACAGGCTCGCGGCGCTAGCCGGAGTGACGCTCGTCGCGCTGCTCACAAGCGCCGTCGTCGAGGAGCTCAGGCGGCCGCGCAACCTGCCACCGTATCCAGGCGGAAGGCGCCCGCTGCCGTTCATTGGGCACAGGCTGCTCCTGCCCAGCGCGAAGAGCTGGATCACGTTCAGGAAATGGAACGAGGAGTCGCCCATCGTCGCGTTCTGGAATGGGAGCACGCCGACCATCCTCATCGGAAACGGACAGGTGCGTGGGTCCATGAAGCAGCGCACGAGGCTCATGAGACCCAGATAGCAGTGGACCTTATGGAGAAACGGTCCCAGAAGTACAGCTCTAGGCCACGCTTCGTTGTGGCGGGCGACTTGCTGACGGAAAGTGAGCAACGTTGCTTGCGGAATCAAACGCGCCGTCGCTGTCGTTGACCCCGCTCACACTCCGGGCACAGATCGAACAATACTATTCGCCCCATATGGCGAGCAGTGGAGAGGCTACCGTCGAGCCCTGCATCTGGCGACCATGACGAAGAGCGTGGATAGTACGTCTCTCACGAATGTGGCTGAAGTTGCTCACTCACCCCATTCAGCATACAAACCGATATTCGAAGCGGAGGGCAAGTCGCTTGCGGTGAACCTCCTCAACGACCCAGAGGACTTTTATCAGCTCATATACCGGTGAGTGGCTTCGTACTCGGGCGGACTCGAACCTACGCCTCATCTCCATAGGTACACCGCGAGCTCTGTCGTTGCCGTTGCGTACGGCCGTCGGGTGAAGGACACCAACACGGACGTCGCGTACAAGCGTCTGCAGGCCAACCTGGAGTTTCTCATCCGCATCAACGTGCCCGGCGCCCAATGTACGCTCAGATGCTGGCGCTGTCGCTGACGCACCTGACATACATACTCGCAGGGCACGAGACCCTGCCCGCGCTCAAGTACCTTCCTGCGTCGCTCAACCCCATCAAGCGCCTCGCGCTGCAGTTCCGCCGGCAAGGACGCGCGAACGCTGCGGCGCTCGTCGACGAGGTGCGGCGCAAGATGGCGCTGGGCATCGCGCCGCACAGCTTCGCGCGGCAGATGCTCGAGCAGCGCGACAAGTTCGCGTTCCTCGAGGACTTCGAGTTTAACGGCACGATGGGCAGCCTCTTCGGCGCGGGCGTCGACACGACGAGCGCGACGCTGCACTCGCTCGTCATGGCCATGGTCGTGCACCCCGAGGCGCAGCGCAGGGTGCACGAGGAGATGGCGCGCGTCGTCGGGGACGCGAGGTCCCCCGGCTGGGAGGACGAGGAGGATTTGCCATATTTGCGCGCCGTGATCATTGAATCGGTGAGTAGCTCGATTGTCGCTCGATGCCTGCTGACGACGCGTAAAAGATGCGCTGGAGACCGGTCGCAATCCTTGGGGGCACGCCGCACGCAAGCACCGAGGACGACGTCTACGAATACGAGGGCAAGTCGTACTTCATCCCGAAGGGCTCCATCATGTGCGTCCTCCCCGCAATGTTCGCTAGCTGAAGTCTGACGGACGCAACAACAAGATTGGCGCCTTTGTGGTCGATCCATATGGACCCTACGGTTTACGAGAAGCCTGACGCTTTTATCGTGAGCAAGCCAAGTGCGACGTCTGAGTCTTGCCTGAAACCTGCGCAGCCTGAACGATTCCTGGACGGAAGGGCCTACCCGGGAGCAGCGCAGCACAACCATAGGTAAGTGATACACTTCCTGACCACAACACACCACTCACTGGGCGCGCGCAGCTCCTTTGGCTGGGGGAGGCAAGTGATCGTCCTTGTGTGGCCTGCTGGAGGTTGACCCTGGCATCAGACGTGTCTGCCCCGGAGCATACTTTGCAGAACGCTGTGAGCCTCCGTCTATGTTGTTTTCCTGCGCCATCGCTGACCGCCTCAAAGCGCTGTATTTGACAGCAGCGCGCCTGCTATGGGGCTTCAAGTTTATCGCGACTGAGCCCATCGATACCTCGATGGAGACTGGGTACACGGCCGGTTTCAACTGTCGTCCACACCCATTCCGATGCCGGATCGAACCTCGTAATGACGAGGTGAAGCAGACGATCCTGCGCGAAGGGGCGGAAGCAGCGGAGTACCTGGCGCCGTTCGAGGTCAGCTTGGACGAGCCAATCAAAGTGTAATTGGCGTTATTCGGCGTGACGATGTCCGTGGGAAGTTCGCGGTGTACTTGTATGCGAGAATGCGAAGACTGCGGGAGCAGTGGAAGCGATGAAAATAGGAGCGGATAGGCGTCCCCCGCTGAGCTGCGCGCCTAGAGGTGCACTACCCCCTGAATGACCCGCACGTGATGTGCACAGTTTCTTGTGCGCGCACCACTAGGTATTCGGCTTGCAACAAGAGTAAGAACAGAGTAACAACACGGTTTCGATCTCCGATATTTCTCCGGGCCGCGAACACCGTCTGACTCTCATGTGCTCATCACCGTGACCTGCCTGCCAGCGTGACGTCTCCACGAGAACATGTCAGTGCCAGGGAAAGAACGCTTCGGATCTGCGTTTGCAAGGGCCGTAGTAGCGTCACAGGGCCATATAAAGAGCTGGCCGAGCGATTCCCACTTCGCGGACGTCTGGGTGCCGCAGCCATGGCCGTTCTCACGCTGGCAGCCTCTATCCTTGCCTTCGCCTCGTCCGTGCTGTCTCTGGAGCCGCTGCCTCTCGATGCTTTCCGTCGCGCTGGCCTGCCCGACGCCCTCGTTGAGCGGGCAACATCAAAATGCACCGTCAACGAGACCTATCCGACGCCGACGCTGCCCTCGCTTTACGATCTTCTCAAGCGTGACACATTCGTAATTCGCAAAGGAAAGGAGCTCTTCCTGCTCAACGAGCCCTTCCGCATTGTGGGCCCGAACATCTACTGGCTCGGCCTCGACGAGAACGTCGGCATCGCGTACCCGAGCAAGTCGCGCGTGCTCGACGCGATGGCAGCCGTGAGCGCCATGCGCGGCACCGTCATCCGCGCACACACCCTCGGCGTCTCCGTCGGCCACCCGCTCAGCATCGAGCCTGAACTCGACGTCTGGAATGATGACGCCTATGAGGCCATCGACTTTGCCGTCCTCGCGGCAAGGGTATATGGAATCAAACTCATGATCCCTCTGACTGATAACGTGAGTCCCGTGACGTTGGAATCAACAGGTTCGCTGACAACGAGGATCTTCGCAGTACAACTAGTCAGTGATCTTTTTTTGGGTCGCGCGCGACGGGCCACTGACGAGCTGTTGGCCCGTACAGTTACCACGGAGGTGAGCACATACGTTGTAATTCGGGGACGTAGCACTAAACAGACTACGCAGGCAAGTATCAATTCGTCCAGTGGCATGGCCACAATTTCTCGGGCTTTGGAGCGAACATCACCCCCGAGGACGTCGGCGCATACTTCTTTAACACTACCACGATTGTGGATTCCTTCAAGCGCTTCATCGACCGCCACTTGAATGTACGCGCACAATCCCTCGCAGGAGTCAACTCTTCTGACAGTACGCGTCAAGCATGTCAACAGGTATACCGGCGTTGCTCTCAAGGATGATCCCACGATCATTGGATGGGAGACTGGCAACGAGCTCAGCGCCATGCGCTTCGGGGATGGCCCTGCCCCACCCGAATGGACGCGCGACATCGCGCTACTGCTCAAGAGGCTCGCTCCCAAACATATCATCTGTACGTCCACGCTGATGTCGGCCCCGTTCTTGCCATGACTGAAGCTCCCATACCAGTCGACGGAACCTGTATGTTCTAGTGTGATTACAGGTAACCCCGGCTGACGCGCTCCAGACGGTATCTACCCCAACACTGGGCAAGCGAACGTCAAGGAGGTCGATGTCTTGTGCGTACCGCCCTGACCGAGTCGTATTCCGTAGTTTAACCATCCTTTCAGCTCTGACCACTTCTGTGAGCGGTCCACCTATCCTGGATCGTCTTCGCCGCTGACCCCGCGCTCCACGCAGACCCACTCAACACGACCAAGTTCCACGCCGGCCTGGCGCAGACGGAGGCAGTCGACCGCGTCTACCTCATCGGCGAGTACGACTGGCGCGGCAAGAGCGGCACTGACATGGACACGTTCTTCCGCGACCTGGAGGCGCAGCGCGGCGCGACGGGCACGCTCTTCTGGTCCATGTTCGGGCACTCGGATGATTGCTGCTCGTACGTCGAGCACAACGACGGGCTCTCGTTCTATTACGAGCGCGACGACGTCTTCCGCGCGCGGGGCGACATCCTGGTGCGTCTTTCGGCATCCGAGTCCGGCTGGTCAGACGAGCTGACAATGCTGCGCCCGCAGACGGCGCACGCTGAGCGGCTCAACAGAGGTCGCGCTGCCCCTGAGATCCTGCCGCAGGTGGCCTGTCCGTCGCGCGGTGCGGGCGGTCTGGTTGAGCAGCTGATCGAACGCTTCGTGCCTCTTACCGGCAACAAACGCGCTGCTGCTGCTGCACTGAAGAGTGCCATGGTGTAATCTGCAACTCGTCTCAAAACCGCGCAACCGTAAAGACCAAATGGCGTGTAATGGGATAAAATCATGCATTACTGAAATGTTTGAGTAGGCCTGCGTCGGCGAAATGGACGAGAAAGAAGTGTGAAACGATCCCATGCTATGAACTACCCGAGCGTGGCCGTCAGGATATCCAACCAGCGGGACTCAACCGGCCCCTTGTCCACTCCCTTGTGCAGATACACAGGCGCGACGTTCAGCGCAGGAGGTGTACAGCTGACACACATTATGATCATCATGGCGACGCCATACCCTCCTTTCCCGCGCTGCACGCCGTCCAAGTTTTGCCGCGTGTCCGCGATTCCGTCGCCCGCGCCGCCGGGGATGGATGAGAATTCTTGCACATCGGCTGAGACGACCTTGAAACGCTGGGCCGTGGGCTTGTCGAGCGAGATCCAGTCGACCATGACGAAGAGCGCCTTCGTGACGTGCGCCTTGGGATCCCGACGTAGGTCAAGGGCGTTCACTAGGCATCTGGCGAGGAGGGGACGATGCTTGTTCGTCCACCCCTGGAGCATCGATGCCAACTCGCTGGGAGATGTTGGTAAGTCTGGGACGTGGCCGAAAGGTTGTATCTTCTTTGTCGAAGAGTCTATCTTCTCGCGAGAGGCCGCTGCGACCTTGCAGTGGACCTTGTGCTCCGGCCAGGCTGCCTTTTGGCACTCTTTGCTCTATTTCCGTTGAGAAACGTTGCGGGAACACGCTGAACACTTACGCAGTATTTGGCCGACTTGCATTTGGCGCAGAGGAATAGTTTTACCTCGGACTTCGATGACCAACAATTGTGGCATTGCGTCGTTTCGTGATGTTCGCGGGACTTCTGCGAAGGAACGTCGATCTTGGTGTCCTCTACCACTTTCAGGATGTGCTAAAGACAGGTCATCTTGTGTTCGCTGCGAGGGAACGGTCGGACAAACCTTTGCAGCGCCATACCAGGGTGGAATGCCGGCCTCGTTCAGCAGCGCAAGCTCGTACACCGAGAATCCATAACCATTCCACTTGGCGATACGCTCAAGCTGTTCCGTCTTTTTGTCACCGTTAAACCGAAGCTTGTAGTCATCCAGCGTCTCGTGGACATGCTCGAGTTTCTCGGCGATTAAGGAAGAAAGCGCATCGAGCTGTAACCCGAGCGACTGCATGGTTGAGTCTGCAACATGCAGTTCTACGAATGGAGCGGATGAGCTCGCAGTCCATGTATCAATGCAGGCGCATTACCTCTATGCGCGTCTTCCTCTCGGCCGGTTTGCCTGACAAGACTTCAGCACAGACACCGTGCGCATCACAGACTGAACCTACAGATATCCGCACGCGGCATAGTAGATGGCCATCACGAGCGAAGTCTTCGTAGCCTCATCTAGGGGCTGTGGGCCCTCCCGAATTATTTGCTCGGTCCAAATGGCATCTTCTATACCTTCATCGAACCTGGAACTCTAATGTGAGCAGGTGGTCATCGCGACAGCTCACATTGATGTGACCCACCTGCTCAACCGCAGTTTTGCAAGACCACGCGTAATAACTGGCTCCGCGCACGTTGCGTCGAATTCAATGGATCTGGTCGCGAGTGCGATGACCTCGCTGAGACGGTCCTTGAAGACAGGAGAATTCTCGTCCAGTTCGCCATGATTGGTGCACAGCGTCGTATTGAGAATTCGACGAGCCTGGAATACACTCGGGAGTCGGCGCCAAGCCCAAGAAAGCATCTCTACGGGGGAGGCGCACCTTTGACGCGAGATAACTCCCAAGGCGGCGGTTGTCGTAGTCGGGTGAGGGAGCGCGTAGGCGCGGATCGAGAGGGATGCGCTGTTGCTGCTTAACCTCGCACCCCTGTGCCAGTCTCTGAATGAGCTCGATCTTTTGCGGACGAGACAGGTCGCGTTTCATCGTCGGGACGGGTTCAAGGTGAAAAGCGAAAAGCCTGTAACTCCGCCACAATCTCGTCCCACCTCGCGCCACCGCATTTGGCCGACGTCAATCATAATCCCGAACATAAGGTGATATTCTTCCTTCCCTGATTGTATAAGCAACACTGGTAGTTTGAAGGCCACAAACTATCGAGTGAACAGCGCTCTTATCTCATCCGCCAGGTTCTGCGATCAGCGTTTGTCAGTGCCATTTCTCATCGTAGTTAGAACTTAGTCCTCCGCAATTTCCCCTATTAGTTAAATTCTCCTTACGGATACCCTCCCTTTGCGTGGGGCAAAGGGAAGAGGTCAAGGCGATCGTTGAAATCCAACATCCAGTGCCGCGGGATCAGAAAAGTTCCCGGTGCCTTTGCTTCCGCGACGCGTAAATGAACTCCGAAACACGGGTTGCCTTCTTACCATCAGCATCTGCCCGCCGCGCGCAGATGCAATGCGCTTTCGAGCCACAGTGGAAAATGTCCAAACGCTATATCGTACGCAATAGAATGATTCATCATGGCAATGTTGAGGCTGATTCGTGCGCAGGTGTTGTCCAATCGCTTGAAAAACTGGCAAAGCGCTGTATGATCACCATGAATGAGTCCACAATGCGTATAATCTGTCTCACAAGCGACAACGGCGTTCAACTTTGGTCGTACGCACGCGATCCATTGCCACATCTTCGAACTGGAATTAAAGCCTTCATAGCTCAATCAAAGTCGTCAGTTCATACCGTAAGCTCACTGCTCGCCCGCTGACACCGTAGGTAGCCGCATATCTTCACCGACTACCGAATCCAATCCAATAATAACAACGAAATCACCTTCGAAATGGGAACCGAGCCCCTGCTCGCGGCGCTCAAGTCTGCGCTGGGCTCGCCCGAGGTCGTCTTGAAGCTGACGAAGAAGAACGACCACGCGACGTGGAGCTTCGAGATCGCGATCCAGCACAACTCGGGGCGGCGCATGAACATCGTGCACGACGTGCGCATCACGGTCATGCGCCCCGCGGACGTCGCGCGCGTCCACGAGCCGCTGTGCCCGGAGCCGGACGTGCACATCATCCTGCCGCCGCTCGCGAAGCTGCGCACGCCCATGGAGCACATGCAGCGCATCAGCGACGCCGTGCTCATCAAGGCCAACCGCCGCGAGACGCTGCGCTTCATGGTCAAGACGGACAAATGCTGCCTCGAGTCCGAGTGGACGGGGTGCAAGCATCCAAACATGGACGGCGACGGCACCCAGGAAAGAGACGAGGAGGAAGCGTCGGACGAGTTCGTGTCCGTGCTGCTGCCCATGAAGGCGCTGTTCAAGTTCATGTCGTGCCATGTCGTCTCGACGACCACAATCGCCGGCCTTTGTCGCGGACACTGTGTGATCATGTGAGTTGCCGTTCTCTTGCCACTATCCTTCTAATTGTTTCTAGGTACGTCTATATCGGCGAGGCAGCGGGCGAAGGAGGTGTCCTGACGTTCTACATACCTGCTATTTCCGATGGTGATGACTGAGGCCCTCGGTCTCATTCATTTTGTACCTGTAGCCGTCGCATGTATTTTTACATCCATACTTATGAATAACCTCTCAGACTAATACCCGTCCTTCGATCTCCTAAGCAGCCTTGATCACTCCTCGGGAATTACAAAGGATTCCTCCACAGCTATGGCATTCTCAAGCGCGTTCTCCCCGTGGGGAGGGTACCTGCCGCGCATGAAGGGCTCGGCCGCCGGAGGGACGTTAATCGAGCCGCGGAAATGGGTGAAGGTGTCAAAGCTCAGTTTCCCCTGATAGGAACCGTCTGCGTGGGCGGGCGATGTGAGACCCTTAGAAGGGATAGAAGATAGAGCAAGTACTCACAACCGGATTCCCCGTGTCCGCCAAATGGGATTTCGGGAACTGTGCTCAGAGATGAATGAGGGCAGGAGGCGCGAGGGTAGCGCGGCCTCACTCATCAGTTGCGAGAACGTATCGTTGAAGTTGACCGTCCCGCTCTGCGTTCGCCGCAGGACTGTGGTTACAGTGAGCGTGGTCTCTCGCACGCGTGACGCAGGGCAACTCACATTTGTCCTTTGTATCCTCGCTATCCGTGAATACGTATATAGCCAAGGGGTTGGGACTGGAGGGACACATCAGTCGGGCAGGTGGCGGCGGCGTCGAGTCCCGCCGAGCAACCCACCGAGAACGGATGATACTGATCGCCTTGTCAACTCCCCCGTCAATAGGTACGACGGCAATAATAGGGCAGAACAGCTCTCTGAGTCATTCATTCAGCACGGTATCCCCTGCATGGGAAAGACCGAGAGCACGCACTCATCCATCAGGGCATCGTCGAGAGTGACATCCGCGACAACGGTGGGCTCCATCCGCCTCCGAGCGTCGTCGTACTTCCCTCCAACAGACACCGTGCCTTTATTCCTAGAGAGAAGGCCGCGCGCGCGTTCATAATGGGCAGCGGTCGGAAATCCGCTGATGGCCGCCTGCGGGGACATCGCGCCTTCAGGGAACGGCCAGAAGTCGGCGTACGCCTTCTGGAAGGCTGAGACGAGGGCATCCTGGTACTCTCTCTGGACGAGCACGTAGTCCGGAGCAACGCATGTCTGCGGTTAAGGATGTAAGCATTCCGAAGAGGGGGCACTTGGAGTCGGGAGTCGGGCGTGACGGACCTGTCCCGCATTGAGCTGCTTTCCCCAGAGGATCCTCCTCGCCGCAATGTCGAGGTCGGTTTTGCCGTTCTCAGCGTCCACGAAGACGGGCGACTTGCCGCCCAGCTCGAGCGTCGTCGGCGTGACGTGCTTCGCCGCGGCCGCAGCGATGATGCGGCCGACGCGGCCTCCGCCCGTGTAGAAAATATGCGCCCAGCGAAGCTCCAGCGCGCGGGTGGTTTCCTCGACCGCACCGTTGATGATTTTGTATGCATCGGGATCGAGATAGCGAGGCAGGATGTCGGCGAAGAGCTGACACGTCGTGGGCACCAGCTCTGGGAGCTTGAGAGCCGCCGTACACCCTGCCGCGAGTGCGCCCACGAAGGGAATGAATGTGAGAGGGATGAGATAATTCCACGGACTGCGAGGAGAGAGAGAGCGGTTAGCGTCGATACAAAGGTACTGATATGGATAGTGCATGCCTGATAATCAGTATAGCCCCTTTTGGGACAGGATAGATAGTCGGGTCCCACCCAGCTTGCCATTGCTGCGAAGCTTTGGGTTTCGCAGGCGTCGTCCATTCCTCCAGCGAGTTCGCGGCAGCAATCGACGACGCGATGACAGGGATGATGTCGCTGATCGCGTCGACAGCGCTGCGTCCCATGTCTGAAGCAAGCGCCTTCTGAATACTCTCCCGGTTCTCCCGCATCATGCGCGCGAGCTGCAGGAGCTGGCGACGACGATAGGGGAGTGGAAGCGTCACCCCGGAGTCGAATGTTTCCACCACTGAGGCATGAATCTAGTAGGTACGACATCACCATGTCGAGTTCCAAGGGCCTCTCAATCGCGTACCTTCGGGATGTCTTCTAGCGCCGTGTAGAAGTGCATAATCTGAGCAAGAGGGTCTCGCCGGCCGGCTCCGGCAAGGGTTGTCGGTTCGGAGAGCGTCTGAGCCGGCCAATATCACAACCGAGGTCATCTCACCGAAAATGGGCTGAATGAGCATGCCAAGCGCCTCTCTGAGGAACTTTGACGCTCCTGTTGCTATTACCACCATAGAAGTTGGGCTGGGGGCATGATATGTGCCTTTTAAACCCCGCATGCTTCTTGAGCCCAATCCCACGGGCTTCGTAGGGGATATTATATCACTCATTGGACGAGCATGGGGCGAAAAATCGTCTTTCAGTTGTATGCTGAATCAGCCGGGATTCGGGCGGCGGGACCGTCCGTGATCGGCAGCATTCCCGTTTAGGCCGCGTTCGGTGACTCTGGGGATGCTGTCGCACGCGCACGCCCTGCACGGCGGCGCCGGCGTGGGCAAGGGTGTCAAGCGTGCGGCGCGCAAGGCCGACGTTGTCGATGTCGATTTTGCAGCATACAGCCCGCACGACCCTTTCGGCGCGATCACAACGCTGCGCAAAGTCCTCGCCGGCGTCCAGCATACCCACCTCACTATGAGGCTCGACCACCACAAGCTCTGCATGCACCTGCTTGGCCTCATAGAACCGTTTATTACCCTTTCGCCCGCACGCAACACGCTTATCCAGCAGCCCAACGAGACCCTTGACCGCGTCGCGTTCCATATCCACAGCCAGCGCGATCTGCTGTCGCTTGCGCTCTGCTCAAAGAGGTGAGAGATCGCTCTCATGATACCAACTTCATCTGAATGTACTAATGGCTCTTTAGAATGTATAGCATCGTATTTCCCCGCCATTTCCCATACAGATCTATCAACTGCAAGCTCAGCAACAAGGCCGTCTGGGACCACTTTGTCGCCCACCCATCTCTGGCGCTCAACGTTCGCCGCCTTGAGATCATGCCAGAGTGCGCTATGGACAAGGAGATCGTCCCGCCAGAGCTTCCGCAGAGCATCGAGCCCGGTCAGAAGAGCAGCGAGGAACTCGTCCGCGCCGCCATCGAGAACATGACCAACCTCGTCACGCTTAAGTGGCTGCCGGATGACGCGCCGCCATTCATCGTGCATTTCCCCACCATCTGGCCTGCCCTTCGCGCTTGCCCTTCGCTGAAGGAGGTGGATGTGTTCAGCAACAGCGTCTTCGTTGACGCTCAGGACGACGCGACGGCCCACGCTGCTGAAGACCAACCAGCCGTATGGCCTCGGACTTCAACGCACTGGGCATAACTTATTGATGTAATGCAGATTTCCTCCTCGGATTTCGCGAGTCTCGGAGCTGTCACGATGCGCTCGACTTCTATCACCGCCGCGGACTTCAATCCGACCCTTCACTGCGTCACACAGCTCCTCGTTGATCACTGCACGAATCTCGAGGTCAGCGTGCCATCGCCGTTTTGTGACTGCGTTTGCTCATAGCCGTAATGCGCAGGTCATCAAGATTGGCTATGGTCCAGAGCTGGGTCAGAACGTGCTCGACGCAGACATCTTCTTTACCCGCGGGCGCTGGCCGAAGTTGCGCACGCTCCATCTGCTCAACATCCAGGGCACGCCGTCCACTCCGGACTGCGCCGCGACATTCTTTGACGAGCATCCGACCATCGAGGCGCTGCACCTCCAGATCGGCGCCGGCCTCATCACACCACACCCGGGCGCTTTGCCTGCTCTGCGCGAGTTGCGCTGCAGCAAGGATCAGGCGGCTGCAATTCTCTCCACTCCTGCCCACGATGCGCGCCCGCTTGAGACGCTCAAGGGGCCTTTCTTGACTGGCCGCGGCGCCGACGACGCGTTGCTGCGCGCCCTCGAGCGCTGCAAGAATACGCTTCGTCGTGTGGAGCTGCGCGGCATCAGCGGCGTGAAGGTGCTCCGCGCGCTCGCCGCCGTCGCCCCGCGCCTGGCCTGGCTCGACGTTGCAGAGGGCCGCCCACTCGACAGTGTGCCCACCGGGACCGTCTCGCTACCGACAGCTGTGCGTTCTCTGGTTTTCAGTCGTGGCACTCACACTCATCCCGATCACAGGGCCAGTGGGCGGATACACTCGCGCTCTTCCCGGGCCTGACCGCGTTCCACGGCGTCTCGTTCTTCAGCGAGGTCGCCTTCCTCGGCGGCGGTGTGCCCGTCCTGGCCGACAAGCCGGTCGCGCGCAAGAACGACGAGGTCGCCGCGCTGCTGGGCGCGAAGTGCCCGCGGCTGCGCAGGCTGGACCACTGGGCGCGCGGCACGCACCGCGTCGTCGTGCTCGCGCGCGAGGACGACAAGGTCCGCTGGGTCGTCATGCGCACGCGCGGCGAGGAGGACAGCGCGCCCGTCGCGCTCAAGGGCAAGACGCGCGGCGGCCGCAACAAGTGCTGATCAGCGCCGCATTTACATCGATATATCTTTCATCCAGGACGGGCTAAACGAAGCCGAGGAGATACGTCCTACACGGTACACCGACCGACCAATACGGTATTTATTTCGTACATGCTGACTGTGCCTATGTGGTTCCGCGCCCGTTCCGTCCCTAATGGACTCTCTACATATGCCGAATGCAGCGTTCACTCTTTCCAGGATCTTCTTCCCACCCGACGCGCGCGCATCATGACGGATCCCATGCAGGCACGAAGTGCTTTGTCTCGAATTCGAGGCTGTCCAGCTTGTCTGACCCGCGCAGCTTCGAGAAGTCGCACATGTCGTCCCGTCCGGTCCACAGCCTGCGCAGCCGCGGGAACACGCTCCGCGCCAGCGCTTTGATTTTCTCGCACGCCATTCGGTGGTCATCTTCCAACCTGCGTCGCAGCTCGTTGCCCCGGCCGCCGCGATACGCGTTCCCGCAGCGTGGTGGGGAGAAACCAAGACCCAGGTCGCCGAGGTGGGGAATGACGAGCGTTTCGAGGTTTGCGAAGCCGCCAAACTTCGGGAGGACGAGCTTTCCTCGACCGTCAACCTCCTTGCGGGGTAATCAGACTGCGGTCCGCGCACCTGTGCATCGCAGATCTTGTCCATGACGAGAGTCGTGACGTTCGGCATGCTCTTGGTGATAGCTTTGTGGACCGGACTCAGTGATTCACGCCGAGCGCGGGCGGTACGACGCACTTTCGTAGAATTCCGGCGTGTGCGTGGCAATGTGCTCCCATTGATACGACTCGGGATGGAGATGCAGATACTGGACGTGAGATGCGACCGGCCAGTTGGTGCGGAAGGAGAGGTCGGCAGAGCTGGGTCGGTGGATAATTTCGAGTTTCACAGTACACGCCTGCGGGCATGCGGCGAGAAGAAATACCGAGCAGTCGTCCGCGCAGAGTCGGGTTATGCCTTCAAATTGATAGCGCGGCGTCGAGTCTGGGTTCGTGAAGAAACTACGAAGACGAGCAAAGTCCTCGCTGTCGTCAGGGTCGATGAGAGTGTTGAACTTGAGCTCGCGCAGTTGAGCCATGCCATTGAGTAGCCTGATGAAAGCAGGGCAGTACAGTGTAACATCGGAAGTTCCTGCTGGGCGAGGCGCGAAGTTGAATGACCTGTGCAGGTACCTATTTTGAGCCGGTTCCTTCGCGAAACTACAAAGTGCATAACCTACTGCGCGGCTTTCTGTACAGTTGAGTGACTAACCATTTCCGTGAGCTGGGATTCGATGGATTTGATTGCGTCGTCCTTTGCTTTGGTGACGCGGCTGGAAATGGACACCGAGCGCAACAACAACGGGAGCGCTGCTGACCGAACATGCTTGCAGGTCGAAGATAGGGCAGCAAGGTTCTGATGCGCCGTACCCGGCAGCTCTAGCAGCGCCTCACAGACAAGGTGCAGGACGTCCGACGGGAGAGCAGCAAGAACAGTCACAGTGGTAGCCGTCATCGGACAGGAAGCAGCAAACAAACACAAAGATCACGGTAGGATCACAGCAATCATGTCAGTTCACTCGATCATTCTCATCCAGGCACGTAGGTTCAGAGTCAAAATTCAATACCATTGATCTCGCCATTACACTGTCTACTCGGATGGGGGATCCTAATGGCGAATCGAACGTGGCGTGACCGAGGAGGGTTACTATTACTGACGACTTTCGTCCCAGGTAGGATTGAACCGAACGTTGTGGAATTCGATGTCCTCGAGCCCATCTCGCCCACGCAGGTGAGAGATATCGCACATCTCGTCCCGGCCTATCCAGAGTCGGCGCAGACGTGGAAAGACATTGCGCGCGAGCGTCAGCAGCTTACGGCGACCTTTCTCGATAGCTTCGGCTTGCGATTGTCGTAGTCGTTCTCGCCCGTCAGCCCCCAGGTACCGTATCCCACACCGACCCGAGTAGAAGGTAAGCCCGAGCGTGTCCAGGTCAGGAATAACCAGGGTCTCGAGGCCGGAGAAACCACCGAATGCCGGCAAAACGTACTGTTTCCTGCTCAGCCTCGCCGTGATATGGGTTTGATAGAACGTACCTCTGCTTCATGCATGCTCTCCATAACAAGGGTAGAAACGTTTGGCATCCTCTTGGCGATCTCTGGACATGGGCCACGGAGGATAGGATAGGATAGGATAGGATAGGATAGGATAGGAGGAGATTCAGTGCTTAGTTAGATGCGAAAACGGCACCAAAGCACGCACCTTGGCTAAACTCTGGACTGTGTTCCACGACTCTCTCCCAGCTCCCCGAAATATATGGGAGCTGCAAGTCCTTGACCGCAGCCCCAAATGGCCAGGCAATGGGCGAGATCGGGGAGGGAATATTAGGGTTTAGCCCCTGGTGGAGGACTTCGAGGCTCAAGGTGGTGACCTCTGGACACACGGCAAGGAGAAAAACCGCAAATTCGTCAATCGACAGGCTTGTCACTGTCTTCAATTGGAATCGTGGGGCCTGTTCTGGGCCCACGAAAAATTTCTGGATTAAGGCGTAATCTTCACCCTCGTCAGGGCCGATAAGTGTCTCGAACTTGAACTTCCGTAATTGCGTCATGTTCTTCAGCAGCCGCACGAGGGCGGGGCAGTAATGAAGTACGCTGGCATTGTCTGTTGGACAAGGACTGAACTCGAATGATCTGGGTAAAGTATTTGTTAAGAGTGAGAACCGTACTGGCGATCAACATACTGCGCATATCTCTGGACCGCAGAATTTTCGGCCATTTCTTGAAGAATCCGGTCAATTATTTGCTTCCCTTCCGCATTGTCTTCCTTGGGAGGTTCGTCGAAGGAGATGGACACAGAACGCAGGAGCAACGGAAGTGCGACTGCCCGCACGCGCTTGGACGTCGACGCCAGCGCAGCCAATTCACGGCGCTTGGTCTCTGGCTTCTCTAAGAATGCCGTACAGATGAGATGCAGCACGTCGAAGGGCGCAGTGTCCAGTGCGGACACCATGATGGAGTTGTTGGTGGACAAGGGCCAACAAACAGATGCAAAGCATTCGCTGGACAACGTGATGTATCCGCGGAACTATTTCTGATTTCACAAGGGCTACAAAGACAGTACTTGAGTTACACGATAGGCACGACGCCCTTACTCCTCATAGAAGACGAGCGCGCGGATCTCAATGCTCTCGCGATTGGGAGCTCCGGCAGGCGCGGTCGGATCGACGAAGGCGGAATGCGGGGTCAGCAGCGCGCGGCCAGGAACGACCTCGCTCTCGTAGCACTTGAGGAAAACGACCTATAAACAGCATGAGAACACGAGTTGCCTTGGTAGAGGCGGCATACCTCTCCGGGGGTCTGGTCCCTGAGGTAGTACCAGCGCTGCGCCGGGTTGTACTTGACGCTGTACGTCTCGCCGGTGCGATGGGGGTAGATGAGATCGGTAGCGCTACAGAGATCTCATTGTGAGCATGGTAGACCCCGTATCTTCGTATCGGCGTACATAACGTCCTTCTCCGGGTCTATGCTGCTGTAATCCGCGTACGCGAGCGGAGCGTCGACGACGGGCTTCAACGGGCGCCAGACGTTGATGATCTGCGTGAATGCGCTCAGAAGTTGATAGGTCAGGGAACAAGCTCGTCCAAGGACGTACCTGGACTCGTCCCTTGGAGAGACGCTCGGCTTCCTCGGGAAGATGGTAGAATACTCTGGCAGCTCCGGCCTTGGGGGTCTGGTCGACGTGTGCGCGTTGGACTGGCCCGCGAACCGCCGGGCCCGGCGCAGCGGTGTGGGGCGCGCGGCGGATGGTGTGGTCGAAGATGAAGATGCGCTTGGCTCCCGTCTCGCGCTTGATCAACCTGTATGCACAAGCCATGTGTGAGTGCGATCGATCACCGCCAGATGAGTAAAGTGCATACTCCTCAGTCTCCTTGTAGTACTTCGTGGTAATGGCCTCCTCATCGACGAAATCCTTTTCGGCGCTCTCGTGCTTGACGATCTGGAAGCCGGCGGTGTCGATGTTGAACTTTGCGCGCTCCTCCTCTGGGAGGCTGCGTAGGTCCGTGACGTTCACTTTGTGAGACTCGGACGCGATGTTGGTTGACGGCTTGCCCTCCGGCGGCGCAGTGCTGTAGAAGTACGGCTTCTCCTCCGTCGGGATGATGAAGTTGAAGTCGGTCTGGACTGAGGCGTGACCAGGGGCGGACTGAACGGCGACGGACATTGTGGCTAATGCGATAGGGCGGTTGGCTGCTCTGACTCTCGCCACAGCAGACCGAGGTTTATATCCAAAGGGGCTGAGTAAGGGGGCCTGAAGGACGCATCGCGCCATCCCGGTGGTATATGGCTCATTCACGTCCTTCCTGGCGCGATGGGCGGGAACAGACTGGCTGACTCAGCAGAGGTTCTCCGCGGCCGTCGGTTCACGGTGACTGTCTACTAGGCCTGGCCACAAGTGACCGTCTCAGTCATCCCAGCGGCATTCCTCGATGAGAACGTTCATTTGCGACCAAGCTGTTAGATTATTCGCACGATCGCAATAAAGGCGCAACATGTAGCGATACCTACCCGATTGTTCAGCTGGAACTCGAACATGCCCCATTATGGCCAGCCCAACTTGACGTCTTTAAGCAGAGCTGACCGACGTTGATTCAATCCCGTCTCGGCGTGGGCTGAGGTGAGGTCCTATGAGCCCTTAAAAAAAGAAAAGAATGTAAGCCGGTGGACGGGCAGCCCCTAATATCTTTGTGAGAAAATATGTGACCACAGGGGGTCTCTCAGGGTTCGAGTTGGGGTGTTCTATTGCTGTGCCAGCCCGATAGTTTGCCACTAGTCAGACGTTCTCAGGTGAGAATGAGTCCTCTCGTGAGGGTCTCAATAAAGACTGTCCGTATCTCCACCTGACTCTATGAGACAGCGAGTCGAATATGCCTTTGACTGGGAATGTCGCGTTTGAGCAGGAAAACTCGCCTCTCGGACTCTCGGCTCGGCTCCCTCGGCTATCGGACGAGATTCGGTCTCGTTCCGAAACCGGCTCCTGACAAAGCCGCCGACGTCAGTATGGAGCTCTCTCTTTCCTGTACGCTCACGCTCACATCTAGCAGTGCTAGAGTTTGCTGACAATACTGATTAGTTGAATGCGCTTGCGATCAGCGATGGCCAGGCCAATATCCCAACTGCCGCTACCTCCCAGCTCCCAGGTCCTGACGCACAACCTGCACCCCGATGCGGTCTATCCTAGTCCCCAAGCTTGGGCTGACAAGATCAGGACTGCACCCTCGTACCAACGCCGTGCTCGCTTGGTGCAGAACCCAGGCCAGTTCAGCTATGTCTCACCGCTCCCAATACCGTTCCCCTATCGCATCGTCGCACCGGAGCCACCGCAGGAGGGCGACGATCGCGGTGCATTCGTTGAACGCTGGCTCTCTGCCCAGGAGCCTGTTGATTCCGTCGAAGACGCGCCTTCTACATCCAGCGGGCTCGGCAGATGGACCAGCGACCAGCGAACAGGAAAGCGTGTACTCCTGGGCGTAGCTCGCCGTGGACTGGAGGACTGTGTTCCTGGCCTCGACGTGGGCGATGCATTCGAGGTCATTGGTACACCATCGCTCTCTGACTGCAAGGTCGACCCGAAAGCCGAGTCTCAGGCGAACGTTGCGCGGGAGGAGCTTGTGGACGTCCTTTCTGGTCGACATGTCCTGCTATCCATCCCACCCAACGAAGACTCACATAAGGCCGGATATGCTCCCTGGAGCTTGCGCTACAGTGGGCATCAGTTTGGGACATGGGCGGGTCAACTCGGCGACGGGAGAGCCATCTCTATCCGTATGTAGCCAGGTAACCTTTGCGACGGTCACTGACGCGCGGCAGTGGAAACGCCGCATCCTAGCGAGGCGGACACAGTCTATGAGTTGCAGCTCAAGGGCGCCGGCCGTACGCCATTCAGTCGTGGGGCAGATGGGCTGGCCGTTTTGCGTAGCTCCATCCGCGAGTACCTCTGTTCCGAAGGTCCGTTTCGTTCGCCTCCTGCCGTGGCGTCGTTGAACGTCCCATAGCCATGCATGCCCTGGGCATCCCTACCACGCGCTCTCTAGCGCTCATATCTCTGCCAGACCTCGAGGTCGTCCGCGAGCAAGTCGAGAGCGCATCCATCCTCACGCGCGTCGCCCCTTCGTTCATCCGCATCGGCAACTTCCAGGCTTTCAACCCGCCCAAGGACGTGTTCTTGATTGGCGGCGGGCAGCAGACGGCGGACTACGGCGCGCTGCGCACGCTCGGCGTCTGGGTCGCGCGCCGCGTGCTGAAGCTCGAAGATGTGGAAGACAAGCCGTGGGGCCTGCGCCTCGTCATGGAGTGTGCGCGCCGCAACGCGCTCATGCTCGCCGGGTGGCAGGCGTACGGCTTCATGCACGGCGTTATGAACACGGACAACATATCCATCATGGGATTGACTATCGACTACGGTGCGTGTGCTCCACGATTTGCCGACGTTGTTGACCTTCGAGCCAGGCCCGTACGCTTTTATGGACGTGTACGACCTGGGACACATCTGCAACCACTCCGATGGCGAGGGTAGATACGCTTTCAAGCTGCAGCCCACGATGATGTAAGTTTTGAGTCTCGCCTCCATACGACGTACTGAAGACTGTAGCCTTTACGCTCTGCGCCAGCTCGTGGAAGCTCTCGCGCCGCTCATCGGCGCCGAAGAGTCGTTGGGACGCGCAGTGCCCGAAGACTGGGCAGCGTCCGCGTCGTCCGAACAACTCGAAGAATGGCGGAAGGCTGGCATAGCACACCGTGATGGGGTAGAGCTCGAAATACAGGACGTGTTTGTCGCCGATTACAAGCGGCTCATGCGCAAGGTGCGTACCCCCGTTCTCGCGCACAACGACCGGCTCATGGGCAACGGTGCAGCGGCTCGGCCTGAAGACCGCGCGCGACGACGACCTGCAGAAGGTGATCGACCCGCTGCTGGAGGTTATGCAGCGCCACGAGCTCGACTTCCACGCGACGTTCCGCGCGCTCGCCGTGCACGCGTCCGACCTCGGCGCGGATGGCTTCGACGTCGACAAGCTCCTGGTCAGCCCCATCGCTCCCACCGACATCGCGCGGGCCGACATGCGTGCGTGGCTGTCGACGTTCACCGCGCGCCGCGCAGGCGATGAGGAGCCGATGCTCGGGGCGAATCCGCGCTTTGTGCTGCGCCAGTGGGTGCTCGAGGAGATCATCAAGCGTGTCGAGGACGATGCCCTTGGTGGGCGACGGGCGCTTGCCAAGGTGCTCTTGATGGCGGAGAAGCCATTCGAGCCGTGGGGAGGAGAGGGACAAGACGACAGTGCGCTGAGTGACGAGGAGCGCGAAGAGCGGCGGCTGTGCGGGCTTGGTGGTAAGGAGATGCTTGGTTTCCAATGCAGTTGCAGTAGTTAGCATGCACTATGTATCTATATGCACATACAGTGCGAGAGGGCCGCGCCAATTCGCTGACATCGTTTGTACAAGTTTTGGAACACCATGGCATTGCATGCAACACGCGAGGCGATCATGTGGGAGTGGACGGCCCCCAGCGCCAGGACCGCTTCCCAGAGTCTTGCCCGGGCGCCAGGATGTTAAAACCTATCTCAATCGTCTCCTCACCATCCCGCGTGATCTTGGCCTTGCCGAAGGCTCTAAGACCGGCAAATATCATGTCCTGATCGGCGAGTGGGATGCACGGCTCCATGGTGCCTTTGCGTAGGAACGCATGCAGCACGCCGAAGTCAACGTCGTGTACCACCCCGTCTCCGGTGTCGAGGATCCACCTCACTCTGCTGAGGTAGGATACGGGCACGGGCATCCGCTTGTACTTGCGTTCGGGCCGGATGAGGTCCTCGAACACGGCTTTGTCGAGGAAAACGAGCTCCAAGTAGTCTAGTCGCAGCAGACCCCACATCCAGAAGCAGGTCTTGTCCCAGTCCGGCGTGTAGATATTGAGTCTGACAATGCGCAAGCAGATGGACTCCGGGATGCGGAAACGGGGCAGGTACTCGCCCAGCGCGATGTCGCGCCGGAACGTGCGGCCCTGGGCATCCTTGGAGGTCATCATGAAGTTGTAGTCCGGACCCGAGGCTTCCGAGCTCGGCGTCGTGTGAATCTCCACGGTCATATCCCCAGGCACGCTCTCGATGATGTCATAGAGCTTTGACGCCGGGATGGGCGGGCGGTCCTGGGCGACGATGACGGAGATACGGCCAATGTCCGACAGTGGCAGCGCGTCGATGAGGTATTCGGCCCACTGAGGTCGGAGACGGTAGTGTAGGATGATGTGATCAATCTTGGCCAGCGTCCTGAGCCTTTCGACCTCGTGTTCGCTAACCGCGTCCGCGACGACAGGGTCAAGGATAGCGAAAGTCTGCAGCCGAGGGCACTGCGCCGTAACGTTCTGAAGGCTCTCCATGAAGAACGCGGCAGCGCCGAGATACTCCACACCCGCGAGCACGGGGAGGGGTTCAGATGGGAAAGCGACCCAATGCGTCGAGAGCGAGCGGAGCTCAGGCGCCTGGCCGCCCAGGAAGTCGGGCGTGAGAACGGGCGGGCTGCTGTATGAGTCATTGGTCCTGAATGCGAGCTCCACGAGCCGCGGCGAAGGGACGCTGAGTATAGCCACTTCGCTGGCAGTGTCCCGACACTCGATCGAGAAGCGTTCCATGCGCGGCCATACGCGTTTCAGCATCTCGCGCAGCTTGCGCGGCAGCTTGTCGTACTCTCCAAGCTGCACCTTGAGCCAGAGGGACCCGTTCGTGCGCTCCTTGTGCAGTATCTGGGCGATGAAGCGCCGGTAGTGACTGGGAGCGAGGTCGCGCAGGAACACATCCCTGCTGAACGTCGGATGGTCGCGCGCGGTGGCCCGCCAGCGACGGCAGGTCTTCATACAGCGCAGCAGCTCGTTCAGATCAAGAAAATCGAAGCAGGACAGGAGGACGTCGGGTATCAGATAGTCGCCTCTGCACACCGCCGAGCCAGGTTCGTTCTGAGCGTTCGCCATCGTGGGGGGCGAAGGAAGAAAGCAGCACTCCGTAAGCCTCCGATGATCCTAAGCTGTCAGTGATCTGGCAACCGGTGACGATCCAAACAGAGGGCGACAATACAGATATTATACAGACAGGGAAGCTCAGTGCTGCACGTGGTGTGCGTCTTCTCCGGGGGCTGAGCGCTGCACTGATATGACGAACTCAAGGCGGCCGCACTATGCACTAGGTATTCTTTTCTTCCGAGAGTCAGCGCGTGTGGACTTTTCAGCAGCGGTGGTTGGACGTGGATGGGTTCGGAGCAAAGTTGAAAGCGGAGCTCGAAAGCACAATGGTTCCCGGAGATCCGAAGTCGCCTCTCATCATGCAATCAAAACGGCCACAATTCTCTTCGTACATGGGTGGATATGTAGTCATGCAATCAATCAAATGGTCAAGTGAATTACACTGCCACTAGAAAGTACATATGTGTCCGTGCCGACCCAGTTCTCAAACGTACAATATTCTAAGGCGACTCTTACTACAACATCCAGGTTCGACGGAAAGGATCCATGTCACATTCACTGGACTTGCAGCCTCTGCCTCCAGGTGCGGCCGGTGTGATCCTGCAGTGCGATCCCTTGTTCGGCGAGTTTCGTCGCCATGACTGGCCACGGACTCTTCTTCGCCTCACGCCTAGCGTGCCTCAGTGGTGGTAAATCAGTGAGCAGTGGAGCCACGCACTCTGTGCCTGGCCATATCTCCTGCGTTCTGGCCGCGACAATCTCCTTCAGCGCGGGGAACTTGGCCGCGGAGACGCTGTTGCACAGTTCGCGATACTTCCCCACCCACTTAGCGCCGCCCCTGCAGGGTGTCAGCTTGGACAGAGCTGTGGGAAGGGGTGCTCACGTCAGCCAGTTCAGCTCGAGCCGGGTGAGATGCGCGTGGCTGATGTCGTATATGAAGGACGGCTGAACGTCCTGCGGGTGTCCGGTTAAGCGACGTGCTGTGTAGACCACTGGCAGACCCGGAGCCGCACCTCGGACAGCTTGAGCGACGTCAGGTTCGGGCACGCGCTGAAGTTCTTCTGGTTGAAGCCCGTCGTCGTCTGCACGCGCAGGAGCTTCGGGCCGTGCTGCTTGATGAATGAGTCGGCCCTGCGCACCGCGACGCGTATCGTGAAGGTTTGTATCTTCGGTAGCCTGTGCGGGGGAGTGGTGAGAAACGAAGGAGACGGAGCAGGAGACTCCGCACTCGGCGTGCGCAAGGAGGGTCAGCAGCGAGCCGTTTACGTCGCCCACTTCGAGTTCCCGCAGGCCCGGGAGGATGCTGCTGCGCGCAGTAGACCCGGAGAAGCGGAGGTCCTGCAGCTCGACCTTGAGCTTCTCCAGCGCGGTGAACCCCGCTAACAGCTCGCCGCTGAAGACGTCCGTTTTCGAGTACCGAGACTGGAGGCTGGGCGGGCCGCTGCGCCGGTCGGACAAGGTGAGAGACCGGAGAGAGCTACCGATGATGTGCCCAACGCCCTGAAGCGCCCTTACTGCGTCGGGGCTGAGCCAGCCGAGGTCCAGCTCGCGGAGGTTGGGGGTTCCCCGGAACATGTCCTCGATTGTGGGGTCGCTCGCCAACGAGTCGCTGTCGAGCAGTATGGAACGGACTTCCTGACCGAGTGCGGGAAAGTCCTGGAGGCGTGCTCGCCAGTGTTGCGTGGTCTCGGACGACTTGAACGAAAGTCGCCGGGAGAGAGAGGCGACCAAGCCGTACTGCAGGATCCTGAGGTCAGACGCAAGAGGCAGGCTGAACTCGAGTAAAGAAGCTCACATAAATATCGCATGAGACGAGGAGAAGATTCTGCGCCGCTGTGCAGTCGACGAGCTTGCTCTCGAACCAGAATCGCACACCGTAGCGAGAGCGCCACATCCAGGGCACATTCGGATCCGGGGTGTCCCTGTAGACCACGAACGAGATGATGTGTTTCCAGACAGCTACGCGCTGCTCTCGAGTGGCGTTCTGCATTGGGTGATAGAACGGGTTGGCAGTGAGAAGCACCGGAGCCGGCGCGTCGACAGGGGTTTCCTGGACGCCGTCGGCGGCAACAGGGCGCAGGCGTCGCTTGACCTCTGGAGGACATTGGTCGTAAAATGGGTGGTAATACAAAGCGTGCGGGGGTGCGTGCAGGTTTATCTGCCGGATTGAAGTGCTCGTAAGGAGCGTCCGCAGTCCTTCCGGCATCTGCTGGTAGTTCCACGAGCGCTCGGAGACGTCGACCACCTGGAGGGTCTGGCTCTCTGCGAGGGCAGACGCGAGTTCCGGCTCATTTGAGAATTGCGAGACCCAGCGTGTGGCCTTCGCGTATGAGAAATGCCGCTGCGAGCGTGAGCGAGATGCGGAGAACGTGTGGATGAGTGCGAACCAGCTTTGTCCAGTTGCGAATCGATGTGCAGAGCTTTCCCACCAGCGTTCGGTGCAGTACGTTGGTACCGCGGCGGGAGTCGACCAGCGTCAGGACGACCCGCGTCGGCTCGAACGTGTTGAACGCGGCGGTCAACGCAGAGGTGCTCTCATCGACGAATACCGACAGCGTGAAGCATAGGTCCGTGACATGAGGCATCTCCTTCATCACTTTGGCGAGTTCGCGGCCGTAGGCGCCCTCCAGCCGCAGCTTGCGGACGAACTGCCCGAACTCCGGATTACGCGTTAGGGCCGCCTGGAGCGCGAATGCCTGGGCCTTGGTGCGGATGATGACGGTCTCGTAGAGCACGGGAGTCGCGATGCGCATGAAGCGCTTGCAGACGAGCAGCACCTGCGAGGCGGAAAACGTCGCCTTGCTGAACGGCGAGAGGTCGCCGCCGTCGGCGAAGAGCTCGTCTGGCACGAGCAACGGCGGGGTAATGATCATCTTGAGCAGCTCATCAGCAAGCTTGTCCATCGTGGGAGCGTGCAGCAGGAAGCGGCTGAAGCGCGGCGCGCTTTGTACCGTCAAGTTTGTGGCGGCGGAACAAGTTGGATCAAGCGCCCGGCGGCAGCGCCCGCAGACGGCGGTGCCGAACCTTTACTTCCGGTCCAGGCACCGCTAGAGACGATGGTACGTAGAAATCCAAAAATACCAGGGTAATTGTCAACACTAATACATATTCGTGTCAAAAAAATTATTCTGCGCCTGTACAAAGGCCGGATCCCCATCCTGTGAGAGTTGTCGGACAAGCGGACTCGCACCCCCATGACCTCCCATTTTGAAAAACGCTGCGTTCCTCCTGAAGAAAACGCGTGAGATGCGCCAGAGCAGTATTGACGTTGCTCAGAAGAGGACTCACATCAACGCGCCCGCCTACTTCTTACCGCCGTCCCGCGGCGGCAGCAAGCGCCGGTGCTCCTCCCTCTCCTCCTCGTCGACGTACAGTCCAGTGCTATCATTGACCACACCAGCCTTTGAGCGCTTCTTTCCCCGGGCCTGCTTGGCCCGCTTCTTGAGCACGCGCTCGATGTTGTGCTCGGTCGAGCCGCCGTCCATCATCTGCAGCAGCGCGACCTCCGAGGCGAAGCCGCGGCCGTATTTGGTCGTCAGCTGCGAACCCTCCGGCTCCGCTGACTGTGTGGGCGTTTTGGGCCGAGGTTGGGCGTTTGGTGGCGGAGAAGTGCTGCTCGCCGCGGCGGGGGCGGCGGTGGGAGAGTCGGAATCCGTTTTGCGTGTCGCGCGGCCAGGCGATATGAGCCGCTGAAGCGCGGAGGGTTTAGGCTCTTTGGATTTAGAGCTCGAGGTGCCCATGCTGTATGACTTTGAGACCTAGGACGAAGGAGAACACAGCGAATGACGAGAAGTTGCCCTGGGCTTCAATGGATTACATATGAGCCAGTGAAGATCGGACAAAAAGTACGTACAGTGGTCCCACGGCGAGCAATGCCCTATCTAGACGTGCGCGCTACTAGGCCTGGGTAGCTGTCAGCTGGTGAGGCGCGGCATCCGAGGGTTCAGTGAGACGGAGGGCGACCGTCTGACAGCAGGAAACTCCGGCGGTCCTTGTACTTCGCTGGCCGTCGATCCCCGGAGCGACATTCAGTCCCTGGATGCAGCGTGTGCGTTTAGCATTGGATGCATGTCGTGCCAATGTATTGTGGCGCATTAGGGCCTCAGATATTGGTCCCTGGGTGTGTCCGCCGCTGGTACATCTTTCCCACGCTCGCTGAGACGACCTGATGGTACGCACGAGAAAGGAAGTCCTTGTGCGACCCAAAGCGCCGCCGAGGCGGCTGACATGATGAGGGACGACCCGGGCCGTTCAGGCATGAGAACACGACCCAAGCGGAATCTCACTACTAGCCATTCCTTTCGGCGCTTACAGCTATCATCACCAAGCCATTACTGTACTGGCATGACCAACAGTTCAAATCAGTGAGGTGTGACACATTTTGACCGCCAGTTCATGAGTTCATATTGCCTTGTGACACGTGACTGAACTGGTGCACCAGTTCATTGTTCTGCCAGTTCAGTGTTCCGCGGAGCCCAGCAGCCGGAGACTGGCAAGCGAAGTTTGCCGACGCAGGGGCCCCACCTTATATAAACAATTTTTGACCCTAACGAGCCCGGGTGCATTGCAGTAGCAGTGCCCGGCCAGGGGAGTCAGGCAAGGTGTATGCGGAAGTAAATTAGATTCCGATCATGTCCCGGCCACCGTCAGCAAACCGTCAGAGACCGAGTTCAAAGAGCTCTGAGGTGCGTGACGTCACGCCGTTTCAGTTCAGTTCAGACAGCGCTGTGACGCGTGACTGAACTGTTGGTCATGCCAGTACAGTATCCTAGAAAAGAGTATGATACTATTGAGGGGGTCTCATTCCACCTTCAGCTGGGAATTCAGGCTGTCGCGCGCGGCAGGCTTCAACATTGCCACACGAGTCTAAGTCGTTCAGGGCGAGTCACGCGAGGCCTGATCGAGTATGCCACGTGGGCAGATAAGAGCGCCAGATGTGGCGCGCGCGATGAGAGCGCGTACACAATCCGCGGAAAAGAACAACGAAAGGGGCTTGTTATTCCACGCTGGTTATACATCCGACGCGTACGTAGAGCGCATCCCGCCAGCGCAGGTGCCTGAGGGAATCTGAGAGAGGTTAGCACGCGCGGGACCCTGCGACCTCAGTCCTGGCCGGGAGAGAGACGTGGGAGAGCTGCCGCTGCACGCTCTTGTGCCTGCATCATTGTGTGACGGATGTGATGGTGTCGACATGGTACGTTCCCCTCAAGAAACAGGCCAATGTGTGGCATGAGTCAAAGCACCGTGTACTATATGGTTCCTTGGGGCAAGGGAGAGGGGTTGTGTGCACTTAGCACGGTCTTCCCGCAAGGTCATGAGCACAGCGACACCGTCATGTCTGACCGAGTTCGTTCCTCCAACGCCAGCAGTTCTGCAGTGTGTCAGCGTGGGAGCCAGTGCTAGCTAGCGGTAGCGAGGCGTATGCACTACCAGGTCTCGTGCTCTTTCAGGGAGAAGCGCGGAGAAAGGAGAACAAGAGGAGAACAAGGAGGGCACGGCACCGCGGCAGCCATGGCAACGGCCGCCATTCGCTGCTTTCAGTGAGGCGATTGAGAGCAGTAGAGGACAGTGAGCCCAATTCGGGCCTTGAAACGAGGTGAGAGCGCAGTGTCCTCACACCGTCATCTGGGTCCGATCTCAGGGATGAACACAAGCTAGTCTCTCAGATTTACTAGAGCCGCGTTCAATCGGGAGCTCCTCCCTCAGGGTGGCCACTGGAAGCATTCAAAAAGCTCAGTCGTACCGGACCCCGTGACCGAGACGGAGAAACCAGGTTGTGTATGATCACCAAAACTTGTCATTTTTAGACGCCCCATTATAGTCTGTGCCTCGAGCAGCCTCTGAGAGAGCCAGGCATCCAGCATTACTCTTTTCTCCTCTCATCAGGTGAAATGAAGGAGCAGGGCGAATCCGAGGCTATCCGCGGACAGGGATCTGAGATTGCACGGTGGGTGACGCCTTCCCCACAATCCGCACGCTGTACAGTTTGTATTCTTACGTACGAGCGCCTGTCGATCCCGACCGGCTACCGCAGGGCGCGTCAGACCGGGAGCAGCGGAGCGCCCGCGCGTCCTTCGTCTTCGTCGCTTCGCGCTCGCCTGAGTCTGACTTTGTCGCGAGTTCGCGCACACGCTGCAACCGTCCGGCATGGTCAAACTCGGCATCTGGGAGCTCGACCAGCGCGCGCTCGCCAACCACGCCGCGACGTGCGCCGCGATCGCGCTCTACGTGTCCTACAAGGGCTGGCGCCGGTGCGTCGCGGTCCCCGGGAGCCCTGTGCGCGCTGACCGCTGACGCCGCCCACGCTTAGGGGCTCGCTGTCGGCCAGCGGCGCGCTGACTGCGCTCGCCGTCGGCTTCGTCCTCATCCACGCGCAGACGAAGGCGTTCGGCGTCGCCATGCTCGTCTTCTTCTTCGCCGGCTCCAAGGCGACGCGCATGGGCAAGGAGCGCAAGGCCAAGCTCGAGGACGGCCACGCCATCGCGGGAAACCGTAATGGGCGCCAGGTGCGTCTTATTTTCTGTGTAACAATGGCGGTCGTTGAGTAAGAAACTCGTTACTTTTGCGCGCGGGCAGGTGCTGTGCAACTCGTTCCCGGCGATCGTGGCGACGGTGCTCTGGTCCGCGTTCTTCGCGCCGACGTCGCCGTACGCGGGCGTGCTCGGGCTGCTCCCCGAGGCCTGGACAGAGCGCCAGGCGCCGTACACGCCCGCCGTCTGGTGCCCCGACGCACAGGTCATGGCGCCGAGCCGCGCGCTCTCGTTCGCCGTGCTCGGGTACGCGTGCCCGTCCTCAGCCCCAATTCCAAGCACCCGCTCACTGCCCGTCCCCACGCAGCCATTTCTCATGCACGCTGGGCGACACGCTCGCGTCCGAGCTCGGCATCCTCTCCAAGTCCTGGCCCATCCTCATCACCACCGGCAAGCGCGTCCCGCCCGGCACGAACGGCGGCCTCAGCGCGCTCGGGACGTTCGCCTCGCTCATGGGCGGCGTCGCGATCGGCGCGAGCATGGCGGCGGTGTGGGCGATTGAGAGCCCCGCGTGCGCGCGCGAGGGCGGCGCGCTCTGGGTCCGCTGTCTCGCGTGGGGCGCCGCGTCAGGCCTGCTGGGCTCCATCGTCAGTTCTCCCTTCCCTTCTCCCCTTGCTTCCTTCTTCGTTTCTTCTAGGCTGACGGCAACGCGCGCATGCAGATCGACTCGCTGCTCGGCGCGACGGTCCAGCGCACGCGCTACGACAAGGAGAACAAGCTCATCCTGCAGGACGACGGCGCGGACCGCGAGGGCGTCGCGGTCATCTCGGGCCTCAACCTCCTCACCAACAACCAGGCGGGTCCTCGTTCCCCTCTCCCTCCTCTCCGCACGATAAACGCTAACGCTAATCCGCCGCACCGCAGATCAACCTCGTCTCCGCCGCGCTCACCGCTATCATCGTTGGCTATCTCGCATAACTCCTAACTATAGACCTACTCGCTCCGACGTCGAACGCTCCTGTAGAAAAATCGCAGCATAACTCTTCAAATTTCAATGTCGAAATCTTTTTACGTCATGCGATTGCTCTGGGGCGTGCGGCAGCCCGTCCACGGCTCGTGCGATCCTGGGATTCCTGCTACCTACTGCCAGTCAATCCGCGCAGCTTCGCCCGCCAGCCCTGAGCGGAAGCGCGACATGCGGCCGCCGCGGCACTGTGACAGCATCCGTGCACGCCCGATGATCTGACCTCCCGCCTCCTGTCAGTGTCAGTCACCGTCGCTCCTGAGTGCTTGCCCCCTGCCATCCCGACGGGGAATCGGCGCTGACGCACGACGGGTGTTCTCTGAAAGCTCAACAATGCAACGGTGTGTGTTTGCGCTCCCGGTGCGTTGTTCTTTCGCGTGGTTACCCCCCACAGGTTCCGGAGAATCGCTCGCGGTCGCCTTCCTTCACACTCTTCACGCAGCGGCAATGTTTGCAGCGCACGAAGATGGGTGCCAATCCCCACGTGGCGTGCACGGCTGATCGACTGCGCCAATCTGGGGACCCGCCGCTGTCAGTCCGTCTCCTCCCGCCGTCGTCGTCCAGGCACACGTCCCGTCTCTGGCTCAAGTACAACGACGCTTCCCCTCTCCTTACCGTATCCTGAGGACTCAGTTACCGGACTGAACCGCGGCGGTCCGGCGTTTGGTCCGCCTCCTCGGATTTCCGCCGGGCGAGCAGCAACACCGACACCGACTCCGGTCTCACCTCAGGACACCACACCCTGCCGATCGGCGTGCCATGGCGTGCGCGCCCAAACTCACTTCGCCCTAACTGACCTGCAGGCGCCGAGGGGCTGTGGGTGCGCCGTGACGCGTGTCAGCCCTCGGGGTATATCAGGTGGCGGGTGGGCTAAACATCCCACTGCGCGCCCCTCGTTTCTCCCTCCCCGCCCCCCTCTTCGTTCTTCGCTCCTCGTTCTTCTACCCGCACGCGTTTATAATGAAGACGTCGCCCGCTCCGACCGTGACGCGCCGCCCGTCGCTGATGCAGCTCTTCGGGCTGCGCGACCGCACGAACACCGTGCCCGTGCCCGCCGCCGATCCCGCCCCGAAATCAACCGACGCGCCGCCGCAGAAGAAGAAGAAGACAGCGAAGCTGGCGTACGACGAGGCGGAGCTCGTGCGGCGGTACGGCCGCGCGTTCGTCAGCGAGGTCGCGCTGCTGCAGTTCATGGATGGCGGCTCGACGGAGCACAACGTGCGCCGCGTGCTCAAGCGGCGCGCGAAGCTGGACGCGCACGAGGAGAGGGTGCCGCTCTTGCCCGGCGCGCGCTCTGTCTGATCGATCGCGCCGCATCGCTCTGTGAGTTCCTCCAATCGTGGTTCAATTTCGCAATGCTCACGCAACGAGCAGGTTCTGAGAGAGGCAGATCCTTCTCTTGGTTGTGCAATTGTCTCACGCAGCAATTTGATCTTCCGCTCATACTTCCCTTCCCGTAAAAACTCCCTCGTTTGCAGCGCCCTTTCCACGGCGCTATGGCTGATCCGACTCGTTCGTTCGTTCGCTTCGTTGTTCTTTTGTTACTACCTCCAGATCCCGAATAGTGGCCGTCTTGGCTGAACTTGTACCATAACCACGCGCTCCAGAGAAGCTGAATAGTATTAAAATACGTTGTTTGTATACTTGGTTGTCCCGACTTTTGCTGGTTGTGATGAGAGCTCTAACTCCGTTCATCGCCGCTAAAGCCGTTGCCCGTCGGAGTTACGGGCCGTTGTCCCTCTGCCACCGACACCTTCGCTGTCCGATGGCACGGCCGTTTCGGGTTCATGCACGGACCGGATCGGTCCAGGGCGTCTACGAGTGGCCCCAGCTCTATTGTGGGTATACGGTCAAGGGCCCAAAGATGGCTACGGCGACGAAGTGCACTGTCTGACCGGTGACTTTATTGCCCTCTTTCATGGCATCTGCTTTTCCCCGCCTCGTGGGTTGCACAGTGCGCGAGATCCGACATGCTACGCGACCCAGTACCAGCATGTCGACTTTATTTGTGGCGGAAGTGGACGCCTTCCGGCAGCTTGGAGCCTTTTGCAGGTGCAGCAGGTGACTTGATCCACTCGCGCGATCTCCACAACACTCCTCGACTTCTTTTGCTGCATACGACTAGTGGTGCCCGGCGGGGCAACTGCCTAACAGCGCCCGTGGAGGTTGCCGGGGCGAGCGCCGGGCTACTGCACCGGCCTTGAATTGCGCGCGGGATCCTCGCGTGGTTCCGATTTGCCGCTTCCAGAGATTGGCGCCAGAATCATCTGCATTCGCGGTGTACCCGGCCTCCTCCTGTCTGCCATGAAACACTGATCACGTTCCGACTGGCACAGTTGCTATTAGTGTACGATCCTCGCCCGCGGCAGGAGAGTGCGACTCGATGACGGTGCAATCCCGACTGAGTGATCTCTCGTGGTGCGCTCCTCTAAATGTCTCTGCTTTACAACCCTCATTCTCCGCGATTTTCCCGCTCAGTAATTTGGGCGGCCCGCAATGCCAAACCCATCTTGCGCTCCCCGGCACAGTCTGCTGTCCGCGACCCTGCGACGCACTAGTACGAATCGGATCCCAAAGGTACCCCGAATCCTGATTTGGGAATCAGTGGCGTTTCCGCGCACTGTCTGTCTGGAATTAGCCCGCAACTGACGCCCGTGTGAGTATTTATCCACCTGGCTGCCTCGCACAACCCCGATGATAGTCTGACCCATGTTTGCCTACGACTCGCCCAGCACTGCGGCGGTTGCCACCGTCGTCGCTTGTGCCGCGTCCATCGCTTTGTTCAAGTTGCGTGCGAGACCGAAGCTCCCTCCCGGGCCCCGTGGCGTCCCCCTTCTGGGGAATGCGCTCAGCATCCCCGCCGAGTATCCCTGGTTGAAATTCTCGGAATGGGCGAAGACCTACGGTGAGTTTCTGCAGGACGATTCACAGGGACCGCCGCTAGATCCCTCCTGCGAGAGTCTTCCTCATATTCTCTCCACTGGCAGGGGACGTCGTCTCACTCAACGCCCTCGGCCAGTCGATTATCATCCTCAGTTTATCCCAGGCCGTCGAAGACCTTCTCGTTAAACGCGGGGCGACGTACTCGGATCGCCCATCGCTCGTCATGGCCTGGGATCTGTCAGCGTCCCCCGATGCATTCCCCGAGCGGAGCTGACGATCGCCATCTGCTGACAGGGTGGGGTGGGGGAAATCGCTCCCGGGATTGAGCTACGGCGAGCGGTTCCGCCAGTATCGGAAATACACCAGCCGCGTCCTCGGCGTCCGCGGCTCGCAGTCCTACATCCCACAAGAGGAATACGCCACGGCGGTCTTTCTTCGCAGGCTCATAAGCTCTCCGGAGGACTTTGAGGCACACGTGCGCTGGTACGCCCACACCCTTCTCACACACACTGCATAGCGGCCTGATATCTCGACGTAGGGTTGCGGCGGCTCTGATTCTGCGACTCACGCATGGCTACAACGCTGCGGAGAAAGACGACCACCTTGTGAAGGTCGTGGAACGAGGAATGTTGAACTTCTCCCTGTCCACAACTCCCGGATGGATGGTGGACATCGTTCCTGCCCGTACGCCACACATCTGTTCCTGTCGATCATGGGCCTCACTGACCGCGGGGCTAGTTCGCTTCCTTCCGGCGTGGCTTCCAGGCATGGGCTTCATGCGCCAGGCGCGAATCTGGAGGGAGGAGGCAATGGCAATGATTCACGAGCCCTTCGACTTCGTCAAGTCACAACTGGTACGTCCGGGTGGATGCGGTTGAGCCTGTTTGGTACTTATAAGAATACTAGAAATCCGGCAAGGCAGCTCATTCGTTGTCAGCCTCGATGATGCAAGGAGAGGACGGAAAGGGGGTGGCCCCAGAAGAGGAGGACTTTATCATGTGGCTCGCGGGCTCTCTCTATGGAGGTCCGCTGCTCGGTCTCCGCCTCATGAGTCCTTGCGCTGATCGCACCCGCATTCTCCCAGGCGGCTCTGATACAGTACGTCGGGATCGCCTCCCCGTGAATGCGCATGCTGACCCCAACCTGCAGTCCGTCTCATCGAATCTATTCTTCTTCCTCGCGATGACGCTCTATCCCGAGATTCAGCGGAAGGCCCAAGACGAAATCGACGCGCTGACCGGCGGGGAACGACTGCCCGTCTACGCCGATAGAGAACGCCTGCCCTACATTGGCGCGATCGTCAATGAGCTCTATCGCTGGCACCCGGTCGCGCCCTTAGGTAAGCGCGGTCTACGGAGATTCTGAGCCTCCTCTGATATACCGACAGGGCTCCCGCATTATACTTCGCAAGCTGACGAATACCGCGGCTGGCATATCCCTGCTGGATCCATCGTCATCCCGAATATCTGGTGCGCCATTCGCGGTCACAGCGTCTATCGGAGGGCGGGGGAATAATGCCACGCCTCGAAGGCATATGCTCCACGACCCGGCCAAGTACCCGCAGCCCATGAAGTTCGACCCGGAGCGCTTCCTCCGGGACAACGCGCCCGGCATCAACGAAGATCCCAAGGTGCACGCGTTCGGGTATGGTCGCCGGTACGCCTCCCCTTGCAATTGCTCCGCGGCGGAGGTATCCGGTCTAATCGCGCGCGACAACAGCGAATGCCCCGGCAGGCACATCGCGGACTCGTCCGTGTGGCTCCTGGTCGCGATGACGCTCGTTGTGTTCAACATCTCGAAGGCGACGGACGACGACGGGAAGCCGATCACTCCGCGCGACGAGTGCGCGTCTGGGACCATAAGGTGCGTCGGACCTCTGCTGGGATTTATGGGGAATGCGAACGTTTGACTCTCGGCAGCCACCCGCTCCCTTTCAAGTGCGACATCAAGCTCAGGTCCCCGAAGTCGGACCACCTCATCCCCGCGGAGCGGGCTTTAGTCGCCATGTAATCGTGTGTACCTGCTAATAATATCCGATGCCATCCATATGCAGCTCTTCAATTCGCATGTACCCGAGGCTTTTTCATCACGCGTACAAGTGACGATGTATCTAGGCAGGTCACTAGCCGAGGCGGCACAACCCGGGCTCTGTGCAGAGAGGATGCTCGCCGGCAATGCCCTTGGTCAGAATCGAAATCACTGCCTGCGGCATAGTAGTGAACCGGGCTCCGCGATCGCAACCCGCTGCACGATCCGCATTTCAGCCCTGACCGACGCCCACATGCCTCCGTATAAAACGGTTTCCGCTTCGAAAAGATGGGCATCCAGCAGCAGCAGCACCCAGCAGCCTCTCGACACAGTCCAACATGCGTTTCCTCATCGCCATCGTCCTCGCGCTCTCCCTTGCCGGCGTGCATGCGTCGCCCATCGACGGCAGTAAGTTTCCAGGCCTTAGTCACTGCTCTCGACGCTCACACAGTTTCCAGACAAAAGCTCGTCCAAGGCCGTGTCCACGAAGCCGGTCACGACGACGCACAAGAGCACGGCCACGCCGTCGCCCACCAAAAGCGTAAAGTCCACCTCGACGACTACCGCAAAGTCTAGCACGACGACGAAGAAGCCGACCAGCACCTCGTCCTCGGTCAAGTCGACGTCGACCAAGAAGGCGTCGACGACTACTGGAAAGGCGACGTCGACGAAGGCCACGAGCGCCAAGCCGACGTCTACGACGCACAAGTCCACGTCGACGAGCACCAAGTCCACCGCAAAGCCTTCGTCCACGACTAAGAAGCCCACAAGCACTAGCACGTCGGTCAAGTCGACCAGCACGAAGAAGGCGTCCAGCACGTCGACCAAGGCTGCTTCAACCACCGTCAAGTCCACGACTACGGCGAAGTCGACGTCTACTGCGGTGAAGAGCACGAGCACCACCAAGAGCGTACCCAAGTCCACTTCCGTGTCTACCTCCACCCGCAAGACGACGTCTGCCAAGCCGACGCCGACGCCTACCGACCCTGAGGACAGCGACGACGACGACGACGAGGATGACGACGACAGCGAGGACGATGACGGGGACGACGACGACGAAGACAGTGGTGAAGAAAACGATGACGATGATGGCGACGACGGCGAGGACGATGGTGGTGACGATGAGGATGACGACGGTGATAACGATGATGAAGACACTGGCGACGATGATGGTGTCCCTGACGAGGACGGCGGCGATGACGATGAGGATGCTGACGAGGGTGCTGAAGATGGTACTGCCGAGGACGGCGGTGACGATTCAGTGCCGGAGCCGGAGGAGGGTGAGGAGGACGAGGAAACGAGCGATTAGTTGTTCGATTGCTGTTGTTCGATTGCTGTTGCCTTCGTCCCTGTCATACCATAGACAGCCCATATACCCAGTTCCTTCGAGATACTTGCCCACGTTGGGTTATGCAAGAGGGGAACGACAGTGTTTGCAAGAGGGCAACGAGAGTCGGCGGAGCTTGATTTCGCTACTGAACCTGCTGCTCTTCCCTGAAAACCATGAGTGCTCGCCGAGGCTTTCAACTGTCGCAGACGCTGCGCGATGAAATAGAAGCGAGTGAGCAAGGCGGGTCTCACAGCTGCGTTTTCACTGGTCACTGATGCATAATTTATCTGCAGACGAGCGCGGATGGAGATGCCTCGGATTCTGACGTTGTAATGGACGACGCACTGGTACACATCTGCGAACCCGCGTCTCGGCGACTGCGTTGACGATTCGCTGCAGTTATGGCGCACGAGCCCATGCGCGTCGGTCTGACCGACCTGCGCGAGACAGACAAGCGCGGGCGCTGGTGGCTGGTCGGCGCCGCGTGGGCCGGCGACCCGCTCGTCGAGCACCAAACATCCGGCACGGCCGCGCCTAAGACCGAGGCGAAAACTAAGCAGGACGCGCTGCTCGCGCTAGCACGCAAGCACGGGATGAGCACGGACATGCGGCGCAGCATCTTCGTCGTGCTCATGTCGTTGGAGGACTGCGTGGACGCGGCCGCGCTTGGGCTGAACGCCGTGCAACAGCGTGAGGTGCCGCGCGTCGCACTGCGCTGCCTCGGCACCCAGCGCGCGTACAACCCGTTCTGGGCGCTCGTCGTGCAGAAGACGCTGACGCCTGCGC
Organism: Auricularia cornea; assembly: GCA_030578095.1. Taxonomy (NCBI): domain Eukaryota; kingdom Fungi; phylum Basidiomycota; class Agaricomycetes; order Auriculariales; family Auriculariaceae; genus Auricularia; species Auricularia cornea. Next base: position 1,561,895 of record JARLTE010000004.1, read on the forward strand.
AGGCAAGGTCGGCGCGACGAAGCTTGAGAGCGTCGCGCGCGCGTACGGCTGGTGCGTCGCCAAAGGCGCGTGCGCGATCACCGCCCTATGTCCCGCGCTGCCCGCCCCGACTCCCGCATGCTGACAATGTACGACCCACAGCCATATTGGAGTTCGAGCTGCTAAAGCCGCAGACACGGCGCTTTGTGATGCGCCTGCTCGTCCACCTGTGTGTACGACACTTGTTCAGAATCCAGGCGCGGGGCCGAAAGCGTTTGACTGTCCCATCGTGAATCGTCCCTCACGTCTCATCAATCCCTCAGAACTCGATTCTTTTGTTCTGTCAATGGCGTCGTTCTGCAAATGCTGCGCGACTTGAGCAAGATCAAAACCAACGAATAAAAATGGATCCACTCGGGTAGGTTCTTGACTCTTTGAGGGATTAGTACATACCTTCTATTACGGACCGGGCTTTTGTTCTAATTCTGATTCGTCTAGTGTACATGTTCTAATTCGAGATTGTACACTTTTGTACATGTGATATTGTATTCGTCGCATATGACTCTGAAGATGTTAAGTAGATCGGCAAGCAGCTCTAGTAAGTAATGAAGTCCGGGTGAGTGTATGGAGTCTAATGCGTAATGTACAGATGTGGTGCCGATTCTAATGCGTAGTGTACAAATGTGGTGCCGGTTCTAATGCGTAATGTACAGATGATGATGGATAGTCTAGTGTCTGCGTGTCTCAATGTGGCAATGTATGTGATGCCCGATCTGAAACCGGCGGTCAGTAAAGGTCTTGAGACAAGGTGCCCCCGGGAGTCGAACCGCGAGCGGATCCATGAATGCTGCAAAGGGACGTGTGGCTAAACCACTGCCCCGCGCAGCCGGTGAATGTACAATACGTTACATGCCTTATAGGCCTTCCTTTCTAGGCTATCATTATGCCATGGCTGCCTTTCGATCGTATACGCCATTACTGCCGTGCATTTCCGCTGCTCAGGGACGCTGTGAGGTCCCGGGGAAATCAGACATGTGAGCTCCCCGTACCCGCATGCCTTGTATCAACTGCCGTGAATCGCTGCCTTGTGCTGTTTGGGTTGCTGCAGCAAGGCCCGCGTGGCTCGGAGCACGGAGCGAAGATCATGCATCTCGCCGTTGGGCGCCGTCTGTACCAGGATTTCCCGTACTGTCACGGAGAGCGGAAGGGGTCTTTCATCAAGATTGTATAGCAGTCAGCACTGGCAGGAGCATGAGAAGAGCACGGGCCCTGCGTGACAATGGACGAACACGCTCAGGAGGACTCGTAATCCAGAAGGCCACCCAGTGCGAGGAGGATGACAGGAAAAGAATTATTAGTGGGAAATGAGCGAGGAAACGGGGGGAACACAAATGCTTTCTTTTGTGAGTTTCGCTGAAGTGCTGCACCAGATTCGCCGCGGAGTTCACGCAGGAACAAACCGGTGCGATTGCGTCCGGCTAATACTTACATAATACGTGGCAATCTCAAACCCAACCCCTCAGGCAAAAGCCGCGACGGGTTCTAAGTAGGAACGACTGTCTTCCTACAAGAGTCTGCAAAGGATACTAGCGACGGGTGACAGCGAGAACCAGGAACTGTTGGTGTCATTTGCCGCGTCGCCCCCTCCTTAATTGGCCGTTCTCGGTCTGGAGTCTGCGAGCGAAAATCATGAATGTGTCACAGCGCTCCTGAGGTCAGTGTCCCAGTCTAAAGGGAGTAGGAGAATACCGTCGGTGCCCGTCGACTCCTGGGCTCGTCCTTCCGCAAAAACGTCAGATTGTTATCGCTCAATCTGCAAGACAAGGTGGTGGACATTGGCGACAATGCGCCGCCCCCGTGCAATAGTGCCCTGCCGTTGAGCTCCCTCGCTCGTATCTAAAAAATAACTGCGGATGAACCCCGCAGGCCACCGGCGACAGGCGCCGGAATTCGGGTGATGCGCGGTCTGAACACGTTACTAGAACGCGGACAGCGTGTATTTGCCTCAGCGCACGTATCCCCTAGTCGCTCTATAACTCTGGGTCTGCGCCAATGCTACTCAATACCATACTGTATGTAGACCCTCAATTCGCTTGTACCCATTCGGACCTTTAGGGTACCGCATAGTGTTTTGCAGCAATTTACCCAGAAGTACATGCAGACTCATATAGCCAAGGGTGGCACGTCGGTGCAATGCGCCTGCCTATGGTGGTGGGATGTGGACAGAAGGTTTCCGGTTAGCAGGTCGTTCAAGTCCCCTGTCCTGCAGCAGCGTTGCGGCATCAATTACTGCATAACTCCGTCGGAGTTGGATTGGCCTAGCTCCGATCGTCTCCCATCACGCTTCTTACTGCATCGCAAGCGTGCAGGCATTACTGCGTTTCCTCCTTCATCCTTCTTTATTTTTCCCCTCCCCTTTGCATTTCCTCTCGCGCCGTCGTCGGCGCTCCCACGGGAAGCCAGCTAGCACGCTCTGTGGTTGGCTGCCGCCTCGCTTGGCCTCTGCTCCGCCATGTTGTTACGCGTCCACTCGATGCTCTTATCAGGGCCACGCCCACCTCGTCCACTCCCTCTCCCGTGCGCGCCCTCGTCCGAGTCTACGTCGCTAAAGCCCTCTTGCTTTGCTACCTCCACTCTCCCCGCTCGTCTGCCCGCCGCAACGCCTACCTGCTCCCATGTCTACTCTGCTGCCCCTTGTTTCGCGTTCCCCTCCCTACGGCGAGGTCGTCGTTCCTGCAATTCTTAGCAGTGGCGCCATCGCCTGTCTCGACTTCGCCTTCTCTGCCGTTGATTGGAAGGCCTTCAAAGACGATGCTACCCTGGTCGCCCGCGCTCTTGGTGCGTGACCTGGCATGCGTCGTTCTTGCCGTTCCTGACCGCGCGTCTCGTTGTAGGCCTTGAACACTTCCTCACTCGGTCCTGTGATCTCGCTCCCTACTGTTCCCCAAACGCTCCTGCACCTAATCACCGCCATCACCTGTTCAACGTTCTCGCCCGTGCCAAAGCTGTTCGCAACCGCGCGGCACAGTTTCTGCTCGTCGTAATCCCAGACACCGAGACGTGGCAGATTGTTCAATAGTGAGTCCACGTCGTCTCCCGCCTCGACCACCCTCATGCTTACTGCCGTCTAGCTTCGGCCTTGTTCAGGTGTGCCGGTACCCCCGTTCCACATCCCGTTCATCACCGCTGATCTATCCTGGGCTATTGCTTAGCAATCCGTTTCTGTCGAATGCATTCGCGGCCATCTTCTCCTTGCAGCTACTGCGCGCGAGCGATTCGCCGCTATCGAACATGCTCTCACCTCGTACGTTTCCTCCTCGTTTCCTCGGCCTGGCTCATCACCTGATTAGGTTGAACGCGAAACTGGGCGGTTGCAACAGTATTGCGCGCCCGCTAGGTGGATGTCTGTCCAACACCATCATAATCGGTGTGTTGCGCTGTCTCGTCGCGCCGCTGCCCTCTTATCCCTCCCAGGCGCATCCATTACTCCGGTTCACGGCACGGCGCCGCACACTTTCCACTGCGCCGTTGTCGCAACGGTCGACAACGACCGCGCGCGTTGGGTCACCGACACTTCCATTCAGGTTGCCCAGACGCATTGCATACAGGCGATCGGCAGGATGTTCCTGCGCGTCATCGAGCTCCTTAAAACACCTTGCTCTCGTGTGCTATACATACGGTTCGTACCCAGGTTTTTGCCGTCACCCTGTGCTCATAACTCTCTGTTAGGTCTGCCATTCCTCCGACCAGCCTCAAGACTACTCTGAAATACGGTGCGCTGCGGGCCGTACTCCAAGGGGTGTCCACATGCTCACGCTGTGTTATGTTGTTTTCTTGCTCCCCCAGAACGTCGCTCGATAGAAGGTTAGATCCATAGCGGCTCCTCTTCCGCGATACTAATCTTTTGATCTTTAGACATGATGCGCGATCTCAACGGCAAGCTACCCCGCATGGCCGTCGTCGTTCCCTGGGGTCCAGACGAAGACGCATCCTCGGCCGAGGATTACGAAACCGTGTCCGTCGCAGGCCAGTCTTTCGCTGTCCCATTCAACGACTTCGGCCGTGGCTGGGACATCCAGGCGGTTGGTAAACTCCTCTCGACATTGACGTTCCATTTCGCATTTGACAACTCGGCCACGGCGTTCCCTGCCCCTCTTAAGTGTACGCAGACTCGACCGGTCTATCTAGCGTTCCAAACCTGATTTCTACCCCCATAGACGCGTCCGCTGCCTCCACCACGTACGAAGTCCACTACTTGGCTGGCAAGCCCCCACTCGGCGCTCATCCTGTGCGCGATTATCGCGAAGTCAGCCGCGCCCTGGCCCAAACTCCGTACTGGCTATAATGTCCCGTTTCTGTTCCTCGTCGTCTTTACCCATGATAGCTTCGATGTCTATGACCGCCCATGTTCCATTCCCGTACCAGTCTTTCTGTCCTGCCTGCCTGTCTCGCCCCTGCCTGTCTCGCCCCCGCCCCCGCCCACACACGCAAAACACAAAATAATGCTGCCCTTTACCTGTCGTCTTGCCCTTTACGTGCAACCAGCGTTTCCCGCCCCTTTGCTGTATTTACCTTAAACTGCCTCGCTCCAGCTCCAGCTACCTATGACTTCACATGTCCGTTTCCCGTATGTCTGTACCTAACTGCTTGCAAATCGAATATCAGTATGTCAAGTATGTGCATGCGCGCCCCGTTAACTGCGGCTGTTATGACCATCGCTTCTTCCTCTTGCACTCTCACCACTATGAGCACGTCAGATCTGACTGTCCAGTCCTTTCTCGCCCTCGCCGTCATCGGCATTCGCCTCTATGGCCAGCGACCCTTGAATCCCGACCTTATTCTCGGAGACCTTCGCATACCGACCGCCGCTATTCGCGGCGACCTTCGCCACGCGACCACGAACCCACGCACCACCACGAACGTAGGCATCGGTGCTGGCGATCCTCGGTGGTCGAGATCTTCGTTCAACCTCCGGATGGAAAGACTGTCGGATGAACATTATCGGTCTTTGTGGTACCGTTTTGCGGAGGATCTCTTCTTCGCGTGGGACGACTGGTTCTGCGCCATGGACTCCCATCTCGCTCTCTCTCCTTCGGCCCGTTTCGCCCTTAAAATCGTCCATCATTTGTACCTCAGCCGTCTCGCCAGTGACATCTTGACGTACTTGTGCTACTGGTGATCTTACTCCCGAGTCCTGCTGTATGCACATGTCATTAGGCAACAGTGTGGACTTTTTGTCGTGAATTGCTCACACCCTTCAGTGGGGAATGTACTTCTCAATGTTGCTTGCAATTACCGCTGTCAATCTCATCGTCTGCACTGTTATTCTACTCAATCTCAGTGAGTGCGGCCTCGTGTAGTTCGTCTTGCGTCTTCCTTCGGATCCATTACTTATTGCCTCCGTCTACAGCATCCGGTGTTTATTGCACAAGCTCTCTTTCAAAGTCCGCCGTCCTGACCTTCCCCTCTTCGAGTTGCAACCATAAGCAGCGGTCGCCGGACCTGATGGATCCTCCTTTCCTCCTTCGTTGTCTTGTCGCCGATCACAACACCTTGTGCGACGAGGTCTGCTCTTTTTTGAGCGACAAGCGCTTCCACCCCGGCATTGTCGACACTGCCGCGACATTGTCGCGCGGCGTTTCCGATCTCCTCCGGCGTGCGAACCAGGTGTGTGTGCTGTCTGTGAAGACAGCACATCTTATCCCATCCATTTGCTCATGTCCACCCAGCATTATCTTGCGTTTCCTTCGGCCCAACTCGATCTCTTTCGCGGCAGCTGTCGCGCCATGCTTCGTCAGTTGAGCCGCCGAGCCGCCGAGGTTCAGGCCGCTTCCTACCTGGTGAGTCCGTCTCCCACGCTGGCTACTCCGGCAAACCCCTTTTGTACCCTCTTATTGACTTCTCAGGCGCCCTCCCCTTCTCAGGCTTCGACTAGCCCCCCCTCGTCACCCACCCCGCGAGCCGCGTCGCGCGCGTCCTCTCGTCGCAGCTCCTCGCCGGGCAATATCTCCGATGACGTGCCTCCTGCTGTGCGTCTCGTACTGTACGGCATGCTGGACACTGTCTCGGGCTCCATTCTTGGCATTTGCCTCAATCCCGAGGTCGAGGGGCTCGGCTTCGCGGCACCTCCACTGCGCTCGGCCCTCCACGCCGGGGGTATCAAGCTCGTCTCGTTGCATTCTACACCTGCCTGCGATGTGCACGATGACTAGGTGTCACGCCAGGATTTGCATCTTCGGGTTCCTGCATACGATGTATATACTGTAACCATACTCAGGCTGCGCCCCCCACCCGTCCACCTACTCTTTCTACGTAGTCGCTCCTGTTATGATTATGGTGTCCCTTTTGTAGCTCACAGTGTGCTCGTCGCTCGCCTGTTATGTAGGCCATTCCTTCGGTGATTAGCAGCTTCTGAATTGAACTCCGATTAACTGCCTTTCTTTCTCGTCCAATGCTGAGATATGGAAGAGGACCAGCTTCGCCACATTCTCCTCCGAGAGCACGATCTTCTTATTGATGACATTCGTCTTTACGTGCGAACGCGCGTGGACGGCGCTTCTGACGCCGACACCGACCGTCAGCGGCAGCGTGTGCTGGATTTTCGCGGCCATGTCGAAGCTGTATGTCCACCTCGCCTTCCCTTCTATCCAGGACATTGATGCTTATGCTCCTGGCTGCTAAGAACCTCGCTTTATTCATTCCTATCGATATGGCTCGCCTGCGTCGCAGTACCGATGAAATGGTCGAGGCCCTCGACGAGTATGCCAAGCAGCAGCGTGACCCCGCGCTTGCCAACATCTCGGCCGTCCAATTGGTGTCCACTGGTGGTCGCCCACGAATGGAAATCGATCTTGACTTCCTCCGTAATGCTTTGGATTTTCGTGGCCCTACTGGCATCGCTCGTCTACTCGGCGTGTCGGCCAAGACGGTCCGTCGGCGTCAGGTGGAGCTCGGCTTGGACACCGCTCAACCAGCGGTCTTCCTATACCCTGCCGATGGGCCTCCTGTGCGCAACCCGGCGACGCTGCAGTCACGCGCTGTACGGCCGGTCGAGCCTCTCTCCAATGACGAGCTCGACGTAACCGTCGCCGACCTCATGAATCGTTTTCCCAACCACGGTCGCTCTAATATCCATGGTCTTCTGCACGGCATGGGCCACAACCCTACCCGTATAGCCGTGTCTTCCTCCATGGCCCGCGTGTCTGGTGTCCCGGGCCACTTTGGCCGTGCACCCATTCGTCCGAAGAAGTATCGCGTTAATGGGCCAGGCTCACTCTGGCACCATGACGGCCAGCACGGTCCGTCACCGTGCTCGTTTTCTGCGTTCACCGTGCTAACTGTGTATTCTTACTCAGGTCTTATTCATTGGGGCCTTATATTGCACGCTTTCGTGGATGGGTACTCTCGCCGCGTGATGGGCCTGCGCGTCAGCAACAACAATCGCGCGGCAACCGTTTTGCGTCTCTTCCAGGACACCGTGCGCGAGTTCGGCTTTCCCAGTCGTGTCCGCGGTGACCACGGTGTCGAGAATCTCGGCGTCGCCGAGCTGATGGAGCGCATCCGCGGCCTCAATCGCGGATCCTACATCTGGGGGCCCAGCGTTCACAACACCCGCATAGAACGCATGTGGGTCGACATGGTCGCTGGCTTCGTCGACAAGTGGAAAGCGTTCTTTATGGACCTCGAAGCCAACCATGGTCTCATCCGCGATGACCCCTCGCACATCCAACTCCTCCAGCACCTCTTTCTTCCACACATCAACGCTGACGCCACTTTCTGGGCCCAAGGCTGGAACTACCATCGCTTCACGCGGCTCCCACCCCACCAGCACATTTTCCGAGACCACCTCCCGTGCCCCGAGGAGCTGTACTTTTTCGGCGAGTATGAGCATGGCGTCCGCGCGCTCTATGCTGACGATGCCGACCTTGTCGATGACGACGCCATCGCGGAGTACGGCGTCGGGCTCGACGAGGCCGAGGACGATACGCCTGGAGTCCAGCGTCTCGTTCACAGGGTAGAGCAGGCTGTCGAGGCAGCGGACATCCCCGAGCATCGTCGTAATCCTAATGGTTGGGGGCGGCCCAACGAGATGTTCGAAGTTCGCGTCCCCGAGCCTGCTGGCGTCCTGTCCGCGGATGTGTTGCTCGGTCTCGACGCGCACTTGCGAGCCACCGTTGACCTCGCCTCACAGTCTATGGTTGTCAGACGAGGCTGGTGGGATGGCGCACTACAGTACTTAGCTGCACATTTGTAATTACACCTTGGCTTATTTTCTCGCTCATGTACCTATCGTCGACGGCCCAGCTGTCGTGTCACAGATTATGTTCCTCATTACGTTTTGTTGCTACTTAACTAGTTTGTCTATATAATCCGTCCGCTGTCACCTCCGCTCCAACTCCGACTGCTGCCTTCCTTATTTCCTCAAAAAATTTCCTGCGCGTCGCGCGCTGCCGCACTCATTCCCTCCTCCTCCTGCTCCTCCTCCCTCCTCACGCACCTGTGCACCGTACTGGCTGTTTCTGTCGGCTGTAGTCCGCATGTCCCTGGCCCAAGCGACAGCTCCTTCCCAGGTACGCAAACTATCACGAGTGCTCCAACCAGTCACTGACGTTTTACCTTACCGGACTATCATCTTGTCCCTCTCTTGGACGCTCAAATCGTCTTCGCTTTTGCTCTCCCTACGCACTGATTGTATTATCCCAAACTTTCTTACTCAAGCCCGTCGAGCCCCGCCCCGCCAATCCGCCCGACGCGAACAACTCAGTACGTCCCTCCTCTTGCTACACGTTCACCAGTGTTGACCATTGTCTCCTTTGTAGACTTCTCTTCTTCTGTTATTTTCGGCGGCCGGCGCTCTTCCAGCACCGTTCGTGACCCAACCGGTGTCCGTCGTTGCGGAACTCGTCGCACGCGAGCAGGGCGAACTTCCCTCGCTGGGCTCTGTCCTTCGTCATGTGTCGTCACTGCCCGCCGAGACCAGCGCCGCCGCCGACAGTGGCCGCAAGTTGATACTCTACATCCTCGACGAATGCCCCAGCACTCATGTCTGGACGGGCTCATCTATGTTACCATCCGGCTATCAGTACTCGTCCAGTCAGTCTGGTCCGCCTATGGGCCGTGTCACCTATCATGGGTCAGTCGGCGGCTTGCATAGTCGAGCTGCCGCGCGGACGGTTGGGCGGCTCTGCTACGAACCTGCGCCTTACTTGTCCCTGCTGCGGCAGTCCATTGCGGCGTCTACAGGGGTCCACAACCCGCAGTCTATTCCTGTCATGTTCATCTTCTTCGAGCACCATATGCTTCGCGACCCGACCCGCCCGCGCCGTGCGCCCGTCCCTTCCTCGGTCCCGCCGTTGGCTCGTCAGCCGCCGGTCCAGGCGCGCGCACCCGTCCCTTCGTCGGTCTCGCCGTTGGCTCGTCAGCCGCCGGTCCAGGCGCGTGCTCCCGTTATCCGTCCGCCTGCCGCCCTTGCAGAATCCCCTCCACCCGCCGAGGCCGACGATCTGCCGCCTATACCGACTTTCCTTGACCTCGAGATACGCGATGCCTTCCCTGACGCCGTTGCCGATATCGCTCGCTCGCTTCCAGCTACCCGGCCCCCCAACCAGCGCGGCCGACGACCGACCAATCCCTTCCAGACTCGATTCGGAAGCGCTTATGCCAGCTGGCGCGTCTACTCCCGCATCAACAAGGTCTGCGACGCCCTCTCGCTCGACATCCACGAACCTAGCCGGCAGCGCATGGTTCAATTTCCCACGCGCACATGCCTCGTCAACTGCTGGGATGTGCTTCACGCTTTCGATATCCCCCAGAGCACCTGGAACGCCGCCAAGACGCGCTTCTCGCAGTTGGCTGCCGTGCAAGCCAGGCTGCTCATGAGCGCCTCCACCCAGGAGGACCTTCGCCTGCTGCACAACATTCGCTTCTTCCTTCAGGACGTCACTCGCGTGGACCCTCTCGCGGAGCCTCTCGCTTTCCTCAACGAGGAGGCCATCTGGCAATGGGGCACCGAGGCCTTCCGCCGCGCTATTCGCCCTTGGACTGTGGAGTAAACCGGTAGTGTAACGCCAACTAGGATAGTTGTTCGATGGTCTCGCTCGTTTTCGTAGTTCATTACCCCGTCTTTTTATTAGCAATCTGTTAATGTTCCCACTCCCAGCCCGTGCCTACCGTCGAGCCCAACGCCAGGACACACACTCTGACCTCCGGCTGCATGGGTATGAGAGGTTCTGGCAATCGGATGTTCGTCAGCACGAAGCGCGTGACTTGCTTCTTCCCGGGATCGCAGTGTTCTACCTGTGGTCGCCCAATTTGTGCGAGATTGCCACCGCTCACACCGCTGACAAGCGATGGCCACCGTTCGCCAGCAGATTCCATAGCAAGCTATAAGCTGACGCCTTGCCAGCAGACCGCTTGCCGTTGCTCCCGAAGCCCCGCGCTGGTCACTCCTCCCGCGCAATCACGCAGCTCGTCCCAGCGCTGTCGGTCCACGAGGACAGCACGTTCCAGATGGTCGAGAGACCCACTCCTCCCCCCGAGGAGACGACGATCTCTAGACAGGACAACCTTCAGGCCCGGCCGCGCGGCATACGCGTTATCGAAAAGGGCGGCGTCTACCCCTGGGACTACCGCCACGGAGCAGTCTTTCCACGTGCGCGTCGCCCCTCGGATTCCAGCTCGCTGGACGTCCCTTCAGACTGGGACTCTGAAGAGGCCCCGCTCCGCGCCAAACTTTCCGAGCAGAGCGAGGAGCACGCTCACAGTTCGCCACGCTCGCTGGAGGAACTTCGCGCTCTTCTTGGGAGGGACTGGAGCCTGGACTACACGCTCACCAAGGACGCCGCTCTTCACGGAGGCGTCCCTGTAGAGCCGGGCTCCCTGGAGAATGCAGACGTTCTCATGCCCCTCGTCCGCGCCATCTTCGACGATTATGCTACCGACGGGCCGCCAACTCTGAACCCAAACATCACAGTCGTTCCTGCTATCAGCGACGAGAGCGTGCCAGAGGCCGAACGATCCATGTTGGATCCGAACGACCCCGGCGTCAAGATTTTCATCTTCGACGTCGGCGTTGTGGACCAGCGGCTGCGCGCACTAGTCGTCGACGGCCACCTGCAGACCGTTGAGGATCTGCTGCGCTTTTGCTTGCGTAACTTGATTTGTTTCACCACCGGGATCCTGCTCGCCGACGACGCAGCTATGGAGCCCTCCGCCGAGACTAGCGTCCCCGCGTCTTGCTGGGTCTCGCCAAGCACTTCAACGCGCGAGATGCTCGAGCACTGGAAGAAGCATTTGTCCCTCCTGTTTGCCAGCCGCCCGAGGCTCTTCCGGGCAGCCATCGCCTGGGGCGGCCTGCTCGCGCGACTCGCTCGCGAGGTCAGCAACGACCGTTGGTTCACAGTCTTTCCCAGTCTCGAAACCCGCATGTCCGGTTGCCCAGCCCCTCTCGAATGTGACGGCAAGGTGTACCACGTTGACTGGCTCCACGACGATGAGGTCCAGGCTATCATCGGCTCGGTCGGTCCCACGCGTAGCCACTCCAGTAGCCTCTGGCCCATGGTGGACCTCATCGACACGCTGTACGTGGGCGTATGGACGACCGAGTACGAGACCTGGTTCAAAGGCCGCTTGCAAGAGCTCTCGACGGGCAGGAGGGGCCCGAACGTGGCTCAAGGCCTGTGCACCCGCGGGGATTGGGAGTCCATCCTCAAGAACTCGGCGTTCGCGTGAGCACCTTTCGCTCTCGGCAGGGGGATGGTTGTTCGTATGGTCTTGCTTGCTCTTGGATGTGTCTGTACATAGCTGTCTGGTCTTTGCATAGCGTTCTGTCGCAGCGGCTTGTTAAATCGGCAGCAAGATGATCTGTAAGGCGCCTGTGTTACCGCTGTATGGTCCCATTATTTTTTTATATCCCCCACGCGTCATGGCGTCGCGCCCCAGGCCGCTGTGCGTACGTTCCGCTCGACTTAAGACGGCGGCGAATGCCACACTGAAACGTGATTCCGCGACACTGTGCGGGATCCCTTCGGAAGTTCCCGAGGGACGGTTGAACCTGTAACTCACTCTCAACGATCCCAACCCTCTGCTTTCGTCTGCAAGACCCTGGTCTTCAATGATGACGACGTTCTTTCAAGTCAACGAGCTTGTCTATCTAGGGCTGACGGGCTGTTATCATCCCGTCGCGCGACCGTTGTGCTCGCTCGTGAGGTGCCTATCCAGACGTGCTACTTGGAAGCACCTACAGCGGTTCCATGACCCTGTGGTCCCGCATCCGCTCAACTTCCCTTACCTCGACGAGCACCCTCTCTGGGATACTGGATCTTGCTCAATTTCTTTGTACCAAGGTAACGTTCTCGTTGAGTACTGCATTCTAGTCGCCAATCGCGACGCTCTGTCATTTCTGCAGGCACTCGCAACGACGGAGTACGACGGGTCTACCTCAGCGCTGCGCAAATGGAGGCTTTGTTTGATGCGGCACTAATGACTGCCGCTTTGCCCCCTCTGGACTACACTGCGAAGATAGCATTGCTTCACCCTGACGTACGACTATGCGTTGTCGGTGGCCAACTCCCACACGATCTCGCCGAACCTCCCACCGCCCACCTCTGCGCTTCTTGGGCGGATCTAGAAAACGTGGATCTGGTGCTGTACCCGTCTTATGCGCAGGGCGTGCCGCTCACCTTTTACCAAGATTAATAGCAGACAAAAGCGTCGGCGACGCGCAGCGGCCAACCAGGCGGCAACGTCGACCGCGGACGTCGCGACAGGAGGTCTTCAAAACTCGGCATCGTTTCATCGAACCTTCGAGGATGCGAGACAACTTTGGGACTTCGCGCGCAACGTGTTCCCATCCAACATTGGAACATGGCTCGCGATTGACGTTGAAACGACCGATGAACACGATTTGACCGAAGTAGGCTTTGCACGACTAGCAAGCGCCGACAGCAGTAGCTCTCGGGATGCCGTCGTCACTCACATCATTATCGAGGAGCACAAACACCTCCGCAAGCGCTTCCCCCGTCGAAAGCGAAAGGCAAGTCAACATTCTCTACCGTGCCTCAGGCGACGCTTCTCACAACCAGCAGGACAAAGCGACCCCTGTAACTACGCTGGACGTCCCGCCCACATTATCTGGTGGCGGGGCCAACACGCCGCCAGATTTTCTCTATGGCACGTCCATCGTGATGTCGCTATCCGAGTTCAAGCATTGGGCCGAGCAGTACCTCGCAGATGCGCGAAGCCTCGGCCCCCTCTATCTCGTTGTTCATGACAGTCGGCTTGAAAAGGAGTGCGTACCGTGTCTCCAAGGCTGCAGGCGCTGACGCAACGCGTCTAGGGTGTTGGGAAAAGGACTTGGGCTTATACCAGACGTCGACACGGCCGAATATACCAATGACCACGCCGTCTCGATGTGCTACGTCGATACGCAGCTCCTGTACTTCGGCATGAGCGAGGGCCCAGCAGAGGAAAGATACAACATGTCGCTCATTCGCCTGGCAAAAGCACTCGCAATGGACGCACCGGAGGAGAGTTGGCACAACGCTGGCAACGACGCAAAGGTATGCTTTATACTCAGTACTTCGCCAGTAGGCTGATGCCTGTTCAGTGGACGCTGGAAGCGCTTCGACGACTGCTGAACGATAAGACACTGCCGTAATGACCACAATGACCACCCGATGAACTGGATCCTCTCTTTTTGTTTTTTTTTGGCCTCGAATTACTCAGCGTACCCCTTGTACTGCGAAAGAATGAATGGATTGCGATTACTGTCATAGCGTCTCCGGTGCGAGCAACGGTCCACCGACATCGGGAATGACCGGAAGGCTCGTGTCTCTTACCTCGCGCCGACCATGATGGACGCCGCCGTGCCCGATGAGGCGCCCGAGCGCGTCGAAGACTGCCCCCCCATTCCCTTCAAAAAGTCGCGCGTGGCACTACCCATCGAACTCGGCATCAGAATCATGAACGAAGCCGTGGTCGCCGACGAGACCACGCCCACGGTCACTCAGACCGCGCCGACCAATTTCGCGCAGGGCGCCGAGAAAAAACCTAAGCTGGCGGTGCCGCTGCGCCTCAGTCTCGTCTGCCGGGCCTGGAGGCACGAGTGCTTCAAAGACGCCAGCCTGTGGGACCGCGCTCGCGTGACCGGATGGGTTGAGGTATGGCTTCGCAGGGTTACTCGACGCGACTGACGCTCTGTTACACCGTTCAGAATACACGTGCAGCGGATACCAGCGACTGCGATTGGATGGGATTACTGCTCGCCGTCATCCGGGTCTGCCTCGAGCGCAAGCCGCCTCTATCGGCTGCCGACTATCACTGGGCTGCCAACATGCTCAGCACGCTGCGTAGCGGGGCACCCCAAAAGTACTCCGTGGCAACGCACCCCATGGCCCAACCGGCAGCGTACTACTTCCCCAGTTGGCCGCGGGATGTTCTGTCACCGCCGGACAACCCCTACCCCGCTACGTATCGTCGCGACAATCTGGCCTATGAATTTGCGGAGGTCGCGAATGCTTCCCTGCGTAAGTTAACCTCCTCTCTGCTTAACTCGTCGCGCATACTGACTGTTCAAATTGCTGGCAGGTTGGGCCAACATGCTGTCTGACGACGACGGGGCCGCTGTTGTACGAGCTGCGGAGCGTCTTCTCGAGATGGCCCTGTTGCTGCTGCAGCCCTCGCAGACGCTGTACAAGGTCAAAGAGACTGCGAAGACGGCGGTGACGACCTGGCGGGCGTGCTGTAGTCGGGGTTGGAGCATGCCCAACATCTGGAAGGTCGCATTCGATGTCGTGCCTATAGATGAGTTTTTATTCCTGGACGACGCGGTCGACGACGCAGTACGCTTGATGGAGTCAAGTCCTGATTATCGCAAGGTCATGCAGGGCGTCGAGGTTGTCGTCGAGATGGCGCTTCGGCAGCGCGGAGACCAGGATTATAAGGCACGTGCAGAATTCCGTCCACACGGCAGATAATCTAATGGAGTGCTCTTTGACTCTACTAGCCTTTTGTCCGTCGAATGGGCAACGCGTTCTGCGAGCGGGTTAACCGCGCCGGTGGTCAGTTGCCGCTGGTCGATGTTCTGGAAGAATATTTCCTTGCCAGTATGATGACTTTCGTGCGAGTTGTCCTCATCGCGAGCAATGTCACCTTCTACGACCTAGAGCTGGGCAAGGTGCTGGCCACCATCCTTGCGCACTTCGGCCCGGCGATCACGTTCTCGACGAACCTGTCGGCTCATCGATACAGCAAGCTTCACGAACCACTTCGAAGCCTCGCCTCGGCGTTGCTCATCTCGGCCGGCGAGCTCGACGGCGAGGTGCTGCGCATCGCGGCAACCATCCTGTTGGACAGCCTTGTCGTCCGTCCCTGCTCGCCGATCCACGGCGACTTGGACTGGGCGTTCAATTGCGAAACCGCCCTGGCGGTCGCGAGAGCCGTACGCTCCAGGGCAGTGCCGATCTGCGCTCACCTGGATCAGCCTGTGTCAACTATCCTCGAGACGGCCAGCACGATCCTCACCTTGTCCGGCATGGACCCGAACGCACCATTCGGCGGAAATCTTGGACGTCCGTATCCGAGCTCGACGACGATGTGGGACTGCGGTCTGGATGGCAGCCAGGGTATGCGAGTCATCTGGCGACACGATGCGCCCATCTGGCAAGCAAAGGCAAGGCTTGTGCTGCGCGAATGCGGACCATATTCTGATTGCATTTTTGTAGCTTCAGATGCAGTTCTTCCTCATGACGTCGCCGGAGCAGACGATCGAGGGGCTGGTGTTGGAGGAGATCGACAAGGCAAGGGAGATAATTGCAATGCGCCTTCTGCAGTCGGCCCCCGAGACTAATATCCCGCAATGCTTGTCGCGCCCATGTCTTCGCCGCTGCTTGCAGTGCTACGCCTGAACGTTGGCTCTATCTTCGTAATCGGAATATCATGTTAACGACCCCAGGAACGAGAGCCTCGCAGCTCTGGTGAGCGCAGTTTGCTTGTTCTATTCAACATCGAAATTGCTCAGTGGTAATAAGAAATTTACAAGAACACCGCTGCTCGTGATTCAGCAGGTTCCCAAGCTGGCGAATGAAGACGAATCGATGGTTTTTCCCATGCATGTTTAGCCATGCACGCATGCAGAGTCGGGCATCGCCGCAGCGATAGCACTCTTGCTTCCTGCCATGTCCACCCCGCAGCAGCAGAACCCCTCCGCCCAGCGCAGCGAGTCCCAACTACGGCGCAGGCTAGCAGAACTGTCCCTCAATTCCGCAAACAGCGGCTCTGCGCGCTCCGCGTCGGCCACCAGCCAGCCAGCTCGATCGTATTCTGCGGACTCCCGCGAGGTCCCAGGCGCTTGGACAGAGGTTGACAGAGGCAGAACAGATCCCCCATCGGCGACGACAGTCCCACTCCCCGCCAGCTCGAGCGCGTTGTCTTGGGTGTCCAGCTGGTTCTCGGACACAGGAGATCAACGCGCCACAACTGCCAGCCATGAAAGACGTGCAGACAGCGTCGACGCCTCGCAGGGCACCCCGGCAACGCCGAGCTCGGTATCCAGCGTGACTGCATCCAGCGCATCGCGGCCGCAGCTGCCTTCGGACACGCCGCTATCGACACCACGCACCATGTTCGTAATGGAGCGCTTGATCGAGGCAGCACCTGCGGCTGCGCCAGGAACAAGCGGTGAACCCGCACCGAGCGCCAGCGCAGGCGGCTCGCATGAGCACGGCCCGAGCGCGCATACGGGCGCGGCACAAGGGGACCGGCGTCCCGTATACATTAACCTCGCGGCGTTGCAGGCGGAACAGCGCGAGACGGCGAAGACGACGTTGCGCGGCGCTTTGCGCAAGTTGAGGCAGGGAGGCAACGCTGGCCACCACCTGACGCGCCAAGAGCTCCACAGCGTCCTGACCAACTTCGAGAACCCCCACACACGCTGGGAGCTTGGGCAGTTGGCAACGTTGGACGACTTCGAGCACATCACGCATGCACAGAAGGTTCATCCCTGGTACCTCAAAGAGACGAACATGCGCCAGGCAGCGTCGCACAGCTTGCGTGCGGACATCATTCAAGCAGTAAGCATGCTCACAAGTTATAAGTTGAAAGGAGGAACTAATCTTGGGACGACGAGCAGATGCGACTGTGCGATCGTCTTTCGGACACGGTTTCGTTCTTCGTGCAAGTTCAACCCGAGGCCTTCGAAGGCGACACCGACCTGGATCTGACGGTGGAGCCGGCCCTGGAGACGTACCAAGCGCGGGCTATCCGGATGGCAGGCGGAGACTTGCAGCTGACATTCGAGATCATGGTCGAGGCTTTCCGCCATGGCATCGGAGGGCCACACGTTGCGGGATTCGCGGCGCGCAAGGAGGAGCACATGGCTGCAGTGTCGCGTTACAGAAACCTGCCGCTCGTCCGGCTCCTCAACCGTCATCCACCCCGACGGTTTGTGGCCGTGCCTATGGTCGCCGGCTTGCTCACCGAGCCTGAGCGAGATGTGGCGCGAGCGGATGCCCTGGCTCGTTATGAGGCGAGGCGGCGATTTGTTCGACAGCACGGTGCGCCCCCGAACGTCCCCGCCTTCGAGGCCGCAGTGCGCGATGTGGCCCTGCTGCGCGGGCCGACCGCGTCGGCCATTAAGAACGTGATACTTGCCGTCGAACCCAGTTGTCCTGGTCTTGATGACTGGGCGCGCGCGTTCCGGGCAGAGTTCTCGTTGGACTCCAAGGTTGCTGCGCGGCTCGTGCATGCCGCGCTGACGGACTTGCTTCTTGTAGGATGGGCGGTGTAGTGTAGTAGTAGTATGTAGAGAGCAGCGACAACGAGCTAGCATTTCGTACCAAGGTTTTAGAATGTTCAGATTGCGCGCACAACGGATTCCACTTGTTGCCCCCGGACAACAGCACTTGCATCAAGCAACGACGAGTAAGGATGCAGTGAGTGTATTGCAGCAGTGAGCAGGGAACACAAGGAACAAGCGGCGTACGACGACATAGCAAAAAACACGGACTGCGGCAGAAAGCAAAGGCGGCGAAAGTAAAAGCGGGCGGAAGAGGAGGGCGAACAGGAAGTGGGGCGTTTGGGAAAAGATTGGGAGAAGAGGGATACAACGCGAGCCTCGAGGCGCTACTCTACTCTACACCATCGAGAAGCTCGCGCGCGGGTTAGCGAGTTGTGGATGAAGGTAAATGTCGAACTCGGTGTCGAGGTTACGATCGTTGCCCACGGTCTGCAGCGCATGCGCCACGCTGGCCTCGGACCGCGCAATCATGTCCCGGAAGGGCGCGTTGATGTGAACGTCGATGTCATGGTGGCACATATGGATGCGCATGGGGCTGGGCAAGGGCGAGGCGAAGTGGGCAGGCGGGTCGTCGACTCGGGCGAACTGGAACTAAGAAAGGGGTCAGTGTACCGTTCAGACGGCAACCGTAAGTGCTTACAGCGATTCTGAGCGATGCGCTCTCGGCGGCACCGGCGGGTGGGATGGGGACCGTGTCATAGCCCGTGAGAGTGCGGGCAAAGAGCACGGCGCGGAGATGCTGTGCCTGCTCAGACGAGAGGGCGCCCGGCTGCACGGTGAGGAAGGGCAAGGCAGGGGCGGGGTGCCCTGGCCGGGCGAGGTAGCGCAGGAAGAGCTTCTTGAAGGAGGAGACGATATCGCGATCGGCAGGCGTGGCATCGTCGGGCGGGAGGAAGCAGAAACGAGGGGACAGGTTTGCAAACGTAGCAGGAACGACGGCCATGCCCATGAGCAGGCGCTTCATGTTGACGATCTCTTCCGCCATGGTGCCGCGATGACCGAGAGGATTGACAAACATCTAGAACAAGAACCGTAAGTAAGGGCGCAGGAAGATGGATGGACTGGACAAACCTGCGTCAGCGGTGAAGTCAACAGTGTATCGTGGCCGAAAGATACGTCCGTGTTGAGAATGGCGGCG
Organism: Auricularia cornea; assembly: GCA_030578095.1. NCBI lineage: Eukaryota > Fungi > Basidiomycota > Agaricomycetes > Auriculariales > Auriculariaceae > Auricularia > Auricularia cornea. Next base: position 1,580,806 of record JARLTE010000004.1, read on the forward strand.
AATTCCTCCCAACCGCGAGGGACCGGGCTGGCCACCAGGTTAACGCCGGTCAGTATCTTGGAATATAGCGCGAGCTTCATGCTCCAGTGCGTGGACCGAGCCCTGACGGCGGGAACGCCTGCGATGCCAGCCTCCGCGAGATGACCGTAGAGCGAAACGATGGCGGGATTGTGAGCGTCGAAGGGCGGCAGCGGCTTGTCGTGCGCGTCTGGGAACACGCAGACGGCGGGATAACTGTCTGGGTCGACAATCTGGACAAGGGACTTGTCGACGAGGACAGAAAGGGCCGTCGCGTCCGTAAGCGGGACGTTAAGAAACTTGGCCACGGCGATGAGCAGGACGAAGGCGGGGTGGACGCCGATGAGGAGCTGGGTCGTTACAACAGCGTAGACGAGACCGAGAGAAGTGGACTTGATGTTGACGATGGCTTCGGACGAAGGAACGCCGTAGGGCTCGAGGAATGGGACCTTGTACCTGCCGACCGTGCGCCAATGCGGTTCCGTGAGGAGGGTGTGCATGAGGGTTGCGACGACAGTGTCACGGACACCATCGCCAACTCCAGTACCACTGAGGACATTTGAGGGAAGTCGGGCAAAGAGAAAGATCGAGCACTTACACATGAAACTGGGACGTGGCCGCCACAAAGAGCGTGCGCAGGCTCAGACCAGAGACTTCCACTTGCCCGCCAGGAAACTTCTGCGCGACTTGGCGTGTGATGTTGGACGCGCTGCGCGGCCTGGACGGGTCGGGGCGGTCGACGAGGCACTTGAAGATGAACGAGATGACGTTGCCGAGGTCGTAATCGACGTTGGGCCCGAGCGGAGAGCCGGTGTAGTACGAAAACACGATGTGCCGGTCGACCGTGGGGATGGTGTCAAGGAGCCTGAATTTGAAATGAAGCAGCGGCGTGCGCCAGTCAGAGGGGTTGGCCGAAGGGAGCCTCGTCGCTGCATGCGCGTTGTCGACGTCGTCGATGTCGATGTCCAACTCGTCGCCCTCAGACTCGCTATCGTCGAAGTCGTCGCTGGACGTGCTCATGTCGGAAGAGTGGGCGCTGCGCTGTCCATTGCGACCGTCACTATCGCGATCAGAGTCGCCAGAAGCCGCGGGCGAACCAGCCGAGGCGGGCGCGGAGGACGGTTGCACCGTCAGGTCGAAACGCGGGCGCTGCGTGGCCGCGGAGGGGGTTTGGCCAGCAATGGAACTGAGGAGGGCAGCACCACCGAAAGGGTAGTGAGGCTGAGCAGCAGCGCCGACTTGGACGTCGTTCTGGCCATCGGCGGGTGCGGGTGCGGGCGCGGGCGCGGGCGCGGGAGTGGCGCTCACAATTCTATGCGACTGCGACGACGTCGCGGCCTCTGCGGGCCTTGACGGAAGGGAGTTGTGGACGCGAGAGGAGCCGGGTGCGTGGGAACGATCGTCGTTGAAGACGCGGAGGCCGATGTCCGAGATTGTGAGCGGCCACTGGCGCCTGGCCGTCGGGGCCGTCAACGGCGGAGACAGGCGTTGATGAGAGCCTGAGGCGGCGGCGGGAGACGCAGATTGCCAGGGCTGTTCATTGAAGTAACGCATCGATTGCCAGGGCGTCGACGCCGGCGAAGGATGCAAAGCTTGGCCAGCATGGACCGCCGGCGCGAAGTTCTAAAGAAATGAATTCAGCCCAGCGCGAACATGAGCATAGAGCATGTAAGCATACCTGGGTGTACTCTGTGGCGCGAGAAGGGACTGGTGAAGGCGGAGGCGCAGAAGCAGGAGCATAAAACTGAGTCATAGTCTGGACAGGAGTCTCGGGGCGACGAGGCGGAGTGGGCAAGCGCGAGCCGAAATACAACCCGGGAAATTCCTAGGCGAGCCAGGGCGTCAGGACAGTGCAGACGAAGCGGGCAAGTCCAAGGACTCACAGTAGCAGGCGTCCGAGGGCGGGAGATGTCCATGTCAAAGTCGAAGTCGGTAGATAGAGCGTTGGCGAAGCTGCTCGAGGAAGCCTAGAGTAGGTTAGTAGGTTATAACGTAGAATTTGAGCGCACGAACGGCAGCGGCGGGGAATGTCAGACGTGAATCATAGACGGGGACGGTGAGGGAATCGAACGAGGCGACGGGCAGCATAGAGGGCATGAAAGAGCAGATGCTCTTGCAGCGGCCAGGGACCACTGGGATCGTGCGAAGGTTGAGGTTGTGCATGCCGTCGAAGCAGATGACGTTATAGCAATGGTGAAGAGCGTCGTGCATGATATGCACACTGTCATCGGGAGACGAAGGCATATGAGAGATAGATGAGATTAGATAGAGGCCTTGTCCCTTAGGGCCTGTGGATAGAGTCATGTGAGTACGGAGAACGACCCTTGAAAAAAAAACATACACATCGGCACATAATAAGCATCTGGGTCGGTGGGGAGGGAGTACTTCTTGAGGTCGGCGACGACGACGTCATGAGGCGGCTTGAGCAGGGGACGGAAAACGAGCCGGCGCGACCGCGTGTGGAAAGAGAGGAGTCGAACGTGAAGGGCATCCTCGCTCAGCGCGGCGGGGCTGGTGGTGAACAGCTGTATGCCCTTCGTGTTGAAGAACTCTTGAGCGCGCCTGATGAGCGCCTTGAAGAGCGAACCCTTCTTGCATTCATCGAAGTCGAACTCGAACTCGAACGCGAGGTGGAACTGCTTCATGCGCTTGGCAAGAGCAGGAAGATCGTCGTGGTCAATGAAGAATTGGGACGTGTAAACGCCGGTGTCGTCGTTCGAAGGATACGGCGGGTCCGCAGACCAATCATTGTGAGCGTCAGAAATCTATGGGATTGAAAATCAGACGGTGGGGTCCGACTACGGCGACGGGCTTCTGCGACATACATCCATAGGGAAGAAGATGATCATGCCCTTGATCTTCCTCGGGACAACCGGGCGACCTGGCTGACGCCTAACCAACTCGTCGTCGCGACCGCCGTCCGGCGTGTACGGTTGCACAGCCCGTCCGCCGCCGCGGGCAGCGGAAGGTACACGACCGACGGCAGGAACGCGCTGACCGGCGCGACGGGCGACGGCACCACCACCGGAGCCACCGGCGCCTTGTTGAGGGCGATGATTGACGGCGCTCTCCATGCGACGAGAGTTGGTCGAACCCTGCGAAACGTGCACGGTTTCGCCAAAGGTGCGGCCAACGGATGACGCCGACGCCGACGCCGACGCGACGGCGGCTGGACCTTGAGACGTGGATTGGGCGACGGGTTCGAGGCTGTAGAGGAAAAAATATGAGGCCTGGGTTGACTGCGTAACAAATAAGGTAATGCTCACTGGAAATGGTTGCCGTACGCATGCTTGCATTGGCACTGATAGCGGGGGAGAATGTCCCCATGGGTGCGGGCGAGCTGAGGAAAGAGTAAGTACGGAGGCGGGCAGGGAACGCGAACTCGCTCACAAAGGTAAAAAACTTGCAGAGGCAACCGGACTCGCGGCACGGACCAGTCGGCGGGCAGTGAGGGATGGCGGAAAGAGCATTGGCGCCGCCAGCCGGCTTGTGGTTGTCCCGCCCGTGGTTGCAGTTCACACACGGGAGAGAGAAGTCGATCGACGAGGAGATGGTCTGACAAGCAGAGCAGCATGTCAGTGAGAGCGAAAATGGCTGGCGGGGTAATGGAACGGACGTTGCCCTTGTCGTCCTTGACGACGAACGCCCAGAACCCTCCACAGATACAGCCCGGGTTGGTGCACGGGATGCTGTCGGCGCAGACGGGTACGCGCTCGGCGGGCTGACCGCCAGATGAAGAAGCCATGTAGGGGGTAGGCGGCGCGTGAGCGAAGTTTTAGAGAGAGGACCTGCGCAACGAGGGGGAGGAGGACAACGAAGGCAAGAGCGCGGAGCGGAGATTTAAAACGAGGAGCCGGGCCCGAAGAGGGCCGACGGCAGGCACGTCAAACTGTGGCAGTGTGGGAAAGATCAGCAAGACCGAAGGGAAACTAAACTACGACGGACGTAACACGCAAAATAAATAACAACTGTTGCGGCAGTGCATGCCGCAACGTCGAGATTGCTGCGCGCAGTAACTGATTATTATTCATCGATCACTGCATTTGGGACATCGAGTTCGATGCGAGAATACATGCGGGTACGGTATGTCGGGATTCCGGCATGAATTGCCTCAACGGGACACTGATTATGGCAGGGAAGGCTGCAAGAGTGACAGCAGGTAGCACATTATTTCATGATTACCGCAGCGTCAACGGCATGGACTATTGGAAAAAAACACAATTACATCAGGAATTGCTGTGGGGACTCCTGCAGGCGGGCGATAGAAACCACCTATCTAAACCTTCTGTCCACAGGCCACCACCATACCTGCCCGGCAAAGCAGGTACATATAGTATACACCGGAATTCCACTTATATCCCACCAAGCCCGTACGCGCACTGGAATTAACAGCCATTTGGCTGGCGGATCCTTAGACGCAGTAGTCCATAATGCAACCTTTGAAACAGTTACACCAGCGAAACTTTGATCGGTGCCACGGGCATGTCCAAAATAGGAAGGCGAACAACTGTTTTGCATCCGCCTCCGCTGGTGGCGGGCACTGTGCGGTCCTCATGCTTGTGTTCATTTTATATCGCAACTTAGATTTATCTTCGCGTGAATATGAGTACACACGCTTGGTACGGTCTCACTGTGTGCGATGGAGGGGACGGGGGAAGGCATTTGGGGTGGACGTGGGGCTGTGTCATTGTTAAGGTTTCGACTTCAGATTTCATTCCCCGAAGGCTTGCTTTGGTTGGAAAGCCTTTGACTTTCCTCGCCACATCGAGTGATATGAGCACCGCGGAGCAGCTTCCGAGTCGCGCCCTGGAGGAGCTGGTCAGAGCGCACGACGCGCTCTGCGACGAAGTCCATGCGCTGATGAGGCAGTCTGGCGCCAGCGACTTTGCCGCGTCGGCCGTCGCACTCGCGCAGAGGATAATTAACCTGCGGCAGAGTGCCAACGACCTGGTGCGCCACCGGTTGGACCGGTCCCGAGCCCCTCTGATTAGAACCATTCCATTTTCTAGCACCCCGGAGTCATCTCTGCCAACCAACTCGCGACGATCGGCACCAGCTGCAGCGACATGGTGCTGCACCTGACTCAGAAAGTGCTGGCCATGGCGCCGCAGGCTCCCCAGGCTCCTGTGCGTGTCTTCCGCTATTTTGCGATCCAGGTCGATTTTCACAGTGACCGTCTTTACTCACCAAATTTACAGACGCCAGGTGCAATGAGCGCAGAGCTGGCTGAGTTCATCCGACTCTCTTCGAACGCCACTGAGACCGCAGAGCCGCCTACTGCGCGTGATTCAGCGCACACCTCGCCAAACACCAAAGAGCCAGAAGCCCCCAACGCGACGGACCCACCGCCGCGCGTCCGAGTGATCCCTTACATGATCTTCGACACCAACACAAGCAGGATCCTCGGCATTTCCGTCATACCGGTAGTGGAGGGCGCCTCGCACGCGTCTGAATCCGTGCGCAAACTGGCCTCGGCCTACCGCAAAAACATCAGATTAATATCGCTCGATCTGCGGCCGGTGGACATGGACGATGCGTCGCCCCCCGAGTAGCCTCCCCTGCTGCTCGTATCAACTGCGCGTCCACAGTGTGCTCTGGCTGAATACAATCTGTATCTGTGTCCATTGTCGAAGCCGCGAGGCGCCGACGTAGAGATGGGAGAGTGGCCACTAGAAGTAGAACGCGGACAGCGTGTGTTTGCCGCAGCGCACGTACCCGACCGCGCCCGGCGCGCTCGCCGGCCAGCCCAGCGCGTACCCTGCGCTCTTCCCGCCCAGGTCCGGCGGCGGCCGCCAGAATGCAGGTGGCGCGCGTTCTGCGCGTTCCGTCGCAGGTCGTCGGTGCCGCCTGCGCTTCGTGCCCGGGCCCTCGCTCGGAGGCTCATGCAGACTGAGGGAGGGACAGCAGGACACGGGCTTGGACGCGCGGTCGGTGGCCTGTGTCCAGTCGAGTTTGGTCTTCCGCGGCAGAGAGGGTGTTTGCTTGGGCACAGAGGCAACGAATAGCCGCGGAAGTTCTGGAGATTCGTCTGGGGCGGAGGACAATCGGAAAGCCCTGGCGTGACCGGGCTTCGCATAGGGCAGGGAGTGGGAGGCAGCCGGCGGGTCGATGGCGCACTGCTGAGCCCGCTCACGGCGCGTCTTACGCTCATGAGAAGTGTCTTCAACAGGAAGTTCGCGTTTGCTTGACGAGTGTCAGCATAAGCCTGGTTTCGATATGATAGACCTCTGAGCGTACCGTGCAGGATGTTCCTTGGGCACGAGCGATATTTCGCGGGCATCGCTCTGTGCGAAGAGGCGGAACGAGACACTGAAGGCCGCAGCGCCTTCGGAGAGCTTGCGTCGCTTGGCTGGGCGCGGGGAATGCTCCAAGTCGACGTCGGCTCGGGCGCGCACAAGCTTGTCGAGCTGGCGGAGGTCGTCTGCGGTCTCCTGGACAGCTGGGATGTCCGGCGGAGGAGAAAACACGTCGCGACGCGTGACGGTCACGACGGCGCCGTCGTATCGCGCGTCGAACGGGTTCACGAAGCGCGCTCGGTGCATGGCCAAAGGCAGGTGCGAGTCGGCAATTCCCAGCGTGAGAACCAAGCTAACTCTGCTTCGTAACGACCATGGTCGTCCTCGCCGTCGCCCTCGACGACGCGGTCTTCGGTGCCAACGTGCTGGCGCCCAGCCAGGTGGCAGCGCCAACGCTGTGATCGGCGTCTTCCGCAACGTGTTCCTGTTCCTGTGCAGCGATGAGGACGAGCGTCCGCTTCGCGCTGTTCGCGCTGCTGGCAGCCGTCGCCGTCTACTATGTCGAGCCCTTACCGGACCTGCTGAACCGGCTCTGGGCCCACGCGCTGCCCATCCTCGCACCCGCCAACGACGCGCTGCACAACATCCTGCACTCCGACAGTCAGCAGCACCAGCAGCAACAGGTCTTCAGCGCACCAGAACCGAGCCAGGCAGCAGACAGCAAGCCTCGGGGAGCGTTCCGCCGGCGCCTCGTCGCGGTCGGCGACCTGCACGGCGACTTCCCGAACGCGCAGAAGGTCCTCACCATGGCGCGCGTCATCGACGACAAGGGCTCCTGGAGCGGCGAGACGGACGTGCTCGTCCAGACCGGCGACATCGTCGACCGCGGCCCGCACACCCTGCCCCTCTACGAGCTCATCGAGATGCTGCGACGGCAGGCGCTCGAGGTCGGCGGCCAGGTCGTGTCGACGCATGGGAACCACGAGTGGATGAATGCCATTGGTACGTTTGACCTTTATCTGGTCATATTCTTGCTAAGTAAAGATATTCAGGTGACTGGAGGTGAGGCGCGTCTGATTGCACTTGCGACCCCTGTTGAAGCTTCTGGGGCAAGATACGTGAGCCAGGCCGAGATCCAGACGTTCGGCGGCGTCGCGGAACGACAGGCCATGCTCGCAAAGGGCTGGGTCGGCCGCGCCTGGCGCGACAACTACACCGTCGCCGCGCGCGTACCGCTGCACCCGTCGCTGGGACCCGTCAACACCGACTTCCTCTCCGCCGCGCCCGGCGTGTCTTCCTCTCTGTCGCATGCGGCACTGGCAGTAGTGCACGGCGGCCTCGCGCCGACGTACCCCGACCTCGCGCCGTTCCCCTCGCGCATCAACGCGCTGGGCGCCTCGCTGCTCGCGCGCCTGCAGGACCGCAAGACGCAGCCGCCGCCGCACCCGCCCGCGCCGTACCCCGGCCTACCGCTGGGTACGACGCCCGCTGAGGAGCGCATGTACGGCGCGGATGGGCCGCTGTGGTACCGCGGCTGGGCGCACGATACCGAGGAGGACGCCTGTGCGAAAGTCGACGGTGTCCTGCAGAAGTTGGGCGCGCGGCGCATGGTCATGGGGCATACGCCCGACTTTGAGGTGCGCACTTTCGACCTATGGGGGAAAACGTTCTGACCTGGCATGGGCTAGAAAATTGTCTCGCGCTGCGGCGCGAAAATCATTATCATCGACACGGGCATCTCGCGCGCGTACGGCGGCGCGCTGTCCGCGCTCGAGATCGTGTACACCCTCACTCCTTCCGGCGACGGTGCATGGGAGGAGCGCGAAGTGCTACACGCCATCTACGAGTCCGGCCCTGTGCTGCTCGCGGACGACAAGCGCGTCATACATGGAGACTTCGACGCCTGGGCGAACGTTCCCCCTGTCTCCGCGGCGTAGAGCTTTACCGGAACGAGTTCTTGGAGTAATTTTATTACCTTTCTTTCTTCCCGTGACACTGCAGCTGTTCATCCAGCCAGATTAGAGCAACTTACAGCGGACTTTTCACTCAACGACTTTCTGCAGAACTTAGTGCACGCCCAGGACATGTCTGATGATGATGGCCACTGGCCTTACACCAGGGTCCAACCAAGGTGTGTCCTGCTCTCGTTCGTCCAGACTCCAAGCATCCGCTGACTATCCTCCTCGTGGATAGAGAAGGTCCTGTTGCCCCTCCGTGTTTCCCTCACGAGGGTGGCCGCGCTGCGCCATCCGTGCTCGACTTCGTATGCGCCGGCGCCGAATGCCACAAGCGCGTGGGAGCACGAGCTCCCGCCTGCCTGTATGAACATGGCCCTGCTTTTCTCGCGGACGAGATTGCTTCGGCAAGTTGCCACGAGACTAGGGATCTTGCAAGGGTTCGGATCGACATGGTGGCGAATACCACGAGTGGCAAGTTCGTGCGCACTCACTGGCGGTCGTTAGGTTCTCAGGGCAAAGTTGTGGCCCTCGAAGCCGCTTCCTGCGCTGGGCTTCGTCACGGGTCCTACCCCACAGCGCCCATGCCCTAATGAAGTACGTCGCCGGGGCTGTTTCGGGGGGGATTGGCCATTAGTCTGCACTGTTTGCCTCGGGACAACTCGCTTCTAACTGCTCCCTGCGTGCCACTCTTCTCATTTTAAGCGACTGCCTGCTGGGCTCTGATAACGGAGCCATGCTTTCCTTTGGCTCGCCTGCATTTGCGGCGGTTGCTGCCGTCGTCGGCTACGCGGCATACACGAAGTTGCGCTCGACCTCCAAGCTTCCCCCTGGTCCTCGCGGCGTACCCCTTCTTGGGAACGCTCTCAGTATACCAGCCGAACAGCCCTGGCTGCGATTCTCTGAATGGGCCAAGCTCTATGGCGAGCATCCTCGCTGCTACATCGGAGCTTCGCCTCTCATGTTGAACCCACAGGGGACGTCGTGTCGCTCAACTCTTTCGGCCAGTCGATCGTGATTCTCAACTCTGCGCAGGCGGTCGAGGATCTGCTCGTGAAGCGCGGAGCCATCTATTCGGACCGTCCGCGGCTCGTGATGGCATGGGAACTGTCGGTCTGTCCAGATATCGTCAGCGCAAACTGATCGTAGTATTCGTCATTGTAGCGTGGGGATGGCAAACTCGCTCGCCGGGCTGGGGTACGGCAAGCGATTCCGCCAGTCTCGAAAGTACACGAGCCGCATCCTCGACGCGCGCGGCTCGCAAGCCTACATCCCCCAGGAGGAACACGCCACGATGGTCTTTCTCCGCAGGCTCATCGACTCGCCCAATAAGCTGGAGGCCCACTTGCGCTGGTGTGCTCATATTGTTGCAGGTGTAAGACCTATCGGCCTCCTGATACAGTGACGCAGGGTTTCCGCGGCTCTGATGCTGAAGCTCATCTACGGGTACAACGCCGCCGAGGCAGACGACCGGCTCGTGAGGATCGTGGAGAAGGGGATGGTTAGCTTCTCTCAGTCGTCGGCCCCGGGATGGATAGTCGATATCATTCCTGCCGGTACGCCCGCTTCCGTTTATCAACGAAGTCGATAAACTCACAGTCGCAACTCCAGTGCGATACTTGCCTGCGTGGTTTCCCGGCATGGGATTCCTGCAACAGGCCAGAGTCTGGAGGGACGATGCGATGGCAATGTGGTATGAGCCCTTCAAGTTTGTCAAATCACAACTGGTATGCTCTTCCAACGGGAGATTTACATGATATTCTGGGTTTTAAGGCTATATCAGGAGTCTGGAACGGCAGTTCATTCATTCTCGACCTCGATGCTACAGGGAGAAGATGGAAACGGCGTGGACGCAAAGGAAGAGGACATCATCCTGTGGCTTGCGGGTTCTCTCTACGGCGGTTTGTCTCGTATATTATGGGTTTGGCCCATGGGCTGATTGAACTCTTTCGTATCTCAGGTGGTTCTGATACGGTGCGTCGCAATCACTGTCTGAGCACGCCTGGTTTACACCATGTTGCAGACAGTCTCAATTAATCTCTCATTCTTTCTCGCGATGACGCTCTATCCCGAGGTTCAGCGAAAGGCCCAAGAGGAAATCGATGCTCTCACCGGCGGGGAACGCCTGCCTGTCTACGCGGATCGAGACCGGCTACCGTACATTGACGCGATAATCAAAGAGCTTCACCGCTGGCACCCGGTCTTACCCTTAGGTTAGCGAAGCCTCATATATCGTGGCCGTTGATCTCATCCTCCCCTTGGGCGACATTCAACAGGACTCCCACACTGTGCCTCGCAAGCCGATGAGTATCGCGGCTGGCACATTCCCGCCGGGTCTATCGTGTTCCCAAATGTCTGGTAGGTTGCCTACCATTCCAACTCCTGAGGGAACTCGCGGATAAGACGTATTCTTCCAGGCCCATGCTCCACGACCCTGAGAGATATCCCGATCCGGAGAAATTCGACCCGGAGCGCTTTCTTCGAGCCAATGCACCAGGAACCAACGACGACCCCAAATTCCATGCGTTCGGGTACGGTCGTCGGTATGCTCACCCCCCACTTCTGGCACATATGTACACCAATTCGCTGACCCCGTGGAAAAGGGAATGTCCTGGGATGTATGTCGCGGACTCGTCTGTGTGGTTGCTTGTCGCGATGACACTCGCGGCGTTCGACATCTCGAAGGCAATTGGCAGCGATGGGAAACCAATCACGCCTCCGGACGATTATGCTTCTGGAACCATAAGGTGTGTCCCTATGCTGTTACTCGAGTTGTGCAATCATTTGACCACCGGCAGCCACCCTCTCCCATTCCCGTGCAGCATAAAGCTGAGATCCGCGAAGTGGGATCAGCGCATCCCCGCGGAACGGGCATTAACCACGATGTGACCGTGCGTACGCGCAGATATCTCTGAGTACGATATGTCGGCTCTCAGTTCATTTGTACTCGATTAAAACCAGAAGGCAATTGTAGTTTGACCCCATTGCGGCATCCACGGCGTCATCCTATATTGAAGAAACCTCAGCGAAAGCGGACAGTGATCGTATTTGCATCCGAAATGATCCTCGGAGATTTTGGGCAACGCGACTTGACGCAACCTGGCGAATAGCGACGTTTTCACCACATAATCGCTGAGTGCTATCCTTGCCATCGCCCCGGAGTGGGTCACCTGTTCTAAGAAACATTCTGAGTTGAGTTGGATCTTATGATTGCGGTTTTGTAAAAGGACATAGAACTGGAGAAGAGAGACTCGCAGTCAAGCTCTCTGTAAGAGAGCGTAATTCGAACGAAACAGCGAGCGACGCACAGTCCGACGCGTATCACTCCGCGAACGCCCGCCTAAGGCGCAGGGCTTTCTCGTCCGTCACCGCCGCCCTCCCGTCCGTGGCCCAATCGATGATCCGCTCGACGTCGTCCAGCGGGAACCCGCGCGCGCGGCACGCGTCGGCGAAGCGCTCGCGGCTCATCTCCATGTCGGCGAACGCAAACAGCCGCGCGAGCAGCGCGCACACCGTCTTGTGCGGGCGCGGGCCGTGCCGCCAGTCCGTGCGCTGGCAGCCGCGCGAGCAGTAGCGCGCGACGTGGCACCCTGCGCAGTGTGCGAACGACCCCGGCGCGCCCTTGTCGTGCACCGGCCGCCCGCACCCGGGGCCGTGGCACTCGCGGCGGCCCGTCTGCTGCGTGAGGAAGAACTGCAGCGAGCGGTAGGGGTCACTGAGGTCCACCTTGAAGCCGTCTGCAACGGCGCGCATGTACGACGGAGGTGTCGGGCAGCCGCTCGGGACGCGCTCCTCCTCGAACAGGCCCAGCCAGAGCTCAGACGCGAGCGAGACCACGTATGCGTGCGCGTCGCCGTGGGCCTCTATGTTATTGAGCAGTGCGTGCAGGGGCGAGAACAGCTCTTCCTCGTAGCCAAGGAAGAAGTCGGGGCGGTTGCCCGGGTTGGCGTCGGGGTGGAAGACGAAGACGATGAGCATGCGGGTCCACGGCACGCACGACTTCGCGTGGCTGTCCGCGATTGCATTCCGCACGGCGGGGATGACGGGTCTGCCCAACTTGGCGAGGTCTGCGAGGTCCGCGAGCATCGCCGCCTCGGCGGCGCGCGCACGCGCGATGGCCGTGCGCAGAATGCGCACCCTGTTGTCGGCGTTGGCAATCACAGGGTACGCGAGGGGCCGGTGCGTGGCGACGAGGGCGCCGATGATCAGCTCGGCCTGGATGCCGGCTTCGAAAAGGCGGACGAGAGCGCTGACAGCTCGCTCAGCCCCGCCGGGGAATAGCTGATCCGCGGCCACCGGCCACCGCCCACGGGTGCTGCCAAAGCCCTTGTCCGTACGCCACTGCCGGTCCACGAGCGCGGCGGTCACTGCAAGCACCGCTGCCTCGAACGTCATACTGAACTCGAAGTCGCTGTCCTTGGGTTTCACACCTGCCAGAGCGCACAGGCGGCAACGGGACTGGGCGTCCCGCAGGGCGCGCGTAGCAGATGAGCGGTGCGCTTCAGTCCAGTCGTAGGTGAGAAAGACCATGAGCGCGTCGAAAAAGGCGTGGCAGTGGACACGAAGGTGCAGCACGCCCGCCAGCTTGTTTTTCTTGATCGCCTCGACGAACAGAAACAGACACGCCGGGCAGGCTGAAGGCGCCTGCGGAGACCGCAGGCCTGAAGTATGGGCATCTGCCTGTGCGAGCCAGACGCGCTCTGAAGCCATGAGGGACGGTGACGAAGTGGGGAAAAGCGCCTCCCAGCGGAGATGCAAACCCAGGGCGATTTGCAGCCTCCTCAAGCGATCAGCGTGTTTGGAGCACGCTCTGACTTTGAACCGTGGAAGCGCACGTGCCTGTATGGGACGTACAGCATGCAGGCAGGTGTCCAAGCAGCGCCCAGCATTCGTGGTAGGAACAGGACAACCTTGTACCAAATGCACACTGAGCATAGTTGTGCCGTTTACGTGCGTCTGCAAACTAGCGACTACGGAACTATAGAGCGCACAATGCTCCGCGATCCATGCAGCCATTCAGGGAGATCATCGGCTTTGAAAGTACGAGTCTGGCCAGAGACGGCTCTTGCGAACCATATTCCGGCTTGGACAGAAGATAATACGCCGACACAAAGCATGCGCAGCGCGTCCATGACAGATCAGAAATTCGGAGCTAGTTGGGGCTCGGTGCGGGGCTCGGTGCGGGGCTCGGTGCGGGGCTCGGTGCGGGTCGTGAGAGTCCGGGATCGAACATGCGGCCGTGGCAACCTCGGGGTCCCAGGAGAGGTCGCTAGGTCAAAATATCCAGCACAGCAGAACTATCGAGACGTAAAATATTTAGCCCAGGCATCGCGCGGCACTGATCTGGCTGTCGAAAGAGGTCGTCGAGTTGTCGAGCCTAAGCAACGGTTCCGCGCCGTTACAGTACACCGAGCAGCATCTGGACAAGTGGACAAGGTTGTGCGCCCATGAGCACCGAGAAGCATTGGCGCCGGATTATTGGAGAAGACAGTGCGCAGAGGTCTGAATGCGCACGTGGCGGGCGGAGAGCAAGCTGGGTGAGCGGAGTTTGTACCGTGCAGTCGGCTCACGCGCAACCGGTTGAAATAGGGAACACAAATATGTAACACCGCGAGCACTACTTGTTAGCTTGCTAATGGAACGCTGTGCCTCGGGCGGAGCTGGCGCTCTTTTTCCGCATTCGGTCAACCCGGAACGCCCGCACGTGCTCTTATTGATGGCATTAATATTGTGCCCCCCTCTCCAGTAACACCAATCTCGCACGTTCCAGATGTGCTGGAGTTTTCGCTTCGGTGCGCTTGACTGGCAAGTTCAAGACGTCATGAACCTGGAGTTCAATCACGCAGATAGTCTATTGATGCAGGGGTGAGTGTGCAAGGAGTAGGGGGAGTTACGGTAGATCTATGTTGGACTGATCAGTGATAAGTTAGTGTTGACGCTTTGCCTCGTCCGCCTCGGGCTTCTCCGTGCCCAGGATGGCCCGCATAAGGTCGGGACCATTGTGTATCAGAACCTGGTCATTGAAACATTGTGTGAGAGAGTTGAAGGAAAAGGGCAACGAGCGACCGATGACTTACGAAGACAACCTCGACGGAAATGAGGAGAATGATGATGAGTTCCATGCTATGACTCGAGCGCTACAGCGCATTGAGCATGAATGAGCATCCCCAGACGCGGCATGTGCGTACCTCCGCCAGGAGTTCACGGATGGTCGCCTGCATCTCGCCAGCGTACGTGATTTTGGAGTTCACCGCGTTGACGCGCTGCTTGATGTCCAGCGCGTTCGACATCGAGTTGAAATATCCTGCGCTATTGGTCAGGACTTGAACTGCTCCGGCACGACATCGACGCACCCTCCAACACGGGTTCAGTCCAGTAATAGTCTGGCATGTCGCCGAAGTTCTCGCGGTTCAGGTTCAGGCCCTGTCTGAACTTGAGCAGCTCTCCCAGCTTCACGATGAGCTGTCGTCTAGAGAGGCCGGGCTTGCCCGTGGTCGCAAGGGTGTGCGGCAGCTGGGAGACGCTCGTCAGGTAGGTCTCGAGGGCCTCCTCAAGCGCAGAGAGCGCCGTGCTCCGCGCGAGCGCTTGAGAAAAGGCGTAGCGCGCGGCGAAGGTCTCGGCCGGCAGCGCCGCGTCGTCGGGATGCTGCGGGAGCGCCTCGGGCTCCGCGAGCTCGGGCTGGTGGCCGAGGATGATCAAGTCTCCCTGGAGCCGCGTCGATCTGAGCAGAAAGCGCGTGAGAGAGGGGGCAACGAGCACGCGGCGGCGCGCTCACTCGCTCGGGTCGGCAACAAACTCCAGCTCCTCAGTCTCGGGCTCGTCGAGCGGCTCGAGCTCGACGGCGGGGCGCACCACCTCGCGGCGGAACGCGCCGAGCGCGTCCTCGTCGAGGCCCCACGCGACGATGCTGCCGTTGCCGAAGACGAACAGCTCGCCGTCGCGCCAGCGCGGGACCCACAGCGCGTCCTCGAACGCGCGCGCGCCCGCCGGCAGCGCGCGCCGCAGCGCGGGCAGCACGTAGCGCCCAGCCGTCGTCAGCGTCAGCACCGGCCGGATGTCCAGCCGGTTCGCGCGCATCGGCGCGGACGCCGCCGCCTTCTTGCGCAGCGCCGTCGCGGCCTTCGGCTTCTGCAGCTGCTTCGCCTCGGCGTCGGACACCGGGCGCGTCGTCGACACCCAGCGCCGCGCGAGGGGCGGGCTGCATTGAAGGGGGCGCAGGCGTGCGCACGCCGGCGCGGCGCGCGTGAAAACGAAGGCGCGTAAAGCAGAGGACATGAGCAGTGTTTGGCGCTTGTTTGCGCGCATGTCTTTATCATCATCCGCCAAATCCGGCGCGCGAGTTCCAAGGAAATGTATGCAGGCAATGAGAGAAAAACATGTTATCTGAGTAGCGGATCCTGTTCTCCACGCGAAGGCACGGAAGGCGAGCGACCGGCGCTTTGATACTTGCGCACCAGCCGCCGCACCTTCGCACCGTCGTCCATCTCGACCACCTCCTCGATGATCTCGTACCGTCCCCACTTCGGCAGGAGAATGATCCAAAAGTAGTAATAGACGCCACACAGCTGCACAGACGTTCACGAGCCGCATCGCCAAACGGGAGAGCACTCACGGCGAGGATGCCCAGTCCGACGACGCAGTAGGTCGCGTACCAGATGGATACGTCGCTTCGCCCCTTCTCAGGTGGAATCCTGTGTCGTAACAGTTATATCCCGCAGAAATACGGTGGACCTAACGCGTGCGCACCATGGCATGACGAGCATGAACACGCTCTTCGCAAGGAACAGCGCGACGAGCGCGTCGCTAGCAGGGGTCGCCGAGAGCGGCATCCCCGCCTTCGTCCTGCGCGCGCGGATGACCCACACACCCGCGGCGAGCGCCGCATTGAACACCTGAAAGATCCCTCAGCTCAGCAACCTGAACGCATCGGGCGCGGAGTCTCACCAGGCCGGGGTAGAACGACAGGTCCAGGAGCAGGTTCACCGCGTCCTCCGCGGGCGGCGCGAGAATGATGAGGATGGTGATGAGCAGCTTGAGCGCGACGGGCGCGAGTGGCGTGCCGAACGGCTTCGTCGACGCGAAGAACTCGGGGAAGGGGAGCAGGCCCTGCCGCGCGACTTCGCGCAGGACGCGAGCTTGTGCCAACATCTGCTCTCCGCGGTAAGCGCCGCGTCTCAATGCACGGTCCGGGATATACGCACAACCGCAATCTATCGGATGAGGGAACATGAGAACCGGGCTCCAGACGTGAGGGGAGGGAGGACTGACCAGGTTTCCGGCGCAGCTGCACGCGATCATCGCGGGGAGGATCTTGCTGGCAGCGCGCCCGCCGAACACCTTGCCGAAGAAGAGCGCCGCGACGAGCTGGCCGGCGTTCTCGATCTCGTCCTTGGGCACCGCCGCGACGAACGCGACGTTGACGAAGAAGAAGAGCGTCGACACGAGCCCCACGGCGATGTGGCCCGCCTTTCGCACCGTGCGCGCCCCGCCTTTGACCTCGCCTGCCAGTGAAATCGTCAGCGTGGCCCCACACGTGCTCTCCGGGATGACTGTGCGCACTGAGAACGTTGTACGCTGTGCCCCAGCCGACGAAGGAGTAGTTGATCTTCACCAACGCTAAGGGGAGGGGACGTCAATCCTCCCACTCGCGATGTCGCGTTTGGAGGGTCCTACCCGTGGCTAGGGATGAGGGATTCCTCGTCGAGCCTTCGAAGACGTGGTGGAAGTTGGCGTAAGGGTCTTGTACGGCGGTCTTTCCAGCGAAGACTGCAATTCCAGTTGCCACAATGCTGTAGACGGCGGCACATGAGGATCAACGATGCTGAGAGGCTGAGAGTCCGCATACAACGCCAGTGCCAGGATCTTAATCACTGTAATGATATTGACGGCTCGAAGTGCCCACTTTGTCGACGCTCCGACAACTGGCACAGAATTTGAGAGCTCTGTGCGTTGAATGCGGCAAGACGACGGACCTGCGACTGCGGCAATTGCAAGGGAGACCGCAATCGTGTTCTGCAGTCGCGCCGTCCATTCGACCTCAAGTGCATAGATCACGTATTGTGCGAATACTATGCAGTTTGTCGCGCTTGACCTGAGGAGAGGTGACTCGTGAGACCAGCGCGCGACCTCCCTCCCAGTTCATCGTGAGACGCACGAGAGTAAGAGTGCATTAACTGCAAATGCGGTGGAGACAAGGAACCGCGGGCGGGGATAAGCTTGCTCGCTACGGAAATCGCGGGGGTGAGGATGACGCGGCTCTTGTTCGGCCGCACGTGGCGTACAGGTAGACGACTTCGCCACCAGACCGCAACGGGAACATCGAGGCATACTCGTTATAGACAGCCAATGAGACTGCGAATCCATCGTCGTCAAGATAGAGCGGTTTTCGGTGGCCAGATAAGAGCCTCACTGAGCGCGATGACGGGGCCGAGCAGCCAGTAGAGCAGGAGAAGGCCGATCGAGCCAGTGGACTTCAAGATGGGCCCAGCAACGGAGAAGACGCCGATGCCTTGCATTACAGGAGGTCAGAGCTTGGCATTTGAGTCCTTGAGCAGGACATGCCTATCATTTGCGAGGCGTTGAGCATGACGGCAGAGGTGAGGGTGATCTTGTTGCCCAGCGGGTTCCTGACCTCCACGGGCACGCCGCGCGCCTGGCCGGGCTCGGGCTCGGGCGGCGTGAGGGTGCCGTAGCTGGACGAGGCCGAGTCGCCATCGTCGCGCACTTTCTGGACGGCCATGACGAGCGCAAAAGGCAGAGAGCGCCGGAACACGCGCGCCCGCCCGATAAGTGACTAGGAAGAGACGCTGCGGCCGCCCGTCGCCTGTACGCGGCTAACTCTCGCGGACGCAGCCAGCGCGGCGGACTGTGGCTGGCAGGAAGGATATATGCGGCCGCGGGCAAAGCAGGCGCAAAGGATCGTCGCCCGCGCCAACTCCGCGCAGAGGTCTTTTCTTCCCTTTTTTGGTCAATTTCGCAGGATGTCATTCGGAGTGGCAGCGCTTCTAATAAGCTAATCGAAGCGGAACACCTCCTCGAGCGTCTTCCACCACCCGGGCCCAGACGCGCTCCCCGTGGCGCCTGGGATCAGGGACTGCTGCATCCCGTCCGTCACCTGAAATTATCACAGACTCAGTGCTCACATGACCAGCATGGGCGCCTCTGACAACGCACCTGCCACCAACGCTGCGTTTCCGGATCGTCCGCGATAGCCTTCATGTCCGCCTCGTAATCCGTACCCGCTGCACCATTTCAGCACTGTCATGGCCGGATGGCCCACCTGAACTGACTGTATTTCATAGTCGCGAACAGCAGGCCCGACTCCTCTTCATAGTAGATGCTGTAGTCCTCGATGTGCGCCCGCTTCAGCGCAGCGAGCACCCCGGGCCACACCTCCTTGTGGATCTGCCCGCCCGCAACCCTCAGCTCAGCTTCCCCTCAGCTATAGCTCGCACCTTCTTATACTCCTCCAGATGCTCAGGCTTGAGCTTGATGACCTGTGCGATACGGCGGGGCTCAGCGCTCATGGTGGGAGGGTGGCAACGAACGGCCCGCGCAGCCGCGCTCTGGGAGGCAGATGACCTTGTGACGTTCCTGTTAGTTGAATAATATGGATATGTACACTAGGTGGAGGGAGCTCCGATGAGCGAAGCGCAAGCAACGAGGCAAGACGAGACGAGAAAGCAAGAGCAGGCGACGACAGATAAACGAGTGGTGGGGGTAGCAGGGTCCCGCGCTGGGACCCTGCAGACAAACGAGTCGGGCTCAAAGGAGTGTCGGCGGTACAAACACACGCGGTGGGGAAGGACTACTGTTACACAGATCAGTGAGAAGAGCGAAAGAAATAGGGGATCTAAGATATGCAGAGCGAGGGCGCGCAGCACGGGGCGCGAAGCGTAGAGTGTCCAGTCCGGTCCAGCTTAGCTTAGGACTTGGCGGCGCGCGCAGCGGCGGCGGAAGGGCCGGCGCGCGATTTTTGGCGCTCGGCCTCCCAGCGCGCGAGCTCGGCCTTGAGCCGGACGATGCGCTCCTCGCGCATCGGGTGCGTGTCGCCCTTGCGGTCCTTGTGCCCGCTGCGCCAGAAGTGCGCGGACGACGACGCGTGGGTGTCGTGGCCGCCCGCCGGCTCCGGCGCGAGGCGCGACTCCCAGAAGTCGACGGCGATGCGCGGGTCGAATCCGGCGTATGCGAGGATCCTGGGACGCGCAGGTCAGCAACGGCGAAGAAAGAAAACAGAAGGAAAAGAGAACGTACCGAGCAGAGACAATGTCGGCCTCGATCTCGAGCTTGCGGTTGAAGCACGACTCGTGCCCGCGGATGATCTCCTGGCGGCTGACGGAGGTCATGTTGGCCACGGCGTCGTTGACGAACGGGCCGAGCAGCATCGTGACGGGGAAGAAGACGGTGCGGAGGATGTCGCTGAAGATGCCGAGCACGCCCGGCGCGAGGATCGTGCTGCTCGACAGCGTCTCGAGGTGGTGCGCGAGCATCAGGTGCGAGATCTCGTGCGCGAGCAGCACCGCGAGCTGCGCCGTCTGCTCCGGCGTCGGCACCGGGTGCGCCGCCGCCGCCGCGGGCGCCGCGGGGCTGAACCCGAACATCGACGTCCATGCGCTCTTGGCCTCCGGCACGGGCGCGGGTGCTGGGGGCTCGACGGTCTTGAGGATCTCGTCGAGGAAACCGGAGAATACGACGATGCCCGCTGCGCCGTTGCCGCCGAAGCCGTACGAGAATCCATTGGAGACCTCCGGCTTTTCAACCAGGAGCAAGTTGTAAGGCGGACCCATGACGACGTGGGGCGCGTCCGCATTCCCCGTCGGACCGGTAAGTGCATCGATAGACGACTCGGAGAGGAAGCAGTGGAGCAGCTGCGACACGCGGGGCCGAGGGACGAGCGGGAAGCGCGACGGCGGCGGGACGGGGAAGTCAGGTGCGGCGGCCTGGAACCAGGTTTCGTGATACGCCTTCTCGTCGCGGAAGACGGGCAGGTAGCTTTCAAGCTTGCGCAGCGTCTGGTCCACCCACTGGTAGCGCCAATCTGTCACCGGAATGACCTTGGGCATGCTACCATTCGAATTGGACAGCAGAATGTCCGCGACGGCGTTGTACCAGCCCGTGCCCTGCAGTTGCTGCGACACATCGTCCTCTTCTTGCGGCGACATCAGGATAACGCGCCACCTGGGCTGTGTCAGCAAGAAATTAGGACATCCGAATGGGGCGCATTCACCTTCCGGTAAGCGGAGTGCGCTCCAGGCACGCGACGAGCGCGGACACGAAGAGCGAGAAGGGGACGATGAACAGAGCCAGGATGAGCTTGCGGTACCCTTGCGCCTTCTCGAGGAAGTCGGCACGTTTGGGCGCGTCCTCGGGCAGCTTGGTGGCCAGTTTGCTCATGATCTTCATCTTGATGAGGGTGAAGGGGACCAAGGTCATCGTCACGCGCGTGACCGTATGTATGAGATTCAAGACCGACGACGACTACGTAGGTTGGCGTCAGCTATGAGCTCAACAGGCACAGTTAGCGACTCGCCTTTAGGACAGACGCAAACCAGATGAACAGCGGCGGGGCTTCGCATCGACACGTCGCGTGGAACCATCGTCGATGCGTCGGGCTGAGCTCCAGCTCGATCGCGGTGGGCTGGCGGATGGGCTGTGTGCGCGCCGATATGGACAGCGTGGCGTGGTTGGGCCCCGTCCTCTGCACGCGGACCGATACGGTGGTGTACGACCGGCGCTGGATCTGGAAGTCCGTCCTGACGTCCGAGCCCGACGTCGTCGGGCTCCCCAGGCACCCCTGCGGAATCAAGATGTCAGCACGGGCCAAGAACAGCAACATGACGGCGCTTCCGACCTTGACGAGGCGCGAGAGGTAGATCCAGAGCATGAGCGACGAGTCCGGCGGGCATCCCGAGCCCTGCGAGTACGCGCGGCGCGCGAGCTGGCCCGAGTTCGCCATGCGCGGGCACGTGCCCTGGCGCGGGCAGCCCGCGGGCCACTGGCGGCCGAACGGCGTGAAGCCCGGGCGCGTGAACGGCGCGGTGGCGAAGAGGCGCATGCCGAGGCGCGGCAGCGCGCCCGCGACGTGCTTCCAGCGCGCGTTGACCTCGGCCGCGCACTGGCGCGCCTCGTACCAGTGCGAGTGCAATTTCTGCGCGCAGCGGCAGCGGCAATCATCAGTGTCCGGAGAAGCGCGCGACGGGTCACCGCCTTGGTAAGGCTTACCGTAAATGGCGATGAGCGCGCCTGGCGCGCAGCGGTCGTCCGCGCTTGTTGGGCAGCGGCCCAGCGCGCGGACGAGCGCGCCTGATGTGCCTGCCACGCCGATGAATGCAGAGAATCCCGCAGGGCTTCGTGATTCCACGCTTGTCGCCAGTACCAGTGCCAATGCCAATGCCGTTGCCACCGCCGGAAGTGCCAGTGGGATTGGTGGTGCCAGCCCCAGAGCCAGGAGAAGGGAGAGGACGTGGAGGACTGAGATTGTTGGCCGCGAGGACCCCAACCCCAGCTCCAGTCTGCTCCACGATTTGGATCCCAGTTGAAATTGGATTGGTAAGACCAGCCGCCGTTCTCCTGGGGATTAGAGTGGGACGTAGGGTGGGCGTGGGAAGAAGAAGAGTCGGAGCGTCCAGCAGGGTACCAGGTCGCAGACAGAGGACCGCGCTCCGGGGGCTCCAGTGGTTGGTTCTGGAGCCTCGCGATGCAGTTGCAGTTTACGCAATGGCCCTGCGGCTGCTGCTGGGGCTGGGAGAGGGACTCGGAGGCATGGCTCGCGGGCCGGTGCGGTTCGCGCGAGGTCGAGGCCTGCGGATGAGACGCTTCGTGCGGCGGCGGCGCCGGGGACCTCCACTGGTCGTGCCAGGGCCCGTGGTCGCGCCGTCTGAGCCCCAGCCAGGAGCCAAAGTGCCGCTGTTGTTGAATGGGGGTGCGGGATGCCGAGCAGGTGACGCCAGCGTGCGGCAAGGAGGGCGCTGCCCGGGCGATAAGACCTAATCTGGCCGCGGAGAGCGGCCGCTTCGAGCTGCCCGCCAGCGCACAGTCGCAATGGAGCGCTGCACGCGATATGTGCAGCAGCGGTCGAGACATCGTTCAAAGCATCGGGGGGTAATCAGACGAACCAGTGCGGAGTTTCGACCCATTTTTGATCACGGTAGAACTCGGAGCTGCCTCCGAATTGCAGCTAAAAATCCTATTTTTGCGCCTCAAATGGGCCTCTATGACCTTTCCATGCACAGGGTCACTCACGAGCATGCAGGTCAGCACGATTTCAACGGTGAGACATTCAATCTGAGCCGGTGGGTCGGAACTCTGCGGAGGCACAGCTCGGACTTGCGAGCCTTCGGAGGCTCGATACGGGTCCGCCAGCCGCGGAAGAACCGCAGACATGGAACTAGCTGCCCTCATTGGGAGCGTCCAGGTCATGAAAGTGTGCATTCTTGAGACGAACGGGTTATCCTAGCCCTCGACGTCAACAGGTGCCATGGCAGACCTCCACGTCGGAACGACCCGCAACACGTCAACCAGGCTTCCAGTTCCACGGATGAACCAGGCAGCCGGCGCGCTCGGTCCGCAGCAGTGGCAAGTCTCCATCCTATTCAGGGACAAGTACAGCTCGTGAGGGTCTAGTATCATGGCTCGCAGATGAACGTGGCCTCATTGTTGAGCCATCCGTCCACTACGACCTCCTCCTGTCCGTCAGGTAGCAACCCCTTTGCGCGAAGGGTCAGCTTCGCAGGGTTCGCCCACTGTACATAGCAATCAGTAAGGTGCCTGATGCATATCGAGAGGGCTGGAGACTCGCCTGGTAGATGTAGGGCTTCACACCCGCGACGAAGCTGACAACGCCCTTGATCGCACTGGGGATCTCACCCAGGAAATCCACCTTCTGGATGAGACCAATGGGCGCCTGCGGGGTGCCGACGTCCGTCGTCAGCGTCGCGGCGACCTCCTGCGCGCCGTCAACGATGGCCGGCCCGCGCCACGAGAACTCGATCTTGGTGGGGACCTGGTACCCCGTCTCGGGGTCCTCCTGGGGCTCCAGGTGCGCGGCGCGCGAGACGACGGGCCGCTCCGTCCTCTCGGGCGCGCCGGGCAGGTGCGTCTCGCCGGTGACGGCGACGAGCCTGCCGCCGACGACGACGGAGCCGATGTTGACCTTGACGTTGCCGGAGCCGGCGCCGGCGGGGCCGTGGGCGCGCGTCGTGGTGAGCTCCATCATGATGGCGGACGTGCCGCCGAGCGCCTCGCTCTGGAAGTGCGCGAAGTTCCAGCGGCACGCGACGAGGTTGGGGCGCATGCCCTGGATCGCGTGCACGAGCATGCCCGCGCCGTCGACGCTGATCGCCTTGCCCTTGTGCACGATGTGCCCGCTCGTGCGCGTGCGCGGCCAGAAGCGGTGGACGACGTAGCCCTCGGCGCTGTCGGGGTCGCGCCCGAAGTACGAGCGGCCACCCTTCGGGCCCTTGCCGAGCTTCCAGCCGGGCGCGTCCGGCGCGCGCGAGACGACGACGGAGACCTGCAGGTCCTTCGACGGCTGGGCCGTGATGGTGTAGCTCTCCGCGCCGCCGGCGTCGCTGTGCACGACGGTGAACTCCTTGGCCTTGCACGACCGCTTGTCCTCCTTGCCGCCGGTCGCAGAGAAATTGGAGACGTTGGTCGAGCTCCAGACGCGCTCCTTCGTCTTCGGATCGTACACGTGCACAACGAACTGGACCGTCGGATACCACACCCTGCAGCGCCAGCCGGCGGCCGGTTTAGTGACGCGTTCTTAGCTCATGGCCCAGGCCGCGCAACGCACCCTACAGAGGCATGGATGACTTGGAGCATGACGAACAGGCCCTCGTCCGTGAACTGGTAGAACGTCTGCGTCTCGCTGACGAAGCCGCCGGCGCATGTCCACTGCAGGTCCTCCGCCTCCAGAGGCCCGTACAGCTCCTCTGGCCGGTACGCAGACGTCACGGGGTGGAAATTCGCCGCTTTCGGATCGCCAGTGCTAGGAGGATGTCACTGACAAGGGCGTGAGGGCAGGATATGCAGCGATACCTAAAGATGGAGAACATGACGTCGGGATCCAAGTGGCGGAAACTGCCGCGCGATTCACACATCGCCAGATCATCCAATAAGCTATTCCTGTCACCCACTTCACAGACGCGGGACAGCGAATCTCACCGTCTGGAACTCAGGATGGTGGATTATAAGATGTCGTGTATGGATACAAATTGCGGGTTCATCGTGGGGAGAGCGTGAAAACATCGTCAATGCATAGTCGTCACGGGCACGTCAAAGATCTCATTCCTCCATCTCCCAGTCGCAGAGTCGTCCACCACCTTAGGCGCCTGCTTCGCCTCCTGCTCCCACAGTTTCACCAGGCTCCCCGGGGCATACACCCCGCGGAACACGGACGGGCCGGCGCCCTTCGCACCACCCACAACCCCGATGCCAGCGTAAGCGTCCGGATCGGGCTCAGCGGTAAGCCTCGCAGAAATCGCGCGCACGAAAGTGACCAGATCACTCGGATCGGCGACGCGTGTCGCGCGGAGCCGCTCGCGCGCGTACACGAGCTCGCGGTTCGCCGCATGCAGCGCGCCGGCGATGGCGCTCTCGACCTGGCGCTCGATGACGCGCCGCAGGATCGGCCGCAAGATCGGCTTCGCGAGCCACGCGAGACACGCGAGCTTCGACTTGCGCAGCGTGTAGTCGAAGTGGTGCACCGTGACGCGCACGGCGCGCAGCGTGAGGATCTTCTCGAGACGCTCCTTGCCAACCTCGATCTCGAGCTGCACGTCGATGCCCCGCTCGTCCAGCGCGAACGACGCGATGCCCTCGTCCGCGAGCCAGAAGAGACCGCTGTGCAGGCGCAGCCAGAAGCCCAGCTCGTCCGCGCGGAGGGAGAGTCCTTCGGCGCTGATGCGCACGAGCGTGCCGACGGTCGAGTGCGTGCGGAAGCGCGCCTTCGTGATCGCCACCTCGTTGTGCGTCTCGATGCGAAGCCGGAAGGGAAGGAAGGACGAGTTGTTGACCGTTGTGCCAGGCTCGAGGATGAGGTTTTCGATCAGCAGGTCGAGCTCGGGAACGGAGAGCTCGATGCGCGGGATAGGGATGTACTGAATAGCGCTGATGAGAAGTGGGAGGAAGATGTGCAGGCCGTCGTGGAGGATGTCGTCGTTGATCGTTTGGTCCGACGGAGACAGAACCGAGAGTAATTTCAGCGTCGTCTGCCAGATGTTCGACACATCCTTATCGGCGACCACGCTCTCGTAGGTTAACTTGGCCTGAGCAATGAGGTCGTCCAGGTCTCCGCGGAAAGAGGATTCGGTGCCAATGCTGTGAAAGCGACCGCGCAAGTCGTCAAGCTGCTTCTCCGCGGTGTCGAAGAAATCCGGATCTGTCAAGAGCTTCTGCAGTGCGACACCAACATCGCGCATGACGAGCTCAAAGTCCGGATCCTTCCTGGCGTGGACGACGACCTTGTTGAAAGCGACCTGTAGGCCTTCCCAGGCTCGTCTATCACCAAACGAGCCGAGGAAGGTCCACAACTTCTCCAGCGCGCGGTCGAGCTCCGGGTTGGGCTGCACGTCGTCCGAGACCGTCTCGATGGCCTGCTCCAGCGAGCGAGAGTACATTTGCGCATAACGCTGCACGAGAATGCCGATAGTCGACACGGAGCTCGCATAGTCGGTCCGCTGCCGCAGCTTCGCCACGGCCTGCTTCAGCCGGAAAAGCAGCGTCTCCCTCTCCGCGCCAGTGAGATGCTCGGCGATGCTGTTCCCTGCCTCCTGCGCGGTCTTCGCGATGCCGTCGCGCAAGACGTCGCCCACCTGCGTCACCTCAGACGTCACGGTCTCGGGCGACACCGGTGCAACGGGCTCTTGCCCCGGGTGCTTGATGCCCTCGACCTCGGTGGCGGGCGGGGCAGCCTCCTCGGCAACCTTCTCCGCGACCTCGGAGACCGTGGCCGCAGTGTCAGAGAATACTTGTCGAGCAATGACGTTGAGGTCGGCGAGGAAGAGACGGAAGTCGCGGTTCCCGAAGAGCAGGCTTCCCACGATTTTTGCACTTTCGTAAGCTATTCTGGTCGTCAGATGTGGTTCAATCAGGTGTAGCCAGGGAACGTACCCGCCGAGGCGTCGGCCTTCGGTCGCAGGCGTGATGCAGCGTTGAGCATGTCGTCCGTGTCCAGCTCCAGGTGAGCCTTAGACAGATACCACACAAAGTCCTGGATGACATCGCCGGAGTTCTTATGTCGTATGAGCTCGATGAGCTGCTCGAGCCAACGCCGTGACAAGCGCAGTACATGTTTGCCCGCTGGACTGAGCTCGTGAGCAGTCTCGGCGTCGGGGTTCAGCGGTCGTGCGGCCAGCAGCGTGCGGAGGTTGACTATAGCCTGCTCTGTGGAAGGCAGATATCCGCGCGACAGAGCTCGCAGCATGAGGTACGTGTGCAGTTTCTCGTGCAGGGTGCGTTGAAGCGCTGTCTCGTCGTCATACTGCGCTAGCAGCGGCTGGGTCTCGTCATCATCGTCCGACGCGCCGCCAAAGCAGAATTCGAGGCAGGCTACCATGCTGGGTACGGTGCAAGGAAGAGCGCGTCCTGGTAAATCCCGAAGTGTCGCGCGATGACGTCGCTAGCCGGAGGAATATCTGATTACATAACAACCGGGGCAGCCGCGCTAGCCAAGAGCATTTTTCACTGGAGCTTGAGGCGAGGCCTCCATGTGCCCCCAGATTGGTCCCGGAGAATGATACCCTGCGCAGCAAGCTTTTCCGCCATGGGGGGCCAGGAGCTCCTGAACACTTTGTGTCTGGGGGGAAATCTCAGGACCAGACGACGGATATGGCGTGGGGGACATACTCTTTGGAAGGCCAAATTTCAGGCCCCGGGGCGACAAATATATCGCGGAGAGCAGGGAATCGCACGGGTGAGATCGTGTCGCAGAATAGTTTATACTTGCTGATCAATCTGGTACTAGGCTAAGATGTCGGCGGTCTGCTAAACGAGCACACTGACGTGAGACGTACCCATTCCATTTCAGCTTCAGCTGTTGCAGATGAGGATGCGCAAACTCGGCGAAGACAGGGCGAATGTCCTGCGATGTTGTTAACCTTACAAGGCGGCAGCAGCATGAAAATTTACATCGGAGAGCTCGAGGATCTCCAAGTTTGGACAAGCGTCGAGGTTTGTCTGGTTAAACCCAAGGGTCGCTTCAACGCGGACGAGCTTCGGGCCGTGTATCTTGAGAAAGTTATCAGCCTTCCGCACGGTTTCGTAGATGATCAAATGCTGGAATTTGGGAAGGCTGCACGAGGTCAAGTGTCCGGTAACCTGTCGTGAGTATGAAAAAGACACCGCAACGGATTGACCCACCCGAACTGCGCGAGCATGGTGAAAAACGATGGGTGTGCTTGCCATACGCCGAGTTGTCTCAGGTTGGGAAGAAAGTCGCACGCCGCAGTGGATCGGAAGCGCGGCGAGCCGACGCACATCTCCAAACACTCCAGCGCAACAAAGCCGGAGAACACATCGGCGGAGAATGTCTCAGTCGTCCAGTCGTCGGTTTTGCGTGTGTGCCGACCGGACAGGGTAACCGTGCGAAGGGTGGATCCAATCACTGTGCCCACCTTCCCGAGCGTCTCCATCGAGTATGGCGACAAGACGCCAAATTGGAGAGTACGAAGCTTAGAGCTGTTCCGGAATAGCATGTCGATACTGGGATCTCCTGGTCGCGGATTGAGTAACAGAGTCTCAACCTGCGACCCGAGCGCCGTATGAGTACGCAGGAGAGAGGCCCATTTCTCCATAGATGACTCGACCCCGATGTCAAGATGACGAGACAGAGCCAGCAGTAGAGCATCCTGAGAAAAATTAAGTAGTCCAAGGCCGCAATAACAGCCGCGATGCTCACATGAATATCCTTCGACACGAGTAAGAGCGCTCTCACCGCAGATTTGTCGAAAAATCTGTGGTCAGACCAGGAAGTCGGGTACTCCCGACCATCGCTCGTCCAAGAGAGACTACGGTCTGAATACGTGTAGTCGTCGAGGTTCGGTTTCTCCTTCGTCACAACAAATGATACTATACGGCTCCACGCCGAGACACGTCGGTCCCGGGATGCACTCTGCATCGGTTGGTAGAAGGGATTGCAGGCACTCGTGGGGGTAGACAGCGGCTTGCCGTCGTCGATGGCACCAGAGGAGGCAGTAGTACCGAGAAAGCGAAGTCGGCGCTGGCGACTCAGGGGGAAGTTTTTCAGGAATTGACCTGGAGGATAGGCCGAGCTGGAGGAATGTAGCCTGATGAGACGAATGGAAGCGCTGTCGAGCAAGGTCTCCAATGGCATGGGTGCCACCTCAAAGCGCCAGAATCGATCAGAGATGTCGACAGTCTCGACGGTTGTGTTCTGAACCAATGCGGACGCTATGGTAGGCTCTTCGAGAAACTGCGAATACCGGCCAGCGGACATCGCATAGCGGAACTGTTTCTGCAGGCTGTATGAGCAACGGGGAAGCGTCGTTAAAGTCGGACGCACCAATTTTATCCAGGTAGGAATCGCCAAACAAAGCAGGGAAACCAGCGTTGCGTGCATTTTGTTCTTTGCGCGACGCTCGTCGGCGACCGTCAGCACAACCCGCGTCAACTGGAACATCGTGAACGCGGTAGTCAAGGCGGACAGGCTGTCATCCGCATAGACAGCAAGCGTGAAGCAGAAGTCGGAGACGTGAGGCATCAGAGTCATGACCGTCTCCAGCTCCTTCCCGTAGGCGCCTTCGAGACGCAGTTTGCGGACGTAGCGACCGAATTCCGGATTGCGCGTCAAGGCTGCCTGAAGCGCAGATGCCTGGGCCCTGGTGCGGACAATGACGGTATCGTAGAGCGCGGGTGTGGCGACGCGCATGAAGCGCTTGCAAACGAGGAGCACGTCAGAAGCAGAAAACGTCGCCTTGCTGAACGGCGACACGGGCCCGCCGTCGGCGAACGTTTCGTCTGGGACGAGCAAGGGCGGGCTCAGCATCATCCCCAGGAGCTCGTCTGCGAGCTTGTCCATCTCCGTTGTAAGCGTCGGGCGGCGGCGAAGAGACAGCAGTTTTGTGGCGGAATGTGGAAACAGCGCTCGGTATCTGCCGTGCTAATACCACGAGTACGTAACACCAGGGGCGCGAAAGCCGTCAGAGAACTATAGGCATCACCGCGGGGAGTGACAGCCTACGCTATCTAATGGCCAAGGTGATCGTTGTGTGCACAAAGATAGAACAGGATTACGCTGAACGCGGGTTCTAAGCGGTGAAAACTAGCAATAGACAGAAGTGAGACGCCAACATAGCAAGCGACACTGTATCACAGCTGCAGGCGCGGCCTCCATGTGCAGCCAGAGTAGTCCTGGAGGACAATGCCCTGCTTAGTGAGCTTTTCCGCCAGCGGGGGCCATGAACTCTTGTTCACATCACGCCTGAGGGAAATGTCAGGACAGAAGTCTGGATATGGAGGGGCCTTCGTACTCTTTGGCGGGCCATATTTCATACTCCGGGGCGACGATGATCTCGCGGAGTCCCGGGAAGTTTCGACGCGAGACGGTTTGGCAGAACGTTTTGTATTTGTTGATTTCTCGAGTACTGCGTCGCGCGTCAGCAATAGGCAACCTACATACCAAGTGTTGGGCGAGTCCGACGGGGGGGGGCACGCGACGTACGGCATCCAGTTCAGTCTCACTTGCCGCAGACGGCGATGCGACGACTTGGTAAATGAGGGTTGCATGTACTGTGAGCGTGTCAATGCAAGGGCAGAAAGTTCGAGCATTGTACGCGCCTCAGACATTTCGAGGACGTCCAGATTGGGACACGAGTCGAGGTTTTTCTGGTTGAACCCGATGGTCGTTTCCACGCGCACGAGCTTGGACCCGTGTTTCTTGATGAAGGGATCGGCCTTCCGCACGGACGTGGACACCCTGAAATGCTGGATGCGTGGAAGACTAGGAGTGTGATCGGGGACTGAGTCAGCGCATATCTCGGTATACTCTGAGAGGCGGCGCACCTGAGCTTGGAGAGCATGGCGAAGAAGGAAGGATGCGCCAAGTGTACGTCCAGCTCCTTGAGGTTGGGCAGGAAGTCGCATAAGGCAGTCTGTTGGAAGCGAAGGGAGTCGATGTCGATCTTCAACCGCTCCAGCGCTGCGAAACCGGAGAATACGTCTGCGGAGAAAGGCGTGGTAGTCCAGCCCTCGAGATCCCTGCCGCGCATGCCCCGAGAGGAGAGCGTAAGCGCGCGAAGGCTGGATCCAATTGCCGGGCCAACTCTTCCGAGCGTATCTATTGAGGCGGGTGCGAGGAAGCCGACGTCAAGAGAACGCAGGTTAGAGAGCTTCTGGAACAGCGCGGCGATCTCGGGATCCTCTGCCAATGCCCGGGTACTGAGCTGCAGCGTCTCCACCTGCGATGCGAGCGCCGTATGTGTACGGACAAGAGATGCCCAGTGGTTCATATGTTTGTCGTCCCGGATGTCAAGGTGACAGGAGAGAGCCAACAGTAGAGCGTTCTGCGGCAGTGTCAGCCGAAGAAGACATTTTCCCGTGACACGCACGTGGATATCGTGCGAAACGAGCAATAACTTCTGCGCTGCCGACAAGTCGAGAAAGCTGCCATCGAACCAGGAATCCACGAACGTGTAATAGTCATGGGAAAACATCGTGTAGGGCTGGTATGACCTCGCGCGGCGTGTAGGCTGCTCCCTGGAGAGGGCAAACGAGAGTATCTTGCACCACACCGCGACGCGCTGGTCGCTGGAGGCATTCTGCATGGGTTGATAGAATGGGTTGGCACTGGGAATAGTAGTCGAGTGTTGCTCCTCATCGCCCTGGAAGTTGCTGCCGACGAAGCGAAGCCGGCACTTGACGCTCGGAGGATACTTGTCAAGGGCTCTGGCGAGTCTCGCGTCTGAGCCACCAGTGCGCAGCCTAATCAGACGTATAGAAGCGCTTCGCAGCAGCACGTCCGCTGGGGCGGGTAGACCGCCCATGTCCCAGTACCGATTCGAGATGTCGACCGTCTCGACAGTCTCGTTCTTGACCAATGCATCCGCTATGGTGGGCTCGCTGGCGCACTGCGAATAATACGGCAGAGACAACGCATAGCGGAATTGCCTCTGGCCATAGAGGTGAGCTATGAACGAAGTATTGGGGAGGAAAGGACGTACCAGCTTTGTCCAGGTCGGAATTGCCGTGCAGAGCATGGACACCAGCGTCGCATGGGATTTGTTCCTTGCACGGCGCTGATCGGCGAGCGTGAGCACGACCCGGGTGGGCTGGAGCTGTGTGAACGCGGCAGACAGCGCAGCGAGACTGTCGTCCGAATAGACCGAGAGCGTGAAACAGAAGTCCGATATATGGGGCATGAGGGGAATGATCTTTGCCAGCTGCTTGCCGTAGGCGCCCTCGAGTCGGAGCTTCCGGACGTAGCGACCGAACTCCGGATTGCGCGTCAGAGCTGCCTGGAGCGCAGATGCCTGGGCCTTGGTCCGAACGATGACGGTCTCGTAGAGCGCGGGTGTGGCGACGCGCATGAAGCGCTTGCAGACGAGCAGCACATCAGAAGCAGAAAACGTCGCCTTGCTGAACGGCGACACGGCGCCGCCGTCGGCAAACTGTTCGTCTGGGACGAGCAAGGGCGGGCTCAGCATCATCTTCAGGAGCTCGTCGGCAAGCTTGTCCATCTCCGCGGTATGCTTTGGGCAGCGAGGAGGAGATAATGGCCGGGTGGTTTTGTGGCGGAAGCCAGGTTCAGAAAGCGCTCGTCGGCATTCGGCGGAGGACCACGGGTCTCGGAAAGACCTCCGGAATCAAAGAACACTGTCATTATTGAAAACACTAGATATACCATCCCAATAAATCATATATTACTCTTTTTCGTGGCCGACGTAGACGTTTCGTGCATTTCTCAGGATTTTGAATCTTGTTTCTCCAACCGAAAGCGTCCGCAGGGCCTTCATTCTGGGGCCCAAAAGGCTCGCAGCCCTCTGTTCGGGTTCCTCGCTCGACGCCTTTGCGCGAGAAGCACGGAGGTCACTCGGGCGGTCGATGATGAGCTTCTCAACGCGCTTCCACTTGGACAGTGCAGCCACCGCGGTCTGCAACGCGCGTCAGTCACCGCGTTGCCTCAGCATTTGAAACCTTCCCTGGAGCTCCAAACTCCCTTTCAGACCAACGATGAGCACGTTCGCAAGCGCTTTGCAAGCAACTGAGAATGACGTCAGGTCAGCTTGTTTTGTCGGACGTCGACCCGCCAAGACGGGATCGTTACCTTCGATCAAAGGAACCGTCCAGACGTCGACATGGACCTCGAGCTCCACGACCGTCATTGAGGTCCCTGCCGTTGCAAAGAGCCGCATCGCCGGGTTTCCGCGCGTGTCCAGCAGCCAGCGCTCGTTTGTGGAGACGGAGAGGACGTTGGGGCAGAGATAAATCGCAAACTCGCAATAGGGTGCGAGAGTGAGGCTTCTGACGCGCCGCAGCATGAGCCGGTCGTGCCGCAGCTGGTTGCCAAAGAGAGGAGCGTAGTAGCTCGGAAGATCCAAGGAGAGGTGTTTGAGGCAACGCATGTCCGAAAGCAGATAGGAAAGCAGTTCTGGGAGGCCGTCTGGCGGTCGCCGCTGTAGTGTCGTCGCGTGCATGAAGACATGAAGGTCGAAGTGTCTGTATATGAAAGTTGAAGCCCCCCGGGATGTAGTTACAGGGTAAACGCACCTGATGTGACGCGCTATGGCCAGTTCGTTCAAGCGAAACAGAATCGCAGAGCTCTCGAGCCAGTCGCCAGTGACCTTGACATAGCGGAAGAGAAATGGCAGCGCCGCCTCGCGCAGCTGTTTGTTCGCCACGGACACACATCTTAGTGTCCGTGGACCTAGACGGTATAGGTGGCGGCAGATGAGGTGGAGCACGTCGTTGTCCAGCATGTGGGCGGTCGGTTGCTGCTCGAAACGGTCGCCTGTTATCGGGCGACATGGCTCCATGGTGCAGAGGGGCAACATCGGCAGACGCGGGAGACGTCGAGTATCGTCACTTTTTCTTATGAGTCTGCAGCCGGCGATGAAGTCATCGGCGCTCGTCTGTATCAGCACGTCAATGTCACGTGCACGGCACGTGCGGTGATACACGCGAAGCCGGACTCGGCTTGAGCCGGATGGTGGTATTCCCCTCCTCTCATGTGTTCTATATATCAAAGAGAAAGCCTAGGGAGTCAGCGTGGCGTGAATGAGGGTGATTCGAACGTCATTTATGTATCTCCTTCATGTTACCGCAACTACAACACCCCACGCGAACAATCGGACACTTCTCGTGAGTTTTCGCGGCGCTTGCTTATAATTAGGAGAACTTCAATAATTATGACGCATAAATGAGTGCCCACTTAACTTTTTCTGTCTCCTCTTTTACAGTAACGATGTCATCCCCGCAGAATTGAGCCGTATTCGATCCGACGCAGAGCTATTTTCAAGAGGTGCCGTTCCTCTGAATCATTCTGCAAAGACAGAGATATAACGGAGGTACTTGTTCATCTCCGGAATGTGTTCATCCATGCTCACAGCGGTAGAGCTATAGCAATTTGGCGTCGCATGCAGATTGATCCGCAGCACCTGTCCAACACAATCGAGAAGGACCGTGTTCATACCTGCCGCATACTGGATGTGTTATCAAGCTGCATACACTGTCTGACGGTAGCTTTCAGTCACCTTCCGGGAGAACTATTACTCATGGATTCTATGCGCCGCGGTTAGCATTGTGATGATTTCTTGACTGCCAGCTGCCATACCAAGTCGTTGGGGCAATAGGTTTGCCCGCTAATGCCCGTATGCACGTCGGCGGAGGAGCTCCGGGTGTCTCGTTGTTCTTTTGCACAGCTTCTATCGCTTCCGGTCTGCTGCGCTCTCACGGCGAACCCTGTCGGCTAATGCTCTTCACACATTTCACAGCCCCAATCTCCGAACCACGTGGCGAATCCTTGCGATCCGGCAATCCCCACTTGGGTTGATCGATTTTGCATAAAGTCAATCTCGCAGAATCTCTGCCACGCGCGCTGTACTGTTCCCTGCTCAATCATCCAGGCACGCTGGGGGCGCCCATGTGCAGGTCGAGTCTTGGAAGTGATATCATGCGCCGGGGCTTCCGGGGAAACACGCCCGATCCTCATGGTCATTCCCTGAGTGAATGGGCGGGGCCCCGGAGTTTCATGGGCGCGCGTATTCCACCGCTTCGCTCGCTTAGCCTCCTGCGCATGGTGTGCAGGGTTCACCCTCACTGGCCGGACCCCAGTGCCTGCCGATCGGCAGATGTGCGGGCGGTAAAGGCGCCGACAGGGCTGTGAGGAGCTGACAGGCCAGCGGCCAGTCCGCTTGCTATATCAGCGCGCGGCCCCGGGCGGGGTCCAACATCGAGTCCGCTTGCTTTCCTCCCGCCACACCTACCGTCCGTTTTAGTCGTCCTTCGTCCCGCTTCCCTTCGCCTTTGCCCTTTCGTAATGGACTCGAACGCGCCGCCCGCTGCCGCTGCCCCCGCCGCGCGCCGCCCAGCGCTTCCGCAGCTCAACATGAACGTCATGCGCCTGTTTACGACCGCCCGCCGCCCATTGCGCGCGCGCAACACCGAAGTCGCCGCATCGCCCGTGCGCACAAAGGCGACCAAGTCGGCGACTGCCTCGCCCGTTCGCACAAGACAAGCCTCGATTTCCGCTGCTACGTCCCCCGTCCGCGTCAAGGTGTCCTCCCCGGTCACGTCTCCGAAGAAGTCAAAGGCGAAGAAGACAAAGAGGCCGCCGATGCAGGAGGACGAGCTGACGCGCAAGTACGGCCGCACCTTCGTTTCGGAGGTCGCGCTGCTGCAGTTCATGGACGGCGGCTCGCTCGAGCACAACGTCCAGCGCGTCCTCAAAAAACGCGCGAAACTTGCCGCCAAGCAGTCTCAGCACGCGGGGCGCGAGGCAGGCGTCGTCGCCGATCATCAGGGGCTCTTCGCCGACGCGCAGGAGCGGGAGGAGCATCAGCGCCTTCTGCCTCGATGCGACGAGGGGATCTCGGAATGGGAGGAGCTCTGATGCTGCTCGCCCGCAGACACCCGGCGTGCATTCTCCTCGTCATGCTTCTCGGATGGCGAGACACTCTCCTCTTGGATACGAACACTGAACAGGTGTTCCGGCTTTGCTCCGCCACACTTCTGTCAACCACATGTTTGTCCTCGGAGGCATTCTTGCTTTGTTCTCCATGCTCTCCGGCTCTGCTTGTTGCTATGTCGCCCTCTTCCCGCCGTTCGCGATCTCAAATTCAAACCCTATGTGGTGATATGCCTGTCCTTCCATACTCCAAATTTGTATTTCCTTCCTGTCACGAATCGCCACGAAATATCACTTGCCTGTTATGTATGTATTGTGATAGCAAATGATCCTCGTCCAACCGTGCGTGCATCATTGCAGGAATGCAGCCGCGGGGTAACAATGCAAGTCGGCGGCAATTTGCAGAGCTGACGACTGGCCGAGTGCCGAATGGGTGGTGCTGCAGCAGGAAGAAGACGGACGGCTAGACTCAAATTGGGCAGCACTTGTGTTACACATCGAGGATTGATTCACAGTCCCGGCACAAACGGCGGCAGCTCACGACTCGTAGAAGACGAGGGCACGGATCTCAATGCTCTGCCGCGGGGGAGCGTCGGGGTCGGCAACGAAGGCGCTGTGCGGGGTGAGGAGCGCACGGCCTTCCTTGACCTCGCTCTCGTAGCACTTGAGCAAGACCACCTATGACAAAATGAGTACAAATGCCGACAGAGGGGCCGAGGGACGGACCTCTCCCGGGGTCTGGTCCTTCAAGTAGTACCACTTCTGTGAGGGGTTGTAGCGGATGCCGTACGTCTCGCCGACACGGTCAGGATAGATCAAATCCGAGGCACTGCATGTGACCGATGTAAGTAGTGAGTCGGAACGTCGCTTCGGCGCATGAGAGACGCACACGAGATCCTTCTCGTCAAAAGTACGATAGTCGCCATAGGCCAAGGGCGCCGCTACCACTGGGAGAATGGGCCGCCAAACGTTGATAATCTACGTTACAGTCAATCACAGAGACCGAGTAAGGCAAACGCTGCGCACCTGGACGCGGCCCTTGCTGAGACGCTCGGCCTCCTCTTTGAGGTGGTAGAACACGCGGGCTGCGCCAGCCTTTGGTGTCTGATCGACATGGGCGCGAAGACCAGGTCCGCGGTTCTCTGGGGTTTCCGGCTCCCCGGCGCGCCTGCGACGGAGGGTATGGTCGAAGATGAAGACGCGCGAGGCACCGGTGGCGGCCTTCAAAAGCCTAGAAGGATGTGAGTTACACACACTGCTCCGAGGAATTGCGTCTGAGACGCACTCCTCGGTTTCCTTGTAGTACGACGAAGTGATGGCCGCTTCATCTGTGAAGTCCTTCTCGACGCTGACGTGCTCGACGACCTGGAAGCCCGCGGTGTCGATCGTAAACTCCTTCCTCTCGTGCTCGGGTAGCGTGCGCAGGTCGGTGATCGGCACGGTCTGAGATTCGATGACGATGTTCGACGCTGGCTTGCCGGGAGGCGGGGTGCGATAGTAGTACGGCTTCTCCTTGAGCGTAGGCGAGAGGAAGTTGAGCTCTGCGGGGAAGGTGGTGGGGGCGACGACTGCAGTGGGCATGCTGATTCAGCGAGTGTTGGAGTCTGGCAGCAGTTGTACGCGGCATGCCCTGGCCTTTATAGACGTCGGTTCCTGTGGATCTATGGGGCAGGCACAGTCAGCTGTCCGTGGCGCAATATGGAAGCGTTCTTGCGCGGACACGCACAAGATTTCCCTTTGCGGCGCACTCGCCCGCCCTCGGACGAGTGGCGCGGAGCGCAGGGCTGACATACGCACTCGCTTTAGCTGCGCTTGCGCTGGTCGCGCCTTTGTTTGCAGGCGTACGGCCATCCGTCAGCAACAAGAGTGGCAATTGCGCCATGCGGATCCTGAATGGCGCTGGCCTTCGACTACCACTATCGTGTATTCTCCGCTTATAACTCTCAGATAGCACCGGCCTGCTGACAGCGCGCGCACCATGACCCGCTACGACGAGCCCGACGAGCGCGCGTTCGAGGACGAAGAGGAGATCGGAGCGACGGATGCTTCCAGTTCGACTGCTCCCGCTCAACCAGGCGCTCCAGTCGAGAAATCGCATCCTCTGGGCAGACATGTGACGCTCACGACCGCCGTATTCCTCAACTGCTCTCAGATGATTGGTATGATTGCGTCACAGACGCGTACCGTCGCGCCTACACGTAGTTTACTAACACGTTCACCAGGCGTGGGTGTATTTTCAGTACCAGGCGTAGTCCTGAAGGGTACACAATCCGTTGGGCTCGCCCTGCTGCTTTGGCTGCTGGTTCCATGCATATCATTTGGTAAGAAAGGTTCTGACCTGCGTACTTCCTGCTTAAAGCCTGCTAAGCTGGATTAACACTGTACAACGAGTATTCATCCATGTTCCCTGACCGATCAGGTGGCGAAGTCGTATTCCTGTGAGTTTACGCCTTTCTAAACACGGCCGTTCTCTGAACGCTCTGCAGAGAGCAGGCATACCCCCGACCTCGCTTCTTTGTACCGATATCCTTCGCTATCACTGCTATCCTCCTCTCGTGGGTATCCCGTTCGACAAATGACATTCCTCAAAACTGAGGCTTATGCCTCACAGCTTCAGCGCTACTGCCAGCATTGTCTTTGCTCAATACACTCTGAATGCCTTCGACATCGAACGGACGCCGTTCCGCCAGAACGCCCTAGCGGTCACTATCGTCTGCCTCTCCGCTTGCTGTACGGGCGTTTATTTTCTCGTCTCTCTTACTTATCCCATTTTTAGCGGTCATACTATCGACCAAATTTTCGCTGAAGGCTGTCAATGCCATCACATTCGTCAAAGTCCTGACGCTTGTCTTGTGAGCTGCTCTTCATTTGCTCGCAACGGCTGAATCAAACCCATTCATTAGCCTCGCGCTGGCCGGAATAGCCGTTCTGCTCGGCCTCACACCAGTCGAGGACCCCTACCTCAACTTCAAACACCCCTTCGAAGGCTCGACCACAAGTGTAAACTCCATAGCCCTCGGTACACACTAGTCTCTCACACACTCGACCTCTATGCTAACTCTCTATCTCAGCGATCGTGAAAGTCAACTTCTCCTTCGTGGGCTGGTCGAACACGTTCACGGTCCTCAGCGAGATCAAGAGCAAGGACCCCGCGCGCACG
Organism: Auricularia cornea; assembly: GCA_030578095.1. Lineage (NCBI taxonomy): Eukaryota > Fungi > Basidiomycota > Agaricomycetes > Auriculariales > Auriculariaceae > Auricularia > Auricularia cornea. The sequence goes on from JARLTE010000004.1 coordinate 1,619,254, forward strand.
GCGCGCCGCGCGGGTTACATCTCGCTGGGCCTCATCGCGGCGCTCTTCTTCCTCATCAACGTCGCGTACATCGCCGCCGTTCCGAAAGACGAGATCGAGAACTCGGGCCAGCTCGTCGCCGCGCTGTTCTTCGACCGCGTGTTCGGGCAGACCGCCGCGCGCAAGGTCCTCCCGGTTATGATCGCGCTCAGCTGCCTCGGGAACATCGTGCGCGCTCTCCTCATACTGGTTTTCGTTGATCTCACCATTCTCTCAGCTCGCTGTGGTTCGTCTTTCTCAAGTTCTCTCAGGCTGCGTTGCGACGGATGCTGACCGACCCTCGCCTTGTGTGCAGCAAGTCGGCCGCGCGCGCGTCATCCGCGAGATCGCGCGGCAGGGCATCCTGCCGTTCGCGGACATCATCGCGTCCGTCAAGCCGTTCGGCACGCCCGCGGGGCCCGTGCTCATCCAGGTCGGCCTCACGATCTTCGTCCTCCTCGCGCCGCCCGCTGAGGACGCGTTCGCGTTCCTGCTCGACCTCGCGTCGTACCCCAGCCTCGTGCGTCCGCGCCCCTTCCCCTTCTCACCTTCCCCCCTTCTCACCCTCACCCTCGCTGGCGCACTCTGTGTATGTAGATCTTCAGCGCGGCGACCGCGGTGGGCGTCTGGATTCTCCGCGCGCGCCGCGCGAAGGCGGGCCTCCCGCCCGCGCCGTTCCGCGCGTGGAATCTCGTCGTATGGGTCCAGGTCGCTAACTGCCTGTTCCTGCTCATCATGCCCTGGTGAGACGCGCAGTCCTCGCCCTGTGCACTCAGGCTCACATCACCTCCACCTTGGCCAGGGTCCCGCCGCCCGGCGGGCAGGGCGACGTCTCGTTCTGGTATGCGACGTACGTGCCCCATCCCGCCCCGCTCCAAGTGCTTCCCACTCACGCGCCTCGGTAGCTACTGCGTCGCTGGACTCGGCGTCCTCGCGGTCAGCTCCCTGTACCTTCCTAAGTCATCCCTTTCTGACTTGTGCAGTTTTGCGCGCTCTACTACTACGTGTGGATCCGCCTGCTTCCGCGGCTCGGCGGGTACGAGATCGTGCAGGAGACGAAGGAGCTGGACGGCGGCGTGCGCACGAACGTGCTGGTGCGGCGGTACAAGACGCGCGCGGCCGAGCGCGACACGGAGCGCTCGCCGCTCCTCCTCGCCGGCCGCGTCGATCCCAGTTCAGAGCCGCCGGCCAACCCGCGGCCGTGCACTTGAGGCGACGATCGAGACTGTGTACTTGGGAGCTGAGAAAGGGATTTGTTGAGAGAGGTCCAGTTGGGTATATTCCGCATAATGTACTGTACAGACGTAGAGGTGAGGTCATTAGAGTTTTGCCACCTCCGCGACGGCGACGACGCCACTCTGGACAAGCTCCCCGATCCGCGCGTCATCAAAGCCAGATGCTTTGAGGACCTCGAGCGAGTGCAGGCCGGGTGCGAGCGTTGCGAATGCCGGGAAGACCGTGGGCGTGTTGACCAGTCGCGGGTGCGGCGCGACGGACTGGGATGCGGCGTCCCCGGAGCGCTGCGCCGCCTCGGCGGGCGTGAGCACGGGGAACACACACGCATCCTTCTCATCTATGTAGCATCGCACACGCCCTCATCAGCCCAACCTCCCTCCTTCCTTGTCTCAAAACTCACTCTCAAAAATCCTCGCCCACTCATCCCTCGTCTTCCGCGCAAACCCCTCCCTCAAATACGCCCTGAGCTCGCCCCACCGCGCAACGTCCATCTGCGCGTGCTCGTCAAACTGTCCTGGGTGATGGGTTTTGAAGGCGCGCAGGAAGGCGGCGAAGAATCTCGGCTCGAGACACGCGACGCTGACGAAGCCGCTGCCGCGCGCGCACGCGTACACGGCGTAGAAGGGCGCGCCGCCGGCGAGCAGCGCGGGCCCGGTGAAGAGCGGGGAGTAGGCGTCTTGGGCGTGCGCGAGGACGAAGGAGGATATGTAGCGTGCGCCGGAGACCTATGTGCCCCGGTGCGTAAGCGAGGGCGGCCGCGGGAGAGAGAGGAGAGCGTGGCGGATACGAGAGAGCGAGAGAGGGATAGGAAGGGAAGAGCGGGAATGGGCGGCGCACCATGTCGGTCGCGACGACCTGGCCCCGGCCGGTGCGCGCGCGCTCGAGCAGCGCGGCGAGCACGCCCGTCGCGCAGAGGTGGCCGCCGCCTGCGAAGTCCGCGAGCAGGTTCACCGGGAAGCTCGGCGTGCCGTCCGCGGCGCGCGGGAGGAGCTGCAGGGTGGCGTAAGCGATCTGCAACGCATTTCACACGACGGGAAGAAGTGGTACGTGAAGCACGCCGGTCGCGGCAAGGTAGTTGAGGTCGTGGCCTTCGCAGCAGTTAGATAAGGGGCTGGGCTGAGCGGACGCGGCGCTTGCCTGCATGTTCGCGTTGCGGGCCTGCGACTCCAAGTCAGCCCAACACTCCAGTCGCCGTGCGACTCCTTGCGCACCGTTCGGTTCAAACCTGAAGAATCCGCATTCAGCCCATCTTCAACTCATCCCACGCATCACGCAAACTTACCCCGAGACACGCGCATACACCAGCCGCGGATTCAGTCCCTGGTCGCCGAGGAAGACGTCCGGGCCGAGGCCCATCTTCTCGAGCACGCCGGGGCGGTACGGGTCGAGCAGCACGTCGGCCTGGGCGATGAGGCGCTTGGCGACTTCAAGGCCTTGCGGCGCGCGCAGGTCGAGCGCGAGCGAGCGCTTGCCGCGCGTCAGCTTGTCGTCTGCGGGCACCGCGGCGGGCGAGGGGCGGTCGATGCGGACGACGGATGCGCCCAGGTCGGCGAGCATCATGCCTGGCACGGGTCAGCACTTGGCTGGCCAATGTCGGGCGTCCACGAGCGAACCGGCAAAGGGCACAGGTGCCAGACCTGCCAGCTGTGCGTTCTGTGAGGCAGGCTCCAGCTTAGTCACGATGACGGACTCGTACCTCAATGACCTTGATGCCCTTGAGCGCCATGAGTAGCTAGGTGTTGGGGGGAGGGAAGAGTGGCCAGGACCAGAGGTCTCGCGGACCGGTGCCGGCAAGCAGCCATCATTGGGCGTGACCTGACAATCACAGTGCAGATCTAGCCTAGACGCGCTTCAAACTCCGCTCTTCCTCCTCTCCTCCTCCTCGTCGCCAGGTTCGAGTAAGGATACAAATGACTGATACACGATCGCCCATCCTACATACATATCCTACATAAATTCCCTCCCGCTATCCGGACACGGGCCTCGCCTCGTGCGTCTCCGTGCTCTCCGCCTCCGTCTTCTCCACCAGCGGGCTCAAGATCGCCTCGCTCGAATGCCGCCGCATCAGCGGCACGGGCCGCTTGGGCTCTCTCGCCAACGCGCGCTGTACAACGGCGTGCATGCCCTCTCCCTCGGGCCCGAACGTCGTGGGCACGGCGGGCACGTCGCCGACGGGCACCAGTGCGTCTTCCGGGCGCACTGTCGGACTGCTCACCAGGCTAGTCGTGCTCCTCCGGAACGCCTTGGAGGGCAGCACGCGGTCCATGATGGTCCTGCGCGGCTTCGCCGGCGGCGGCAGCGTGCGCTGCTTCACCGGGACCGGGTTCGCGCGCCTGAGCTGCGGCAGGCCGCGGGTGTCGGGCCACTGGCGCACGGGCGGCGGCGTCTCGTAGTGGCCCGTCGCCGTCTGCGGGCGCGGCGGCACGTCCGGCGGCGCGCTGCCCGGCGGCGGCGCGTGCGCCTTGTGCATCCGCCCGTTCGTCACGAACGCCACGGGCGGCGCCGCGGGCTTCTCCTTCCGCAGGCTGCCGTTACCGTTGCCATTGGTGGCACCGTTAACGCCGCGCATCTTCTGCAGCTTGCCCTTCTCCTTCTCCTTCTCCCTGCGCTTCTCCTCCTCGCGCGCGTCGGGGCGGAAGACGTAGTCCGGCTCGTATGCCGGCTGCAGCGCGCGCGCGTGGCGCGACATGAGCACGGGCTTGTCGGGGAAGCACGCGCGCGGCGGGGCGCCGGGGAACGCGCGCCGGGTCTGCGGGTCCTGCAGCGGCAGGGCGGCGGCGAGCGCGGCCCACCAGCGGTGCGCGTAGTCCGGCGCGGTCTGCGCCTCCCACACCATCAGCCCGAACCAGCCCAGCCGGTCCAGCGTCGGCACCTTCTGCCCGTTCACCTACGCCCCCAACGCCGTCAGCCCCACACACGTGCGTAAATGAAGGGCGGGCGTACTATGACGGGCGTGTGGTGGATCCCCGCGTCGTCGAGGTACCGGCCCAGGTGGATTATGCGCGCGTCAATCTAGATCCAGCGTCAGCCAGTCGGTCAGTCAGGATGCAGCAGGGGTGGAGGGGCGCACCTTGTCATCGTCCTCGACCGCGGCGGTGCACAGGAGCCAGAAGAGCTGGGACGCGTCGATGCCGTGCCAGACGCGCGTCTGCGCCTGCATGTGGAAGAACACCGAGTCCGCCAGCCGCCACATCAGCCGCGTGCCCTTCCCGTTCTCGTCTACCAGCCTGCGCCCAACGTCAGCCACTCGTTCATCCCAGCAGCAACGACGACGCAACACTTACGGCGCCCAGAACGACTCGGCAGAGGCCTTGGAGCCCGCGCTGCTCACGCTGCTGCTGCGTTTCGAGCGGCCCAGGTTGACCATCGCGTGTGTGTGGGTCTGGTCCGGGTGTTGTAAGTGTGTACTTACAATGCTGGGCGCGCGCGCGCAGGCGGGGGATGCGCTCTTATACGGTTTGCAGCAAGTGCGTCATTCCTTGTGTATGCTGCACCGCCACGCGCGGGAGACCGCGTTTGCATGCCGACGGCATGCGGGGGCTCGGCACCTGTCATAGTGACGCTTCCTCCCTGAATTCCTCCGAATCCTCGAATAGCAGGGCTGGCTAGCGTTCTCAGGGTGCCGTCGCGGTTACGGTAGGTGCCTGATTTGGTTTGTATCAGGCTATTTTCAAAGTAATCGTTCCAACTTGAATCTCGCGACGAATTCTCTAACCCGCCTGGACCCATGGTAATATCCAGGCACCCGCTTCTTCGTTCACCCTGTTCGTACCCGACAACACCGAGGCGCAGAGCAAACTCCGCGCCCCGTTCATCGGCGTTCTCTCTCGACTGCTTCCACGGATTCCTCCATCTGCCCACATACTCAAATACAACGCGAAACGGCTTGGGTCCCGCTACGAGTGAGTATGCTGGCGCCGTGCCGGTACTCTGGTGCTGGCTCTACGTGCTGAAATGCGACTGATGTCCCAACTCGACATGTGTAGAACGGGCCCGGTGTGCAAGTCTTGCAGAGGGTATTGGGCCACCATGCGTCCGATATCGGCCATCGTCCGCTCGTTCTCCTTGCGCATCGATGCCCGGGGCAGTCGGATACTACCTCGGCACTCTGGAGCCAGGCTAGCCCTGACGTCGACGCAATGCAAGCTGCCGCCACCATTTCGCCCTCGCGTGAGCGTCTGTCCTCGGCCCACTACGTTGAGAATCCCTGCGATCGCAGATAAACGATGCAGTCGAACCTTCCGGCCGACCGCGATGAGCCCTGGGCACGGTGCGCAGCCGGGCTCCCCCCGATCCAGCTGCAGTGGCATGTGCCGGTCTCAGACATGCCTATTCCAACGATTATAATGATGTTTGCAGCTTCGAAATGCCATTGCGTCGATCGAAGTCTCCGAACTTGAGTTTGATGTGTGTGGACTTCACGAGCACGCTCAGGTGCCGTCATGATACCAGATGTGACCAATTCCTGCATACCTTCATGGCATTTCCCCTTCAACCCGCGCAGAATGCTTTCGGAAATGAATTCAGAGGGGTCAATATTCCCGGTCTACAGGGTTGGTTTGGGTCCCAGGGCCGTGTGGAGGTACGTAGAAATGGGGCTGCGGGTGGGACGTCGGCCCGGACGTGGTTACATTTTGCGTGTCCACCGGGCCCCGACGTCCTCTCAGAGGCCCGTGAATTCCTTCAGAGAGTTTATTGAGCGGATTTAATACGTTTACGTGTGCTTGGAAGGAGAAGCGATTGGGCATTGTGTCGAAAATCGGGCTCGCCGCTTCCACTGCCCACTGGTCCCATGGTCGCATCCGACGGGGCCATCCCGACGCTTGTAGCGCCGACGTTCAGTGGTATACAGCCTTATCTTACACTATCCCCAGAGACTCTCTCTGCGATTTGTCGTATCGATTGGGGAAATTCGAGAAGAACGTCGCGCAGTCCCCACGGTGTCGGATTTTGCCGCCGTGGCACCGTCGTATGTCCGATTTATTTCGGCACTTGCGATCCCAAGTAATGACCAGCGTAAAATGACCAACGTCAGCAGAGCCCGCAGCGCGTCTAGAGAGCTCTCTGCCGTCGCGGGTGACGAGTCCCAACGCGTTCACCGGCCGGCAAGCCATTCTTCGCGAGGTATAAAGCCCCCACGATGAGGCTACTGGGGCCCCTGCAGCACAAGGACCATGGAATACCAACGGTAGTGTCGAGTCTCACCCTGCTGAGCCGCGCTGACCCTCGATTGGCAGCTTGGGCAACTCGGGCTTGAAGGTCTCCAAGATCATCTTGGGCTGCATGAGCTACGGCTCGCCGCAGTGGGAGGACTGGATTCTCGACGAGGAGCAGAGCCTCCCGCTGCTCAAGGCCGCGTACGACGCGGGAATCAATACGTACGTGCTTTCTCTCAGCACTGCGGGGTGCAGCGCTGTTAAACGCCGGCCGGCGCAGGTGGGACACCGCGAACATTTACAGCAACGGCCTGAGCGAGGTCCTCGTGGGCAAGGCGATCAAGAAATACAACATCCCGAGGGACAGGCTCGTCATCATGGTGCGCTCCACCGGCACACGTCGCGGCGTGCTGACCTGCGAGACAGACCAAGTGCGCCGGCGCCGTCGCCGACGGGGAACCTGGGCGGAAGATGACGATCCCCGACGCGAACGACCCGGAGTGGATCAACCGGGTACGCCTCCTCCTCCGCGCTGCACCTGCTCCGACTCACCCTGCGCGCGGGCAGTTCGGTCTCTCGCGCAAGCACATCTTCGACGCGGTCGACGCGAGCATCGCGCGCCTCGGCACTTACATCGACGTGCTGCAGATCCACCGGCTCGACCCCGCCGCGCCGGCCGAGGAGATCATGGAGGCCCTGCACGACGTCGTCAAGAGCGGCAAGGTCCGCTACATCGGCGCGAGCTCGATGTGGGCGCACGAGTTCGCGACGCTGCAGTTCACCGCGACGCTCCATGGCTGGACCAAGTTCGTCTCCATGCAGAACTTCTACAACCTCATGTACCGCGAGGAGGAGCGCGAGATGATCCCCTTCTGTGAGTCCGCGCGCCGCCGCGTCCGGTAGGGGGGCTGAACACAACACGACGGGCCAGGCAACAAGACCGGCGTCGGCCTCGTCCCGTGGTCGCCCGTCGCGCGCGGCTGGCTGACGCGGCCGTGGGCGCAGGCCAGCAGCACCGCCCGCGCGTCGTCCGACCTGTGGTTCCGCGTGCGCCCTGCTCTCGATCCCCTCCTCGCCCCTGACACACGCGTACCTTAGATGTTCGGCACTCCCACGGACGAGGAGATCTCGAAGCGCGTCGAGAAGGTGGCGAAGGACAAGGGCGTGTCGATGGCGAGCGTCGCGATCGCGTGGGTCGTCAGCAAGGGCCAGGCGCCCATCGTCGGCCTCAGCTCCGAGAAGCGCATCAAGGAAGCCGTTGACGCGCTCAAGGTCAAGCTGACCGCCGAGGAGACCAAGTTCCTGGAGGAAGCCTACACACCCAGGGCGACGTTGGGTCTGATGTAGGTTCTCGGGCGGACGTGTGCATATATGTAAAGCCTAGTTTCCCCAAATCACGACCTCTTCTGCACAATCGACTGAGACGGTGTGCGTCGTGGGTCATGCGAACACAAGAGCATGAAGAACGTTTGGTGAGAGATGCATGGGAGTGAACAGAGCACCGCTGCAAGAGGCATTGCAGCCCATGGGCACTATAGGGAACTCCACTGCGCGACCCGCGAAGAAGAGAACAAGATGCCACGGTCATCGCACGCAGCCGCTGTCGAAGCCTCGTATAACGGCTGACTGGGTTCATGAGCCAGACAGGCCGTGAGGTTGTGCGCAGCAAGGGATAAGAAAAAAGGCAATAAGATTACTCCAACAAACCATTTCAGCAAAGCTCTACGCCGCAGAGACGGGAGGAACGTTCGCCCAAGCGTCGAAGTCGCCCTGGATGATGCGCTTGTCGTCCGCCAGTAGCACAGGGCCGGACTCGGAGATGGCGTGTAGCACCTCGCGCTCCTCCCATGCATCGCGAGACGGTGTGAGGGTGTACACAATCTCGAGCGCGGACAGCGCCCCGCCGTACGCACGCGAGATGCCTGTGTCGATGATGATGACCTTTGCGCCGCAGCGCGAGACAATTTTCTAGCGCACGGGCCGTCAGCACTCTTTCCCCACAATCTTAAAAGCGCACACCTGGAAGTCGGGCGTGTGCCCCATGACCATGCGCCTCGCGCCCAGCTTCTGCAGGACACCGTCGACCTTGGCACAGGCATCCTCCTCGGTGTCGTGCGCCCAGCCACGGTACCACAGCGGGCCGTCCTCGCCGTACAGACGCTCCTCGGAAGGCGTCGTGCCTAGCGGTAGGCCGGGGTACGGCGCGGGCGGGTGTGGCGGCGGCTGTTTGCGGTCCTGCAGGCGCGCGAGTAGCGAAGAGCCCAACGCGTTGATGCGCGAGGGGAAGGGCGCGAGGTCGGGGTACGTCGGCGCAAGGCCGCCGTGCACTACTGCGAGCGCTGCGTGCGACAGAGACGAGGACGCGCCGGGCGCGGTTGGAGCGAAGTCGGTGTTGACGGGTCCCAGCGACGGGTGCAGCGGCACGCGCGCGGCAACGGTGTAGTTATCGCGCCAGGCGCGGCCGACCCAGCCCTTTGCGAGCATGGCCTGCCGTTCTGCGACGCCGCCGAACGTCTGGATCTCGGCTTGGCTCACGTATCTTTGAAACGCGTCAATGCCGCGTCGAGGCAGGGGCAAGATGAGCTCACCTCCAGTCGCCTACATTTCGATATTCAGTACCAACACTATCATATAAAGCACAAACGTACCAATGGCATTCATCCACTCGTGGTTCCCATGCGTCGATACGACCTGGCCGCCAACCTCGAGCGCCTGCCGTCGCAGCATCTCGATGAGCTCGTAGAGCGGGAGGGTGTGCGGGCCGCGGTCGACGATGTCGCCGGTTTGGACGAATACGTCCGTCTCGCCGCTCCAGGCGCCCTTGTCGTTGATGACGCGCGCCATGGTCAGGACCTTCTGCGCGTTCGGAAAGTCGCCGTGCAGGTCGCCGACCGCGACGAGGCGCCGGCGGAACGCTCCCCGAGGCTTGCTTTCCGCTGCCTGGTTCGGGTCGGGCGCGCTGGGAGCGCTAAAGACCTGTTGCTGGGTGTCGGTGTGCAGGATGTTGTGCAGCGCGTCGTTGGCGGGTGCGAGGATGGGCAGCGCGTGGGCCCAGAGCCGGTTCAGCAGGTCCGGTAAGGGCTCGACATAGTAGACGGCTACGGCTGCCAGCAGCGCGAACAGCGCGAAGCGGACGCTCGTCCTCATCGCTGCACAGGAACACGTTGCGGAAGACGCCGATCACAGTGTTGGCGCTGGCATTCGCTGGGCACCAGCACGTTGGCACCGAGGAACGCGTCGTCGAGCGCAACGGCAACGGCGAGGACGACCATGGTCGTTACGAAGCAGAGTTAGCTTGCTTCTCTTGCTGGAAATTGCCGAATCACACTTGCCTTTTGCCAAAAATTGCCATGCACCGAGCGCGCTTTGTGAACCCGTTCGACGCGCGATACGACGGTGCTCTTGTGACCGTCACGCGTCGCGACGTGTTTTCTCCTCCGCTGGACGCCCCAGCTGTAGAAGGCATCGCAGACGACCTGCGCCAGCTCGACAAGCTTGTGCGCGCCCGAGTCGACGTCGACTTGGAGCATTCCCCGCGCCCAACCAAGCGGCGCAAGCTCTCCGAAGGAGCTGCGGCCTCCAGTGTGTCTTTCCGCCTCTTCGCACGGAGCGAGACCCGCGAAATATCCCTCGTCCCCAAGGAACATCCTGCACGGTAAGCCAATGCGTCCTGCATATAAACCACGCTCATTCGTGCTCGCGTCAAGAAAACGCGAACGTCCGGTCGAAGACACGCACGAGGAACGCCAGTTGCGGCGGAGACGCGCCCAGCAGATCATCGTCGAGGCGCCGCTCAGCACGCAAACTCACCTCCTCCCGAGTCGCACACAAACGACGACCTTCCAAGTCGTATCCGATCATCCAGGGCCTTCGACGTTATCGCCTCTATGCGTCGCGTCAATTCCTAAACAGACGTCATCCCGCCCGCGGAATCCCAGACTGGACTGGACGCACGCGACCGACCGCGTCTCCAACCCCGTGTCCTGCTGTCCCTCTCTCAACCTGCAGCCTCCGGCCCCACTAGTGGGCACAGAGAATAAGCGCAGGCGGCGCAGGCGGCTTGCGGAGGAAGGCTCAGAACGCGCACCAGCTGTCTTTTGGCGTCCGCCGCCCGACCTTGGTGGCAAGAGCGCTGGGTACGCCTTGGGTTGGCCGGCGAGCACACCTGGCGCGGTGGGCTACCTGCGGTGCGGCAAACACACGCTATCCAAATTCTAGCGCGTGCCAGGCCGCGGTCGGTCTCAGTGTCTGGTCGGACTAGTGGACTGCGCTCGCGTACGTGGAGTCGACTGAACGTCGTATGTACTGCAGGTTGGTTGATTCGTGCATCTCGGCTATTTAGCGGTGACTACAATCTTTCGCCCACAGAAAAGCGTGACCTCCGCCTCGCCTGAGACCTTCAGGCCAAAGGTTTGCGTGGACTGGTCTTCGAGCGATAAGCATGGCTGCATCGTCCCCTTGCGCAGGAACGCATGGAGCTGCCCATAGTCGACGTCGTGCACCACGCCATCCCCGGTATCCAGCTGCCACTGGACCTTGCGCAGGAATGACATGGGCACGGGACGCCGTTTGAACGTGCGTTCGGGGCGAAGCAGATCGTCGAAGACCGCCTTGTCGCAGAACACGAGCCGCAGGACGTCGAGCCGTTGCAAGCCGTACAGCCAGAAGCACGTCTTGTCCCAGTCCGGCGCGTGGATGACGAGAGAGACGATGCGCTCGCAGATGAAGTCCGCCATGGGGAACATGCGGAGGTAGATCCCCAGCCCGAACTCGCGGCGGAACGTTCGCCCATCGCCGTCCTGCGATGTGACCACGAAGTTGTAGTTCGAGTTGCACCAGGAGCTCAGCTCGGTGTGGATCTCCACGGTAAGGTCGCCGGGCATGCTCTTGATCATGTCACAGAGCTGATGCACCGGAAAGGTGGGGTAGGGACCGTCCTGTTGGACGAGGACGGAGATGTGGCGAATGGCGGAGAGCGGCAGGGCGTCAATGAGATACTCAGCCCACGACGGTTCGAGACGGTACTCCAGCATGATGTGGTCGATCCTGCCAAGCGCCTTGAGCCTCTCCACCTTGCGCTCGTCGAGCGGCTTCGGGATCACAGGGTCGACGATCTGGAGGCTCTGCAGCCGGGGGCACTGCGCCTCCACATTCAAGAGGCTGTCGAAGAAGCATCCGGTGCCGAGGAAAGCCTCAAGGCCTGAGAGTGCAGGGATACGTGGCCTGGCAGGGACTCCGACCCACATCGTCACGAGCTCGCGGAGCATTGGCGCCTCGCCGCCCAGGAAGTCTGGCGTGAGAACCGGCGGGTCGCGACCCACGTCCCTGATGACCAAGCAGACTACCTCGAGCCTCGGGGACGGCACGCTCAGGATGGCCAATTGACTGGCGGTATCCCGACTCTCGATGTAGAACCGCTGGACGCGGGACCATACGCGTTTGAGCATCTCGCGCAGTTTCCGCGGCAGTGTAGCGTGGTCGCGCAGCACCAGCCTGAGCTTGAGAAGTCCGTTCGTGCGCTCCTTGTGCAGGATCTGGGACAGGAAGCGCTGGTAGTGGCTCGGCGCGAGGTCGCGAAGAGTCACATCCCTGCTGAACGTCGGGTGGTCGCGCGCGATGATTCGCCAGCGACGGCACGTCTTCATGCAGCGCAGCACGTCGTTCAGGTCGAGACGGTCGAAGCAGGAAATGAGCACGTCGGAAATCAGATAGTCGCCTCGGCACACCGTCGAGCCAGGTTCAGTTTGAGCGTCGGGCATGCTTCTGTAGAATTGGCTGACGCTCCGGAGCACTCTGTCTTCTCCGGAGCACCGGAGCACCGGAGACAAACCCCTTCTCTGGAGCAACTCGAGAGCAACACCTTCTGCTCCGGGACTGCTCTGGAGAACACAGGAGCAGTAGTGAAAGAATTTATTTAGGGCACTAGATGGTGTTATCATTCAAATGGTCATTGTGCTCGTTGTTGTCAGAAGATGATTATATTGGCTACTAGTAAATTTATTGTACAGCAACCGGCAGTCCCATTGCAGCCGGTGACGGCGGCAAGGTGGCCATGGTACGTACAGCGAGCAAGTAAGCCGGGGGACAGCAATACAAGACAGCTCTGCAAGCCAGCCGACACCTGCCGGCCATTGAGTGGGGCTGCACTGGAGGATGCGCTGCGCTTACCTGGCCCGAGACTCGCAGCACCTCAGTGGACCACCGGCCCATGACCTAGACATAGCATGGTCGAGCGTGAGTGGCTGCCAGTCTGAATTGTGGCGGCACATGGCGTACCGTGGGGCCGATGGCCGTCGCCGCGATCTTGCCGTGGTTGGAGAGGATGCAGTTCCCCAGGTGCAGCGCGGGCGCGTGCAGCGCGGGCGCGCGCAGCGCCGCCATGGTGCGCAGCAGCCAGTCCGCGCACGCGGGCGCGTCGACGACGTGCACGAAGAGGTGGTGCGGGTTGCGAGCGGCGATGCGCTGGAGGAAGCCGAGCACGCCCGGCAGCGGCGCGCTCGTCGCGGAGACGTTGACCGAGCGCAGCGTGCCGTCCGGCGGCGGGAGGTCGGCCGGCCACTGCGCGGGCAGCTGCAGCCCGCCGTCGAGGTGCAGGGAGAGCAGGCGCAGCGCGGGCGCGGCGAGCACCGCGGCGGCGAGCGCGACGACGTCCGGCGCGCGGGAGACGTACTCGAGGCGCGTGAGGGTGCTGAGGGGCGCCCACGCCGGCGGCGGGCTGTGGCAAAAAAAATTTAAGTCTGGGCGTACCTAGAGCGCAACATCATGCAGAACGTCACCGGTATGTAGGAGCTCAAGAACTCGAGCCTGGGACACTCCTGGGAACAGACGAACGGCACAGCAGAGGCAGCCCAGAAGGCGCCAAAGGTGCACTGTTCTGAAGGACACAAGAGCAGCCGTGGCGGTCGTGGCGGGCGGCGGTACGAGTCAAAGGGGCATTTCAGACCCCGCGAAAATCCAACCCGCCTTGCCCATCGCGCCGAAACTCCGCTTGAATCAGAGTGAGGTCGTCGGCTCACCGTTCCTCGCGCGACAAGACAAAAATGAAATTCACCAAAATTCATCGTAAAAAAGTTGGTCCCAAAATGCACCATTTTCATGTTTACTGCGATTTATGTGTACAGGAAATTACTGATTTCCTCCCTCTGAGGCCATTCTCTCAGTGCTCCGGCTGCTCTGGGTTGCTCTGGCGGCCGCCAGAGAAGCGGAGCGGCCGGAGCGGCTGATACCGGCTCCGGAGCAAATCCCTTTTTACAGAAGTGGATGAGGGCGAAGGGAGAAAGGCGCACTCTGCCGCCGCCGCCGCCGCCGCCGCCGCCGATCTCCAAATGGCATTTAATGAGGCAAATGTCAGCCGCAATAAAGCAGAGATCTAAGCTTGCAGTTAGGTGCACGTGGTCTTCCAATGAACATATCCATGACATTTCCATGAGAGAGCAACAACTACTGACGACTCCTGTAACTAACTAGCATGGCTCACGGTCTGTCTACTCCGCCTGCATGTACGGCTCACCGGCGTTCCAGAGCCTCGCCCAGAGCCCGTCATGCCAGCCAAGTATAGCATCCCACTCGTCCTCAGTGACGACCTTGGAGATGAAGATGAGGGCTGCAAGCACTGTGAAGTCCGAGTAGATGGGCTCCGTCCCCCCGAGCCAAACACCAGACCCATCTGCCTTGCTATACACAGCAGCAACCTTTCCCCAGGCCTCCTCGCAAACCTTCCACGCGTTCGCATGCTTCTCTGACCCGGGAGGCGCCCACTCGTCCAGCGGGGCGCCGTCCGGTGCGCGTCGGAGAGCACGCACATGTTCAGCGCTCTCCGCATCGACGATGGCGGGTACGCCGGGGCCGACAACGGGGCCCATCGGGATGAGGACCTGGGTCATCAAGAACCCGACAAACGCCTTTTGCAACGCGCGCGTGCCGGGCGGAAAGAGCGTCGGGGCGTCCGGGAACGCGCGCTCGAGGTGCTCGGCGATCGCTTCAGAGTCGACGATGACCTTGCCGTCGAACGACGCCGCAGGCACCGTGTACAGGTCGGCGCCGGTGAGCGGGTTCTTCTCCGTTGGTACCGCCCCGATAGACTTGAGGTACGGCTCTATCTCGGGGAACCTGAGCCAGTGCGTCTTGTACGCGATGTGCTTGTAATTAAGCGCCAGCCTAGCGCGAAAGTCAGTCCTGAGTACGGGTCTGAAATTGGGCCACGCACCTCGTTCTCCAAGTAAAAGGAGACATCGCGCCCTTGTTCGTCGCAAGATCGTAGAACACAACGCTAGGAGTGCTGGTCATAGCCGAATATGGAGTTCGACGAGCTGGGATTCTGAGTCGCTTCGAGCTGCATTTATGAGGTACCGAGGTAGGTAGCTATCTTGGCGAGTCACAGACTGAGGAATCGGCGCAGTCGTGCAACGTGTCATCGCTATCGAGAGAATGTTCCAGTATGTCATAGAAGGAGTTAGGTCACGTGCCCGGAGGCATGTTTGCTTGCATCAATCGCGTCGCCCACACCCTCCGCGCAACCGCACATAGAGTGTAAACATTCCCGTTTGCCAGAATGCCAGTCCCTCGCCTTTCTCTCCGCCGTGGGACACACCGTGGTTCACGTCGGCAATACCCGTACAACTGAGGACTCCGGTGTACCAGGCTTGTCAGCATGAGAAATGCATTCCCATCAGTGTAAATTGTAAATATACTATAGTATAATGCTATCATGTCTATCCGAACTCTAATTTTTCGAGTATGACACGACTGTCCCTTGTAAGTGACCGTGACTAGCCCGTCCCCTCTGCGGCCACATTAAGCAGGTGTCCCGGATAGGATATCGCCCTGAATTACTGACACGTATCTCTAGCGGCGCTCCGTACGGGTTCCGCTCTTTTGAGGCACCCCGACGGAGTCCCTCAGCTAGTGATGGAGCTCGCATTGTATCTCGCCTTCCGGCGGCCGGTGACAGTTTTCTGCCACGTTTGTGGAGCCTGCGCATTGCGCAATCTCCACGAATCCCACTGATTGAATATGGATCGTACGCCAGGGAACATTCTACAAACTACCAGTTCACAAGTGCTCTTCTACGCAGCAGTGCATTCGTCGAACTCCTGTCGCGCACTCGCGTGATCGACAGCCCTCTCATATCGTGCGCCACAAAGCTGACTGAGGCGCGCAGTTTGATAAGCAGAGAGGCTCGTATAAAGCCCAAGGGCAGTTCCTGCGATAGAGTCATTGAATCGCCCAGAACCCAAGATTCAACCCAATGGCCGCTCACGTCGTCCCTCCCACCAGCATCACCGCCGAACTCAACTTCCTCTCGCCTAAGGTGGAGGGGAGGCCCTACGCCTACCGTTTCCCACCTCCGGACAAGCCGGCGACGAACGTCGTCACCGAGACGAGGGTCGTTCCCATCGCCGACCTGCGCAGCCTCTCTGAGGCCGAGAGGAAGGCGTTCACGCTCGACTCTGCAGGCTTCCAAGTCGTCGAACACGTCAGCGCGGAGAAGGACTTCACGGACGAGGCGGCTGTCAAGACCGGCTACTACAAGGAAACCGAGGAGTACGTCCTCACAGTCATCCCCCCGGGCCTCTCGCTCTAGAGTGACTCACATTATGCATTCCCAGGCTACTCAAGAGAATCACCGGCGCCTCGCGTATTGTTATCTTCGATCACACCATCCGTCGCCGCCGTGCTGGCGAGGCAGAGACTCCCGAGAATCGCGGCCCCGGCCTACGCGTTCACGCCGACCAGACTCCGAACGGCGGTAAGGCGCGCGTGTATGAACATGTCAAGGCCGAGGCGGACCGTCTCCTCAACGGGCGCGTCCAGGTGTGTCACCAGTCTCCGTCCCGTCCGTGTCAACTTCCTCACGCCTGCTCTAGATCATCAATGTCTGGCGCCCCATCAGCACCGTGCTCTCCGTGCCGCTCGCCTATGGAGACTATCGTACCTTCGATGCCGAAAGGGACCTGGTGTGAGTACCTTTCACTTTTTCCTGTTGATTGACGATGACCTGTCCTCCACAGCGAGTCCGACGTGATCTACCCCGACAAGAAGGGCGAGATCTACGCGGTCCGCTACAACGAGGCCCAGAAGTGGTACTACGTCAAGGAACAGACTCCCGCGGAGGTACGAAGATCGTCATCAGCTCGCCGGGGAAACTAGCTAATACACCCTCAGGTCGTCTTGCTCAAGTGCTATGAGACGGAGATTAAGGAAGGCCGCGCGCTGCTCACGCCCCACAGCGCGTTCATCGCCGACGCTGAGGCCCCTCCGAGGGAGAGCATCGAGATCAGGGCTCTGGTATTCTACGAGTAGATAACCGCCGTCGTATGACCTGATGTGTCGAACGCGCCATGCGCGAGTGTTTCAGAATGAAGAATGCACAGAGCTTGAACGTGTCAGCAAATCAATGAAAATTTGTCCACCAGCAACTTCAATTGTCAAAAGGATGTTCGTGCGTGTTGGCGTTGCAAAAATACTTTCCGATAGCTCACCCTTCGTCCAAACGCGAATGATGACTGCTTGATGGGAAATTCTATGGTCTTGAACACAACCTGGCTCCGCGGCCAGGGAATTGCCGATTCGGGCTTGTCTCTGTTCTACCTACCTACCTACCGTCGTCAGCTCCGAATCTACCTTCAGGCTACCTGCCGTCGCTCACTGAACGCTATCATCTTAGAGTCATCTTGGTGCGGAATGTGCAATATCATTCAGCACGACTTGTCAGGATTCTGCACGCGTCCCTGTCACTTGCCTGCCACTGGCAAATCTAGACGTACCGTTGACCAACGTTTTCACCTCGCGGCTTGACCGCCCATCTCTTGGTCGCGAAGTACACACGGAGTCCTTTCCAAGATCGCTCCGCTTCACGGACAGCCAACACGCGCGCCGAATTTTCCCGGCCTACGTACTGTATAGCTTACCCTGTGTAAACCGATTATGGGTCCACAAAAGGTTCGCCCCGCCTGTGCAGGACGCGTCGGACTCAATGAAGGCACCCCTGGTCCCCCTTGCTATGCCGGCGCCGTTCCTCGGATATGCAGCCCCATCGGTCGCTACTTAGCTGACCAGGTCCACCGCGCGCTGCCACGCCACCGGGGAGACCAAGGCCGGTGCGCCGCACGATGTCGCAGCGATGGTGCATGCATGTGTCGCCCTGTGCGTTCGGTCGCCTCCGATAACTCCAGTCGGCTGGTATGGTCAACGGCGCAAACGACCAAGCTAATAATAAGTGTCCGCATCATGTTCGCAAGGCCATGCCTGCCAGCGACCAAGTCCATACGAAGATTTTCCCGAGGCTGCGGTAACGTGGTCAAACGTGCTCATCGGAGTATCCCTCCCCTGAGGCTGTGCGCGGCAGTGATAGATCAGATCCTGTTTCGTATAAAGCAGAGCCAAGCTGCGCGCCAGCGCTCCCCGCCTTCCCTTCTGCCTTCTGCCTTTCCCTTCCTCCCTCGGCGCTTTGCCCTGCCCTTTCCTTTCGCCCAATCCCGTTTTTACTATGCGCGCCGTTGTTTTTTCCGCCCTTGTCGCCGCTGCCATGGCAGCTGACACTGGTCCCAACGAGCGTGTATGTGATTTTTCGCACCTGCATTGGCGCAGGGCGTGTTGCTGACGACCTCGCAGCTCAACGCAGACCCTTCTGACACAAACAACCCCCGTCTCGTTGGTAAACAGTGAGTGACCCTCTTCCTCTGTTGCTGCATTTCTTAGACGACTGTTTCAGATTCCCGTACAACAACCTGGTATGCAGCAACTTTCGCCTCTTCCAGCTCCCTTTCCTTAATCTTGTTCCAGCCATTCAAGGCCGACACGTCTAATGGAGAACGTGGTGTGCAATCTGGGTACAACAGGTACGTTCCGGCGTTCCTGCACTGCTCCTGATGCTAAGCACGAGCAAAAGGTGCAATGCCACGACCGAGGGCCCGAACTCGCTGTGCCAAACCGTCGTCTTGAACTCGATCGACGATTTCTGCCTGTGGGGACCCCCGGAGATGGCAACTGTCGGCGATGCGGAGGCCGAGTCCGTGGCCTGGTGCACGAAGCCGGGCCGCGGCGGACGCCTCATCCCCCCGGGCGCGCTCACGGGCGTGCAGTTCATCCGCACGCCGAGCTACGTCGAGATCACTGGTCACATCAACCAGGCGCTCATCAACATCCCGTCTAACGATGAGGGCGGTGAGCTCGACTCCGGAGGCCAGGACCTGCGCGGCAACCCCATCGGCGCCTTGGCGTACTCGACCAGCATGGGCAGCTCGCACGGCTACCCCACCCAGAGCCGCACGTGGCACGCGTTCATGGGCTCGAACGTGTTCTGCATGAAGCTCTGCGACCCGAAGGCGCCCAACGCCGCAGGCCTCTGCCGCCACACGCTTGACACTCGTATGTTCATCTTGCCACCTGCCGGCTCCGTGATGCTGACCCCTGTGCATAGTCGGCTGCGAAGTCAACGTTCCCGCAGCTTACCGCGATGGCGTCTTCGAGTCCTGCGTCGGTGACGACCAGAAGCAGGTCGAGGTGGGCGTGTCCGACATCCCTGCGTCCAGCAAGTGCACACCGTTGGTCCCATCTCTCTTCTCATACCCATCCATTCTGAGCGATTCCAGGTACCAGTCCGCGCAGCTGTACACTGCAACGTACGGTGGCGCACCTGCAGGGCAGACGCCCGCGCCAGCCCCGCCTGCGCAGACACCCGCACCTGGTGGCCAAGCGCCCGCCCCCGGCGGCCAGGCGCCCGCGCCCGCGCCGCCCGCAGGCCAGAACCCGCCGGCGCAGAACACGCCCACGCGCTCGGGGTCTGCGATCCCGCCGACGCACACGAACTCGCCGAGCCCGTCGTCGGGCAGCGCGAACCTGCCCGCTGGCGGCGGAACCACTGACAACACGACCGGCACGACGGAGGAGGAGCCCGACAACGGCGCCGCTGCGCTCGGCGTCAGCTCCTTCGCCATGCTCGCGTCCTTTGTCGTCCTTTCCCTTGGTGCTGTTGTTGCATGAGTTGAACCTTGCCACGATTTTCTCGCCTCTTTCCTTCATTATTATGACTGTTTCTTCCTTTGGACTTTGTTATTGCTTTACTTCTTCCATCTACCCCCTTTGTCATCGATTGGCATTAATTATGACTTTGTGCATTCTCGGGAAGCTTTGACTGCTTGAGTAACGGCGTGGCTGCGAGTCCGCGACAGCAGCGGTACCCGAAGGGGCCGACAGGTTGACGGTCATTCCGAATTCGGAACACACGGGTGAGATACCGTGGGTGTTTGTGCGGGTGCGACTCTCAAAAGTCAAACTGCAGCAGCAGGCCTCTCCGCAGCTTTCCCGCGGAATCGATGCTGTCCTGGCGCTTCTGCGCGGGTTTCCGAAACCCGGGGAGCGGGCGGATAGGCAGGATAGGGCGAGTCGCGAAACCCGTTCGTCTGTCAGGGAAAGCCAACCCGGGCAGGCGGACAGGTGCGTTCTGGTGCGTCCGCCCTGATAGACATGATCGACGGCAAGCCACAGTGTACCTGCAAACACGGGTGCAGTCGCACTCCGCCATGGCCTCTTCATCCTCTCCTCCTAAGGTGAAAGCTGTGCGAGCCCTCCGTCTCGACTATGACCCCCGCGCCGACCCGCGCGACCCCGCCGTCATCCGCGGCATGTTCGCCGTTCCGCCCGAATACGACGATATCGTGCTCCGCAGCCACAGTACCAACGGCGTGTGCACGGTGTGCCGGACGACTCTCACCCATGATCGGGACAGGCGGCAGGAGGACGTCGCGCTGAAGATTGTCAGCAAGAACAACAGTGCCAGGCTGAACGCGGAGGTCTGTCTACGTGCAATCCCCGCGGCGCTGGACAGTGGGTTAACATGGCTTGGCCGGCGCCTCGCCCAGCAGCTCGTGGAACGCGAAATCCGCGCTTGGCGCGCACTGAGCCACCCGAGAGTGCTCCCGCTGTACGGCCACTGCACGCTGAAGGACCACGTCGTCCTCGTCTCACCGTGGATGAAGCGCGGGAACCTGCTCGAGCACATTCGCGCTAACCCGGACGTGGATCGGCAAGAGCTTGTGTGTTACGTTGCTCGCTTCCGCGAGTTCATACCCGTGTTGACGTCCGTGACGCCTAGCTGATTCAAGCGGCGGACGGCCTCAAGTACCTGCACGACGTCAAGCGGCTGGTGCACGGGGACATCAAAGCGGTACGTACCTTCCACTGGCAGCTACTTAGCCGCACATCTCACGTCTGCTCCAGGAGAACGTGCTGATCACAGAGACGGGCGACGTCCTGCTCGCCGACTTCGGGCTGAGCACGCACGTCGAGAAGTCGGCGGACGCCCAGACTACAGCAACGGACATCCGCGGTCGCTTCACGCTGCGCTTCTGCGCGCCCGAGATGCTCGAGGACAAAGTCGCAATGAGCGTCTCGCCGTCCGGGCACCTGACTGTCGAGCGCGAGGCGCCCATCTCCTCCAGGCTACGCTCGAAGAGCCTCAAGACAGATGTCTATGCGTTCGGGATGCTGATGTTCCAGGTAACTGACCGCGCGCTCCGCATCCGTTAGGCTGCATTCTCACGCCGCGCAGACGTTCACCGGCGTGAGCCCGTGGCACGACCAAAGCGACCTGCAGGTCGTCGTGCACGTCACGAACGGCGCCCGCCCACCCATCCACGGGGAGGCCGCCGCGGTGCGCCGCGGGATGAACCGCGCGTACTGGGCCGTGTGCCAGCTATGCTGGTCTAAGAATCCGCAAGACCGGCCCACAATTGCAGAGGTATGGGAGTGGCTCGAACTTCACCGCGACGGCGGCGGGAGCCGCCTCCTCGCCTCGCCGGATCGCCTGGACGCAGAGACAGTCGCCAGCACCGGAACCGGTAACGCGTCGTGCGATGTGCCGCGGCGCAAGCAGTCGTGGATCGGGAAGATGAAGCTGCACATGGAGCTGCGCGAGGGGACGGGCCATCTGCCGTGGTACGCCACGCACGCGCGTAAGTCGTCGAAGGCCAGTTCCACCGGAAGCATGAGTACGACTTCCGAGCCCGCGTCGCCCGAGATCGTCAAAGGTATGTCATGTCAGGTGTCGGACAGCACGACTGCGTCCTGAGACAGCGCACAACAGAGCCAACAGCGGACAAGTTCGCCGCGCCCAAGAAAACGATGAAGATGGCATCGGTGGTCGTGGCCGCGGGAACGCGCCAGCTGTGGCAGGCGCTGCGCGAGCACTTCGAGCTGTACGAGGGCACGACCGACGCGGGCTACTACCCGTACCAGTGGCGGGACCTGGCCAGTCCAACCCTCGTCGACGAAGAGTCCAACGCAGGGTCCGTCACGTCGGAGCCGGAGCAGATGGCGCAGAGCCCCGGAGCTCGAGCCGACAGCACCGGCAATTCGTTTCTTGAGCTCTGAGTCTGGATAGCGATGGCTGATACCCCAGAGCGACATCTCTTCCCCGCGCCGGTACGCAGGGAGGAGATGCCGCTCGATGAGTTCGTTGGGAGCGTGCTGTTAAGCCGGCGGTTCGCGCATACTTAGATGCTGGCGAGGTTGCTTTGTAACTTGTTTGTAACATATAAAGCTGGGATGCGTTTAGCCATGAGCAACTATATATACTCAGAAAGGTGAAGTCAGGGGTAGAGTAACAGTTGTGCGGAAGAGGGTGTGAGTTCCTAGCGAGCGGCAGCGACTCGGAGCGCAAAACGTTGTCTTGCAAGCAGCAAAAGGGCCGCGCGGAAGCAAGCACTAAGTCCGACTCTCTTCCTCAGCCCCCCGGCATGCTCTATGAGAGCTCCGAGCCGCAGGCCTATATCAAAGACAGAAATTTGGCGCAATATCCGACCCGGAGTTCATAGGAATCGTCCGAAACGGGGCGGAGGTCTGATTCCCCCCAGACTCAGCCTGGGAGTGTTCCTTCAGTGCTGCCATGCCTCTGGCCCACGGTGGCGCCCACATTTGGTCTGAGGCCTCAAGTCCCAAACGTTGTAGACCTTGGGTGCATGGGAGTCGAGGCAGGTACTCTCTCGAGGGTCCCTCTCCCTCTGTGCACTAACTCTTTGCTTCCATTGTTGCGGGCAAGAGTACAGGGTTGGATTGGGGTGTCTCCTAGGGAGAGGGATACGACTTGTTTGAGGGTGGGCTGTGGGTGGTGTTCCACTTATAGGCTCTTCTTGCCTTGGGTGGTTGCCGGCTGGCTGCAACATGCCTGCACAACGAAGGTCAAGATCTTCATAGCGCTGCCAAAGTGCGCAATGCAGTCATCAAGGGGCATAAAATTGCACGGAACCTGGGCCTACTGATGATTTCAGAGAGCAAAGCTCAGTAGCATGTCATAGGAGGTGTAGAAGCTGTAATAGCCTATGTACACAACGTCTGATCTGCGGGGCCCTTCAATCTCAGGGCCCGTCCGCTCTCCACACCCGTCAAGATTTTCCCGAAAAGGATCCTATAGGAATGAAAGAAAAAGCCTTTTGCGGATCGGACCTCTCATGAGGCATGCCGAGGGCGTCTCGAACTCGCCTTCCCACCCACCCAGCCCTCTTCTTAGCGTTCCGCACTGCCATGGCTGCTCGATTACGAGTCCGCCTCACGCTCGAAGTTCCCCGTCGCCTGTCTCACCTCCGCACAGCTCACACACGTTTCCGGACCGAAAACGGGTTGCCGCTGCGCGGCACCCCTATCGACGGCGACAGAGAACCCTTCCCCACAAGTGGCGCCGAGAGAGAATCATCTCAAAGGCAATCGTTCGCATTTTGCTGTCGGCTTGCACAAGCAGAGTCCTGGCCTGAGAGCTGGCAGGACTCTTCCCGCCTCCAACAGGCAAGAAGGCCTCCGAATCACGAGGATAAATACACGGGAATAGATCTATGACCATCGCAATGGGGTCGAGCGTTGTAGTGTAAGCAGTATTAGTTCTATGGTCGACTCCCGCCTCACAGCGGCGGCAGCGTCGGCGGGTTCTCCGCGACCCTACCACCGGCATGCCCCTCCTCACTGACCCCATCCTCCTTCCCCTCCTTCTTCTCACCCGCCTCTCCCTCCTTCTTCGCGTCTCCATTCTCCACAACCGGCACCGGCGCGTCCACCGCACTCTCAGGAATCAACGCAGCCGCGACAAGCGTCTCCGCCTCAATCCCCCCTTCCTCTTCCTTGCCCACCTCCTCTTCGTCCCCGCGAATATCCTGCGCAGCAACCTTCCGCTCCCACTCGCCCGCGCCGACCCTGGCGCCCTGGTGTTGGCGCCAGAACTCGATCTCGCGCTCGCGGCGCGCGGCGCACAGCCGGACGAGCGCGGGCCAGTACGCGCTGTGCTCGTACACGAAGTCGACGTCGCCTGGCCAGCCGTCTGCTTTGAGCAGCGAGGAGCCGGGTATGAGGGATGCGTCGGGGAGGGTCGGGTTGAAGTGCAGTTTCGTGCGGGTCTGTGCGGAGGGAGCGGTGTGAGAGAGTGTATGGCAAGTGCGAGGAGAGACAGACCTTGGGGTCGACGAAGGGCAGGACGGCCTTGAAGAAGAGGTTGACGAGGAACGGGACCTTGACGATGTACGCGGCGCCGAGGCGCTCGGGGTAGTGCTCCTGCAGGATGTTGAGGACGGTGCGGGCGGTCTGGATGCTCGGGTTCTTCGCGCGGTCGGCGAAGTTGATGAGCAGCGCGAGCGACTCGACGCCGGGCCCGCACAGGTCCAGCACGCGCTCCAGCATGAACACCTTTTGTCGCCGTGCAGTGAGAACGCGTGAGACGGGGTGAGAGAGAGAGAGAGAGACGCACGGTGGCGCGGATCTGGCGCGGGGGAGTGTCGGTGTTCTGGCGCGAGGGCAGCAGGTAGAGACACGGGTGCCGGGCGGCGTCGAAGCCGAAGATGATCTGCTTGCCCGTCTCGTTCTCGACGGAGACCTGGTCCGGCGCCATCTGGCCGTCGTAGAAGCCGTACTCGCGCCGCCAGCGCAGCGTCGCCTCGAGCCGCGTGATCGCCGTGCGCTCGGCCCACTTGGACGCACGCAGGTACCGCTGTATGCACTCGTCGCTCTGTGCCCTTTCGTCAGCGCCCACACTCTCCCATTACGCGCTGCGCGCCGCGCACCAGCCAGAAACGCTCCTCGTCGTTGAGCGGCGCGCCGTCGAGCGCGTACTCGGCGCCGTCGGTCGGGACGAAGTGGGCGAGGACGGTGTCGTGCTTGGCGAGCTCGTCGCCCGCCAGCGGCGCCGGTTTGGACGCGTCGGCGGGCGCGGGCGGCGGGGCGATGGGCGTCTTGAGCATCGTCGAAGGGGTCCCCGGAGGTGAAGGGAGGGCGGAAGGCGAAGGGGCCAATGGCACGATTTCTGCAGCCGACGCCCGCGACGCGCCGCCGGGCGCTTACGGCGGTGGCGGATGACCCGGAAGTAAATTTTTCTGCCCGCTTGCTTTCGACCCCGGCTGCTTCCCGTTCGCCGTTGACGACACCTCCCGTACTGTAACGCGCTTCACGATGGCCAAGGCAGACCGCGCAGACAAGCCTGAGAAGGCGTCCAAGAAGGACAAGAAAGCCGCCGCCGTTGAGGACGACGCGCCCGTTGTGCGTTCCGCCGTCAGACGCGTCGCGTCTGCTCATCGTGTACTCGCGCAGGACAAGCCGGCCAAGAAGAGCAAAAAGGACAAGGTCGCAGAGGTACTGTCACACACGCGCACAGTTGTCGGCGGCTCACTCGTTCTCCAGGACGCGTCCGACGCTCCCGTCAAGAAGAGCAAGAAGGACAAGGCCGCTGCCGCCGTGACAGACGACGTACGCGCTCCTTCGGTGTCCACATAGACGGTTGTGCTAATGGGCCGCGCAGGAAGCCGCGCCAAAGAAGAGCAAGAAGGAAAAGCTTGCGGCTGTCACGGACGACGTTCGTTGCGCTCGCGCTTAATTCGCGTTACTTAACTTATGTCTGCTGCAGGAGGCCGCACCAGCGAAGAAGAGCAAGAAGGACAAGTCCTCTGCTCCCACAGACGATGTACGCATGCGCTGTACCGGGCTTTTGCAACTGTACTTACGCCGGGACGCGAGCAGGAAGCGTCCTCGTCCAAGAAGAGCAAGAAGGACAAGCTTGCTGCAGTCACAACAGACGATGTTTGTATCATGCATCGAATGTTTACTATTGCTAACGCAATGTACAGGAAGTGCCAACGTCCAAAAAGAGCAAGAAGGACAAGTCTGCCGCTCCCGCTGTCGCCGACGATGTGCGTACTCGACCTACTAGTTAATCATGCCAACGCTAAACGATTCCGCTTGCGCAGGAGGCTGCCTCCTCCTCGAAGAAGAGCAAGAAATCCAAAGCGGTCGAGCCGGAAGTGGTAACTGTGCGCTCACCCGACCCCGCATTGGCCCTCGCTTTACTCACGCAACCGGTCCCTGTAGGACGCAGAGTCATCGACAAAGAAGAGCAAGAAGGAACGCGCAAAGGCCGCCGACTTCCTCGACGACGCGCCCGCCGAGAAGGAGGAGGCGAAGAAAAAGAAGGCAAAGGACGTCGAGGTGCGCAGACCGTCTCGCGTTATATGTGTGAATGCCCAAACGGATGCGCAGCCCGAGGAGGACGCGCCGAAGAGCAAGAAAGCTCGGAAGTCCGATGCTGCGCCCGCGGAGGAGCCTCCCAAGAGCAAGAAGGCGCGGAAGTCTGACGCTGCGCCCGTTGAGCCAGCGGAGGTGCCGAAGAGCAAGAAGGCTAAGGCGGATGTCGCGCCTGAAGTACGTGCCTTCCCGCACCGCTCCGATGGTGGACTGGGGGCTGAACGTCGCGTGTAGCCCGCAGCGGAGGCTCCAAAGAGCAAGAAAGCACGGAAATCCGACGCTGCTCCCGTAGTCGAGGAGCCTGCCGCTGAGGTGCGCCCATGCTCGCGCCTCGCGTAGTTTCTGTGCCGTTGAGCCTGCCGCGCAGGTGGAACCCCCGAAGAACAAGAAGGCCCGAAAATCGGAAGCTGCGGTCGAGCCCGCGCCTGCGCCAGTGGAGGCCGAGCCGCCGAAGAGCAAGAAGGCCCGCAAATCCGACGCCGCTCCAGCTCCTGCGCCAGCACCAGAGGAGGCCGAGCCGCCGAAGAGCAAGAAGGCGCGCAAGTCGGACGCCATGGCCGTCGACGAACCAGAACCGATGCCCGCGAAGCCCGCGGCGTCCAAGCCGCGGAAATCCGACGCGGTGCGTGTGTGCGACCCGTCTGCTTTCGCGCGCTGACGTGACGCGTGATGTGCAGATGGCCGTGGACGAGCCGTCGCCCGAGAAGGGCAAGAAGCGGAAGCACGGCGAGGACGAGGTGCGTTTTCCCCGATCTCCCCCCGCCCGTCGCGGCTGAGAGCGCGCGCAGGCGCCTGTGCCCGTGCAGGGCAAGGACACTAAGAGGCGCAAGTCCGACGGGGCGCTGGCTTTCGGCGATGTGGCTGAGACGCCGGCGTCTGCGAAGGCGGAGAAGGCGGCACCAGACGCAAGCAAGAGCAAGCCCAAGTCCAAGGCCGCTCCGGCTCCCGCACCCGCGTCGTCGCCAGAAAAGCCGCTCGCGAGCGCCGTCAAGCCCGCCGCGAACGGCAAGCTTCTCTCCAACGGCGCCGCTGCGTCCAAAAAATCTGCTGCGCCCGCGCCCGCGCCAGCAGAAGACTCCGCCAGCGACGACGCCGAGGAGGGCCACCTGCACGGCTTCTCGACGGACGAGGACTCCTCCGACGATGACGACGATGCGGACGCCTCGCCGGACGCCCCGCCCGTGGACGTCGCGGCGCTGCCGACGGTCGCGAAGGACGACAAGCAGGTCAAGGCGCGGCTCGAGCACGCGAAGAAGGCGCACAAGGGCCCCAAGGAGGAGCGCGGTGTGATTTACTTGGGACGTATCCCGCATGGGTTCTATGAAGACGAGATGCGCAAGTACTTTGCGCAGTTTGGAGAGGTCACGCGCTTGCGGCTGAGCAGGAATAAGAAGGTGCGTCGTCCCTTTCCCCCCCGCCCCCCTCCCTCGCCCTCTCTCCTTCGCTCCATCCTTCCGCGGCTCCTCTGTTGCTTTGGAGGAGGTAGGCTCGGTCGCTGACGCTCCCTCCCGCGCAGACGGGGCGCTCGAAGCACTACGCGTTCATCGAGTTCGAGTCCGCGGCGGTGGCGCAGATCGTGCAGGAGACGATGGACAACTACCTGCTGCTGGGCCACATCCTGCAGTGCCGCCTCATCCCGCCGGAGCAGGTGCACCCGCAGCTCTGGGTCGGCGCGAACCGCAAGTGGCGCGTCGTCCCGCACGACCGCATCGCGCGCGTCAAGCACAACCGGGTGCGTCGCCGGTTTTGGGGACAAGGGTGGGGTTGGGTTGGTGCTGATGCGGCTTTGTAGAAACGCACGGAGGACGAGGTGCAGAAGAGCGAGGAGCGCTTGCTGGCGAGGCAGGAGGCCAAGAAGCGCAAGCTCGCGGAGGCGGGCATCGACTATGACTTCGATGCTGTTGCTTATGTGCGCTGTCCTGTCCTTGACGGGAGATGTGTCCGCGTGACTGACTTGGACGTTTAGAAAAAACCTGCGCTCGGGGCTTGAGGAAAGCGCTTGTGGGTTCGTGCATCATTACGACTGGATGGGTGTTGAATGAAATCGGTTTGACTTGAAAGGCCAACGTTTTGCAGACTGCAACTCGGTGAGGGTCATTCAACGGATTTCTTCGACACAAATCCGGACTGGGTGAAGCTTCGCGAATCGGTCCGTCACGTCGGCAAATGTCCGGTTCGCTGATACGCACCGGTTCTGTGTTACGATTCTGCATCGTCTGTTACTATTAGCAGATAGTACACCCATGCCCAATGCTTGTTCTTCTGCGTGCTGCGTTCTGCGTGCCGCATGCCGTCGGCTAGAGCTGCCGTATTGTTCCGGAATGACATAAATACGGGCGTGTTGTTTGTTTACCTCGGATTGTTTTCTTTTTTTGCTCCTGCTTTCGCCCCGCCACAATGAGCTCGACGACGCACCCGGTGTTCGCGTACCTCGATGTCAGGCAAGGGCTGCGCAGCGCTGAACAGAAGGAGTCGTCTTGGGAGGTGCTGCCGGTCAAGGGCGACACGCAGTTGGTGGACAAGTTGTCCGCGGAGCTGTCCGCCCTGCGCCAGAAGGAGGCACACGCCCAGGACTGCCACGGCAACCTCCGCGACGCGAAGATTCTCAGCGTCGGGACAGGCGAGAGCCTCGGCACCGTCGGCAAACCGGACGTCGACGCCCTGCGCGCGCTGGCGAAGCCGACGACGGCTGGCGACGGCGCTTTTGAGGTGCCCGGCTCCCAGCTCACGTTCGACGAGTTGGGCAGGAAGATACTCAAGGAATGCGCCGAAGACGTCGGCGGTAACCTGTTCCCAGAACGCCCGATCAAGCTCGTGTTGGACAGGATGGTGCTGTACGAGCCTGGCGTGCAGTATGCACCACACCGCGAGGTTCCGCGCGCGGAAAATCACCGTGGAACGCTTCTCATGGGATGCGGCCCTGAATACGAAGACAAGGAGGGCACTCTCAAGCTGTACCACCCGGGCGAGCCGCTCGACGGTACAGCCTGGCCGCTCGGCGACGCCGACTGGGTCGCGTTTACTACGCGACTGGAGCACTCGATGACTTTCACGAAGTCTCCTGCGCATATCGTCCTCCACTTCGACATTTACATCGAAGACGAGAGTGTCGAGCGGGCGAACACGGTCGCGTGTGTCCCGCCACGTAACGAAGCAGCGCATGACGACGGCGACGACGACGACGGTGCCATGTTCCTCCGTCTCCCTGACATTCTCCCATGGGAGTCCACCGAGGACGCCTATGCCGTTCCACCCAGGCCGGCAGCGCCAACGCGCATTGCGTCCGAGGAGTCTCTTTCCAAGATCGTGCGGAACCTTGTCGGCCTCGTGCGCCCGCCTCCCGCCACGCAAGCGCCGCGTGATGACGCTGGCGAGGCCGTACCCAAGAAGCCTCGGACCGGGACCGGGCCTAAGCGATCGCGCACCGTGGCATTCTTGCTGCATCACCTCTACCGCGACCAGATTCTTACGCCGGACAGCCTTCGGGGTGTCGACCGCGCTCTGTACGACGCACTCCGGACTTCAGAGCCCGAGAGCAGCATGAAAATCGACCTTCATCCTGTCTACGTCACAGCAGAGGCCCAGGAGGAGTCCCCCTGGTCCCCAAGCGACGAGGAACAGTGGAAGACGCATATCGGGCTCGCAGCATCGCAGGATGCAACGCCCGGGGTCATGGCCGCCATTCCCGCGCCAGTTCTCTGGGTGCGCCGTGAGCATACCGAGGCCGCTATGGTTGACTACCAGATCCCACTCAGTCATCGCTGCGATCACGTGCTGAACAAGTACACCTGGTTTGCAGGAGCCATGTTCATCTATTTTGCTTGAAGTTATGATCGCCGTGGAGTTGAACAATATAGACATCGGTTGGACCATGCTGCGCAATACTGTAATGTGCTCGTGGAATGGTTACCTTGTTCTCATAATCATGACCAACGAGACGAGTTCTGCTCCTCCGCGGACGCCCGTGACTGACACAGCCTGCACTGCAAATATGGATGGCCGGACCGGTAATCAACCATGAGAGCGATCATGCTGACGCAATCGGGTCCAACCTTGTCCACAGTCACACGCGGAGACGAATCCGCACACGACGCCGGCGTCTTGTCGTGTTGCTTGGTTCTCCCACATCCCGCGCGGTCGGCCGGCTGGCCTAGCGCGCGTGCGGGGGATGACAGACCGCTGCGGCCACTTGGTCATCAGCCGCCATGGCCTGGGGTGATCTATGATCACCGAGTCGCGATAAAAGGGCCGACGGCGTCCTCGTCGACTGCAATCATCAACGACCCATCTACATGTCTATCTCCAAGGCGCTGTTCAAGCCTCTCCGCGTAGGCGCGAGCCAGCTGAAGCACCGCGTCGTAATGGCGCCCATGACGCGCTACCGCGCGCACGACGACCATACGCCGTCGGACATCATGGTCGAGTACTATGCCCAGCGCGCGTCCGTGCCCGGAACGCTGCTCGTCACGGAGGCGACGCTCATCGACCCGCGCGCCGGGAGCTACGCGAATGTACCTGGTAAGTAGCTTCGTCTGTTGCACGATCTGCGGCCTGTACCTACCTCATACCCGGTCCAGGGATTTACAACGAGGCACAGGTCGCTGCTTGGAAGAAGGTATGAGTATTGCGCGGCTGCCGGTCATGTTTCGCTAACATACGGGTAGATCGTGGATGTTGTACACGCAAGGGGGTCCTTCATCTATCTTCAGCTCTGGGCGCTCGGCCGTGTTGCAAACGAGAAGCAACTGAAGTTGGAGGTTCCTGACGCCGATGTGGTCTCGGCCGGCGACATCCGCGTTGACGAGAACCATGCAATCCCTCGTCCCTTGACGGTCAAGGAGATCGACGACTACGTTTCCTGGTTCGCTCGTGCTGCGAAATACGCCGTAGAGGGTGCAGGATTCGACGGTGTGGAGCTGCATGGCGCCAATGGTATGTCCTCTCTCAACTTGTGCACTTCGTTGTCCTCATACGTCCGTTACAGGCTACTTGCTTGATCAATTCATTCAAGACGTGACGAACAAGCGCACTGATGAGTACGGTGGAAGCATCGAAAACCGAATCCGCTTCCCCGTGCGCGCAGTCGACGCCGTTGCTGCAGCTGTGGGCTCCGAGCGCACGGCCATCCGCCTCAACCCCTGGGGGCGCTTCCAGGGTATGCGCGAGGCGGACCCCATCCCGACGTTCTCGGCGATTCTGAGGGAGCTGAAGAAGCGCGAGCTGTCGTACGTCCACGTCGTCGAGTCGCGCGTCGACTTCGGCGGCCTCCCGAGCGACAACCTACTCTGGGCGCGCGAGATCTGGAAGCCGCAGCCAATTGTCCTCGCGAGTGGGTTTGGCCCAGAGAACGCGCTTGCGACGGCACAGCAGGCAGAGGAGAATGGAGAGCAGGTTCTTGTGGCCATCGGACGGCACTTCATCTCGAACGTACGCCCACATCACTCCCCATACCAGATACATCGCTGACCTGGTTTTGTCTAGCCCGATCTTCCTGCTCGGATACGAGATAACATTGCATTGACTCCGTATGATCGTGACACGTTCTATGCTGCGAAGACGCCGAAGGGATACATCGACTACCTCCCTGCTGCTACTGCTCAGGAGACCGAGGTTCGGTGAACTCTCGCCGTGTCCTTGAATTATTTGTAATCCAGCGTCGAACATTGTCATCCATCGTATACAATGCCTCTTTCGTAATAAGTTGTTCTTCTTCCATGCTAATGCCTTCAAGTGGGGTACGAGACTTCGTGTGATATACCAGGCTCTTCGCGTCCCCCTTGGGAGGTTCAGTCTGTGTTTGCTACTGATTATTTGATTATATATCCAGCAAAACATGATGCTCTGGGACATACGTTTGTAGGTACATGCCTTCCTTGTCTCCGCGAAGTGTTCCATGCACCATTTGAAAGTCAGATAATCCTCCGATACGGCACGTGACCAGTCTTGAAAGGTCAACTTCCCTGGTAACTTCGGATCCCCATCATCAATCTTCGAGTCATGCTGGTGATTGGATTCACAGGGGCTTGGTTGGGAATCCCGGTCCAGACGATTCTCCGCCCCTAATTGTATTTCCAGAGTCCTTTTTGCAGCTGACTAATACTCCCGGCTCCGTCCCGGCCCCGCTTGTTCATCTCGACCGCAACCACGATAAACTTGGCTCGTATGCCGCGTCTAATCGGTCTGCTTACTGATCCTCTTTGGGGAGTCAACGTGTACCTAAGACCGCTACAATGGTCGATCACGGCGTTGTAGAATGTCTGCGAAGGCTGGAGAGCCTGCGGCAAGTCAGGTCGCGCAATCCTTTGCCATGCCGGCTGACCGAGCACCCGTGCAGCGTGCGCGCTCAATGCGCTTGGTAATCATCGCATCAAGTTATCAACTCTGATATGCGCCCTCATTGCGCTGCGCTGGGATACGATAAAAGGCGGCCTGGTCGACGCGCTTTCCGGCCACTCATCAACCCCTGCGACGACTTCCCACACCGCGATGTCTGTCTCCCAAGCCCTCTTCAAGCCTCTTCGCGTCGGCGCCAGCCAGCTCAAGCATCGCGTTGCGATGGCCCCCATGACACGTTATCGCGCCGACGACAACCACGTCCCCCTCGACCTTGTCATCGAGTACTACCGCCAACGCGCGTCTGTCCCTGGGACGCTCCTGATAACAGAGGCGACGCTCATCGACCCGCGTGCTGGCAGTTACGCCAACGTCCCAGGTGGGCTCGTTGTCGCGCTGTGCCGCGTCTTATCTGACGACCTTCCTTTACAGGCATCTGGAACGATGATCAGGTCGCTGCCTGGAAAAAGGTACGCGTCTCTCGCTTCAGCGCCAGGCGTCTTGCTCACAGGACGCCCAGATTGTCGATGTCGTTCACGAGAAGGGCTCCTTCATCTACCTCCAGCTGTGGGCGCTCGGACGCACCGCGAATGAGAAGCAGCTCAAATCCGAGATACCGGACGCGGACATCGTTTCTGCAAGCGACATCCGCTTGGACGACGAGCACGCCGTACCGCGGCCGCTGACCGTCAAGGAAATTGACGACTATGTCTCCTGGTTCGCGCGCGCCGCTAAGAACGCTGTAGAGGGCGCCGGCTTCGATGGTGTGGAACTCCACGGCGCAAACGGTGTGTTTTCAAATGATAACCATGCCTTACCCACAAGCTGACGCATAAACCATAGGTTACCTCCTCGACCAGTTCATCCAGGACGTCACCAACAAGCGCACAGACGACTACGGTGGCAGCATCGAGAACCGCATCCGCTTCCCGCTGCGTGCCGTGGACGCCGTCGTAGCGGCCGTCGGTGCCGAGCGCACTGCGATCCGCCTGAGCCCATGGGGCCGCTTCCAGGGCATGCGCGAGGCCAACCCGATTCCGACGTTCTCCAAGGTCCTCGAGGAACTCAAGAAGCGCGAGCTCGCGTTCGTGCACCTCGTCGAGTCGCGCCTCGACTGGGGCGGCGACGCGTCGGACAACCTCGACTGGGCACGCAAGATCTGGGCCCCGCGGCCGCTCGTCCTCGCGTGCGGGTACACTGCGGAGAGCGCCATCGAGACGGCACAGAAGGCGGAGGAGAACGGACAGCAGGTTCTCATTGCCTTCGGCCGCGACTTCATCTCCAACGTGCGCTCCCCTTTCCCACCGGTCGAGCTGGCAACTGAGCTTACTCCTTTACATAGCCGGACCTGCCCAGCCGCATCCAGCGCAAGATTCCGTTCACGCCGTACGACCGCGACTCATTCTACACCCCAAAAGACCCCAAGGGATACACTGACTACCTGGCGTCGTCCGTTCCCGGCGAGGAGGTCGTTGTTGTTGCATGAATGAATCTCTAGAGACTAGATGTAACTTTATGATCTCTATCCGGTATATCTTTCTACATAATAGAGCACAGCATCAATGGTCCCTTGCCATTTCGGAGATTATAGTAAACCTACCGTGGTAGTACCTCGGAACTTGGTCTTGTGATCACCACCAAAAAGGTTGGACCTCGCGGCCAGCATCGGTGTATCCCGTCGGACTCGAACTTCTGGCTTCCACTTGAAGCCGCGTCACCCTCTGCTGTCCTCCAAGCGATCTCCTAGATCGGGCGCGGCAACGTCTACCCCTCTCCTATGGTCTTCAACGCTCATATTGCGTTGCTGGCTTCAGTCCCACGTCCTGCGTGCTCTCTGCAGCGAGTGCGTTCCGCCGAGTCGCATTGGGCTCTCGTCTGTATCCAGCGCCTCAGCTCTGCCCCATTTCTGGCGGTGAACATATTCCAGGTCATTTGCTGAGGGCTATACCATAAATTCTTGCGATGCCGGTAGTTTATTCTCGTCGTCGCGGCTGGCTTTCACCGTGTCTGCTTCGGCTTTGAACGTTTGAACGCGTAACTGCCGATGAGCGCCATTTGCGATCCAGAGTCTTGTCTAACCACCCGCTACGTATGACCTGGTCTGAGCGTATCATACGGCCTTTGGGCGCCGCACAAGCAGGCCAATCCTGTCGGTGCTACAACAATTGTATTATCGCGCTGCCTCGATAAGGCAGGCACCGTATACTGCGTGCATCCGTGCTTTGTAACGCGACGCTGGGCCAATCTTACCACCCGTGCAAAGCCGGTGTCGCTGCCTCGATGTGGAAGGCCCCGGATAGTGCGTGCTTTCGTGCTTTGTAATGCGCTGTTTGCGTACGTGTTCAGCTGTGCCTCATGCACGCGGTTTGGCATTCGGATCCCTAATCAGGGCACTCCGAAGCACGCAGGATCTCATGATCTGGCATCTCGACTTAGTCGGAAAGCTGTCTTTCGGGCTTCGATGGGCTTCTGAACAGGGAGCGCGCGTTCTCCGCGACGGCGTGCTTCGTCAGCCATTTTCGCGATATGCAAGGCTAACGTGCTCGCAGAGGGCCTGAGACAGGATAAAAGGCGACGATTCTCGATCTTGACGGGGCATCTCATACTCCACAAATCTCTCTCATTGACCGCATGTCTGCGACCGCTAATTCTGCGCTCTTCAAGCCTCTCCGCGTCGGCGCCAGCCAGCTCGGACATCGCGTCGTCATGGCCCCCATGACCCGCTATCGTGCGGGAGACGACCACGTCCCTCTGGACATCATGGTCGAGTATTACGCACAACGCGCCTCTGTCCCAGGAACGCTCCTCGTCACCGAAGCTACCATCATCGACGCTCGCGCCGGCAGTTACGCCAACGCCCCAGGTGAGTTCTACCTTCCTCACTTCGTCCCAGGCATCTTGCTGAGCATTTTCATGAGGTATCTACACCGACGACCAGGTCGCAGCTTGGAAGAAGGTATGCACGACCGGCCGAACCTGCCCGTGGCTAACTCTGCGCAATGATCAGATCGTCAAAGCCGTACACGCAAAGGGATCTTTCATCTATCTCCAACTCTGGGCCCTCGGGCGCGTCGCGAACGAGAAAAAGCTCAAATCCGAAGTGCCCGACGCGGACGTCGTCTCGGCCAGCGACATCCGCGTTGACGACGAGCATGCCCTCCCTCGCCCGTTGACGGTGCAGGAAATCGACGACTACGTGTCTTGGTTTGCTCGCGCCGCCAAGTACGCCGTTGAGGGCGCCGGGTTCGACGGCGTCGAGCTGCATGGTGCTACTGGTGCGAACCAGACTCTAATCATGTCGGAAGCCGCAGTGCTCACGTTTCGTACAGGCTACCTCATCGACCAGTTCATCCAGAACGTCTCCAACAAGAGGACCGATGAATACGGCGGTAGCATCGCTAACCGCATCTGCTTCCCTCTGCGTGCGATCGACGCCGTCGTCGCGACCGTCGGCGCCGAGCGCACGGCCATCCGCCTCAGCCCATGGAACCTCTTTCAGGGCATGCGCGAGAAGAATCCCATCGCGACCTTCTCGGCGCTCCTCGAGGAGCTCGCGAAACGCAAGCTCGCATACGTGCACCTCATCGAGTCCCGTGTCGACTGGATCGGCGGCGGCGACCCCACGGACGATTTGCTCTGGGCCCGCAAGATCCTGAAGCCTCAGCCGCTCATTCTCTCCTGCGGATTCACCCCGATCACCGCCGTTGAAACCGCTCAGGATGCGGAGGAAAATGGCGAGCAGGTTCTGATCGCCTTTGGGCGTAACTTTGTCTCAAACGTGAGACTCTCCCCAGTATTAGTCCACTGCCTTCGACTGACTTTTTGACCAGCCCGACCTACCTAAGCGCGTCCAGCTCAACATACCACTGGCTCCATACGAGCGTGATACCTTCTTTACACCGAAGGCGACAAAGGGGTATACAGACTACCCCTTCGCGTCCGAGGTCGAAGTGCCTACCTAAAGTGTCCAAGTCCTCGTTCCCCCGTCCTCCTTACCCAATATGTACATTGTGCCCGCCCCGCGAACTTCTCATCGGTTCATTCCGTTGGTCATTGCTACGCATTAATAATAATCGTCCGAGCAGCATGCTGTCCAGCACTCGTCAAATGGTCCCGCACCGAATACCTTCATGATAACCCTCACCTCGCTAACGAGTTCAAGGAACACTGTGCCGCCCCTTCGCGTCGGAGGAACATCCGGTGATCGTGCGCTGGTCGTCGTTTTCTAGAGCCCCCAGGGTGTAAGTAGAAGGTATTTGCTGTGCCCACAGAGGTCATGAGTGCAGCATGTAAACTTGGACATGTACAGTTGGACCCTGGCGTGAGCACGGTCCGGTGCAGCGGCGGTCCGACGGCTCGGCGCTCGCGATGTCTTCCCTTTCCCATGACCGCCACGTCGAACCGCTACATGAACGCCTTGCCAATCCCCACAGTGCTCCACAAGCCTCCAAGCCGTCTCGTAGTAGTTAGCTCAGGGTGATGCTCCCAAAACCGGGCCTCCTAGTCGCGCTCCTAGCCGTTTGCGTCTCTGCGTTCGTCGCGCCGCGCACGCGTAACGACGGCATCCACCTTGCGCTTGGTCCCGCATGCGGCCCTGCCAATGGAGCACCCGCGGACGTCAACGTTGGCCTGCGCCCGCTGCGCAACTACAAGACGATCGTGTCGTTTGGTGTATGTCCGTCCTTGTGTGCAGGCAGTCCGCGGGGACGCGTGCGCTGATCGCGCCGGCGCCACCTAGGATTCATATACTGCAGGGGGAAATGCAGACGGGGGCCCGCTGCTGCCGCCCGTGCTGGAGGGAACGGACGCCAGGGCCGGCGGGCGCACGACGAACGGGCGCGTGTGGAACGAGAATATCGCGCGCGACACCGGCGCGCTGTACATGGACTACGCCGTACGTCTCACCCTCTCATTCGCCCTGAATAACTAAGATGGGGTGCCAATAGATTGGTGGAGCAGTGACGGACGCACGCCTGTGGCCGAGCAAGGGCAACGCGTCCGATTTCGTGCACCAGGCCGCGCTCTTCCTCTCGCAGAACCACACGCTCGCGCCGGAGACGACGCTGTACACCGTCTTCTTCGGCATCAACGACATCTCTGCGAGCACGAACGACGGGCCGACGAATGCGTTACCCGCGGCCCATGTTATTCTCGAGCAAATCGAATTGCTCATGGCGCCGCCGACAAACGCGCGCAGCTTCCTCGTCGCTGACGACTACGGGCGCGGAGCGGTCTTGCCCGCGGGCGAGGCGTACAAGGGCGCCATCTTCAAGGGCCTACGCGCGCTTAAGGAGAAAGCGGGCAGCGAGGGGTTTCGGTACGCGTTTGTGGACTTCAAGTCGATCTGGAACGGTGTGCTCGCGGACCCCGGGTTCCGGGCGTTTGGGTTCTCCAGCCCCGATGCCTGCCTCGTCACTACCACTTCCACCATCGGCGCGTGCAGCGACCCGGATCACTACTTCTACTGGATTCCCGGGTGAGTGGAACGCGAGGGTAGTCCCCTGGAGAGGAGAAGTTGGTGCTGATGTCGTCGAATGCGGGACAGGCATCCCTCCAAGCAGACGCATCGCATCATGGCAGATTACACGGAACTTGTGCTCTCACAGTGCTGAAAGACAATTACACGCGTGTTCGTTACATGGTTAGCAGAAATCCTCATTCCATCCATGTGGAAGGTCTATCCAAACCGACGAATGATACCATGTACATCGAATCGGACTGCGACCATTGAAGCTATTCCTCGGGAAAAGTTTCTCCGTAATACACTGCGAGTTATAAGATTGAATGAGAACCAAGTCGGGAGACCTACAGTAAATACACGATGGCCATGTGCGTTTCTGCTAAGGTCGCCGCGAGCAGCATTCATCTCGTCGCTTCTCGTTGCCTCTCGGGGATCAGACTATTTGCCTCACGATGAATCCTACTAAGAAGGAGCACTGTGGCGCAGCCAGACACAATGCAGAGATTCGGGATGATCCCAATGAAATCTGCGAGCTGAGCATCAGCATCTATGCTGGCATGTGTGCGCAAAGCAGATCGCACCGATGAGGCACCCTGATCAGACGGTGGTCAGCATGACAAAAGGGTGCTTGATGGGGAACATACCGAATGGCGGGTCGCCGGGCATGACACTCCGGACGGATGGGAGGGCGAAGAGACCCGCGAAGGGCAGCGCAATGCTGTCGAGGCCGTCTGGAAGCTGTCTCCGCCCCATGGTGTAAACCAGCGTCATGTACAGAATCGCAAGCGTGACAAGCCCTGTGCGGTGCAAAATTGTCAAGCGGAGACCCGGGCCTTGGAGGAACAGGAGAACGGACAATTGAATGCGAGGATGAGAATCGCGGACGCCTTGATGACATGGTTCCGTCGCAAGGTAATGCGCGCTGCCAACTTGGCTGCATGGCTTCTGTCCGGTCCGAACTTGTCGAGATACGTGTAGTTGAACGACGCGATCCACTGCGTCTGCAGCTTGTTGAAGATGTCGGCGCCTATGATCGGCAGCGTTCCGCTCAGGTCGCCTGTCGTGGCCGCGAAGAGGATTTGTACTCGATACCTGCGGCAGAGGTGAGCCGACGACGGGGAGAATGAGGGCCTACACGCACCAGTCAAACGGGTAGAGGGAGTCCGTCTCGAGCCCATTCAGGTTGAGCTCGCCGGATCGAGGTTCGTAGCCCACGTCGAGTTCGATGTACTGTTCCCAGCCCTTGCGTTTGAGGTCTGCCTGCGCCTGCTGGTATTCTAACACAGAGTTACTTTCGTTGAAGCCGCCGATGCCTAGAGCGCCCCTAGAACAAACAAATGGTCTGTCAGGAGCTGAGAAGATAATAAGAGAATCATCAACCCGCACTCATTGATGAAAAACCATGCGTCTTCTCGAAGCGGAAGGCAGTTCTTGGGATCGGGACCCGAGCATTTGTATGGGATCCAGCGGAGGGCTGTAGTGAAGTGTCAGCCCGCCAGAGGCTCTCCGGTCATATAGGTGCTGCAGGAACTCACAGAGCGTCTTCTCGCCTAGGTCCCATTTCCGGATGCCGCCATAGAGGAAGATCTAAGCAACGTGGTTATATTAGTACCGCGAGACTGCAGTGTCGACTGATGTTGAGTACTCCATTCTGCCTCGGCGGCGCACCTCCCACACCGAGAATCTCAGGAGGACCATGATCTCCCCACTTGACCTGGTTCGGTG
The DNA here is from genome assembly GCA_030578095.1 of Auricularia cornea. Lineage (NCBI taxonomy): Eukaryota > Fungi > Basidiomycota > Agaricomycetes > Auriculariales > Auriculariaceae > Auricularia > Auricularia cornea. Next base: position 1,658,674 of record JARLTE010000004.1, read on the forward strand.
TGGCATTGGTTAGCCGACGCGCCACGTCGTGTGAAACGACGGACCAGCACAACATGCCCAAACGCGAGGGTGAACGCAAGAACACATCCTGCGATGAGCGCAAGAAGCACCACTCGCCCCACGCGTGTGCGGAACCATCTTGCGAGGTCGGCGGCGGCAGGGAACACGCGCAGACGCTGCGTCTTGCGGGCACCTTCCTCCAGATCCGTGGGCTCCTCGCTGATTTCGATGGGCGTGACAGTGCGCGCTTTGTCGTTAAGCTCGTTACCCACTGGCCGCAGAGACGTGAGGGCGTTAATATCGTCGCCGTAGGAGTAGGTGTAGGCGTGCGGAGGCCGCGCACGCGCCGCGCCTGCGGGAGGGGTGGCAGTTGAAGACATCGCCGGGCGGGGAGGTCCGGCATGAACACGGCAGGGCTTGGAATATATGGGCGAAGTGAATGCCCATCATGCTCTGGTGCGAAGCATCCCGCGTAGGCACGCCGCTTGTGGCGGAGCGGATAGGATGAAATGATCCCGCGATCGATGCCTTGCAGACCGGAATACCGACTTGCGTTTCTGGAGAGAATTCATCTACGCAGCGTAGGCCAAGGTGTCGCCATCGTCAGACCCAGATTTTATGCTGCTGGAGAAAGCCAGAGTATGTTTTCCGCAGGATCTTCGTCCAACCTTCACGGCGCATTTGGGTTGGTATGTTTGAGCACGCTGTCACCGTGGTGATGTGGCCCCTATGTCCGGACAGGCATGGCCGTACCAAGACAAATCGCGAGCAGCTTTGCGCAGTTCCTGACCGATAGCTACTGCAATTCTCGCCTGTGCCAAGAGCGGATCAGAGTGCCTGGACACAGGACAGAGAGCGGAAGTAAGTAAGGGCTTCGGCTACCCGCGCCCCATACGAGTCCGCCACAGACTGAACCAATGGCATAGTGTGATGGCGGATATCTGACGAATATTTGAGCGAAGGCTCAACCAAAGTCTGCCCGGAAGACAGGGTGAAATTTGAGAGGACAAGATGCGGAAACAACCGACAAGCGCCGGCCACCGTCTATCGAGCCTCAAGCATGTCTTCAGCTCTGTCGCCGCGCACTCCAAATCGAGCTGCGTCTCCGCTTGCGCCTCCGTCGCCAACACCGGAACGCTCGCCAGGCCCGTCTACCACGACGTTCGCTGCATCCGGTGCCCCATTGAAGTCTCCAACGCTCGGTCCGTCAGCACCAGGTGTTGGAGGCAGGGCAACGCCCAAAGGGCGGGCACGTGACCTGCTCCGCAAGCATTATGGACTAGGTTTACCTGGCCCGCCAGCGCCTGTCCCTGGGCGAACGAATGACCCTATGGACATGGGTACGCAGTCTGTTCCAACCGTGAGCCCACTGCTCACTACGGCACTCGTAGATTCTGCTGCCTTTGACGCAAAGACATATTACGAGCAGCTCATCACCACAAGCCCGCTTATTGCTCTCATGAAGCGCGAGAATGAGCTTCTGAGCGGTCAGTAGCTTGTTTACTGGCTTCCAGTCGCTCATGTGCCGCAGAAATCCGACAGTTGGACAGCGAACGGCAGTCGCTCGTCTACAACCACCACCACGAGCTCATAGCAGCGAGCGATACCATTGGCGCCATGCGTGTGCGGGCGGAAAGCCTGGACGCGGACCTCGACAAGCTTCGCAGCGCGTTCGATGACATCTCAAGACTCAGCGCGGAATGCACGCCGGAGGCCGCCCTGCCCTCCGCCGTGGGCAAGGGTTTCGTGCACACGAAAGAGCTGCCAGTCCCCCCACCGACATCGGGCGAAGAGGACTCGCGGAGATAAGCCCGAATACTCCCTTCTCCTTGCTTTAATTCCTCGTGCGCCAACTCTTTACCCATTTGTTACTTTGTGCTAAGCTATTATTAAGCGCAGCCGTGTACACTGTACAATACCAAGCATCCTACTTTTAGATCGCACATTTCGTCGAGCCGGAACGCTATTCCTGTAGCATGCGTTTAGCCGACGAAGACTCCTGCATACTGCCGCCAGTACCGCGGGTCAAGGGAGCGCTACGCTAGTCAGCAACCACCCATATCATGAGTGCGCTGTGCGCACTTCCATTTCCCACCCAAAGCACGGTGCATTCCCATTTCGACGACCTTGCCTCGTGACTTCAAGCTCGGACATCCCCCCGCTTGGTCGTGTGCGGCGGCAAGAACTCCTGCGCTACGAGTACATCCTCCCCGCCGCGCTTCTTTTCGCGTCCGCCCACGAACTGAGCCCCATTCGCCCGCACCTCCGGGACCCTGCGCGCGCGATCGCGAACCCCAGCCGGCTGCGCTACGAACTACGAGTGAAGTAGGCAGCTTTTACCCAAGATGTCAGCTGGCTGTGATCAGTCCCGCGCGAACCGCCACAGCAGAGCGCGCGCCGGGCGTTCTCAGCCACCGTCCCCCAACGGCTGGCGGTGTAGCGGCAGGGTCCACGCGGGTGCTTTGCGCGGGCGGACAGATGCGTGTCTGTGCGATAGCCAAAGTGTCTGTGTATGCGTGTGCGTGTGTATGCATACCGGGCCCGACGCTGTGTATACGCAACGCGGGGGCTGAGGCTGAAGTGAAAAGAGGTGCGCAGTGCGAGGCGCACGACCAGAATGGGATACATACAGTGCGAAGGAGCCGTGCTGCAGGTGCCGCCCGTCAGCGAATGCGGACGACCGGGGTGCAGCAAACATGTCATTGTCTTTGTCGATGCGTTGAAGTAGTGGCATTCCGCGCCATCCCTTCCCCGCACACGTATCCCACCGTCGCGAAGCGAAGCGCTGTCGCCGGCACCCCGCGTCCTCCGGCGCGCACAAAGTCCAGCGTCGGGTCTTGCAGCAAAGGCAGAGAAGTACATACATGTGCAGAAGACCGGAAGGTCGAGCGGTGCGAGAGGTGAAGGATGCGTCGCGTGGGTGCATTAGGCGATCCGACACCGCCAGCGCCAGCAGTCGAAGCGAAGCAAGGCGAAGCATCAAGCAAGACGGGTCGGGTGAAGAGACAGAGAGGACCCTGGCACCGCCCTGCCACTGCACGCGAACCAAGACGCGCAGGCTCTCGGGCGCACATGGCGGCGCGAAGCACGCGCTTGTCTGACAATGACATGGCAGCGCGTCGCGCGACGCGAGGAGAATCCGTGCTTCGTGACGCGACTAGAAGTACTCATGCTTGGGCCTTGGAAACGGCGCGTCTGAGGACCACGCTGCCGCTCGAATGAAGCCAGGTAATGGTGGCGTCAGGAGCTATGTATACTTGGAAGCGCGTTGTGGCGCGGGGCATGGAGCGGCGAAGGTGGTGGACGATCGTCAGTGTGGTGTCGACGTCGTAGATGCAGACGCGCTATACCAAACGTTGCAGTTGCAGACGCGCTATAATACCAAGCGGCGCGCACCATGACGACGAGGGTGCGAGTACGCCGTGTGTATGCCATTCAATCTGGCCAGCCTTTGGCGCGTCGAGGAGAGAACGAGGGGGGCTGGAACGATGATGCGCGCATGACGGCGGCTGGCTAGCGCATATGAATAGGCGAGTGCCCGAGCCCGGGGCCGGGGCCGGGGACAGGTTGGGTGGAGAGCCGGAGGCGAGACGTGCGACGGTTCAGATCGAGACGACACGGGAGGCGCGCACGGGTGTCGGCCGGGAGGAGCAGCGTGCATCTCCATAATGAGACTGAGACGGGGAGCGCCGGAGTCTGGAGTATGGACGGGAGCCCTAATCAGGACGGAGCGGCGGCCGCGGGACAGTCAGATGCACTGTGCGGGGCGAGGCCCGGAGGCGCGAGCGCGTCTCCCTCTCAGTGACTCTGCCTCCGAGCATGTATCCCGGCGCGCAAGTGAAGCACGTCTGAAGCATGTCCCGGCGCTCAACTGAAGAAAGCACTGAGTCGAGTCGCGGTCCAGGCACGGTGTCCGTTGGGGAGTGGGGCTGCGAGACAAAGAAGAAACCCGGACGCCGTTTCAAAGAGTCGTACAGTAACAATGGCATTGAGGTTGACGCGAGGCAATGACGAGTGACAGCTCAGATCCCAGGGAACAAGCACTTCCGCGCGCAGGGGGTGTAGATCGAGGGGAATAGGCGTGCGCGCTTGGGAAGGCCTAGGACAAAGACGCGGAGAGCGAGCCGAGACCCGCGTTGTAATCACCCTCCAGTATGCAGTGCACCGCGGAGGGACTCAGGACTGCCTTTGTCTCAGCTCTTGGGCGGTTACGGCACGCGCGCGCGGGCGTAACGGCATGAGGAGGGGCGGGACGGTAGCCAAGCGCGCTAGTGCCGGCCGGCGGGGCAGGCTCGGAGTAATCGCGCACGTTCCGAGGCAAGCTTCAGCCCGAACTCGAATGCGCACGCGGGTCCCGGGTCCGCGGGATCGACAACGCGTCCTTTGTGCGCCAGAGAAATGAAAGACGGGTCAATCCAGGTTTAAGTAACTCGCGGCGTGCTGATGATCGATGGCGGAGGCGGCGAATGGGCGAATTGCAGGAGGACGGATGGATGGGGCTGCGCCGAGGATGCGGTCATGTTGGGGAGGAGGAAGGGAGCAGGCTGTTGATGGCATGCCGGCGTGGCACGACCCTGAGAGTCCTTGGGAGAACCCGGGTGGCGGAGGGTGGGCGGGAGCTGATGTCGCTATGCTTCTTGGTGGGTGTCGGAGGACGGTGAGAGGTGGGGAATGTGTGTACGGTATATGTGGCTATCTGCAGGGCCTGAGTGGGGCGCGGTGGAGCACTGGAGTGGATGGTGGAGGGGATTGCAGAGGCTAATATATGCACGCGTCCACGATTATAGTGTAAATTGGGACAAGCGTCGGTGCGGGCCTGGGACGGTGAGGACGCGGCTGATATATAGGCTGTGGCAGGCAGGGTAGTTCGCTGAACACAGCGACGTCGAAGCTGCGGCAGCATTGAGGCCGGCGTCATGGGTGCTGGAGGGAAGCAGTCTGCGTGCGACGTCATGGGTCTGCGGAAGTTCGACTTGTTGCGGATCGGTCGGTCGGGAAGCGGTTTACGGCGATTGCGGCGATACGTTCCGGGGTTGCTATGACGCGGTTTGGCTTAAAACCCCGGCGGGCATTTAGGCTGTCCCCCAACCTCTGCCCCCCCCCACCCAGCTCCTGCCTCTTGCCTGCCTCCTGCCCGCCGCCGCCGCCACCGTCCGCGATGTGCTGGAATCTGATCATCTACGCGTGCGGCCACTCGCACAAGAGCTACTCGCTCGTCTGCAAGTGCCCCAAGCGCAAAGACGACCTCACAACGACCATCCTCTGCCGCCCCGCCTGCCCCGGCCCCACGCCCGCAGAGCGCGCAGCCGCCTCGACCATCTCCGCCGTGTCCTAGCCCGCCGCCGCCCGCCCCGGTGAGCCCCCTTTGTCCGCGGGCCCGCGCGCGGCGCTGACCGACGGGCAGTGCGACCCCTGCCGAGCGCAGCGAGCGGAGGCCCCCTCACCCGTCCCCCTCGGCCCCGCCGCCGCCCGCGCCGGTCGGCACGATACCCCCGTGCGCGCCGCCGCCGCCCCAGCCTGCGCCCCGTCGCTAGCGGGCGCCGCTGACGTCACTGTGTCTCTCGTCCCCGTCTCTTCGTCTCGTGCTGTCTATTTGCTGCATTTCCCGGCCATCATTGTATTATGGATCATCGCCGCCCCCATGCATGTATGATACTCTCATAGACTACATCCGCCGCACTCAGTACACTACCTTCCCCCTCTAGTAGATCCAATTCCATTCGCCTTATCAGCCTGCACTGCTCCCGCGTCCCGCAACCTGGGTACCGTCCCAATTCCGCAGCCATTATCCCTCCCGCCTGACCTTCTGGACCCTGGCCCGCCCAACAAACATTCTCCGCCAGTCGTGCCACTCGAGGTGTCTCCAGCGTCAGTGTGAGCATTGCCAATTATCTCGTCTTAGCCTGCGTCTGTTTGCCACCACGCGAAGCTGAACGCGCCCGTGCCGGCGCAACGTCACTGCTGACCGCCACACGCCTGCTTCTCAGGATCTCTGCTCAGTCACCAGCTGTCGCGCGTCCTTACCCGACCAGAATCACACACACACACTGCGCCTCCGTCAGCTGGCATCTGGATTCCGACGCCGCTCGCGCCGTGATCGAGCCGCCTCGAGGCGTTTCTTTCTTTGGGCTCGGCGGTATCATCACGCGAAGGCCCGTGGCAGTCATCCATCCCATCCATGCCAATCCAATCCGCCCAAACACGGTCTCGCGCGCACTGTTTGCAGCACCCCCTTCACGCGCACGCTCGAACGCACGAGCCGGCATTCCCTTTGTCCTGTCAACCTCGCTTCGCCGACACTCCATCTCTGCGCACCGGCCAGCTGACGCGCGCCTTGGCGCCCTGGAGAGTTCCGCCTGCGCGCAATACCGGCATCGAAGCTCGCCAGGACAGGAGGTGGACTGCTTTATGTACAACGCCCGTCAGCTGCTGCCGATTCTCGGTGCTGTGCGCTTGTTTGCATCTGGACAGTCCCTTCCCATGACCACGCCGGCTACCTATCTAATCTTGTGCTCACTCAGCGGACGCCGGGCTCGGTGCTGGGGACTTATCTTTGGACGCGCCTTCCCACGGGATTGTGCGCTCTCACGGGTCTGACTTGAGCTTGACTGGCTGCGCGCGCCGGGTTAAGTAGGTACACGTAGCCGGGATTGGGAAGCAGCAGGAAACTACGACTTGCGCAAGCGAGCTCAGCTTGGCTTGTCAATGTTCGATGTTTGGCGCACCCTCGCGCCAGCGCGCGAGCGCGCGCTAGCTTTACCCCCAAGTCAGCACTTCGTCCCGTCGCGTGGCGTTGTTTGGCGCACCCTCCTCGCGGCAAAGGACGGACTGGCAGCACGAGATGACAAGCCCCGGCGGCCGTCTCCGTTCGCCTAATACTACATACATAGGGGTTATTTTTCCCGATGACGGGCAGGGTGCTCTTCTCATGCTCCTATCGCAGGCGCCCGGCGGGGAACTACGCGCACAGGGACGCAGGCGCGGCCGCCGACTCGGATGCTCGATTGTTGCGCAGTCAGTCCCCTGGCAGTGGCAGAACAATGCTCGAGTGCCGGACGCCGCCGCGGAATCCTGTGCGTGCGAGTCTCTCTTTGTGTGATCTGGAACTGTACCCGTCTGCGTCCACGCACTGCGCGTTTCGCTCGGTGTCCCCCTTTTGGGGGCGTTCGTGCCTGCATGCGTACACGTACACCCTGCCAGACTCAGATCGGCCGGTTGGTGCTTCGCATTCTGAACCCTCCGATCTCCGAGCCCAAAGAGATTGGCTCGCCACACAAACCACAGCAGTGTACCGTTCGGGAGTCGCTTGTACTTCTTCTTGTCGCGCACTGTGCGGGCCTTATCTCATCTCGGGATAGCCCTCATGCGGACTCGGAGGTAGGTAGGTAGGTAGGTAGGTATATTACGCGGCATGGTCCGCCCATCGAACGCCGGGGTCCGAGAATTATCCCGATGTAGGCAAACTAGGTACATCATCGTCCTCGGAGGAGTGCGGCCGTGCATTGCTCCTTGGATATCCCGGCACAAGCGGGAGGCGCTCGTCCGCTTTCAAGTGCTTGTCAGGACCCGCCAGCAGACCATCGGAGCTGTCCACCTCGCGCCACTCTCACAGAGTCTCCCATTGCAGTCGCCGCCCAGCTGGACTGAAGGTGGAGCGTCTGTGCATGGCAGGCACAACCGCACGCCACACACTGGCGAGGTCTTTTATTCCCGTTGTCATCTACTGAATATTCCATTCGCGGTGCTTGGTGGCATTCTTCACGTCGGGACAAGCTCGACAAGCGCCGCCTCGCTCGCCCGCAGCCGCACGCCAATCTCGCCGTCGTGGACTTGCAGCGTCTCAGATACCCACTCGCCCGAAGGCAGCCCGCCGTCATCCCAGCGCACGCCGCCAAACGTCAGCGCGCGGTGCTCGCGCGCGCCGTTCTCCGCGGTGAGCACGCGCACACGCGCCGCGCCGTACCCTCCCCCGACGCGCAGCGTGGCGGTTGCGTTCGGACGGCCCCCACTGGCAGCCTGCCCAGCGAACCAGATGCGCAGGTTGAGCAGGACGACGCGCGCGAGGCGGCCGGACTTGTAGATGCCGTAGCCGGCGAGCTGCTGGCGCCCGTCCGGCGTCGTGTTCTGGCCTTGCGTGAGGCGGTCGAGCGGCGCGACGCGCACGGCGCCGCCGCCCCGCCCGAGCGCCTCCGCGACGAACTTGAGACCGTACCAGTTCGCGCGCACGCCGCGGGCGGAGGGGTGCGATTTGGTGTTCTGCGGCCACCATGCGGCCTGCCGGTGGGTGAGACGTGCCAGGCTCAGTGAGACCGCGCGAAAGGGCGTACAAAGGCGAATCCCTGGGCTTGCTGCATGTGGATGCGCGAGACGTTCTATGGCCGGGATGGACGGTCTAATGAGTGTGCGAGCGACTGAGCGTGTGCGGCACGTGACGTACGATGGCTGCAGAGTGCAGGCTGTAGTCTATGGTCCAGAGAGCGCTCCCGAGTGTGTGTTCTCACAGAGGCGGGACCGTTTCGTCAATACTCAGTACTTTACCGCGGGAGTCCGCAACGTGCTGAGTTCATGCTTACCCAGCTCGAGGTCACCCGGCCCAGGGATGTTAGCACCGACTTCTCCGTTCACGAACTCGATGTTACGCGCCCTCGCAGCCCGGATGGCAGGCCGTGCCAGAGATAGGTTTCCCACGACGACAGCGTGGTTCATGAGGGAATCTACCGGAAGTTCAGCAAGTCGTTCAAACAACAAAGTCAGACTTTACCATCCAAGCTGCTGGCTTTTGTGCGTTCGCTGTTCGGATAGCTGCAATGTCTCAGCATTGTACTTGCACATTCCCGGAATCCCAACATACTCGTGCTCAGCGACGCTTTGTAAAAAGTCGCCGTTGGTGAGATTATGATTATTGAGGGCATTGGCTCTGCACTGTGCTCAGCGATATTCCTTGGCGAAGATATGACAGAAAGACGCACACGGACCACGAGTCGAACCTGGAGAACGTCAGACCTTGGAAGCGCGGACCAGTCACGCCCTTCGGCTCGAGGACGCGTCTGCGGAGCGCAACGGCGTGCCTCCTCCACTCGTCGATGTACCGGTTCAGCGAGTAGTCTTTGGGGCGGAAACTCTGCCCGTGGTACAAGTTCGGCTCGTTCCCGATCTCGAACGCCTGAAAGCGCGCGGGGGTGATGGCATCCAGCGCCCAGGTCGCTCCCCGGACAGAGTTGTTTAGAGCAAGCGAGTCGTTCCGCACGAGCGGCACGTCAAAGATGAACTTGGTGCCCTGCGGCCATTGGTTATGGAAGTTCTGGGTGAACCAGCGCTCGTTCAGAGTGATATTGGCGGGCAAGTTGAGGCCTTTCTTCCTGACAATCTTGATCGTGGCCTGCTGCTCCGAGTTGAGAACGAAGGTTGCACGGTCGCCGGAGGTTCCGCCAACGCGAAGGAGAGGAGCGGTACCCGTTGAGTTCGTTAGTGAGGTGAGGAGGTTGATCGTTAGGTTATTCGGGACGGGACCATTCGGCGAGCGCTGGACGGCATACTGTTCAAAGGAATGGGCAGCAATGCCGAAGGATATTAGGTTGCGTGGGACATTCGCAGACGCATAGCTCGGTGCCAAGACGGGTGGTGAAATCGTTGTGTCCGCAGCAAGGGCCAGGTGAATACCGAGACAGAGAAGACGGAGTAGAGAGACAGTGTAGCGCATGTTGGTAAATCGTCGATGTTTTGGGGTGTGAATCCGTAATCGTTTTATACCTGAATGCAGGGATGTTAGTAGCGCCTGTATAGCCTCTGTCCAGGCAGAACGGCGCCACTGTGGAGCATAGCTTCCGCAAAAATGAGAAGAAACGTAGGTACCGGTATGTCCAAACAACAGAGCTGGACTCCACCATAATAGTGGTACACCAGCGAATACGGACTGCCATGACGCCCGCGCACACCTCAGTGGTTACACAGTGCTGTCTTGTCCGGCTTCCACCCATGACGTGAGATGCGCGCGCATAGTGGCAGTTCCGATGGAGGGCTCCAAACCGCCCTGGAGAGTTGCTGGATGCTGCCTATACTGCTCAGGCTACCCACGACGATGCATCTGTGGAGGCCGAGTTCGAAAGGGGGGCGGTAAGAGCGAGAACAAGAGGGCTGGCAACCCAACTTGAAGTTGACCTGAAGCCGTTGAAAGCGAAGCCTCGAGCACGCCCTCCCGGCGCCGCAACATAGGTGCTGTGAACTAGCGCTGTAGTACCCTGTGCCATGACGGTGCGAGCGGACCGCACAGACCCTATTTATATGGCAGGTTGGGCCGTGGTGGGAACTTGAAGGAAAGTCCCGTCCGGCATTTGCCGCCGTACGACACCGCCGCAAAATATGACTGATGGGGTTCGAAGAGCGGGTACAGTGTGAGAACGTATGAAAGAAGATTTTCTAAGCTCTGGAAGTATGCCGCATTGTTCTATATCGGACAGGGTGCACAGGAAAACAAGGATTTCGACACTTTAGGCAGGCACTTCAAAGTTCAATATTGTTCGACCTCGGACGCGAAGGGGTAGTCCGTATACCCCTTGGTCGCCTTCGGCGTAAAGAATGTATCACGCTCGTAGGGTGCCAACGGTATGTTGAGCTGGACCCGCTTGGGTAGGTCAGGCTGGTCGAAAGGTCAATCGGTGGCACTGGACTGTACTGGGGAGCGACTCACGTTTGAGACAAAGTCACGCCCAAAGGCGATGAGCACCTGCTCGCCATTCTCCGCCGCCTCATTGGCTGTTTCAACGGCGGTGATCGGCGTGAATCCGCAGGAGAGAATGAGCGGCTGGGACTTCAAGATCTTGCGAGCCCAAAGCAAGTTGTCCGTGGGGTCGCCACCGCCGATCCAGTCGACACGGGACTCGATGAGGTGCACGTATGCGAGCTTGCGTCGCGCGAGCTCCTCGAGGAGTGCCGAGAATGTCGGGATTGGATTCTTCTCGCGCATGGCCTGGAAGAGGTTCCATGGGCTCAGGCGAATGGCCGTACGCTCGGCGCCAATAGTCGCGACGACGGCGTCGACCACACGCAGCGGAAAGCGGATGCGGTTCGCGATGATGCCACCGTATTCATCGGTCCTCTTGTTGGAAACGTCCTGGATGAACTGGTCGATGAGGTAGCCTGCACCCAACGTGAGCACTGCGGCTTCTGACACGTTCGAGTCTGGTTCGTACCATTGGCACCATGCAGCTCGACGCCGTCGAACCCGGCGCCCTCAACGGCGTATTTGGCAGCGCGAGCAAACCAGGACACGTAGTCGTCGATTTCCTTCACCGTCAACGGGCGGGGTACGGCATGCTCGTCGTCAATGCGGATGTCGCTGGCCGAGACGACGTCGGCGTCGGGCACTTCTGATTTGAGCTGTTTTTCATTCGCGACGCGCCCGAGGGCCCAGAGTTGGAGATAGATGAAAGATCCCTTTGCGTGTACGGCTTCGACGATCTGATCGATGCGGAGCGCAGAGTTAGCCACGGGCGGGTTCAGCCGGTCGTGCATACCTTCTTCCAAGCTGCGACCTGGGTGTCGGTGTAGATACCTCATCACAGTGCTCAGCAAGATGTCTGGCACGAAGTGAAGGAGGTAGAACTCACCTGGGGCGTTGGCATAACTGCCGGCGCGAGCGTCGATGATTGTAGCTTCGGTGACGAGGAGCGTTCCTGGGACAGAGGCGCGCTGTGCGTAATACTCGGCCATGATGTCCAGAGGGACGTGGTCGTCTCCCGCGCGGTAACGCGTCATGGGGGCCATGACGATGCGATGTCCGAGCTGGCTGGTGCCGACGCGGAGAGGCTTGAAGAGTGCAGAGTTGGAAGTTGCAGCCATTGGGTCGATGAGAGAGCTTTGTGGAGTATGAGATGTTCGTATAGATCGAACAATGTCGCCTTTTATCCTGTTCCAGGTCATCTGCGAGCACGATAGCCTTGCATATCGCGAAAATGGCTGACGAAGCACGCTGTCGCGGAGAACGCGCGGTCTCTGTTCAGAACCCCATCGAAGCCCGAAAGACAGCATTCCGACGAAGTTAGGTAGCTTTGGAGTGCCCTGATTAGGAATCCGAATGCCAAACCGCGTGCATGAGGCACAGCTGAACACGTACGCAAGAAGCGCATTACAAAGCACGAAAGCACGCACTATCCGAGGCCTTCCGCATCGAGGCAGCGACACCGGCTCTGAGCGGGCGGTGAGATTGGCGTAGCATCGCGTTACAAAGAATACACGCAGTACACGGTGCCTGCCTTATCGAGGCAACGCGATACATTTCTTGTACTCAGCACCGACAGGATTAGCCTGCTTGCGCGTTCAAAGCACGGCGCGCGACCGTATGACACGTTCGGACCAGGTCAGATATAGCAGGTGGTTAGGCAAGACCCTGGATTGCAAATCGGGAGTTACGCGTAGAAGCAGGCCCAGACACGGTGAAAGCAAAAGTCCGACTGCGGCGTCGCAAGAACACAGAGTATAGCTTTTAACAGATAACCTGGAAGCTGTTCTCGCCCAGAAACTTGGGGCCGAGCGGCGGGCTGGCTACAGGGCGATCCGGAATGCAATAACGGTCAGAGCAGGCACGCAGGACCTGGGAGTGTAGCCAGCAGCGTAGTATGAGCGTCAACAACAGTACATGCGGGGTAGATGTTGGCGCGGCCGATCTACTAGATCGGTCCGAGCACAGCAGAGGGAGACGTGGCTTTCCAAGCCAGTTCGCGGCCGACGGGGGATACCGATGCTGACCTCGGGATTCAACCTTTTTCGGTTTTGATCCCAAGACCAGGTTCCAGAGTGCTACCACGCTATGTTTACTGTAATCTCCGGAACGGCAGGGACCATTGATGCTGTGCTTTATTATGTAGAAAAGATATGCCGGATAGATAGTCTCTAGAGATTCATTCATGCAGCAACAGCGCCCCCCTCGCCGGGAACGGACGCTGCCAGGTAGTCGGTGTATCCCTTTGGGTCTTTCGGGGTGTAGAACGAGTCGCGGTCGTACGGCGCGAACGGAATCTTGCGCTGGATGCGCTTGGGCAGGTCCGGCTATGTAATGGAGTTAACTCGATTAGTCGACCCACGGGAAAGGGAGACGCACGTTGGAGATGAAGTCGCGTCCGAAGGCGATGAGAACCTGCTCTCCGTTCTCCTCCGCCTTCTGCGCCGTCTCAATGGCGCTCTCCGCAGTGTACCCACACGCGAGGACGAGCGGCCGCGGGGCCCAGATCTTGCGTGCCCACTCATAGTTATCCGACGCGTCGCCGCCCCAGTCGAGGCGCGATTCGACGAGATGCACGAACGCGAGTTCGCGCTTCTTGAGCTCCTCGAGGAGCCTGGAGAACGTCGGAATGGGGTAGGCCTCGCGCATGCCCTGGAAGCGGGCCCACGGGCTCAGGCGGATCGCCGTGCGCTCGGCACCGACGGCCGCTACGACGGCGTCCACAGCGCGCAGCGGGAAGCGGATGCGGTCTTCAATGCTGCCACCGTACTCGTCGGTGCGCTTGTTGGAGACATCTTGGATAAACTGGTCGAGGAGGTAGCCTGTGATTTATGCCTCAGTCTGCGTGCAAGTCGTGGCTAACTGTCGGAAAAGTACCGCCTGCGCCGTGGAGTTCCACACCGTCGAAGCCGGCGCCCTCGACAGCGTTCTTAGCGGCGCGCGCGAACCAGGAGACGTAGTCGTCAATCTCCTCGACGGTCAGCGGCCGCGGTACAGCGTGCTCATCGTCCAGGCGAATGTCGCTGGCAGAAACAATGTCCGCGTCCGGTATCTCGGACTTGAGCTGCTTCTCATTCGCGGTGCGTCCGAGCGCCCACAGCTGAAGGTAGATGAAGGAGCCCTTCTCGTGGACGGCATCAACGACCTGAGCGTCCCGTGAGCAAGACGCCTGGCGCTGAACCGAGAGACGCGTACCTTTTTCCAGGCGGCAACCTGATCGTCGTTCCAGATGCCTGTGAGAGGTGAGGGAAGGGCGTCAGATGAGACGCGGCACAGCGCGACCACGAGCTCACCTGGGACATTGGCGTCACCGCCAGCACGCGGGTCGATGAGCGTCCCCTCTGTTACCAGGAGGGTTCCCGGAACAGACGCGCGTTGGCGGTAGTACTCGACGACGAGGTCGAGGGGGACGTGGCTGTCGTCGGCGCGGTAACGCGTCATGGGAGCCATCGCAACGCGGTGCTTGAGCTGGCTAGCACCGACGCGAAGAGGCTTGAAGAGGGATTGGGAGGCAGACATCCTGGTGTGGGAGGGCGTCGCTGGAGGTGATGAGTGGTGAGTGGCTTGAAAGCGCGGCGACGAGACTGCCTTTTATCGTCCCTCAGCGCTGCGCATGAAGGGCGAATTCATTGTTAATGCTATGATTACCAAGCGCATTGAGCGCGGACGTTGCACGGGTGCTCGGTAAGCTGTCGTGGCAAAGGATTGCACCTCAGCGTTCCCAGCCTCCGCGGACATTCTACAACGCCGTGATGGACCATTGTAGGGGTCTTAGATACACGTCAACTCCCCCAAAAGGATCAGTAAGCAGACCGTATAAACGAGGCATACGAGCGGGCTTACCTATCGTGGTTGCGGTCGAGAAATATGGACGCCAGTGGTAAACAAAAATCCACTGGAAGTCAGAGTCAGAAGCGTAGGTCGACTCGCGGGCACAGAGACGCCCACCTGTTGGATTTGTGTCCGCCACCTTTGACTGCGAATGGGATGCACGCCTTGCCAGTGACCTCCAACTATTACGACAAAGCATCCTACCAGTCAACTGGTTTCCTACCCGGCGCACGACAGCTCCAATATCAGACGCGGTTACGGGTTGCGCGACGCAGGAGGGGCCTTTTGTTGACAACGCAAGCCAGTGTTCGATCGCGAGTTCATATTCGGAGGATTCGGGCCAATATACGGCAGATTCAGAGCTCGAGCTGGAGAAGGCATCCGACTCCGATAGAGCCCCGCACGCATGCTTGACGGATCCGGCAAGCCCAAAGGTAGCAAGAGAACTGAGCAGAACGGTGGTTGTAGGAATCATTCGAGCTCCTTCCCAGCAGACTCGAGAGTGACGAGACAAGCATGTACTTCGGCTTGTCTCGTCACTCTCGCGGAGTCTGCTGGGAAGGAGCTCGGAATCATTGGGCAAGCACATCGTCCCTTGCGAAGATTTAGCGGCACGCCGCAGTTGGTCAGACAAGCGTCGGCGCGGGTTCATCTACAGACATGAAGTCACTTGCGCCCGCGGTGTGCCATGCGTCCGAGGGAACGC
Organism: Auricularia cornea; assembly: GCA_030578095.1. Lineage (NCBI taxonomy): Eukaryota > Fungi > Basidiomycota > Agaricomycetes > Auriculariales > Auriculariaceae > Auricularia > Auricularia cornea. Next base: position 1,673,928 of record JARLTE010000004.1, read on the forward strand.
TGGTCTGCATATGGAGAAAAGAAGGGCTGGCTGCAAGCAAAGGAAACATCGGCTCGGCAAACACCGCCCTCGAACTGCGCTAAGGTGCGTGAGCGAAATCCACAAGTATCCAGCATCCGTAAGAGGCTCGTTCAGGTGGGTCGTGTTGTATGATTGTGATATATCTCGGCCAAGTTACTCTAAGTAGCAAATTATTGAGCCGCGCGCCTCCTCGCATGCCACACCATGCGCCTGCCCACAGCACCACAAATCAACCGTATCCTATCCTGCGCTTCCCAAGCCCCTCTGGCCTGCGCAAGCACTGTCAAAAGATGCTTCACAGCCTCCTTGTCCCCCCTCGCGCGGAACGCCGTGATAAGCGTCTTATACAGCGGCCGCACATGGTTCGGATAGAGCAGCCGCTGCGCCTGCACATCGCGGAGCACGTCGCCCACGCGGCCCATCGGGAGCGGCGCCGCGCCGCGCTCGTCGAGCGGCGTGCCGGGGTAGCCCGCCGCGAGCAGGCGGTTGAACAGCGCGCGCAGCTGCGGCGCGCCGATCGCGAGGTCCCAGTGCACGACGGCCTTGAGCAGCACGTTGAGCGTGACGCGGTCCGGCGCGCACGCGAGCTCGTCGAGCTTCGCGACGACGCCGCGGATCTGCCGGAACAGCCGCCGCTGCCGCCGCGGGCGCAGGCGCGCGCCGAGCAGCGCGTTGCCCCGCACCGGGTCCACCGACATGGCGGAGGCGGCGGCGTGGAGGCGGTTTGCGGCGCGCGCGCGGCCCACGCGCACGAGCAGCTGCACGGCGAGGCGCAGCTGCGCGGGCGCGGGCACCAGCTGGCGCAGCGCGAGCGCGACGCGCGCGTCGGGGTGGCGCGTGCTGAAGCGCGCGGCGCGCAGCACGCGGCGCAGCCGGGCGTTGCCGCCGCTGCGCGCCGCAACGGCGCGGGCGAGCGTGCGGGCAGACGCACGGCTCATCCGCGCCACTACGAGGTCCGACACCCGCGGCCGCGCGGGATGTGCGTGTGGTATCGCGTGGAGGAGGCGCGCGGCGTGGCGGAACTGGCGCTGCTGGAGGAGCACGCCGGCGAGCGCGAGCAGGAAGCGCGTCGGGTGATCGCGGCCGCCGTTCCCCAAACGTTTGCAGATGAGGTCGACGACCTCGCTGTGCGCGCCGCTGCGGGCCGCTGTGATAAGCGTCCAGCGGAAGTGCGCGTGCTCTCGGGTACCCGGGTCCGGTCGATATTTCGTGCGCTCAAATGCAGCTACTAGACCCCGCATAATGGTCGTATCAACGTGCGCGACGCGCAGGCGGAACAGGCCGCGCGTGAGCGCAATGAGCATCGCAGCGACCTTCGTCTTGGGCATGCGCGGCCCGCGCTCGTCGTGCAGGCGCAGCGCAAGCTCCAGCAGCTCGGGGCACTGCACGATCTCGACGACGGCCTGGTCGGCAAACACGACGCCGGCGCGGCGCAGCGTCGCGTACAGCTGCGGCGCGAGCGCCGGCCGCACGCGCAGCACGGTGCGCACGAGCTGGTTCGCGTAGTTGTTCCATCCCTCCGGGCTCGCGACGAGGTCCGCTGCCGCCACGAAGGAGCGGAGCGCGCGCCAGTCCGCCGGCCGCGGCGCGGAGCACAGCACGAACGCCGCGCCGAGCTCGAGCGCCGCGCCCGCGCGCCCCGTGTCGCCGAATGGCCCCGTGCGCACGAAATCCTCGTGCGGGAGTAGCAGGCGGCGCAGGTCGGCGCGCTGTGCGAGTGCGCGCACCATGTCCTCCAGGAGCTCGGTGTGCCCTGTCAGACCTACAAGCCGTATCAGTGCCAGGAGCAGCGCGCGTTCGACCGCCTGCGGGGCCGTCGAAACGGGCGACTGAGCTGAAAGCCAAAGGTTCCACAAGGCGGCCACTGTGCCGCGGGCTTCGTCCCCCGGGGCGTCGCGCAGAAGTGCGGCAAGCGCGTTCACCAGGACCCAGCGGCGTGTGCGGAGCATGTCCCCGCCGCCCTCGAGCTCGGGCATCTGGGCGTCGTCGATCTCGGCCGCGGCAGGACTCGCCGCGCCGAGCAAGGCGAGCAGCTGCCATGCCTCTTCTGGGGGTTTCTTGAACACCGCACTCGCCTCCTCGTGCGCCCACCGCGCCAGCTCGCCGTCCCGCTCAGTTTCGACAGGCGAGAAGAGGGCATCGGTGAGCGCGGCGTACGCATCATCGAGCGTGGGCGGCGCGACGTCGCGGAACACCTCGCCGGCCCTGGTGACGACGGTCCTGACCGGCGCGCGGGGGCGGGTGTCGGGCGGCGGGACGCCCTTGGGGCGCTGCACGACGGCGCGCAGCGCCGCGAGGAAGCCGGCGCGCGCAGGCGGCGAGACGGCCGCGCTCTGCGTGAGCAGCAGCTGCCAGAGGATCCTCTGCAGCACGGCGTCGAGCCCGCCGGCGTCGCGCAGGAGCAGCTGCAGGCAGCCCAGCGCGTGGTCGACGTGCGCCGGGACGCCCGACGCGATGAGCGCCGCGAGGAAGTCGGCGTGCGCGAGCGGATGCCGCGCCGCGTGCTGCAGCTGGCCGTAGTGCGCGCGCGCGCGCCAGAGGTGCGCGTCCGCCTCGTCGGGGAACAGGCGTTTCTCTGTTCGGGCGACGTCGTCAGTGGACGAACCGGTGCGTGCTAAGTAGGAAAAGACGTACGCTCCGCTGACATGCGCTGCCCGTCGGCCAGCGCCTCGCGCATGAGCCAGTAGTGGTCGATGTAGCCCAGCGCGAGGCCCGCCTCCTGCTTGTCCGCGACGACGAGGCTGATGAACTTCCAGTGCTCGGTCTCGTACGAGCGCGGGACCATCTGCACGAGCGCGCTGACCGGCGCGACGGGTGCGCGCTGGATCGTCGGGGGAATGAGGGCTGCGCTGTACGCGGTGGTCAGCACGGAGAGGGCGCCGAAGAGCGCGATGAGCAGGCTGTAGTGGCGGCCCGCCATCTTGTCCTTCTTGGCCCCCCGCGCGGCATGGTAGAGCGCGATGATCGCGTGCGCGTTGTACCTGCGCGTGGGGCCGTGCTGGGCGTCGAGGAAGGTGCGCATGAGCAGCGAGGGATTGGGCGGGTGCGGCGTGCCCGGCGGGAGCAGGTGGTGAAACTGCTCGAGGCTGTAGAACTCATCTGTCGATGGCGTTGGCGACGTGGGCTTGGGATTGGCCAGCTGGGCAGCGCTCAACGTCAAGGACCAGTCGCGTTCGGGAGTGTGCACGCGATGCTTGGCGGGCCGCTTGGTCGCAGGCGGGCTCGTGGACGGAGATGGATGTGCTTTCTGAGGCAGGTGCGGGGGCAGCTGGTGTCGACCGCGTGGACCGTACGCGCGCGGGTGCTTTTCTGTATACCAGACGCGCTTTGGCTTGGGAGTAGCAAGGTCGTCGCGCGTGACTGGCTCGATGGAGAGGCGGAGTCTGCGTCGCAGCAATTCATGTTGGTCTTGCGGTACAGCGGCAGACCTGGTTGGTCGTTGAGTACGCGGTCACGTAGCTCTAACGGCAGACTTACGATGCGCAGCGTCTCCAAAGTGGTTCAAGCTCGCTCGGACGCGTTCTAAGGGGTAGCGTCCTAGGAGCTCGGTGAGTGGACATTATTGACCGCAGCTTAGGCCGACTGACCGAGCGTTGAGCCGACTGGCGCCTCGACCTATCAGCCCGTGAGCAGCTGAAAGCCATGGCCACATGCGCTTTCATCTGCCCGGCCTGCAGTCTGTCTATGGTCGTCGGCCAATCGAAAGCAGGTCAATGTTCAGCCGGGTGTTACCGGCATCACCTGGCAAGAGGCTCATGTCACAAAAGCTGGGCGGCTTTCATAGCTTTCTCTCGCGTTCTCAAGTGGGATCAGGTGGGACAGAGATCGATCTGGATTACCAGGGGTCTGTGTATGCCACGGGCGTCTGTAGACTATAAGGAATCGCGACACCAAGGTTCTTCGCCGCCGCTGAAGCCCTTCTGGAAAGGAGGATGTTCCCCACTCAAGCCTTCTCCTGAGATACACCGTTCAGGGGTAAGGATGAATGCTCACTTAGTCGACTCTTTGCACATATGTCAGCAGTTGCGCTAGACTAAGTCCGTTAAATCCGAAACCTTGTTAGCCGAGGTGCACCTGGTCAACGGATTTGCATCCGGCGTTGATTCCGCATCTTGCTCTCTCACGAGTCGCCTTGAAAAATCCATTGTATCCCGACTTTCTTTCGGTGCGCTCGCCCTCGCCGTGGCCGTCGAGCATGAGCTAACAGCGCGCGCAGGAGGTCAATAGGGAGGCACTCGGTAAAGACGAAAAATCTCTCTACAAAGTGCGTTACGCGTTTATACCCAGAGTTAATTCGCTCACAGTATGCCTCGCAGTCTATATAACTGTTCGTCTGCGCGACATGGTCTCGATGCGCGCCGTTGAACGCGTCCCGCAGAGCCAAAATGGGTGCTTCTCGCTCGGAAAAGGAGGCTTACTTCGTCAAGCTCAAGGAGCTCATTGCTGAGTATCGTGCGTGCATTCATTCAATGGGCAACCGGGCAGCCTCTAAGCATCCTCACTCGCAGCTTCGATCTTCCTTGTCAACGTCGACAACGTCGGCTCGAACCAGATGCACCAGATCCGTGTCTCGCTCCGTGGCAAGGGTGTCGTGCTCATGGGCAAGAACACGATGGTCCGCCGCGCCCTGCGCTCCGTGCTCGCCGAGTTCCCCCAGCTCGAGCGCCTCCTCCCGCACGTCAAGGGCAACATCGGCTTCGTCTTCACCTCGATCGACCTCAAGGAGGTCCGCGAGCTCATCGTCTCGAACAAGGTCGCCGCGCCCGCCCGCGCCGGCGCGCTCGCGCCCAAGGACGTCATCATCCCCGCGGGCAACACGATGATGGAGCCGGGCAAGACGTCCTTCTTCCAGGCGCTCGGCATCCCGACGAAGATTGCTCGCGGTACCATCGAAATCGTCAGCGACGTGAAGGTCGTGTCGGCGGGCACGCGCGTCGGGCAGTCCGAGGCGACGCTGCTCAACATGCTCAACATCTCGCCGTTCACGTACGGCATGAGCGTCGTGCAGATCTTCTCGGACGGCAACATCTTCCCGCCGTCCGTGCTCGACATCGACGACGACGAGCTCATCGGCCGCTTCCTCTCCGGCATCAAGACCATCGCCGCCATCTCGCTCGCGCTCAACTACCCCACGCTCGCGTCCGTCGCGCACTCGCTCGTCAACGCGTACAAGAACCTCCTCGCCGTCGCCGTCGAGACCGACTACTCGTTCGAGGGCGCCGACAAGGTTCGTGTCTTCCCCCATCTTTACCCCACCTCCGCTCTCTCGTCCCTTCCCTGCTCGGGCCCAGATGATTATCTCATACACTGAAAATCCTGAACATCCTTGATGTCTAAAACTCTATTTTCTCCATGATGGCCCTCCTCCCTCCCCTCCTCTCCCCCATCGTCTTCGCTCTCGCTCACACGATCCTCAGGTTAAGGAGTACCTCGCCAACCCCGAGGCGTTCGCCGCCGCCGCGGCGCCCGCTGCTGCCGCCGCCGTCGAGGAGGCGCCCAAGGCCGCCGAGAAGGAGCCGGAGCCTGAGGAGTCCGACGACGACATGGGTCTTGGTCTCTTCGACTAAGCCTGCGTCTAGGATTGGGCGTCGTACTTGTCTGTGTGCGCTGTCCGCGTGTCCATGCCCGCAATGTCATGACGTTTGGATGCACTGTATTCGCCTGCGTGGGAGCGTGGAGTCCTTGCCTGAGAGCTGCAATTGGCATTCGTGTATCGGAGGCTGGTGTTCGTTCGGCTGCCTCGCAAGCCCACAAAGCAGTGGAGCGCGGTGTATTTTCAGCTACAGCCCACAGGTGGTGGTCAGGAGTCCTGCGTGTAAACTTGGAGCTGTACATTGTACAGTGGGATCCTGAGAGTGAACACGGCCCGGTGCAGCGGCGGTCCGTGGGCGCTCGGCGCTCGTGCCCTCCCGCCTTTCCCATGACCGCCACGTCGAACCGCTACATGAACGCGCCGCCAGTCCCCACGATGCCTCAGAATCCGTCAAAGTTCCTCGTAGCAGCTGGCGCAGCGCGATGCTCTCAAAACCCGGCCTCCTAATCGCGCTCCTCGCTGTCGGCGTCTCTGCGTTCGTCGCGCGCCCGCGCACGCGCAACGACGGCATCCATCTTGCCGTTGGCCCCGCGTGCGGCCCGGCTGACGGCGCGCCCGCGGACGTCAATGTGGGCCTGCGCCCGCTGCGTAGCTACAAGACGATCGTGTCGTTTGGTGTATGTGGCCGAGTCTGCGGCGACGCATGGGCTGATTGTGGGCTGCTGTTCATCTCTCAATACATAGGATTCGTACACGGCGGGCGGGAACGCCGACGGGGGCCCGCTGCTTCCGCCAGTGCTGGATACGCAGGGAACGAACCCCAAGGCGGGCGGGCGCACGACGAACGGACGCGTGTGGAACGAGAACATCGCGCGCGACATCGACGCGCTGTACATGGACTACGCCGTGCGTCTCACCCGCTCATTCGCACACTCTCCCTTACTGAGATAGGACGGTGTGCACAGATTGGCGGCGCGGTGACGGACGCGCGCCTGTGGCCGAGCAAGGGCAACGCGTCCGACTTCGTGCACCAAGCCGCGCTCTTCCTCTCGCAGAACCACACGCTCGCGCCCGAGACGACGCTCTACACCGTCTTCTTCGGCATCAACGACATCTCCGCGTCGAAGGTCGACGGCGCGGCGAACGCGCTGCCCGCGGCGCAGGTCGTGCTCGACCAGATCGCGCGGCTCATGGCGCCGCCGACGCGCGCGCGGCACTTCCTCGTCGCGGACGACTACGGGCGCGGAAGCGTCGTCCCCGCCGGGGAGACGTACAAAGCTGCGGTATTCGCCGGGCTCCGGGAGAAAGGGGAGGGCTTCCGGTACGCATTCGTGGACTTCAAGACGATCTGGAACGGCGTGCTCGGCGCGGAGCCCGGCTTCGGCGCCTTTGGGTACGCCAGCTCCGGCGCGTGCCTCGTCAATAGCTCTTCGACGCTCGGCGCGTGCAGCGACCCGGACCACTACTTCTACTGGATCCCTGGGTGCGCCGCGGGCCTGTTCAACTGCGGAAGCGCAACCGTTGATTCTCTGGTATTCTTAGACACCCCTCGAAGCAGACCCATCGCATCATGGCCGACTACACGGAGCTCGTTCTCTCGCGCTGCTGAGGGCCTGCTTGTGGCTTGCATGTAGTCCCCTATACTCGCTGGCGACCCTGCGTGTGCGAAGCATACCTTTGGGCGGAACATGAGGCGCGATGACGCTTCTCCCATACATCCCGCTCTAATATAGCTGGGAGACGCAACGGCAAGCTGGCCCCCAACAGGACCTACTCCCAGCATGGCTGCGTCTGACTCTCCTCCCACTCCTTGGCGCCGCTGCCATCACTGCAGTCAGGTCGAAAATCCCGACAGAGCACGTCTGCTGCATTGTGCACCGTGTAAACGCGCCGGCGTGGTCGTGATGTACTGTGTGCGTGCCCGGTCCCAGGTCGCGCGCCCCGCCATAACCGATGTAATTCTCTCTGCACCTGTATAGGGAAGGACATGCCAGAGGGCGGATTGGAGGCACCACAAGCGTTGCTGTGGCCTGCCCTCGAGGCCGGAACTACCGCCTTTCCCTGGCGCGCGCAATCTAAGCGTCGCGGAGCAGGCCAGGCTGTCGCGCCAGATTTCCAAATGGGAATCTGCGAACATGAGAGTCGTCGTGCGTGTTTCCGACTCGGAGTGGCTAATCTAAACAACATCTGCAGTGCTGGGTTCTATACCAACAATGGGAGGCCTTAGGTATCGCCGAGATCGACGACACGACCCTCTGCGTCTCCTGCGTGGCGGGCTTCAGCGCGGGCGTCGACGGGACGAAGCGCATCCCGCGGCTGAACAGGCCCACCGTGTTCCGCCTCACCGACGCGGAGGTCCGCCGCGCGTTCGGCGATGCCGAGGTGGACGCGCCCGGAGCGCGCCACAGGATCAAGTACCTGGCGCCCCCGCTCTGCGAGACGATGCGCGCGGACCTCGCCGTCATCTCAGCGACGATGCGCGCCGAGTCCGGCATGCTCTCCGCGCCGTGCGCGCACTGGCTCGCGGTGTTCGAGAACGTCGTCGCGGCGCAGGCGCAGTCGTTCCCGGAGTGCAACGTGCGGCTGAAGGTCGAGGTCGCGCGCCACCGCGCGTGGGAGGCCTTCATGGGCGGGCACGGCGACCGGCGCATGCCACTCCTTGATGCGCTCGAGTCGGACGAGACGACCTGGAGGGACGCCAACTGGATCGATCACCCGCAGTTCATTGCGTGGTACACGGCCGAGTTCGGGAACAGTCCCCTGGAGGACCTCGCGCAGAGATCGCTCCTCGACTGCCGGCCGGACTACGCGATGAACTTACAGCGGCTGAAGAGCTGGGTCGCAGCGTCCCCCAAGTGCGTACAAAAGCTGTTTCGGGATCTCTCACAGGACTTACTGACATGTCACGCAGTGAGCGTCGGGATGCCATAAATCTGGCGCGATTCTGAAATCTGCCAAGCGGAGGGGGGCGCGGACAGAGATGAGAAAAGCTTTGTGATGATCTGCTATGGTTCTGCTTTGACCCTATTTCTCCGTTTACTGCGAAGTCTGTTGTAGTCGTTTTCGATGGTACGTGCGAAGAACTCGCCGGCGGTTACCGAACACCAGGTTGACCTCGGACGCGTTCCACCTTTGGATCCCGCGCACACGCTCGTGGTTATAAATAGCCCGCCGACGCTCAGCTGATCAACACTCCGTGCTGACCTACTTAAACCTGCGAACGCGCAAGCTGCTGGCAGATGTGGCCCCGATGATACCTCTGACTATCCTGCTTGCGTTCGTCTCTGCTGCTTCGCCTTCGATTGCCGCCGCATCTGCCTGTAAAGCGATAGCCTGTGCATTTTTGAGCTCGACGTCTGCGGTTTATTGGCCGGAATCGTCAGAGTACAAGCTCGCGATCGAACATTGGCTGGCTTCGTCGACCGAGCTTCCTGTTTGCGTCGCGCAGCCCGCGACCGCCGCCGACGTGGGTGTAGTAGTGCGTGCTATCCTTCTCTTCGAAACGTCGCGGTGCGCTGACACAGCCTTCTTCGTAGCTGTCGGTGGTGGGCAAACAGCGCGTGCCCTTTGCCGTGAAGGGTGGCGGCCATACCTCTAATAGGTGGCTGGATATGCCTGCGGGGCCTTTCATATCGACTAAGGCAGACGTTCAGGGGGTTTTCATCTACCACGGGCGTGCACATTTCTCTCGCGCGGTTCAATTACACAATTCTCGACGCCACAAAATCAACTGCGATTGTCGGCGCCGGCTGCCGTTGGAGTGATGTCTACGCCGCGCTCGACGGCACTGGTGTAAATCTCGTTGGCGGCCGTAATCCCGCCGTCGGCGTTGCGGGATTCACGCTGGGAGGAGGTGCGTACGGGATGGTCTCCCGACCCCTGTTACCTAAAGTGGTATGAATCAGGTTACTCTTGGAAGAGCAACCAGTACGGACTGGCCGTGAGTTCACGCTGAGTGTCCATTTGCGCAGTTTCACTCCGTAGCTGACTGCTGCCTTGAAGATTGACACACTTGCCGGCGTCAACCTTGTCCTTCCTAACGGGACTCTGGCTACAGCGAACCATTCTCATCATCCGGACTTGTTCTTCTCATTGAAAGGAGGGTTCAATAACTATGTATGTCCGTTATCCGCTGGTTGTCCCGGTGTTTGAACTCTCCCAAGGGCGTGGTCACTGAGTTCATCTTCCGCACAGTCCCCCAAAGCCAGATCTGGGTAAGCAACTCCGATTTTCACCTTTCCGCCGTTTCATTTCTTCATCAAAGGCAGGACGAGTCAGCTACGCGACTAACCAGCTTGCCCCCCTGGCTGCGGCCATCTCCCGTTTCGAACGGGAGAACCTCGACCCTCGAGCCGCCATCGTCGCCGGAATTGCATCTCTACCTAACAGTACTACGGGCGTATTGAATCCTCCCACTGGAAGCCTCCAGCTGTTCTACGACGGTCCTAGCCCACCAGTCGGTGTCTTCGCGGACTTTCTTAGTATCCCGGCCGTATCAAATACCTGGAGTGGACCGATGAGTTTCCTACAGTGGGTCGGGGGTGACGGAGGCGTATCGAATCTGCGGTATGCCCTTCAATAGGAAAGCAAATGTTTCGTTCGACTGACGAAGCATTTAGCGGAGTTTTCAATGCCTTCTCGACGCTGTCGCATACGGACGTTTTCCTGCAGGATGTCGTGCAGTCAGTCACGGTCAGTCCATATGCAACAACTCTGCTTTAACCTGTGCTAATCCTGCTGCATAGACGTGCGCTGCGCGATTGGGACCAAAGAGTGCGGCTTACCTCAGCGTGGCAATTGAGCCGTTCCTACCGAGCGCGTTACTTCAAGCCAACTCTTCGTCCTCAGCCTACCCTCCCGTGCGAAGCCCAATCCTTCTCCCGTCGAACATCTTCTTCGGGTCCGTCATTCCCGTCCTACGTCCCTCGACTCTGTGAGGCTCACTGTGCTTGTTAGCTACACAGACGCAGCGCAAGACGATGCCTTCCGTGTTGCGATCGCGGAGATGGGAAACAATCTCGTGATGCGCGCTCACGGGGAAGGGCTTATCCTGCCCGCTGATAAGGGTGGCAGCATCTACCCAAACTATGCGCTGGCTGGGGCAGATAGCGTGGCAGAGTTCTACGGTACAGAACACTTGGCGCGGATGCGGCGCGTGCGCGCGGAGGTTGACCCGGAGGGTATCATGGATCTTGCGGGCGGTTGGAGGCTCTAAACCTGCCCGCGCCCGCGCGTCCGTGCACGAAGGCAACATATTCGTTCACAGTCTCCAGCATGGCGTGGGAGAGCATTCCGATCGCTCCAGATAGCATGATCATCCGTCTGTGGCACAGGACCAGGTATTTGCCCGGCTAAAGCGTGCATGACTGTCCGAATGGAGCCAAAAGTCAAGAGAAAGCACAGCACCGCCGTTCTCTCGCTCCGTCATTCGTGGACCTGGATAGTGCCCACACGTCAATTCCGGCTGTCCGCAGTGTCCGCTACTGTCATGGTGGGCCGATCTGGGGATTGCACACATCTAAGGTACGAACTTGACCACTGTGGGAGACCAGCGGAAGGACCGCTCCCGATCACCCGTCATCTGCCCAGGAGAGAAAGAAGTGGACTACGACCAGTTCCCAAAACGGCAATTCCAGCGGTACCGCATTCGAACATCAAACTGCGAATCCCGGGTGAGATAGAGCTCCACACGCCGGCGCATATCGATAACAAGGAGGCGGTAATGCGTAGTTGGTCCGCCGTCAAGCTACCAGACAATCCGCAGTACATTCACGCAGACACGACCACGCATGTGTGGCTGGATTTGCGCCATTTAGTTGCTGAGGGTCGCAGCTGCCGTCGGACAGGGTTAACATGGATAGGCATTTAGGGGTGCGTGCCAGATCAACACGGAGTGTCATCGGAGCCCAACTTGGAGCACGCGCCCGCTACTTCGCTGTGTTCATCTAGTTCCCATGTTTGCTGCTCTCATGTAGCATCGCTCTTATCTGGAACGGAACCGTGCCAGAGGGGAGGCTCGATTGATCGTACCTCCGTCTGGGTGATGCCGTTATCTACGACCTGGAACATCTATAAAGGGATGTCCGCGATCTGGCCTGGGCTCCCCGGGTCTCACTGAAGCTGCTTCAACCATGGGCGATCTGACGGTCTCCGACGCAGCCGTATTGAACCTCAACATATGCGGCATCATCCTTGCCGCCCTGTGCGGGCTATTTGGTGCGTATTCACAGTAGGAATTGTCTACTGTGCGCGGAGACTGAGAGCAGCGTCCGGCAGGCGTGTACACTGTCCTCTTCTTCCTCGGAGTATGGTCAACCATGCGCCATAAGACGACGGCTGCTAGACGACTACGGACCATCACCGTCGTCCTGTGAGCACTGTCTCGTCACTTCGTGCCGCGGCGAGCCCATCCGTTCACGCATCTGAATCGCAGCTATGTGTCACTTCTCATCCACTTCATCACGCGTGCTTTGCAATTTGCAAGGTCTCGAAACCTCACGCCTCCGGACAACGAGATGTACAGGTGGTCCATCCCGCTGGTCGTCGTCGGAAAGTGAGGCGTATACCCATCGCGCTCCGACATGCTCTCATACGCCTGTTGCAGTGTCACGACCACGTTTGCTGGGTTATGTTCCGACGGCCTCCTCGCATGGAGATTCTATGTCATCTTCGAGAGGCGTTGGTGGGCTAAGGTGCGAGCGTCGGCGCTCCCAGCGTACTCTCGGGCCGGCTCAAGCTCGATCGTTTGGAATGTAGTGGATCCCAGGCGCCTTCGTGGTCATCAACGCACGTTAGTTGGCCACGCCCCTGCGAAGCGGTGATTCCACCTGACCTCGCCCTGTCAGTCCTCTGCTGGTCCGCCGACGCGCAGCATCTTGCGGTTTACCACCACCGGGAGCTCTACGAGAACGTGCTGCTCGACGTCACCTTGAAGATCACCGTCGCATGGGGCTGGCTTATGTTCGCCATAAACACGACCCTCACCGGCCTGATAATCTGGCGAATTCTGTACGATCCAACCCCCCGTGTTTGGCACTCAGCTGACAGAAGCGTATCAGATCGGTGACGCGTGGAGTGGACAGTCCGAAGACCGGGCTCAGTACGAGCGTTGTCATTCGGGCGCTGATCGAGAGCGCGTCAGTCACGTGGGTCGGGCTGCTGGTCTATGAGATCGCAAGGTCAGTATATTCCATCCTGAGCGGCGGCATGCGCGGAACTGTAACTCACTTGGCGCTCAGTCTAGCACCGACCGGCGGAATCACGGTGCGCATCATCGACTGAGCCTGACCACACAGCAGCAGAGACTGAGCGCCATTTTCCAGACAAACCTTGACGTTGGATATGTGATGGCGTCAATTCTGCCCGTGTTTTTTGTCAGTCATGGCAGATGCGCTCGCTAGAGCACCTTTAAACTGACTCTCGTGCACAGGGAATCTCCCAGACGCTCATCACTTTCCGGCTGGGTCTCACCAAGGAATTGAGCAAGGTGCGGGGTGCGGATAATGCGCAAATCGAGCACTCACCAGTTATATAGCCTGTGCAGTCGACATCCGGCACCTCGGGCACCGGCTCGACGGCGGTGCGGCTGACTATGCCTAGCAGCCGGAGAACCGGTGAGACAGGCAGCGGGAGCACCTTCCTGCACATAGGGAAGGAAACCCCGGTACAATCTCAGAAGTTTGGAAGCGCTGAGGACCTGGAGTTAGGCGCGATGCACTCTCGTGAAAAGGAATGATAGCTGGCTTGCCAGTCGCTGTGCTACTATTGTACTTGGTGCCGATCTACCGACGTCGGGTGTCCGGCAGTCGCTGTGTATTTCCACCTGGATGTTGTGCCATTATCTTTGTTTATTGGACGGTTGGTGTAGCGGACCATGCGTGTAGTACCCTGAACGAACTTGGAGGACCAGCTGAAAAAAGAAGATGAGACATGAAGGTGGAAGGGAGGAGTCGGCAACAGTCGGATCGACGCGCTGGATACCATACGTGGATGAAGCGGGCGCGTAACCCCGCGACGCTGCATCGCACTCCGGGCGTCGCCGCGCGTGGCATAAATTTTCCACTCCGCCGCACCACGTCTTCCGGAACTCGTTTCAGACCGGTATTAGCTCAGATGTCGACACCTCCGGAGGTCAAAGAGCTCGTCGACGTGAGTGGCCCCTAGTTGCGGTTGTCTGAGAGCGCTGAACGCATTTGTAGTCCATGATCGCGGACTACGACGTCGCGGTGTTCGCCAAGAGCTGGTGCCCGTACTGCAAACGGGCGCGGGGCGTGCTCAGCGGGCTCGATCTGGCTGACAAGAAAGTCAAGATCATCGAGTACGACGTGTTGCAGCCTCGGGAGTCCAGTGCTTACTTGACTTTAGCATCGACGGGGACGACTACGAGGAGGCCCCTATCCAGGACTACTTGAAGGAGCTGACAGGGCAACGCTCCGTCCCAAACATCTTCATCCGTGAGTTGTCGGACGGGAGCAGATCGGGCCTTGATTGGGCCCGGGGCGCTGACTGATAATGCAGGGCAGAAGCACATCGGCGGATCGGATGATCTTGTCGCAAAGAAAAACGAAGGCGTACTGCAGGACCTTGTTAACGGCAAAGCGTAGTACGTTGCGTCATATGTGTAAACAGCATCGAGACCTTGTATCATTTCTGAGTTCGACACAGTCCGAGCGCGCATCTTTAATCGGTCAGCTGAAGGACAACTTGTGCGCCTTTGCTTCGAGGCACCATGTCAAGGCATTCCTGAACCTTGTCGAGGCCGCCTACGACGACATGCGCCTTCTGCGGAGAGATGGTCTTCTCCCGCAGCCCGCGAGCAAGCCAGTCCTTCCAGAGGAAGTCGATGAAGTCGCCGTTCGAAGCGTAGTCGAAGCCGCTCGCGGCGTATGCCTGATACGAGATCTTGACGTGCTGCGGCGCGAGCTTCTGGCTATCCGGGACCATGGAGTAAATGGTCCCGATCTCGCCTTTCGCGGCATCGAAGAGCTGAAACTCGACTTTGAGGGAGCTAGCCTGCCCAACCGCATCCAGAATGACGGCGTACGGCCCATGGGCCTTCAGAGCTTCAACAAGCTGCGCCTCGTCCGCGCGGTAGTCGTAAACATGCGTAGCGCCGAGCTGCCTGACACGAGCGTGATCGCCCGCAGAGGCTGTCGCGACGACAGAGTATCCGGCCTGCGCAGCGTACTGCACGGCGTAGCCTCCAACGGTACTCCCAGCGCCCCAGATCAAGACGGTCTCTTTCTTGCTCTGGGCAGCGGGTGCTGGGCGGCCGGGCAGCGCGGCGGACACGCCAAGCGCAAGCGCCGCGACGGTGGCCTGAGTGGGAATGGTGATGGCCTCGAGCAGTTTGTAGCCAGATGATTCGTCCACTTTGGCAGCGTTTCGAGCCAGTGCAATGGCATAGCGCTGGAAGGTGCCGTAGCGATGGCCGCTGGCGTTATAGGGCGCAAAATACGTCGGGTTTGAGGCAACAATCTTGTCACCGACTGCAAACTCAGCGACACCGACGCCGATGGCCACAACGGTGCCTCCAAGCGAGGCGCCAAATACTGCAGGGTATGTTGGCAGGCCAAAGAAGTCGACCTGCTGCAGCTTCGCGTCCAACGGGTGGAAGGCAGCAGCCTCAACCTTCGGTCAAAGCAGTGAGCAATTACCAGCACTGGAGCGTCATAACCGTACCTTAACAAGGACCTCGCCTTCACCTGGAGCATGTACCCCGGCAGGGCCGACGACGACCCTCTGTTGCTTCTCCTGGATCCACGCTGCTTCGTTCTGCACGGGCAAGCCAGCCGACATGGTGAACGCAAAAGAGCTCATGCAGACCCGGTACGGGAATGACCTTTTATAGAGCAACTTCGGACACCCGTGCCCGGAGCCCGATGGTCGGGTCCAAAGCTGCGAACGTCGCCGTGACAGGCGTTAGACCAAGGGAAGCCCCAAATGGCATCAAGCCCGGGCCACCAGCCCCGTCAAGACCCTGATGCAGGATCGTCATGAAAGGGCGGCAAGAGCAGCCTCCGTACACGCAAGCTGTGAGCGAGTTTGTGGAGCACGTGGATGAAGACGGCAGAAGGAGCGTGTAAACTCCGCCTGAAATTGTTGGCCACAATCTCGTTTTACCAACATCCCGTACCTCGCGTCCGTTTCCGTCCATCACCGCCCCTTTCCATTCCTGCTCGTTAATCGGTGTTGGTACTGTACGTCAGCGCACATGGCGCGTCGTCAAGATTGGTGAATCGCATTAGTAGACACCCATGTGTTCGAGCGTTTCACGTCGGCGTAGTAAACTTCTGGCCGATGTATCACAGGAAGGGTGAAAACCTTGCTTTTATGGCGTCAAATTGCGCAGAGTCTCGCGTTGCTGAGGTCCCGTCGACGGTGACAGCCAAGAGTTCGCACGCTATGAGGGAAGCTGCTCGAGACTTCCGTGGTGAGCGGGCGCCAGAGGCAGAGAAAAGAAGCTCTTTTCCAACGCCTTTCGTTGAGGTTCTACGTTATCCTACTCTTGGTCGCACCAATGGACTCGGCAGCAGGTTTTCCGTACTCGGGCACCCGCCAGTGTGCCTGTTGGCCCTAACACGGGGAGGTGCATGGTTCATGCCCAGCCAGTTGTAACAGAGTGTCTAATACTACCCAAGCTATGAAAAGCCGCCCACCACTGTTAAGATCTCGCACAACGTTGGAATAAACATGACGGCAGGGCGGTAGGTTTAGTGGTGCCAGCGGCTCGGAATGCTCAAATTCAAAGGGTTCGAGGGAGAATCAATGCAAAAGGTCGACAAGTGGTGTTCCAAACGAAGGTCATGTTCGCGGCCCAGACAGACGAGCGCGTCACTGCACGTGTCACAGGGGTTCGGCAGAAGCGCGGATTCTGTAGCACAGCAAGCGCCGTGAGACTATGTACGAACACCTCAGAGCTTGGTCCCGTGCTGTCTATTCGTAAAATTGGTTGATGAGGCTCAGGTCAAGGTGCGGAGCGCCGCTTCGAAGTCCGATGTCAGCTTTCCATTCGCCATGCTCATTCAGACCGCAATCCTCATTCGACCAGTTTGAAAACTGCTCGACATCATCTCGAGTCGTTTCTTCCTTCAGCCAATTGCTCGCCTGGGCTCCGTGCCGACCGGATTCGCTACGCGGGTCCTGGCGAAAATCTTGTCAACGACATGTGGACGGACTGGGCTCCAATTGTGCTCTGTGAATATCATCACATTACGTCCAGCTGCCCAGGGTACAGGGCAAATGGGTGACATGTCTGCGCCAACGGACCAGGGTGGAGGGCTCGCTTATCGTGCATTATTTGGCTGCGGTGGGCAAAGGGTATGATGGCGCTCAGGCTGGCATTCGGGTTCGTGCACGGTGTACTCTGCAGCACCCACATTCAAGGCGTCCATAGCATCCTTCGTTTACCTTGGGCATTGCGCCTGTGGCATGCGCGGCAGATAACCGTCGATGACTCGAGCATGAGGACCGCAGACGCGCAACGTTGCCTATTCGTCTGTCGCCGGATGAACGACAATCTCATTACCTGTCTCCGCTTGCCCTACGCCCTCCGGCAATCACCCATTGAATGCCTATAAATCCGGCCAGCACGCAATAACGCTTCGCCGCATCCCCGTTCAGTCTCATGGCTATCCTTCGTTCGCTCTTCCTGGTCGCTGCCGTCGCCCTTCAGACTGCCGCACTTGGCAGCCACGGGCCCACCAAGGGTTACCAGCGCCGCATTGTGGCCATAGGAGACCTCCACAGCGACTTCGATAACGCCCTCACCTCGCTCCGCCTCGGAAAGCTCGTTGACGCCAATGGAAACTGGATCGGCGGCGACACCATTTTCGTACAGACTGGGGACATCATTGACAGGTATACCGCCAGACATTTAGCCACGCTGGGGCTCATACGAGGGCAGGTGGACCGACACCATCAAGCTCTTTCGCTGGATGGACCAGCTTCGGTCTCAGGCGGAGGCGGCTGGAGGACAGGTCATCACTCTCCTCGGTTTGTCGGCTCGCTCATCCCGATCTTCGTTGCGCTAAAATCCTTGCTCGAAGGCAACCATGAGTGGATGGAATCCATCGGTACGTCCGCGTGGCCCGAACGTCGAACCGCCACATGCTGACGCACCTTGCAGGGGACTGGAGGTGCGGTTGTCTACTTCCAATCGTACGGGCACACTGACACAACATGATTTCCGCGCGCAGATACGCGACCGAGGAGGAGAAAGCGACCTTCGGGAATGACACCTACCGCTACGAGGTACTCGACCACGATTGGATCGGCCAGACGTGGCGCGCGAACTACAGCATCACAACTCGCCTGCCGTTGCATCCCTCAATCGGCCCCGTCAACACGGATTTCCATCCCGGCTGGAGGCAGAGCTCCAACCTCTCCAGCTCGGCCCTCTCCTTCGTGCACGGCGGCCTGTCTCCCACTTACTCAAACTTGACGCCGTATCCCTCACGCATCAACGAGCTTGGCGTTTCACTGCTCGCCAAATTGCAGGCGCGCAACCCGCTGCCAATTCCGTACCCTCCGGCGGCTGTGAACCCGGCAAGCGACCTCGTCGGCTTGGTTGGCGCAACGCCTGAGGAGGTCGAGCTCTACTCCCAGGACGGCCCCATGTGGTACCGGGGCTGGATTCTGAACGAGGACGACGACGAGGTGTGCGGGCAGGTGGACGATGTGCTCGCGAAGCTCGGCGTCAGACGCATGATTATGGGGCATACTCCCGCGTTTGATTATGTGCGTCGCTCTGCTCGGTGTCTTAGAATTTACCTAATCTGCCGCTATCTAGATCTATACGAGGTGCGATGCAAAGATAATCCTCATCGACACTGGTAAGCGGCCGCGGGCCTGCCCCGCACTCCGTGCTGCGAGTATCGAGAACTCAATCCACGTAGGTATCTCCCGCGGTATCGGCGGCTCGCCTTCCGCACTCGAGATCGTATACTCGCTCAATCCTACCCCCTTCGGCCTCAATTGGACTGAAAGCGAGGTCATCACCGCCTACTACCCTAACGACACGGTGACACTGTGGCAGCAGCGGGACTCCGTCTTCGGCGATTTTGCAAAGTGGCATGCATGATTTCTCATTACGATCCCACTCGCTCGCAGTTGTGGAACCCTCTAGTATACTTGAGAGGTTAGATACCACATGGAATCAGATGGAATGCGCAAACGGCGTCTCTCTCTAACGCTGGCTTATGTATGAACTTCCCCATGTGTACACCAGTCCACAGAGTCGGTGATCCCGGAAAGCGCTGTCGGTAGCCAAAGGTGCGGATGGAACACTGCATCGCATGGCCGGTTGAAGTTGGATAAGCGGGGCGCGCTGAGGATTGTCGCAGGAGACGCGCAGCTTCGGAGCTTGGACGGTGACAAGGGATTAAATCCGTGTGGGGAGCTCGATCACTTGGCACTGCAATGTCTATCCGTCGATCTTTCGATGCATGAGAAGCTCCGCACTGCGGTATCACGATCAGAATCTACATTATTGGTGCAACGTTGAAGATCACGTACACTTCAGCTGGCGTCATGACAGACACAGGGCGAGAACGTTCAGGTCTGCGCTGACTATGCCACTTTCGAGCCCACCACGCGCTCTGCGGGACGCCCAGTTCTTCTCGGCATGGACCGCCGGCTGGAAGCAGTCCCGATGCGGAGAAACAACGTGACAGATGTCATCCCACGGTAAACGTGTGCTTCTAAGCCACTTCACATGACTGCGCGCGAGTAATATCATCCCTCCCCCGGACCGGGCGTTTCCCTAAAAACGAGGATCCGGCCTTACGTCGCGTTGGGCCCCTTCCTTCCTTCTTCCCCTTCGTGCTGCAGCATCGTGCACCATGCCTGGAGGAGCACCCGTCGTCACCGGCGCAGCGGAGCAAGTCGTCGTCCCCAACCCGCTGAAGTCGAGGTCGACCCGGATATATGCCTTTGCGGTGCGCTGTCTCGCGACCTGGATTAGGGATCGGATTCTCATGTCCTCCAATCAAGCTTATCACCTCGCTGTTCTTCAGTCCGTAGCGACCGCAGTGTGCTCGCCGGCTGGGTCTGACAACCTGGGCAGCATGGGGTTTCGCATACGGCTTGCTCGACGTGCTCAACAAGCACTTCCAGGCAAGCCCTTCGTCACGTCCCGATCTCTCCCACCGAATGACCAGGGCCTGTCCAGAACATCTTCAACATCTCTAGAACGCAGACGACGCTGATGCAAGTGGCCTACTTCGGCGCCTACTTCGTCTTTGCCATTCCGGCCGGTCAATTCGCGTCGCGGTTCGGATACAAGATGCTCATCTACGTCGGGCTGGGGCTTTACTCCTTCGGCGCCTTCATGTTCTGGCCGTCCGCCGTGACCGAGAAGTACTATGGGTACGGTGACGCGGGCTGTGATACTCGTCGTCGAAGCGTTGATTAAAGCCGCTCGACAGATTCGTGTTGAGCACGGTTGTAATCGGCTCTGGCCTCGTGTAAGCACTGAAACGCAGTTGCTGACCGTGACTCATTTCATAATTAGGTCTCTAGAGGTCGCTGCGAACTCGTGCGTTCACATTTCCGCCGCGCCATTCTCTGACAGGCTCGCGGGATCAGTTATATTTCCGTCCTGGGGCCTCCCGAGGAAGCATCTATGCGCCTTACGTTTGCTCAGGTCAGTCACCTATAATTATACGCTGTTATCGTCTGTTCTCACGCCCTGCTTCAGGCATTCCAAGCTGTGGCGTCGTTCACGGTGGGCGCGAAGGTCCAGCCACTTTCGCAAACACAGTTGTTGATCCCGTGACAGGGGCCTTTGATCGCATCGAAGGCTTTCTTCCACGGCGAGAACCAGAATTCCCTGGACACCGTCCAATATGTGTACCTGGGTGTGGGCCTGCTTGGCGTGTGCCTCATTATCCTCTTCTTCTTCTGCACGCTGCCGGAAATCACGGAGCAGCAGTTACAAGGCGAGAATACTCCCCTGTCCGCCACCCTCTAACTGCTCATGTTCGTTCCAGAGAATCTTGACGCGGTCGGCGCAAAGGTCAAGCCTCTGTGGAAGCAGTACCAGTACGTATTCCATGTCGTTTTGTTGTCTTATGCAAGCTCAACGGCCGTGACTCCTAGTACTCTCTTCGGCGCGTTCGCGCAGTTCTGCTATGTCGGAGCCCAGGTCGCGCTTGCCAGCTTCGTCGTAAGCATTGTCTCCTCCTTCTCTGTGACTCTTGCATGCTGATCGGAGCGTCAAGTTGTTTTACATTACGGAGGGTGCGTTGCATTCGAGTAGCTGCAGTCCTTCCTCGTCCTCACAAACTATAGATCCCTATCTCTCCGCGAGATACGACTCTTCGGCAGCGTCCAACATGTTTTCCTACTGCCAGATTACCTTCATGATTGGACGGTCTGTCGACGTGCGTCCCATGAGCTCTCGATCGCTGATCCCTCGCAGATTCGCTGGAACGCCGCTCCTGAAATACTTCCAGCCGGACACGATGTTGCTAGTATGGTCCTCGCTTACGGCAATCTTCACGGTATGTGGCCTGTACTGGCAAGGACCCTCGTTCCTGATTCGCGCAGCTCGTGGCAGCCCTGACCGGCGGGCGGGCTGGCCTCGCGTCATTGTAAGTACTCGTCGGCGTTCGCGAGACCAGGTTCTCACTTTTCCCCAGATTCATCGTCTTGTGCGTTGACATGAGATGGATATCGCGCCAACTGATCACCGCAATAGCTTCTTCGAGAGCATTCAGTTCCCTGTCATTTTCTGCCTGGGTGTAAGTACCTCGTCTCAACTCGCGATTGGCCTAACATACGCCCTTAGACTGCTAATCTCGGGAAGTGGACGAAGAGAGGAAGTAGCCTACTCGTCATGGGTGTCGGAGGTGGTGCCGCGGTAGGTCCCATTCTGTACGAACCGCCTTTCCTCTCTGACATTTCCGGAGTTCCCTCCGATGCAAGGCGCCCTGGCGGACAGCCTCAACGACTCTGTCAGGTCGTACCTTATTCCGTTTATCGGATGTACGCACGCCTACAGTTCCTTTCTCAGAGACTGACAAGCCTCGAAGACGTGATCGTCGTGATCTATTCCTCCGGGATGATCATCGACCGCAAGCGCAAGACGCGCATGGCCGCTGAGGTTCTCGGCGCCGACAGTGAAGCCGGTGTGGTTGCCCGTGGATCTGACGGGGAGAAGGGCAGCTTTGCGGCTAGCGATGAGAAGAAGGGCGCCGAGGAAGAGCGCACCGAGGTGGTGGCATAAACGATGATTGGATTTCTGAAAATGTAAATGAGTTGGATTGTCCTGTACCATACTGCATCGGGGAGAGCCGTATCCCCTCGCAATGGATTGCTGTGTTTGTGATGGATTGAGGACATTGCAATGGGCCGCAATCTTGCGTGGAGCTCCCAATCACCTTGTGATACGCCTCAAGGTTCCACTCTCTGTGGAATAAGCTCTCAGGCTTCCGTATCCCATGCAACGTTACTCAATATTCACCACGCCGTGCAAGTAGCCTTCAAGATTCCTTATGCCATGGAACACGCGCTCAAGGCTGCCACGACCTTTCACACACTGCAGTGCCCAGCCTTGCCACAGTAAGCAGCGTGTCGAGTAGGTTGAAGGGATGCTAATACAGTACGCAATAATGCTCATAGAAATGGTTTGCGCTCGCCCTGCCATAGGAAAGTGGATGGGCACTGGCTGGACAAGTCGGTGGTCAAGCAGAGGTCGTGAGGTCTCGAGCACGGTCGGACTCGGCCGAAATGCCGGGCGCGCAGCTTGGAAACCGTTGCGAGCGAACGGAGACAGCCGAACATGTCTTTTCCTCTTCCCTCCACTTGCCCCCCCTCCCCCGCGAAGTCTCTGTCCCCTGGACGTCGCCCCCTCCTGACATCGTGGTGCGCCATCTCCTGTCCCGGCTCCTTCTTTCCCGCTTGCCCTCGCTTGCGGCCCTCCGCTCGTACTGTAGTTGCCCTGACCGGTCGTCGGTCGACATCGCACTCGCACTCGCACTCTTTCCGCTCCTCGCATCCCTTCCCCATTGCCCCCTTGCCCCAGTGCTGCCCATTGATTCTCATTCTTGCGCTGTGCAACCCGCTGTCCGTCACTACTGACCGGCGCGCCAACGTCCACTGTCGTCTTTCCTGCACGTCCGTCGTCTCCCTCGTCAGGCTTGTAAGATGTAGCAGTAGAGTAGTAGGATTACTAGCAATGCTACCATCATTAATATTTCTACGCTATGCACGGCGTCGCCGAACCAGTCCAGCATGAAAGGAACGTGAATTGGGGTTACACACCTCGTGAAGCCTTGTTGTAAGGGCCATTGCCATCTCTAATCCAACATTGGGACGAGATTGGAAACCACGTTATCCCCCTGCAATGGATGAATGGTTTGCAAGGGATTGAGGGCATTGCAATGGATTGCAATGGATTGAGCTGGATTGCGATGGCGTTCCGATCAAATCGGGTTTTCCCCGATGTGCCTCTCCGTTTATATAACCGTCCGTTGTTGACTGTTGAATGTTTGGCCTGGGGCGGGACCCAACATCCGCTCGTCCTGTCAGCCGGCTCCGGGCCGATTGTCCGGATTGTGGCTCTCTGCAAGTTCGTCGACGGTACTTACCAGGTCAGTACTTTTTGTCGCACATTCGGTCCAAGGCGCTTGGGGGTCGTCATTCCCGTCGGCGATGGCAAGTCGCTCATAGAGCACCTAGGCCCTCTCAGCGCCCGCCTTCGCCCATGATGCTCGCGTTGCGTTGGCTGCGTTTCATGTGGACCCAGGCCAGCCCCAGCTGCACCGGGCTTGCTCTCCTTGCCAGGGCGAGTACTCTGAACCAGCCTATGTCGTCCAGGGCTCTCGTTTACCAGGTCATGGATCACATGCGTAACACGTTCCTGCAAGTCAGGTACCGTTGCAACAGCCAGCCCCCTCTATTCGCTCTACCTCCGCCAGTGATGCACCAGATTCTGTCATTCGTCCCGGATGAGGACATTCGCGCGACCCCCGGAATATGCAGGGGTTTTCGCGCGTCGTGCCTGGCCGTCCATTCGCTCTGGTCCACCATTTTGCTCTGCCGCGACCGCTAGGCATTGTACTTCGAGCGTAGCCGCCCTGAGCTCATGAATACTCAGCTGTGTCAACCGCGACAGCGACCCGGAGACCCCAACTCGGATACAGCGTGTGAGCACTGCGCAGTTGCTCTGGGCTGTCGACATGCTTTGAATGCGCTGGCTGTCTGTTGAACCTCGTGCGCAATGGGCCCATGGGTCAATGGGCCACCATTCTGAACAGTGCGTCCTGAGGCCGTTGATCTTTGTATGACTACGGAGGTTGGCGCGCCATACACGCTAGCGGCGATGACACTTTGGCTTTTCAGGTCCATCGCTGAGCATGTGAGGCTCTCGCTCACAATTGAGCCGCTGAAGTGCGATGCCGGTCCCCGTGTCTGGTATCGTGCAGAAATAGCCAGGATCTTAAACGAGAGACTGGGGTAGGCGTGACGTCGCTGTTTCTTGGGCTCCAAATAGACGGCGTTCCCCTTGTGCCCGTCCTTCTCCAGTCCTTCTCCGACCAGGTCCAGGCTTTGCTAATGCTTACCAACAACCCTCATCACCGCGCCCTTGCTGCTCGCACGTATTACCGACAAACTTGCTATCTATGAGTCAGACCAGACTCTCATCGTATTAGTTCTTTAACCGCACCTGGATTTCCAAGTCAATCACTTGGACGTGTCTGTCAGAACGTACGAAAGGACGGCCTTGCAAGGTAGTCACCAAGCGCCTTAGGTGAGGATAGATAACACACACACCTTTTTTGGTATCCGGTGACGGCGTCAACACCGGGGCAGTCAGCGGGGCGCAGTACGTTCGCATCCTCGAAGGCACGAAATCAATTCACCGGAATACCTTACGGGACGCCAGCATCGCCACTGCAGCGTCCCAAAAAGGTAGCGCCGTGCCATTCCCCCGCACGAGCCGCCGGACAGAAGCGTCAACGTCACACGGCAGCTGTTCCGCATTTCGGCAGACAGACGCCTGCTCTTCGATGTACTAGGCGTGCCTGGAGGGACCGCTAGCTGGCGTCCCGAACTCAATCCCACGCCGGGCGCCCAGCGCCTATTCACATCAAGAAGTCGGTGAAGCGCTTGGCCTCGTTGGTATTTTGCACACGAGAAGCCCTAAAGAGGCCGTCCGCTTGCTATATATGGCAATAAGTTTGCGGCGATCGAGCAAGCGCTGAGCGATTACTTCCTGTGCACCATCAATCTCCGGACGCCGCCCAGCATCTCCTGCACCCCAGCTATGGTTCGGGCGTACACAAGCCACTGCATACGGTTACACTGCTCCCGGACAGCGCGCTCCGTCGAGGACGGGTCCACACGTCCGGCGCACGCGTCTTCCGTCTTCGTATTTATACCTCCAGTCCCGGGCACCGCACTTGACCCAGCCCACCGCCCACCGCCCGCCTGCCCGGCTATCCTCTCTCCTCTCTCTCCTCCTCTTTATAACTAATGTCTGCCACCACCTCGTACTCCTCGTCCGCGCCGGCCGCCGGGACGCAAGCCCAATTCGCCGATGCATGGATGTGGCGCTCGATACAGTATGCGCCGCTGTTTGTACCTTCTGGCAGCGCGCCGGCTGCTCCGGCGTGCTCGAAGGACGCTCGACGCAATGCATCGGGTCCAGCCAAGGTATGCCCTCCCTCATCGTGCATAGTGCCGTTGCTGAGGATCGTGCACAGGACTCCTCGCCGCGCCGTCTCTGAGACGTCACGCGAACAAAGGCTATCCGAATGATCGGCTTGCGGCTTCATCGTCGTCGCCGTCAGCTCCCAATCTGTCTACGCTTGGCTAATTCGTAATCGGTGCTGTAGAGTATCCTGGTGTACTGAACGCGCGCATGTCGCCATTTAGTGTTATTCATACGGTGTGGATTGTATTCGGTGTACCGCCTTTCTCTCCGCGTTTCCCTCCGCTTTCCAACCGCAGAATCAAAGGTTATATGTTCCGGGGTCTCGCCTACGTTAGACTCACTCTTACCCTATGGGGAGCGTCGCGCTTTGTGCGGAGGGTCGGCTGTCTTTGTCTAACCGGACGGCTTCTCCAGCGACCCTGTGAGCGGGGTCATGCGGGTCCGAGCTAGTCAGGCTGGGGCGTAACAACGCTCTCTATGAGTTTCAAGTGACAGTTATTACAACCGCTGAAAGGGGCCTGGCTTTTCCACGACGTCTCATCTATTTCCCGAGCTGTCGCTCAGTTTGCCACGATTCGACGGGGGGACCGGGGACTGTACATATCCGAATGGGTGAGCTATGGTACTGAAGCACTTACCGGTCATTTACCTGGTGTGGTGCACAGACATTGCGGAAGGTTCATGAATGAATCTGGGATGTGTGCTTTTCTCTTCGCGGCCTTTCGATGCTACTCGTAATTGATGGACTCCGCGGCTGGATAAGGAAAGGCGTTCCGGCTCCGACACAGCGCAAGAGCGTCGCTACCGGCGTGACACATGTCGCAACCACAGAGCCATTGAGGATTCTGACGATCCGACAGTTGGCCTGTCAAGTCGCAGGAAGAAGGGAGATCGGCAACCACCGGCAATCCGCGCAGCTTGCCCTTACAAATTTAAAACCGACAGTGGGAAAGCATCATCATACTACGCCATCACAGATACCCTACCGTTGAAAAGCAGAGTGCTTTGCCATACCATGCTTCTTCCGGCCCCACGCTGCGAGCAGTAGCTGCAGACCAAGTCCATCACCCTGCCCTCAGCGATGACACAGACGAGCCCGGACATTCAGGGACACGCTGTAGTCCATGGACAGTCTCGACCCACGCGAATCTATGCCTTCATCGTTTGTTTCTACGCCATCCCTGCGTACCGCTCTCACCCATTGCAGCTTGTCACGTCGCTCTTCTTCAGTCCGTTTCCGACCTCCACATCGTACGCTGTATCTCTGATTGTGACCACAGCTTGGGGATTTGCGTACGGCCTCGTGAATGTGTTGAACAAGCATTTCCAAGTTCGTCACGTGCTCCGCAAGGAGATAATTCCCTGACTCGCGCCACAGGACATTTTCGGCATCTCCAAGACACAGACGACCCTCATGCAGGTTGCGTATTTTGGCGCATATTTCGTCTTCGCCATCCCGGCCGGACATTTTTCTCACCGATTCGGCTACAAAAAGCTCATTTACGTCGGACTGGGTCTTTACTCGCTAGGCTCGTTCATGTTCTGGCCATCTGCCGTCACCGAGAAGTATTACGGGTGCGTCGCCCGCAGGCGCTACTACCTTTCTCTTGATTTGAGTATAGGTTTGTGCTAAGCACAATCGTTATTGGGGCCGGGCTTGTGTGCGTCACCTTAGGCTTTCGAGACTTGCTCGAGACTGTCCTAAAACAGGCTCCATAGATCATTAGAGGTCGCCGCAAACTCGTACGTACTCTCTTCACGGACAACATTCAAGCGCCTATTCCTACTACAGCTACATATCAATTCTGGGTTCACCGGAGCATGCTGCGATGCGCCTGACCCTGGCACAGGCGCGTTCGTTCTACTCTGACTAACCTTCAGATATTTACGCTCCATCGCAGGGGTTCCAATCCGTGGCATCATTCACCGTACGCCCATTTCATTGCAATGGGCGTGACTCATGAAATGATCGCAGGGACCTCTGATCGCGTCCCATGCTTTCGTCAAAGACGCGGACGCTCAAAGCTCCCTTCACACCGTCCAATGGGTCTATCTCGGAGTCGGGCTCCTCGGCGTCTGTCTCATCATCTTGTTCATTTTCTGCAAACTCCCAGAGATCTCGGAAGAGCAGCTGCAAGGTGCATACAGATTTCCTTTGACTGTGGTTCCATGCTGACGAGTCCCCGTAGAGGAGCTCAATGAGACGGGTACTACTGTCAAGCCGTTGTGGAGGCAATACCAGTGAGTCTCACCGGCCTGATCATTACCCAAGACTCATCCCCGAGAACATCAAGTACGTTGCTTGGTGCACTTGCCGAGTTTTGCTACGTCGGTGCGCAAGTGGCCGTGGCGAGCTTCGTGGTATGGATTCCCTCTCCGGCCTCTCAATATCCCATGTTTGAACGCGTGTAGGTCTTCTAC
Source organism: Auricularia cornea (assembly GCA_030578095.1). Lineage (NCBI taxonomy): Eukaryota > Fungi > Basidiomycota > Agaricomycetes > Auriculariales > Auriculariaceae > Auricularia > Auricularia cornea. The sequence goes on from JARLTE010000004.1 coordinate 1,701,563, forward strand.
ATCACAGAAGGTAAACGACCGTCATAGCGCGTCTCATTTACTCACGCAGCTCATAGACCCCTCGCTCTCGCGTCGGTTCAGCGATTCTGCCGCTTCGGACATGTTCTCCTACTGCCAGGTCGCATTCATGGTGGGGAGGTGAGCCGATTGTCGCAACTGACTAGCACCATGAACTCACAATCGTCTCCCTCGGCATTGCAGGTTCGTCGGGACACCGTTCCTGAACTACTTTCCCCCGGATATCATGTTGCTTGTTTGGTCAACGATGACTACAATCTTTTCGGTGCGGCAGGCTGACACCTGATCGTGCGATACTGACCCCGGCTCTGTGCCGCAGCTTGTAGCAGCATTGACAGGTGGAGCGGCCGGGCTTGCCTCGCTGTGCGTTCTTTTCAAATCGATTGTTCGCGTTTCTGATGTGTGCGCCTACTAGCTTCCTTGTCTTGTGAGTTTGACCAACCAGGCAGACGCCGCTCCCTGACAAGCTACCGCGCAAAGTTTCTTCCAGAGCATCCAATTCCCGGTCATATTCTGCCTTGGAGTACGTTCGTTCCCGCTGAATAGGGAATTGAGTACCAATAACCAACCATTGTGACAGACGGAGAATCTGGGGAAATGGACAAAGCGGGGCGGCAGTTTGCTCGTGATGGGCGTAGGTGGCGGGGCGGTGGTATGTGCACGAAGCTTGTTCCGTCCGCGTATCACAATGGTGCTCACGCCCACCTAGTTTCCCCCGATACAAGGCGCAGTCGCGGATCGCCTCACGTCCGTCCGCTCATATGTGATTTCCTTCGTTGCCTGTATGTCCTTTCCTACCTGAGCTTCGGACGCTGATGGTAGGATAGGCGTGGGCGTAACCGCGTATGCCGCGGGAATGGTGATCGATCGCAGGCGACGGACCAAGGCCGTGCTTTCCAGTGACGCAGAAACACCATCATTACAGCTCGATCGGGAAATCGATAGCGAAAGCGAGAAGTAGACGGACTCAGAGCTGAAAGCACAGGTGTCCTCAGCTAGAGCCAATATCCTTCATGTAGTCGACTACGTCAGCTGTTTGTGCCATATGTTACTCGTCAAAATATCCTCCCGTGTTCCCTCCTCTGCTCTGGGACAGCCTGATTCGCACACCAATCGCCGGCAGGGTCACATGATTCATTGATGACCTTTGTTTGTACGAGTTTGACTATCGCCCCGGCCCTGTTACTGCTCCAGGACGCAGCAAATGCTATATCAATAGGGAATTACGGTACACGCGAATACCAACGCCGATAATAGAAAATGATGCACTCATCGAATGAGCTCGCTGCGCTTTTGCGAGGACGGCTCGGGGATTGATATTTGCGAACCGCGCACTGTCCTCCGAGCGGACCCTTTCATCACCTGTTGCTGTCCATAAGCAACAAAATAGCGTACCATGCGGCCTAAATGCACATTCGAAGCTGCTACCTCCTGCTATCCCCTCAAGAGTCATCACCGGCTCGGGCGCAGCAAGCGCAGACTGCGCTGCGGAGGAGCGAGCAGATCCATCTGCCTGACAGCCCGTCAAACTAAAGTGTCCCACAATAAACAGAAGACAAACATGCACGCCATGAAAATGTACTGCAGGAGATGCGAATCCTTCAATCGTGTGTGCAAAGCGGATGTCCGAGTAGCGGCCGCATCGCCAGGTAATGTGATACACAAGACTCGCCAACGTCCATCGTATTCATTCACAAACTGAGACTAAGAAATTTGGGCGGGGGATGGGTTCGGGATGGGGGCGACGCAAGGTGATCATAGATGGAAGCACTTGACAGAACGAGAGACGAGGCGACGAGGCGGGCCGATTTAACTAAAAGGAGAATTGAGTCTATCCAAGAGCAAGACGAGAGGCTGGAGGGGCACGAGACTGTCCGTTGCGATGATGGAGGGTGCGGAGCATTCGAGACTAGGAGAGAGGGGAAAGCGAATGGGCGAAAGCATAGGAAGGAAAGCGCGCACGCGCGCGCGCACCGTCTGGCAGGGAAGGAATCCTTGATCACCGGGCCGGGCTGTTGCCTCTGGCCGGGCTGTCGCGCTCCTCGGCTAGATTTCTGCGCGGGTTCATAGGGCTCTGACCGGGGCTGCCCTGTGGCGCGAGCTGACCCATACCCATACCCATGCCCATACCGCCACCGCCGAACTCTGACGGCGGCGCGCTCATCATGGGTGGCATCATACCCGGGAAGCCGTACATGCTCATCATCGGGTTCATCTGCATCATCTGCGGGTTCCACTGCTGTTGCTGCTGCTGCTGCTGTTGTTGTTGCTGCTGCTGCTGAGTGGGACTGCCGTTATCGGCGGCATCGCCCGCGACGGAGCCGGCTTGACTGAACGACATCATCGTGCGCTGGTCCGCGAAGTCAGAACCTCTCCCCACCGCAGGTGAGTATTACGAACCTGATATGCTTCTGCCGCTGCCGCTTGCGCCGCCCACATCTGCTGCTGCTGCGCCTGGTACGCGTTCATGCCGGGCATGCCACCAGCACCCATGGGCGAGCCCATCGGGGGCGGCATCATGCCCGGGAACCCGTACATGCTCATCATCGGGTTCATGTACATCATCGGGTTGAACTGGGGCTGGGCGCCGCCCATGGGCATGTTGTACATCGACGCGCCGGAGCCGAGCTGCTCGAGTTGCTGCCTGCTCAGGTCGTCGATCTTGCGCTGGCGCTCCTCCGCAAGTCGCTTCTCGCGCTCGCGCTCCGTCAGCACGGCGCCGACGCCGCCTTCGCGTTTACGGTCGCGCTCGTGCGCGGTGATCGCGCCGAGGAGGCCGGTCTGAGGTGGCGGCGGCTTGGACGGGACGTTGATGAGGCTGGCACCTGTCTCGCGCGCGAGTTCTTCCTGCTTCTTGGCTGAACGATCTGACTTGTCCTGCAGACCAGCCTGGAGCAGGCCCTGAGGCGTGAAGGCCTTGGTCATTGTCTCGCTCGGGTCGAGCTGCACGAAGGTTTCCCGGCCGTGAGGCGCGTTGACGACCGGCTGGGGCGCCGAGGGGTCCAACACCGTGCTCCAAACGGTCTGGCGGGACGGTGGCATCATATGCTGGCTGCTCGACTGGCCGCGCGGATGGGGCGACGGGCGCCGCTCCTCGTCCTGGTAGCGCGACGGCGAGGCATCGTCGTACCCTCTCGGCGGCGCTGCATCGGGTATCGGCTCAGACAACGTAACAACAACGGCAACAATGGACACTCACTCTGATGACCCTGGTGCGACGCGGACGGCGACCGGCCGCCTGGAATCTGCGGCAGCACGCGCGGCGCGCGCTGCTGCATCTGCTGGGAGTAGCTGTCCTGCATCTGCCTCGAGCGCACGTCGGGCGAGATGGGGCTCCTGTCGCGCTGCTGCTGGGCCAGGTCCTCCTGCATCTGCATCCTCGGCGGCAGCACGGCGCTCCGGGGCGGCTCGTCCGAGCCCGAGCCGTCGTCGTCGTCGTCGTCTTCCTCCTCTTCCTCCTCCTCTTCGTCGCTGGACTGCCACGCGTTGCGGCTGCCGCCCGCGCCGTTACGTCCGTTCGGGCGACCGGGGCGGTGCGCGGCCGCCTGCCGCGCGGCCTGCTGGGCCTCGCGCTCCTGCGCGCTGCGGCTCTTCGCGAACGACGACGGGTACTCCGGCGCCGGGCTGCTCGGGCTCTGCGCCTTGTGCTGCACGACGAGCGGGCGCACTGCGACGGGGCTGGGCTGCTGGCTGGTCTTAAGCATGGGCTGCCCGTGCTGCTCCTCGGCGGCCTCGAGGAACGACAGCGCGGCGAGCGCGTCGGCGGCGTCTTCCTGCATCGCGGCGGTCGTATTCGAGGGTTCGGGACGGTGCGCGGGCGGCGGCGACGGCGGCGGCGAGGGCGACGCTGGGCTCTGCTGGACGGGTGGCAGAGTCTCCTGTCGCGTTTTTTCAGCTCCCGCCACTGGCGTTGCACCGGCCAATCGGCGGGGCGGTGGCAGTGCACGTGCTCCCGACGGCTTTCGGGCGAGACTCGTCCGTGCCGTCAGACGCGACGAGTCGACGGACGACGTGTGTTGCGAGCGGTCTTCCTCTTGTTGTTGTTGCTGTTGCTGCTGGTGTTGCTGCTGCTGAGGGTGCGTCTGCATGTAGTATAGCGCCGCACTAGCCTCGTCAAAGAAGTAGTCCGCCTGCGGCTGTTGGCCTGGCTGTTGAGACTGTTGAGACTGCTGTTGCGGCGGCTGAGGGGACGGCTGTCCGTATGGGGAGTGCTGAGCCGGAGGAGAGTACGACGACTGCGGCTGTGGTGGGGATGGCGATCCATACGGCGATTGCTGTTGCTGCTGAGGCGGCGGAGAAGCGTAAGCCGACCCATACGAGTTTTGCCTCTCCTGCGACTCTGCACGCTGCGGCATGGGCGAGTACACGTGCCCCTGGCTCTGCCCGGGCGAGGTCGGCAGCGACGACGGCAGCGGCTGCGACGCGGGCGACATCGGCGCAGGCGGAGGGACGACGTCAGGTCCTGCGCCCATGGCCGGCGGGCGCGGGAGGTGCGCGGGGGTCGCAATCGGGCTCGCAGCGCTGGGTTGCGGGAGCCCATCTATGCTGGGACGGCCGCCGTACGAGCCGACGCTGGACGTGGGACTCGCGACAACAGGGCCGCCCAGAGTCCCGCGAACGCCGGTCGGTGTCGGGGCGCGCGGTGCCATCTGGAATGCGCGTGCAGAGGTCGTGCCGGGCGACGCAGGACGCGGTAACCCCGCGGCGGGTGGCGGAGAAAGCGAGTTGGGCGACATGGGCGGGCTCGTCGGCTGCTGCTGCTGCAATGCGGCGCTTGTCGTCGTCGGCGCAGGGACGGGCGACGGGGAACGCGCTCCGGGAACCTCGTTGGCGCGTACTGGCGACACCGGTGTCGGAGGCATGGGTTTCGCCTTGGTCTGGTCGAAGCTCAGTGGCGGCAGCTGCGGCATCGTCCTCGGCTGCTCCTGCTGTGGCTGCTCGACCCCTCCGATGGGCGGCAGAGTCGGCGCGCCGGTTGGCGAAGTCGGTGCGCCGAGTTGAGATGGCGACTGCTGCTGGCCGACCTGGACAGGCAGCCCGCGCATCCTGCGCACCTGGACGCCGAGTAATTGGGAGCGGATGAACGACGTCCTGTCATCGCGAGGATCGAGACCTTCAGCCAGCTCGCGATCGAGGAAGAGATGCTGTCGTCGCTTCAGCATCGTCCGACTCGGGTCATAGAAACACTCACATCTCGCAGAGGCCCGACAGGGTACGCAAACATCATGCTCTGAGGCTCCCGAGGATCCCACGTGTAACCCTGCGGACGTCCATACAGCTGAAACGCGTCGTGGATGGCGACGATCCACTTGAGCATCTCGAGCGCGCCGACCTTCTCGTTCTCCGTCTCGGGCATGATAAGCAGCCACCCCTCGCGCCCTTTCATGCCCATCGCGTAGTCCTCCGAGCCCATCATGCCCTCGAGCTTCAGGAGCGTGCTCAGGGGGATCATCTCTGGCCGCTCGGGATATACCGCGAAGGCCTGCGCGACGCTCGACATGGAGATGACGAGCTGCTTGCGCTCCTTGCCCTTCGGGCCCGCGAAGAACGAGACCGTCGGGCGCAAGTTCTCGACATGGCCGCTAGGCGTCGGGGAGGAGGAGCGATTGAAGAGAGAGGACATGCGATTCTTCTTGGGCGGCGTCGGCGATGTCGAGCGGCCATCCGCGCCGCCGGGCGAGTACCCCGCGGTGACGACCATCCAGAGGCGCTTCCAATCGACCTGGCCGGCGACGCGGACCTTGGCCCAGCCCTCCAGCCGCCCCTTGACGAGCGTTGTCTTGGGATCCTTCCACGTGTTGGTGTTGTCCGAAAGCGACATCCGGAGGAGGTGGGCGGTGTAGATCTCCTCGAGGCGCGACTTTTCCCACGCGGCGAGACGCAAGGCGGAGGCCCAGGAGACGAGCGACGCCGTGTCCGGGCACGAGAAGAGGAAGAGGTTCGAGCCGGCCGTGTTGAGCGTGAGCACGTCGGTGTATCTTTTGGGCGGTTGGCCGTCTGGAGACGGGACGGTCACCGAGCCTACGACCTGGACGAACTGTCGCAAAAGAATTAATAAAATTCATGGGAAATTGTGGAATAAATCGCCCACCGCGTCCTGAATATTAATGTATGTTGGCGGGACCTCCTTGCCGATCTTGCTGGCCTCGTCGATGGCACGCATGTCCCAGATGGAGAGTGTCGTGCCGCCAAGCTGTGCCCAGACGTCGGTCCAGGACTCATCCTTGGTGTTGCGGGTGCCGTCCGTGAGGCGTTCCTTGCGCTCGATGAGAGGGCCTGAGAAATAGACCTTGTGGGCGTGGGCGTTGACGAGCGAGACGACAGAGCGTATTTCCGGGTGCAGTTGGGCCGGGTTCATGGGCTGCGGCTGCCGCAGCGAGGCCTGGCGCTGCACGTTGCCCTGCGGCTGGGCCTGGTATTGCTGCTGCTGTTGCTGCTGCTGCTGGCCGGGCTGCTGGCTGTACATGCCGTCCTCCGGGACCGCGCCGAGGCTGGAGATGGACGGCCGTCCGTTGTAGGTGTTGGCCTGCTGCTGTTGCTGCTGCTGGCCCTTGAGCATCGAAGAGGAGCCAGTTCGGAAGGATGAGAGCAGTGACTTGGAGCGTGCGTGCTCGCGCTGGCGTTCCGGGTTCGCACCCACGGGGTGGGCGTTGTAGCTGCCGTCGGCATACGACATGGGGCGTGCGCCTCCCCCTGGGCCCTGTCCTTGCCCCGGAGCCTGCTGCTGCATGTAGCTCATCGCGCCAGACACGAATCCACGATCGCTTTGCTACTGTTTGCCCGTACGCTCGGACGTCATATCGCACCCACAGCCTCAGATCAACCATCCCGCTCGTCATACATTCCTGACAGTTTGCAAGTCTAAATTTTCCCCACCTAAAACTGTACAGTTACTGGACCACCACGATCCGCCACCTGCCAGGCTTCCGATTCCAGCCCTTGTCCGATGTTCTGGAACGTACCCTGACAGCTGCGCAACGGCCCAGCATCGCCGAGACCTGCAGGACAATGGAGGCCACTGTTACTCAGCGCCAGCGGCAGGACAGCTCAGAATGGCGGCTCTGCTGTCAGCTAGATCGCCACCCCAACGGCTGTGCGGGGAGATAGACGCTTCGTGTGGCATTGCGCCTGCTAGCGAACCAGCCAACGACTTCGAGTCTGGAGCTACCCTCCCAATGGCTTGCTTGCACCTCGTTCTCTATGCGCCATAGGCTGTCTTCTAGCACTGCTCTATCCGAGAACCAGATCTTCTACGCCTTCCTTCAAACGGGGCTCAGCCAGGGTGGCGGGAATGCTACAAGTCTACGACGCAGAGCCGCCGGATTGCCCAAACGATTCTCCTAGTGGCCAGGTAATACGAATGCGTGTATTGGAAACGACCATCCCTTTACTTTCTGGATTTCCTGGGAACCATCTGCAGCGCGTCCCGAGCGCAGGGTGCTCAAGATGTGGGAGTGGTCCCACTTCGGCACACGATGTGCCTCCTGTTGCGAACCTCTTGCAGCGCATTAGCCTGCTATGCTAGAACAACCTGTACCGTCGCTGCTTCCAGCGATCATACGCGACGTCCCTCTCAGCTGACCGCTACACCCACCACGCGCCCTCTCGTTCCGTCTGTGCGCCGCATGTCACCTTTGGTAAGCGCGGTCGGCTTCTCATCCCGATTGCCCCCAGAACGGAAGTCTCGCGCAATTTTTGCCCAATCGAAGTCACCTATCGCTGAGGCACACCAGAAGAAGCCCCGGATGTTTCCGAATCGTTGTTCTCCAAACGTGGTTGTTCTTGCGCGCGGCACCACGTGGCGCCGGCCCGAGGTGGTTGTACTCGCGCGCGCATGGCAACGTTGTTTTTTCCTGCAGTATAAATCGCGGTGCGAGAGCGCCCTGAATCCCCACTGCACCCTCGGCGCATCTGAGCATCCTTCGCATTCACTCACGCTCTCAACTTCAACTCGCATACTCTCACGATGAAGTACTCCTCGCCGAGCGGCTCGCCTCAGGCTGGCTACCCGCCGCCGCTCCCTCCCCAGCACTTCGTGCTCTCGGGCCCGATCAAAGTCAACCAGACTTCCGTGCGTGTCCAGGTCGTCCCACACTTGCTATTCTCAGCTTACGTCGGTTCATTGTTAGTCTCAGCCCAGGTCGCGTTGAACGTCGACCAGTCCTCGTATCACGGCCGTCATCCTTCAATGGTTTCCCTCACAGTACGTGTGTCGACCTTCCGCACCAACGGCCGCTTACCCCAACGTCGTGCAGTCTATCTTATTCTCACGCCCCGAAAATGTCCATACCTGGTTCTCTTGCTGTATCCACTACGCGTGTTCCCTTCTATTCGTTCAATGGTATTCTTCTCGCTCGATAGTATCTCTCCTATGCATTCACACGTGAGATCTTCCGCCATTATAACGAAATTCCCTTTCACAGCATGCGCTTTCGTGCGTAAGATCAGCTGCATGAGAGCTTCAAACCCACTAATAGACGAGCAACCAGGTATATGTGTTCAATCACTAGATGTCACATAGTTCATCTACGTCAGGAATGACCTGAAAGTCCCAGTCGCAGCCCATAGGCTCTGCAACTGAGCTTATCGTGACATTTTGAGTGACGTCCTGTAGCGACTCAAGTGCAGCCCATGGATCGAGGTCGACAGCCTCCATGCCCTCAAGAGAAAGTTGGCTCAGCCGCTGACCAGGTTGCAGCACGTAGGCCGATACGAACCGATGGATGTCGGAAAGGCAGACCGGCAGCATCCGCCGCGCGCAAAAGCACGTCTCGAGGAGGGACAACAGCATGTCCGCGTGGTCTTCAGGGGAGACCAAGGCCTGCCGGCAGCTCTTCGGCGGCGCAACATGCGAAATGACCACCGTCTCGAGCAGCGGCGCGTCCCACGCCGCGACCTCTCGGCCGGCCAGGATGCTGTCGGTGTACACCTTGGGCGACATGCGGAACGCGAAGCACGACGCCAGCGCGACGCGCAGCCACACAAGCCGGGGGAACGGCGGGAGGCCGCCCGTCTCGGGCCAGTAGAACTCGTGCAGGCTGAGCCGCGTCAGACCGCCGGCGCCGAGCGCGGTGGGGCGGAGCACCAGGTCCCAGCCGGGCATGCTGGCTCCGAACAGCGACCGCACGTCCCCGCGGATGGCGACCGGGCGCGCGAAGGCGTCTGGGGGCACGGACAGCTCGCTGGTGACCGGGCCAATGTGCGCAGTCACCTCGTACTCTGAGACATCGTCCAGCAGCGCCGTCACAGCGGCGGGCATTGCGGAAAGGCAGCTGAAACGGGTTATGCTGCTCACGTCGCGCAGACATCGCACGAGATTGGCCGTGGCGTGGTCGGTGAACAGGGTAAAGGAGCGCAGGCTGCAGGGCGCGGGCACGGCGACGGGCGAAGGACTCCAGGAGAACTCGTGCACGGAAAGGCGGAGAACCTCAAGGCGCGGCATGAGCGTCAGTATGCGGCAGAACATGGCCGCGTCGACATCGAGCGCGAACAGGTGTTCCCAGTTGAAGGAACGAACGCCCGACAAAGCCGGGCACGCGGCGGGGAGCCGGATGTACCGCAGTTCCAGCTTACGAAGACTGCAACCCCCAGCGAACAGCCCAGACGGCAGTTCCGCAGGGGGACTCCGCATCGGGTACCCATGGCCGAACCCGCTCGCAGCAAGCAGCGCCTCCTCCAGCGCGGGCGCGGGAGCCTCTAGGAGCTCCGTGAAGCCGAGTTCTTCCCTGTGGATGATAGACGAGATCGCGACGAAGCGGAGACGGTGCATGACCGGCGCCAGGAGCGCCGCGATGAGCTCCGCGTCGCCGGCGCTGGCGGCAAGGAAGGCGCCTCTGAAGTCCAGGACGCCGGGCAGGCTGCGCTCGGCCAGCAGCGAGAAGCGCGCGGCGAACGCGGGCGTGACGGGCCAGCCCGGCCACCGGAACCGCGGCATCGTCGTGCGCCAGAGCGACGCCGTGGACAGGCAGCAGGCACGCAGCCGCCGGCAGGTCTGCGACAGCGCCCATCTGGCGTCCTGGTCAACAAAGCAGAAGATGCATTGCAGGACGCGGAGAGGCAGCGCGGCCAGCGGGCGGCGGCTGTTGTGGTCGTGCGCGACATGCAGCAGAGTCTGCTGCGCGAGCACGCAGACAGCCTCTGTAGCGGCGTCGAACGCAACATGGGCCGGGACGCCCCCCAGGGCTGCTCTGCAGCTTTCTAAGGCCGTGAACATCGAGCGCTCCAAGAGTTCTGTGAGCCGGCTGGAATCCTGCGTGGACATCCTGTGAGAGTAGTTGTCGAAGCAACAGCAGATGCGGGTATGTAACGACCGCCCGTGGGGATCGTGCAGAGCAGGATGAAGGACCAGGTCAGGCGGCGTCGTGCAAATACCCACAAATGTCGAGCGGTCTTGCAATCGCGAGACGCCCGACGGGCGCACAATGGAGCTGTGTGCCAGTGTGCTTGCGAGGCGGCTCTGGCCTGGCGTGCAAAGTAGAAGCAGCCTCGAGCAGACAGTCACGAGAGCCTATGTTGTCGAGGGTAGAAATGCACCGATACGTGTGCCATTATGGCAGGAAGAAGAGTGATGCGACAAATAACAGCAAATGCTTCGATGCGAACTGGCAGACATCCGTGACACCCTGCCCTGGCGCAGCTATGAGCACTTGCGAGTTCGGTACTGTATGAAGTATGTGTTGATTCGATTCGATTTCGTTTCATTCAGGTCGGGGTCGGGATATCACAAAATCTGGGTGGGGGCCATGGGGACATGAAGGATGAAGGGAAAGGACAGGACGGGACAGGAGGGCATTCATTCATTCATTATGTATGTATGACTGCAAGTCCGAGGCGAAGCGAAGTGGCGGGGAAGGAGGTATGTATGTACGAGGTATGCGTCGTGCACCGCTCACTGCAGACGCCCGTCAGCTCGCCGAGGCCCCGGAAAGAGAGATAGAGGAGAGAGATGCGCACCAGGAAGTAGTCCGGGACGCGTCTAGAGACCAGCGGCTCGCCTGCGCGGGGCGCCGGGTCGAATTGCAGGCTGCGCGGAGTAGGGTCAGTTAGGAGCCTTTCCTTGATCGGAGGAAGGCGACACGCACAAGCTGTACGACAGTTTTTCGTCAATCTCCATGATCGCGGCCTGGTTCCCGCAGCGGTAGCAGTAGTTGGGCGCGCTGAAGATGGTGACGACGTTGCGGTCCTGGCTCCAGTTGTAGCCTGTGCGAGGTTAGGTTAGGATAGGGCGGGAGAGTAGGGGGAGGAGGACAGGGGACGGAACGGACCCTCCATGACGAGCTGGTGGGCGCGCGCGACGAGCGTGAGGCCGTTGTTGTGGTTGAACGCCTCGGAGATGTCCTGGCCGAAGGTGTAGCCTGCGCCGCGCGGCGAGATGCCCCAGCCGCAGCGATCGTCGGGATCGGACCAGAGCAGGTCGCACATGGGGCCCTCGTGCGGGACCTCCTGGACGCGGTCGATGGAGCGGACGTGGTCGAGGGTGTCTATGGAGGGCGAGAGGCCGCCGTGGAGGCAGAAGATCTGTCGTTACCAGCGTTAGAAGAGCGAGTCAAGAGCAAGTCAAAAGTGGCACGGGCCTGGTTATCGATGAGGGCGGTGAGGGGCAGGTAGTCGAAGAGGTCGGTGAAGTAGCGCCAGACGTTGGCGTTGCCGTACTTGCGCAGGCACTCGTCGTAGAAGCCGTAGACCTGGGTGATCTGGCGCGACTCGTGGTTGCCGCGCAGGATGCAGACGCGGTCGCGGTAGCGCAGCTTGAGCGCGACGAGCAGCGTGACGGTCTCGACGGAGTAGTAGCCGCGGTCGACGTAGTCGCCCATGAACAGGTAGTTGGTGTCGGGCGAGTTGCCGCCGATCCGGAAGAGCTCGCTGAGGTCGTGCTGCGCGGTGTCGGTCAGTCAGACGGCTGGGTGCTGGCTGCAGCCAAAAAGACAGACAAATTGGCCGTGTATGTCGCCGCAGACAGTGACGGGGCAGCGGACGGGCTGGACGTTCGACTCCTCCATCAGGATCTCGCGCGTCTGGACGGGCACGGGGCGGCATCAGCGGGCGGTTGGGCGGGCGCGGGCGACGGCGCGTGCCTTGTCGCAGAGCCGTTTTACATCGGCCTCGGTCAGCTGCTTGCACTGCGAGAGCTGCGAGATCCAGCCGTCAATCTCCAACGGGTCGGCCATAGAGTCTAGGAGGGGGAACAACGAGGAAGAGTGCAAGAGTTTGATTTCAGCGTCCGCGCCCCGGCAATCTCCGCTATTCCCCTCGCCATTTCTCGTTTTTGTTACTTTTTTGTCAATAATTCCCTAGCCTCATGAAACATGCGTGTTCTAGACTGGGACGGCCTGATGAGGAATGCTGTGGCCAGACGTGGAGTCGCTTTCCCGCTCGGGAGCATCCATCTCAGCCATTCACCCGTGCCCACTACGTCATCCCTCCACTGGCACTCAAAGGGAGCGCCGAAAACTCAGCGCGTCCCGCCATTCTCGTCTCTCTTTCCGCTACCACTACCATGCATTCCATTACCCGCACCGCTGCCCGCGTCGCCGCACGCCCGACGCGTCTTGCCGCAGCACCCGCCCTCCGCGCCCGCTATGCCAGGTATGTCTCGCGTCTGGAGCCCGGGTGTTGCGCTGAATGACTGCTTTATTGACCCTCCAGTTCCAGGTAATCTAGCTACCCTTCTGTGTCTCTCTCCTTGTTCTGAAGATGCATGAAGCACGATGCACGACAACGACCCTGAGGTCCGTGCCCCCTCTCTCTTCGCAGCGCCCCTGTCTCGCGTACATAGTGTCTGACTAAGCTCCTGTATGACCAGGTCCTGGAGCGCGAGAAGCGCAAGAACTTGAGCGGCACCCAGCACGAGACGTCCACGCCGCACAAGACCCACGCGCCCGGCTGGAACGAGCACCTCGCCTCCGAGTCCGAGGCCCACGTCAAGGTTGCTCCGCACTCCATCCCCTCCCCGTACCAGTTAGCTTACTTCGGACGGTATATAGGCGGACAAAGCGCCCGGCGGCGTGGAGGAGCTGGTCAAGACGACCGTCGAGTACGTCAAACGTCGCCACCCCCGCGAGGGCACCGACGAATCCTTCACCGTCCGTGAAGAAATCGACGGGCCGCTCAGGAGCGCGGCGGGGACCGCTGAACTCGAGGACTCCAACCTGGCGGTACGCACGTTCCTCGCTTCAGCCTTCCCGGGGACGTAGCCACTGACGTCATACTTGACTCCCAGCCCGGAAAGCGCGCTGCGTAAATCGCAGACGGACTCGCACTCTGAAGACTGAAACGCAAAGATTGAATCGAACTCGCCGCATCGTCCCTTTCATGTACTATTAATCGCAAAAATTGTCAGTTTTTATCGCTTGTAGCCTCCGACGGATCTGCCATGGCTCGTTCCAGCCACTCGCGCCTGCCCCACCACACCAGCGCGCCCCACTTCAGTAGAAATTGCGCCTTGTGCACATGTCGGCGCGTGTCAGCCAAGTCTGGGTCCGCAAAGTCGAACCGGGGATCGCACGCGCGCAGAGCGGCGAGGTAGGTATCGCGCTGGGCGGTCTCGATGATGACACCACACCGGTCGTTCGCCTCCATCGCCTCAGGCGTGCCCGGATTGATCTCTGGCAGCTTTCCGTACATGTTAAGCGGGAAGGCGTCGAACCCGCCGTCGCGCAGCCACTCTGCCGCCGGGGGCCAGTCAGACTCGACCTTCGGGGCCCAGGATTGCGACGCCTCGGTCAGGTCGTCGGGGAAGGCCGCGGAGAGCGCGAAGGGGAGGACGTAGACGTCGTCCCAGTCGATGAGCGCGCGCACGGTTAGGGAGTGTGGGTCGACGAGCACGTTGCGCAAAGCGTAGTCGAGGTTGACGAGCGTTGCGCGGGCCGCTGCGCGAGGACGGCAAAAGCGCGCTCGCACAGGGTGCCGACGGCGTCGGCGACGCGCGCGAAGGCGGCGGGCGTCACGCCCTCGTCGCGCAGCTCGTCGGCGTCCGCGCAGGCGAACGTGCGCAGCGGCTCCGCGCGCGCGCGCGCCGCCTCCTCCGCCCAGCGTTGTGTCCAGACCTCGGACAGCGAGGTCGACGTCGCGCGGAACGTCCCGACCGGCTCCTCGGCGTCCCACCTGTACCGCCCGCGCAGCGCCAGCGGACGGAGGACGTAGCTCGCAGCGTCCGCCGCGTCCGTCGCTCCGGGTGCGAACGCCAGCTCGCCGACGCCGGCGCCCGCAGACAGATGCGGCGCGAGCGGCTGCGCGAGCGCCGCGTGCCAGCGCGCGAGGTCCGGGAGCAGCGCCGCCGGCCCGTCGACTTGCTGGATGACCTGCCAGCCCTCGATGCACTCGGCCGGCGCGAACTCCTGCAGCGTGTACGGCGCGCCGAGCGCGTTGTCGCTCGTGCCGTCCCACGCGAGGACCGCCGGGACGACGTCCGCCATGTGTAAGATGTGCCGCGCGTACGACATCGTCGCGACCGCCGGCGCGACGCGCACGAGGTGTCGCCGGCCGAGCAGCGGGACGCGTGCGGCTACCGTCCGCGGCCTGCTGCGCGCGTAGTGCAGCGTGTAGACGGCGTTGCAGCTGCCGAGGTCTGCGAGGGTGATCTCGGGGACCTCGTCCGTGTCCAGCGCTGCGCCGGCGATGGCGGCGAGCGCGGAGGGCGCGATGCCCGTCGGTGTCAGCCAGGCGGGGTCCGGATTCGCTGCGCTCCTGTAGAAATGCCGCAACACTTGCTCCTCAGTCGGTAGGGCTGCGTCTGAAGGCGCGCGTCAGTTGCGGAATCGAACTATTGGGAAGCGCGTACAGCGCGATTCATCAGGGAGCTTCCAGTCCTTGGCTCTGGGAAGTTCGAACGGGCGCGTCAGACTGCTAGTCGCCCTCCGTAGCACGTTCCGCAAAACAAGACCCCTGCTTATACGTACTTTGACGACGGCACGGGTAGCGAGCAGGCTCATGGACGCGTTCCTAGAACTAACCGGAGTCCGTGTTGCACTCGCTGCAATGTATCGAGGAATAATAAATGAAGCAAGGTGGAATATGAATGGCTGTACGCGCTCTATGAGCCGACGTGCACTCGGGCGAGTCGGCTGTCGTTGTCACTGTCACTGTCACTGTCAGAGGCTGAAAGGCTGGTTTGTTGGGGTCTATTTGTGAGCTTGACACCAGGTCCCTCGTTTCTGACCGGTGAACTGCAGCTACCCAAGCTACCCTTGGAATGAATCCCCAGGCTGTGCATACATGACTAAGTCTGATGGTGAAGACGTCGCGGTTGAATTGCAGGCACTGGCTCACGCTGCTGCATCGGCCATAATAGTGGGGCCGCCCTCTTCTTCGTGAGCACCTTCAACCGGACTTGGTTCCTGGCGCTCATGGCCGCCTCTCAGAGGTCACCAGATCGAAGACATTTATTATAATCTTCAGCGCATTCGCTCTGAGGTGCTATTCAAATGTAACAGTCGTCATCCTCTCATGTCTCTTCCTCAAGCACTCTTACGCCGGATCTTCGACTTTCTCGAACCCGAGGGCATCTGGGCTGTCTCCCAGGCATGCAGATATCTTCGAAGCTCCTGCATCGCCCTCCCCCACCTCTGGCAGGCGGAGCCGCACAGATATTTCGGCTCTCCAGCTCCAGTGGACGCTTGGCGCTTAGATCGGCACCTCTCGCTCCTGGCCGAGCGCAGTTTTCCTCATTCGTTTGATCTGGGACTGGAAGCCTTGTGCAACTATGACGAAGTTAGCGCCGTCTTTGCCGCGCGGTTCCTCCCCAGGCTGCGCTCGCTCTCGGCGTCGCCCACCTCGCTCGATGGCTGGCGTGCATTCCTCAATATTGTTCAGACACCCGCACCTCTACTTGAGAGACTGAAACTCAGCGGCATGATGGCGGGCGACTCCAGCCTCAGCTTGCCCCCGGCATCCGATCTGCTTGGCGGCCAGCCGGGCAGCTTGCGGTCGCTAGAGCTGTACTGTGTCGCGCTCCCGCTTTCGGTCGACTCGTACCCGACACTCTCCAATCTCCAGTCATTCGGATGGCACGATCGCCACTGCCTCGAGCTGAATGACAGGGATTTCTGTCGCATCCTCGCCCTCCTGCCCCGCCTGGAATCGCTGCAGCTCTCCGTTCGCACCTTCACGTGGGAATCATACATACTCCGAATCCCCGGGCCGCTGTGTCTCAAAAGTCTCACGCTGTTGGCCGAGGAGAGCGCCAACGTCCTCCGCTGCGCCCACGACCTCGGTGTCTCGCTCTTCCGGTTCACCAACCTGTGCGGATACGCGGACTTCCTCGGCGACCTGACACGTTGCCCGCTCACAGTCCGCCTCGGACTCTGCACGAGCGAGATGGTGCAGGACTGGCACCGCCCGCTGACCGTCGCCGGCGACGAGGCGATGGCCATGGTCGTCGGCGTCCTGTTCGTCCGCGCGCACGTCTCCCCGGCGCTGTTCGGCGCGCTCGCGCAGCTCAGTATATACGAGCTCTTCTGGCCCCCCGCGAACGTCGCGCTCCCGCCACTCCCCGCGCTGCACACGCTGCGCGTGACGCTCGCGCCGTGCGCGTGCTACAGCCAGTACTGGGACCCGCCGCTCGGCGTGCTCCTCGGCTTCGACATGGCCGCGTGGGACGCGCCGGCGCTCTCCGTCGTCCACTTTGACTACTGGCTGCCTAGGGCCTTGACGTGCCGCCGGCCGGCCCCGCATCACGCCTGCAGAGAGACGCCGCTCGCGATTTCCCTCATGGATGTCTACCACTTTGTGAGCGTCTGCCTGCCGGGCCCGCGCGCGCGGCCGCTGGCGGAGATCAGGCTGCGGGGCGTCGAGTGCGTCGACCCGGACCCCTGGCTCGCGTTCGGTCTGCTCGAAGCCATCGCCGAGGAAGTGTCCGTTTCCGACGTGCCCGAGCCCACGCAGTTCGACCTCGAGGATCAGAAATCCGCGGCGCTGCATAGGGGATTCTGAGAGACACAAGTGCGGGTACCGCCCTGTAAACCTGTCGCCTGTATGGTGGCCCCTCTCACGATCACTCATCACCGGTCTTTTTAATAGACAATCGGACCCGGAACGTAGACACCTTGTGTTTGTTTGCCTTTCCGTGACAACCCCGAGCGCTGTCCTCACTTAACCGCACGACGGCTCTCTCTCGCAGCATTCCTTCACTTCCCCGTCTCACCACTCGCTTCCTCCCTACTCAGGGCCTATTCTACATCATCGTGGGTATGAACGCAAAGTTGGAGTCAGCTGCTGATCTCTTGCGCGCCTGGACCCGGGCGGCTCTGGCTAGCAGCAGGAACGCGCTAGAGGGCCGACCTGATGACACTGGACGCGCGGCGGACGACATACACGCAGTCTCTGCTGGTCAAGTTCGACGGTCCGCGCAGCACATGCTCACGCGAGCGGCAAGCGAGCCTTGCAATCGCCAGAGTCCGCTCCTCGCTCTGCCCGTCGACCTGCTTCGTCGGATCTGCCTCCTTACCTGGGTCAATGACCGGTGGGCGCTCTCGCACACTTGCCTGCGCCTGAGGGCGGTCTGTCTGGGCACGCCCGCACTCTGGCGAACTATCTCGGTATCGTCGTGGGATTGGGTGCAGCCCAGGCCTCTCACGACAGGCTTCATGAACTCCGCCCTCTTACTCGCTGCACGCTGCATTCCTGAGGAACTCGACTTCCGCGTACCCTACCACACCGACGGTCCCGCCGACGAGGCCGTGGCTGTTGCGTTTCTGTCGCCGCTCCTCCCTCGGTTCCGGTCCCTGGCGCTTTCGCCTGTTTGGCAGGGGCACTGGGGCCAGCTTCTCACACTTTTGGAGAGCCCCGCGCCAGCGCTGGGGGAGCTTCGCATTTGTGTTACCCACACAATCGACACAGTGGTGAAGTTCTTGCCAGCCGTACTGCCGCCGGCGCTATTTGCGGGCGCTCGCGGCGGCAGGTTGTGCGCGCTGGAGCTATCCTCCGTCGAACTCCCCGGCCCAGGAGAAGCGTGCGGTGCTCTATGGAATGTGCGCACGTTCACCTGGAGCGGACGTCATGGCAACAATATCGTCGATGCCGCGGAATTTTGCCACATCTTGGTTTTGATGCCGCGCCTCGAAAAGCTGCATCTCCAGATGTGCGAACTCATCTGGGATCACGACGAGGTGCCCATCCCTGACTCGTGCCGCCTGGAATCGATTGAACTGGACATCTTCGGGATGCTTACGAATGGAATGTGCTGTCTCCGCGACCTGTCGACCCTCTCCAACATCGGCGGCCGCATTTCGCAGCGGGGAAACCCCGCGCAGATGCTCCGAGAACTCTCAGCATATCCGCTGCAAGCATATGCAAGCGAATCAGCCAGCGTCATAATTGTACAGCCAGCGAACTTCGTCCACCCGCTCTCAATCTGGGGAAGCGCTGAGAATCTATTCGAACTCGAAAACGCGGCTGTTCACGATCCCATGCCGGCGGTCACCATCTCACCATTTGCGGCGAGCAGTCTCACCGCGCTGAGTCTCCACGAATCATACTGGACCGACACAGAGCCCTTGCCGCCCTTCCCACGGCTACAATGGCTGCGCATCCTGCTCACGTCCTGCGCGTCGCACAGGGTCGGTCTCGCGCTGGGCAGCAGTCCTGACTGTGGGCGTTGCGTTCTGGCGGAATGCGATCTCTATCCCTGGAACTCGCCCACGCTGGACACCTTGATCATTGCTTACGTTGGATCTCAACAAACGTGCTGGCAGAAACCCATCCTGAGCGACGCGTTCGTTCGAAGTTCGTGGCCGTGCTATTGCTCGAAGCCGCTGCCCGTCTCCCTCGCGGGAGTGTACCAATTGGTGAAGCTCAGCATTCTCCAGCCGGGCAGCGCCTGTCGCGCATGGAGTTGCAAGGTGTTGAGGTTATCGACCATGACCCATGGGGATCTGTTGCGCTCTTTGAAGCTATTGCCAACGAATTCGCTGCATCGATCCATTTTTATGTCATGGCCTGCGATTACAATAACTCTGGCCTGATCCCAAACGGTGCTGCACTTTGAGAGTGGCGCACACGGTAATATTTCGATCTACTGTACATGCGTACATATATAGGCCAGCTTTGCATGATTTAATCTCCTAGCATTGGCACAGGTATCTCCGAAAAATGAGAGCACGTGATAACACGCATGAGGGGCGGACCATCTGTTGCTCAATCACCCATTGAGACGCGGGCGGCGGGGGGTACAATCCCTTTTTTTGTTTTTGTTAAGCGCCAAAGCATCCTCAATCACATATTGAATTCTTGACCTTGTGAGAGGACTGACATCCTCACGCCGAGACTGATCTCGTCGCCTTTGCAGAGGTGTTGCAGACTCTCGTTCCAAGGCTGTGGGGTTTGTTGTTGGCTATTTGCGAACCCCTTAGTCCGCGAAACCCTTCTCAATCTGCTGGACAAACCGACGAAGCATGTCACGGCAGCATCTAGCGAAGCAGGACTGGTAAATACACCGGTGTGCGCTTTCGAGCGATTGCCAGAATCCACCTGCCGGCGCACGCTCGCTGCCGTGAAAATTCGTATCTCCGGTTTGCTGCTATTTGGAGCCCTCACTCCTTCACCTGACAGCGCGCGCGCCTCTGTTACTAATTACTCGACGGAAACGCGTCCCTCCAGCTGCGCCTGCTGAAATATATGGCTGACTCCGTCGGCGAAGAGCTCACGGTCGAGCTTCAGACCATCACACGCGCTGCCACCTCCGCCGTCGCTGCGCCTGCTCCTGCGTGAGCACACCCCAGCTCTACCTATCGGCGGACACTTATTATCCACCTTTCAGCGAATATCCCAACACAGCTACACACGCTGCTGTGCTGGGTATCCTCGCGGACGTGCTTTTCAGATGCAACAGCCGCCATCGTTTTCTGTCGTTGCCAGAGGCGCTTCTGCACCGGATATTCGGCTTCGTGCGACCAGAAGACAGCTGGTCTCTATCGCAGACTTGCAGAAGCCTGCGCAGCTCCTGTCTCGCCGACCCCAGTCTCTGGCGGGCGTTCCCACAGAGCTTTTACGAGGCGCCAGCCTTGGACATGCCGCTCTTGACCAGGCAGCTTTCTCTTCTGGCGGAGCGGAGCTATCCCTGTTCATTTGACCTCGACCAATGTTTCTATTCGAACCGCATGTCCGAAGAAGAAGCCGTCGTGCACATGGCAGGCTTTCTGCCGCGGCTGCGAAAATTCTACGTGGCCCCCACCTCGCACCAAATCTACTATACAGCACTCGGCATGCTGAAGACACCGGCGCCCTTGCTCGAGGAGCTGAATTTCCACGGCGCGTTGGTTGATATCCCCGGTATCTGCTTGCCGTCCGACTTTTTGGGCGGCGAGCTTGGCCGGCTGCGCTCTCTGATTCTGTTCGGCATCGCGCTCCCGCTCTCGGTCCCCTCTCTACCTGCGCTTGAGAATCTTCGCTCATTGCATTGGTACGACCGGAGGCATCTTGTCATCAACGCGAGGTCCTTCCGCCGCATCCTCGCGCTATTACCCCGTCTTGAGACGCTGCGCCTCTTCGTTCTCCGTTTCGTTTGGGAGGCGTGCCAAAATGAAACACTCACGCCGCACGCGCTGAACGACTTCTGGCTGCTGGCCGAGGACCGCGTCGAATCTGCCCATGTGCTGTCCTGCGTCCAGCATTTCAGCGTCCCACGCTTTCGATATACCAGCCGGGGCGAGTACGCGCTTTTCCTGCAAGCCCTCGTGCGGCAGCCACTTTCTGTGCGCACCGGGATATGCACGAGCGAGGTGGTCTTGGAATCCCCCACCGGCCAGCCGCTCACCGTCTCAGGCGACGACGCAATGGTCACGGAGAACAGAATCGCGGACGTCGGCGGGCACGTGTCCCCGGCGCTTTTCAGCGCCCTGTCGCAACTCAGTATGACCGAGTTCTCCTGGCCCTATGCGGACGTCGAGCTCCCGCCGCTGCCCATGCTGCACACTCTGCGCCTGACATTTGCGCCGTGCGCCGAGTACAGCCGCTACTGGGAACCCCCCTGCGGGATCCTCCACGGCTTCGATCTCGCTGCCTGGGACGCGCCTGCGCTCTCCGTCCTCCATTTCGACTACTGGCTCCCGGAGCACCTGACGTGCCGTGCGACCTCCACCCCGCCCTGGCGCGCGCCGCCGGCGACGCCGCACCGGTCCTGCAGGGACACGCCGCTCGCCATTTCCTTGCTGGACGTATACCAGTTTGTGCAGCGCTGCCTGCCACGCGCACCCGGCCGAAGGTTCGCGGAGATCAGGCTGCGGGGCGTCGAGTGCGTCGACCCCGACCCGTGGCTGGCATTCGATCTGCTCCAAGCCATCGCCGAAGAGGTCTCGGTGACCGACTTGGCCGGACCCACGCAGTTCGACGTCGATGACCAGGAACTCGCGGCACAAGACCAAGGCTATTGAACCCATACACGGACATTCCCAATAGCAGCGAGCGCTTCGTATACATAGTGTCATCATCCCCTGAGACGATCCTGATTCAGTATTATCGCAGCTGGTCACCGGGTGCGAATGCACCAGCGGAACGGTTTAGTAATGCCTACCATAACTCGGCAATTCTGGCTGCGTCTGGAGTGTGGTATCGCGCTGAGACCGCGACAACATACCCCGCAATGGACTGGATGTTGGGCCTCACCACCTTCCTATTGAGAGCGATTGAAACGCGTTCGACGCGTCAAATGGCTGTGCGCCCTGTGTGGTGTGGGAAGATGCGCGCAAATGAACGGGCCGCGAGCCGGATGGCAATTGCGCCGGGCGGTGACAGGTGCTGTCTGAGGTTGCACGGCAGTTTGGTTCCGATACTCCGCAACCCCTCTTCGAACCAAACACGAACGCGCGCGCGATGGACAACTACGCGAAGCTGGAAAAGATCGGAGAGGGTGCGCACGACGCGAGGCGGCGTGCCTGGATGCTTGCGATGGCTGATTGCGACGCAGGCACGTACGGCGTCGTGTACAAGGCGCGCGACGTGCGGTCGGGCGAAATCGTCGCGCTCAAGAAGATCCGGCTCGAGGCGGAGGACGAGGGCGTGCCGTCGACCGCGATACGCGAGATCAGCCTGCTCAAGGAGCTCAAGGACGAGAACATCGTCCGGTGCGTGCCACGGCCGCCGTCGGTGGCGACGGCGACGGTGAGCTAAGCGCTGGCGCCTACAGGCTGCTCGACATCGTGCACGGCGACCAGAAGCTGTATCTGGTGTGCGAGTTCCTCGACATGGATCTGAAGCGGTACATGGACACGCGCAACAACCAGAAGGACCCGATCTCGCTCGACCTCGTCAAGGTGAGCCCGCGGCCGCGTCCAGCACCCGCTGATTGCCATGGCCGTCTGCTCCCGCCGCCCTGCCGCCGCCGCGCCCGGTGCACAGAAATTCACGTACCAGCTCAACCTCGGCATCGTCTACTGCCACTCCCACCGCATCCTCCACCGCGACCTCAAGCCCCAGAACCTGCTCATCGACTCGACCCGCAACCTCAAGCTCGCCGACTTTGGCCTCGCCCGCGCCTTCGGTATTCCCTTGCGCACCTACACCCACGAGGCACGCAACCCGCAGACGCGCAGCGCGTCAGTCAGACTGACGCTCCGCAGGTCGTCACGCTCTGGTACCGCGCGCCCGAGGTCCTGCTCGGCTCGCGCCACTACTCGACCGCAATCGACATGTGGTCCATCGGCTGCATCTTCGCCGAGATGGTCCTGCGCGGTTGCCCGCTCTTCCCCGGCGACTCCGAGATTGACCAAATCTTCAAGATCTTCCAGTACGTGCCATGCTGCAGCCGCGGTCTGTCGCCGACGGCCCCGCAGGGTGTTTGGCACGCCCAACGAGCAGATCTGGCCCGGGGTGAGCGCGTTGCCGGACTTCAAGCCGACCTTCCCGCAGTGGAGCGCCCGGGGCGACTTTGACAAGATGTTCGTCGGCTTGGAACGCCCCGGCGTTGAGCTCGTCAAGGTGCGCTCCGTCGTGCACCTGCGCTGGGCAATGTTGACCTGGATTCCGTGCAGCAAATGCTTATTTACGACACCTCGAAGCGGATATCCGGTCAGTGCCTACCTGATCTACTATATGGACAGATTTCCTCACGCCGTTTCCTATCTCCAGCTAAGCGGGCGCTCAACCACCCCTACTTTGCGGACGTCGAGTCGAAGCTTTCGGTGACGCGGTAATCGCGTTCGCCCCGCCTCGCTCCCTCGACGTGCCAAGCTTGCTCTCATTTGCCCCATCCATGTCCCCCCGCATTGTCTGCTGTGTCTGTGTCTCTTCGCATGCCACTCTGTCTTGATATCTCCCTGCTTCCGTGCTTTGTTACATATTGCTGCCACCATCTCGGCTGGCTTGCACGAGAATCGCCGAAGTCGTTGTACGCAAAGGCTGGAGCCCGTTTTGCCGAAGAAGGTAGGTGGGGAGTAGACTGAAGTTTTCCTTGCGTGACGCTCGTATGCACCGTGGCAAGCTACGTGCACAGACTTTGTTACTGTTTGTCGAACACTTGCCTTCAGACCAGTCCGTTGTGCGCCGGCAAGCGTAGTAACGCCGGCGACGGAGCACCACATAACTCTTTGCCCGAACATGGTTGATTTCATGGGCCAGGACCTGGCCACTCAGTTGCGGGCATTTGCCTGTGTTGCTGTCTCTGCGGTAGACGCAGATTCGTCTGCGTCAGCACCGTCCGCTTGACCCGTTATCCTGCGCTGACGAACCCGCTTCTAGCCTTGGCAATCGGATCCAGGCTACCCACAACACTATGCGGCTCGTGCGGTCTAATCTGCTGTCCGACTGCAACAGTCGACATCGGCTTTTGTCGCTGCCCTTGGGCGTCTTACACCGCATTTTCGGATTCGTAGGATTTAATGACAGCTGGTCATTGTCTCAGACCTGCAGGAGCTTGCGTACCGCCTGTCTCGCAGTCCCATCTCTCTGGCGGACAATACCAGCCAGCATTTGTCCTGATGATAGAACAGACGCGATGCTCAGGCTCATGTCCCTATTCGCGCAGCGCAGCCATCCTGATGTCTTTGACTTGGATCTAGATTATGCCTTCACTCTAGATCCTCTCAACCATGCCGCTTTCAGCTTGCTGGCAGACTCCATGCCAAGGCTGCGACGGCTCTCAGTCCTTCCGTTTTCGTCATCCCGGAGCCAACAGGTCATCGACGTATTGCTTCTGCCCGCGCCGCGCCTGGAGACGCTCAAACTCGGCAGTTTTGAGACGTGCGATCCATTCATGCACGGTTTGCCCCACTGCCTTCTAGGCGGCGAGGCGGACAGGCTGGAGAATCTGGAATTGGTCAATATTCCCCTAGTGCTTTCAGGCGACACATACCCCGCTCTCTCAAACCTGCGCGCGTTCCATTGGCAGGACTTTGAACTATCGTTTGACGAGACGGCGTTCCGCTCGCTCCTCGCTCTCCTCCCGCGTCTCGAAAGGCTGCAGTTATCGGTTCGCCGGTTTTCCTGGAGCTCACATGGCGACGCTCTTTCAGAGCCGCATACCCTGCGACGACTGTATCTTAACAGTGAATATGAGAACATCCTCGCGTGCGCTCGCGCTGTTGGCCTCACGCAGCTGCACCTCACCGGTCACGATCTAGCGCACCAACCCATCGTGGACGAACTGTCCAAGCGACCCCTGATCGCGGCGCTGGGGTCGTACGCGTGCGAGCTGGTCGAGCAGCGCGGCGATTGTCTGCCAGCGGCTTGTGATCAGCATCCTGAAGCCGACAATTCGCTCACTATCGGAGGAGGCGTGCTACTGCTCGGCGACGGCGCGCATATCTCGTTTACGCCGTTTAGCGTCCTCACACAGCTCACGCTACACGAATTCTACTGGCCCGAGGCCGGCGTCGTCGTGCCGCCGCTTCCCATGCTGCACACACTGCGCCTGACGCTCGCCGCATGTGTTGCCCATCGCGACTGGTCGTGGGACGGCCCTTTGGGCGTCCTTCCGGGCGCCCGGTGCTCGCACCTTGCAGCATGGAGCGTTCCCGCGCTCCGGATCCTGCACATCGCGTACTGTCCCCCTGTTTTCGCATGCAAGCAGAAATTCGCAG
This sequence comes from Auricularia cornea, assembly GCA_030578095.1. Lineage (NCBI taxonomy): Eukaryota > Fungi > Basidiomycota > Agaricomycetes > Auriculariales > Auriculariaceae > Auricularia > Auricularia cornea. The sequence continues at coordinate 1,726,588 of JARLTE010000004.1, forward strand.
GCTACGGCTATCCGACGACCTTGGAAGTTGCGTCAGCTTGCTGCTGTCACGCGGTTTCGCTCTCAATTTCCCTGTACGACGTCCATCAGTTTGTGACGTCGTGTTTCTCGGACACCTTATGCCTCTCAGAGCTCTGTCTGCTTGGCGTCGACGCCATCGATGCCGACCCGTGGCCAGCGTTCGACCTTCTGCAAGGAATGTCCGGGCATTTCGCGATCTCGTCTATCGCTGTACCCACGCGGTTCGAGATCGCCGATCAGGAGCGCTCTATGAGAACTCCAGGAGTCTTCCTTCCAGTCTAGTTCCTCGTTTGCTCGTGCTGATAGGGCATGTCTCGAATCCAAAGGCCTTGAAACCGCTTTACGATCGACACTGGACATCTCGCAGCACTTATCAAATTGAAGGTCCATGTACAGAGCGTACTATTTCAATTAATTTCGAATGTGAGGATGCAGCGTGCCTGTAAATTAAACTCGTTGAGTGACCACTTCCGCCGAATCGGAACGGGTCGGTCGGTGCCACTCTGCTGCCGGCGCCGCGTTGGCGGGACGCGCCTACCGACCACGTGATCTGCGGAGTAAGTCGGAGGGGCCGTCGACTTCAGCGCAAGGAAAATACATCAGCAGCTCGCATAAGCTGATTCTGAGACTCATTATATACTGCTGGTGCTCAACCTCTGCTAACTCAATTTGGCATAAGGGACAAAAAAGCTCTTCGGAAGTTAGAATAACTGGGGGACTGCAACGGTCACCCTCAAGCTACCCTGTTGCCTCGGCCGCGCTAGTTCATACCAGCACATTCTGTTAGTGTGAGTTTCATACTTAGTTGTCTTGTCTTTGAAGTCAGTTGTATCGGCTCTGTCTCATCGATTAGTCTGATACTGTACCTACCGTCTCACCTCCTCTGAGACTGTATTGCCCCTTTGACTCTACAGTATCTCGTTCCTGCGAGTTGCACCAGGGTTGAGCCAGAGGCCACACAGCAAGAGCAAGTACTGGGAGGGTTCCGACCCGCTGCCCCACAGTACCGGTGAAGAATAAACCATGTATCTCCCTCATATGGCCTCGAATCGGCATGATCAAGATTTGACAGTACGGAAGAATCATCCTGGTTTTGATATAGATATTAAACCTGCAACGTTCACACAGTAATTCTGCTCGTGTTCCATGTGACAGCAGCCTGGACGGTGAGATCGTTACTATTATCTAAGGCTACAAAAGAAGATACCCCAACTGGTTATCATGGAGGTACATACACAGTAAGAATTCCCTCGGTATTCAAGCTTGATCCCCCCTCCGACGTACACTAAACATGTACAGTGTTACGTACTTGCTGTTAAACGAGCGCGTTGAGACCTCGGAAAAGAGCAAAGTAGGGGCGTAGCTTTCTTACCCATCGCATGCCTACGGTTGCCATCTGGCGGGAGTCTGTCTCCAGTAAGCGAACCGAGCCTTGTCGAGTGTTGCCCGGCCATTGCCAGTGTTATAAAGACCGAACGACGTCCCCTTGAAGAAAGCCCCACTGACCGACGAAAATGTTAGCACCCTCGTGCCATGGCTACTACATAGCAGTGCGCAACGAACGTACTTGGGCGGCGGCACAGTTACATAGTAGGCGTCGACCGTAGCTGTAGTCGTGAAGTCCTCGTCATCGGCCTCGGCATAGCCGAGCTCGTAGTAGGTGGAGTTGGCTGTGGCGCGCAAGCGCACGCCACCAGATCGCGTCCTCAGTGGCGTATATGTGATCTGTTAGGAAAATAAGCCATCATAACCCTTCGAATGCCTTAGAAGGGACCCAAATGTGAACCGGTACGAACAACGGTAGGATACGTGAGTGTGCGCGTCACGACAACCCGTTTACCCGACCCCGAAGGATGTCGCGTTACACCGATATCGTGATGCAGGAATTCGCCATACCTATAGTGAAAGGCTTAGCATCTCCGCAACCTCCTTAATGTTAAGACCGACCATACGCTCAGACCGGCCTCCGTCCAATTGGTCGCAGGGTTGAAAGCGTCGAGTCGCGTCTCAAATGTCTCCTCGTACGCGCTCTGTCTCCGCAACAACAGCGCAGGGGCATCCCGGTCCGACAGGTTGTACGCATTGCCTTTGATCACAAGACCGCCGCCCGGGGCAACGCTCGCGAAAGGCTTGTATTGCGTGCGCACGAAGTAGAAGCTGCTGTCGCCGGCCAAGTCCTTCTTCGTCTTGAACTCATTGACATAGGGCGCAAGTGGGCTCTTGTCGTACAATACGCCGGGAATATGCTCGGTGATGGGCTCACCGCCGTTCGCGACGGGCCAGCCGTCTGCCGTCCAGGATACGGGGAAAAGGAAAGTCTCCCGGCCGAGCGAGATGTGCGACTCGTTGCCGTTTTGCGGGCGCGTGCCCAGCATCGTTCCGAACCACTCGCCCTTGGGAGTCTGTACGAGGTCTGCGTGGCCGGTCCAGCGCACAGCCGCGGATGGATCCAATCCGACGTTGTATATGAATGGGTTGTAAGGCGAAGGCGTCCAGGGTCCGGAGGGCGTGGGCCCGCGCGCGACTGTCGCGCGGTGCGGAGCAGATGTACCACCCTCGGCGATGAGGAGGTAGTAATGGGAGCCGATATGATACAGGTGGGGACCTTCAGGTCGTGCGCTCGAGTTCTGCGTGAGGGTGCCAGTGTAGATTTCTGTCGTTGGGGACAGTGCGTCGCCCGTGGTGATGTCGATCTTTTGCTGGTAGATACCTAAACGTGTGGACTAAGTATCCCAAGGCGGCATGGATTGCGCACACCACGGCGTACCGTATATCCGGTCCAAGGAGTTGTTGATACCTGACCATGTCGCGTAGACCTGCACGGCTGTAAGTGCCGCTCGCGCACAGATCTGAGCCACGTACGTCGCCATTGTCGTCCCAGAATATGTCCAAGTCGTATCCCAATGAGTCTGAAAGCCGATTAGCTATGGTCGTCGACTCGGGACAACGAGAACGTGCCAAGATATATGGGGTCGCTCCAGACGTTGGAAAAAATATCACGGGTTTTCACGAAGAACGGCCGTGACATGAGCTTCGCCTCAGCTGAGGCAGAAAGTCTATTTCCAGAATGCAGAAGGTGCAGGCGAGCAGACGTACGACCGTAGACGAATCGCGATGTGGTCGCGAGATAAAACGTGCCATTATGATACCTCAAACTCGGCGCCCATATCCCTGCCCAACTTTTCAATATAAGCGATAAACCCTGAAGATGTTGCTAACCTCCATCAGGGGGTCCTCCTGAACCGAAGAGCGGTATCTGAGAAACGCGGTTCAGCGCGTGTCCGATCCGCTTCCATTGCACCAGGTCGGTGGAATGATAGATAGGGTGCCCAGGGTACTGCTCGAACGTGGACGTCGAGATGAAGTAGTCCTTTCCTACGCGCAGAATGCTCGGGTCTGGGTTCCAGCCAGGCAGGATGGGATTGATGAGCGCACGGCAGCCCACGAGGAAGAGCCAGAGGGAGAGGACGCGCATCTTGCAACCTGCATGGCGACGGGGTAGAGAAGCTGCTACTTTATGGGAAACGACCCAGCTGTCAGCTGAGAAGTCGGCGGGCCGTCGGTTCAGATGCCCGCCAGCGGCTTCGTGGGCCGGCTGGCAAATTTGGGCTCGCCAGTCGCGTCGTGATCACTTCTTCAGCTGAAGCATTGAACTTCGGCCAATCGAGAGATATCGTAATACGAGCGAACGGGCCATTGACCGCCATCCTGCGCGACGGGCGGGATCAAGCCCTTTCTATTTGTGATTGTTGACCGACGCGACATCGAATTTGCAGTAGAAAGCGAACTTGAAGCCCGCCGCAGCGCGCGCCCCACGAACGCCTCATGCTGTATGACCAGCGATGTGAGCGGTTGGTATACCGATCTGGTTGTGGGTCCACGGAGAGACTCGCCGAATGCACGTTTCGGGCAGTCCGTGGTACGCGCGTTCACCCGGAGATCTTCGTGATCGAGCGGCGTGAACTCGGCAGTAAAAAACTCAGGTCTCTCGCTGCTTGCGTGGTTATCGTGCGGTAGCTGTGTAGCTTGCGTGTTGTGGTTAATAAGCGTGGTTCTCGAGGGTCGTCCAGCGACGACATCTCGGGACCATGCCTTCGTGCTTTTATATACATTTGAGGTCAACTATCTAGCGTATTCTAGGCCGGTGAGACTGCTCTGGAACCTTCCTGGGACGAACCGGACATAGCGGGAACGTTCTCGGTGCTTCCGGCGGGTCCGACGACCCGTTCTGTTACAATTACTCCCCCTATAATGAAAGCGACGTCCCTGTCGCGTCCATCAACTGGGAAAGAGCACGATTTCCTCCAAAACTCAGTCGCTATCTTCATCTTCGTAATACTCCTCCTCGCTGTTCTCGGCCTGTTCACAGGCTTCCTCAGCTTCTTCTTCACTGTTGCTCAGTTCATCCTCCACAGGAACCATGTCGAGATCCTCACTCCCATCGGGAGATTTAGATCTTGACTGGCTGCAATTGGAGCCTGACATAGATTCGTGAGCACCGTGAATATCTTCTGAACAACTGGCAGACCGGGGGCTGTCTACCTGGGATCCAACAGAACCAGATTCCGAGTCCTCGTCAGAGATATCTCTGTACCCCACAGCTCTGTAGCTGCTGTCTGTATCACTATCAGAGTCGTCCGATGGTTGATAATGGTACTGCGGCTTGAACTGGGCCGCTGCGCGAGTGGCGAGCGTGAGACATATTGAGATTTAATCTGACGGCTCTGAACAGGATTCAGACTGTGCCCCCGTTGGTCACGGATGCTGGAATCGTCTGTCACGCTCCGGGGCCGACGTCCGGACCGTGTCCTACGTCGGGAACGAATAGCGGACGTCAACCTATCGATATCATTGCACACGGCTTTGCAGCGAGCGAGCAATGCTCGTCGCCGCGCTTTCAGGGCAGCAATCGATTCGGACGATGATCCGCGAGTGCTCTGAGCTGATTCCTGAGAATCTGCAACAAAGCTCTCAGTAAAATCCGACGGTTCGGCCAACAATGGCCAGCCAGAACGTCGGTGTATACTACCATAGCGCAAATCGGGTTGGCTATGCCCGAAATTAGCCAAGGTAGTAATCTGCGCCTGTATCAGAGAGCTCCTCGGCCGTAGCGGTGGAGTCTCTGATAATGGCGGAGCAATAGTAACCATGCCCGGTGGCCGTATTATCGGCTGGGCTACATTCAGCGGCCCCGAGGGCGGCCAAACGGTAGAGTTTCCCGGCGGCTGCAACGGTGGCAACGGCGGGCTTGTAGTCAGGCTCTGCGGCCGTATAGGCGGCGGAGCATTTGTAGTTATGCTCGGCGACCGTTTCGGCGGCAAAGCAGTTGTTGAGCCCGACAGCTGTGTCAGCGGCGGGGCAATGGGCGTTGAACCCGGCAGCTGCAACAGCGGCGGGGTTGAGAGTCGGTTGGCTGAGTTTGCCATCCGAGCGCGAGTCGACTTTGCGGTGAATTGGTCACTGGCGTACAGTGTGGCTCTAGGTCCAAGACGGATTTGTCCACCAAGTTGTGAGCGGTTGGTATACCGATCTGGTTGTGGGTCCACGGAGAGACTCGCCGAATGCACGTTTCGGGCAGTCCGTGGTACGCGCGTTCACCCGGAGATCTTCGTGATCGAGCGGCGTGAACTCGGCAGTAAAAAACTCAGGTCTCTCGCTGCTTGCGTGGTTATCGTGCGGTAGCTGTGTAGCTTGCGTGTTGTGGTTAATAAGCGTGGTTCTCGAGGGTCGTCCAGCGACGACATCTCGGGACCATGCCTTCGTGCTTTTATATACATTTGAGGTCAACTATCTAGCGTATTCTAGGCCGGTGAGACTGCTCTGGAACCTTCCTGGGACGAACCGGACATAGCGGGAACGTTCTCGGTGCTTCCGGCGGGTCCGACGACCCGTTCTGTTACAAGCGAGGACATTACACGGCAGGATTGAGTATAGCAAACGCAGGCCGCAGAGATGAGAATAAATCAGGTAGCATGGAATCCCTGCCATTGTCAAAGCCGCAGTCCCCACTGAAGGCAGCCCTGTTCTAACTACGATACACGTCTGGCCGCTACAAAGAGAGAGAGAGAGAGAGAATACGAGTCTTGAAATTGATACAAAACCCCTTATTGTCGCCGTTGCGTACGACCGTCCACTCGTCCAATCAAATCCCTCATCAACTCCTGCATCTCTGCATTGTCTCCTTCCTGAGCCGTCGCAGACATGATTTCCCTCATGTCCCACCAGAGTTGCGGGCCCAGGTCCGAGAGGTGCGTAAGGAACAGCTCGTCCAACAACGGCGCAAGCTCTTCGACCGACACGCCCGACTGGCTGTCCGGATCCTCCTCCGCCGTCGATGCATGCAATATCGGGCGAATCATAAGCCGAATGCAGTCTGGCGCAAAGAGTTCCTGGGATAGCACGTCTCTTCGCGAGTTGTCCATGTCTTCGCGCCTGAGCTCCGCCGCAAGAGCTGCGGTGCACTGCAGCATGAGGAAAGCCGCGGACGAGGGGGCGAGGCGCTGGAAGTCGAGTGCGCGACATAGCAAGCGCCACGGATAGACCTCCGTATTCGTGACGCGGAGCAGACGAAGACACGCGGAGGGGAAGGGCTTGATGAAGTACGTCGCCAGTTCCGACAGCAGGTCGATGGCGTTTGTGGCCACTGCCACGAGACAGAGGTTTAGGATAGCCCCGCCGAATGCTTCTCCATGCGGGTCGGCACTGCTGAGCAGATGGATGAAGACTCGAAGATTGTCGGCACCCCAATGCTCGTTGACGAATAACGGTGTGTCCAGGAAGGCCAAGAGCTCCGGTCCAATCTTCGCCGCGGACAAGTCGACGCCAGGGTTGGAGAGCCTCCGAGACACGTGTTCGAGGTCCTCGATCAAGACTTTGATGATGTCGTCCTGAAGGTGATACTCCCGTACATGGCAGAGAAGATGGCTGAAGAACTCGAGCGCATGTATAGCGGCATGGTGCGAAGTCTGCACCTCGAAGGGCCCCCAAGGAAGCCCAGGAATGTTGTATGGCCGACAGATGATATCGAGATAGTGAAGTTGCATGGATAACTTTCTTTCGAAGCTGGGATTCCGGAGGCTGCCGTGCAATAATAGCAGCGCCACTGCCAACCTCCGTTGCCGCAAATGCGTCTGGTTGTCCTGCGCCAGCAATTCCAGTATCAACGAGACGTGATTGGGATGTGGAGTAAGGTTGCGGCTCCGGCGCAAAGACACATCGAGATCCTTCAGGGCAGATGAAAAATCGAACTGCGGTTGCACGCCTAACTCCTGCCGCACGAGCTCCGCGGTTAACGAGACCATTCTACCGGCCCAAGATGATGACGACGGGTGGCGATGGGAAAGCACGTGCCAGAGCAAGTCCTTTGGCCCGAGCATGTTGCCTGCGGCGAACGGTAGCTTCATCTTCGTGGGCGCGAGGGTTTGACCCTCCGTGAGGCTGACGATTGCGCGACACACGCGTAGGTAGTTGAGAGACGGGCCCGGGTCAGCAGTATTCTGAATAATGACCGACTCTGAGAGCGAAGCTTCAGCTGCGTGGCGCGTCGACAGAGCGGAATAGAGCGCAGTATACAGATCCGCCACCTTCCGGTGCAAGATGTTCCAGAAGGCCATGTTATACCTCGACAGAGAACGTAATACCTCGGGAGACGAGCGAAGCGCGCCAATGGCATAGATGGCGACTGCGGCTGCTTCCTGATACGGGGAAGCAATGGCAAGCCAGGCCAACATGCTGGCGTCTAACGCGCTGCCTCGGGACTCGGAGTGGATGTAATCGGCTGCGAGCCGCCTTCTTGGGAGATGGAAGGTGCGCCTCGCCGAGTCGAGTGCGTTGTGTAGGTATTTGAACATAGGGATGTAGAATGGACACGTGATGTCCCAGTAGGTGAGCATGCTCGTGCATGCGTAAAACCCCACGATCAAGCCAGTCACAACGATCAGGATGTAGGCGACGCCGCGATCGAGGGACCAGAAGAAAAGCGTAAGGCCGGCGAAGAACAGGAAAACGGACAGATAGAGGGCCAGCGGGAGCGCAGCAATCGTCTGCGGGAGCAACCAAAACTTCAGGCCGTCATAGTAGAGCACGCGCCGGCGACCCCAATCCTTCGCCGTGCTGATCGGCGAGAACACGCGGTCCTCGTACGCATCGAGCCAGCGTTTTGCCAGAATGGCCAGAAGCGCGCCGGCCAGGTTCACCGCGAGGCTGCACAGCCAGATGCGGTTCACCCACCGCGCCGTCAGGGACGAGCTGAAGTCCTGTGGGGAGAACGGGCGAAGTGCAGCGGCTGTGAGGTTGCGCGATTCGGCCTGCGCAAGGAGGCTAATGTAGAGCAGCTGCGTCGCGTACTCGTCCCATTCGGGTTCGAGTTGCTTGTAGGATTCGATGATGAACGCGGTTGCAACGCCCGCGAAGATACCGGCCTGTAGCGAAGATCAGGGGAAGTACGCTCATTCACACGAGGAACGCACGAAGATGAGGAGCACATCGAGCCGCCTGTGCCAACCTTCCAACTGGCGCCTATCATGCTTGGTCGCCTCGTCGCGGTAGACCTGCCAGACGCGTGCGTTGTCCGCCAGCTCCTCGCCGTACTCGTCTGGAGGGTATTTCGTGTCGACTCCGGATACTGAAAAAGGGACGCTTCAGACCACAAGTGACAAACAGTGCACGTCGACCGACCTTGTTTCGTGCTTGCCTGGGGTGTTTTAGACATCGTCGGGCCATGCTTCACGTCGTTGAAGTCAGAGAAGGACGGTTCGTTGTTGGCGGGCGGGGAAGACATGCCAATGGCACCTCCAGGTGGTGGTCCTGGTCGTAGACGCGTTGCAAACGCGAACACGCACGGATCTGCCAGGAGCCCGTCATGAGAAGCAGCGGTCATTTTCCCATTACAGCCGGTGGGTTGGCTGTGCCTGCAGACGCCGGCGGGACATTCGAGGCGGCGAGACTCGAACCACACACACAGGCCACACGCCGTGGTCCGGGTTTCTTGTCAACTGGAAGAAAAGAGCCAATGACGGTGCGACGACGCCGCCGACTCGGACTCGGATATATTCGGAGGCTTTTTGAGCGCCATTTCTCCGGCCATCCCTGACCGATTCGATTTCGGGCACATTTAGACTTTGAAAAGTTTCCAGACCGTCGTTGTCAATTTTCAGAGCCCATGGGAGGATTTGACAGCTACTGCTTTGTGAGCACTTCCAGTCACATGTCTCTTCAAAAGAGCGCCTGACGGAGGAACCACTGACCAACCACTGACAGATATGCGGCGGACAAGCTACCATTGCCAAGCCTGTCTTCACGTTCTTTGAAAACGCCTCGCTTGTCGAGCTCATCCCCCCGATCGACTCGCAGGGCGTCAAGCAGTTCTTATTTGACGCCGAAGACATAGCTTTCCAAGAAGACTTGGTGTCCGTCGGGCCATACGATGCCCGTGACAGACAACTCATCGACGCGGATCGACTCTGGGGTGACGATCCGGAGAACGATAGACTCATGGCCTTCGACCCCGCCTCCATTCGGATGGTTGAAGGGCTCATTCCTGGCAACCTTCACGAATTTAATTGGGCGGCCTTGACCGCCGCCACCCCGGCCCAGGTTACTTCGTCATCCGCGCGGCTGCGTACCCTTTCGGCCATGCTCTCTGCTTCAGACTACTTGCCGCTTTCGCACCGCGAATGATGCAGCCCGTGGGCACGTTCTGGGCGACCATTCGTGTGCTCAACGGCCCCGGCACAAAATACTCGAACTGTGTCAATGGCGTGGACTTCGGAGACATCACCGGGTCTCTTGGACAGTTCGTCGAGATGTTCCACAAGTATGAGCCATATGTCCCCAGCGATTGGGAGGACGTGCCGCCCAGAGAGGTCAGAGCTGCGCTGAACAAGGACCCCTTGGACCCCGTTGACGTGCGCAAATATTGGTTGGACAAAGGGTGCATGTACGTTTGGGTGCGCCCTGACAAGTGAGTGGGACCCCCTTAGTCGCTAGAGGTAAAAATTATTGATCATCCTTCCGCAGGTTCCCCGTGCGCGAGGCGCTCACAGAGCCTCTCCGACTGCTCTCATGCACGCCGCGGCCCAATCCATCCCGTTTCTCGGCGCTTCCGCTGGATATCCTCCTCCTCATATCCCAGTACCTTTCGCTTCGCGACATCTTGGCGCTGTTCAGCCTCTGCACGTCGCTGCGAGCAAAGCTGGCAAACTCAATCGACTCGCTTGCGAGGCAGGGCCTGACTTGGGCGATACCGTCGGCTGTTGGAGAACAGGAACGTTGGGACGCATTATTCGCACAGGTGGATCCACCAGTGCGCTCGCAAGAGTTCCCTTGGCTCTCCTATGCTCGTCAATGTGAGCTTTCGCCGTCGATGCACAATAGGCGCCGTATTTTTGGTATATGTCAGCAGTACGAACGAATTGCTATCTCTCATGGGATCCTGTAGTACTTTCTCATCCAAACGACCTGTGTACTGGATCGCTGTTGCCTTTTCAAATGTCACGATCCCACAGGTGCAAAAATATTCCGAAGGATTGCGAAGGACGCACTTTCCCATGCCTCATTCTGGAGCTCTTTGAACAATGGGACACCTTCTCCCAGCCTTATCCAGGCCAAGGCGGACGAGTTGCCGAGAGATCCTCGGATGCTTGGGATTGCCGTAAATCCGATTGAGTATGCCGTAACGGTTACATAATCCCAGCATCCTTAAGAATCGGCTCGCGCAGCCGGAGTGACGCGCAGCTTGCCTCCACTCCCCATCGTCCTCGTTTCCATGAGCACTCCTCCGTCGTCCAAGCCACCCATTGGGTGGAAATGGCGCTCGTCCGTGTGGTTTGTCACACTTGGTGAGCACGCCTTCGCTTTGCCTGCAGTTTGAGGGAGGCTGAGACATTTCCTGGCAGTCGTTGGGTTCGGCCTTGCGGTCGACATGCTGGTCTATGCTCTCACAGTCCCCGTCGTACCTTTCCGAGTATACGATCCGAGCGTCCGCATGGGAAATAGAGCCTTACCGGGTGCCTCCTCAGCTGCAAGAGTTAGGTTATGACAAGGTCTCGTCCCGCACCGGCTGGCTACTCTTTGCCTTCGTACGCATCTTCCGCCCCTCGAGGATGCTCTGTTCTAACTCTGTCAACAGTCCGTGGGGATGATAGCTTGTGCGTCGCCTCATGCAAGCGACGGGCCTTCGCTAAGGCTTCTGCAGTCACACCTCCAATTTCCTGGTTCTCCGAGCGCTACCACGCGCGCCGCTGGCCGCTCCTCCTCGGCCTTCTTGTGCTGCTCGGCGCCCAGGCGCTCTTCATGGAGTCGGACAGATTCTGGATGATGATCCTCGCGCGCACCATCCAGGGCATCAGCTCGTCCGTCGTCTGGGTCGTCGCGCTCGCGCTCCTGTGCGTGATCCATGCCGTAACGCGTCTGCATGGCACTGAATGACGCTTTGAAGGTGCGATACGGTGCCAGAACATATTCTTGGCCGGCAGCTCGGTATTGCGCTTACGGGATACTCGCTTGGGTGCGGATGCTATGTTCGGTTGCGCGCCACAATGAGCTGACAAGACGGCAGCTTGATCATTGCCACACCCATCGGCGGCCTGCTCTATGGTCAACTGGGCTACCGCGCGCCGTTCATATTCGGCATGATATGTACCGCGATCGATCTCATCGGCCGCTTAATCGTCCTTGAGAAAGGGGATGTGGAGCAGTGGCGGCTCGCGGAGCTCGCCGCCCAGACGCAGGAAGTCCCTGGGACCTCTCACGAGGAACACAAGGCAGAGAAAAATGCGACAGGCCCCCAGGAGCACGCATCTCAGCCCGTCGAGAGTCTTGTGTCTGGCGAAGAACCGAGGTTATCGGAGATGCAGGTCCTGAAACGGCTGCTCATGTCGTTCCGACCGGTCGTTGTGTTGCTTCTTTCCTTCGTCTGGGGGTATGTCTTGGTCTACCCTGAAGAGCTCCTAGCTGAGAATCGCTCAGTCTCTACTTCACGGCTCTGGAACCGACGTTGCCACTGCGCGCTCAGGATGTCTGGCACCTGAACACGACCAAAGTCGGCATCCTCTTCCTTGCCGCGACCATCCCGTCTCTCGTCTGTGCGTCCTCCGTGATGCCTCTCGCTGCCCTCTTTCTCATTGTTTCCTGCAGCGGGACCCATAACAGGTATTCTCACTGACCGGACGAGCCCAGGGCTGGTGTCCGCATGTTGTATCCTGCTGTCGATGCCTTGGTTCTACCCATTCGCGTTGAAGGGATATCTCTCCGTCTTCGTCGTCTCGCTCGTATTCTCCATGTTCTTCGCTTCGGGAGTCCTCACGCCCATCACGGCCGAGCTCGCCGCTGTGGCGAGAAACACACCGGGCATGGGCTGTACGTTTTTATCAGGCTCTCACTGTCCATCCACGTTAACCATCTACTTCAGATGCTCATACGTACGGCGCGTTCAACATGGCGTATGCATTTGGCAACGCACGTATGTATCCTGGTTTCCTTCCTTCAGCCCATCTGCTCAGCCCATTTGCTCATATACCGACGACAGTGGGACCGATTATCGGCGGCCAAATCTACGACGGGAACACGAATGGCTGGGTCATTCTGTGCGGCGTGCTGGTCGGTGTGCTCGCACTTGGCTTCGTGCTCACACTGTTCCTCGGCGAGCCTGCCAACCGCCTCGCCTCGCGCCAGTTCTGGCAGGAGAAGCGCTGGAAGGGCAGACGCCAACCTCGGCGCGCTGAGAGTTCTACTGGCGACAGCGCCAGGGCTAGCGAAATTGCTTAGCATCAACGTCCCATGGAATCTTTATGACCTACTCCCCAGTCAATATGCTTTACTCCCCCGACCCATAGACAGGATTTCCAAATGCAGTTTTCATTTCTATTGTGTCATGATAACGGAGCTGGGATAGCAGTACAGAATCGCAGATTTACTGAGGAACCTGCGCGGGCGAGACGAAGGGAACCTTGTCGATCTTTGCGGCGGTCTGGTAGAACACGTTTGGTACGGTGCCGTCGCCCTGCATTTGGATGTCAGCAACTGCGTCCATGTGCAGCCACTGCAGGGACGCACGATGAAGCTGTGTGGGAACCCGGGGTCGAAGGGGTTGATGCTCTCGATGAACTTGATCTGCTCAGGCGAGAGCTTGAGCGTGAGCGCCTTGATGTTGTCCTTCAAGTGCTCGATCTTGCGCGAGCCCACGACGGGGAACACGTACGGCGCCTTGCTCTGGAGGTAGGCGATGGCAACTGCGTCTCCAATAAGCATGCCGCACACATAGAGACAGAACACACGCACCAGCCGTGACGCTGTCCGTGCCGAGCTCCTTCGCGACCTTCTCGAGCGCGTTGCTCATCTTGCGCTCCTCGGGCGTGCGCTCCCAGCCGGCGCCGAACACGTCGCGGCCCTTCTCGCCGCTCGCGCGCCGGCGCTCCTCCTCGGCGTCCGAGCGCAGCTTGCCGCCCGCGAGCACGTTCCACGGCGCGAGCGCCATGCCCCACTCGCGCGCCATCGGGATGATGTCGCGCTCGAACGCGCGGTCCATCACGTTCCACGCGCCCTGGTAGATCGCGAACGGCGTCTTGCCGTGGTCGAGCGCCCACTGGTTCGCCTGCGCGACGACCCACGCCGGGCAGTCGCTGATCTGCACGCCCGTCAGTCTCGACGAGGCATGAAAGGGAGGAAGAGCAACGCACGCCGAGATAGAGCACCTTGCCCGACGCGACGACGTCGTGCAGGTGGCCCATGACCTCGGGGATCGTCGCGTCGTAGCCCCACCAGTGCACGTAGAGGATGTCGATGTAGTCCGTGCGCAGCTTGCGGAGCGAGTCGCGCAGCGAAATATGGAGAGACTTGGCGTTGTTGCCGACGTAGTTGGCGCGCGCGTGCGGCGGCACGCGCTTGTCCGTCGTCTTGTACAGCATCGAGTACTTCGTCGCAAGCACGATGTGGTCGCGCACGCCGCGCGCCTCCATCCACTCGCCCAGGAACTCCTCGGACGATTCCTCCTGGCTACACAGAGCGCGCGCGTCAGCATCCTGTCCGTCCCCATTCACACGTCCGAAATCTGCACGTACTCTGCAATTGGGCGTCAGCATGCGTGCGCGGGATCCCTTCGGGAAAGGACTAGAGACGCTCACAGGAGTTGGCGGTGTCGATGAAGTTGCCGCCGGCGTTGTAGTACGCGTCGAGCAGCGCGAACGAGCCCTGCTTGTCCGTCGACCCGAACCCGATCTTGGTCCACCGGTCGCCGACGGACATCGCGCCGAGGCAGAGCGGCGACACCAGCACGCTCGCGAGCTTCGACAGGTTGCGGTACCGGCCCCTGATTGAACCGTCGTCAGCTCCCACCAGCAGCGCGTCACAGAAGCAGGAAGCCTACAGCGCGGTGGGCGGCTCGGGCGCCGGCGCGAGGAAGACGGTGGGCGCGCGGTCGTCAGAGGATGTGGATGCCATTGGGAGTGGGGCGGTAAGGACGGACAGGAGGAGCGACGCCCGCTATATATCCTGTCGTTAGTGCGCGCTGACTGACGCGGACGACGCGCATCCTTCCTTTGTCAGCTGGCCGTGGGTGGCCTTCTTACCGTTGAGGAAGGCTACCCGGGCGTCTCGCTGAACTGCCGACCCGTCAATGTCAATATTAGGCGCGCGACAGAGAGATTGCGACGCGACACGTTGTGTGGGCTGTGACGGATGTGATCGAGCGAGTACGAGCAAGGAGTTTCGGAGGGAAGTGGTACGAGCAGAGGTGGAATGTCCAAACTGGGCGCGGCGGTTCTCACGCTGTGCGACTGAGCGGGCCCTCCAATACTCTTGTGCTCATGCATAGATTCCACTGTCCGCATCGGCATCCTATGCAATGCTTGTCCTCCTACAGAACTCGGTAAGCTGAAGTTTAAGTGATTGCACGTGCTGTCGCTGACAAACGCACAGTTCCAATCGGGGAATGAAGGATCCTCAGATCCTCATGTCCGGTGAGAACTCGCCGATGGTGCCAACTTCAGGGTCCTCCGTGTTGCCAGCATGGATCATACACGGCCACTCTCTAGACAGATTGGTCAGCTAAACCCGACGATCAAGGGCATAAATGCTCACCTCCAACCTTTCCTGGCCAACGGGTGCGTCAGTGACCAAGGAACCGGACAGAAGTGCCCGTGTGCTGTCGTGAAAGGTGCCCAGACGATGTTGCACGAGTGGTGATTATGCAGGTGGAACCTCCTCTAGAGATACAAGATAATTTACTTCGATGATGTCGACGTCTGCGAGCCGTCCTTCTTCTTCGCGAGTTCGTACTCGCTGAACCCGAGCGACGCCTGTACGACGTCTTCGTTCGCGTCTGGTTCCAGCTGGCCTCGCTGATTTCGCCGTGCTCTGCCTTATGTGTGAGCAGAGGACCATCGCAGATAGGAAGAAGTACCTAAAGAACGTGTAGGAGAGGACGATGTCGTCCACATCGCGCATGAGTGGGTCGTCGAGGAAGTCCTTGTCGATGAAGAAGAACAGCGGCAGGTCGACCTCCTCGCCGGCGAGCAGCTTCTGCTCCTCAAAGCAGAAGCACTCGACCTTGGCAAAGTACGGCGCAGCCTATGTCAACCTCGCGTCAACGCACACGCATATTTTCCCACAGACGCAGGCTCACCTTCGCGGGCATGACGCTGTAAGTCGCGATGCCGATGATGTCGTTCTCACTGCGGTTGCGCGCGGTGTAGAACGCGAGCGCGGTCTGGCCGGGCACGACGTAGACATACTTCTGCTGCGGGAAGAAGCCCCACGGCAGCGCGTCGCTGGTGTCGGCGTTGAAGTTGACCTTGATGCGCCGCGCGCTGTCGTCCGACGCGGGCACGAGCCGCTCCGGCGCGAACTTGCCGACGCCCGTCTGCGGCGTGCCCGCGAAGCCCGTTGCAGCGCAGAACGCGCGGTACAGCGGCACCGCGGCGTACGTCACGCCCACTATGGCAATGATCTGTCGGTGCGCCCAGTGTCAGCATTCGTTACTCGCTGTGGCTGATGGGACGGGCATACGAATGCCGTGGAGTACATGAGAAGCGACCTGTTGCGGGCGGCGTAGACCTTCCGACGCGCTGCCATTATCTGGGCCTGGGTTGGATGCTGAGGCGGCTGCTCGGGCTCGGGAGTCGTGCTCATTGCTCGTCGAGGGCCCAGCCCTAGCCGGCTATGAGACCAGAATCCGGGTATGCATCGTGCTTGAGTGCTCTGAGAGCTGGCACAGGTGCTTGGAGATAATCGATGCGCAATGGGTCGCCATTGCTGCCCGACGGTACTCAATGGTCGGCTTGCAAGAGTCGGTCGCGAACGAAAATGAACCTGCTTGATATGAATTGGAAATATGACATTATTTTTGTGCAGCAGCCACGTACCGGCGCTGAGCTCAGACGCGTGCTAAAGCCTCTGGCGAACGCGCGTGACCCGGCGGAGGCGAGCCCGAGGCGAAGCATGGTGACCGTGAACCGGTCCGAGTCGTGCGCGTCCACTCCGACACTTGCGCTCCTACCCCCACCATCCGCCATGGCCTCCACCTCCACCGCCGCCGCCGCGTCCAGTTCCAAGCCCGAGCCGACCGCCGAGGAAATTGAGAAGCTGCTGGCGCGCGAGGCGACGGCGTTCCAGCGCGAGAACGAGGTCGAGCGTATCTTCAAGGCCTTCAAGCTCAAGTGCGTCTATTCACTCTTACATTTAGCCATTGTTA
Source organism: Auricularia cornea (assembly GCA_030578095.1). NCBI lineage: Eukaryota > Fungi > Basidiomycota > Agaricomycetes > Auriculariales > Auriculariaceae > Auricularia > Auricularia cornea. The sequence goes on from JARLTE010000004.1 coordinate 1,743,295, forward strand.
ACGATGTAACAAACAGCCCGTATGAGATATTAGACTTGGACGAAGTCTGCACTCCAGGTCAGACTCTCCTCGGGCTCCTGACTCGCCGGCGCTAACGGACACGCGCAGAGGAGATAAAGAAGCAGTACCGCAAACTGTCCTTATTCATCCACCCAGACAAGTGCTCGCACGCGCGCGCGCCCGAGGCATTCGACCTGCTCAAGAAGGCCGAGCAGGAGCTCTCCGACCAGCCCAAGCGCGAGGAGCTCGACGCGCTCATCACCCGCGCCCGCACCGACATCCTCAAGGCCCACGGCGTCCCCGCCTCCACGCCCTCGAACGACTACCGCATCACCAGCATCATGCCGCCCTTCAAGACCCAGCTCCGCGCCCGCGTCAAGGAGATGCTGATCGACGACGAGGTCCGCAGAAGGAAGTGAGTGCTGCTCTGTCGACTTCATGCTGTGCAGAAGCTGACTGCCGTTTGGCGCAAAGGGCGATCAAGAACAACCTGGCGAATGAAGGATTCGAGGCCGCTAAGAAGGAGGAGGAGATCCAGCAGCGCAAGCGCAAGGCCGAGGACGATAAGACCTGGGAAGGTGCGTGGTTCTACTGACGCCTATTTCATGTTGATCTCAACTTCGTTCAAAAGAGGGGCGCGAAACCCGCGTCGACAGCTGGCGCACGTTCTCGTCCGGCGCGAAGAAACCCAAGACGGAAAAGAAGAAGAAGACCAAGATCCTAGGATAACGGACAGCCCTTGTACGTATGTGCCTGCCCCCCGTCCGACCCGGAGCACCTCGGGTTTTGTAGATTTTCAGATATCGTGCAATGCTATCGACTCTTTAAGCGCTGTTTCAACTCGTCTAACGGATGTTCTTTTGTTCCACTGGACGCGGCAACTCGCGCCGGGCGTCGGCCAGCATCGTCAGAGTTCGAACAAGTGGATAATGCACAGGCGTATGGGGTCAAGAAAAGTGAAATTGGTATCTAAACGCTATTCTGCAGTCCATGGCGATCTCTAAAGCAATGCCAGCTATTTCCGCGGTTCCTTGGTCACGTGACAGGCAGTCTCGTTCATCGCTGCTTGGTGTTCTTTCTATTTTATCTCTCCTTCGTTCTCATAGGCCTGCAGCCTCGGCGCGCTTGCGTCTCCACGACGGACCCACTCGAATTGCAAGGTACAACAATGGTCCCAGCAACGCTGCCGCGACCAGCCCGAGAAGCACAAACGTCCACCCCGCGCCGATGTGGCGGATGATAATGTCTTCGAACGAGACGAGCCCGGCGGCCGTCACGCATCGCGCGAGGTTGTTCTGTGGGATTCGTTGGTTTGGCTCGGCAGGCGGTGAAGACAACGATGACTTACAGCAGCAGTAACGCTTGAGCCCTGTCCGGAGAAACTGTCCAGCAGCAGCGTCTGCTGCACGTTGAGGAGACCGATTGCGGTGTAGCCGACTGCCGCGCAAGTACACTGAGCAAATCTCGACCGCGTGGAGGCGACGGTGGGCAGGCTCACCGAGGAAATGCATGATGAGCGGCACCGCCAGATGCACGCCCTTCTCGACGCTCCACCCGTATCCGATGGCGGCGGCGGACATGACGATGGCGTAGAGCGGCGAGGCGGCGAGGCGCACGCGCTCGACGGGGAACTCCGCGGGGATTTGGCGCGTGCGCGGCCCGCCCGCGCGGCGCCACAGCCAGTCGAGCACGCGGCCCGTCGCGAGCGTGCCGGAGAACATGCCGCCCATGAGCGCGAGGAACGTCAGCCCGATGTCCGTCTCTGACAGCGCGGGGTAGTGCTGCGTGAAGAGCGGCGACGCGCTCGTCGCCACCGCGTAGAAGAGCGAATTCACCACTGCGTTGCCCGCCAGCAGGATGACCACGTCGAGCTGCGTGAAGAGCAGGAATGGGTTGCGCGAGGGACGTTTGGGCGGAGTCGGCGGCTTCTCGTGCGTCTCGTAGTGCGTGAGGACGGGGAAGACTGGCCGGCTGTACCATGGAGGGTAGACGCTCCCGTTCCCCACGACCGTGCGGAGAGTCTCAGGGTAGATACTTCGCGGGCGTGAGCGCCTAGAGGGGCCTCTGTGAGCAGTGCTTACAGAATCAATAGGATGCCGACGCAGGCTGCAAAAATCGCAAGGAACCAGAAAATCGCTCTGTTGAAGACGTATCAGTGAACTGTTTAAGCCCTCACACGCATAGAGGAGACGCACCTCCATCCCAAGTGCTCTGCAAGAATGCCGCCAATGATCGGCCTACGAAAGACTTGTCGAGCGTTGTCCCCCAAAAGCGCTCATCTGACAGGAACGCACCCCACGCCTGGACCGACCATCTACACGGACGTCTCTCTCAGCACTTGCATTCATTCTATTTTCGGAGACAATTCTCACAGGACCAATGAGAGACAACCCTAAGAACGAGCCGCGCTGTTCAGGCGTGACAATGTCGACAATTACACCCGATCCTGCGTGTGCCCGTCAGTCAGCCAATCAACCTCACATGCACCAATCATTGAGGTCATACCAATCGCGATGGTAGAGGCGCTTCCCGCCGCCTGAACGCAGCGCAGCACCACAAGCAGCCAGTACGCCGATGTCGGGGTCAGCGCGATTCCAACGCACGAGACCGTGAGAATCGCCATGCAGACGATGAAGGCCTGAGGCAGAACACAGATTAGCAAGTTATACCGCTCTGTGCAGCCCACACACCGTCCGTCGTCCCTTGATGTCGGCCAGTGGTCCGAGGGCCATGGGAGCTGCATGCCTTATCAGACCCCATTGCACAATCCTCATACACTCTGGGAGTGAACGTACAGACGCCTTGGAAGACCATGTAGCTTGTCACAGTGACATTGATCAACTCGATGCTCGTGTGGAATTCCTACACGACGCCGTCGTGAGGACGACAGCCCAGATCCCTGACATGTGTAACTACCGCATACTTTGGATAGCGTCGGGATAGCGGGTAAGTAGATGTTAGCAGTCAATGGGCTAGTCATGTGAGGCGATATTCTCCTACTCCCTTTTTACTAGTGCACTGACCTCAGGAGCGCTGTGAGGCCCGACAGCCCTACAATCATGAATTTCTCTCGCAAACTCCAGATCGAGAACGGGGGCGGAGGCGGCGACACGGAGGACGACGCCGACAGTTCCTTGTTCTCGCTGTCACCCATCGCGGCTCTTGCCTGCGGGGCTGGATTTGAGGGCTGCTTTATAAAGCCTGTGTTCGGAAGCAAAAGGTGCACTCGGCACGAGCGGCATGAGCTATTTTTGCTCATCATGAGTCGCAAGTGCTGAGTCAAGCTCACCGCCACAGCGTGCCACGTAGCCGGCGCCAATCGCACCGGATTGTTCCTTCGTGCACTCCGCGGCGAATCTGGTGCAGCAGTCCAGGAAAACTCACATAAGTAAGCATTTGTGTCCCTCCATTTCCTCGCTGATTTGACTACTTCTTTTGCATCCATCCTCCTCGCAGTGGGTGGCCGTCTGAATAACAAGTCTTCAGCGCGATCGGCCAGGTTCGGCCACTGCGTTCCCGTCCCGCAGATTGAATTAATTATTTTCTTGGCAGTTCTCTTCTAGCTTCTAATGCTTCGGATGACTGCTATATATAGGCTTGCTGACCGAGCCCGTCCGCCCTCCTTGTCAGTATGGGAAACCCTGGTACAGAAGGCGCACAACGGCGATGTGCATGATGGCTGGCTCCAAGCCACACGGGCTTTGTAGCGGCTTGCTCAAGGCTTGCTGCAGCGCCACGGACAACAAAATGCAGCGATTCACGGCAGTTTATACAAGGTGGGCGGGGACGGTGAGCTCACATACCCTTCCGGTTAGTATATCTCCAAGCCTGGCATTCAAGAATCGAATGCGGAGCCCCTCTGATGCCCTTTGGTAGCCCCGGGACCACACGGCGTCCCTACCTTGAAGCAGCGGAAACGCACGGCGGTGATGGAGTATACGACTGAGGAGCCTGAATGCGAGCTGAGAAACAGCCATGGCATAATGATAGCTGAGAAAGGAATGCATATAAGGCATGTAACGTATTGTTCATTCACCGGCTGCGCGGGGCAGTGGTTTAGCCACACGTCCCCTCGCAGCATTCATGGATCCGCTCGCGGTTCGACTCTCGGGGGCACCTTGTCTCAAGACCACCACTGACAGCCAGTCTCAGATCGGGCATCACATAGACTGCTACATTCAGACACGCACAGACACTAGACTATCATCCATCATCTGTACATTACGCATTAGACTCAGCACCACATTTGTACACTACGCATTAGACTCGGCACCACATCTGTACACTACGCATTAGACTCCATACACTAACCCGGACTTCATTAGAGCTGCTTGCCGATCTACTTAACGTCTTCAGAGTCATCTACGACGAATACAATATCACATGTACAAAAGTGTTCAATCTCGGATTAGAACATGTACACTAGACGAATTAGAAATAGAACACAAGCCCGGTCCATCATAGAAGGTATGTACTAATCTCTCAGCCCCCGACGCCGCAGAGTCCAGAACGTTCCCGACTGGATCCATTTTTCCAATTCGTTGACTTGATTTTGCTTCAGTCGGACAGCGTTCGCAGAACGGCGTTAGTAAACAATAGCATAGAGTTCTGAGGGGTTTGATGAGACGCCAGGGACGATTCACGATGTGCCGGTCACGCGGTTTCGCCCCAGCGCCTGGCTTCTAATATAAGTGTTGTGCACGAGCATAGTCCTTCCAGATAAAAATATCCCGACGCACACAAATGCCAGATGCACGATGAAAAAATTACTGGAAAATGGCCTGCGACTCAATCCCATTCTTCCTCAAGAGCACCGATATCGACGCCGGCTGCGAGGGTCTCCTTCGCGACCCCGACGGCCCACTGCACGAGCTGCGCCTCTGGGCCCTCCACAGGCTTCTTGAATGCAGAGTTGAGGAAGTATAGCAGCCCTTGCTGCAACGTCGGCACGCGCGCAGCAAATAGCATGACGCGCTCGACCTCTTCGCGCTTGCGTGTCGCCTTCGCGATAGGCGCGGCAGGCGAGGTCACCTGGGTCGAGATGAAGAGGTGGACGAGCAGACGCGTCACGAAGCGCCGTGTCTGCGGCTTGAGCAGCTCGAACTCCAATGGCTGTAGGTCGCGACATTGTCAGAACGCGGCAGACGCAGCGGGTCGCAGGTGACATACCTTGAGCGCGGTGATCGCGCACGCTCCCTTCGCGATCCACCAGCCGTATGCGCGCGCGACGTTCTCGAGCTTCGTCGCGCCGACCTTGCCCGCGCCCGCATCGCCGCCGAACGCATCGGCGTGCGCGTCCGCGCCCTTGACGACCTCCGCGCCGCCGACGCGCGCCTCGCCCATGCCGCGCAGAAAGTCCCACAGCGCGAACTGCAGCGTGATCTTCTGCGCCGGCGTCGTCGACTTCTGCACGACGAGCGCCCAGAACGGGTTGTACGCGCGCTCGGCGCCGAGGCAGTGCAGCGCGACGCGCGGCACCTCGCGCTGCTGCACGGCGTTGAGCCCGAGCGCGGCGACGCGCGCGGCCGCGTCCACGCAGTCCTCCGACGACATGAGCACGACGAAGATGCTGCGCCGCACGTCCGTGTTCATCCCGTGCTTGCGCGCTAGCGCCAGCAGCGCGTCCTGCTCGGTGTTCGCCTCGGCCTTGGGCGCGGCCGTGCCGGACGTTTGGTGCTCGACGAGCGGGTCGCCCGCCCACGCGGCGCCGACGAGCCACCAGCGTCCGCGCTTGTCAGCCTCGCGCAGATCGGTCAGCCCGACGCGCAGGGGCTCGTGCGCCATGACTGCAGCGAATCAGCAATGCATTCGACGCGGCGCCGGCGCGCAGACGCGTACCAGTGCGCTTCTTGGCCAGGCCGGACAAGAACTTCTTCATGCGCTCGACGACCTCGCGCGCGCCGGCCGAGCCGTCCGCGTCGGGCCCGTGCTTCGCCTTGCCGTTCTTGAGGTTGACGAGCGTCTCGATCATGAACTTCGTGCGCGACCTGCGCCCACCACCCAATCAGCACCCCTCGCCCCGCCAATCGCACAAACCACACGCACCCAACAGCGCCCTCAGCTTCGGTCTTGTCCTGCACGAGCTGCACGATATCGCGCAGCGCGGCGGGGTCGTCCGCGCGCATCTGCGGGCCGGCGGCGCGCACAAGCTTGAGCAGCAGCTCGACGTCGCGCTCCGCGGGCGCGCCCGGCGCGGCGAGCAGGCCGCGCACGAGGTCGTACGGCAGCACGCACGCGACGACCTGCAGCGCGTACAGCGCGGCGAGCAGCGCGAGCACGTTCGCACATTCTTTCCCGCGCTCGTCGTCGTTTTCAGGGGCCGAGTAGGCGGCGTCGTAGCGCGCCACGGCCGCCTGCACGAAGTGCGCGGCGAACTCGATGCCCACCAGCCGGTGCAGCGCGCCCACCAGCGCAGCGTGCAGCACGACGAAGGAGTCGAGGTGCGCGCCGTGCGAGGCGATGCCGTCGAGGATGAGGGTCGTTAATGTGCTTGTTACGTCTGGGAGGAGGGATGTGAGTTCGCTGGTGCGAAGACGGCGCGGAATGCGGGCGCACCGTGTCGCCGGTGCTTGCGGTAGGCTTCCTCAAAGTCTGCCAGCACGCTTGCGATGTTCTGCTCGCTCATTCTGTAGGAGACAGAGCTAAGCAGAATCCAAATAGATTACTGAGGGATGAGCATACCGGTTGAGCAGACCCTTTAGCTGTCGCTGAAGCTTGAGTGCTTCTTCCGACGGTGCACTCTCGGCGAGCTGCTGCCTGCGCAGGGCAGGAGGCACATAACGTCCTGATGCCTCCGAGACCGCTGCAGGCTTCTGGGAAGCGGAGGGTTCATCCACAGGTATGAGCTGCGGCGCCTCTCCGTCGTCATCATCATCGTCACCGTCGTCCTCGGACTGCGAGGATGCCGAGTCGCCGCCTGCAGCATCATCTTGTACGCCCTGCCATTCGTCCTCTTCGTCCATTGCAACGTCAGAATCCGAGGCATCTTCATCCTCGTCGCCCTGAGAGGATGCATTTTCGTCCGCATCCAGCTCAGCATCCTAGCAGCGCAAAGTCAGCATTGTGATGTCCAGCGCGAACGCGGGCGTACAGATTCATCATCTCCCAGTTCCAGTTGATCGTCGATTCTATCCAAGTCTCCCAACAAATCTGCGGAAGGTGTAAGCGGGAGGACAGCCAGGTGCAGGTGCTACGCACCGTCTAAACCGTCGTCCGCGAAAGCAGACGAGTATCCCGCCCCCGTCTTCTTCTTGCGCTTCTTGTCAAGGCCAAGCTTAGCCTCCAGGTAGGCGATCTTGTCGTCCTCCTCGTCCCGCGCCCGCCGTTTCTTCGACGCTGTGGCCGCTACCAAAACCTCGAGCTTTGTCTTCCCCGCCGCTTTCGACGATTTGGACGTAGGTGCAGCCTCCTTCGGTTTTGGGGCAGGCGCGGGCTTCGGTTGTGCAGGGGCAGAGGCAGGCTGGGGTTTGGCTTGTGCGGGCCGGGCCTGGGCGGGTTTGCCGTCGCTCAGCTTCGCCTTTTTCGCAGGCGGCGCGTCCGGGTGCGCGGTGTCGTCGTTGGCGCGCTTGCCGCGCGGCTGCGAGAAGAAGCCCGCCTTGCGCTCCTTTTTCTCGGTGCGGCTTGCCTTGCGCGCATCCTTGCGGCTGAGAGACTGCCCGCGCTTGCCGCCGCCGCCGCGTCCGCCGCGTCCGAGCCGCTCATCTGCAGACAAATTGCGCATGAGCGACCAATAAAACCCTCCACCGTCTGACTCACCTTTCTCCTTGGCTTCGATTTCATCGCGCAGCGTCTGCGGCAGTTGAAGTCCTCGGCGAGCGCTCATGATTTTCACGGACAAGCAGCAAGTTCAGGCGCGTAATCAGACTCCGCCGAGTGTCGTTGCGCTCTTGCAAACATCAACATCACCGTGTGCAATTATTTCGAAGGAACTGGGTATATGGATTGCGGCAATATGGTATGAAAGGCGCAGATAACAAAAAGGCACTGCGACTCAGTAACTAATCGCTCGTTTCCTCATCCTCCTCACCCTCCTCAGGCTCCGGGACTGAGTCGTCGCCACCGTCCTCAGCAGTGCCATCGTCGGCACCCTCGTCGACATCTTCATCGTCATCGCCGCCGTCCTCGTCGGGGACACCATCATCGTCACCAGTGTCTTCATCGTCGTTGTCACCGTCATCGCCGTCAGACTCATCCTCGCCGTCATCGTCCTCGCTATCGCCGCCGTCGTCCTCATCGTCATCATTGCCGCTGTCTTCGTCGTCGTCGTCGCCGTCATCATCCTCGCTATCGCCGTCGTCATCCTCGTCGTCGTCGTCGCTGTCCTCAGGGTCGGTGGGCGTCGGCGTCGGCTTGGCAGACGTGGTCTTGCGAGTGGAGGTAGACGCGGAAGTGGACTTGGGCACACTCTTGGTGGTGCTCGTGCTCTTCACTGCGGTGGACGTGGACTTTGCGGTAGTCGTGGACTTGACAGACGTGAAAGCTGCTTTGGTCGACGTGCTGGAAGCGGGCTTCTTCGTGCTGGTCGACTTGACGGATGTGCTGGTGCTCGTCGGTTTCTTGGTCGTCGACGACGGCTTCGCAGTGGACTTCGTGCTAGTCGACGTGGATTTGTGCGTCGTGGACGTCGGCTTGACGCTCGTGGACTTCGTCGACGTGGCTTTGCCAGTAGTCGTCGTCGCCTTCTTGGTCGACGTCGACTTGACCGAGGACGAAGTGCTGGTGGGCTTCTTCGTCGTCGCGCTGGACTTTGCGGTCGTCGTCGAGGTGGACTTGACGCTTTTGGTGGGCGACGGCGTGGCCGTGCTCTTGTGCGTCGTCGTAACGGGCTTGGTAGAGACCGCCTTGGACGAGCTTTTGTCTGGGAAGCGTGTGAGCGTCGAGGGCAGCGACAAAGGCATCTCAACTTACTGCCATCGATGGGCGAGGCGTGCACGCCGGCGAGGGAGAGCGCGAGGACGATGGCGATGAGGAAACGCATGTTGGACTGTGTCGAGAGGCTGCTGAGTGCTGCTGCTTGATGCTCACTTTCTTGAAGGGAGAACCGTTTTATACGGAGGCGTACAGGCGTCGGTCAGGGTTGAAATGCCGATCGCGCAGCGGGTCGCAATCGCGGAGCGCGGTCCACTTCCACACCGCAGGCAGTGATTCCAATCCAGACCAAGGTCATTTCCTCTCCGAAGAGCCCGAGTTGTCTCACCTCCGTACGCCTCCGGACTGTGTGGTTCCACCCGCGCTACGCGCTCCCGTGCTTCTCAGATGGGAAGCTGCATCAAACTTCTCCAGCGTGTCTTTCGGAAAGCGCGATCAAGTTGACAGTTTCAACTCGTCTCAGGACGGACGTTCTTTTGTTCCACTGGGTGCGTTACATAACTCGCGCCCGTAGGCCAGCATCCTGAGAGACTCCTAACGAACTGATACGGCGAGGATGTATGGGGTTCCGAAGACTAAGATTAGTATCTAAACGATATTCTGCAGTTCGCGGCGGTCTCTAAATCAATGCCAGCTATCTCTGCGGTTCCAGGATCACGTGACAGGCAGTCTCGGGCGTCGCTGCTTGGTGTTCTTTCTGATTCGTCTCTGCTTCGTTGAGACCCGCAGCCTCGGCGCGCTTACGTCTCCACGACGGACCGATTCGAACTGCAAGGTACAACAATGGTCCCAGCAACGCTGCCGCGACCAGCCCGAAAAGCACAAACGTCCACCCCGCGCCGATGTGGCGGATGACGATGTCTTCGAACGAGACGAGCACGGCGGCCGTCACGCATCGCGCAAGGTTAATCTGTGGGATTCGTTGATCTGACTCGGCGGGCGGTGAAGCGACAGAAAAGACCTACAGCAGCGGTGACGCTCGAACCCTGGCCAGGGAAACTGTCCAGCAAGAGCGTCTGCTGCACATTGGCGAGCCCGATCGCAGTGTAGCCGACTGCCCAAGGAGTCTCAGCTGTGACGGCGGGCAGGAACGGCGTTCAGGCTCACTGAGGAAATGCATGATGAGCGGCACCGACAAATGCACGCCCTTCTCGACGCTCCAGCCGTAGCCAATGGTGGCGCAGGACATGATGACGGCGTAGAGTGGCGAGGCGGCGAGGCGCACGCGCTCGGCGGGGAAGTCCGCAGGGACGGTGCGCGTGCGCGGCCCGCTCGCGCGGCGCCACAGCCAGTCGAGCACGCGGCCCGTCGCGAGCGTGGCGGACAACATGCCGCCCATGAGCGCGAGGAATGTAAGCCCGATGTCCGTCTCGGAGAGCGTGGGGTAGTGCTGAGTAAAGAGCGGCGACGCGCTCGTCGACACCGCGTAGAGGAGCGAGCTCGCGACCGCGTTGCCTGCCAGCAGGATGACCACGTCTAGCTGCGTGAAGAGAAGGAATGGATTGCGCGAGGGACGCTTGAGCGGCTCGGCGGGCTTTTCGTGCATCTCGTAGTGCGAGAGGATGGGGAAGACTGGCCGGCTATACCATGGAGGGTAGACACTCCCGTTCCCCACGACCGTGCGGAGAGTCTCAGGGTAGACGCTTCACGGGCGTGAGACGCGCGTAGTTGGGCCTCTGCGGCGACGAGTACTCACAGGATCAACAGGATGCCGACGCAGGCCGCAACGATTGCAAGAAACCAGAAAATTGCTCTGGAAATGGATGATCAAACAGAGAAACACATGCAGTGACAGGACGTACCTCCATCCCAGATGCTCTGCAAGAATACCACCAACGATGGGGCTACAAACATCCCATTCAGCGTCCCGGCCCGCGGCCGTGTTATTTGACTGCAACGCACCCGACGCCTGGACCGACCACCTACACGGACGTCTCTCTCAGCACTTGCATTCATTCTGTTTTCGGATATAGTTCTCACTGGACCAATGAGAGAGAACCCTAAGAACGAGCCGCGCTGTTCAGGCGTGACAATGTCGACAACTACACCCGACCCTGCGCGTTCCCGTCGGTCAGCCGGTCCCATATAATCAAATCATGGATGTTGCACCGATGGCGATGGTAGAGGCGCTGCCCGCCGCCTGGACGCAGCGGAGCACCACCAGCAGCCAGTACGCCGATGTCGGCGTCAGTGCGATACCAACGCACGAGACCGTGAGAATGGCTATGCAGACGAGGAAGGCCTAAGTCAAAGAAGTTATCAACAAGTCATAACGTTTGGTGCAGGCCAAGTGCAGGTTACGCACCGTCCGTCGTCCTTTGATGTCGGCGAGCGGTCCGAGGGCCATGGGAGCTGGATGCTCCATTAGGCCCCCATTGCACAATCTTCGTACACTCTAGGAGTGAACGTACAGACGCCTTGGAAGACCATGTAGCTTGTCACAGTGACATTGATCAACTCGATGCTCGTGTGGAATTCCCACATTCGTGAGGACGACAAACCCACTTCCTAACATTCGTAACTACTACGTACTTTGGACAGCGTTGGGATGGCGGGTAAGTAGATGTTGCTAGTCAATGGGCTATTTGGGTAAGGCTATAGTCTTCTGCTCCCATTTTACGGGAACACTGACCTCAGGAGCGCCGCGAGGCTCGACAGCCCTACAATCATGTATTTCTCTCGCAGACTCCAGACTGAAAACGGGGGCGGAGGCGGCGACGCGGAATACGACGCGGACAGTTCCTTGTTCTCGCTGTCGCCCATCGCGGCTCTTGCCTGAGGTGTTGCGTTTGAAGCCAGCTTTACACCGAGGGCGATAAATAGGACGTTGAACTTTCAACGTTGCAATGCCGTAGGACGCAAGTTAAGCACATGTCCGCCGCGCGGCAGCCTAGCCTGGAACACGCAGGCCCTCTGAAACAGCGGCGCGTGGCAGCCGTTTGACCGTGTTGTTTGGTGGTGGCTGGTCGAACGGCTGTGCGCGTTCCATCGGCCTTTAGGCCAAACAAGCCAAACACAAGGCCTGGATTATCAAGGCTAGCTGAAGCTAGCCTGTATGATCCTGGCCCTCGTACGGTGCGCGTGGGAAAGACTCGTTCCTCGTGTTTGCCCATGTTTGGCCGGGAATGCGCGCGCGCCCGACATTCGGCCAAACTTGGCCAAACACCCGTACGAGGGCCGGCCAGTAGATAATCGAGGATTCGAGGATAAACGAGGCAGCGTTTGAACATTCGGGAGGATATAGGCTAGTTGTAGGCTAGTTTCTCAAAGAATGCTGTTTGAGCTGCCAGTGCGCGAGCTTCATGCAACTAATCCATGGACGCCAACATGCGCCATCATGTATGAAATCTACAACGTTAACTCGAATTCTAGAAAGATAAATATGTAGAGTACAATCTATATACGGACGGGTGTGAAAAACTGGTCGATTAGTCGGTCATTTCCTCGTCCTCCGCGGCGTCGCCAGGCATGTCCTCATCGTCGTCGCCCATGTCTGCATCAGAGCCATCGTCCGCGGGCTCGTCGGTGCCGTCGGGCGCATCGTCTTCACCCGAATCGTCTTCGTCATCCCCATCATCCTCACCGTCGTCACCGTCGTCCGCGCCATCATCGCCGTCCTCCGCTCCATCGTCACCGTCATCTTCGCCACCATCGTCCTCATCGTCATCATCACCGCTGTCTTCATCATCATCGTCCCCGTCATCGTTCTCGCTGTCGTCGTCATCGCCCTCGTCCTCGTCGTCGTCGTCGCTGTCCTCAGGGTCGGTGGGCGTCGGCGTCGGCTTGGAAGACGTTGTCTTGCGGGTAGTGGTGGACGCGGAAGTGGACTTGGGCACGCTCTTGGTGGTACTCGTGCTCTTCACTGCCGTGGACGTGGACTTTGCCGTAGTCGTGGACTTGACAGTTGTGGACGCGGCCTTGGACGTGCTGGACGCCTTCTTCGTGCTTGTCGACTTGACGGACGTGCTGGTGCTCGTAGGCTTCTTAGTCGTGGACGACGGCTTCGCCGTGGACTTGGTCGACGTGGACTTGTGCGTCGTAGACGTCGGCTTGGTGCTCGAAGGCTTCGTCGACGTCGCCTTGCCAGTAGTCGTCGTCGCCTTCTTGGTCGACGTGGACTTGACCGAGGACGAGGTGCTCGTGGGCTTCTTCGTCGTGGTCGCTTTGACAGTCGTCGAGGTGGACTTGACACTCTTGGTCGGAGACGGCGTGGCCGTGCTCTTGTGCGTCGTCGTGACCGGCTTCGTGGACACGGCAGTGGACGAGCTTTTGTCTGGCACGGAATCAGCGTCAAGGAAATGCCAGTATGAAACGCCACTGACTGCCATCGATGGGCGAGGCTTGCACACCGGCGAGGGAGAGCGCGAGGACGATGGCGATGAGGAAACGCATGTTGGACTGTGGCGAGAGGCTGCTGAGTGCTGCTGCTGCTGGGTGCTCATCTACTTGAAGCGGAAACCGCTTTATACGGAGGCGTGCGGGTGTCGGTCAGAGTTGAAATGAGGATCGCGCAGTGGGTTGCGATCGCGGAGTCCGGTTCACTCCTACGCCGCAGGCAGTGATTTTGATTTTGACCAAGGGCATTCCAGGCCAGCATCCTCTGCATAGAGCCCAGGTTCGGCCACCTCGGCTTGTGACCGGCCTCCAGGTCCAGTGTAGCTTGCACGCACGATGAACTTGTCGGCAAGACTTGAGCAACGGAATTGCACCAGTCCGTGGTCCAGTCACTTGTCACAAGTACTGGGTTGTGAGCTGTGTGCGGATCCCTGGACTTGGTCGCTAGTTGGCGAGCATTGTGAAACAACAGACGTGACGAGGCTAGAGCAGAGGACAGCGCAAAGGGCGCGAACAAGCACGGCAAGCCTCCAGTTGTGCGCGGCGATTAGTTGCAAGAAGTTAACCAGCGCACATCGTGCGATGAATTCATAAGCGGCCATACGCTCCTAGATATGCATCAAATCCGCGAGATGTGCACAATGGCGGGGGCCAAACAAAAAAGCTTGAAGCGGCGACAACTGACGAGCCGAGCAGGGTTTCTTCAAGCGTGGCAGGCGGACATCGAAATGAGGACGCCGCCTTCCTTTCTACCCCAAGACGAACTTCCAGCTTCCAATATTCGTCTTCATTAGGCACTTGGCGCATACGCGAGCAGATCAGGTGTACTTGAAAGACTCGAGTGGCTCGTCGGAGCCATTGCTTCCCACTGGCAATGCCGAGCTTGTCTGTGCTCCTCAGATGAGTCTCACTGGCACGCTTCATTCCCACGGGTTGCCCAATCTGCGCCAACATGCATCACATATCCACCATGGGCTCATATTTGCATCGGCAAACTATAATATGATATAAACCAGAGCAGGCGGGACCGTATGAAAGACTAGTCGCTCGAACCCTCGTCCTCCGCATCATCCTCCGGTGTAGTTTCGTCTTCAGCATCACCGTCCTCTGCATCAGGACCATCGTCGGAGTCCTCGTCAGCGCTGTCGGACCCATCGTCGTTGCCCGAATCCTCCCCATCGTCCTCGTCGGCGTCACCGTCCTCGCCATCGTCGCCGTCGTCACCTTCACCCTCGTCATCATCACCTTCATCCTCGCCGTCATCACCCTCATCCTCGCCATCCTCACCATCGTCAGAATCGTCGCCGCTGTCATCATCGTCCTCGTCCTCGTCGTCGTTGTCGCCTTCCTCGTCGTCGTCATCGCTGTCGACAGGAGTCGGCGTTGGCTTAGCGGTCGACGTCTTGCGGGTGCTAGTAGACGTGACAGAGGTCGGCTTGGCCGTGGTCTTGGCCGTGCTCGTGCTCTTCACCGAAGTGGACGTGGACTTGACAGTGGTAGACGCTGCCTTTGTGGAGGTGCTGGAGGCCTTCTTTGTGCTCGTTGACTTGACCGAGGTGCTGGTGCTCGTGGGCTTTTTGCTGGTAGTCGACGATGGCTTCGCGGTGGACTTAGTGCTAGTCGACGTGGACTTGTGCGTCGTGGAAGTGGGCTTGGTGCTCGTGGACTTCGTCGACGTCGCCTTGCCCGTCGACGTCGTGGCTTTCTTGGTTGACGTCGACTTCACCGAGGACGAAGTGCTGGTCGGCTTCTTCGTCGTGGTGCTGAACTTCAAGGTCGTTGTGGAGGTGGACTTGACGCTTTTAGTGGGAGATGGCGTGGCCGTGCTCTTGTGCGTCGTTGTGGCCGACTTGGTCGAGACTGCCTTGGACGAGCTTTTGTCTGGGGGACGCGTGAGCGTCCAGAACATCGAAAAAGGAAGCGAAGCTTACTGCCGTCAATCGGCGAGGCGTTGACGCCAGCGAGGGAGAGCGCGAGGACGACGGCGATGTGGAAACGCATCTTGGACTTGGAGGTGGAGAGGCTGCTGAATGCTGGTGGCTGATGCTGCGTTATCTATTCTCTCTGGAAGTTGGAAGCGTTTTATACGCAGATGCGCAGGCGCCGGTCAGGATTGAAATGAGGATCGCGCAGCGGCGTGTCGCGATCGCGTCTGCAGAACGACTTGCCCGCCTCATGCCGCAAGTGATTTCGACTCGGACTGGGACAATGCGCCACGCCGATCCTCGCCTCACAATATTGCGTTGTTCTTGGGAACCGGCCGAGTCAGGGTTGTTGCCATTTGCACACGAAACGACATGCATAGTGAATCGAATACACTCTTCTTCCGCCCCACGCCAACGTCAAGCCGCGTGGTCTTCGGGGTGCGGGACCGCAGTGTGCTGAGCTGCGTTGATCACCCGCAGCCATGCACGATACGTAGGCATCCTCCCGACGATCTCTGGATAGAGATTCGCGAGACCATGCACGTACGCACGAACGAATTCTCGTCTGAACGCCGCGCGGCGCGTGAGTTGAATTGTTTCGCCTGGCGTCGGCGGCTGGGTGAGAAACGCCGGTATGTGAAAGACTGGATAATATGTAAGTAGAGTCTTTTGGTAACTTGGAAGAATGCACTCCGCGCACGGGACATACCATGAGGCACATTCTGCGTAGACGTGTCAAAGTCAGAAGAAACTTGCAAGCCGGACATGCAATGCGCACCAGGAGGTCGCAGGCAGGTGCCGCGTGCAACTGAATGCCGATTTCGGCAAACGCGTCGTGGTACTCGAGGAACTCCGGGCTCTGGGCGACGTCACGCTTCGTCCTCATGAGCCGGACCACGCGCAGTTCTGGAAGCTTGCCCCGCTCGACCGTGTCGAGAATGAGATCGACCCAGCTCCACAGCGTGTCCTGCGAATCCTCGCTCGCCATCAGGTCCACTTCGGCAAGGCGGCCGTGCGCGATGCTCAGCCCGGCGCGCGGCGCGCGCACGGCATCGAACGCCAGGTAGCTCACGTTGGGCAGTTTGTCGAGGTGCGTGTAGACCTCGAATCGCTGGCCCGCGTACGACACCGCGGTGAGATTCATGCCGCGCGCAGAGAGCACCGGAGCATGCGCATCGGTCTCTTCGGTCGGGACGTAGTGCGCGGCTGCCAGAATTTCGCGGAACGAGAGGTGCAGTGCAGACAGAGCGGGCAGACGCCAGCGGGAGACGTGCCTCGCGAAGTTCCCGACGTCGAGCGTGTGCAGGGCGGGGAACAGCGGCTCCGCGGCGCACAGCGAGCGCCAGGCGGCGGCCTTGCTGTGTGCCGCAAGGAAGGACGCAACCTCATCTCCGGCAGGGTCCATCGCAAGCTGAGCATTGTCAACGTGGCTCCGGTCCATGAGAACGAAGCTGTCGGGGATGTGCGCACTGTTCACGGGGTGTCCAAACGGAACGTCACGCGAGACAAAGAGCCCCGGGACACAGAGCACTTCGAGGCGCGGGCATCTGGGCCCGAGGAAAGCCACCGCGCCGGCGTAGACGCAGATGTCCCCTCGGAGCTCAAGACGGCGCAGATGCGGGCCGTGTAGCTCGGCAATCTGGATGAGGAGCGAGAGGGGACAGTGGAACATACCGCCGACGGGCGTTACGCCCGATGCGCCATCTAACATTTGAGCATTGATACTGACGGTCAGGACCTCGAGCCTCGGGCACGCCAGGATGAGGCCCCAGAGAGCGGCAGCGCCGTGCGCCCAGTCCGGTCTGTTGTAAACGATGTCGATGTCCAGACGGCGGCAGAAATACCCATGCGGCCGCGAGGCAAACGGGCAGTCATGGCACAGAGTCGCAACCAGGGAGTTGATGTAGAGTGGATTGTATATCGAGACCGTTTCGTACAGAGAGGGGGCACACAGAGCGTGCACTGTGCGCGAGACCAAGCTGAGCGCAAGCTTGATGCTCATGCGTTCTTCCTGAGCGAAGAGCAATTCCGAGCGGGCCTGTGGGAAGGTGCATCCTATGGACGTATCCAGAGCGCCAACGTCAAGTGCGTGCCATACGATGAGGGCGATCATTTCCTCGGGAAGTCGAATAGAGCATCCAGACATGGCGGGAGGAGGGGTGCGAACAAAGCGTTTCGGCGGCGTATGAATCTGCATTGTGAAGTGATGAGTCCCACTCACTGCCGATGAGCGGGGTTCTGTGTCGACAATGAAATGAGACGTCCAGCAAGAGCACTATGCAATAAATTGGTCGGTCCACTACTGACGTCAACCCAGCGTGGTTCCAGCAAGCATGGGCATGGATAGCAATTGAAGGCTACCGACCAGCCACAGAAGAGCGAGCGGGTCACTCTAGCGCTCAACAGAGCAACAAGTAAGCCGCGCGTCTCGGGGCACGGACGATAGCGACTCTGACATCGATGCCGCGGCACGCAGCCAGATGCCCCGAGCATCACAGACCTGACAACGGACGATGCGAGCAGAAGTATTTTGCAAGAGGAAACCAGTTCTTTACAGGAGAACAAGCGCGATGGTGCCAATGGCCGTGCCGGCGAGGACGGTGTACCCGGTCATGTACGCGCCGCGGACCGTCAAGACTGCAAGGCCGCGCGTCAACCAAAGCAACAGTAAGTCGGGGACAAGAGCGACGCACACTTGCCAGTGTCCCAGGCGAGATGGCGGAGGCCGTTGAGCGAGTGAAAGGTGAAGGGCAGGGCGAGGACGAGCTTGCCGGACGCCTTGACCCACTCTGGCAGGCCGTGCACGAGGTCGACGACCGCGGCGCTGTCGAACGGCAGGCCCGCGTACGGCGCGATCACGTACGCCAGGCTGAAGCCGTAGAGCACTTATAAGGAGTAGGCGGAATTAGGAATCACATGATTGGTCGTTGCGGGCGGAAGTGCTCACCGACGGAGAGCGCGACGCCCGTTGCGCGGTTGAAGATGGAGCCCAGCCAGGTGAGCTGGGGCTGGTAGATGGTGAAGTGCGGCGACGACGGGCGCTTGAGACGCTGGGTGTTGAGGATCTCGTTCACGGCTTCGGGCGTTCGGGACTCAATCTGGATGAACCTGCACAGATAAAAAGGATGGTCAGTAAATGTTGAACGCATGCTGCAAAGCCTCATGCCTTCTCTGGAGCGCGCTGCGGAGCATGAGAGGGTTGCGGGCCACTGCAACGTCATGAGTACACGGAATGATACTCAGGATATCTGAACTAACCCGGCCTCGCAGCCAGAGGGGCCCTCTTGAGAGCCAAACCGAGGCCGAGCGTGGCGCGGTTCATGGTACCAGGCAGGCTGCGGTGCGAGGGCGGGAAGGGGGAAGGAGACTCGGCGGCGCGTCCGGTGTTAGCCGGGTCCGCCTTGCCTCCCGAGTCCCGCGTCGTCGTCCAGTCATGTCGATGGAAGAGTCCATTTCGCTCGAGGAGACCAACAAAATCCGTATCTCCCTAGGCCTCAAGCCCTTAACGGACGACAAGGCGCCCGCCGCGGACTCGGCGGATGCGCTGGCAGAGAAGAACTATGCGAAACAACGCGAGCGCGAGCGGAAGGAGCAGGAGAGCAAGCGCATCTTCGAGAGCATCGCAAAGTAAGTAATTCTTCGTTACTTTTCCTTATTCTACAGTTGCTTCACTTCGTATCACCCAAGTTACACGAGCCCGGCAACCGTGCCCCATTGCGAACACCCTTGCGGGAACGACCGCGGCCCTGTACGCGTTGCTCAAGTGTGCAATTGGCGACGACCTGGAAGGACGTGAAGTACGTGTGCATTATCCTATGCAGCTGAATACTCATCTGCGACTGGTATCTAGGTCATTTATTTACGAAATTGCACACTTGAGCGACGCGTCCAGGGTTCTGGGCATAGTTGCTGGGTTCACACGCGTCATCACACCCCCTGGTCCTATGATTGAGCACCGTTGCTCACATATGCACTCAGAGTCAAGAACCGCCGCGAACTCAACGCGGGTCTCAAAGGCCGGACGCTCGCCGACTTGGACGACGAGGAGAAGGATGTGGACGACGCGCGCAAGTGGATCAAGCGCTCCAAGAAGCAGGAGAAGATCCTCGCCAAGAAGCGGCAGGAGGAGCTGGAGAGCATGGACAAGGCGTTTCAGGAAGAGTACACCGAGAGTGCGCTCATCCCTCCACCCCCCACCCCCTTCCCTCACTCACAGCGCCTTGTGTGTAGAGGACTTGACGGGCCTGAAGGTCGCGCACGACCTCGACGAGCTGGACGAGGGCCAGGAACGCATTCTGACGCTCAAGGACTCGCGCATCCTCGACGGCGAGGAGGACGAGCTCATGAACGTCGAGATGGCCGACCACGAGCGCACGAAGAAGAAGCAGGAGTCGAAGATTAAGAAGCCTGCGTATACTGGCTACGACGACGATGAGTTCGCCGAGGGCAACGTCGGCATGAAGCGCGCGGTGCTCGCCAAGTACGACGAGGAGCTTGAGGGCGCGAAGGAAACGGTGTGTAGACTCGTGTCGGCGGTGGGATGCGTCTCATCAGTTGGCAGGGCTTCCGGCTGGGTGCGGGCTCAACGAGCGCGAAGAGGGCGCCGCAGACGAAGCAGGAGACCGCCGCGGCCGTCAACAAGTCGTTACTCTCCATCGACTACGCCAGTACGTCCACCACGCCGCGGCAGTGACACCCCCACACTCACAGGACTCGCAGAGAACATCGAGGCATCGGACTACGTGCGCGAGGGCGACAAGGGCTTCAAGAAGCCCAAGACGAAGAAGAAGCGCGCGACGCGCGTCGTCGAGGCCGACCCGGACCTGCTACCGCCGCCAGACGCGATGGACGTGGACGAGAAGAAGCCCGCGGCAAGGCGGCAGCGCAACCTTGACGACAACTTCGTGGACGACGACGACCTGCAGTCCGCGCTTGCGCGCGCGCGGCAGGTCAAACTTGCGAAGGCGAAGGCGAAGAAACTCGCGCCCGAGGAGATCGCTGCTCAGAGTGCGTGAAGTGTACCACACCCGCAGACTGATCGCTGACGCCGGTGCAGTTGCTGCGGAGCGCGCGGCCAACGGCGTCAAAGTCGAAGAAGATGATGAACCAGGGCTGGGTGGCGCGGATGGCGAGGAAGGCGGCGGGCTGGTGTTCGACGAGACGTCCGAGTTCGTGCGCGCGGTCGAGTACAACCCCGAGGCGAAGCGCAAAGTCAAGGCGGAGCCGAAGCCCGCCGTGCTGCCCGAGTCGCGGCACGACTCGCCCGAGCGGATGCAGGTCGACCAGCCGCTGGCGGAGCTCGAGGCGGGCGACGTGCGCGTCAAGGAGGAGGAGGACGACGAGGACGAGGCGATGATGCTCGACCAGATCGAGAATGCCATCCGCATCGTCGAGGAGGAGGAGCAGTCCGGCGGCGCCGGTGCGTCCGACGAGGTCTGTCTCAATTCATCCTGGCGTCGAGTTTCCGCTGACGCTGACGCCACTGTAGGTCGGCACTGCGGGCGAGGCGACCATCGGTGCGGGCCTCGCCGGCGCGTTGTCTGTTCTGCGTAGACAAGGTATCTTGGCGACGCCCTCCGCAGACCAGGTCGAGCGCGAGAAGGTGCAGATCCAGCGCGACGCGTGGCTCGCGGAGCAGCGGCGGCGGCTCGCGCGGCGCGAGGAGGAGCGCACGCGCTCGCGCGGCGGGGGCGGCGGCGGCGGGCAGAAGGACCAGGCGCAGCGCGAGCACGAGAACCGGCTGCGCGAGCAGCAGGAGGCGCGCGACGCGGCGGAGCACTTCAAGAACTACAAGCCGGACGTCAACATCGTGTACTACGACGAGTTCGGGCGCGCGCTGAGCATGAAGGAGGCGTGGAAGGCGCTCAGCCACCGCTTCCACGGCAAGATGCCCGGGCGCATGAAGCAGGAGAAGCGCCTCAAGAAGATCGCCGAGGAGAAGAAGCGCGAGGCCATGGCCAGCGGCGACACGCCGCTCAACATGAACCGCGCGTTCCAGGCACGGCAGGAGAAGGCCGGCCAGGCGCATATGGTGCTGTCCGTCGGCAACCGCGGGTGCGTCGTTCCGTTCTTCGTGTCTATGTGTCGCGGCTCATTCGGCGGTGTGCAGCGCGGTACCCCAGGCCGAGGGATTCATCGAGCCGAACTTGACGAAGAAGGCCGACGGCAAAGGGGCCAAGGGCAAGGGCAAGGCGGGCGCGGCCGCCCAGGCGCCCGCGACGCCGGACATTACTGGCTTTACTGCCGCGCAGCCGTTGCCCATTGCCACCGCCGCGGGGTCGGCAGGCGCGTCTCCGGCCCCGCGCGCCGGCTTCAAGAGGATAGGCACATTCTCGGCTGCCACGCCGGATAGTCCAGCACCCTCGAGCCCAGCCATCGGGGATGGTGCGAAGGTTGCGCTGAGTCTGAAGCGGAAAGCTACGGACGAGGGCACCGGCACGCCGCCTGCGAAGAGGAAGTGATCGCCTCCTTCCCAGCAGTACTTTCGACGCATGGAAGTCCACTCTGTAGAGTTGGTGCATTTACAGTATATATATGAATTGATGTTCTCACATGTTTCGAACGGACTGACTGCTTCGTTGGTTTCGCTCCGCAGTTTAGTCGTGAATGAGGGCGAGTGGCATTGCATGCAGGTGAGTAATAGTGTACAGAACAGCCAGACCGTTTATGGCAGCCGAAAGGTATGGAGAGGTGTCCATGCGAACGATCTCCGAGGTCGACCGAATCGGACCGTCTCATCCCCTAGGTCCGTCATCTCGTCTATGACCTCGTCTAGGCCAGTCAGCACGCCAAATGACGGTCGTGCTAATGAGGACGATGGGAGTCTCTCAGGCTGCACTTTGCGCAGGTTGAGCGATAATCGCATGGCCATAATGCCGATGATCCTGCATAAGTATCAGGTCATTGACGAAGTACAGAGCATCGGGTAATACTCACGCGATTGGCAAGTTGGAGAATGCGCCGTAGAATGTGTCCTGGGTCGACGTTCGGTGAACCGGTGGTCAGGCTGATCAAAGGGAGACTGACCGGGGAGACCAAGAGAACAATGATCGCTGCTGCATAGACTGCGCTACTGACACTGACGGAATCTCAGTCTCAGCCATGTGCTCATTGGATATGCGTTCCCTCTCACACAAAGTATATCGTGCCTGTAGCAAACGAGGTGAGCTCGCGAACCCTCGACGCGAGTGAACTCACCATCCCGGAGCAGTACGGTCAAGAGAGGCGTCATCTTGGTCCTTCGATAGACGAGGAAAGATCGATGGAGAGTGAGACCAGTAACAACCATGTCGAATAGAAACGGCAGGGTCCAAGTCATCAGACCCAGACACGCCGTCGTGTCGGTTGGCGAGCACGCGCCCATATGTGGCATCTCGAGGTTCCCCATACCATGCACCAGCGTTTGTTGACGCACAAAGTGGTCATTGTGGGATAATGACTGCCAGGATGTCGCGGAATATTCGCTCTGGTTCATAACTTGCACGTAGACCGTGTAGAACGCGAACGCGCTCTCCGCAGCAAAAAGCGGCAAGCACAGCACCAACACGAAGCGAGCCCGCGAGTACAGTGCGTAGGTGCGTAGTAGGAAGATCCCATGGCCCGTGATCAGGCTGGCGAAGCTGAGAATCGTCGCAATTGCCATCCAAGCTGTGGCCCTGTTTGCTTCAGCAACAATGTCCCCGGGATCCGGGGAAGCTTACATCTGGTGCGAAGAACAGAACCTGAGTCAGCCTGACTAGTAGCAGTCGCTGTGTACGGTGCCGTACCTTCTGCGACCATCCACTAGTAAAGTTCCCCACAGTAGACATCACAAAGGAAAGTAGAAAGGGATAACGCAGCTGTGGCAATGCAACCGATGAATGGATGTCAGACAAGGACGGGGCTCGCGTAGCTTACCAAAACCCAAAGGACAGTGAAAGTCGAGCGTGGACGACTCCATATGTACTCCACCTCGTCGTCGATGGTAATGACTACCGCGAAGCGCGTGAGTAAACCGTAAACGCGTCCAGAAAGGCGCCACCGACTGTATTCATGGACGAGAACCATCACCGTCGCGACGAATGTGTACCTCCATGTTAAGCTACCGGAAGACAGCTGTGAGCGACTGCACGTGCGGGTGGACAACAGAACGCGCTTGTCGAGCAACGCACATTTGGCCGATCGCATCCTGAAGCTCGACGTTCATCGACACGACGTCGCAGGCGCATGCGCACTGGAACGAGCAAAAGCGGAGCGCAACAGCAGGAGGACAAGAGACGGATAAGCAGTCAGAAATATTCAGTCATCGTCTCAGCGACGATCCGGATGTTTGGGTGCCGAAGAATGCCGGGCGAAGTTAGATCTCGAGAAGCACTTCCCCGTTGCCCGTGGTGAGCACGTGGTCGGAGTCGAGCACGCACCTGAATCCATTTCAGCAGCTCACCGCGACCTCTGACCGCTCCTGGGCTTCAGTCCTTGTTCAGACACCGCGTAAGATAACAACGCCACATGAACAACAACGTAAAAACAGAGAGTTCATCTCGATAGTTGGCAGTGCATTGTGCAGAACGCAGGTATTGCCGGTGGGCTGCGCCGGCGAGGGCGGGGACGGCGGGGACCCTGCTCAGCTGTACGACCTTCGAGATCAAATGAACCGCCCCGCAGCTGTCAGGGTGGGTCGTGAGATAGGTGTGTCAGTTGTCATTGGCGGAATTTCAAGCAAGCTTCGCGGAGACGGTCACCAGGCGCTCCGGACGCTATAGAATCAACGGATGGCGAAACGGAGAAGAGAGCATTGCCGTGGCTCGACTTGAAGCAGGGAATGGTGCGCCAGCTGGTCCTTTGCGCCACTGCATTTGCTAATTTTGCATACAAGTTAATAGGAATCTATCATGTAGCTTCCTTAAACGCAACCGAACTTACCTGCTAACCTGCAGCGTACGGAGCCCTGGAGACCATAACGGCGCTCCTGTAGTGCCAATGGGGATGAGCCCTGAAACACCGGGACTCGAAGAACTGGTGTTACCATGGTCTCCACATGCTGCACGGACTTGACATCATCTAAGTACGTCGTCCGACTCGGCGAATCGAGTCAGGATTGACAAGGAATCATGCGGACAGCCTGTTAGGCTGACAACTTGCGAGACGGTAAAATGGCCCTGCTGTTAACATCGAGCGCATGAACTGTAATGATAGTCAGGCGAGGGCAGATGTCTGCAGATAGAAAAACACAGCCTGATACTGGCCTGATAAGATACGGTGTATCCCGTGTGATCCCGGATCAGCTGGATGATCGCGCCCGAATCGCGGATCAGCGGAAAAATCCCCGAACCCGAGGAATGTCGTGTGTGAGTTACATAGGGACAATTCACCACGGCGAGCATAGACCTGTCCTACAAAAATCGGATGGGACTTGCGGTCACGGTGTATGCGCAATTCCAGTGATTTGAAGAGGAATCGTATCGTTAGCTCCGAGTATGGTAACAACAGTGACC
Organism: Auricularia cornea; assembly: GCA_030578095.1. Classification (NCBI taxonomy): domain Eukaryota; kingdom Fungi; phylum Basidiomycota; class Agaricomycetes; order Auriculariales; family Auriculariaceae; genus Auricularia; species Auricularia cornea. The sequence continues at coordinate 1,767,896 of JARLTE010000004.1, forward strand.
AACTTACCTCCCGTCCTATAGCATCTCTCAAACAGCGTCCCTATGGTGTGTTTCGCAAAAGGCCTGTATGTCGTTCGCGGGCCAAGCTCCGCCTGCTGCGATCAATGGGCGTCGTTGTTCTTCACACTGCTCAATGCCGCGAGCAACATATTCATCTCCCCCAGTAGTCTCCCAAGTCATGATACCGCTCCAGTTCCAGACCCATATATGCCGAAATGAAGCCAACCCGAGACGATGGTACGGCAACAGCAAGAAATTCCCCATCCCAGGGCAGGATACGGACCGGTCTAGACTCGATAAAGAGAAAGCAGATTCTCTGCGGCACGGCATACCGCCAGCCCACCCGAGTCTCAAGCCTTTCAAAAACGACGAGCGCCTGCCCACGGATCCGGTGCCACCGCCTGACGGAGACCGGCCGCCATTGGCGGGCCCGCGCCGCCGGCGGCTCCGGGCGACGGCGCAAACATCGAGCCAGCGGGAGTGCAGGAGCGCGAATCCCCCGCAGGGTTATTTGTCCGCGATCCCTGCCAGTGCTGCGATGCAGGGCAAAGGGAACAGCGGCTCGTCGTCGCACACAGCCGGCAAGCCAGCCATCCTCAGGGTAGAGTGCCCTGATGGCGAAGGTTCGAGTGGAGGGCCCGCAGACGCGACGCCCCTGACAGCGCCTGCCTGTGCGCCGGGTTCCACGACGGGATGTGCACTCCTGCAGTGTAAATCGCGGGTCCTGAGTTCCCTCCAGGGAACGGACGATCGCCGACACCCTGCTCAGGACTCGATGAGTGTCCGGCATGTCGCGTTCCCACGAGCGGCGGAGACGGGCTAGAGTCAAAAGAAGCAAAGCAGAGTTTGTGTTGAAGCGAGAGCGTGTTGGAGGCGAGGTCGCTGGCAGACAAGGGTCGCCATAGATCGTTGTCTTTGTCACCTCGACAAAGGAAACTCTAGATCCGTGCGAGTGGCGAGTGGTATGCCGGATGCCAAGAGTGCCACTGAGTGCCGTCGTCTGCGCAAGGAGAGCCTTGAATAGGCTGTAAGATGGGCTGAGGCTCGATCGGCGTCGTCAGGCTCCCTCGCCACAGCCTAGGGATCGCGGGACCCCTCAACGCAAGGATAGAATTCAGACTTCCGGAGAACAACCAAACTCCCGGAAGGCCGAGTTAGTCCTGAGGCCTGAGCCCTTCGCGCCCGGCGACGTAAGCAGAACGTTGAGTCAGATCAGCGCCAACGTCGATAGTTCGACATTCAACTGCGCTCTTTCTCGTGGAAAAGGCTGCCTGACATGACGATAGCCTCAGAGTGGCACAATGACGCGTTTGTACAGCGTTGGGGCTGGCCCTTGCCGAAGAAGAAGTCGGACGCCCTTGCGGGCGGCGATGAACCACGGCCAGCTGTGTTGGCTGAAGTTCCGGGCTGTCTTCGTGATCCTGGAAGTTTTAGGGCGCCAGTCCGCGAAGCGCTAGAACATCGAAGAAGCCGCGGGGGTCCCGTAAACATGGCTGGCGCTGACGGCGATTAGGACGGTCCCTGTGCGCGAAAAAGTCGGGGAGGGCGACATAGGCCCGCCGTGGGCGCACTAGGCCGTGCTGATGGCGACTCCGGAAGCTTGTGCCTCTTCCGGGCGGACAAGGCGGGCGGGACGCGGGACGCGGACTGTATACAAGTCGCAGTGCGGCGGAGACAAGTGTGGGAGCTGTTGTTTTCTGCCAACAAGCAGAGCGAAGCGCGCGTCCGAGTTCCGGCGGCGGGATCAGCTTTTGCACGCGAGTGAATTGGTTCCTGGATCTCGCTTGTTGCGCCAGCCGGTAGATTTCCGCGCCCCATGAGAGACTGGTTCCAGCACTCACTCTTATACCAATGCCTGACCAGCTGGTATCCCCCGTCTCGGGGCGCGCGCGCACTGTACTCAAGCGGAACGCCAGTTCGAGGAGCTCCATGATTGCCGCCTCCGCCGTCTCCTTCTTCAAGCAGAGCATTGCGCACCAGCAGCCGCTGGCGGAGGACTCGGACGCCTCCCAGTCCGACGGCGAGCGCGACGACACGCTCTTCTACGACACCGTATACCCCCTGGCCTACGATCGGGAGCTTGTGACGTTGTCCGTGCCACCCGGCGTGACGCGCGACGAGCCCCTGGCTGACAGCCACTCCAGCGATATCCTCGACCACTACTTCCTCACATCCCACCTCGGCGGCCCCACGCTGCACAGGTTCGAGAACGAGCCCCTCGACGTGCTTGACATCGGCTGCGGCGCGGGGACGTGGATTATCGACACCGCGAGGTGCGCTTCTTGGCCGGGCCTCCGCCATCCCGGCGACCGCTGACGGCATCCCAGAGCATGGATACTCACTCACTTTGTCGGATTCGACGTCAACATCGACATGCATCCCTCACTGGACATACTGCATCCCCCAGACTTGAAAGAGCGCATCCGGTGGATGCAAGGCGACTTGTTCGTGCATTGGCTTGCCTGATTTAGCCATCCCGTTCGGCTAACTCGCCGATTACAGCCTCGAGCGCTTACCGTTTCCCAACCAATCATTCGACTTCGTCCGCGTCTCCAAAATCTCTCTGGCCGTCCCAGAGACCAAGGTGAGCACCAGACGTCTTCGAGATCGCCTCCGTTTGATAATCACCACCAATCATTGCTCAGTGGCCACGGTTGATTGGGGTACGCCCGCAATCACGATCCTTCCCTCACCGCAGCCCTGACACTCGCCCCAATTAATAGGAGATATCGCGTGTATTAAGACCTGGGGGGACATTCGAGGTGAGTCCCTGTGCATCAGTCTCAGTGCATATAGCTTATATGAGCCATTTTTGTGCAGATCATCGAGGAAAACCTCATCTTCCCACTGCCCAATGTTCGGCCGCTCAAACCCAGCCCGCTGGAGCAGGCAGCAAACGCGCAAGCACAAGCACAGAGTCAGGGCTCCGAACACTCCAGTACCGTCGGTGGCCACGGGGCTCCTCTGTCCTTGCGGATGACTGCCTCTCCTGACCATTCAGTGGACCCACCCTTGTCTTCGCCACGGCAGTCAGGTTCTTCCTCACCGCCGCCATACGCTACACCGGACCTGCCCGAGTACACGCCACGGGGCGAGGCCACCTCAGCGCAGCCATCACCTCTAGACCTCAGCGATCGTGATCCCCGCGACCACCGCAAGCTGAAGCGGGCGTGGGACGCAATGCTTGCCGCCCGCGGGATCAACTCTAGTCCGCTGTCTATTCTCTCGCTCTACATTCTCGCCGAGTTCGAGCATCTGGAGTCGTCTTCCGCGCCGATAACCGTTACGATGCCTGGGCCTAGTCGAGCGACCCTGCCCAACTACGATTCCGACGCGTCAGATGACGACTCGGACCTCTCTTTGCATGCTGCGCCTGTTGCGCCCGCCCCGCGCGGCCGCCGGAGAGGAGTTAGCACGCCGCAGACGACGTCCGTCGACGCGCCGCTGCATCTCCTGCGCGGGCTTGCGACGGTGCTCGCGTGCCGGGACGCGCTTCTGCCACACTTCCAGCAACTGTACCCGTCCGAGCACACGAAGGAGCGCGTGGATGCGCACACGCACTCCCACACGCACGCGGCGCCGCGCCAGAAGGGCCCGGGCAGGCCGCGGCGGCGAAGCAGGCGGCAGGCCGCGGACCGGCACGAGTTCGACGCGATGATGGCGAACTACGAGCGCGACCTGCTCGACCGCGTCGGCATGGGGCAGCGCCTCGTGTCGTCGCTCGGGTGGAAGCCACCGGCGAAGACGCCCAAGGCGAAGGACGCGAAGGACGAGTTCAGCCGGTGGCGCGAGGACATCCGCCTCTGGCGCTCATACGAGCAGGAGGGCGCGTTCGACCCCGACATCGACATGGACATCTGCCGCACGCTGCGCATATTCTCCGCCACGAAGCGCGATACATGAACATAGTCCCGCGGCTGCCTGGTCGCCACCGCTATCTTACCCTCACTCTCCCACTCCTTCTCCCTCTCTCCCACTCGCCCTCTTTCCTGCTCTATAGCATACTGTACTTGTCCCGGAACCCTTCGTCGTTCGCTCCATGCTCTTTGTTTCTTCTAACTTACCACCCTACCTAACACCTATTCGCTATCGTGTTTTCGCTATCGTCTAGTACATCTTGCCTGTCCCTCGTTCGCACCTCCTCCGAGACCAAAAGGGTCTTGCGCATGTATTTAAACCTCTACTACCACCACCCTAGGTACCCTACACCTGTAAACGCAGGACTCGCGCGAGGATTTTCCATCCAGCAGCTTGTTCGCGTCAGATTCGGGCGAAGCACCCGGCGTTCCAAAACAAATCTTGATGCGTGAGGATCGTCGTCGGCGTCGCCGCGCCAATCTCAATCCGAAATCTGCAAAGATTCGCGACGCCGCTGCAGCGATAGCCGAGCAGATCCGCTACGCCGCCGCCGGGGCCTCCGGCGCCCGGTGGGGTACGTACGTACGGTGCATGCCGCAGTCGACGAACTGGCGTTGTTGTCGAAGTCTAAAGATCTAAAGGCTGGCCGGATAGACTGCTTAAGCACGCCGCGCGTCGACGTCGAAGCACTCCACGTCTTCCTCGATCCTTTTCAGTCGCAGTGGCAGAAGGGCAGACAGCTGGCAGCGAAGACATCACGTCGTGTCGTACGATGCCGAGCGATCGTGGAGGCTGGGGCGCAACTTGCCGCAGCAATTCTATGCGGAAGACGTGGCCGCATCGCGGACACTGACGGCGGGGCAGGCGGGATTGTATGGGGCGAAAAGACGGCGGTGTTAAACGTTGAGCAGGGATACAGCACGATGAATGATAAATTACGAAGGCCTTCGGCCGCGCGCATAGCAGTACTTGCAAGTGTAGAGGAGAGTGAGAGCGTCTAGACACAATAGGACGTCTATCCCGAAAACACTGCAGGGCACCATGATCAGTCATCTGAAATGCAGGAAAGAGCGAGCTCTGGACACGCACTAGCTTCATCAATCTCAACGCCATACTCGCTCTTCGCCATGTCGCGAAACTGCTTGTCAAGCAAGTCCTCGAACCCGCTGCCCTTGACGCGCGACGTCCCGCGGCACCACTGCCAGAAGCGCGTGAGGCGGAAGGCGATGTCGACGAGCGACAGCGAGACGCGGAAAAAGATCAGCTCGAAGACGGTCCTGAGCAGCGGGCGCGGGCCGAGAGTGAATATCGACGATATAGGTGGGACAACGTCGCGGTAACCGATGGCACTCCCTTCAGATCGTCCATGTCAATGTCAAGAATGAATATGGGGCGGAGGCGCGAACGTACATTTCGCGATCAGGTTGACACGGTTGCTGGGGCTACCCAGCGCCTGGTTGTTGCCCTGCAGCATGGATTGACAGCGGCCAATGAACATCAGCTCCTGCAACGGCGCCGCGTTCAGCATTCATTGCATATGATTCGACGCATGCTCACCCTCGGAATGAGCTCTTCGTTTTGCAGGAACGATTTCATGCGGTTCATCATCTCCCTTTAGCACGCCATGAGCGGCGCACGAAGAGGCGCAAAGGTTAATAGGACGTACTGTTGCATTTGGTACGCCTTCTCCTTCTGTTGCTCTGGTGTCAACTCCCGCTCCTCCTGACTGAGGTCGCGGCTCCCTGGCTTCTTCATTCTATGCGGCCGTAACAAGATCGAACTCGCGACCATGTCCCTGCTCCCGGGCGCCAAACCCCAGAGCCTGACGGTGCGCTGCAAGCGGGCTAAGCGCTCGACGCTAGATGCTTGCGCCACACCGAGCTCACCTCGACAGCACCGATGTCGCCTACGAAAACCGAACGCCACAGCGTCGTGTACTCTTTGCGGAACTTCTCGGGAAGCTCGACGTACAACCCATGGTCGATGAGCACGACCTGTGGTCTGCTCGGGTCGGATGGGTGTGGGCGAATGAGCACTACGTGTATGCGTCAGACGACAAGTGGTATAGGTTCAACCACGTGACGCACCGTTTCCGGGATGGGGGTCGCAATGTACAAAGCCGAAAACGAAGGTCTGTGCGGATATGATGGAGATGACGGTGTCTGCGGCCCATTGTTGGTGGATACGCAGCAGGACACAGCGGCAACCTACCCATAATGTACTTTGTGTTGAAGCCGCGCTTGACGATAGCGTCCACATCATTCAATCGGTTGGAGTCATCAATCCTATACCGCTTCAGCTGCAGTCCTCCCAATGCAAACGGAAGGCTGGTGCGTACCATTCTGCGGTCATGATTCGCTTCGTCGTCCGATCCCAATAGACTTTGGGTACATAGACTCGTTGCCGCAACCAGGAATCCTTCTGAATATCCTCGGCCGCGCGAGTAGCGTTGCGCGCCTCTCGCATGAAATCTGTTTCATGTATGATCTGCTGTGACACGACTGCGTTGCCGGGCATTCAGCTTGAGCTATAGCAGACGGGACGAAGGCTTACAGGAGTGCATGAACGTGATGGGCATCTCAAACCACCATTCTTGCAGTTTGAGCAGGATGTAGTAGCACGCTAGGTCCCATTTGATCTACGCGGGGCGGAACGTTGGTGGGCGCTGAGCATTTTGCAGCAAGTAGGGCGATTTAACGAACCTGTTGTGCTATTGCAGCCTTCTGCACCTTGACCGCCACTTCGTTCCCGTTCAACACGGCGCGGTGCACCTGCGCGATACTCGCGGACGCTACTGGCACAGGATCGAAACTGTCGAATAGCTCCTCGGGTGGTCGGCCAAACTCCCGAAGGAAAGTCTGTAGCCTGGTCAAGTCGATCGCACGCACTGAGGCGACGGCGGTACATACCTGCCGGACTTCAGCATACGGGACGGTTGGTGCTCTGTCGAAGATGCCGGCGAATACTTCTCGATCTGTGGGAAGGGCGCGCTCAGAGTTGGATGCTCGCCGGGTCAGGGAAAGGATGATACGGACAAGACGGGGGTAATATAGCGGCTTGCATGCCAATAGCTTGCCCAAGCTGCGCCGCGTTCAGTTGGGCGCGAACACCCGAGGATGCAACCGCACTTTAATGTACAACCCTCTGCAAGATGGTCAATCCAAGTCTCAGAACCAAGCTCTTGAGCCGAGCCGCGTACCCATTTGCACTTATACAGTGGTAAAGACGAGCCGCTGAGCGTTGGTGTAGCCTCTCTATGCCTTCCGCGTTGTCCTTATTGAAATTGAGCTTGTCTGGAAGCGCGAAAGGTTTAGGGGCTTCCACAAGCGCCGGCCGCGAAAAGACGCGTACAATCTATGGACGCCAGCAGTCTGCAGAGCGGTCGCCGTAATTAGAATGCAGTTGTTATAATTGATTCCAGCCACGCACCCGTATGACAGGGTTCGTATTGACCGTCTGCCAGGGAGCTCGGGTAAGCAGCCGCGCACGCGAGCAGGCTCGACGGACGCACGTCAATGCTCCAGCCTGGAAATGGCGGTCTAACAGGTAGCCAGTGCCTCCAACGACAGCCGTTCCGAGTGCGAAGCGGCCTAACCGTCGTGGCCATCGCCGGACGCGTTGCGGCGCCGGCGCGCTCGCCGCGGCGCTCGTGCTGAGCACGCGTTTCGAAGCGTGGCGTAGTCCGAGCATACTTGGAACCGGTATTAGGAGCGCAGCAGTGCGCGTAGGGACGGCGAGATATAGCGTCTAGCTGGGACGGCAGACGCGCATTGCGCAACGTCGCGGCTCAGGAAATGCGGAGTGATGACGAACGCGTCTCGGCATCATATTTTGCACCGTGGCTCGCGTCAGCGGGGATGACTTTACATTTCCTGGATAGATTCCGTCCGTATTTACAGTTTCGCAGGCGGTGGTGGTGACCGCAGTGCTTCCTCGCACATGTCTCTCATGCTCAGGAGGCTGGCCTCGAGATGCTCTATAAAGCGCTCTGTCGATGTCTCCGGACAGGATACCTTCGATTCGACGCCGAACCTCAGCAGATCCTGTCCCAGTAGGTCTGGAGCGCCCATAAATTAGCTGCAAAAGAGATGGAGCGGCACGTACATGGGATTCCATATCCATTGTGTGTCGGGCTGCCGAACCTTGGGGAGAGTCAATGATAGCCACCGCGGAAGACTGGCTACATACCCTGTCCCCATGAAGCGCTCCCCAGCCGTCAGCCCACTCGTGCTCAGCCGCCAATCCTGGCTACGCCAGAAAAGTTCATCTTCAAAAAGCTCCGCTCTCTCGCCTTCCTCCATGAGGAGTCGCAGCCCGAGCAAATGCCGGTCGATGCCCTGGCCCTGGATCGCGCTCTTGGTGTACGCATTGTGCGCGGAGATCGCCTCCTGCAGTCTCTGCATGCGGACGGCAGCCTTCATCGCGCAGTCAGTCAGTCGGCGGATCTGTTGGTCTGTCGGGGAACACGCACGCTGGACGCGGGGTCGACCATGGCCTTGACAAACGCGCGGCTCTCGGCGCCATACGCGCGTATCGTCTCCGTGCGCCCGCGCAGGAAGAACCGCGCGAGCGCCGTCTCGTACACCGCCGTGAAGCCGCCGTGCGCGGTGTGCCACGCGAGCTGCAGCGCCATCTGCACGTACGCGTCCGGAGACACGCCCACTGCAGCGTTCCCCCATGAGCGACGCACGAAACGAAGGGGGATTGGGGCGACTCACGGCGCTGTTTGATCCAGTCTGTGCCGTAGTGCGAGAACCAGAGCACGCTGTTGTCCGAGTCCGCGGCCAGCGCCGCCGTCGCGCGCTGGCATCGCGCGATCTCCCCGCGGAGCGCGGCGTCGACGTCCCAGTCCAGTCGACGCCAACCGTCCGCCGCAGGAGCAGGGGAAGAGACGCGTGCTAGGTCAACGGGCTCCTCTAGGGCCCATTCGGCGATGAGACTCGGCGCGAGAGCGTCGGCGGGCGAGTGCTCGCCCATGACTCCCGTCCGGCCGTCGTTCTCGACGATGAGACTGAAACCCTTGTCGAACCATCTGTTGGCTCCGTTTCGCCCGATCTTCGTGTTGCACAGGTGGCCGTCGAGGTCGGTTCCTTTGCTACCCGGAGCACGCTCGGCGCCTGGGAAGACATATGCGTCCAAGAACAGCGCGGAGACCGCGTTTTGAACGAAGCGGAGAGACTCAGTGTTCCGGGAAGAGAGGGTTCTCAAACGCTCATGGTTCTATTCCGGGGATCAGAATGTGTTTCGGGCGATAGGAATGGTGGCTCTTACCTTAGCCCACGCGTCGCGGTCGTCGGCAGTGAGAATCCCGACAGGGACAGGCGCCTCTCCAGCGCTACGGCGGGAAGTCGCATCCTGGGCAACTGCACGCAGCCGCTGAGCGATTTCCTCAGGCAGAACGATCTCTCCTGCTGGTCCGTAAACTTCGATCGCGTATGTCCAGTCGTCCACCATCACGAGCATGTGGCGCGACTCCGCGGAGGAAACATCGGACAAAGGAGTATGCTGCAGCTCGTCGCATCCTTCTCGCGGGATCCGATGGGAGTTGAAGATCTTGAGCGCGCCGGGACGAACCCAGGAGCCTGCGATGGTTTGGTACACGGATGGGAAGCCACACACGACTCACCTGTGCGACTAGATTCTGAATAGATCTCGTTTCTGGGGAGAGGTCTCAGTATTCATTAGGTAGGGGGATGTGAACTACCTACTTGTGTAGTTTCTCCCGAAATACGAGCGACCTCCATGTGACCCACGCTGCACGGGCTAGTTGCCACTCTCCGACCGCACCTTCCGGGACTGTAGGCGTGTTTGGGGGCCGAGATGCGTCGTCCTTGAGAAGCAGCCACCAATTCGAGTGGATCGGGAGCGGGGCGCGTACTTCCAGATATGCCTTGCGCAACCAAAAGTTGTCGTCCAACCAATTATACGGAGACCGCTTGTCCAATGCTACGACACCTGAGGCACAAGCCGAGGGTTTACGATGTAACTCACCAATGAGACGCTCTTGAAGGGTCTTCCCGAGACCGTCACGGAAGGTCGTAGCGAGTTGCTCGCGTTTAGCAGCCTCAACGTGAGGATCGCGTCCCAGCCGCTCGGCGTCATCCTCGTGGAATGGTTTGAGAGAGCGCAGGTATTTCGCAAGAGTATCCTCGAGTTTCGGGACAGGCAAACGCGGCAAGGGACGCGTCAAAGACTGAGACGCGGCCGCGGTCGAGATGCAAGCGATCCGACGCGACGCGGCGCGCGCAAGACGCGCGACGGAGAGCATGTCCGGCTTCGGCTGTTCCTCAGGCGCCTGCTTGACCATGTAACGAGCGACCGAGAGCGAGTCAGCGGCAGCCGGACATGGTCAGGATGCTCGACGCGTTTTAAGCTGAGCGAAGGGAAGCAGCGGCACGCCGAGCCGGCTCGCCCCGCGTCTCTCCCTCACGATTCTCAGCGCTTCGACATGGTCTTCACGCCGATTGCGATTGGCATAGGCGCCATCGGCCTCGCTGTCGCTGGGCGCACCCTCGTACGCAGAGGCGTCATTCGCATCGGGTCCAAGGCGGGCGAGTTCCCCAAGGGCGGCTTCAAGGCAAAAATGGACCGCAAGGAGGCCATCCAGATTCTGGGACTCAAGTGCGTACCCAGAGTGCCCGCATCGCGACTTCCGACTCACGGTGGCTGCAGAGACGGTCCGAATCTGCGCACAAAAATCAAGGATGCGCACCGACAGGTCATGTCCGTCAACCATCCCGACCGAGGCGGCTCGCCGTATCTTGCCAGCAAAATCAACGAAGCAAAAGACATGCTGGAGAAATTGGAAGGAAAGCCAATTCGAAAGTAATCGGTACGCACATGTTCTGTTAACTTTTGCAAGCTCCGGAATTGACTTCCAGACTGCAGTCTACACGTCTGTAACTTAGATGCACCTGCTTTATTCTTCGCGCTCTTACCCTCAGCTCGCCATCCAATAGTGTATGAATACAACTCTAGGACTTCCTCTATTCCTTCCACCTATACCGTGCGAGTTTAACTGGCTGAGCAGGTACAAGATATCACCAGCCATTGTCTAGATGCTTGACGCCTCTGTCCCGGCCACCTCGTCTAAATCCACCGTCGCCGGACGGTCCGCCACGCCCCCATCCGCGGCCCCGTCCTTTTCCGCGACCTCGGCCGCGGCCGCGATTCGAGCCTGTCGATGACGACCAGTTGCTTTCGACGTCGGCGGCGCTGGTGCCGACAGAGCGATTGTCGGGAACGTCCCAGCCAGATTCGTCCCAGCCGGCTGTGGATGGACCGGCCGGGGTATCCCAGGTGGACTCTTCCTTCTCTTTTGCGGCAGCAGCTGCTGCTGCTGCCGCGGCCGCGGCTGGCGGGATGTCCCACCCCGAGTCGTCCCAGCCAGTAGCAGCAGAGGATTCCACCGGCGCCGCAGGTGCATCCCAGCGGTCGCCTTCGGGCGCCCCGTTGGACTGTGAGCTGGTTTCGTACGCCCCCGGTGGCGACCGACCGCGGTTCTTGTTCTTGCGCCCGCGAGTCTTCTCGGCTCCCTTGCCTCTGGGTTTACCCAGGCCGGGTGGGTGCGCGGCCTCCGCGGCCGGCGGCGCGATAGACCAATCCTCCGCGGGCAGCGACCAGTCGTTTTCAGCGGTCGCGGCGTCGCTCGTCGACCAGTCGGCATCGGGCGTGCCGCCCCAGTCGTTCAGCGACGGCCCAGCCTCGTGGTCTGCAGGCGCCGCGGGCTCGTCGCCCTCGGGGTCCTCGCCGGGCTCGAGGCTGCCGTTGGCGACACGGCGCGCGCCGACCCACGCGCCGTCGCCCCACTCCGCCGCCATGCGCCCGACCAGCGTCGTGCGCGCCGGGAAGCCGCTCAGGAAGTCGCGGTTGCACACGATGATCAGGCCCTGCTGGCAGCGCGAGAGCATGACGTTCGTGCGCCGCTCGTTCTTCAGGAAGCCGACGCGCGCCGTGCGTACGACCGTCAGGATGATGTACGGCGCCTCGTTTCCTGCGAGCGTAAGCGCCGGGCACGCGGGTCGGCGGGGTCTGCGTACCTTGGAATGAGTCGACGTTGAACACGCGCTCCTCCCACGGCAGCTGCGCCTGCTTCAGCGCCGTCTCCACCTCGGACCGCTGGCCGTCGTAGGGCGTGATGATCCGGAAGTCCTTTTCCTCTGCGTGCAGTATCCGAGCTACGTCTACCGCCGCTTTGCACTCCTCCACGTTCTGTCGACCGAATGCTTAGATGAACGGGCGCAACTGCGAGTATACAGCGTGAACGTACCGCCCAACTGTGACCGCGCTCCTCCTCCCGGCCCAGCGGTACATCCACGAATCGACATGCGTCCCGCGAGTTGTCTGGGTGCTGCGAGCGCAGCTGACCCTTGTAGATCTCGTTGGAGATGAACTGGCCGATCGCCATCGGCATGCGGTCTGCGAGGCCTCAGTGAACCGGCGCTCGCATGGACCAAGCAACTCACACTGAGTGTTCAAGAAGACGGCCTTCCTGCGCAGCTGGTCGATCTCGAACACGCTCTTCAAGTCGGGGATATCGTCCTGCCCGAACGGCGCCACTTCGACCTCGTCAGCCATTCGCACTCGGCTCCCCATCAGCAGTCGACGCACGCTGCTTATCGTCCCCCACGAACACCAGCTTGCGGATGGTCTCCGAGTAATTGCAGAGCACGGGCACAAAGTCGCCGAGCTCGATCTGACTCGCCTCGTCGACGATGAGCGTCTCGACGGGCACGACGCTGGTGAACGGCGGGAGCTTGCCGTGGCTGAGCATGCTGAGCGTGCAGAGGACAACGCGCACGCCGTCGAGCATCTCGGCAGCCTCGTCCTTGCCTTTGGGGAACTCCTTGGACGGGATCATGTGTTTCTGCACGCGCAGGTACAGGTGCTCGTGCCAGTCGAAGAAGAACTCGTTCGAGACGAGGAGGCGGAAGTCCAGGAAATTGATGTCGACAAGTCTGTTGGCGAACAAGTGTTAATGCGAACGGCAAAGGATTGCAGGGGAGACAAGGGCGCACTTGCGCGCGATGTTCTTCACGGCAACGTTGGATTGTGCTGCGAGCCACACGTAGCGCGGTTGTTCGACGGTCGCAGAGGCCATGAGGGCTTGGACGGATGCTCCGATGACGCTGGTCTTGCCCGATCCTGCCCGGGTTCATGAGCGCAGCGCGGGCGGTAGGGAGTCACTTGCCTGGCGGTCCGACGATGATCTGGACGTCAACGGCGTTCTTGAGGGGCTCACGCATGACGGCTGTCACAGCCTGCTTCTGGGAGTCGTTGAGCTGGACGGTGATAGCGTCGGCAGGAAGTGCGCGGGGTCTGCCAGTCGTTCCGAATGCTGGGAACCATATCGCACGAAAGGTCTTCAGCCGGCTGACGTTGATGACCCCTTCAAGGGCCTTGAGCAGTATGATTTCTTTCATCCGTTCGGCCTGGGTGAGAGCGTCCTTGCCGATAGTGTGCAGCCCTTGTATGGTGCTGACAGTGGAACCCTCCGGTAAGGTGATAATCGCAGTGCGACCCTTGGCTTTGAGGACGACGCCCTCGATGATCATGTCGTTCTCATCCGTGATCTGCACCACCTGACGCTCGCCTGTCTCGCGCAAACGCGTCGCGAAACGCTCCGAGGTGACGCGCAGCGTGTCGCCCTTGTCGTTGAGCGACCAGTGCTCGGCGATCTCGTTCTTGACCATCTTGGGCTTCACGCCGTCGAGCAAGGCGGCGTCCCGGTGGATCTTGGCGAGCATGCGCACGTCCTGTGGTGGGGCGCGTGAGCGAGCCTTCCAAGACGCGATGGGGCGGGTCGGTTACGTTTGGCGGGAGACGGCAGGTCGAGAGCCGCTTCGCCTCGTCGAGCTTGAGCCGCGTGAGACCCATGTCGGCCGACTTGCAGCATGCCCACGCGCGCAGGGCGGACCGGTCCGTGCTGTCCTCCTCGTCCGGTACGTCGCCGAAGATGGCGGTGACCGCCGGGACGTGCAGCGTCGTCTCGCCGCCGAGCACCAGCAGATACGAGCTGAGCGCCGTGCGCTCCTGGCGGCCGTGCAGCGAGATCAGGTCGACAAAGTTGCTGACGCGCGTCTCGTGCGCGTCCGTGTACAGGCCGAACGCGACGCGGTCCAGATTGCAGCCGAGAATGACGAGGTCGCCGTTCTGGACGACGTGCCGCTCGAGAGCCTCGAGCTTGCGGTCGCCCAGCTGTATGTGCAGCACCTTCCGCGACGTTGCGAGCGTCAGCGTCTGGAGCCGCTGGTCCAGGAACGTCGCAGAGCAGCCCAATATGGCGGACTCGCGACCGTCCAGAAAGGCTGACAGCGTGTCGTCGTTCACATCCTTCGCGCTCAGTTCAGTGACCTTGAATGCAGTCTTGATCTCCTTGTCCTTGAAGATGGCAGGCCGTGCGCCAGGGGTTATGAGCACGGGCATGGGGACAGCAGATGAAAGGGAGATTCAGACACTGGCGTCGGCCATTGTAACGAATCGAAGTCACGGGCCGCGGGACGGAGCCCGAAGTCGCGTCGGCCAGCTTGTTCCTTTGTCATTTCGACTCTGGGACGGGAATCTCTGGAACAAGTCACTCAGAAGGTAAAATGTCTTTTTCTGCGCGAAAATACTGTGGTGAGTGCGGATTGTGAGGCCAGGCCGGACAGGAAGGTAAGTAGGCGCCGGACTCGACGGCAACGGTTGGGCAACGGCGCAGTTGTCGGACTGTGCTGAACGAAGGAAAACCCTTGCTGGAAGAGTTACGGCCGTGTTCTCGTATTTTACTCTAAGTGAAATAGTCGCCGTGTTTCCTCATAGCCAAATTGCGATCATCTCGCAACTCGCGGGCAGTACGAATTCGTAGCTTCCACTGGCAGTGCAGATAGTCCCATCTCGCTTCTCAGCTAGTGAACACAGTCTAGGTAGTTGATTCCACCCAACGGCCACAAGAGATGAGTGGCGCAATATATATGACCTGCACAAGTTAGACATCCAAGCATTACGAATCACACCGCAGCCCGTCATGACCCCGCGTTTGGTCCCCGTAGTAGTTGTGTCAGAGGTGGTTGTTCAGACTGGAACCTCGGGGTTTTCACTCATCACGGTGCCTCAGTTAGACCATCCGAAGGCGCAAGTATAATGCCCTGAGCTCAGTGCCTGTCCGAGGGGACTAGCTGACAATCCCGGTTGGCAAGCCTCGAAGTGATCCCGAAATAGCTGAGTGAAGCGCTGTGGGCGCTGCATGCGCAGCTTTCTGTCCGTTGTTTACCTCGGACCCCGTCAGGGAGCTCTCGCCACTAAACGACGTATTAGGAAGAAGGACGTGGATGACAGCTATGACAGCTGCGATCATACTATAGCCGAATTTGCAATTGTTCCGGGCTCATGCATCCATCATCCGGCTTGTGAAGAGCTTGTCCTCTCCCTTTCTTCCAGTCCAAGCCGTCCTCGCTGCTGAGGCTCTGTGCCCCCTCTGCCTGGAGGGGCAAGGATGGTGCGTGGCCGATCCCGTCGACGCGCAACTCATCCCGCTCACCGCTCGCTTCCCCGCGCCTCTAGAGCTACAATGTCACCGTGGACGACAGTACGTTGATTCTGTGACTGCGGTCATAGCTACGCACTTCCACGGCTTATATCTGCTCTACCAGGTGATTCGAGTTTAGTTTACAGCGGGCCATGGAACATCCAGGGCTGCGAGGGCTGCAGCGCTGTCCCCACGGACAGCCAGCTGTCTCTGATCTACGGCCAGACGTACCACGACGCCACAGTGTACGAGGGCGACGAGCGGTCGATGGTAGACTTTGAATTCGATGGTGCGCGGCCGCCGACTGCAGCCATGCGGTGATGCTGATTATCGCTGGCCGCACCGACAGGCACCGCCGTCTATGTGTATGGCTGGTCGGTCAACACGACGACGGAGCGTCCACGCGTGAAAAACCACGACATGACGTTTATGCTCGACCTCATCACCGTCGGCGAGTACAAGGTCGCCGCCGGGGCCGACAGTGCCTTCAAGGTTCTCTACTTCAAGCGGGACAACCTGGAGCCTGGCCCTCATAAGCTCACCATGATCGTCAACCCCGAATCTATTGCCCTTCTCGACTATATCGTTTTCACGTACGCTCTGTCTCGCCTCTACTGCTTCCGGTGTCGAGAAGGCTGACGGCGGGACCGACATGCGAAGTGAGACGCACCGCGACGATGGTGTCAAAGATCCGTGAGCGAATTCCCTGGATGCGTGCAGATAGCGTTCGTCTGATCTTCTATGAAGCAATGCTTTCAATCCAATACCACATGTCGATCCTTCAGACCCAGACGCCACACGCAACTTCTCCACCAACTCCAGTCCCTCGGCCCGTCCTGCGTCTAACGACGCAGACAACCCTTCAATGGGCGAGCCCGGCGACTCATCCTCACCCTCGAACTTGGACTCTCATGGCTCGAACACCGGCACTGTCGTAGGCATCGTCGTGGCACTGCTCCTGGCCCTCGCCGGCGTCTTCTTCTTCCTCTGGTGGAGGCGGCGGCGCCAGCGCGCCCGTGCCACAAGGATGTCGACCTCCCGCACGTTCCTCATTGACGAGGAGCCGGGGATGATGTACATCGGCGCGCCGGGCACGCCGCTCTCGCGGTACGGCACGGGCGGCTCGAGCGCGCCGCACACGCCGACGCTGCAGCGGCAGTTCCTCGACCCCGGGACGCCCGCGATCTACGACGCGCCGGAGGTGCACGTCCCGCCGCCGCTGGTGCTCTCGCGCCGCTCCGTCCCGCCGCCGCAGCACTCGCCGCTGCGCATCGTCACCGCCGCGCCGAGCCCGATCCCCACCGCGCAGGAGCTCCCGCTCCCGCTCGGCCCGCCCAGCGAGGCGTCCTACCTCACGTACCCCGACACCCTCGACCTCCCGCAGCACCCCCCGCCGCTGCCGCCCATCCCGCCCATCCCCCCGTCGCCCGTGGCCGTCAGCCCGATCGCGCACGGCCGCCAGTCCGTCCGGCGGCTGGTCGTGTACAACGCGCCCTCGGAGGTGTCCGCCACCGACGAGAACGTCGCCGACGAGCCGCGGCGACCCAGCCCGCCCCCGCCCGTGCCCCGGCCCCCGCGGCATTGACCGCCCGGATGTACCACCGTCTTGATTTATCTGGCATTTATGTTGTTACCCCCCGCAGGACGCGCGCTGCGCTTTCGTTCACGACGCTCTGAGGAAGCCCCGTTTGCGCCCGCGCCGGCACGTTACCCTTCCCGCCGGCCGGGCCCCCGACCCCCACGCCCTTGTGCATTATTTTTGTCATTATCGCCAGTTATTTGCATGCCGCCTGAATTAAAGCTCGCTCGCTATCGTCCCGCTAAGTCACTGAGGTCCGAATCCGCGGCCCGGTACTACGACTTTAGCCACATTGGCCTGCTGCGGTGACCTCCCATTACCTGACTTCCTGACACCCGACACGCTGCATTTCGGCGGTGCTTGGGACTACCATCAAACGGAGTGGGAGGCCCAGTGCTCATTTGCGGTGAATATTACGTGCGAATGGCTGTCAGCTGGCTGTCGAAACGGGCGGGGCCGGCGTTCGGACTGCTCGTTGACGGGCATCTGTCGCACGGCCGTTATCTGCTGCGCAGTGCACAAACCATAGTGCACAAGATAGTGAATGATAAACAGGTGCTCGGAGAGTGTATCATCGGCTCCGAGAGCGCGTCTTGTGTGACACAGACAGCGTTGGCCTCACTTGACGTCCACGACGCGAACTTTCGTTTTGGGGATGCTCCCGCGGCGGGCACGTTTTGAGGGACGTTCTGCATGATCTGAGGCACTGTGATATCCAATTGAGATCAGCTACTGGAGGGAGACTGTAGACGCAGGCTCACCTCGGCTTGGTTGTCAATTTGCCATCCTTGCGCGGAGCTTTTGTTTTGAGCGCAGCAACCTCTTCTCTAAACCCGAACTGAGATGACACGAAACTCAATGGTAAACGAGACATACCGATCGTCCGTCACAGCTTTGGCGGATCCCGTCTTTATACTTGTGACACTCAGCATAGGTAGGAGGCCGTGAGACGGCAATCTCAGAAGACCATTGTACTCACTTTGGTTTCACTTTCTCTTGAGCTGTGTTGGGTGGTGCGCCGCCCTCAGCGGCACGCGCCTTTTCGCGTTCTTCGCGCTTTTGCTTTCCCCCGCGGTCCCGTTTCCGCTTGCGGCGCGACTGGCGAAATACGTCAAGTTCGAACAGAAACATTGGCCGGTGGATAGTGTGGAAGCTCTCATACCTTTGCAGACTCCTTACTTGTCGACGCGAATTCGGGTTTCTCTGCCATCACCGCGACGACGCTCGCGGCGCTCACAGTATCCAGGTCGACATCGCTCTTCCTCAACGCATCGGTCGCCGACACAAAGCGCTTATGTCTCCGACCGTGAGCCTAACATCCTCTGCTTAAGAAGGAGCATATATAGCGTGAAGGGAAATGTGACGCACGGCGGACGCGACATGGTCTTTTGCCATGCCTAAGTTCTTGAAAACCCTCCCTGGGCAGATGGCACATGACTGAGCACCCTTAGGAGCAGGTATTTCGTAAAGAGGATCCTCGAGCGCTTCTTGCGCAGAGGGCCCAGCTGAATCTTCGTCGTCCTCGTCCTCGGAGTCTTCCGCCTGAGAATCGCTGCCAGGACCGTCCGCCTCATCGTCATCATTGTAGAGCCCGCCCAATTTCCGTTTGAGTTTGGAGGAGCGGTTGTCCTGAGACGCGCCCTCGTCGCCAGAGCCCGAAGCATCGCCATCAGACGCGTCTTCGTCCTCATCGCTGGAACTGGAGTCGGACTCGCTGTCGTCTGTGTCCTGGAGGCCCAGGACGTCCTTCATCTCTTCGTCCAGGCCGAGGGCCTCTTCTTCGGCCTTCTTCCGCGCGTGTTTCGCGACGCGTTTGTACATCGTGCGGCGTGGTCGAGAGCAAGGTGCGGATTTAGCCGCCGCGTGCGCGCATTTTTGCTGCTTTCTGCCACTTCCAGGCTCGCCGGCGCCATGCACCGTCGCGCCGTCCTCTTCGCCCGCGCATCGCGGCACGCGCGCAGGCACGGGGCTCGGACGCTCAGCTCGACCGCGCGCGCCGACGAGCAGCAGGTCGCCGCCGAGACGCCAGCGAGGATTGCGCCGGACGACCTGCAGGATCTGAACAAGCTCACGTCGCGCGTCATCCGGGCCACGGGCGAGGGCAGCCGCCGGCGCGGGTGGACCCAGTCCGAGAGCACCGCAGAAGACGCGCTCTGGCGCGACACCCGGCGGCCAGCCAGCGTCCCCTCCGAAAAGAAGGAGCAGTTCATGGCGCGCTCGTACGAAGACAGCTCGTCCGTCCCAGAACCACCCGCTGGCGACGCAGAGCACGCGTACATAGAGCCCGGCTCTTTCGTTGAGCTCAGAAGGTGCGCTGCCTGTTCATTGCCCGGGGTAATCAGAGTGGTCGACTCGGGAGTGCTCTGCGACTGGCGATAAAGAGTGAGTCTGGGCGCATGTTTGCATGCTGCGAGCCTCGCACTCTGATTACCCCCTCTATTCCGTCGCGTACGAACACAATCTCAGACATTGTGCATTCGCAGAAACAACATTGCAACCCTGGCCGTCATGCTCAATATCAGGGGCAGCGAAATGCGACGGCTATGTCGCTCCCTCACCGCGTCGGGCGAAATCTTCGAGCACGACCTCACCGATGCGATGTGGGTCATGCCGGACTTCATCGAACCCACGCTTGTCCTTCAGTGCGGAATCGACGACGCGCCTCAGAGTCCCGCGCAGCACGCGGCAAGGGTCCGCGTCGTCTCGACCTTGCGCCGGTTCGAGCGCAAGCTCGAAGACGTGCAGCATCGGCTTGCGCTCAACATGAATCAGTTCTACGAGCGCGTGCGGAATGCCGATCCCTCCCAATGGGCGGAGCTGAAGACGGCCACTGCAGCACAAATGTTGGCCGGCCAGCAGCCCGACCGGACCATGGTGCTCGCGACGCATAGGCTTCTCATGGCGGATGCGTTCCACTATATCTGTCATCCGAGCGCCCACCGCGTCTACCAGACTTTCCTTGTGCGCCCACGCAACGAGGTGCTGAACCACGAGCGCATCCTGAAGTGGGCGCGCGACCCGTCCGACCCACACATCGCCTCGTTCATTGAGAAGGCGAAGCGGCTGCTTAAACATCAGCATGACAAGTCGTCGTTGTCGGCCCCCACTCCCATCCCTATCAAATCCCTCCCGTCGTTCAACCAGGACGATCGAGCAATTCTCCTCTTCCTTCGCCAGGCAGCGATGGGACGACGTGCCATCCAGCAGGACTGGTACTCGGTCTATGCCATGAAATTGCTGAAAGCAGTAGGCTTCTACAAGCACAAGGAGCCGCTCACGTCGTCCGACATCTTCAACTTCTTGAAGGCGATTGGCGTGCTTGTGCCCTGGGAGGACGACTCGTGGACACGGCCCCAGATGTACATGCTCTCAAAGGACGCGCCAGGCACCACCCAGCAAGAGAAGCGCCACGAGCAGCTGGTGGCAGCGCGGCCATCCAAGGACGCTGCAGTCAATCTTCGCCCGCGCCAGGACGAGCTGTATCCGCGCGACATCATGGAGCCGCTGCGACGCGACTTTGGCCGGCTGCCCGTCTACATCATCGATGACCCCACCGCGACCGAGCTCGACGACGGCGTGTCCGTCGAACCCGTGCCCGACGAGCCGGACACCTACTGGATGCACATCCACATCGCCGATCCAACGACGGAGCTCCATCCAGAACACGAGCTCAGCGCCTTTGCGCGGCAGATAGGGTCGACGATATACTACCCCCATCGAACATGGCTGATGCTGCCGCACGCCTTCGCCATGGGCCGGTTCAGCCTCGGCGCGCCGTTGCGCGAGGACTGGCCCAAGGACCGCCCAATGGAGACCTTCACGTTCAGTGTGAAGCTCAATCTGGACGGCGACATACTCATGACGCAGACGGCCGCGGGGTACATCCGCAACCCGGTCGTGCTCACATACGAGGCTGTCGACCGCTTCCTCGGACCACCCTTCGTCGAGACTCGCTATCCGTTTGGTGCGCCGCCCGGGTCGCCCGCGCCCATAGCGCCCATACCAGAGAGCGCGCACAGCGACATCCGGCTGCTGGAGAAGCTCACGGACGCCCTGCGCGCGCAGCGGATGAAGCAGCCGATATTCAGCTGGCAGATGGAGAGACCGGACATCAAGATCCCCGAGGGCAGCAGCCTGCCCTTCCGCCCGTACATCCCCGCCGAGCCCGTGTTCTTCCGCGGGTACCCGCAGGTGCAGTACGGCGTGCAGCCGCCCGCGCTGGGGCGCAGCAACGACCTGGTCGCCGAGAGCATGATCACGGCCGCGCGCGCGGCGTCGCGCACCGCGACGGCGCTCAGCGTGCCGCTCCTGCGCCGGCACGCGCCCGCGGCCGTCGCGGCGCCCGAGGTGCTCGCGCACCTCGTCGCGACGCGCAGCGCGCGCGGCTTCGTGGACCCGTACGACGTGCTGCGGATGGGCGTGCTGCAGCCCGGCGGGTCGTACACGCTGCGCCGCGCGGAGCACGCCGTGCTCGGCGTGCCCGCCGGCGAGGGCTACGCGCGCGCGACGTCGCCGCTGCGCCGCTACCTCGACCTGCTCACGCACTGGCAGCTCAAGGCTGGCCTGCTGCGCGCGGCGGGCATGGCGCACCCGCCGCTCTTCGCCGCGGGCGCGCTGCGCGAGCTCGCCGCGGAGCAGGGCACGCGCGAGGCGGAGAACGGGCGCGCGATGGCGGAGAACCAGCGCTTCTGGGTCGTCGACTACATCCAGCGCGTGCTCGACGCCAACGCCGCGGCGTCGGGGCCGACGCAGCGCGAGCTCGTGTATGAGTCCGTCGTCATCTCGAGTCCCGAGCTCGATATGCGCAACCGGTTGTGGTTTGTCAAGGCCCATGTCCCTGCGCTCGGCGTGTTCGTGCACATTGACGGCGTCGACAAAGAGGCGACGGCCGTCGGCATGCGGCTTAAGAGCCGCATCACGCACACGAGGATGGGACCGCCACAGGTTTTCGGTGTTCCCGCATAGACATCAGCGCTGTGCTGCTATCTTTAATTCATGTAGCCCCTGCATACTGCTACTGCCGGATAGATCATTGTATTGTAGACATAGAAAAGTAACCCCCCAGTCCTACCCATCAATGAGGCATAATTTCATGCAGAATGCAGATTGAACCGAGGGCGACAACCCTTGTTCCCGCCTATCACTCACGCGCACGAGTCGTCAGTTGACCCGCCAAATCTCGATACCTACCCGCGCTCGCTCCGGCTTTGCGAGAAAAATACCACCCGCATCGTGCGGCCGGTCCTTGCTGTAGACGTTCTGGATTCGTCCAGAGGATGCACCTGCTCGCCGGTCGGAATTGCTCTTTGTCATGGAAGAGCGCATGAGCACCAAGTATACAGAACGCCGGTAATCACGAAGCTCGATCTCAGAAAAGGCGCATAGCGCAGCCGAGAAGCTGAGGTTTTGGAAGATGGTCTCAGTCCGAATCGAAATCACTGCCTGCGGGTGTGGGACTGGCGTGCCGTTCTGCAGTGGCGATTGTCAGCCGCCGCGCGATCCTCATTTCCATTCTGACCGCCATCCGGACGCCTCTGTATAAAAGGTATTCCATTCTGTGGAGAAGCTACCACCACCCATCAGCATCCAGCAGCCCCACTCAGTCCAACATGCGTTTCCTCATCGCCGTTGTCCTCGCGCTCTCCCTCGCCGGCGTGCACGCTTCTCCCATTGATGGCAGTCAGTGGGGTTTACTAGTATTTCCATCCCCTTGACGCTGATGATTCGGTGGCAGACAAAAGCTCGTCGAAGGCAGTATCCACGAAGCCGCTCACGACGACGCACAAGAGCACGGCTACGCCGTCTCCGACCAAGAGCGTCAAGTCCACCTCGACAAGTGTCAAGGCCACCACGACGAAGAAGCCCACGAGCACTTCGTCCTCGGTCAAGTCCACGTCGACGAAGAAGGCCACGACGACTACCGGCAAAGCGACGTCGACGAAGGCAACGAGCGCCAAGCCTACGTCCACGACGCACAAATCGACCTCGACCATCACAAAGTCCACTGCGAAGCCATCCTCGACAACCAAGAAGCCCACGAGCACAAGCACGTCCATCAAGTCGACGAGCACGAAGAAAGCGTCCAGCACGTCTACCAAGGCCGCTTCCACCACTGTGAAGTCCACGACTACGGCAAAGTCCACTTCCACCGCAGTGAAGAGCACGAGCACCACCAAGAGCGTGCCCAAGTCAACATCTATGTCGACCAGCACTCGCAAGACGTCTACCGCCAAGCCGACGCCGACGCCCACCGACCCTGAGGACAGTGACGACGATGACGAGGACGAGGACGACGACGACGACAGCGAGGACGGTGGGAGCGAAGACGATGACGACGAAGACAGCGGCGATGACAATGATGACGATGATGGGGGTGACGGTGAGGAGGAGGGCGGCGACGATGAGGATGACAGCGATGACGGTGACAACGACGGCGAAGACGCGGGTGGAGATGATGGTGCCGCTGACGAGGATGGTGGCGACGATGAAGACGATGACCAGCAGGGTGCGGACGAAGACACTACAGACGATGGTGGCGACGATTCTACGGCACCGGAACCTGAGGAGGAAGGAGAAGAGGAAGAGGAAACGAGCGAGTAGTTACCCAGTTAGCTTTGCCCCTCTTCGCCCTGGTCATACCGTGCTATCGCAATCCATATACCCAGGCTAAAAACCACGCGGTCACTGTGACTTTGGCGTTTGCAAGAGAGCAGAGGAACGGTTGGCGGAGCATGATTTCGCGACGCGCGAGACCACCCAGGCTGTACAAACTGCAGGGAACGAAGTCACGGTATCATGCCTACCAAATGGTGAGCGACAGTGTTGAGCCGCTCATGCTCGTTCTGCGGTCGCGAATTTTTATACTTGCTCGATGAGTGGCGTCCTGGCGGTCGTTAGGTCTGAGGTACACCGTGGAACCGCTCGTCTGCATCGTCAAACAAAAACAGCCAGACACGTTCCGAGGCCACAGACGGTATGTGATTCGCCTTGGCACTCATCTGGAAGCTGCTGAGAACGACGTTCGTAACGCGCGCGTATCCGCCACATATCTAGAAATTTGGCCCGGGTGAGCGAGTTTGAAGCCGTCCGAAGCGCCTGGAATGGTCAATTGGGCACTCACAAAGTAGTATGGGTCAGCGTCGCATCGTGTTAGCTGCTGAGCACGGAACGGCGGGAAATGGGAGCAAACTTCCAGAGCGAGTGACGTCGGAGAGTAACAAAACAGTCGTAAACAACTCTCCCTTTCTTGGCCCGCGATGTCTCGATGCTCACCGGCGCTCCCTGTCCGACTCCCCGAGGAAATTATCGCCCTCATTATATGGCAAGCTCTTGCCGTAGACGCTCTGGATACGTCCGTAGGATGTACCTACCCTCTGGCGCGATCGGAAATGCTTTTCGCGTTGGAAGAGCGCATGAGCACAAAGCTTGCGCTCAGCTTGGTCTCGCGCACGGTACACGCTCTTTCTGCGCACGCACTGTACGAGAATATCGCGGTCTACGATCCACGTCGCATAAAGCCCCTCGTTGCGGCTCTGCGTCGGGGCTGCCGGTTTGCCTCGCAGCCGCATGGGCATTACTGCCGCCGCTTGGACATCGACATTATCTACGACAGACCAGAATGGGGGCACGGCGCTGCGAGTCTATGGGGCCTGCTTCTCGCCTGCCCAGGGCTCGAGATATTGAACATCAATATCTATGCCCAGGCGACTGGTGCGACCGGAGCAACACCCGTCAAGGGCATGTTTCACTGCCCTCTGTCCCTCATCATCCAGATTGCGGAGCTATACGGGCCCCGTCTTCGCCGTCTCGAGATGCGAGGAGACATCTGCGTCCACGCTGGCGCAGTCGCCTTCTTGGGTTCCAGATGCCCCCGTCTCGAGGTGCTCTGTGTGCCGGGCCTATTCGTCTCGCGTGACCCGCCGCGGGAACACTCGCCAGACACGGACAACATTCCCGACCGGCTCGTCCTTATGGAGCAACCACAGATTGACGAGGCTCAGCTCGCGATGGATCCTGCCGAGCGCGCATATTTCCTTGCTGCGCATAGGAAGGCAACTGACTGGCGCTCGTTGTGCGATTCAGAGCCGGTCTTTCCGGCTCTGCATACGCTTGATGTCGGAAACTTCGCCAGCCACATCTCTTCATGGCGCCTGCCGGCTCTCGCGGTTCTCCACCTTTCGTACCGGGAATTAATGACCTTCATGGAGCACCACACTCATACCGATGAGTGCGAGGTGCAGGCCGAGGTCTTGTCTGCGCGGGGCCAGAATCTCGTCGCATTGACCTATTCAGGTCTTAACCTCGACGTCCTCGCGCAGCTCGACAAATTGCCCAAGTTGAAGTATCTCGCTCTCGAGATCATCGATGAACCGGAGTCCGCAATATCACACGACGGCCTTCGTGAAATGGACCTGGTAGCAACTGCTGTCGACGCTCTGTGGGACTGGGTCGACCACATTCTCAAGTCGGTTGAACGAGGCAATCTTCCCGGCTTGCGTGTGGTCCGGCTCATGCGAACGGAATCCGACATCACCCAATCTACGGAGTTCCTCGAGCACCGCGAGGCTTTTGCCGGACTTGGCATTCGTCTGCAAACAACACCCGGCGATCTCCTGGTGCGTGTGCCTTTCAACGTAAAACCGGGTTTGTGACGCCCGCGGGGATAGTGTGCTCCTACCGGTATGTCTATCTCCGCAGCGCGCAATTGCAATTGCTGAATGGGACTAGTATTCCACGTACCGGCACTCCTCACTCAACAAGGACGCTACGCGCCGACGCATCGAAGAATACGGTTCCTTGTGCGATATTTCGCAAAGACATATCCAGACATTGTTGATAGGATGTCCACATATCGTGAATGGCTACCGATGCTCACTGCACGTAAGTGCTACTCGTCGCTATTGTGACCTTCGGTGATCACTGAGAGCTCCCCGCGCTTTCACAGCTGGCTCGTAGCTGCGGCCGATCGTCTGCGGACAGTCACGGACACCTTTCTGTTGTGTACTGCAACGTGCTATCCTCGAAATGACTGCCGCGCCTGTTACAAATCGGACTGCCAGTGTCAATGCTGTGTTGACATGCCCTCGGGTTATATATCAGAAGCAAGGGTCGCGGCAATGGCCACCCGTTCAAATAGCCTGCCGGGCTGACCGCATGAGTGTTCAAGGAGTAGATCCAGACGGCCACGATGCTGGTCACAAACTGGCACCAACCTTGCCGTTCGCATTGCTCATACTCTGACACGAACATCTCCCGTTTATAGGGACATTTTACTCTCAAAACAGTCAATGTTCATCAACTATGTACATATTTGCCACGAAATAGCATTTTGTGGAATAGGTCTCACGGAGAGAAGATGTACCACACACGGATCACTGGCAAAGCCACATACTCACTGTCCTCGATTAGAATAATGCCGTTGAACCGATGAACCAAGTCCGAGGTGGAAAGGCGACGCAGATTGACATAGAATTCCGAGTCTGGTCGCATGCCGCTTGTACTGTTGACAGATATCCCAGATGCGTTGCCGGTTGCGCATTGAGGGCGACTGACGGCACTGGCGGGCGTAGGATAGCCAGGGGAAAGGCTTTGAAGATGCATCCGCTTGATTCAGCATCTCGTCCCAGCGCTCGTGCTCGCCGGCAGTAGCAGGAACGGCACTAGTCAGGTGTTGCCTTGCGATGGGGTCAATGCAGGAGACCAGCTTCGCCCGAAGCGTTGTGCAGAGAGCAAGCAGTGACAACGCGTCGTGAAGAGAGCCGTGTCGAGCGACGAGAATGAGGACGTCGACCGGAAGCTCCACGAAAGGACATGCTTGGGAGCGCGCCTTGCATTGCAGCAGGTGCAACAGCTCCTCCAAAGCGGAGTGCACCGGGAACCTAAGCAGCACAGCGTCAGAAATTCCCCGGGGTAGTGAAGGGACGGGATGCACTTGTCGGGCCGCACCCAAACATACATACAGCCCTGGGTCAGCCAGTAGTCGCGCAGGTCTGCAGGATCGAGCATCTCCTTGTTGAGTGCAGTCCTGATATCCTTGGGTAGGTTATCCTGTTCGTATTCCAACGAACGCATCCGCCTGTTCGTCGTCGTCGCTCTGCGTCCCGTACTTGTGAAATGGCCATACGTATTGCTCGTGCGAGCCGGCAATGTCGCCAAAGTCCACGCTGTTGACGCAGCTCGGCCACGGGGTCTTGGGGCCATTCAGGACACGAATGGTTGCCCAAAAGTTGCTGACAGGTTGCATTAGACGCGGCGAGAATGCCGCAAGAAGTCTGAAGCAGAGCGCATGCCCGAAAGGATACGTGGCGTGATTAATCGTGAAGCGCCCTGGGCCCGCGCAGCGCTCGAGGCTGCCCAGTTCGTGCAGACTGCCAGGAACGAGGGCCCAATCATGCGAATGGACTTGGGGTCGACAGCGTTGAGCCGGTCACTTTCGGCCTGGCAGCGCGTGTTGTATCTCGGCTCGATGAGCGCCTCGTCCTGGTGATCGTACGGTCCAATGGACACTAAGTCTCCGTGAAACTTCTCGTCCGCATTGTCAAACAAGCACGGCTGGACACGTTACGAGGCCACAGGAGGTATGTGATTCACGTTGGCGCTTATCTGGAAGCTGCTGAGAACGACGCTCGCGACGCTCGCGTATCCGCCACAGATCTAGAAAAAGGACCCAGGTGAGCGAGTTTGAAGCCTTCTGAGGCGCCTGAAACGGTCAGTTAGGTATTCATAAAGCAGTATGGGTCAGAGCCACCCGTTGTCTTAGCTGCTGAGCGCGAAACGGCGCGAAATGTCGACATTGCGGTGCATCGCGGGTGAAGCTAGACCGAGGCCGCTCTTGCATTCCGGCACCGTCACCACAGGCTCCGTCGACGCTGCTTCACTGCTTTCCCCGCATATGCTGGTCCTAGGCTTCCCTTTAACTAACTTGACCGGCACGGATTGCACCGAATGCATATTAGTGCGAGTTTGGTGCGAGTTGGAGAGTACCAAAACAGTCGCAAACAACTCACCCTTTCTTGGTCCGCCATGTCCCGATGCTCACTGACGCTCGCTGTCCGACTTCCGGAGGAGATCATCGCCCTCATCGTATGGCAAGCCCTTGCCGTAGATGCCCTGGACACGTCTGTAGGATGCTCCTACCCACTGGCTCGGTCGGAAATGCTCTTTGCCATGGAAGAGCGCATGAGCACCAAGCTTGCGCTGAGCTTGGTATCGCGCACATTACACGTTCTTTGTGCGCACGCTTCGTACGAAAACGTCTCTGTCTACGATCCACGCCGGATAGTGCCTTTGGTCGCGGCGTTGCGCCAGGACTGCCGATTTACCTCGCAGCCGCATGGGTATTTCTGCCGCCGCCTAGACATTGATATCATCTACGACGAACCCGAATGGGGACACGGCGCCGCGACTCTCTGGGGCTTGCTTCTGGCCTGCCCGAACCTCGAGATCCTGAATGTCTGCATGAATGCCCAGATCGCAGGCGCGTCGGGCACCACGCCTATCAAGGGCATGTTTCACTGCCCTCTCTCGCTCATCATTCAAATAGCCGAGCTATACGGGCCGCGTCTACGCCGCCTTGAGCTCCGGGGGGACATCTGCGTCTACGCCTGCGCGGTTGCCTTCCTGGGCCCCAGATGCCCGCGCCTCGAAGTGCTCTGTGTCCCGGGTCTATTCGTCTTCTGTGACCTGCCAGATAGACACCCCTTGGAAGCGGACATCCCCGACCAATTTGTGCTCATGGACCAGAGACAGGTTGACGAGGTTCAGCTCGCGATGGATCCCGCTGAGCGCACATCTTTCCTTGCGGCGCACGACAAGGCCATCGCCTGGCGCTCACTCTGCAACGTGGATCCGCTTTTCCCTATTCTGCATACGCTTGATGTTGGAAACCTCGCCCGCCACATCTCCTCGTGGCGCCTTCCCGCCTTGGCCGCCCTCCACCTTTCATACCGGGAATTAATGACATGGATGGAGCCCACTTATACCGACGAACGCGAGGTGCAGGCCGAGTTACTGTCTGCGCGAGGCCATAATCTCGTCGCGTTGACATATTCCGGCCTGCGTCTGGACGTTTTCACACAGCTCGACAAATCACCCAACCTGAAGTATCTGGCAGTCGAGGCTATCGATGATCCGGAATCTGGCATAGCCCACGGCGGCCTGCGCGAACTGGACTTGGTGATGACTGCGGACTACACGCT
This sequence comes from Auricularia cornea, assembly GCA_030578095.1. NCBI lineage: Eukaryota > Fungi > Basidiomycota > Agaricomycetes > Auriculariales > Auriculariaceae > Auricularia > Auricularia cornea. The sequence goes on from JARLTE010000004.1 coordinate 1,797,036, forward strand.
GTGGCGCTGGGTTGACTTGGTTCTCAAATCGGTCGAACGAGGCGACCTCCCCGAACTGCGTATGATCCGGCTCATGAAGATAGAATCCGAGGTTGCTCATTCGACGGAGTTCATCAAGTTCCACGAAGCCCTTGCTGCACTCGGTATTAGTCTGCAGATATCAACAGGCGATCTTGTGGTGCGTCAGCCTATTGTGCCGAACTCAGGCGTCCTGACTCCTGCGGGCTTACTAGTGTGCTCCTACTGGTATGTCGATTTTCACAGTGTGCATTCGCTGTCTCAACGTGGAATACTCAACGAGACTAGTATTCCACGTGCCGGCGCTTCTGAACCTTCTGAATTTTAAATCACAAGGGCTTCTCGACAGGCGAGACATGCACTTCCTCGTGCAATATCTGGCAGAGACCCACCCAAAGATCGTTGAGAAGATGGCTACATATCGTGAACAGCTACCGGCATTCAAGAGGGAAGGCGTGTTTTTTCGAGGCATCCGCCGGTGATCATGTGAGCTTGTCCACTTGTGTAGCCGGCTGGCTGCAACGGCCGACCGCTTGTGGATACCTTTCTGTTGCGTAACATTCGCTATTAGTATCTGAACTGTGCTGTACAGAGCACGTATAATCAATAACCTGATTCTCAAAAACACCGCAGAGCTGGCGGAGGAGCTGGGGTTCCGCATGAGGGACGGCCCCAGTCAGAAGTGAAATGCTTGCGGGTATGTAAGTGCCGTACGCGTGCCGTTCTGCAGTCGCGATCGCGACCCGCTGAGCGATCCTCATTTCGATTCTGACCGCCGTCCTGGCTCTGTATAAAAGGTATTCCAATTATTGGAGAAGTCGCCATCATCCAGCAGCATCCAGCAGCTCCGCCACCAAGTCTATCATGCGTTTCCTCATCGCCGTTGTCCTCGCGCTCTCCCTTGCCAGCGTGCACGCTTCGCCTATCGATGGCAGTCAGTGACAGTCCATTCGCTCAATTCCTTGACGCTGATCTGCTGCAGACAAAAGCTCGTCCAAGGCCATGTCTACGAAGCCGGTCACGACTACACACAAGAGCACGCCTACGCCGTCTCCCACCAAAAGTGTCAAGACTACCTCCACGACTATCAAGGCTACCACGACGAAGAAGCCCACGAGCACCTCGTCCTCGGTGAAGTCGACTTCAACCAAGAAAGCCACGACCTCGTCTGGCAAGGCGACGTCGACGAAGCCCGCGAGCACCAAGCCGACGTCTACGACGCAGAAGTCCACGTCCTCGAGCACGAAGTCCACTGCAAAGCCGTCGTCAACAACCAAGAAGCCCACGAGCACCAGCACGTCGGTCAAATCGACGAGCACGAAGAAGGCGTCCAGCACGTCGACCAAGGCCGCTTCCACCACTGTCAAGTCCACGTCCACTGCGGTAAAGAGCACCAGCACCAGCAAAACTACGCCAAAGCCGACATCTGTCACGTCTACTAGTACCCGCAAGACGTCGACCGCTAAGCCGACGCCGACGCCTACCGACCCTGAGGACAGCGATGACAACGACGACGACGACGACGAAGGCAGCGACGAGGACAGCGACGAGGACGGTGATGATGGCGACGACGATGATGGTACCAGCGACGATGACGGCGAGGACGATGGTGATGACGGCGAGGACGGCGACGATGGTGGCGACGGTTCGGATGAAGGGGACGATTCTGGCGACGATGACGGATCGGACGACGTCGGTGACGACGGTTCAGATGACGGCGCGGAGGATGATGCTTCCGACGGGCCCAGCGACGAAGACTCGTCCGAAGATGCTAGCGACGATGCTGAGCCGTCTGAGAACCTTGACGACGATGAGGCCTCCGCTAACTAGAGCCCTCAAGGATATCGTTCTCCTCCATTATATCTCTGTAAATACCCACACAATTGCTCTCACTTCCCTAATAATACCAGCACCTCATTTGCACTCAATAGCATTGAAGTGATGACCAGCAGTTCCTACTGACACTGAAGCGATGACCAGGAGTTCCTACTGGCTTCGAAAGCCCCCAGTACATAATCGATACCAACGCGACAACCAACTCTCTTTTATTCGGCGCACACTGGCGCAGGCTAGACGACTGTATTATAGGAAAAATGACCCCAACCCCGCACATCTAATGTCGTAAACATTGCATCACGCCTTCGAGCGGCGGCGGTATTGGATGTCGCACGGCTCCTTGGGCAGGACGATCATCGTGTGGTAGTTGTGCGGCGGCACGGGGTGGTCCATGCGCATCTCGATATTCCGCACCAGCGTTGCGAGGATGGTGCCAATCTGGAGGTACGCGAACTGCTCGCCGACGCAGCGATGGCGCCCGGCACCGAAGGGCTGGTACGGCGACTCCGTGCCCTTCGACACGATGCCGAACCCGAAGTCGACCTTCTCGCCCGCCTCGTAGTACGTCGAGTAGTGCGCCGCGGCGTTCGGGTCGGACCAGCGGAAGGGATTCCACTTCAGCGGCTCGCGCCAGATGAGCGGGTCGACCTGGGAGATGGCGGGCGAGGCGAGGACGAAGTGGCCCTTCGGGATCACGTATGTGCGATCCTCGGACGGCGCGGAGAGCGTCGGCGGCACGGGGATATCGCTGAGGACCTTGCGCTGTGGCGAGTCAGGAACTGCGTGGGTAAAGTAAGGAGAAACGCACGATGATGGAGTGGATAGGCGGGTGCATGCGGAGAGTCTCGCGGATGACGGCGTCGAGGACGGGCAGCTTCTTAAGCGAGTCGTAGGTCATTGGGCGGAAGGTGCCATCCGGGTTGCCGAAGTGCTCGACCTGCTCCTTGTAGAGCGCCTCACTGAGATGGTCAGCACTAAGTAGAAGTATTTAAGGTAAAGGATACATACCCGACCTCGGGGTTGTCCGCTACGTGAAGCAGCATCCAGGAGCTGGTGGCAGAGCTGGTGTGCTGGCCGGCCATGAGGAGCGCGATCATGATGTGCGCAATGTCGCGCTCGGAGAGGGGAGTGCCGTCCTTGTACGACTGGCCCATGAGGGACGCCATCATGTCGTACTCGTGCTCCGAGTCGCCATTCCTGCGCCGGCGGATAATGTCAACGTAGAAGTCGCTCATAGCCTTCTGCGCGCGGTCGCGGCGGCGGTAGCTGGGGAGAGGCAGGTTCGGGAACATGAAGTTCATCGGCGTGAAGCCGCCGTCGAGGTCCATGTAACGCTGCGCGAACGACTTGTCCAGGTTGCGGCGGACCTGTGGCAACAAAGTCAACGACGTTTCAAACGCGAAACAGCGCGTCGAGTGACCTCATTGCCCTGCAGAGTGCGAGAGGCCGTGAGGATGGTGATTTCCGAGAGCGCCTTGAAGACGTGGACGGTGCCCCACTTCGAGGGGTCATTCTGCTGGAACGTCGAGAACCGCGCGTCCGTGTTCAGGAAGGTCGTGACTTCGTCCTCGATCATGCCAACGTATGCCTCGAAGTTCTCCTGCGAAAGGCCGACCTTGATGAAGCGCTTCTGCTCCATGAGCATCGAGTTCGGGCAGTCGTACACGACGCCCTCGCCGAAGACGGGTGTGGTCAAGTGCTGCAAATGAAGCGTCAGTTGGGTGCATCGCTTGCCGCAGTTTAAACGTACCGTGTATGCTTCTTCAGCGGAAACCTGAGAAAGTTTGCCACCAAGCACGAGATTGCTGCCTTTCGGCCCAACGCAGACAGTCATTTTGCGACCGAGCAGCACGAACGTGAAGCAGTCGCCGTACTGGGAAATATCAGGCTTATGCTCGGGATACGTCGAAGTCGTTGCGTACCTTCTTGCGAGCCCATTCGAAGAAACCGACAGGGTCCTGGCCATACGACGCTGCTGACCCGAACAGTGGGATCCAGTGAAAGATCTCAGGAGGCAGCTTTGGGTCACGTGGCAGCAACTGTACAGTATGTGGTCAGCAATGGACACGTGAAAACGCGTGATGAGTGTCTGTACGAGTTGACGCGCGACATTGAGGATAATGGCGATGACCGGGAGGTTGGCCAGGGCCAACAAGACTTGGCCGTAGAGCGACTTGGGCACGTATGGCTCAGCGGCTTCCCACGTGGACGCGAGGAACGCCTCGAACGGCGAGCTCGTAGCGTTGCTCATGGCGGATGAGGGGCGTGAGGCTCTGAGGCAACGGAGCCAGACATCGTGCCATCTTATAATTTCCAGCGCCAGTGGAACGACGCGCAAATTCCCACGCTTCCGATTCGCCGGCCGCATGGCGCCAGTCCGTCTCACCGACTTCGACGGCCAGGCCACAGTTAAGCGACAGCCTGGACCTCATCCAAAATCGCCTGCGAACGGAATGCATGCTCTGACAAATCGTGCGATTTTGTCTTCCCTCCGCGGGGAAAATTGTAAACACAGCTTTGTTACCTTCTCTACCCTTAGTCCCTTCAAGAGGCTCCAGTGGACGCCTCCGGAAGTTCGAGACACTTGTATGATATTGTATAATAAAAAGTGTGCGCGGTGGTAATGAGGAAGCATACCTTAGTCGCTACTTGAAGCTGCGGTGGCAACTCGGGTCGAGTGGATACCAAGCTTTGGGCATTATGATACTCGGGTACTTATCATTCTGAGAGAGCATAAGTATATGACATTGGACTGCGCATCAGGCTCGAGGAGAGACACTCTGGAGAGACGTGAAGATGTATTCCAACCAGTGTTCATAAGATCCATCTCGAGCGAAGCTCGTCAAATTCAAGCAACACTCATCGAATACTGATACCTACCCGCATGCACTGAGCATCTTACCTCTGGGGGCAGTGATCTTGTGCGCGAGACAGCAAGAGATAAGTAGCGGATCTATATCAGTGGAAGAGTCCGGCACCGACGCCGGGGCATGGGTCACTAGGCTCCGCGCAGCCATGGTTTCGTCCTATCTTGACCCTGGTGCTCGTCATGTCTTCCTACGACAACATACTCGGTAGACTTTCCAAGGAGCCTGACTGGAGCGACAAGAACGAGCTGGTTCGCGAGCTGGCCGTCGCGAAGGCGGCGCGCTGACGTTGTGGCAGGCGTTGCTGGAGCCGTATCACTACATCGGCGACGTACCTGGGAAGGAAATACGAACCAAGTTCATAGAAGCCTTCAACGTCTGGCTGCAAGTGCCAGAAGACCGGCTGGCCACCATCGCGCGCATCGTGCGCATGCTGCACACCGCCAGCTTAATGTGCGTCGCGGTTGGCGTCGCGAGGACGGATTCGCTCATCTAAGCTGCTGCGCAGCATGGACGATGTGGAGGACGACTCACAGCTGCGGCGCGGCGTCCCAGGTTCGTAACTTCGACCCAGCGCTGCGCTCGTGCGCCAACGCAGCGGGTACAGTCGCGCACAAGATCTACGGCATACCACAGGCCATCAACTCTGCAAACTACGTCTACTTTCTCGCGTTCAAGGAGATCTTTGATCTACGCGATCAGCTGAAGGCAGAAAACGGCGGCAACGCGCCTGAGCTGGACAAATTGGTCAACGGTGTGTTGTGCTACTCCCGGCGCTCTCTTTGCACGCCCATGCTCACTCCCGCATGTAGACGAACTGTTGAATCTGCATCGAGGTCAAGGGCTGGACCTGTTATGGAGAGACGCCTTGACCTGCCCGACGGAAGACGAATATGTTAGCATGGTCAATAACAGTACGCTCCCCTTACCCTCTCCTCGGGACGTTACGCTCACCGTGTATCAGAGACGGGAGGGCTTTTGCGGATCGGTATTAAATTGATGATGGCTCAGAGCCGGAACCCAACGTACCATCGTCGTCTTGCGCAGAGAATCCATTTACTGATTATTCCACAGAGACTTCGTGCCTCTGGTCAACCTCATCGGTATCCATTTCCAAATCCGGGACGACTACATGAATCTCCAGTCGTCTCAGGTAGTACGCGCTCTTGTCCATCCCGCATCGCCACCTAATGCGTTCCAGTACACCGACAACAAGGGCTTTTGCGAAGATCTCTCCGAGGGGAAGTTCTCCTTCCCCATCGTGCACTCCATCCGAGCCGACACGTCCAATCGCCAAGTCCTGAGTGCGTCGGCAGCTGCTGTATGGCATAGACGCTGACACCTCGCAGACGTTCTGCAGAAGCGACCGACGACGCCAACCATGAAAGCATACGTCGTCGACTACATGCGGGACAAGACACACTCGTTCGTCTACACGCGTAAGGTCATGCAGTCGCTGGAGTCGCAGGCTCGCGCGGAGATCGAGAGACTCGGTGGCAATGCGAAGTTGACCGCCATTTTAGATCTCCTGCATGTTGCGCCGCTGCCTGGAGATTCCGATGTGTAGACCGCCGCATTAATTGGCATGCAGTGTCAATTCGGTGTGCGCTGCGCGATTGTTTGCAAGTACCGAGACGCTGATTCGGATGCTCGCTACTTAGTGGCGGGGCCATTCAATTATTGAATTAAGCCACTGAGACCGTTTACATGGTGCGGACGGCTGGGGACAGGCGGGAGGGCATATCCAACCCACTGTTTCGGGGAGTTCTCAATGGTTCGTTGCTCAACGATGTATAGCATCGACGTCGTGCTTGACTTGTAAAGTCTGAGAAGCAGACTAACGTCGTGCCGTGCAACACCAAGCACCTATTACAATTCTCCTTGAGCAACAAAGGCCATTATCCTATTACGTGAGACTTTCGAGGTGACAAGGGCCGGTGAGCTCAGACTGAGAGAGGTGCACCATTCGAGGACGTCCAGAGCGGAAGTGACCTTCACCGACCTTGACATTCCTCAGCACATTGTAACACAATGAGTCGTTGGACTGAGGTCCAGGACTTCGTCAGTGGAGGCCCGCGGTCCATCGCTCGTCGTAGCCGCAAGGCCCAGAGTGCTGTGCGTCGGGGCCCGGCCGACGCGTCGAGAACGCACCGCGAGCGAATTTTCTGAACAAATCGTACGAGTTGATGCGTTTGAGACTGCACGGCCAGCCTTTTGGTCCCATGTCGCGACCATCAGCTTGGGAGTGATGACTCTCGACGACGAAAGCATGCTTGAGGTCCCGCTTTTCAGGACATGTCATTGCGCCCGCTCGCGAAGCAATGGGAGACCCAGGGCCGAGCGCTGGCGCTTGCGGCTTGTCTTCAAACCTGCATTTGGGTCGCCATTCGATCCAGGTCGCTGACCGCCGCGAGCGAGCACGTGCTGCGATCTGTTCCGGTGCACGCGAGAAAGATCCCGACTTCATTGCGGACACCGCGCGCTGAAAGGGTGGTTCGTCGTTGAATAGCGCGCGCGAACGCGCTGGTCAAAGTCTACTGGTGTCAAGCTTGGTCTCGCCGCGCCGGCCAGGGTCCTGAGAGTTTAGAAAGGTATTGCTGATCAGGGGGACAACCGCCGTTTACCCGGTGACCACGCCATGCGGGGTCGGACTTCATCGAAGCATCATCATCGCCGCGCCTTTGCAACACACTCAAAATGACCTGTCAGGCCACTGAGATTGCTAGGGCATCTTCATCCTCCCCCCTTTACTCTTCTTCCTCCCAGTCTCGCGCCGCCGTTCGCCATGGGTGCCGACACGTCCAAGCTCTCCGAGCAGTCGCAGCCGGGCTCGACGCTGCAGACATGCCTGCTCGCCAACTTCCAAAAGTCGGACATCACGTTCCCTCAGGATATCAACTACAGGGAGAAGACCAAGACCTACAACACGGCCTACACGATCTACCCCGCCGCCCTCGTCCGCCCCAACTCGACGCAGCTTGTCGCCGAGGCTGTCAAGTGCGCCGTCAAGGCTAACGTCAAGGTCCAGCCTCGCGGCGGTGGCCACAGCTTCGCGGACTACTCCATTGGCGGCGAGAGCGGCTCGCTCGTCGTCGACCTTGTCCAGTTCCAGCACTTCGAGATGGACACGAAGACCTGGCAGGCCAAGATCGGTGGCGGTACAAAGTTGGGGGTGTGTTAGCCGCTGTCACTACCCCGCGTTCGGAAGCACTGACGCGCATCCAGGAAGTCACGAAGAAGATGCACGACGCCGGCGGACGTGCCATGTCCCACGGCACTTGCCCAGATGTGCGTGCTCTCGGAATCGCGGGATGCGGGCACTGACCGAGTCTTTTCTATCTTTTCTAGGTCGGCATCGGCGGGTGAGTTTGCGCGGTGGCTGGCCGTTTGCCACCTGCTTACGCTCCTTCGCAGTCACGCGACCATCGGCGGCCTCGGGCCCACCTCGCGCCAGTTCGGCGCTGCGCTTGACCACATCCTCGAGGTCGAGGTCGTGCTTGCCAACGGCACGATCACGCGCGCGAACGAGCACTTCCAGTCGGACCTCTTCTGGGCCCTCCGCGGTGCTGCCTCTTCGTACGGTATCATCACGGAATTCGTCGTGCGGACGGAGCCCGAGCCCGCCGAGACCGTCAACTACTCGTACTCTTTCGTGTGCGTATTCTGCGTCGTAGCGTTCCGAATCCAACGCTTGACGCCACACGCAGCTTCGGCTCCTTCAAGAACATGGCACCCGCCTTCTCCGCATGGCAGAAGCTCATCTCGGACCCCGACCTCGACCGCCGGCTGGCGAGCCAGGTTACCATTACCCCGCTGGCCATGATCATCTCTGGCACGTTCTTCGGCTCGCTCGAGGAGTACAAGGCGCTTGGCTTCGAGCAGAAGCTGAAGGGCAACTCGACCGCGGAGGTCAACGTCGCCCAGGACTGGCTCGGCACCGTGTTCCACTGGGCTGAGGGTGTTGCTCTCTCCGGCATCAGCGGCATCGTATGTGCTTTCCACGTCGCGTCGCCCCAGAGTCTCACGTCCCTCTTAGCCAGCGTCTTTCTACTCCAAGTCTCTCAACTTCCGCCCCGACACGCTCATTCCTGAGGCTGCCATCACCGATCTTTTCAACTACCTGGACACGGCGGAGACCGACACTCCCGTGCGTCTGATAATCACCTCCCTTTATAGATCCTGATAATCTCGACAGGTTTGGGTTGTCATCTTCGACCTCGAGGGCGGCGCCATCAACGACGTCCCCGCAGACGCCACGGCGTACGGCCACCGCGACACTCTGGTGCGACTATACTCGACGAGTTCTACCTGCGTCTAACAGGCTGGTTGCAGTTCTACATTCAGACCTACGGCATTGGCCTGCTCGGCCTGTCGCAGATTACCAAGGACTTCCTCACTGGCATCAACGACCTTATCAAGTCGCACATGCCCAATGTGGACTTTGGTGCCTATGCAGGCTACGTCGAGTGCGTCTCTACTCTCACGCTCGGTCGCCGTGTACTGAAGACCTGGTCAGCCCGCAGCTTGGTGACGACGCTCAGAGACAATACTTCGGCGCCAACCTGCCGAAGCTCGAGCGCATCAAGGCTGAGCTTGACCCGAGCGAGGTGTTCTGGAACCCCCAGAGCATCAAGCCCAAGAAGGCATGAAACCCATCGTTTCCGGGAGACAGAGCAGCAAAAGCCGTCATACCACTTCACATTTCACAGTAAATTATCTTGGACATTCGCAGTTATACCGAGGTTGCTTAGAGTTGCTTTCTCATCTGATTTTGCGTGGCCCGTGCGTGAGTTGCGTCGCTGGCGCTAAAGGGGCACGTGCATGGCGTCGTCGAGTTGGACACGGTGGAGCTTGGCACGTGTCTCACTTGGCAGCGACTGAACAACGTCCAGACACGCCTGAGAGAGTCAGGGAAAGCGGTGGAAGGCTGTATGTCGCTCGACTGGGAGGGCCGGCGTCGAAGGGATCCCGAGAAACAAGCAGTGGCAGGTTGTTTCGATTGTTTCCTGTTTGACGCCGCGGCCGGCAAGGAGCGGGTGTACCGGGCCTGGCCGGATGCGCGCCTTGTCCTCCCTCCACCCAACTGTCTCAAGCCCAGCATGAAGTACATCGACTTTGCCGAGCTCAGCCACCTCTCGCGCACACTGACCCACGACTCGTCCGAGTGCACGGTGCACACGCGCATAGAGGCGTACAGCTGCAAGTCCATCCGGCACGAGAAGCGCCTGTTCAAGGCCCTCGAGCACTCGTACGCCGAGGACGCGGCCCAGACGCAGTCCATGTCCCCGCCCAACGAGCCCGAGATGACCGCGTTCGGGCCCATGGACAGGCAGTCGTCGCGCAAGACGCTGTACCTGCTCATCGCCACCCTCAACGCGTGCTTCCCCGACCACGACTTCAGCGACCTGCGCCCGGACAACTTCACGCGCGAGGAGTCCGGCGCCACCGTGCTCAACGCGCTCTCCGCGACGCTCGTCCAGCTGCGCAACCGGCCCAACGCGGTCGGCGACGTCGCGCCACGGAGTTACTCGTCCTATCCCCCGGCCTCCAGCGAGTTCTTCCCGTCCTCCATCCCGACCTCCTCCTCGCCCTCCAACTCCTCCAAGCTCCCGCGCCTCCCTGGCGCCTCAGGCACACACCCGGCGCTGTTCAAGATGATAGATGACATCATCGGACTGGCCGACTGCGAGGTCTTCTCGTACCACCCCGATCCCGAGAACGACCCGCACGCCGGAGACTCGGACTCGGACGTCGAATCATCCGACGCGCTATCTTCAGACGAAGACGGCCCCTTCGACTTCGAACTGGACGAAGCCGGTGCGTCCGGCTCGTCAGGTCGCCCGCGCCGGTCGTCCTCGCAGGACAGCGCGAAGTGGTCCCCCTTGGACGACAGCGAGGGCGACATCAAGTCGCCCTGGAACGCAAAGATGAAGCAGCGCGGCGCCCTGCTCTGGAGCTCGCACTGGTTCTTCCACAACAAGAAGATGAAGCGTATAGTCTTCATCAGCGTCTGGGCGCGCAAGAAGTCGCCGCAGTCTATCGCGGACTGGGCTGCGGCTTCATCGCCGTCGGAGCGCTTTGTGGGATGGAGCGGTGCAACCGGCGCTGGAGCCCGTGCGCTGGCGATAGGCTTGGGCAAGCGCGGCACGAGTTCCTTCTAAGCCCGCTGCCGCCGGAACCCATCTTTGACACGACCACCCGCCTCTTCAACGAGGCCCCGCCGCCTTGGCTATCCACTGACGGAGTCGAGGTTTACCTGCTCACACATGCTCTGATGCCTATCCCATTTTAGGTCTTTGATATTCGTGTACATCTTGGGTCGCTTGTGGACGTCTTGTTGCGCACCCGCCGCCTGTACTACTGCTGTACTCATATTAGCCACGTCACGCTCTGGGGATGCATGCTGCATCCCTATCTTGTTTGGTGTAACAGTAATTATTTGCTTGCCAGTCAAACTGCATAATCGCTCCAGTTTCAAGTCAGGGCCGCGTGCGCACGGTCGTATAACTTCGAAGGAAAAGCATACGATAATTATAAGAGAAATCTAGCGGGGACAGTACATGGGTGAAATGGATGGACAAAGGATCCAAATGTATATAAATATGAGAGCAACATAACTGTCCTTCACTCATCGGAGACAGAGTCAGCTGCGTCCTCTTCCGGCGCAGGTTCGGACTCGTCGCTGCCCTCATCATCCGAACCATCTTCCGCACCATCATCTGGACCTTCTTCACCAGCGTCGTCCGAGCCATCTTCGTCACCAGACTCGTCCCCTTCATCCTCACCATCGTCACCATCGTCGCCATCGTCACCGTCTTCACCATCTTCGCCGTCATCACCATCGTCCTCACCGTCATCTTCGCTGTTATCATCATCATCGTCGCCGTCGTCGCCGCCGTCGTCGCTGTCCTCGTCGCTGCCGTCCTCGTCGTCGTCGTCGTCGTCGTCGCTGTCCTCAGGCTCGGTAGGCGTCGGCGTCGGCTTAGCGGTCGACGTCTTGCGGGTGCTAGTAGACGTGACAGAGGTCGGCTTCGGCGTAGTCTTGCTGGTGCTGGTGCTCTTCACCGAAGTGGACGTGGACTTGACGGTAGTGGAAGCGGCCTTGGTCGACGTGCTGGACGCCTTCTTCGTGCTCGTCGACTTGACCGACGTGCTGGTGCTCGTGGGCTTCTTGGTTGTGGACGACGGCTTTGCAGTAGACTTCGTGCTCGTTGACGTGGACTTGTGCGTCGTGGACGTCGGCTTGGTGCTCGAAGGCTTCGTCGACGTTGCCTTCCCAGACGTCGTCGTCGCCTTCTTCGTCGACGTCGACTTAACCGAGGAGGACGTGCTCGTAGGCTTCTTCGTCGTGGTAGCTTTCAAAGTCGTCGAGGTAGACTTGACACTCTTGGTGGGAGACGGTGTGGCCGTGCTCTTGTGCGTCGTCGTGACCGGCTTCGTCGACACGGCCTTGGATGAACTTTTGTCTGCGGCGCGTGAGTGGATAGAAAAAACCAGAAAGTGCGGCAGCACTTACTTCCGTCAATCGGCGAGGCGTGCACGCCGGCGAGGGAGAGCGCGAGGACAACGGCGATGAAGAAGCGCATCTTGGACTGGGAGAGACTGCTTGAGTGCTGCCTGTTGGTGCTTACTCACTGCAGGTTTTTATACACAGGCGTGCGGGCGTCGGTCAGGATTGAAATGGGGATCGCGCAGCGGGTCGCAATCGCAGCGGAGCCGATGCCGCCCCGCAGACAGCAATTTCAATTCGGACTGTGCCCCGTCCAGCCCATCCTCTACGCGCAGCCAAGGTCGTCCCACCCCAGTCTGACAATCTATTTAGGAATCACGTCTGCAATACGCTTCCCGAGCACGCCAAATGGCAGGGGAGACAGAGTGGGATGACGCGGCAACCGGTCTGCATCCTCTGGTGAGAGCGTTCCCTCGTATTCCCGTTCGAAGCACACTGCCAACTGGTTACATGCTAGGTGTCACGGCTCTCGTTGTCCGCCGCGAGTTGTCACAGAAACTTCGGGGCAGGTCAGAGGTACGAATGCGAGCTTGTGCCTGTCCTTTCGCAAGATTCGCGCGACCAACCTTCGAAGCCAGCTAAGGACGTCGAGGATATCAGAACATGCACAAAAATCCCGGGTTGGACACGTACGTCTTCTTGGGATGAGCAACCTCATAGGGGACAGTGCGGCTGCGTGTGCGGGACGGCGAACCTGGCGCGTCGCTCTGCAGCATCATCGGATAGTATCGCTTCTCAGTCGCGATCGAGAGGAGCCGGCGACGCGCGTAGGGCGTGGACTGGGTCAAGTCCAAGGTCTGTGACGTGGTGGCGTCAACTTCCATTAATTGGCGGAGTTGATCGGGGCTGTATGCTCCTTTGCTGAGGCTAGCATATGAACTCCCCGGTACGGGGGCCTGGAAGGGCATGTTCGTCTCCATACGGTCAACGACGTCACACACGTAGGTCCATTCTGTGGGACAGGGATGTCAATGCTCGCAGGTTGAAAGTTACTGACAGAGCATACTGTAAATGTGCAGCTTCTTTAGTGGCCCTTGCCGCCCTTGAGTCATACCGACCGCCTTGAGGTCTGCCCAGCCATACTTGTCCTGAGAGTACGCTGAAAACCTGACCGGATTCGATCCGAAGGCGCCGACCAAGACCCCGCCCCAGAGCCTGTGTTCGCCGAGGTAACCAGTTTCGCCTTTTGGATTACCCTCTCCCCGTTCCACTCCCCAGTTCAAGTGGCGCTCGTCGGAGAATTTGCCCATTCCCTTAACAACTCCTCTCACCCAGTGGCGGAGCTCATGGAGCACAGTGACGATGCAGACGAACGACAGCAAATGACTCTGATAAGTATCTTAGATTCGACGTGGTTAGAACAAGTGAGAAGGAGTGTGCAATTGCTAAGCGTACCTTTCGTCTCCTCCAAGAGAGTCGCCAGCTTCTGGTCTAAGAAAATGATGGATTCGGTGGGACCGACGTTCCGGGCACAGAACGCCATCGACCGCCCCGAACCCATCGACGTGCTCGTCGTAAGGGCAACCAACACAGGAGGATGGGTCTTGACTTGTTCCCATACCTCTTCGGTGGGAACAAGATCGTCGAAGGATGCCCGAACCACCGGATCGTCGTAGAGCAATGTCAGGGAGTACTCGAAGATCCTGCAGAGCTTCGGCGCAACGAGGGTATCCGAGGTTTCGGTGTAGTGATGCTCCGCGTCTGGGTCCTCCTTGTATACTTTGAGGACTTTGCCGCTGTCGGACGCGTCGGACGTCGACGACATTGTCCAGGAAGGAATGGGGGCTGGGGGTGGAGTCGCCGGACACGAGGCACGTACTTACATACTTAATGCCCAAGAGAACAACATTGGGGCATCCTAACGCCGTTGCGTAAAGAGAACACGTGTGTGCCGAAGGACTGGTGAGTCACTTGCTGTTTACATATCGACATGGAGAATCGGATAGGTAATTAGTAGTTCAGTTGACATGATCCGAACAGCGTCAGTTACGCCGCCGTATACCCTCAGAAAGTACAGTTGAATTCTTTGGACAGACGAGGACAGCATAGTCCAGGGCTACGACCCGTCTGTGATTAGTATTGTGACGTCTGGAATCCTTCAGCGCTTCTGTGGCCATGAGTATGAACTTGTGGATATGACCGCGACCCTTGATTCTGATATATAACCTCAGGGGCGCGTCAACCGGGCGTCAACATTGTTTGAGAGTGGCGGACCATCGCGCTAGGAACGAATGGAACAATGTCCGGACGTCTACGGCGCTGTGCTCCATTTGTTACAGAAGTGTGCACTACATTTCGGACGCTACACAACAGACGTTTGCTTCGAGATAGCTGTCAAACAGCAAAATCCGTCAGCGATCTCCCACTACGCAACGAATGCACGTTGTACTCACGGGCATTGAGGATCGGCGACCACTCACGATATGTAGGCATCTTCTCGACAATTGATGGATAAATCTCTGCGAAAGATCGTACGAGGCAGCGTATGTTTCGCCTGTTTGGCGGCCATTCTGGTTGTTGAGTGAGAAGCGCTGGCACATGAAATACTAGTCCCAATTCAGAATCTATCAATGCGACTGCGGCGGCGGCCGACATACCGGTAGGAGCACACTAGGTCCGCAGGGGTCAAAAACGCTCGACTTCAGCGCACCAAGGCAGACGTACCACAAGATTGCCGCGTGTTATTTGGAGGCGAACGCCGAGTCCAGCCAGAGCCTCACGGGATTTAAGAAAATCCGTGGACTGCGCGACCGCGAATTCTATCTTCATGAGCCGGATTAAACGCAATCCGGGGAGGTCGCCTCGTTCGACCGACTCGAGAATCAGATCGAGCCAGCTCCACAGTGTGTCGTCCGCAGACATCACCAAGTCCAATTCACGGAGTGTCGCGTGGGCTATTCTAGATCCCGGTTCGTCGAGAGCGTCGAACGCCAGATACCTCAAGTTGGGCAGGCTGTCGAGTTGCTCGAAGACGTCGAAAGACATCCCAGAATACGTCAGCGCGACGAGGTTCTTGCCTCGCGCGGACAACACCTCGGCTTGCACCTCGCATTCGTCGGTATAAGTGTTCTCCTCGAAGTATGTCATCAATTCCCGGTATGAGAGGTGGAGGGCCGCCAAGGCGGGCAGGCGCCACGAGGAGATGTGGCTGGCGAAGTTTCCGACGTCAAGGGTATGTAGGGCAGGGAAAAGCGGCTCCGCATCGCATAACGAACGCCAGTTAGCAGCCCGACTGTGCGCAGCGAGGAAAGATGCGCGCTCGGCGGGATCCATTGCGAGCTGAGCCTCGTCGACCTGTCTCCGGTCCAGAAGAACAAGTCGGTCGGGAATGTCCTCCGCGTGCAACGCGTGTCCGTCTGGAACATCGCGCGAGACGAAGAGACCTGGAACACAGAGCACCTCGAGGAGAGGGCATCTTGAACCCAAGAAGGCAACCGCACCAGCGTAGATGCAGATATCTCCCCGGAGCTCAAGACGGCGAAGACGGGGGCCGTACAGCTCGGCTATCTGGATGATGAGCGAGAAAGGGCAATGAAACATCCCCCTTACGGGCGTGACGCCCTTCGCGCCTGCTGCCTGGGCATAGATATTGACGTTCAATATCTCTAGCTTCGGGCAGGCGAGTAGCAGGCCCCATAGACTCGCAGCGCCGTGCCCCCATTCTGGTCTGTCGTAGATAATGTCGATGTCCAAGCGGCGGCAGTAATGCCCATGCGGCTGCGAGGCAAACCGGCAGCCCCGACGCAGAGCCGCAACGAGGGGCTTTATGCGACGTGGATCGTAGACCGCAATATTCTCGTACAGTGCGTGCGCAGAAAGAGCGTGTACTGTGCGCGAAACCAAGCTAAGCGCAAGCTTGGTGCTCATGCGCTCTTCCAACGCGAAGAGCATTTCCGATCGCGCCAGCGGGTAGGTACATCCTACGGACGTATCCAGAGCGTCTACGGCAAGAGCTTGCCATATAATGAGGGCGATAATTTCCTCGGGGAGTCGGACAGGGAGCGCCGGTGAGCATCGAGACATGGCGGGCCAAGAAATGGTGGGTTGTTTGCGACTGTTTTGTTACTCCTCGACGGCCTTCGGAAGAATTGAATTCGGTGCCGTCCAGGTGCAGCACAACTACTGCACAGAAAAACCTGATGTAGCTATGACTCATGCGGGCGCTGCTCTCGCGTTCTTCTTTAAGATACTGCAGACGAAAGGCAGCATCGACTGACAGCGCCGGGAAGCAAGCCGGTCTTCACTTGCACCGCAAGGTTGAGTCTGTTGGAGTTTCAAGCTTACATCTCCCGCTGTTTCGCGCTTGCGGTACTTAGCAGCTAGACAATGGGCGGCGCTGACCCATACTGCTTTGTGAGTGCCCCCATGGCCGTTTCAGGCGCCCGGGAAGGTCTAAACTTGCTCACCTAGCCTTTTTGTTCAGATCTGTGGCGGATACGCGCGCGTTACGAACGTCATTCTCAGCAGCTTTCAGATAAGCGCCAACGTGAATCACATACCTTCAGTGGACTCGGAACGTGTCAAACAGTTCTTGTTCGACGACGCAGACGAGCAGTTTCACGGAGACTTGGTGTCCATCGGACCGTACGACCGCCAGGACAAGCCACTCATCGAGCCGATATTCAACTCGGGCTCCCAGGCCGAAAGTGACCGGCTCAACGCTGTCGAGCTCCAGTCCATCCGCATGATTGAGGACCTCGTTCCTGGCAGTCTGCACGACCTAGGCAGCCTGGAGCGCCGCGAGGGCCCAGGGCACTTCACGATTAACCCCGCCACATATCCTTTCGGGCACGCGCTCTGCTTCAGACTGCTTGCGGCATTCTCTCCGCGTCTAATGCAGCCTGTCAGCAACTTCTGGGCAACCATTCGCGTCCTGAACGGCCCGAAAACTGCGTGGCCCCGCTGCGTCAACAGTGTGGACTTCGGCGACATCGCTGGCTCGCACGAGCAATATGTATGGCCGTTCCACAAGTACGGAATGCAGAGCGACGACGACGAGGTGGATGCGTTGGAATACGAAGAGGATAACCTGCCCAAGGAAATCAGGACTGTACTCAACAAGGCGACTCTCGATCCTGCAGACCTGCGCGACTACTGGCTGACCACGGGTTGTATGTATGTTTGGGTGCGGCCCGACAAGTGCGTCTCGTTTTTCGGCGGCTCCGGGAGACTACTGACGCTGGGCTGGTTAGGTTCCCGGTGCGCGCCGCTTTGGAGGAGCCTTTGCACCTGCTGCAATGCAAGGCGCGCTCCCAAGCATGTTCTTTCGCGGAACTCCCGGTCGACATCCTCCTTCTCATCGCTCGACACGTCTCTCTTCACGACGTGTTATCCCTGCTTGCTCTCTGCACGACCCTTCGGGCGAAGCTAGTCTCCTGCATCGACCCCATCGCAAGGCAACATCTTACTAGGGCCGTTCCTGCTACTGCTGAAGAGCACGAGCGCTGGAATGAGATGCTGAATCAAGCGGATGCATCCTCAAAGCCTTTCCCCTGGCTGTCCTACGCCCGTCAGTGCCGCCAGTCGCCCTCAATGCGCAACCGGCAACGCATCTGGGACATCTGCCAACAGTACGAACGGCATGCGGTCAGACTCGATATTCTATGACAACCGATTGGATTTGTGTAGTCTGTCGAAACCCGTCGAGGGCGAGATCCAAGATGGTGACGGCGTAGGTTCAGACTCTGTCTGCATTTTCCATCATACGCAACTCGAATTGTACAAAAGGCAATGCTATGGCATGTTCCAACGGTGACTTTTTTGAGAGTACAATGTCCATAACTTATGAATGGTAAGTACATAGCATAGATGTTCAAGCTGGCAGCTGTTGCCGGGAGTATTGCTGTGCCGACGGTGCCGCGCCCGGTCAAAAATAACGCAAAGCTTACCATGGGCTTACGTAAATAGCTCTCGATCGCCCTTGTCTCTTCACCTTCCCGGCCAGGCAGGCCAGGACGTCCAGTCGGCCAAGCTGGCGCGATCATCGCCCTCTCCACCCCCTGCTCGCCGTTTGTCCTACTCCGGGCGCAGCGCGCGCCCGCTACGCTCGTCGTTGAACATGGCGCGGCCGGGCGACTCGGCGGCCGCTTCTGTCGCGCTAGATTGGAGCACGAGCTACCAGGCCAGCGCGTCGGCCAGCGCTGGGATCTACGAGGACGACAGCGTCGAAGAAGACGAGGACAGCGAGAGCGATGCCGTGCTCGTTCGCGGGCGGCCAGCTGCGCCTGCCACGCCGACACTCGTACACTCGGCACCAATCCGCGTCCCTGGAAGACGTGGACATGCCGCGACGAGCAGCAGTGCCAGCCAGAGCAGCGTCGGTCACGTGAAGTCGCTGTCTGGCACGTTGACGAGGCGCGCTAGAAGCTTGCTCCGCTCGCGGACTGCTGCCGCGTCGCGCTCGCGCTCGCCCAAGCCGCCCACGCCGGCCCCCCTGCCAGAAGAAATCCCCAGGCACCCATCTCCCGTTGCTCTGCTCAAATCAACGGCCTCGTCTTCCAAGGCCCAGCCGGCCCCGAAGCCGGCGTCTGGCGCCGTGCTCCCGACCGCGTTCCGCCTGCACTTCATCATGCCATGCACCCGGCTGGCATTCGACTTTGTCATAGACGTGCGGTCCGCGGGGGAGGCGGCGCTCCTCCTCTTCGCTGTAACCTTCGCCGCGTCGCGCTTCTGCCACTCGGGCGGGGAATTATGGGTACCATTAGGTGAGCGCGCTCGGCCGCCGTGCCACGAATAGGCTCTGACGGCCCGCGGACAGAACTCACGAGCATCATCGCGCTCTCTCTGCTGTACGTCTTTGCATCGCATATATTATCCATGCTATCCGCCCCAACCAACAACCCCCAATCTGTACCACCAATCCAAGTGTCTCGTCGCGCGGCCGCCGCGGAGGGGTCTGCGCGCGAGCGCCGCCTGTCTGTACAATCCCTCCCGCCCCAGGTCAAAAGCTCCGGCATGGCCATGCTATGGATGACCGAACCGAAGAATTATAGGTACGGTTGGCTTCCAACACATTTCAGTCCGCTAATGCCATTATAGGGAATGCACGGACGACGGCGTCCTAACCGCATCTTTATTTGGCCCACTCATCTCGGTGGCCTGTTTGTATTCTATCATAGAACGCATCAAGACGTCGCCGTCCTCGCCGCTTCCTGACGATTGGCGCATCGAACTACCCGCCGTGCTGCCTCCCAGAGCAGACGGTAGCCCTGCATCATCCGCACTGGTATCATTATTATACGCGCGCAGGTCGCTCCTGCAATACAGCACACTCTGCTCAGCCATAGTCCTCGTACACACCGCGGCATCTCGATGGGACGACTGGAAGCATTCGATCGCGCCTGAAGAGGACGGCCAGCCCCAGATCCCGCGAATACCGCGGCACGAAGGACGGCGCACGTACCTCTATTCCAAATTCGCTATGCTCGTCACCACTGGGGCGCTCGCGCTCAAATTAGCGTTCGCCCAATGTGGGATACCTGTCTGGAAAGGCAAGCAACCGCGAGGGACGGTTCCTTGCACGCTGACGCGGCAGCAGACTTGTCCGTCCTCGAAGTCGGCGTGAGCAGCCTGTTCCACCAGTTTGCGCTGTATGTCCTGGTTCGCCTCGCGCGACGAGGCTTTACCCTCGGCGAGCTGGGCATGGTCGGCCACATCGCGACGGCCATGTTCATGATGAGCTACAACCTCACAGTCGCACGGGTACGCACACACGTTTCCACCCTCGTCGCCATAGCCAACCTCCCTCAGATATGGCCCATAACAACGCCCTACATCAAGACGTTCTGTCTCCCGACGCCGCTCACGATCTTCCAAGTCGCGCTCATCCCAGGAACATTCCTGACGGGTTTCCTGCTCTCCCCTTTACTCGTACTCTCGAGACACATCGCGCAGCGGCCCGTGCGCCGTCTGCGCTTCCCAGAGGAGCGCAAGATCCACCGACGCGCGCTCGCGGGCGGGTTCTACGCCGGCGCGGCGCTCATCGTGGGCGGGCTGATCGGGATGTGGACGAGGTGGCAGCTGCGCGCGCGCGACCCGTGGCTCTGGGCGCTCTTTTGGTTGCTCGAGGGCCGCCGGCCGTGGAGCCGGCCTGTCATGCTCGCGTACTGGGCGCTGCTCGGCAGCGTCAGCGTCGCCGGGTGGAATCGGCAGCTCGCGCGGGTGCGGCGCTACCGGCACCTGAACAGCCAGGAGAACGCGGCGCCGGCACCGGCGAGCGAGGGCGCGAACGATGGACCCGCGGACAAGGCCGTCGCCGCCGCGAGCGAGTTCCTCGACGCCGCGGACAAGCACGTCCCCACGCTCGGCCTGAACGCGCGCCGAAAGTTCTTCCACGCGCTCGCGGTCGTCATGTTCGTCCCGGGAATCGCATTCGACGTTCGTCTTCCCTTCCGGTCGCGTTGTCACGCTGATTCCCCGAGCGCAGCCCGCGTTCACCCACCTCTCGTTCAGCGCGGCGTTCTCGCTATTCACGTTTGCGGAATACGTGCGCTACTTCGCGCTGTACCCATTCGGCGCGGCGGTGCATGTCTTCCTCAACGAGTTCCTCGACCACAAGGACAGCGGAACCGCCATTCTCAGCCACTTCTATCTTCTCACGGGGTGCGCGATCACACTGTGGCTCGAAGGGTACATCCCGCTCCCTTATAACTATGGAAGTCTGTCCGAACACTCACCCCGGCATGCAGTTCGTCACGCATTCTCGAGTTCACCGGCGTGCTCGCGCTTGGCGTGGGTGATGCAATGGTGCGGCCACATCGATCTCGGTTGACCGCGATGGAGCTGAACGGGGATACAGGCCTCCATAGTAGGCAAGCGGCTCGGCCGGCGACGGTGGAGCGCGGCGTCCGGCAAGACGGTCGAGGGCACCGCGGCATTTGTGCTGTCCGTCGTCGCCTGTGCCGTGGGCCTGCGCGCTTTTGGCCTGGTGGAGAAGTTCTCCGTGCGTAGTTCCCTCTGCTCCGTATGGGAGAATGCAGCTTGACAAACGGACGCGTGTGCGTGCAGGTGTGGCGCTATGCATGGGTCGGCATCGCGGGCGGCCTGCTGGAGGCGCTCAGCGTGCAGAACGACAACCTCACGCTGCCGCTGTATATGTGGGCGCTCGGCACGGTCGCGCTTGGTCGGTAGCCACGCAATTCTAGCGGTTTCATGAGCTGCGCGTATGGCTATGACGGCATACTGTGCGCTGTGACCGTGTCGCTGCTGCGACTATGCGGGTCTGCGCCATGCCGTGTCTGAATGAAACGGCCCCAGCTCCAAGGCGGCCGGAGGATGCACGCCAGATATACGTCGTGAGGCGCAAACGCGTTCACTGCGGCACGGCCCTTTCATGCATTGTCGCTTGATGGATGGAAAGGCTGCGTGCCTCGCCTCTTGGGCGAGAGGCCATGTCGATTTCACTGCCAGTGGGTTCCCTATTGCCAAGTTACCGACCAGGTGACAATCACTCCCTGGGTCTTGCACTTCGCCGTGGCTTCAATGCACAGTCCCCCGCGCTGCTAGTGGCCAGAGGTGGCGCTGGACCTTTCGATTTTTACTCCGGGCCAACAAAGGGAGGCTGGGGCATCTGAATCGTGCGCCGCCAGTCGTGCGATCTCTCGTCCCGCCCTTGGGGCGTCGTCATAATCAGGGAGAAACCACTCGTCCTGAGACCACTGCGGTGCCAGTGCCATGTGGATACGGCGGATCGGCAAGGGCGTCGACCTTAGTGTGCGCAGTGTTGACGAACCAGGGTGCACAATCACGCTATCTCTGCGGATTAGTCAGCAGAACAAAGGGGGGAAATTAATCCGAGGAAATTGAAGCTGGGAAATGAGCAGGGTCGCAAGGTGGGGAGGCAACCAGGGTGCGCTACCGTGAACACAGAGGGCCAGTGCCTCAGCGAAGAGGGCGATGGATTGGAAATCGGGGAAAATGGGGTCGCACGTGCGGGTCGAGGATCGGCAGGCACGAGTTTTGCAGCACTGTCGATGACAGCGAGTGAGTGAGTGCGACGCCACATGACGAGGCTGGGAACGAGCGCTGGGCGGCTGTGACGGGCGGCTGGTGCGTGTTGCTTGGGGAAATAGGCGTCCATCGTTGGGCAAGCAAGCCGCTCGGCAGGCGCGGCCGCGGCATCAGCGTCCGGCAGCGCGGCGGCTGGGGATGAAACTCTCAGCTGGCAGGCTGGACTACCTACGAGGGTTGGAGGCTGCAGGCTGGACTGCGAGCGTGTTATCGGCAGTATATCTGGAAGCCGGATTAGGCTTGGTGCTTCCTGGCCGACGTGCATGCACCGCACGGGACGGGCGGGAGCAATAAGAGCATCCGAGGGCTGAGGTCATAGGGCTCTGTGGGGCTGCGGGTGGTGCGGGAGGCCAGCGGGGAGCTCTGAGCGTGTGCGAATGGCTGCCCGGGCGTGGTACGGGGTCGCTGGGTGTTAGCTGGGGATGAGGGGGCGCTGGCTGGGACGCGGCGGGCTGAGGGAAAAAGCGGGGGAAAATAGACAGCAGATGATGGCAGAGCGCAGTGACGTCAGCGGTTGCAGGCGGACTTGAAGCTGCGGGTTTGGCTCTGGTGCGCTGGGCTCAGCCTGGCTCTTGCAGCTTGCGACCGCCGCTTCCTCGCTTCCGCAGCCCGCCGCCGACGCTGGCCCTGCACGCGGACGCTGACATCACATGACCGCCGCGCCCGACGACCTCGACGAAGAGACCGCGGCGCGCCCCGTCGCCGCCGCCGCCGCTGCCGTCGCCCAGGAGGAGAACGCCGCCGCCGCCGCCCGCGTGCAGACGCGCACGGCCCCTGTGCCGGATCTGGGCTCGATGGGCGACCTCCTGGGCGGCATGCACCCGCCGCCGCTGCCAGGGACGCTGTCCACGCAGAGCGCCGACGCAGGGACGCGTCGCGCGATCCAGCTCCGCGCCCTCAAAGCCATGCCGGCCGTCATGAAGCGCGCCTCGGCCGCCCAGCAGCGTGCGTGCGCCGCCCCGCCGCCGCCCCGCGCAGCGACTAACGCGTTCCAGTGCTGCCCGTGATGCCGGCGACGGCGCCCGCAGAGACGGAGCGCGGCCTGTGGCCCGCCAGCGACCAGGCCGGCGTCGGCGCCGACCGCGACTGGTGGTCGTTCCTCGGCGCGTACGCGGCCGGCTGCTGGGACCCGGTGCGCGTGCCGCTGCAGCCGACGCCCGACGCGCAGGCGGCGTTCCCGTTCCCGGCGATGCCCCGCACCGCGTCGCTCGCCGACGCCCACGAGCGCACGCGCGCTGACTCGTCGCTCTCGTCCGGCCCGGCCTCCAGCGACCAGTGGTCCAAGCTCTCGTCCAACACGACCCCGTCGTCCGCCGCCTCCGCCGCCGCGTCCGTCGCGGCCCGCGTCGACCCGTCCGGCGCCTTCCGCGCCCACGTCTCGTCGCTCGCAGAGCGCAGGGGCGCGCCCCACCCGGACCTGTCGCACGCTATGCCCGTGCGTTCCCCGTTGGCTCGTCCCACGGATGGCCACTCCCCGTACCTGCCCGGCCGCCCGAGACTCAAGGCGTCATCGTCCTCGCCCGGCCTCCTCATGGAGCCCCCGCCAGAGCCCGAGCCAGACCCGGAAGTCATTGGCAGCCGCGCCGCGTTGGCGGCGACGATGCGCTGGGCGGGAATGGGCATGTCCATCGCGCCGCTCGCGCTGCCGTCACCAGAATACGAGCTGACCGATCCGATGCGCAATTACGCCAAATCGCTCCCGCCGCTGACCCCGTCCGATCGCGGAGAGCCCGCAATCTCGCATCGCCGCGCACCGTCAAACGCGAGCTCGGCAGGCGACGCCGCCCGCGCGCTGGGCCCCAAGCTTCGAGAACGCGGGTTCTGGGAAGGGACGAACGAGGTGTCGCCCGACCAGTTGCCTGCCATCCCGGGGAGCTCCGAGCAGACACCGGACCCGCAATGGAGAAGCAACGTCGAGGCTGGAAGACAATCCCCGTCAGTCAGAAGAACGACGAGCAGCAGAAGCTTGCGAGGCGCGCAACGAGATTATTTCAGCCTGACAGCCCCGCCGCCACCTCCGCGACCAGCTGGAGGAGAGTCCGAGTCCGAGGACATTTCTGTGTCTTCGGGACGAAGCTCACCGAGCGTGTATCAGACGCCAGCGGTCTGGGAGACACCTGCTGTGGGCGGACCGAGTGGGAGCGGGATAAGACCCACAGCAGGCCTCACAAAGCCTGGCAAGGGCTTTCAGGGATCGATACCAATGTCGGCCTTGAAGCTTCCGCCGCTACCGACCATCCCCTCTCCGCCCGACGCGACGGACGTAGAGCCGCCGTCCGAGGAGATCACGCCCTTACCCCCACAGCCGGCGCCGCATCGACCGCCCGCCGCGCATTCGCTCTCGCAGTCGCAGTCGCAGTCGCAGTCGGATGACTCGAACCGGACCACCATCGCGGCTGCGTCGCCCCAGCCGCCGCCAATGCGCATGATACGGCCGTCGATCCGCGCGCGCGCACTGACCGCGCGCCCAGCGGACAAGAAGGGAAAGGGTGGCACGGAGGTGTCGAGCGACGAGGAGCGGGAGAGCGCGTTCTCGGACGACGTGTGGAGCGGGTCCATCGAGGCCGGCAGCGGCGTCTCCGTGCCCGCGCAGCAGCTCGCGTACCTCGAGCAGGGCTACCTCCCCGCGCCGCAACCGAGCGATGAGATCGCACGCCTCCGTGCGCTTTACCAGTGCGCTGCCATTCCGCTCTTATAGTTGGGGGATGTGTGCTTACCGTGACGCGCCGCAGACACAACATCCTGCACACGGGCCCGGACATGAACTTCGAGCGGCTCGTCAACCTTGTCAAGCTCGTCTTCCAGACTAAGGTCGTGACGATCTCGCTCGTGGACGCTAACAAGGAGTACGTCCTCGCGCGCCGTCCCACGCGCCTATATAGCCGACTGACGAGCTCTCGGCGTTTAGATGGTTCAAGTCTGAGCGTGCGTCCGCGCCTGAATACACGCGCGCTGCTGGCCTGGGCTGACGCGGCGTCTGGGCAGTGGGCATGCATGTGCCCAGCGTGGTCCGGGACGAGTCCTTCTGCGCGCACGCGATCTTGCAAAAGTGCGCATTCCTTTTCGGCCGTTGTCGCTGCTCAGGGGCTGTTGGCGTTGACACTTGGCACAGGCATGGCGAGCCGCTCGTCGTGCTCAATGCCGCGGAGGACTGGCGGTTTGCAAACAACGTACGTGCGCGCGCGCGCGCTTTATGCAAGCGGTAAACAACTGTGCCTTGCTCACATGGAGGCACGCTTCGCAGCCTTTGGTGACAGAGTCGCCCGGCCTCCGGTTCTACGTCGCCGCACAGCTGCGGACGCAGGACGGCTACAATATTGGCGCGTGCGTGGGCTTGTTGGCTGGCTGCGTGTGGGATTGCGCCTGATAGCCTGCCTCTCTGTGCTGCTAGATTGACGATTGCGGACGATGAGCCCAGGACCGAGTTTAGTCCGAGGCAACGACATACCCTGACTGAATTCGCGGTAGGATTCTGGCTCAGTTCTTACGAGGCATCTTGCTGAAGCGGATCCCAGGGCGTTGTGATGCGTGAAATCGTCATGTGGCGAGACAAGGTCCGTCTAATCGTGCCGCGACATACAGGTTGCTCACTGTCCACTGTAGATTCGATTACGCGTTCGCGACCGGATTCAGAGCTCCGTATGCCGTACACATTGCTCACGCTCTCTGAGATTCATTATGGGCCACAGATGGAGCAAATGACGCGAGAATGCCTCGAAACGCCCGGCCAGCCGCAGCAGGAGGACGACGCGAAGGTGACGGGCACGGAGAGGAAGATGGCCATGATCTTCGACTACTCGGCAAAGCTGATCAAACGCACGCTTGAGGTCGAGGGCGTCATGGTGCTCGACGTGGTCAACGCGGACATCGAGTACATGAAGCCACCGCAGGAGGCCGGGCCCGTCAACTCGCTCTCGCTCATCTCGTACTCGGCCGAACTGGACGTCCCTGCCGACACTAAGAACGTTTCGCTCGAAGACTATGCGAAGATCCGCGAGTATTTGCTCAGACACGCCCACGGACGGATGGTCGACGACCGGGTGCCCGCCGTCCTTCGTGGGTTGATACCTAGCGATATCAAGTATGGCCTGCGTGAGTACTGGGGCGCAATCGCCGGTCGGTGTATTGATTGATTTACCTTGCAGTCGTACCCCTCATCGACGTCGACAAGCGGCTTTTTGCTTTGCTTTGCGCGTACAACACCACTCATAGAGTACAGCCATTCGTAGGTTACCCGGCCATAGAGTCTTCCGATTTCTCACGTATTGTGCTCTCTAGGATGGCCACGAGCTCTCTTACTTGCGAGCAATCGGTTCGCTGCCCCGGTTGCAGCTTGCACAAGTTTCTAACGTCTTTGGCAGGTGTGATTATCTTGTGCGCGATGCTCCAGCAGCGAATGGTGCAGGCAGATAGGACAAAGACATTGTTTATTTCCAAGTACGCACCCCTTCCCTTCGTGCTATTGACATTTCTGACGTTTCTGTAGTATTTCGCACGAATTGAGGTATGATTTCAGGGATGCGATGTTTGCATGTTGCTCATTCAATCTCCAGGACACCATTGCATGGCATCGTTGCTGCAACGGAGCTCCTCATGGACAGTCCTATGGACCAGCATCAGACCGCAATCTTGCGCACCATCCAGGCATGCGGGAATATCCTCACCGAGACGGTGAACCATGTCCTCGACTTCAGCAAGCACGCCAAGGCCTCGGAACCAGAACAGTCAGTTTGACCGCCATTCCTGCATCACATTTACTCACAACTTGACAAGTGTGGATCTTGTACAACTGACGGAGATGGCTGTCGAGGGCTGCTGGCTCGGGTTCCGGGCACGGACGTCTTCTACAGGCGGGACGGATATTCAACGAGTGTACTCGTCGACGGACAAGCCGCAACCGCGAGCCAGCCCGCATGTCGAAACCGTCATTGACATCGACCATCGAGACGACGTGAGATTTCCATTGCCGCGGAATAGTGATTTTTGCTGAGCGCGGTCAAAGGGCTGGGAGATCAAATGCGACAAGAGCGGCATCCAGCGCGTTATTATTAACCTCGTTGGGAACAGTCTCAAGTTTACGACAGTGCGTCTGGGGTGTAATCCGCCAAAGGATCACTAACAGCAGGGTAAATGTAGGATGGCAATGTTCATATCGCCTTACGCGAGCTTCACGGGGTTCCCACAGAACCGGACCATATACGCGTAGAACTCAAGGTCTCCGACACCGGTAAAGGCATTAGCAAAGAGTTCTTAAAGGTGAGTCGACAGCGTCGTCCGGTCGTCTCGGGCCTAACTTTTTTGTCTCTAGAACCAGCTCTTCCATCCGTTTTCACAAGAAAACCCGATGCAGCAGGGTACCGGCCTTGGGCTAGCCATAGTCAAGAACATCGTGCGCTCCAAAAACGTCAACGGCACTGTCGACGTCTGGAGCACGGAGGGTGTCGGCACGAGTATCAGGATTGTCATGGATGTCGAGGTGGTCCCAAGGCAGGGGACGCGGCTCGAGACGAATCTATGCGCGCAAGGCGAGGAGGGCAAGTCCTATTTCGTCCAGTTTGTCGGCTTCAGCTCGGCGCTGAAGGGCGAGGCCCTCCTACGCTCCGTCCTCGAGAAGTACGTCTCGCAGTGGTGGGGATTCAGCGTCGCGGACGACGACGACGACGGCGATATCCTCCTGATCAACGAGGATATGCATGTCTTGCAGAATCTGGTGGACAGACGATTAGTTTCGCAGGCTGTCGTCTTCATGACTTCCTTCCGGAAGGATCCCGTACTGGTCGCCGCGGTGACGGCGTACGAGCAGCTCGGTGGATTCTGTCGCGTCATCTACAAGCCCACAGGCCCTCGACAACTATTCCATGCGCTAGAGGGGGCCGTGCCTGCCCTGGTGAACCCCCGGTCGCCCCAGGAGCCGATATCTCCCCGAAGCCCGAGTAGCCTTGCCAGCCCGCGCACGCCTGGTTCGCAGCGTTCTGCAATCGCGGGACGCACATTGGTAGTAGGCCCGCCACGGGCTGTGGCTGGGCCTTCTACGGCCGACAAGCAGCTGGTCTCTTCCGAGCCGTCTATGCGGGTGCTTATTATGGAGGACAACACCATCCTTCGAAACCTGCTGGTCCGCTGGGCGACGCTTCGCAATTACTATTGCCAGGCGGCGGATGACGGCGAGCAAGGCGTGGAGTTATTCGAGTCGAGTCCTGTCGGAGATTTCGAGTACGCTGGTGTCCCCATTGCATACAGCGCCGTCGCTGAACTCATTTGACAGCGTCGTCTTATTGGACGTGACCATGCCAAGGATGGACGGTATTGACGCAACGAAGGCCATCCGGGCCATCGAGACGCGGCGCGCAGGCGAAAGCCCAGCGGATCCCCTCTCTTCTCGGAAGGCAACGATTGTGGCTCTCACCGGCATGTCCTCTGAGCAGGATAAGGATCGGGCATACAAGGCAGGCGTCAACCAATAGTACGTTGAGTGTGTTGCTCTCACTGTTTTTACTCATCTGTATCCGCAGCCTGGTGAAGCCTGTGTCGTTCAAGACCTTGGACGACACCCTCCACGCCTTGCTGAAAATAGCCAAAACGTCGCAGACGACGGCTGAAACGGCTACACCATTGTGACACAACATCTTGCATATACTTCTTCGCGGCGCACATCTCTTGCGCCGACCCCGTCGTTCCTTCCCCATCACGTTCAGCTTGCGCATGGTGTTTCGCTTCGGATGAATCCTCCTCACTCGCCGACCCCCTGCATGACCGCACGCATCGTGCGTATTTTGTTTCGCTTCGCTCCATTTTTCTGTGCTCCCTCCTCTCTCTCTCCCTCTCTCTCTCTCTCTCTCATCACTCACGCATGACACGGTCCCCGCACGCAAGCCTGTTCCCTTCCACTGTATTGTTGTAGACGCTCGTCTCTTGCTCGTCCGTCTCTCCTGCTCTTGACCTCGTTTTCTCGCATGTCGCCGACAGTTACGCTATATAACTCGCTGTAAGCTATCCTTGATAAATCTGCCTGGTGCCATGGGGCCCTCGCGTGCAGACGTAATTCATGCGAACCGCGCCGCCGTTGCTGTGAACTCGCCAGACCACAAGGTGCGGTGCAAAAAAACAAGACGATCTTTTGGGCGGGCCGCACTGGCCGACTAGATGCAGTACAAGCAAGGAAAGAGATACACGGGGCGGGGTAGTAGAGAGAGGTCATGCCGTGATGGGTGTGGGCGTGGGCTGTTGTTGCGAGGGCTTGCCAGTAGTGGCATGGTGCTCCGCGAGCAGCTGGTCGAGCACTTCGCGCGCGCCGACGACGAGCTGGCCGTTCTTGATGCCCGAGTGGTAGACACGCAGGACGGTGTCGACGTCCTCCATGGACTGCGTGCGGACGTCGGCGAGCTCCTTGATCTTGGCGGTGGCGTCCTTGCACTGGTCGTCGGTGAGCTCGAGGCCGAGCTGCTCGACGCGCGACTTGACCGCGTTCCAGCCGGTGAGGCGGTGGCCGATGGAGACGTAGCGCGTGAGGCCGAAGTCCTCCGGCTTGAGGATCTCGTACGTCGACGGGTTGTTGAGGATCGCCTTCGCGTGGATGCCCGCCTTGTGGGTGAACGCGCAGTAGCCCGTGATCGGGTTCATGAACGGGATCGTGACCTCGACCGCCTCCGCGACGAGGTTCTCGATCTCACGCAGCATGGGCAGGTTGTACTTGCTCTTCACGTACTCCGGGTTCGCCGCGTACAAGCACGCGACGAGGCCGCCGAGCGGGGTGATGCCGACGCGCTCGCCGATGCCGAGGACGGAGGTGTCGATGTGCGTTGCGCCGGCCTCGAGAGCCGTGTAGGCGTTTGCGATAGCTGCACATGGGGCAATGAGTCTCAAGAAGCGGGCGCAGATAGGGCATGCCGCATACCCATGCCGGTGTCATTGTGAAGGTGGATTTCGATGTCACACGACACGACGCCGCGAAGCGTCCGGACGAGATCGTAGACCTGGCGGGGGTTGGCGCAGCCGACGGTGTCCGCGACGCCGACGCGGTTGACGCCGATCTTGTCGACGGTCTGGTAGATGGAGAGCAGGTCGACGAGGTCGCTGCGGAACGAGTCCTCGCTGGAGAAGCGGACCTCGATGCCCTTGGACTTGACGAACTCGATGACCTCGATGGCCGTCTTGGTGATGTACGCCATGTCCTTGCCGTGCGAGAACTCGCGCAGGAACGAGGACGTGCCGATGACGACGTCGACGCCGTCGACGCCGGTCTCGACGGCGATGCGCGCGTCGTCCATGTGGCAGCGGATGTGCGTGAGGATCTTGGCGCGCAGGCCGAGCTTGCAGATGGCCTCGCAGTCCGCGCGCGACTGCTCGCTCGCCGCGGGCGACGTGAGCTCGATGTACTCGACGCCAAACGCATCGAGCGCCTTGGCTATTGCGATCTTGGTCTTCGTGTCGAAGAATGCGTTGGCGAACTGCTCGCCCTCTGCCCGTCCGTGACTCGGTCAGCGCCCAGCAGCAGCAGCAGCCACCCAGGCTGGATGCGCACCTCTCAGTGTCGACTCGATGATGCTGAAGTTGGAGACGTTGCTCAGGAAGTCCGCGTACCGCGGCGCATACGGATTCCGCGGCTGCGAGCTCGCTGCTGGCGCCGCCGGCTTGCCGTTCACCTTGCCGTTGACGCCGTTGACCTGAACCATGTCCGCCTTGTTCGGCGTGCCGTTCGCAGCCCCGTTGGCGTTGTCGTGGTGGCACATTTTAAGAGGGAGACTGAGACTGAGAGAGGGAGAGCGGCAACTTGGAGCGAGCTGGCGCGGGTGGCCGAGCTTTTTTATGACGCAGGAGGCAAAGAAGCCAGCGCGCAATCCGCGACACCGAAATCGAGTCAGGCCCATTCGGCAGGCCTCGGCCGAATCATCCGGTCAGCGAAATTCACAGCGGTTCAGCCCGTGCGAAGTCTCTCAGAGTGCATACAGGCCATTCTCAGGGCTTTTCAGTACGAGAAACGGATCGTCGTTGTCGTCATTCAGAGATTCTCAGATCGACAGGGCATCACGTGTGTGCATCACGCATCTGCTCGCCGCGTCGCGAGTCGCAAGCCAAATCCAGGAAAAATCGGGCTTGCATTTCGAGTACAGCCTGCACGTGATTGTGCGACTTTGCACGCCCCCCACAGCGCGTGCAGGGCAGAGTCAAGGCCGTCGCGCGGATTATGCACGACGGTATATCCCCCGTGAGCACTGAGCTGAGCACCCACTCAGACGGCAGCCACCTTTGGGTCGTCCCAATGAAGGTACTCCCCCGAAAGCTCCTTCGGCGCACGCAGCACCAGGTTAGCGAGCGCGCGGCCGGGCACGTCGGGGTGCATCTGGTATTCCACAGCAAGCTTGATGAAGTCGTCCGGGACGTGTCCCTTGCCGGACATGCGCTCCAGCTCGCGTACCATCTGGCCGGCCCTTCGTCAGCGCCGCCGGGGGAAGCAGAAACTCGCTCGGGGAAGATTATGCTCACCTCGGTCCGCACGGCGCCGGGGTGGAACGCAACGCTCGTAATGCTCGGGTCCTCCGCGGCAAGAGTACTATGACACGCACATATTAGGTGACAATGAGATTCGAAGCCGTCGACAAATGCCACAGGACGTACCGATTCAGACTGTTCAGCGCTGCCTTCGCTGCGGCGTACGGCCCGCCGCCGGGGATGCCGACGGTGGCCGCTGAGGAGGTGACCATGATGACCCGCGCGCTGGCGCTCTTGCGCAGCAGCGGCAGCGTGGCGGTCAGCAGGCGCACGACGCTGAAGAAGTTGATCTCGAAGAGCCGCTGCCAGCCGGCCCAGCGTGAGCGCGCCGAGCCGGCCGAGGGGCAGGTTCGTCGCCGCGTTGCACACCAGCGTGTCGAGCCCGCCGAAGTGCTCCTCGGCCTCGCGCAGCGCGCGCAGGGCGACCGCTTCGTCCGTGCTGTCCGCAGTGAGCAAGGTGGAAAGGGTAGGGGTGACAGGCAGGTAGCGCGCGTACCAGTCGCCTTGGACGATGCGCAGCGCGGTCGGGTACTTTTCGTGCAGCGCCGTGAGCTCGGGCGTCGAGGAGCGTTGCACGGCGACGACGTGCGCGCCGTCGGCGAGTAATAGCCCTGCCGCTGCAAGACCGAGTCCCCTGCAAGGAGTTAAGGCAGTTGTAGCGGGTGCGGTATGCTCGGGCGCACCGGGAGGCTCCTGTGACGAGAATGGTCGGCATGGCTTGTGTGCGCATCCGATCGAGCACATCGCCCCTATATAGCAGGCGCAGCTCGCCCTGCACATGATCGATGGGGTCTGGCTTGCTGACACCCGCGGACGATTTGTACTCAGTTGTAGTATATTGTTAGTCAGCGTCCTTCGTCGACGTCTAGGTCAACACTGGACCCGAGGGCTTCGTGCAGAAGCTGGTCAAAACCAAAAGAGGTCAAGACAGTAACAGCCCCAGGTGTCTCATTGTGAAGCAGGTAGATTACAACCCAGGTTGGATGTCCTTTCACGACCCCTGCTTGAGTACATTAAGCTTCAGAAAGCTTGTGCAGTTGGGTGCTCGGAATTGCGTAAGGGTATCGAAATGCGAGATGCGTGACGTCGATGAACAAGCCAGGCCGGATTCGAATCGATTTGTGGCAGCTGAAGTGATTAGAAGAGACAAGGAGAACTTCATAGAAAAGCCAGAGCAAGGCCTCGGAATTGCACGAGAGGGCAGCCTAGGCCAGGCAGAGACATCGCCATGCACAAGCAGAACGACAAGCGCGTGCCCAAGGCCAATAAGTACCATCAGAGCAAGCCAGAGCCGTAGCCAAAGCATCCCCGGGCGACCGAGAGAGCCCATTTGCGAATCATGCCCAAGTCCGAGTCCGAGGTCCGTGCGGCGGGCTTTCAAAGGGGCCGGCACTCCTCAGCCTCAGGCTCCTCCTCGCACGCGCACCCACACACCCAGCGACCGATGTGGAGGCCAGCGACACGCGCGATATCCGGGACGAACGAAGTCCCGCTGGGCAACCGGCGCCGCTTTGGCCCGCCGGTGCCCGAGAACGACCAGCCCGTCCCGCTCGCCCAGCCGTCGCCCTCGGCCTTCCCGCGCCGCGACTACGACCAGGAGCGCCGCGGCAGGGACGAGACGCCCGTCTCCCACAGCAGCACCCCGTCTGGTGCGCATACACTCGCTGCCGATTGCCGCGCGGTCCCTGTGTCTGACCCGCGCCCGCCGCCCGCAGTGCCGTCCGACCAGCCCCGCAAGAAGCGCAGCCGCTGGGGAGACGCCGTCGCCGACATCCCCGGCCTGCCCACCGCCATCAATGCCGAGGGCGTGTCCCAGGCCCAGCTCGACAACTATGCCATCCAGCTGCGCCTCGAGGAAATCAACCGCAAGCTGCGTCTTAACAACTTTGTCCCTCCGGACAACGAGCGGTGCGCCCGGCCTCCTGGTTTATAATCTCCTATCTAACGGTTTAATAATCAGGTCACCGTCGCCGCCCCCGACCTACGATGCGCACGGTCGCCGCACAAACACGCGCGAGGTCCGCTACCGCAAGAAACTCGAGGACGAGCGCGTCCGGCTCGTCGACAAGGCGCTCAAGACGGACCCCAACTTCCGCCCGCCCGTCGAGTACCACCAGCAGAAGCGCTCGAACCGCCCGCAGGAGAAGGTCTACATCCCCGTTAAAGAGTTCCCCGAGATCAATTTCTTCGGTCTGCTCGTCGGCCCCCGCGGCAACAGCTTGAAGAAGATGGAGCGCGAGTCCGGCGCAAAGATCAGCATCCGCGGAAAGGGCAGCGTCAAGGAGGGCAAGGGGCGCCCGGACCATTTCGCAGACGACGCCGAAGAGGAACTGCACTGCCTTGTCATGGCCGACACCGAGGAATCCGTCTCCCACTGCGTGCGCCTTATCAACAAGGTTATCGAAACGGTAGGGACAGTTTCCGTGTTGCTGTGCGACTTGCTAAAGTGCCTGGCTTGACAGGCCGCCTCGACCCCCGAAGGCCAGAACGACCACAAGAGGAACCAGCTCCGCGAGCTCGCCGCGCTCAACGGCACCCTCCGTGACGACGAAAACCAGGTCTGCCAGAACTGCGGCGGGCTCGGCCACCGCAAGTACGACTGCCCCGAGCAGAAGAACTTTACCGCCAACATCATCTGCCGCCTCTGCGGCTCGGCGGGCCACATGGCGCGCGACTGCACGACGCGGCGCGACCCCAACGGCATGCCGATCAGCATGGGCATGCCCGGCCCCGCGGGCGGCGGCCCGCCTGTGGGCGACAAGCGCTACGACTCCGAGTACGCGAGCCTCATGGCCGAGCTCGGTGAGGTTGGCGGCGGGGGCGGCGGCGGCGACCCGTCGCGCCCGTCCTGGGCCGGCGCGGGCGGCGACATCACCGGCGGCGGCACCAACATCCCGCCCTGGCGCCGTCCCGAGGTGTGGCAGCCGCCCCAGCCCGTCGGCGGCGGTGGCTATCGCCCGCAGCAAGGGTACGGCGGCGGCCCGCAGGGTTCGTACGCGCCCGAGGGCTACACTGGCCAAGGCTGGGGCGGTGCCGGTGGTGGCGGCGGTGGTGCTCCCGGCGGCTACGGCGGCGCTGGCGGCTATGGCGGTGGCGGCGGCGGCGATCCGTACGCTCAGTACTACCAGCAGCCCGGCTATGGCCAGTAAACGGCAACCAACTGCTCGTTCTTGCTTATTCCTGCTCGACGTCGACTTCATCCTCAAATGCAGATGCTCTAAATACGGTCCGGCTCGCCCTCGACATCGACGAATTGCTTTCAAGTTCCTTCTGTGCTGTGCTCTCCTCAAGACCCTGTGCTTCACCTGGCTTAAATCCGACTCTGCCCTGCGTTCAAGACCGACAAAGGCTCCGTGTATTCCCCAGTCGGGTCGATTGGGCGACTACGACGAAAGCTTGGGCGCTCGGTTCACTCCACCGCGGCCCGACGAGCCGCTTCCTTTAACCTTTCCATCCTCCGCGCAGTGTGCGCGCGCATGCCAGATTTAACCTGTGCCCAGCTCTCCCTGTGCATGCGCATGCGAGCGCGCGCGCACGCGATCCAACCCAACCCCTTGACTAGCTGTAGCACGTAGCTCCCACAAAACCAAACCCCTGCGATCCCAGACTCCTGTATAACGTTGGCAGCCGGTAAAGCGACTGACTGGCTGACACCTACTGACCCCTCGAGGTTGGTCCATGAGCGCGACTGACTGACTGACTGACTGACTGACGCAAATATCTGACCCATTGACAAGAGAGGGGTTCTGAACGATTGAGCACGGTAACGTTGTCGCTGACATCGTTGACTGACGCCAGGACTCGTGCGCGAGTAGCTATACGCATCTTCACCGCGAGACACTAGCCATGCTCAACTCGGTGCGTGATTGGGTGTACTACTGCTCGCGCCGCTCGAATGGAGAGGTTCGTTCCAGCAGTCTGAGCCCGGTTTTGCGCACGGTACTTCCGCGCGGGCATTCTCTAATCGTTCTCTAACTGTCCGGGGAAAGTCTACCGGCAAGCTATTGCAAAGGTATGCCCCTTCAATCGTTGCCGCGTGCCCCTTCTAGGACAGTCGGTAGTTGTGGAGGGACATGCCCGTGCATGTCCTTCGATACAATATGTTATCATAGTGCGCTACGCATGCACAGTTGCAGTACGACGATTACCTCACGATGTCTACCCCCGGGCACAGTAACACCCGACGGCGTATCTCCATCGAGAGATCAAGTCAATGAGGAATATTTCCCACGAGCGGTGTTGACACACTCGGAACAATTTTTTGGTTCATGCATTTAAAATGCATCCGTCTAGATAACATCAGGGATAACATGTCGTTGTCGCGAGAAAGCTACTGTACTTGACGAGGGAAGACTACAACACGCCATGCAAGATGGCCAGTCGCTCGTATTGCTGGCAGATACCCCAGATACGCTGCCTGTTGCGCATTGACGGCGAGAGGTGGCACTGACGCGCATAGGCCAGCCAAGGGAAGGGCTGGGAGAGGGAGGCGTCGACCTGCGCGAGCGACGCGTCCCAGCGCTCCTGCTCACCAGGCACCGACGGGACCGCCCAGGTTAAGCACCGCCGCGCGAGTTGGTCCATGCAGCCCGCCAGCTTCGCCCTCAGCGTGGTGCAGAGAGACAAGAGTGACAGCACATCCCGCAGCGACATATACTCCGCAATGTCAAGCAGGACGTCGAGCGGGAGAGCCGCGAAGGCTGCCGGAAGCGAGCGAGCTTCGCATCGCATGAGATGCACCGGTTCTTCGAATGCCTCTCGTATCGGAAACCTAACGCAGACGGCGTCAGTGAGGGTATTCTGGGTTTCAAGCCCACGGTCGATGGAAGCCACTTACTTGTCAGGGCGCACCCAGACGTACATATGATTCAACCAGTAGTCACTGACGTCTGCGGGATCCAGAGTCTCCTTGTTGAGTACGGCTCTGAGGACTTGGGGGAGCACGTCGTTGTCGTTTGGGTCGAACATGTCCAAGCTGGATTCCGTGCCTTGGAAATAGCTGTGAAACACGTCTACGTACTGCTGCTGGGACCCTTTGACATCCCCCAGATCCAAGGGGTTGTCAGGCGGCGGCCACGTCGCGTGTTTGGGGTCGTTGAACGCGCGAACGGTCGCCCAGAACTTGCCGACAGGCTGCATCAGCCGTGGCGAGAAAGCCGCGAGCAACTTGAAACAGAGTGCGTGTCCGAAGGGGTACACGAAGGAGAGGGTCGGGAAAATTTCTCGGTCGATGTCGTAGACCTGTTCGCGGCGCTGGAGGTCGCAGAAACCGGTCACGTCTCCCAGGACAAGGTCTTGTATCATGCGGATGGAATTGGGGTCGATATCGCAAATGGCTTGCGCAGCTTCAGGATCCTGAAATGCTGGAAAGCGCAGGGCCTCGACGAGCGGCTTGTCTTTGCTGTCGTACGGGCCAACAGACACGAGGTCTGCATCGAACGCCTGGTCCTCGTCGTCAAATAGGAAACGCTGGACGTGCTTCGAATTGACGTCGGGTATGTGTTTGACTTCCGCGCTGCCTTCGAAGATGGCGTTCACATACTCAGCGGCGTTCGGATATCCGCCGCAGATCTGAGGGTCCATGAGCAGCTTGGCCTCACAGAGTACTGGCACGAGAATGTACCGACCGAACAGTAGGTGTCAATCCCCATCGCTGCGGACGAGGATTCGCGGGTTTCCGAGAGCTGGTAGGGCTGATTCACATATCGTTCAGCGATCGTCGATCGAAGCCTCCCATTTGGGCCGTTTGGCTGCCGCTTTCCTTCGATCGTCTGAGACGGGGCCTCCCGTACGCTCCCTATTGGCTACCAACGTCGTCAATTGGTCGCTGTGCAAACGGTATGGGGACCAAAGCAAACTGCCAGCGGTGGAGATTCTGCGTCAAGAGCGGGCGGAATATGTGGTGTTCGTAAACCAGGCCAGTGCGGATTGCATAGGTCTAGATCGTTGAGAATAAATCCATTGGAAAAACATCAGAGAACACCATGGGAGATAGCAAGCTGCTCCAGCTGCATGCAGATGCCCCAGATGCGCTCTCTATTCCGCATGGACGGTGAAAGGTGGCATTGGCGTGCATACGCCAACCAGGGAAACGGTTCCGAAGAAGCGCCCGCATCTCCCAACATGGCGTCCCAGCGATTTTGTTCCCCGAAAGCAGCAGGGACTGCCCATGTGAGATGTTGCTTTGCAATGGCATCCATGCAGTTGAGCAGTTTCGCCCGCAGGGACGTGCAGACAGCCAGAAGCGACACAACATCGACCAGCGACGAATGGTGCGCGATGACGAGCAAGACATCGATGGGAAGGTCGGTTAGAGGGGAGGGCTTTGAACGCTCCTCGTAGAGCAGGGGCTCAAAAGGTTCTGCAAAAGCTTCGCGGATAGGGAACCTGAGGCGCATGTCAGTAGAAGATGCCCGTGCGAAAAGGCATCACTCACTTGTCCGGTCGCACCCAAACATACATGCGACCCTCAGTCAGCCAGTACTTGCGCAGGTCAAGAGGGTCCAGGGGCTCCTTGTTCAGCGCGGTCTTGATTGCCTGGGGTAATTCATCGTCTTCGTCGCTGCCCGGCTCTACATCCTCGTCACTGAGGGCCTTGTTGCTCGCATTGTCGTCTTCATCTTCCCAGTCATCGTCGCCGTCGTCCTCGGCGACTTCATCGTCATGATCACAACATTCGCCGTCGTCGTGGTCATGGTGGCCGTCATCTTCATCATCCTCGACCTCGACCTCATCACCGTCGTCATCGTCGCCGTCCCCGTCTTCGCTTTTCGCGTCGGCGTCCTTGTCAACGCCGTCCTCGCCGCCTTCAGCGGTTTTTTTCGTCCTCGCCGTCGTCCGACTTTGGAGGCTCGTAGTTGTGAAACGGCTCTACGTACTGTTCGTGGGCGCCAGCGATGTCGCCATAGTCCACGCCGTTGATGCTCCGAGTGTACTCGGTCCCGTTGACCGCGCGAACGGTAGCCCAGAACTTTCCGACGGGCTGCATCAGCTGCGGGACGAAGCCCGCAAGCAGTCTGAAGCAGAGCGCGTGCCCGAACGGGTACACAGCGGCGTTGATGGTGAAGCCATCGCCGTCGGGTGTCTCCAGCGAGCCCAGGTCATGGCAGCTCCCCGGGACGAGGCCCTCTATCATGCGGATGGTGTCGGGGTCGACCGCTGCCAGGCGCGCAGCCTCTTTCTTGTCAGCGGGGAGCGCGCCGCGGTAGATCTCTTGGTCGTCGATGAGCGGTTCGTTCTCGGGACCATACGGGCCAATGGAGACAAGATCCTTCTGGAACTTGGAATCTTCCCTGGTGAGCAGGAATTTCTTGACCTTCTCCGAGTCTATGGGGGGTATCCGCCCCGCTTTGGCGGAGATCTTGAACGCGCGAATGATATTGACGGCGACATACGCCTGGCCACCACATATCTAGGGTCTGGTAAGCATTCAGCGTTTGCGCTGAGCAGACGGCGACTCACAAAGCAGTAGCTGTCGAAACCGCCCATGAGCTTGGAGTAGGGAAGATCGAACAACGCCATCAAGGCTGCTCGGCCTGCGCCGGTGAAGTGTGTTAGCACCGCCCCAAACCCGATATGGTATGGAATGGCGTAGATTAGATTTCAGGCACCCAAGAGAGCAGCGAAGGACAAGTTAGCCTGGGAGCAGGGATCTTGTTCGAAGACGATTACACGAAGTAGGTAGATTTATCGTTACGGATAACACCGTCTGAACCGAGAGAGGGAGAATCCATGTCGACGCCCAAGGCTGCCAGCACGTTTCTGGCCGTTAGCTCTGTCATCTCCGTCCTCGCATGGCTCTCGGCAGACCCGAAGTGGGGGTAAAGAACGACTTTGTGTCGAAGAGAGTCTGCAAGAAGGGGATGATCGGCCGGGATGTCTGGTTTAAACGAGTAAATCGGTATTCTGAGCGACATTGCCACCAAAACTCACTTGGTTCTCCTTCAAGCACGTCCAGGGCGACACAGAAGATCCTGTCCTCAGTGAGGGCGTCCACCAGCGCCTGGGTATGGATGACGGGGCCACGAGAAATGTTGACAAGTACAGCGTGCTTCTTCATCTTGCGCAACACCGTTGAACTGATGCTGTGGACCGTCTCGGGCACGAGCGACGTGAGGCAGACGAGGAAATCGCTCTCTGCGGCGAGGGTCTCGAGGTCAGGCTCATTGCGCACCTCCGTGTCGGGATAGACGGTCGAGACGACTTTGTGTAGCCGTGGAAAGCCGTCCGGCGTGAAGGCTTTGGGCGAGGAAGTTTTGTATAAAATGCGTGCGGGCCCCATGGGCAGGACGCGCTCGGCGACCTTCTGCGCAATGCGCCCGAAGCCGTAGAAACCGACCGTCCTCCGCTCGACGGAGACTCCACATAGTGCCTGTCACAGGAGACGGGGTATCAGTGGTTTTGATATGAATGAGTTGAAGGCGACGGTACCAAGGGATCCGTGCTGGTGGCGTTGTACACCTTCGCCCATTCTCCGCGGCGCACCAAATCGAGGTGCTCGACGGATCGCCGCATGGCAGTGAGCATCAGCAGAACCGTAGCGTTAGCCACAGCATCATCGCTCTTATACGGTGCTGCGATCGTCAGCTGGCGCGCAGCTCCTCACAGACAAGGTTGCTCACTGTGCGCCACGGCGACGCCGCGCCTCTTGCACTCTTCGATGTCGATATGGTCTGTGCCGACGGAATACGTCGCGACGACGCGGAGCGACCCGCCGGCGGCGTCAAGGTGCTCCTTGCCGAAGCGGCCAATGTTCACCCAGATAATTGCGGCCTGCGCGCCGGGCAGCTGCGCCTTGAACCACTCGCGGCGCGCCTCGACGGACATCGTCTTCGAGGGAAGGCACACATGCTCTATGCGTCCTGAGTCGTGCGCGGCGCGCAGGAGGGCGGACGGGAAGGTGTGGAAGATGTTGACGACGCGGGGAAGAGCCATGTCCATTGTCCACAGCGCCGGCGATTTACCAATTCCCGCGGCATGGCTTATTTGGGTCGTGAGACTGGAGTCATGTGCACTTCATGTGTAAGGAGCCTCCAAAGCCTTACCAAGCAGAAGAGTCCGTCGAGTGAGCCAGCACTAATCCAAGGAAAACGTACTTGGCCGACATACTTCAAGTTTGCCACTCCCAATCCATCGACGTGGCATGAGCGCAAAAAGATTGTTCGGTGGATTCCCACGAGACCTGAGGCCGAAAGCCAGAAATACAGGCGGTGATTGGTCGTTAGCACGGATGACTCGGAGGTCCGGGATCAAGTCGCGCATTGTAGCTCCGACAAACGTCCGAGTCGCTCTTGAAC
This sequence comes from Auricularia cornea, assembly GCA_030578095.1. Lineage (NCBI taxonomy): Eukaryota > Fungi > Basidiomycota > Agaricomycetes > Auriculariales > Auriculariaceae > Auricularia > Auricularia cornea. Next base: position 1,838,060 of record JARLTE010000004.1, read on the forward strand.
TCCGCCACAACGGTCGATGAGACCTTCGACCTTCTGTCGTTCACCTCACGTATGCCACATATTCGTAGAACCGAATAGCCTCATGCTATCTGTCTGCAGAGTCAGTCTATCAGCTCCCTGCCTCGCGAACTGTCTCAAGTTCCGCTTCTCCAGGGCCGGCCTTCCGTGGCAGTATTGCTCGCAGCCGAACGCTCTCTGTCTGGATGTGTCTGAGGATTTGGCGTCTTCCGAAGAGAATTGCGGTCGTTAGAATTGATTGAGACTTGGACATGTGGCATGAATGGCCGCCCACACTGCGCGCGCATCGCGGTCTCAGTCTCTGGCGATATTTTCTTGCTTTATTCCATGGAAACGCAGCCTGGGGATTGCAACGAGCCGAGGAGTCTATGAGCGCCTTGTTGTGTCCACCACAGCTTGTCACTGTGGTGCAGAAATGTCCTCGGACTTGCACATGGTATTTGAAGCGCGTTGCTCATAGGATCGGCCATCCTCGTGGGAACACGTTCTGTTGCCTAGCCCCGTCTCGTCAAGACGACCATGCGGTATGAAACTGTGTTTAGCAATCGCCGCCGGCTGTCTAGGCCAGCGCGCGCCCTCACGAACTTCGATCGTCGCCTCGGAGTCTCAGTCCGCCTTCGGAAATGAATGCACTCTCATCAGCTTCGTGGCTCATGCACTCGGGCCGAGCTGAGACCAGTCGCGCTGTATTGGGCACCCCGTCGCTTCTGGGGCTCTTCCAGCTGGGAGTCTTCCCAGTGCCCATCTGTCGAAGGATGCAGCCCCCTCTGGGGGCACCCTATTTACCTTATCCACACTTTTACCTACATCCATACGCCTTCTCAGGCGCCGCGCCTCCTTCATACTCGTACCAGAAGCTCAGATTCTGTGTTATTGTCGTGCCGGCAAGTCTCCGGCCTCGGAGCCGCCGTTAGTTGGTCTTGTCGACTCTGCTATTGCGCCCAGTAGGATGCAGCGCTCTGCATGCTCTGCCTCTGGCAGAACGCGTCTCAGGGCGGTTGTCTCGGGGCAGGGATCGTTGGCCACACTGTCCCGAAGTGGCTGAGGGGCCCGGGTTCACATGGGCTACGTCGGGCTGTTCCTGCGCTCGGAATATGAGGAGCTGAAGTGCAGGGCTTCGCCGAAAACGGGTGGCAAACATCGCCGGGTTGAGCAAACTGAGCTCACACTGGATTTCGCCCTGACAGGCTTGATTGCCACACATTCCGCGCGCGGCCGGCCTGCGACCTAGAGCACTGAGGCTTCTGAATCTGAGTCCATGCGCTTGTTTCGGGGCTTCGCAATTTCCAGCTGACTTATGCTGCGGTCAGGCCTCCCCGGCCCCACAGGAGGTCGCGCGGCGTGACATAGGACAGGAACGGCGGACCAAAGTCCTGAGAGTCGGAGGGCGGGATCGTCGAAGGGTGCTTCAACGTCTGAACGCCTCTCAGAAAAACCGTATGCAGTATCAGACTCACAGTGCACATCTCAGGCCCCTGACTATTACATACGCGGGCGCGGCATGTGCGCGCGCACTCGCAGCGTTTTTGGTCCTCCCGCTGATCGAAAGGTCGACTCGACGTGTCATGCTGGCACGGAGTCTGTCCGCTCCCCGGAGGCGCAGCTGGGGGACTGGGGGCGCTGCTGTTTACCGCGTGAGGCGCGACTGTTGGGAGCTCATGCACCGCCCGCGCCGCAATCCAGAACTTCGTCCGCCGCGCTTTAGGGGCTTTCCCGCCGAGCCAAAGCAGTCTCCGCGCCGTTCTGGGAGCGAAGACCGAAGCGCGGGAGGTATACGTGCGGGACGCAACTGCCTCGAGTTTCCCACCCGCCCAGGGCGCTCCGCCGATCCGGTGGCGGCAGTCGCGCGCATAAATACCGGATGCCTCCGCTGCTTTAGCCTGCATCCCGCCCTTCGCCACCGTCCACACTCTCTTTACCGGCTCCCTTGTTTCCTTCCGCGCGCGATGGCCGATGATTTGGGTATCTGGGCCGCCGGCGACGGCTGTGAGTGCCCGCGTCGGCGGCGTGGCTTGGCCTCATAATTGTGCTCGCAGACGTGCCGGTGCTGCCCCAATTGCAGCTGTACCAACTGCGCGCCCAGCTGCGCGTACACCCCATCCTAGAGCGCAAGCGGGCCGACTTTCACCTCTCCTTCAACCTGAGAACCGGTGCGCACCGCCCTGAGCCGGGGAGCGTCGGCTGACGATGCATGCATGCAGGAGAAGCGGGCGGTTTCAACAACGCGCGGCAGCCGCTCGAGCTCGGCGCGCTGCGCGACGCGCCCGCAACGCACCCGCGCGTGCAGCAGCTGTATCTGATCACGGACAAGTCGCCGTGGTACGTGCCCGTGCACAACCCGGCTGGCATCACCGTGGGCGACATCATCAACGCGATCGCGAAAGAGTCCGTCCGCCCGCATTCCATTCTCCCCGCCTGACCACGCGCCGTTGCAGGTACCGGAAATACATTACGGAGTGGGAATGGAGCCAGCTCAGCGTGTACAACCAGGAGCGCGTGCGGCGCGCCGCCATCGTCGAGGAGCAGCGCGACATCGACCCGTATTACTCGCGCGGCGCCCCGCCCGTGCACCCGCCCGAGGGTGCCATCATCCCCACAGAAGGACGGGCATACAAGCGTAGCCGTGCGTGCCGTCGCCACCGCTCCATTCCGCATCGCGCACGAGGCTGACACGTTTGTGCATGCAGTCTGGCTGCGGGAATACCATTACCTAGAGCTCCTCACGCACGACGACAAGCTCGTCGAGCAGCGCTTCGGGTTCAAGTCGCCGGACTCGCTCGTCATGGTCATGGGCCAGTAAATGCGCCCGCCCGCAACGTTGTACTTCTAGTACGGCCCACTCCCGCACATCCCGACATGCACATCGCACAACTGGCCGGAGTCCACATTGCTATGCGCCATCCAATCCCGATCTCTGCTGTGTCTGTTGTAATGCCTGTCTCCTCTTGTGTCTGAAACTGTATCCCCTGTTCTTGTCGCGCTGACCTCACATCTACAGTACCTCTGCTCACGCCGCCTCCCTGATACACTTGTCTTGTCTGGATTGTATTTGCGCCCCTGGAGGAGTCGGTCCCGTTCCCGAAATGTAGGTAGACGCGCTGCGGTCCCGTCCCGTCCAGTTTGACTCGTATACAATACCAATGCGTCTGTCATGCCATGTGAATCTGCCAACGCGGGGTCTCCTGACGATCTGGCCTATCAGAGCTGTGCAGTGTGCATAGGTCCGGGCATTAGACGGTGGAGAGTCGGACAGCTGGGTTAGGCAGTGCGGGCGCCGGGCGACGTGCTCGAAATTGAAGGTCCATTTATTCGTTCACCTCTAGATCAGCTCGTTCATACATGGCACCGCGTACTCGTACATCGCGCGAGGGAAAATCGCGCGCTCAAGCCTGCTCGCGCAAGCGCTCCTCGACCTGCTTGGTCTTCGCCTCGAGCGCCTTGACCTTGTCCTCCTTCGACGCGTCGTACGCGACAAGAACCTGGTTGAACCTGTCCGCATACGTTAGCTCAAGTCGGAAACGACGGATGGGGTGAAGGTCAGAATTGCAGAAGTTGAGTCAACATCGGCACAAGGCCTCGGACTGTTGAGCTTGAATGTGATAGGTTGTTCATCACGCGAAAACAGGAATCGCGGGCGAAAAAAGCAACTCGGGACGTACGGATTATCTGGGCTTTTCTGGAACTGTTTGAAGAGCAAGTCCTTGTACTGTTGTAGCCGCAGGCCCGGGTGCTGACGCGGTCGTGATCAGCGCGCGACGCGAGGGCGAGCATGCGATCCTACCTCCTTCTTAATAACAGGAAGCTCGCGCTCCTGGTACGCCTCGAACGCGGCTTTGAATCGTCGCTGGATCGCAGGATGAGGCACCAGCACAACGAGTCAAGCAACGCCGCGCACCTCGGGATGGCGTTCGATCCCGGCGGCCTGCTGCCCCACGCTGGCCTTGTCCGTCTTCGCATTGACGACATCCAGAAGGTCGAGCGCATCGTCAAGACCCGTCGCCGCGAAGCTCTCGACGAGGTCGTCCTCGCCGGCCGGCGCCTTGCCCTTGTCGAGCGCGCCGAGGCCGCCGCCCGCAGCGATGGCGCCGGGGCCAGCGGGGACGGGCTTCGGCGGCGCGGCCTTCTTGCCGCCGCCCGCCTTGGGCGCGGCGGCCTTCTTCGCGGGCAGCGCGGCCTCCTCCTCGGCGAGCAGGCGCGCGGCCTCCTGCTTGCGCGCGAGGTCCGCCTTGCGCTTCTCCTCCGCCTCCGCCTTCTTGTCCTTCTTCTTCGCTCCGTCCTCCCACGCGGCCGCCTCCTTGCGCTCCTGCCGGCCACCATCGGTCTCAGCCAGCGTCCGAGTCCTAGCCCGCACGCGCAAGTCGCACCTTGTCCGCGGCGACCGCCTCCTTCTTCTTGCTCTCGTTCTCGGCCTTCTTGGCGCGCCCCGCCTCCTTCTTTGCGTTTCCGCCCTTGGGTGGCATGTCGGATGGCGGTGAGTCGCGAGAAAACGAGGAAAAGAGACGCGTCGGCCGATTCCGGGGCTTCACGTCAGACGAGTGTCCCCGATTGCGATTATCAGATAGCGGGAGCATTCAGCCTTGCCACCATTGCCACCCTACTGCGAGCCTCAGCTCGCGCAGCATAGTCTGGCTGGACCGTTCATGTGATTGTAATTTCATTCAACGATTGTAATATGACAGAACATTCCTCGATATCACAGGGTTGTGTGCTACAGCGGTACACCGTCGAACAAGTCCATGCAGGAGGCCCGGCTCGCAGTGACGACCACATCGCCCAACATACCGCTGCGGAACCCAGCTTCACAGTACGAGTAATAATACTAGAAGCAATCGTCAGCGCTGTGAAGAAGCTCCGCATCCTGGCATGTAGACCGACCTCCCATTTCTTGCGGAAGAATTCGAGCGCGGCTTCGTCTGAGTTCCCCTCGCCGACCAGCGCGGGCTTGATCTGGGGCTCCCAGTTGCGCAGGAATTTCTCGCGCCACAGGCGCAGCGCCTTGACGTAGTGCGGCCCGATGGACTGCACGTTGCGGATTTCGAGCGTCCCGCGCGAGCCCCGGTGGATGGTGTCCAGGACGTAATGTGTGTTCGGGATGTACCCGCCGGGGAATATGTAGCGGTCAATGAAGCCATGCGGTTCGCTCAGCTTCGCTTCGTGTCGCTGTCGAGAGCCATTAGCCGCCGCGAAGTCGCCGGGGGGGGAGCACATACATCCCAGACAACAGTAATGACCTGCAGCACCATGACGCCGGTCGTGGGGTTGAGGAGTTTGCTGATCGTCTCGAAGAACACGGGATAGTGCTTGCGACCGACATGCTCAATCATCTCGATGGAAATGACCTTATCATACCCTCCAGGTACGGCGGGAATCTCGCGGTAGTCGCACAACAGGATAGTGATCTTGTCCTCGAGGCCCGCAGCGCGGATGCGCTCCTCCGCGAGCGTCTTCTGCTCGCGTGAAAGGGTGACGCCCGTGACGCGGCAGCCCGCGTCGCGCGCCGCGGCGATCGCCAGGTCGCCCCAGCCGCACCCGATGTCGAGCACGTGGTCGCCCGGCGCGATGCGCGCCTGCGCGAGCGCGTTGCGCACCTTCCGGCGCTGCGCCTCCTCCAGCGGCTCGTCGCCGCGGCGCAGCTCCCAGATCGGCGACGAGTAGTTCATATCCTCCGAGAGGAAGCCCTGGAAGTGCGCGTTGGACGAGTCGTAGTGCGACGAGATCTGCGAGCGCGTAAGCGCGAGCGTGTTCCCGCTCGAGAGCAGCTGCTGCAGCCGCGGGATGAGCTGCATGCCGACTGTGCCCGTCGAGAGGTTGTTACGATTCGCGATGTAGATCTGGGCGCGCGCGTCAGGGCCGGGCGTTAGCGCTGTGCGGCCAGGTTCGTGCATACCATAAAGAGCTTCACCCAATCGTCGCAGTCGACGTCGCCGCTGAAATAGCCTTCTGACATCGCCTTCCACGCCGTCAGAGTCGAGCAAGGTGACATCACCTCGCTGGGTGCGCACCAGATCCATGTTCCTACACGCCTTCCACCAGATACTCTCGTTCTTGATAGTCAAAGTTGCTACAAGCTGGTCGTCCACGTCTCCGTCGCGCTGACCAAATACGAGTTTCTCGTCCGAAGCGCCGGGGTATTGAAGCAAGATATGCAGCCGCCCAACACGCAGTGCGGACAGTACCTGCTCCACAAGAGACCTGGCGTACGCGTCTCGAGTGGACGAGAGGTATGCACCCATGGCTGCGAGGGCAGAAGGCAAGACGTTGGCGATCCGCCCAGGGAGCAGAACCGGCAACGGTGGGCTTAAGAAGGCATCCTTGGGCGCTTCAATGGAAGTATAGCACATACACACTTGCGGCGGAATGTGGCCGGAGGAGGTACAGGTGCCTTTATGTCAAGTGCTAGTCGTGATTGCTCCATGTCGCGTTGGCGAGGTGGGTAGTCTGGATCGTCGATGGCGATTTCAAAGTGCAAGCTAGCGTTCGTGACTGCCGCATTATAATTGGCCTGAGGCCGAAAGGAACGCCTGGGTGCAATCGTCGCGGACCCGAGATAGAGAGCCATGCGGAGTGAATCGGTGGGCGAGCGGCCAACCCCAAGAAAGGTTCTGAAGGGTCGCTGGGTGCCCAACCTACTGTCTGAAACCCGAGATAGGTAAGCATAAACTCGTGAATGTACATACCGGACGCACCAGACCGATGTGCATGCTGTCGAGCCAATGGTGCTCCGGAGCTGCCTGGCCCACCGAAGTCGCATGTAACGATACAGTTTCATCACATCGCATTGCCTGCACTGAGTCGGGACCGCTCTTCTAACACGTTTGTCGGGTGCGCAAGAAGCCCTGGCGAGGAGGCGCCATAACCGCTGCAAGCGAAAGGACCCTTTCGTGCTGATGGAGCAACACCCCCCAGTCAAATACCAAGCATCGCGTATCCAGGCACAGTTCCCATAGGTAAGCCATGTTGTTTCAAAGAGTCTGCCAATTGCATCGAGCAGGAAAAGTACCAGGAAGAAGAAGTCCAACTCCGCTCGCACGCGTTTCGGAAGCGTTCTGCTTTGTGTGCCATCCGCGATGAACATCCCTCAACTCGGCGAAGGCCAGGCCGTATACACGACCGATGAGGTATGTCAGTATGGCTTGCGCGGCCTGCATGCTGACCGTAATCGCAGTACGGGCGGCCGTTCATTATCGTGCGCGAGCAAGGCAGGAAGACGCGTACGCATGGTATCGACGCGGTCAAAGTGCGCGCAACCAACCGATTCATGATAACCGTTATTCATAATATCCTTAGAAACATATAATGGTTGCGCGTGCCATCTCTAATATTCTGCGGACGTCCCTGGGACCTCGCGGGCTCGACAAGATCCTCGTCTCGCCGGACGGCGACATCACCGTGACGAACGACGGCGCGACCATCCTTGGCCAGATGGAGGTCGAGCACCAGATAGCCAAGCTCATGGTCCAGCTCTCCAAGAGCCAGGACGACGAGATCGGCGATGGCACAACTGGCGTCGTTGGTAATGCATCGAAAATCTCGGACATGCACCACGGAAAGCTAATGAGCGATCACAGTATTGGCAGGTGCACTTCTTGAGCAGGCAGAATCGCTAATCGAGCGCGGCATCCACCCGATTCGTATCGCGGACGGCTTTGAACGCGCATGTGCACTCGCGGTCGAAGAGCTTGACCGCATCTGCGATCGCGTCCCATTCTCACAAGCCGATACCGACAACCTTCTCGCGGCAGCGATGACTTCCCTGGGAAGCAAAATGTGCGTCTAAACCATTCTCCCTACTTGAATCGGAGGATCGCATAGCTGCGGTTCCCAGAGACTGCAAGCCGAGCCGTGACGACCACAGGCCGTACAGTTGCGGCGTTTGGAATGAGTACGGGATTACGGCAGCTAAACGACCGTATTTCCTGAAACCCGAGCCGTCACGGCGCGGTTCCCCTGCAGCGCGCAGCAGCCACAGCACTGTGCGATACACGCACTGCGTGACCCGTAGTACGGGTCCAACGCCCACGGCTTGCAACCCTTTTTCGTTCCCCGTATAATTCTGCTCACACGCCACATCGCATTACAGTGTTTCCAAAAATCAGCGGCAATTTGCGCAAATCGCCGTGGATGCCGTCCTCGCGGTAGCAGACCTCGAGCGGCGCGACGTGCCGTTCGACATGATCAAGGTGCTCGGCAAGGTCGGCGGCGCGCTCGGCGACACGACGCTGGTAAAGGGCGTGATCATCGACAAGGACATGTCGCACCCGCAGATGCCGCGCGAGCTGCGCGACGCGCGCATTGCGATCTTGACATGCCCGTTCGAGCCGCCCCGCCCCAAGACCAAGCATAAGCTTGATATCACGAGCGCAGACGAGTACCGCCGCCTGCGCGAGTACGAGCACAAAACGTTCGCGGACATGATCAAGCGCGTCAAGGACGCCGGGGCGAACCTCGTCATGTGCCAGTGGGGCTTCGACGACGAGGCGAACCACTTGTTGCTGCAGAACGACCTCCCCGCCGTGCGCTGGGTTGGCGGGCCCGAGATCGAGCTCGTGGCCATTGCAACGCAGGGCCGCATCGTGCCGCGCTTCGAGGACCTCGCGCCTGAAAAGCTCGGCCGTGCGGGCCTTGTGCGCGAGCTTACGTTTGGCACGACGCGCGACAAGATGCTTGTCGTCGAGGAGTGCGCGAACTCGCGCGCTGTCACGATCTTTGTCCGCGGGTCCAACAAAATGGTGCGCACGACAGAACGCATAGCACCGGTGAATTAGCTCATCCGCCACAGATCATCGACGAAGCCAAGCGTGCGCTGCACGACGCCATGTGCGTTGTGCGCAACCTGGTCGTCGACAACCGCATCGTCTATGGTGGCGGCGCGGCCGAGATCAGCTGTTCCATCGCTGTTGCCAACGCCGCGGACAAGAACCCGACGATCGAGCAGTACGCAATGCGTGCGTTCGCCGCGGCCCTCGACGCCGTCCCGCTCGCGCTGGCGGAGAACAGCGGTCTGCCGCCGATTGAGACGCTTGCCGAGGTCAAGAGCCGGCAGGTCACCGAGGGCAACTCGCGCCTCGGCATTGACTGCAGTGGCAAGGGCGAGAACGGTGCGTGATGCCTTGCACCGACCGTAGTTCCTCCCTAATATGGCCTCGCAGACATGCGCAAGCAATTCGTCAAGGACCCTCTCATCTCCAAGCGGCAACAGTATCTTCTCGCAACACAGGTACGTACAAACTGCTGCATTTCAATGCACCGCGCTCATCTGTATCTTTCTTGTAGCTGGTGCGCGCGGTATTGAAGATCGGTACGCTCATTCAGGTCTAGTTTCCTGTTGCTCTTCTGACCGTTTTGTGCAGACGACGTTATCGTCGCGGGCCAGGCGGACGAGTGATAGATTTAGATTCGACACGAATAAAATCTGTGGTGGTTTAGACTCGACATTGTGCACGTAATCGTCATTCCCTTCATTCTTTTCTCACAGGTCCTCGAGCTTGTACACGTCGTACGCGACCTCCTCGTACGGATGTGCCTGCCGCGCATAGGTGATTGTCTGTTCTGCTGACGGGTACCTTCTTGCATACCTTCTTAAGCTCTTCGACCACCGTCTTGACCGTGTCGCGCTCCCCGGACACAAGCACTTCTACCCTGTCCTCGTCAACGAACTCGGCCTGGCCGGGAGTTCCTATGGTGGGATTTGCGCCGCTATTGGCTCGCGTGAGTGACCGGTCAGAGTGAGTAGGATGACAACAGACTCGAGTGGCCGGAATTGACCCTGACCCGGTGATACGAAGGCGCAGCCCTCGTATAGGCCAATGCGCCCCACGGTCTTGGGGAACGCGTTGAACAGACTCTTGAGGACGGCCTGGGTGTTGGGCCTCGGGCAGAAGAAAACAAGCTTGAAGCGTGAGGCCATGTTGGAAGTGCAGATCCAGATCAGATCTTATCGCGATTCGGCAACTTGCGTCGGTTGGCTTCTGACTTTCACCGTCTGCTTAAACTCGCAATGCGCCTGGTGGCTTCGTTCAGACTGCTCGGTGCCGACTGGCCGCAGCGCTCGTCGCACATGCTGGGCGTGCTGGCGCCGTCGCACGGCCTCGTCTTCGGCGGCGAACTCGAGCCGCGCCGCCCCGTTGCGCCGTCCTCGTATGCGTATCCGCTACTGCCCGGCATGCCGCGTCGCGGCAGGAACGAGCTGCCCAGCACTGGCGACGTTCCTGCTGGTCGCGTCGGCGCCGTCTTCGTGCCGCACGGCGCGGATACGTTCTGGCTCTGGGGCGGCCGCGGCGGTCGCTCGATGGACCCACTCGAGGGCGAGGAAGCCGGCTGGTACAAGGTCCAGTACCGCGAGGCGCGCGCCGTCTGGGAGTACATCAAGGACTCCAAGGGCGACGCCCCCGTCGGCCGCAGCTACTGCACGGGCACCGTCTTGGGCGTATGTGCGTCTCGCGCCGCACAATGGCAATTGACCGCTGATGGATCATGGGAACTCGAAGGACACCATCTACGTGCACGCCGGCTGCCTATTGTCTGGTCGTCTGTCTGATCTCTACGCATACGACATCCCCAGCCGTACCTGGTCGCGCCTGGCGGACGCCCCGGGCGAGCCGCGCGGCGGTACAGCGCTCATAGCGACCAAGGCTGCCGTTGACGACGGAGAGAAGGACGTGCTGCTGCGCTGGGGCGGCTTTGCCGGTCGCGAGCTTGGCGAGGACAATGCGCTGGATGTTTACATCCCATCCAGCAACAGCTGGCGCACCTTTTACCCGCAGGGACCGCAGGGACAGCCAGGCCCGCGCAGCGTCCACGGTTTCGCGCCGCTCGCCATTACCAGCCCGTCCGGCGACACTGAGCGCGCCGTTGCGCTCATGTGGATGGGCGAGCGCGACCCCGCGGCCAACGGTCATGCGGGCGCAGGATTGTTCTGGGACGACGTCTGGGCGCTCCTCCAGGTCCCCGTCAGCGTAAGCATTTGTCTGTCTGTGCTTCGATCTATGCTCAGGGACGCACCAGGACCCAGCGGACACCTCGGGCGGGTTCGTCTGGCGGCCGCTCCCTATCAACCGGTCGTCCATCCCGGAGGCCCGCGGTTGGTTCCCCGCGGTGGACATGGCCACTGCTCCGTCCGAGCGCGCAACGCTGGGCAGAATCCTCATGCACGGCGGTCTGCTGTCCAGCAACCAGCGCAGCGGCGAAGCCTGGCTCCTCGAGGTCCGCCGCGACACCTGAGCCCAATCGAAGCTTGAGACCGGAGAAACGACTTTCCTGCGTGTAGCCCAAACGGATGGATGGACTTTGCACATAATCGCTCTGTGTGCTGTCGTGCTGTGTACCCAGTGCTTTTATGCTTGTCGAGCTTGTCGAAACGCGAAACCGCGAACAGAGAAACATCTCATGCACATTCCTAGTCTCGTAACCAGACCTCGGGAGCCGGTCCGGCAGCTCCGCATTTTCGTGTTTGGTCGGTGTTTGGTCGCTGCACGGAGGTTCCGTGCGAGCGACAAATACTAACAAACATCGAAATAGCGGACACAACCGCCGTTACATCCGTTGCCTCCGGTTGACCTCTCGCACCCGAACCTCCCGTCGAGCCTGGTCACGAGGCTAGCACATTCCCAAGGCGGCACAGGGTTCAATGCGAGGGTATATTACCCACTTTGCGGAAGCAAATTAAACGCCCGGGGGCATTTGCGGTGGAGCAACCGAATAAATTGCATTTCCTCCCAAAACCAGCACTCTGCTTGGTTCTTTCTTGCTGGGCAGGCGGCGAAATGGGATCTCTCCCCGAACACCGGACGGTTTTGCGGTACTCGCAGTTAGTTTTCCTGTGCAGGTCGATGCCGGAAGCAAATAATTCGCGCCACCGCAACGCGGTGGGGCCGAATAATTTGCTTCCGCAAACTGGCTATTGTCCAGCTGGTCATTATGCATTAAACCTGCCCACAGCTTCAGACTGATGGTTGGAGCTCCGTTTTCGTTTAGAATCGTGCACTAATGCGTGGGTGAGGTTACACGCCAAGATCGATTATTGAAAACTCACCGGACTCTCGAGACCAGATCGCTCGCTGCCCCCGACACGCGAGCGAGAGCGCGCAAAGCCCTCGTCCAAAATCTCGAGGGGCCTACCGCGATGTTGGCACACCCGCCGGGCCCGCCGACAGGATGATCAAAGCCAATGCCATTGATCCAGACCTTCTCAATGGCCGCAATGTTCGTGATATCCTCCGTAGGGTCTGCGTTGAGCAACAGCAGGTCAGCACGCAGGCCATCCCGTACAGCGCCGCGGTCGATGAGGCGGTGGAACCGAGCCGCGTCCGTTGTAGCAGCGCGCAGCGCCTCCACGGGCGACATGCCCGCCTCGACGAGCAGCTCGAGCTCGCACTGCAGCGTGATGCCCTGCGGGAGCGCCATCCCGAGGAACGACGTGGCGTCCGTGCCCGCGAGCAGCGGCACGCCCGCTGCGTGCAGCGCGCGCGCGTTGGCGAGCGCCTGCGCGAGCTTCGCGTCGGTGTCGGCCTCCGCCCTGGCGGGCAGCGGCACGTGGCTCACGAGCTTGGTGAGCACCAGCGTCGGCACGGCCGCCTGGCCCTGCGCGCGCATGAGGCGCGCGATGTCCGCGCCCAGCGCGGCGTCGCTCACGCTGTGGTGCACGGCGTCCACGCGCGACTGCACGGCGGTGCGGTAGCCCTCGAGGTCGACTGCGTGCGCCGCGACCATCTTGCCGCGCGCGTGCGCGCGATGCACGATCTCGCGCTGCTGTGCGAGGGTGGGCCCGTTTTCCTGCGAGATGATTTTGAGGAAGCCGGAGCCGTTGCCGAAGTTCCAGTCGACGAAGTCGGCGAGGTCGCTCTCCGGCGTCAGGAGCCAGTCAGACGCGCCCGGTGTCTGTTGGAATATTATCGCATGCCGCGAGTTGATCCCCGCGGCCGGTACACCAGCAATGAGAACCTCGGGGAGACCGGCGAGCTGAGCGTCACGCTTCAGAGCTAGCGACTCGGCGAAGTTGAAGGTCGCCAGAGAGAAGACAGTCGTCACGCCGTAGGACGCGGCTTCCATCAGCTCTGCCGTGGACGCGGGGTGCGCATGACTCTCGATGAGACCTGGAACGAGGAACTTGTCGGTCCCGTCCACCGTAGCATCAACGCGAGAAGGGCGGGCACGGCGAATGCGTCCGTTGGAGTCTATGTAGACAGTCTGTGAACGCGCAGACATTCCCCTGCCATCGAAGACACGGACGTTGGTGATGGCGGTGGCGGGGCGAGGGCGAGCGTCCTGAGAGTCCGCCGCTACGGCGCCGGTTGCGAGAAAAGGAAGGAGGACAGCAGTGAGAACTGCGGAGACAGCCAGCATGACGAGACCGCCCTGGCAGGATAGGACAGGATTAAGGACAGGATTAAAATGTACATGGTACTCAGTCAGGAAATCTTAAACAAGTGCCAAGGGATCCGCCGCGTCGTTGTGGCTGTGGCTGACGCGTTCCGCGGCAGGTCGGACGTGAAGTTTGTCATTACCCACTTTGCGGAAGCAAATTAAACGCCCGGGGGCATTTGCGGTGGAGCAACCGAATAAATTGCATTTCCTCCCAAAACCAGCACTCTGCTTGGTTCTTTCTTGCTGGGCAGGCGGCGAAATGGGATCTCTCCCCGAACACCGGACGGTTTTGCGGTACTCGCAGTTAGTTTTCCTGTGCAGGTCGATGCCGGAAGCAAATAATTCGCGCCACCGCAACGCGGTGGGGCCGAATAATTTGCTTCCGCAAACTGGCTATTTGAAATCGGAAGAAAGCTGACCGACCGGTGCCTAGAATTCAGATTGTGTGCATATATATGCATTCAGTCCGGATGCTCATAAAACCTAGGCCTGGCGTGGTTGTGGAACGCGGTGCAGGTCGGTTGGCAGCCGAACAGGTTGCTGAGCAGGTGTGTCGGAGATCGAATACGCGACCTCCCTCCTCACGGCACAATTTTTCGAGCACGATTTCCAAGTATAATACAATATATTCCTACAACTGAAAAGAGGGCGCCAGGATGTTGCGTCAATCTGAATCAGAGCTATCCCGAGGCTCATCAGCGGGACGCTCGGGTGGTTCTCCTTGCGCCGCCTTCTTCTTTTTCCTTTTCCTCTTCTTCTTCGGCGCCGCTTGTGGCTCATCCTCAGCCTTCCGCTTGGCGGCATTGACGCGAACGAAGCAGGAGACGAAGAACCCGTTCGTCCGATCGTCGCCCGGCATGCAGCGCACGAGCGCACCGGCGTCGGCCTCCACGCCCTGCAGCTCTTCCGGCAGCCCGCGCCGCGGCCACGAAGGCAGCACGTCACGGCGCGGCGCAAGCTCCCACTTGCCCTCCGCAGCGAGCAGCGCGGCGCGGACGACGCGCTCGTTCTCCGTCGCGTGCACGCTGCACGTCGAGTACACGATGCGCTGGACGCGCGGGAACGTCATGGCGTGCGCGATCATCGACTGCTGGAACGCCGCCAGTCGCTCGAGGCGCTCTTCCAGCGCGTCGTCGGCTTCCTCGTCGCCGTCGGACGAGAGGAGGTAGTCCAGCCGGTTGATGATGCCCGAGCCGCTGCACGACGGGTCCAGCAGGATGTGCGTCGCGCGTGCGTATTCTGCGTTTTCCTTTGCAGTCGGGTCGATGGACAGGAAGTCCACGTTCCGCGGGCGCACGTTCGACGCGCCGGCGCGGGAGAGCATCGTCTCGAGCGTCTTGAACCGTCGCTTGTCGCGCTCGAAGGCGTATAGCTACAGGCGTGTGAGACTAGGACGGGAAGTTACGATATTGGGGACATACCGTGCCGCGATTGTCCATGAGTGCTGCTAGGTGTGATGTCTTGTTGCCCGGTGCGGCCGTGGCGTCGATGACGACGGCATCATCGCGCGCGCGCGGGTTCAGGACGAGCGCGGGAAAGCACGATGCTTTGTCCTGCAGAATCAGCTCGCCGCGCACGTACGCCGGGTCATCGACCATCGCAGCGCGCGCGTCGAAAGCAAGCAGGTTCGGGACATGCGCGTCCTTGACGAAAGTCTTGCCGCTGCATGCATCGCCTGGTGTGTAGCCGCGCGACGCTAAATCACGCAGAGCATCGTCGACGCTGACCTTGAGCGTGTTGATGCGGACGTAGCGCGGTATGCTCGCTGCACGGGGGTCGGCGTGCTGGATGAGGTCCTCGTTCGACCGCGCGCCGCGTTTTATCTTCGCGCGAGTGAGCTCTGCGTGCAGGCGCGTCTTATGCCGCAGAATGGCCTGCTTGAGCGGTCCGTCGCCGGCCTGGATGCCGCCCTTGGCCAGCAACACGTCGTGCACGAGCACAAGAGCCAGACTGCGCCCGGTGAGCACGCGTTTCTCATCTCTCATGAGCTTCGTCGCGTCGATGATCTCGTTGAGGACGGGCTTGTCTGGCGCGCGCTCAGCGCTGTGTATTGTGAATGCTAGTTCGTAGTTACATTTCAAGGTCTGCAGGACGAGCGCCGCGACGCGCTTCCTGTTCTGCGCAGGCAGCGCGCCGATAATGCCCTTCACCGAGCCCTTTTTCTCCTCGAGCTTGTCCAGCACACCGGCGGCTTCGAAATAGAAGTTCATCTCATCTGAAGAGGAGTCAGCATCAGAAGAGAGCCATGAGGAGGGGAGTGAGGGGATCAGTGTAAAAAATTTCCGCGTTCGCACGAGCGTCGGACAATGTAGATAAGTTTAAAAAGTAATAGCATCATGGTATCTGAAGCGACCGAGGGGTTGGTTGAGACTTACCACGAGCGAGGGAGCAGACGGGTGCTGTGGAGCGAGTCCGGGTGGAAGTGAAAAATTTGAAGAAGAGCCGCGAGTCGGCTCGGACCGGGCTGCACGCTGCATTTCAAAGCCGCTCTTTCCGTTTCTGCTCACCCTGACCTCCGTAACTGTGGCATAACGCGCCCCAGGCCTGCCAGCGACGCCCCACAATGGCCGTCGATACGACACTGTACGATTTGCTCGGCCTCGCGCCCAGCGCCACCGATGGTACGAGTTTTCGCTGGCAGGCACGCGCATATCGGACCTGACAGCGCGCAGAGGAGATCAAGAAGGCATATCGCAAAAAGGCAAGCAAATCGCTGCCAACCCGCTGCTCTAGTACTGATGAGGCTGTCCAGGCTATGCAACACCACCCGGTGAGCTCAAGTGGCGGATGTAGGCCGTTGTAGTAGTATGCTCATTGTCATGACCGCTGCATTCAGGATAAGGTGTGCTCTCTCGTCGCGCAAAAACTGAAGCTAATATCCCAACAGAACCCAAACGATCCTTCCGCGCACCAAAAATTCCAAGAAATGGCAAACGCGTGCGTCTGCCACACGCGCCGCACGATCACGCCTAACCGCGCGCAGCTACGACATTCTCTCAGATCCCAACACCCGCGCCGTCTACGACCGCGGCGGGCTCGAAGCGCTGAATGGGCCGGGCGGCCCCGGCGGGATGACGACGGACGACCTGTTCGAGACGCTCTTCGGCGGTGGCTTCCAGTTCGGCTTCGACTTCGGCGGCGGCCCGCGCGGCAAGCGCCAGACGAAGGGCGAGGACACCATCGTCCCGCTCGACGTGACGCTCGAGGACCTCTACAACGGCAAGACCGTCAAGATGACCATGGAGAAGGAGGTCATCTGCTCCGGCTGCACCGGGTACGCCAATCTCGCAGCCGATATTGCGCCCCGCGCTCAATCAGCGACGGTGATCCAGGAGCGGCGCGCGCGGCAGCCATAAGCCGAAAAAGTGCGCGAAATGCGACGGCAAGGGGTACACCTACGCCAACAGCCAGGTGCGCCCGGCGCAACACGTGTTGGGCACGCGCCTCATCATCCCTGCAGCAAGGACGAAGTCAGATTGGCGTGCAGCAGATAATCTGCCCTGATTGCGACGGGGAGGGTGAGCGGCTCAAGGAGAAGGACAGGTGTGTGCGCTTGAGTGTGCACTCGTCGACAGGCTCATGCGGTTCCTAGGTGTAAGAAGTGCAAGGGCGAGCGGACGGTCAAGGAGAAGAAACGGCAAGAGATAACTATCGACAAGGGCATGGGGGATCGCGAGAAGATTGTGCTCGCGGGCGAGGGCGACCAGCGGGTGCGCCTTATCCTATACTTCTCGTTCCAAGCCACTCACGTTGCGTTGCAGCCGGGCGTGCCACCTGGCGACGTTATCTTCGCCTTACGAGTCGCACCACATCCCGCGTTTGTCCGCGCAGGGCAGGACCTGCTCGCGCGCGTGCGGATAACGCTCTCCGAGGCGCTCCTGGGCTTCTCGCGCGTCGTGCTCACGCACCTCGACGGCCGGGGTATCCGCGTGTCCTCGCCGCGGGGCAAAGTCATACGGCCGGACGACGCGATCGTCGTCAAGGGCGAGGGCATGCCCGTGCGCAATTTCGGCGCGCCAGGCTCACATTCGAGCCGTGGCGACCTCTTCGTCGTGTTCGAAGTCGAGATGCCGGACGCCGAGTGGCTCAAGACGGTCGACATCGCGGCGCTGGAGAAGCTGCTGCCGCCCAGAAAACCGCCCATGGTGCCCGCGCCGGCCGTGGTGGAAGACGTGCGGTATGAGCCCACGGACATCGCGGCGGTAAGTCTCCTGTCTCGTGCCTCGCTAAGCTGACGCGCGCGGGCAGTTCGGCGAGAACGACGAGGAGGGCTGGGAGGACGACGACAGCGACGACGACGATGATGATGATCTGCACGACCACCTACACGGCCAGCCGGACTGCCAGCCGCAATGAACGCCCCGCACGTGACCTCCCGCAATTATTAATGCCCCTGCATCGCCCACAACCACCCCCGCTTTGCCCTGCATCGACCTCTCCGCTCACAATGCGTTTAATCCCAACCTTGCCCTTCTGTGTAGAACGTTCCCTGGATGCGTTGCGCGTAGCTTTTAGTGGACATAGATGTTCAAAACGTTATCATCCCCCGTCCTGATCGTCAAGGAGTCTCCCAGTCCGTTCGGGTGGCTCTTGGTACCGAGCATGATACACCAGAGTCTATTCACCGCCGCGTCACGCAGGCAGATGCACGTCCGTTCCTCGTGAATTGGATCGCAGGTGGTGACTATGAGTTGGGGGCACATTGATTCTGCAAGCAGCCCTCATGCTCTTGCCTGGATCAAATCAGCCGCCTTCTCCGCCACAGCATACATCGTTGCCTGCAAATGGTTTGCAGGGATAATCGGCAGGATGCTCGCGTCGACGACGCTGAGCCTCTTCGTCCCATACACGCGCAAGTCGGCGCCGACACACCCGCCAATCTTGCGCGGCATCATCGGGCAGGTGCCGCTGGGATGCGCGAACGTCGGCGTCACCAGCCCGGCGCCGAGCAGCGCGTTCAGAATAGCCTCCTCGCCCTGCACGGCGGAGCCCGGCGCAACCTCGATGGGGTCCATGGCGCTGAGCGCGCGGGTCTTGAACAGCGCGCGCGAGTAGTCGACCGCAGCCGCGAGCAGGGCACGGTCGAACGGGTTCTGCAGCGCGTGGTGCGTGACGGCGGGCGCACCGGCTGGGTCAGTGGCATTCAGATGTACCGTCCCGCGCGAGAGTGGCTTCTGCAGCGCGTTGAGCACAAAACCGCCGCCGGAGAAGGGGATCTCGAGCACGGCGACGGTGCCCGCGCGGAATTGCGCGGCCAGGATATCGCGTTGGGCCTGAAATCCCTGCAAGAGCGCATTGTCGGTGTAGATGGACGGGAGGTAGGACTGCGCGGCCTGGGCTGTGAGATTCGCGACGAGGGAATTGGTAGCGTCCGCGCCAGCCACGGTAGGCATGCCGAGCAGGGCGAGGGAATTGCCTTGTGCGCGCGTGTAGGGGCCAGAGCGCTTGCGCAGGTATTCCTCCAGGGCCAGTGCATTGAACGTAGCATTGGCGGCAAGGGAACCAGCGTTAGGAAAGCTCTGTGTCACCGTGTACATCATGTACGCAACGGGGTGGTCCTGGAAGTTGCTACCGACTGAAGCGAGGTCGAGCTTCACTTGAACGCCTGCAGTTTTGAGTACGGCTTTGGGGCCGATGCCACTGAGCTGAAGAAGGTGCGGCGTATGGAACGCGCCAGCAGCTAAGATAACCTCCCTCTTGGCGTGGATGGTGACGGACGTGTTGGTGGAACGATTGAGCACCTTCACGCCGGTAGCTGTGAGGTCGGAAGAGAACAGAATCTGCGTGACCTTATGCTCGGTGAGGAGCTTGAGATTCCGGCGGTACGATGCGTTGTCGTAGTAGGCGGTCAGAGACGACGAGCGGGTCCGCGTCTTGGGGTCGAGCGAGGATGGTGACCAGAATACGCCAGTAGCGTTCCCCGCGGCATGCTCTTGTTGAAAAGGCACACCCAGCTCATTAAACCCATCGAAAACGGCGTCTAGGAAAGCTCAGAAACTGTGATGCACTTGATCACATCGAGCTCACAGATGTCCGGGTATTGGAAATCTGGAAAACTCGCCTGCAAGGGACCTCTGCCATAGTATGCAGCATCCCATGTATACTTGAGAGAACGCGCCACAGCAGGTGAGGGACGCGTGAACGTGGTCGCCTGTTCAAAGCGATCAAAGACTGAATTGAGAAGATATGCATCGGACAAACCTTCTTGAGGTATGGCAAAAGATCCTTCCAGCCCCATCCCTTGTTGCCCAGCTGTTCCCAGGAATCGTAATCTGCGGCAGAAGCGCGACCGAATAGCATGCCATTAACGAGCGAGCCACCGCCAGCAACAGCCGCGGCAGTCAGGGAGAACCGAGCGTTGTCCATGAATGGTTCTGGAGCTGAGCTGATGTTGAACATGTCGGCCGTGTTAAGTGAGGTGGCATAGTAGGGCACGAGCGTCCTGTTACTCCTGTCGATCGGACCATACTCTATGACCAGGACAGATACTGCACTCGGTGCGTCAGATACAGTGCACACTTGTTGCGGAGAGATATTCGATCCTTACCGCCAGGTCGTTCGCTGAGACGATTGGCAACTACCAATCCACTGAGGCCGCCGCCGACGATAATGTAGTCAAAAAGTTGGCCGTCCACGTTGGGATTCGCATTAACCGCATTGACGAGTACAGCAGCAAGAGAAGCGTAGCCGATGAGGTTCGCGAAGAAAGTGCGAATCGGGGATGCAGGCAAGCGTGCCATGGAGCTGGAACGCCAGAGCAAACGCACGTCAGGCCAGCGCGGGTTTCAGCGAGGGCTGTGAGTCCGGGGTGGATTGCGCGCGCGCGCGTCATTGGGATCTTGAGACCCGAGGCTTCTCCGTTGTTGGCATGTTATCAGGATGTTGTTGGACCCGGTGAGGCATGGGCGCGGCAGCACGAGCTATGACGGGAGCACGCGCCCGTGGTAGGCGGGCTTCCTTCCACATACGTCCGGCGGCTCCAGAGCCGCGCGCCATCTGTCTTGTCCGAGGACAAGCCTGTCACACGGTACAAACTCCGACACCGTCCGCAACAGGCAGGGCGTCTCACCGTCTAAAAAAATCCATACGTTTTGTCGAGTCTTTAAACAATGAATCCCTCCTCGGCGTTCATTTTTAGTTGGTGCAAGTGACTCCAACTGCTGCACTGGTGGCAGGGAGCACGACCCGTCGCCAAATCCGGACTCCATTCCCTCTGTCACCCTGCAACATTTGTCACAGAAAGAAGAGAGACCATGAGACTCAACTCCTCTGCAGTAATACTACCTTTGGTTTGATCGTGTGATCCCCGATAGTGAACTGGAGATTCCAAGGTGCCGCTCGTCGACGTGTAAATGTGTCCGGAGTTGTCCTTGGCGCCCCGTCCGGATCTCCTCGATCTCTCTCTGAAGCCTCAGATAAAATCTCAAGCCTCTCTGATGCCAATGTTAACCGGGCTTCACGCAAGCTCTGGGGGACGCAGCTTGGCACAAATCACTCGTGTATCGCGGCTTTGCCTGCCCGGCCTCTGTCAGCGCCACGCCTAAGAATACTTCCCCCGGTCAGGGACAGGCCATCCCAATTCGTTCTAGAAGATGCCCAAGGATAGTCGCATACCTGGCCGCGGAGAGACACTCAGAGCCGCGGACCACCGTGACTGTGCGGCGACCATTCAATCACGTCGATGATGATGCACCTTCCTTGCCAACACACGTTGTCTTACCCATCCTACCAGTAAGATACGGCCTGGATGCTAGTCTACCGCTTGGTCTGGCCAGGGCAGGAACAGAGATCCTCGCGATAGCATAGTTTGTCCCGAGAAAGCCGGACTCCATATAAAACCCAAGACAAGGTCACAAAAAGCAGGTAAACCGAGTAGGATACCAGCACATACAGTTCCCACAGCGTACGTAATCCTCCGGGCCGCTGTCGCAGATGGCTCAAGGACTTCGTAGCAACAGATGAAGGTCTTCATGTCACTGAAGTCGGTTCTGGTCGTCATTATCGTGGCCACAGTAGCACCTGCCGTCCCTGTACCAGAGTCCGTCGGTGTTTCCACTACAGAGAGCCTTCTGTCTGACGTCTAGGCGACGCTATAGCTGTGACCCCGACGCGACTGGCTGCGAGTGTAGCGGTCTGTTCTGTACTCGCAACGTCAAAGCCGAGGTAAGGGGCGCAAGTAGCCGGGTAAGTCATGGGTATTGGTGTCTAACACGCGTCCAGATCCTGTAGCTGAACCCCGGAGCGTGCGCACGAGCAGCCTGATGTACTTGTGATGGATAAAGCTAGCAACTATGCGGATTGCGTTCGAGATGTTGTCAGGAACTGTCGTTGGACAGTGACACGTCGCGTCGAGTCGGGCTGTTAAGCGCTGCGAGTCTAGCAAGCAAGACAGTCTTCGTCTTTGCGGCAAAGGCTACCTACGGCACATCCCGGTGTACTATACAGTGAGCGGAGGATGCCGAGGCTACAACAAGCACGCAACAGACACAAAGTCTGACACCCTCCCTCGAGCGAAGAGAGAGCCGAGGCAACAGACGGCACCAATAGGAAAGGAATGAACAAGAAACAAGCAGAATGAGAACGACAAACCAAAAAACCAGGCGACCCTCCCTGAACCCTACAGCAATGGGAGTAGCCGAAGGCGCGGCCGGCTTTTCGCCGAAAAACGCGCTCGCGACGCGCCGCCACCGCGCAACGCAACGCGCGACCGTCTGCGCACCCCCAGCATATTCGCTTCAGGGGATGGCTCTCGGAGTGATAATACACGACCCCCTGAGAGTACTAGGCCGCATGTGCCGTACTTGAATTTTGGGGCAATTTAAGCCTATATTTTGCACCTCTTGGTCTAACAGTGATATCGAAGGGCTGAGAGTCGGAATGGGTGAGCAAACGACTATCATGCATTACCCCGTCGTGGATGTGAATTACCGAGCACAACTGTGGTGTCCATGGGCCGCCCAGACCGGTGCATGCAGCGGCTGCTCAGCGAGGGCGTTTGAGCAGCGTTTGCAGTCTTTCCTTGACACAAACACATTTTTCATAACCAAGGCAGCGCGTGGCTGAGTGCGCGCCGAGCTCGGGCTCGATACTGTGGCTCTGGCCCACAGAGGACGGGTGGAAGGTCAAAATGAGTAATTAAATAACAACAACGTATCCTTGCTTGTGGCGCTGGGGGACCGCGTATTATCACTCAAGGACATATTCCATTGAGTGGCTAGGCAGGGGGTGCACAGACGGTCGCGCGTTGCGTTGCGCGGTGGCGGCGCGTCGCGAGCGCGTTTTTCGGCGAAAAGCCGGCCGCGCCTTCGGCTACTCCCATAGCGGTAACACCCTCCCTGAATCTTGACAGGGTTGGCTGATGCACCAGCGGGGTGCAAGACCACGAGCCAAGCTCAAGTGGTAATGAGTGCCAGGCCAGGGATGGCAGCAGGCAGGCCCAAGCGTGTGCACAAGGGCTGGTGGCTGTGCTGGAAGTAGTTTGCGTGCGGGTAACTGCACGCAAACTACCGGACGCATTTTCTGACACCGTGATGCCAAGGTCGAGTGGGGATGGGCGTCCAGGCATCAGAGACGGGCAAGCACATGCAGAGGCAATGCTGGGTGCTGGGGAATAGGCTGACCCTGGAGTGCGAATAGCGAAGTGGCCACAAGGTCGGCTGGGTGGCTGCGGTTGCAATGGGCCGGTGGCTGTGCAGAATTGCCAGGTTGCACACGGGCATGGCATTGTGGCAGTGCTGCAAGTGTCCACCTGTACATCACCTAAATCAGAGATTAGTAAGTGGGCAAGCTGGGCCTTCTTGCCCACATGAATGTGACCGTTTTGCGAATTTCCCAGTACCAGCAGGAATTCCAGTTAATTCCTGCTGGACTCTGGCTGCCAGTAAGTGCTCTGGGCTGTCGGAGCTGTTCTCCGTACCGCCGGATTGCCCGGTACTGTCCGATCTGCCGGCGGCGCTGCCGGCCGCATCATCAATCGTGCTCGGCGCCGCCATCAGCGCGCCCGCCGCCGCCGCTGTCGTTGGTGGTGACCAGAACTGGGTGTTCCGCGCAGGGGTATAGAACGGCGCAAGCGCCTTGTACCCTCTCACGATGCCCAGGGGACTCCCCTGGCATCCATCAACGTCGTGCGGCTGTCCATCAGTGCGCCGTCACTGTGCTCATTGCCGCCGGCGATGAGCACGCAATGCAGCTATTCCAGTACGATTTTAATATGCACACCTGTATATCTTTCTGACCGTCTCAATGCACCGTTTCACATAGGGGCATTTGCAAGGCGCAAGCGTCTATGAGTCGGGCGGAAAACCGTACGCCGATGGAGATTCTAATCACATCCGAGGATAGCTAGATATCGTCACTGTGCATACTCAAGCGCATAATTTACTTATATTTGAGCGTCATATGTATATTCCAGGTGGTCTGGGATCCCAGATATATCAGAGAGCGGCGCAAATTGCGGCAACAGGGTCCAAAATGCGATCAGTACAGTGTACTAATCCCTGCAGCAGTCCCTTCGCTTACATAGTCAAAATGTCTCGCCTATGGTATGGAAATCTGGCCCCGCTTACGAAGAAGTAAAATACTCTGTATCTAGGGCAGGGTGCATGAGCGGTGGACCCTGATGGACCCTGACCAGGCAGGCATGTGCACCCTGCCTTATCCACTGACCGTAGACTCTCGCAACTCCAGGAACAGCTTATTACACCTCATCCTACTATATTCCGTACATGTGCCTGGCGCCGCAGGGTGGGAATAGGACACTGAATGCGAAACATTCTGGGGTTCAACCAACACCAAAACTCGCATTTCCCCGGGCATCCCTTGCCGTGGGTACTCGAATAATGGCTTGAATTGACGTTGGGTGAGTATACCTATGTACCCCTGAGGAGACCATGTGAGTAGGGCTTTCGCAGAATGTGGGGTTGGTTGCAGTAGGAGAGGATGTACACTTGTGCTTCAACACCACAGACATGCAACAGAGATATTGTTTCGTCACATCCTCCTTGGGGGTACATAGGTATACTCACCCAACGTCAATTCAAGCCATTATTCGAGTACCCACGGCAAGGGATGCCCGGGGAAATGCGAGTTTTGGTGTTGGTTGAACCCCAGAATGTTTCGCATTCAGTGTCCTATTCCCACCCTGCGGCGCCAGGCACATGTACGGAATATAGTAGGATGAGGTGTAATAAGCTGTTCCTGGAGTTGCGAGAGTCTACGGTCAGTGGATAAGGCAGGGTGCACATGCCTGCCTGGTCAGGGTCCATCAGGGTCCACCGCTCATGCACCCTGCCCTAGATACAGAGTATTTTACTTCTTCGTAAGCGGGGCCAGATTTCCATACCATAGGCGAGACATTTTGACTATGTAAGCGAAGGGACTGCTGCAGGGATTAGTACACTGTACTGATCGCATTTTGGACCCTGTTGCCGCAATTTGCGCCGCTCTCTGATATATCTGGGATCCCAGACCACCTGGAATATACATATGACGCTCAAATATAAGTAAATTATGCGCTTGAGTATGCACAGTGACGATATCTAGCTGTCCTCGGATGTGATTAGAATCTCCATCGGCGTACGGTTTTCCGCCCGACTCATAGACGCTTGCGCCTTGCAAATGCCCCTATGTGAAACGGTGCATTGAGACGGTCAGAAAGATATACAGGTGTGCATATTAAAATCGTACTGGAATAGCTGCATTGCGTGCTCATCGCCGGCGGCAATGAGCACAGTGACGGCGCACTGATGGACAGCCGCACGACGTTGATGGATGCCAGGGGAGTCCCCTGGGCATCGTGAGAGGGTACAAGGCGCTTGCGCCGTTCTATACCCCTGCGCGGAACACCCAGTTCTGGTCACCACCAACGACAGCGGCGGCGGCGGGCGCGCTGATGGCGGCGCCGAGCACGATTGATGATGCGGCCGGCAGCGCCGCCGGCAGATCGGACAGTACCGGGCAATCCGGCGGTACGGAGAACAGCTCCGACAGCCCAGAGCACTTACTGGCAGCCAGAGTCCAGCAGGAATTAACTGGAATTCCTGCTGGTACTGGGAAATTCGCAAAACGGTCACATTCATGTGGGCAAGAAGGCCTAGCTTGCCCACTTACTAATCTCTGATTTAGGTGATGTACAGGTGCAAGTGTCGGACAAGGATGGGCGCAAGGTCGAGGTCGGCGGCAAGAATCGACAAGGTGGAGTGGGTGCCCGGAAGGAATGAAGGTGGGCAAGAGGTGGGCGAGGCGGCCCGAAGATGACAGGCAACAATGATCAAGTTGCCGGTGCTGGTGATGATGGCGACAAGAAGTCGCGCGACGAGGATGACGACGATGCACGCGGGGCAAGTCGCCAAGATGGGGGTGCCAAAAGACACAGGGTGCCACAGATGCACAAACACTGCACGCACAAGATGCTCAACCGACGCGGGGAGCTGGCTCTCCGATAATGCTCTACACGAGCGAACCCACAAGCAAGAGCCACTTGCATGGGGCGGCAGCGACAACCTCGACTGCCTGGCTTGGTAACGCAGTTGCCCGAAGCTGCGTCTGTGCGGTCAAGCAACAGATGGCCGGCGGTTAAGCCGGTGGAGGAGGTTGGTGCGCAGGCCTCGCTGCGCCGCGCTAGGTGGCTGGTCACCGGCCGCAAATGTCAGGAACTGTCGTTGGACAGTGACACGTCGCGTCGAGTCGGGCTGTTAAGCGCTGCGAGTCTAGCAAGCAAGACGGTCTTCGTCTTTGCGGCAAAGGCTACCTACGGCACATCCCGGTGTACTATACAGTGAGCGGAGGATGCCGAGGCTACAACAAGCACGCAACAGACACAAAGTCTGACAGATGTCAGGTCAAATAGTTGTCGGCGTAGTGTCCCAAAGGGATTTCAGAAGGACACCGCGGATGCGACCGACGCATCCCCGACGGAAGTTCGATGTGGAGGAGGACAAGATGCGGAAAGAGCCGAAACGCGGTTTGAATCCCAGCTCATACATCTTTTCCGATCCATCGGGGTCATGCTGGCAAGCGCGCGCTGCAATTAGGGCATCATCTGTGTGAATATACGGCTATTAGGACATGATCGGAATGATTCTATGTTTCCGACCTTCCCGGTAGCAGCTATGCAAGTGTACACTCGTCGTGGCACAGGTCACAGAAGCGGAGATCGCTCCCCAGACGCATGGAATGTCCGTGGTTTACCTATCCGCAAGCCATGATGCCAGAGCATGCCCGCGATGAAGCCAACCGCATCATTTCTAAACGCCAACAAGCCGGCGACTGTGACGAGCATAACCGCCCACCGATCCCTTCTCTCTTCCGCGTCTGGTATACGTGCGGTGCCGCCTTCACCGTCGAATAAATCTCGGGCACCGACATTGAGCGACTCGCCGACCTTGGCGAGCTCGATGCCAGCGGCGAGGACCATGACGCCGAGCAGCGCCTTCGGAAAGCCGGCGAGCAGGCGCACGAGGCCCTCTCCCGCGAAGATACCGAGAAGCATCTTCGCGGTGCCCAATATGATGATGGACCCGCCGCTGCGCGCACCAAAGCGATGCTGGGCTGCGAGGCCGCCCGACCCGTGGCATGCAGGCATCGCGCCGAACCAGCACCCGACGAGGTTCATGCCGGCTACCGACAGGCCGATGGCGGTGACCGAGGGTGTTGGTACGTCCGGGAGGAGGTCTGCGCTCAGATGCGATACGGCAATGATGGAGTTGAGCGTTGTGAGAGGCAGTTGGCCCAGCGCGGCCTGGAAGAAGGTGCGGGTGAAAGTTGGCACGTCCGGGACCACGATGGGGAATCGCGGTACGGAGATCGGGATGGCAGGCGTAGACTGCAGCCGCCAGCTTCCAAAAAGGAGACCGAGTAGGAATACGATCAACGCGTATGGGACGCGAGGACGGCTTGTGCAGACGAGGAGCGCGAGCGCGGCGCCAGCCGCCCACAGCAGGTTATCCAGGGGCGAAGGCCCAGTCCATGATAAGGGTTTGAACATCTTCTCGCCCGCGGATAGGACGAGACTAAGCCCGGCGCCGACCTGGATGCCCTTCACGACGGGAATGGGTACGACACGCGCGAGCCAGCGCAAGATGCCAGTTGCGCCCATAAACGCGACGACAGCCGAAACACCAATACCCGCCGCCGCCATTTCATCTAGTTTGTAGTCTCGTGCGAGGGCAATCGAAGCGATAGCCTTCATGGGCTGCACAGGCAACGGAATGCCGAAGAGGATAGCGGTTATAATGTTGAATGCGCCAGTCAAGATCAAGGTCGAAGGCAGAGATATCGATTCGTTAAGAGTAAGCGCGACAATTAGAGGCAGTAGCGTGCCCAGGTCCCCCAGCGAGCCGGACAGTTCGCCGAGCGGCGAGGAGCGCAGTGTCTGCCAGTTGTATTGGGCTGTGCGTCCGAGATGGGTCATGGCTGCCAAGATCCAAGCCTCCACTTTACATAGAGCTGGGGCAGCCAACCGTGTACGAGCGCCGCAAACAGGGCTATGAGGCGGAAGTCAGCGTGTAAGACGCAATTGACAGCAGGCAGTATTTCAATCTCCAACTCCGACTGTTGCCCTTCCACGCTCTGACGCCCTTCAGCGATATGCTATTCCTAGCATGCGTGAGCGCGCCCGCCCGCCTCTGCTCGGGGCGCCTTGCAATCCAAGCTAGGGCATGCTTGCCCGGCCCTTCGTTCCGGATTTCCGACCTTGTGAACGGAGGCACGGCAGCTGAACGGGCCGCTTGACTGTGACTTCAAATGCCTCCCCCACGCGTCGTGTCCATCTATCGCAACCTGCCCTCTGCCATCCTGCGCGGAGCGCACGATGCGGGTCTCATTGACCTTGTCAGTCTGCCAGAAGAATCGTCTGCGACAGGCGCGACCCGGCGTGCATGGTTTCTCTCCCAACTGCCCGGCGCACATGCTATCATTGTCTGGTCCGACGCTGGACGCATTGGAAAGGAGCAGATTGACCTTGCTGGAGGATCGCTGCGTGTCGTTGCGACATTTTCTGTCGGATATGACCTTATCGACGTCGAAGAATGCAAGCGACGCGGGGTGGCAGTCGGGCACAGTCAGTGAACGTCATCCAAGATACGACTTCTAAATAATGAACGATGTGCACAGCTCCTTTCAAGAGCGACGATGCAGTAGCCAACGGCACGCTTCTGCTGATGCTCACCGCCATGCGACGACTTACAGAGCATGTCGATCTTGTGCGCAACGGAGAATGGCTCAAAGTATACAACAACACGAGCAACACACCTCTGGTGAGACTTGCACCGATTCGTGCGCCGCTATGTCTGACTCCTCATAGTCTTACTGCGGCGGCTCAGTGCAGCAACGCACTGTGGGTTTCTACGGCTTTGGGCGCATTGCACAGAAGGTCGTGGAGCGGCTCCTCCCCATGGGGCCCGCGCGAATCCTTTACAAGACATCCTCCCCGAAGCCGTTCACGCCATCTACCTTTCCCCGCCTGCACACTCTTGTCTCATCCGTCTATCCGGCAACGGAGGTGCGCAACGAACCGGACCTAGAGACGCTGGCGGCGGAAAGTGACTTCCTGGTGTGCCTAACGTCTCTCAACCCGGAGACGTTTCATAGCATCAATGCGAACGTACTGGGCAAGATGAAGAGGCATGCCATCCTTATCAACATGTCCCGCGGCGGAATCGTGGACACGCCCGCCCTTGTCGAAGCTCTCAAGAACGACCATATCTCGTGTGCTGCATTGGATGTTCTTGAGGGAGAACCCAGTCAGTCTCTTCATTCGGCCCTAACTGACAAGTTGACATTAGTGCCTTTGCAGGTATCCCCGCTGACCACCCACTTTTGGATGAGTCGCTGCGCTACAAGGTTCTCATCACGCCGCACACTGCGTCGGCGGAGGTACAAACGAGGACTGCCATGGCAGAGCTAACGGCCAGAAATGTCCTGGCCGCGTTAGAGATCGACTTCGACTTCCTCGTCCACGCTGCAGGTCTTGACGACAGATCGACCTATTTTCTTTGATGAACTCTTCACACGATCGGACACGGATGTTTGGTGGAACGGCTTGTCTTGTTTCCTCTTTACTCGCTGAATCTTTGAGTCTAAACGAATTTGTCGCCCTGCGTCGGGACTTCAAAGCGTGCATCCGAGGTATAGCCGTCGTTCTGAGGCGACCTGGACAAGATCGTTCTTCCCAAAGATGAGCTGAGCACCTCCGTCGTCACCGATGTATGCAGCAGCTCGGGTATCTTTTGATGTTTGTGGCGGCGTGTCAGCGCCTTGTTACCGCCGGAGGATAGCGTGAGAAAGGTTCATTGCTTGATTCCGCGGCGCTGCGGCGGTGCACTCCGCGTGGCGTTCTGGCTTTCGACACTCGACGCGTGGATCCGATGTCAGACCAGCCCCAAAATACGGTCGTCTATCTCGAGGACATTGCGCCTGCGACCAAGCCGCCCGCCGCGAAGGGAGGCTCGGGTGCGTCCAAAGCCCCGGCAGAGGCGAAGACTGGCGAAAAGCGGCAGCGCGGTCTGTTCGAATTCGGCGTAAAGCGCCGCAAGGCGGACGATGGCGTCGCGCGGCCCTCGTCCTCGCCCACCAAGCTCAATTCGATCCCGTTTTCGCTCAGGGAATTCGTCGAATCTTTGTCGGAAGAACAGCGCGCGCTCCTGAAGCTTGAATGCGAGACCCTCAGCCCCGTATGGTACGTGCACGCTACTCTGCACAGCGAAGTGACTGATGCGACGTCCAGGCTCAAAATGCTCAAGGACGAGTTGCGGAAGCCGTATTTCCTAGCGCTCAAGCGTTTCCTTCGTGACCAGGGCATTAAGGACGTCTCGGACCCTGAGCCCGAGCAGGGCCTCAAGGTATACCCTCCAGCGCCAGACATCTATTCCTGGTCGCGGCACACGCCTCTGGGACGCGTCAGAGTCGTGATTATTGGTCAGGATCCATACCACGGCCCCAGGCAAGCCCACGGACTCTGCTTCTCTGTCCGTCGCGGTGTAACCGTGCCCCCCTCTCTTATCAACGTACGTGCAGCCTTCGTACACGGGTCCCGCCTAGTCATTTACCTCTTATGGATAGATTTACAACGAAATTAAGGCGGAATACAGCGACTTCGTGACACCAAAGCATGGCAATCTGGAGGGCTGGGCGAAGCAAGGCGTGCTCATGCTCAACAGCGCGCTCACGGTCGAGCCTGGCAAGGCCCATAGCCACAACGGCAAGGGGTGGGAGAAGTTCACCGAAGCCGTGCTTGCCCTGGTCGATCGCTACGGCGGCGCGAACCTGCGCGGCACGGACGGCGAGGCAACCGGAACCGGGCGCGGCGTCGTCTTCCTGGCCTGGGGCGCCGATGCGCAGAAGTGCATCGCCAACCTGAAACTCGATAGGGTGCGTTGCGCGCAGCCGCCTGTCCGTCGCGCGTCGCCGCCCGAGCTGACCTCGCTCGTTTCCGCGCACACCGCTCACGCGCAGGCCAAACATCTCGTGCTGACCAGCGCGGTGCGTCTCCCCCTGCTCGGTTGCCCCGAGGGCGAGAAGCCCTGGCGCCCGCGACCCGTGACAGGTTTGGCTGACGACCGAGCACAGCACCCGTCCCCGCTGAGCTGCTACCGCGGCTTTTCGGGCAACGGCCATTTTCGCAAGGCGAACGCCTGGCTACAGGACCGCTACGGGCCTGAGGGGCCGGTTGACTGGTGCAAACTTGACGAAGAAGCTGCCTCGACGTCGACATCCATGTCAACGTCTGTGGCGGTCCCGCCAGCGTTGTCATCGACGTCACTTGACGACTAACAGGGCTACAACCGGCAGATTTACATGCATCCGTCCCAACTGAGCCCGTTCCTCTTTGTTTACCCCAGTATGCCTCTACAGCGCTTTCGCCTTTGCTTTGACTTGGATTGCTACCGGACAAGGCGTGCAACTAACTAATGCGACAAATTGAGTAATGCCAGTCCTTGTCTACAACTAGAAGGGAATATAGTAAACGAATAATGGTATCAAGAGAGCGGATGGTGCGTTATCAATACAGCCAAAGGGGGTTTTTGCGCGACAGCGAATGCGAGCGAGAAGTTGATTGTAGGTATAAACAGCGTGTGCGGGGTAATATGTGCTGGGGGGAATCAAAGAAGCGACGAAAATGCGAGATAATAGTCCGTGTCCGTGGGAGTGTTGTAACGTGGGGTGGTGGTGGTTCAAGCGCCAAACGCTGCCGAATGCATGATGTTGGGTATTTGGTGGGGAAGCGGGGAACGGGCATCCGAGTGGCGTAAGTGGGAGCTAGGCGGCGGCGGCGGGAGGCCGTGCGCCTGTGGCTGCGGGAAGCTGCTGTTCACGTTGAGGACATGCAGGTCCGGGCTCGTTATGGAGCGTCGGTGGCCGCTGATCGAGCCGACGGACGACTCGCGGCTCGGCGGGGAGTGGTTTTGCGCGGGGGCAGACGAGTACGACTGTGACGGGAGCGGCAACTCGCACGAGACCGAATGCGTGTGCATGGACTGGTACGAGGCATGGAACGATGGCGGGTATGGATTGCTGTGGTATGCATCCTCGCCGCGCATTTCGCGAAGCGCGAATGCAGGGGAGGAACCCGGCGTGCCGGCGGTATAGCTGTCGGGGTTCGAGGAGGAAGGGTAGAACGCGCTCTCCGTCGCGGAGAGGTGGCGGAGCGGAGGAGAGGGCTGTTGGGATCCAATAGTAGCACCAGGGAACGGTGCGGGCTTCGGCAGAGTAATCATCGAAGGCGAACGAGCGGCGTCAAGGTGGCTGGAGCCGAGCGCGTCCTGCTCAGGCCACACACCAGGGACAACGTGGTGCTGCATCCCGAGGTCTCCCCAGACCTGCGACGAGGTGGTCGGGGAGGAGGAGCTGTTCGAGTGCGCGGAGGAATGCTCGGTGCCGGGCGAACCGTTGCGCATGGAGGTCGCGGGGAGGACCTTGGACAGCTCTGGGAGCGCGTAGGATTTTGTCGAGGGGTATAGCGGCTTGTCCTTGCCCGTGGGACCGCGCCCGATAACAGGGCGATCGGACGGAGGGAGGTGCAACATCTCGCGCAGCTGCGAGTTCTCAGCCTCGAGGATGTCGACGCGGTCCTGGAGCGCCTGAGAGAGGGGCGGTGAGACGCGTCTCCCACGGCGGGCGCGGCGCGATGACGCACCTGGAGATGGGCAGCGCGTCGGGCTCTGAATGCGCGCTGGACGTCGCGCGCGCGATTCGGGGGCAGGTTGTCGTTGCGCTTGCGCCCACGCTTGGATGTGGACATCGTGCCGGCGGGAGTGGGGAATGGGACGGGGACGGGAATCGTGGCGGAGGGACGCGGGGGGTTGGATCTGTGAGCACCTCGCGTGGCTAGGACCCATCCTTAAAAGGGGCACGCGAGGAAGGCGATAGCCGATCCCATAGCGACTGGGCATCCGAGCCGAGCCACAAGTTCGAGCGACCGTCGCTCCCGGCTCCGTGCCTCCGGGATTCTGACGCACCCGCCGTAGCAACTCCGTCCTACGTTGCTACACGCCTCCGGACTGGCCGGCTGGCGACGCGCGACAGTGACAATGACAGCTGCACCCCGCCCCGCCCAAAACCCGGCACCGAGCGAGCTGCTGCGCGCGGTGGTGAGCGGTGAGCGCCGCCACGGCCGCGTACTCTCTGCCACTCCGGGATGATCGACACGTAGCATGTGCTTCACCCATTACTCATTGACTCGGCGGGCAGTGCCTTGCACCGATCTCGTCGCATTCCCCGTGCGAAAAAAACCAAAGGGATGAGAAGGTGATGTTCGTATCCATGCAAACGCTCTCAGACTCCGATCCGCTCCAGCCGATTCTCCTGCGTTCCCCGCCTCGCATGGTAGCCGTCTGATTGTTCCAAAGAAACCGACTCTGTTGCGCCGGCAGCGGCTACTACATACACTACACTGCAACGACATCCTGGATACCTGCAACGACCCCAGCCGTCGACGACGCGCAACTAGCCCTGCTTGGCAGCAGCACTCCGCTCCTTGCGCGCCTGTTGCTGCTGCTTTTCGCGCTTCTTGAACAATTTGTGCCGCGACGACGCCGCGTCCTTCGCGAGCTGCTTGTTCGCGGACCGGTTCTGCTCGACGTACGACATGTGCTGCCCGCCGCTGAGCGCCGTGAGCGAGCCCGTCGTGCGTTTGGGCGCGCGATATCCCGCCTTGCCTGGTCGGCCGAAATGATTCGACGTCACGGTGCCTGCGAGATCGCCCTCGGATGCTTTCAGGTCGGTGCCGAGGTCACCTGCGTTCTCATTGGCCTGCAGGACCGCCTGAAGAAGCTCGATCTGCTCGTCCCGTGTGCGGTAGACCAGATCCGGCATGCTCTCCAGCCCGTCCAGCTGAGTGATGACCTTGAAGGAGTATCCCTGATCTATCAGGAACTGTTGCCGCTTCGTGCTGAAGTACATTTCCTGAGTGTCCTTGGAGACCAGCGAGTAGAAGAAGGCATTGAAGCCTTCGTCGTTGCGGCGTTTCGCGCGCAGAATGCGACCTAGATGGATCCTGTGAGCCCACCACACAACCGTTGCCATATGGGCCAGGCCATACCTAGCCGCTGAGCCTCCTGCCGGCGCGAACCAAAGTGCGACGAGATCTGGATCAGGCATGTTGCCTCGGGAAGGTCGATGGACGTGTCGCCGACCTGCGCGCATCGTGGTCAATCAGGAGATGCGCCCACGCCGGTACCGAGAAGCGCGTACCTTGGACAAGAAAATGGTGTTCACGTTGGGATGATGTTGAAAATGCTGGAGGATGCGCATCCGCTCCACGTGCGGTGTACCGCCATGGATGTACAACTTGCCGAGCTTGCGCGCGTATTGCTGCACGACGCATCAGCATGTCTAAGATTGCAATCACCGGGGCCTGGGGATCGAACAAACCTCGAGCGTGAAGACGTTATCAGAAAAGACGATGATCTTGTCCCCACGATCTTCGTGATACTTCACAAGGAACTGGCAGGCTTGGAACTTCCCAGGGTTCGTGCAATAAAGCAGCGTCTTTCGCCGAGATTCCGCCCTGAGGTATTCGCGATAGAACTCGGGGGTCATGGGGCACCAGACCTCCGCGCACTGATCGAAGGATCCACACCCATAAGTGGGAGATCCGCGGATGAAGATCATACGCACCTGGACATTGGCAATATGCCCCTTGGCGGCGAGATCCATCCAGTTCGCCTCGTACAGCTTCGGGCCAATCATGTAGTTGAGATCGGAAATCTTGTCGTCCTCTCGGACCAATGTGGCTGCAGGCGTTTGGTAAGCGCCGGCCCCAAGAGCACGTGTGGGGTCGCAAACCAGTAAGTCCAAGCTTAGCATGTGCCTTGATGGTGGTGACTACACGACGAAACATGGCCGCCGGCACGACGTGGACCTCGTCGAGCAGGATAAAGCCCCATTCCCGCGAGGTCAGGAAGTCCAT
This sequence comes from Auricularia cornea, assembly GCA_030578095.1. Taxonomy (NCBI): domain Eukaryota; kingdom Fungi; phylum Basidiomycota; class Agaricomycetes; order Auriculariales; family Auriculariaceae; genus Auricularia; species Auricularia cornea. The sequence goes on from JARLTE010000004.1 coordinate 1,872,846, forward strand.
CATCTTCTGCGACTCGTGCGACCGGTTATGCGTGTTTGCGACCATGGAGTATGTCGAGACGATGATACCGCTCTCCGTGGCAAACTGGGCGCGCGTCAGGTGGGGTCGTACGATGTGCCTGGGGAACGTGACGCATACCTTCTCCTTCTGGTCGGATGTGAACACGGCGATCTGCTTGTCGGTCACGTTCGACCACTGAAGGAATTGCTGCCGCCACTGCATGCCAGACACGCTACGATCCCGCAGAAATCATGGCCGAGATTAGCCCAAGATCATCGTCCCCCGAGATGCACTCACGCTGATGTGCACAACACCAAGCAGCTCTTCTTGATGGTGCACGCGGCTGTGATTCCGACGAGCGTCTTGCCTGCGCCACAGGGCAACACGATGATGCCCGATCTCGCACGGCTTAGTGAGCGTCGTCAGCCCAGATGACGGGGGTCGCGCGCGCGAGTCGGAACGTACCCATTCCCGAACATCTTACTCAGACTCTTCTCTTGATATGGGCGGATGACGGTGGCGGGTTTCAGATCGATGTCGAGGTTAGCGTTGACGGTGTCGTTGCGGAAGTCGTACTCCTCGAGCATGGGGTAGTTGAGCTCGTTGCAGCGCTTTTTCACATCCTAGCGGGGATCGACGGTGTCAGTGCCTAACAGACCGCAGTAGAGGAACGACAAACGTCTATCTTTGCATCATCAATTTCAAAGGCATGCACCGTCTCGTCGTCCTCGTCTATTTCGTCTGCGGGGACGGTCAGCACGAGACCGGACCATTGCTGCTGGACGCATCGCCCACCGTTGTCAACGCCGATGACGGACGCGAAGAGGTCGTCGCTCTGCTTCGCCTTGTCCGCGGCAGATGGCTCGCCGTTCTTCGGCGTATCCGTCGGCCCCTTGGAAGGCTGGCCTTTCTTCTCTGGCTCCTTGGCCGTGCCGGGAATGACCAACGCGCCCTTCTGGGGAGCTTTGGAGGCGGTGACAGCAGGAGCGGTACCATCTGATACGACGCGGGCATTGCGAATTATGCTGTCCTTGAGCAGGAGTTGGAGTGTGTCCGGGTGGCTGGACTCGACGAAGTATTTGTTGTGCTTCAAGACGAGCTTGACCTTGCCATACGAAACGGTGCAGTCGCGAATAAATTGAACGATGCTCTCGGGAACAGGGACCTGCACCCAGCGCGCGTAAGAAGCCATAGCACATGTGCAGGACGCGGCGCTCACCTTGGACAAACGATTCAGAACCTCTATTATGTCATCCGTTTCAAGACCGACGGACACAGCGGCGTAGAGTGAGTAAGACGTGACTTTGTATTCGTGCATGAAGGCCGGTCTACAAGGAGGTTAACCCGGTCGACATGTGGTACGCGTGCAGACGCAGACCTGCTGACGGGCTCGGAGATGGCGACCAGAAAGTCCTGGGCCTGCTCTGCAATGGGCGAGAACGCTTCGAGGATAATGTGCCCGTCCTCGGGGTTGATCCAGAGCGGTCGGGCGGCATGGTCGGGCTTGAGCGTGAGGAAGCTGAAGTCCTGCTCTCTGAACATGTACGAGACGAGCGCATCTTGCTGGCGGCGGTACGCGCTCAAGTCAACGTTCGGGTCCGAGCCCGCGGACGCATTCTTCTTGCCCAGCGCGAGCTTGCGCGTCAGCGCCGTGATATTGATCTTAGTGGACGCGCCGCGAGGCAGAAGCGAGGTGGGCAGCGGCTCCTCGTCGCGGTCGTCGTCCGACTCCTGAACGGAGTCGACAGCAAAGTCATCGCCGTCAGCGGCCGCCCGCGGGCGCTTGGACGACGAGGCAACGGGCGAGTCTGGGTCACGTGTATTAGCCACCAGGGCAGGCCGTGCTGGGCCTGCGTCGCGCACCTTCAGCTGGACGCTTCGGTGGCATGGTGGCGGGAAAGAACCTGCGGAGGTAGCCGACGCTCCGTGCTCCGTACCGCCATGCCCGTTTTCTGCCTTCGCTGCCGTAGCGCGCTGCTGGCTGACTCACCACGACCGCGAGCGCTCTCTAGAAATTTCTGAGGATTTTCGGTCATTTTTTGATACTCTGGCATCGGAATTATTTTCGTCTGGACCACGACTCGGCCACGACATCGCTGCATGGCGACTGTCTCGACGCCTGGGTTCCTCGATCTTCGCCGAGCTGCCCCGCCCGCCCGACCCATAATTGCTGCTCTGCGCCGCCGCTGCTGTTGCGCGCAGTAACTGCGTCTGACCGGCCAATCTGCACCGAGTATACACCCTGAACTGTCTTGCGACGGGCACCGCGGATCTTTGCTCTCCCCGTCGCTCCGTGGATCTAGGTCGCGAAACAGTGCCCTACTATCTGGGAAACGATTTACACATCCTGGTCCCCTGCCACAATCCACCAACCGGACGATGGCTGGCGGTCCCCGTCGCCCCCTAACGACCAGGATACTCCGTTCCTGCTGGATACCGAACGGCGTGCCTCACATATCTGGGCCCTCCACGCTTCACTGGTCCTAAACCCGCTGAAACCGCGCTGTAATGGCTACTCTGATGCAGCACCGGGCATAAGTAATCTCGAAACGCTGTCTTGAGGAAGTTACCATGGATCAGCGCGTTTCGGCCTGCCTCTGGACGGATGGATCTCCTGAGCGCAAGATGCGCCCAATGCTGGGCTGCCTGGCAATTGCAAGGCCAGGCGGCATCAGGGGGCTCTCCTTACTGTACATTCCGCGCTTGATAGACGCGCCATCGTTCATTCTCGAAATAAAACTTCGCTTCTTGCTCGAGCTCCTGTGATCCCAATTCCGGCCGCATTGTGTTCATACGCGTCTAAATAAACTGCTGATGCGCCTGTTGCGTCCCTCTGCAGCTTCCTAAGTGCTTGGGACCCTCGCTACCGTGGTTCTACTTAGCTGCTATCCCCAACCGGCAGCCAGCAACTTGATGCGACACGACTCGGTTGGCACAATATGCAGCTAACGGGTTTCATCTACGAATCCTGAATACCTTGTGGTCGCAGCCTGCCCGTCATGTTAACCGGCTGTCACGACCCTGACTCATATGAACCCATATGCTACTGTAACACGAGCGCTGAATCATGAACGTTCATGAACATCGCCGCTAATATGATTGGGGGATCATGAAAGAAGCACCGTTCGATGAAACCCTCGGGTTCGGCGACTCCGTGACGGTGGCGAGCACCGGTCGATGAAACCCTCGGACTCGGCGTCTCCGAGCCCTTCGCCCCCGCTGCTTACTGCTTACTGTGTGATGGTTCCTCCGCGCATTAGACAGCTCAGCGTGCACTGGGTCGGTGCTTGTGCTTGATGCATTAGGGGAGGATTCAGCGTCCGGTGTCCCGTTTTGGACGAATGCAGTGATCAACTGACTGTGCTCCGTCGAGTCGCGGGCGGGCGCATCTGCATCATTCCTTCTGAAGCTCTTTGTTTCTCCTTCTGTCACTGGCGCACAAGCAACAAGACTGCGCAGAGGCGGCGTCGGGTATTAGCCCGTCTGGGTGGATCGCGAATCAACATCCGAGTTTTCGCACCGTGGCGGTTCTGTATCATTTCCTCTGAGATGACTCAATCAGTCCTTTGCTCCGCTAAAGTAACATCCCACATGTTCATGAGAAGTCGATGGTTCTTGAGTTTGCGCTGGGGCAATTTACTGGATCGATGATCACGTGCGAAAATGTTACAGTACTGTATCGCCCCATCCCGCGGAGGAACCCGTTCTCATCACACCCTTTAAGTTATCCCTCAGCCTGTATCATTGTATGCCTTCGCTGAGAGTGAGCAAGCGACGCAGTGAGCACTCGCACGGCGTCCGGTGTCCCATTTCGGACAGTCGGACCGCCACCGCGCAGCATGAATGCAGCGCGCTCATCGTGGGACTCCTGCGTCAGGCGGTGACTCCGCCGTGAGCGCTCACCCCACTGATAGTAGTCAAGGGTGCACGCCAGCGCACCGACACTCGGATTAGACCAGCACCAGTTTCTTGGGCCCGCCAGTCCAGTTGTCACTCGGATTCAGACTCTGGCATGACCTCGCCGATCGATCGCGACTTCCGCCTCGACACGCCGCGGCTGTACCTCTCCCACTGGGACCCGGACAGCGCGCAGCAGGCTGAGTTCGTCGTCAGGCTGTGCAACAGCCCGGCCCTCGTCGCCGCGCTGGGCGACATCCTCGGCGGACGCACGCCGGCGGACGCGCGCGTCTTCCTCGCAGCGCGGCGCGAGCACCACACGAAACACGGGTTCGGCGCGTACCTCGTCTCGCTCAAGGAGAGCGGAGAGCCGATCGGGTCGATTGGGATAGTGTACCACGGCGCACACACTCTCCCCGATATTGGGTTCGCGTTTCTCGACGAGGTACACGGCAAGGGGTACGCGACGGAGGCTGCGCGCGCGCTCATGGAGTACGCGAGGGAGAACCACGGTGTCAAGCACGTTCTGGGTTTCACTAGCCCGGATAACGCGCCGAGCCGCAGGGCGTTGGAGAGGCTAGGATTGGTGTACCGCGGGACGATGGCGCTCGAGGCGTTCCAGGCCCGCGGTGCGACAGAAAGCGTCGTGTACGCGACTTCTGACGTGGGGGACCTCGCCACGTACGGTGTCGTGGATATCTCAGGTTCTCGCTAGAAGAACGATCGGTCGCGAGACGTCGAAGGCCTGGTCTTCGACGGTGGGCGGGATGGCTATTATAATACAGCATGATCGAGGTCCGATGTTGCATTCGGGAGAATTGCATGATGATGATCGAACTGCTTCATTCAGTGGATGAGTTTATCCCTATCGACCTCTGCGTTGGTCTGCACTACTAGGCACCCTCGCCCAATGATCGAGGAACTGAGCAGTGGTTCTGGCGTCCCTGAATCCCTACAACAGTATGAGTCTCGTTCAGGATGAAATCAGCGCTGGCACCATGCTGTATGCTGCGCAACCAGCTTCGCGGGACCGCAGCATCTGGGCGCTGAGTTCGCCATCTCTCACGACGATGGGAGACCCGGATTGAGCCAGGGCTGCCGAACATCCGATCCTTGGTCCCGCCATTGCTACTTACAATGAGCGGCACCGACTTGCGCCTGGACACAGCGCGGCTGTACCTCACGCCCTGGGACCCGGCGAACGAACAACACCTTGCGTTCGTCATTCGACTACGCAACACTCCGGCGTTCGTGGCCGTAGCGGGAGACAGCGGCATCCACACGCCGGAGGCCGCGCGCGCCCACCTCGAGTTGCGGCGAGAGCACTTCACAAAGCACGGGTTCGACAGCTGCCTCGTCTCGCTCAAGGAGACCGGCGAGCCCATCGGCTCAGTCGGGGTAGCATATCACGGCGCGCACACCCTTCCTGACGTGGGCTTTGTGTTTCTCGACGAGGTGCACGGCAAAGGGTATGCGACGGAGGCCGCGCGCGCGATGATCGACCACGTGCGGGAGAATCACAACGTCAAGCATGTGCTGGGATTCACAAGCCCGAGCAACACGCAGAGCCGCAGGGCGCTGGAGAGGTTGGGACTGGTGCATCGCGGGACGATGGTTCTCGAGGCATTCCTCGACCGCGGTGACGGATCCGGAGAAACCGCTGTGTACGCGCCTGGTGACGTGGGAGACCTCGCCGCGTACGGTGTCGTTGACATCTCAGGCACCCGCTAGAATGGCGAGCTGCCGCGTGGGGTCCCCGCGACGTCAGAGACAAGCTGGTCATCTACGGGCCCAGGGAGGGGGAGATATAGCGCACGTATTGTTATTAGCCGGTGTCTCTGCCGCTCTGTCCACCTCACCATCATGCGGCTCGCGGTGCAAAGCGCGGTGCTTGAGAAACGTTCTAGAGAGAGCAGTAGTCAGCTCTCCCTGATGACCATATCGTTTGACGCTTCGGCGCCGCCCGGCGCAGGCCCGGCGTCTAATATAATCGCTTCAGTTTCCCACTTACGCCACGCGGCGATCGTGGTAGCCGGTGAACATGCCTTTGTCGTCTTCCAGCTCGAGCTCGTCCGGTTCGTCGACGCCGTCCTCGTCGCGCAGCACGACGCCGCGCCCGCGTCTCGCGCAGCTCCCGTCTGTCCGGAACTCGTATGCTGCGCAGCTGGGCTCTCCGCGTTCGCCGACGTCACCCACCGCGGCCGCGGCGGCGCTCCAAGGGCCCGGCACCCCCTCCTTGCTGGGCCGCGCGTCGAGCTACACGCTGCATAGTCTTGCTGAGCCTGAGGTGGACGCGCACAACGTCAGTGCCGAGTCCGACGGCACGCGTCTGCTGGCGCGTGCGTCGGCCTCGGGCAGCGGCCCCCGGACGTACGGCGCCACGGACACGGCAGAACCAGCCGCAGCCGGAGCAGCCACCGCGGCCGGGGTCGTTCCCTGGCACCAGCGGCCCCTGGTCAAGGCAGCACTGAAGGTGGCCTTGCTATTTGCAGTGTCCGCGGCCGTGCTCGGCGGCACGTTGTGGCTCGCTCTGCCGCGAATTAAACCGTGCGTGTTGTCGCGGCGCGCGTTGCCGTTGCGGGCTCTGCACCCCGGAATGGGATCGCAGGCGTAGCCTCTGACGCAATGTGCAGGCAGGACCGGCCCCTTCTACACATCCCGCGCAACTTCGAGGACCTCCAGGGGCTCAACACGCTACTTAAGCGATATCGCAAGCGGTCGCCGATCCGCATTGTCATATGCTGGGCGGCAACGTATCTCTTGTGCGTGGGACACGCAAGGCACTCTGCTCTGCGCCCGCGGCTTCTCATCCGCCGCTCCCTGCAGCATCCAGGCGTTCTGCGTGCCAGGCTCGATGTATCTGTCCATCCTGGGCGGGGCCCTGTGGGGGGTGCCGCTGACCGTGGCATTGGTGTGCCTGGTGCGTGCCCACACAACCCGCCATCCGCTCCCGGCGCTGCGTGTGCGCGGCCTCGCTGAACTGGGCTTTTGGCGCGCAGTGTGTCGCGACGGGCAGCACGCTGTGTTACGTGCTCTCGGCCGCCTTCGGCCCCGCGCTTCTCACCGTGCCCAAGTGGCGCACGCGCATCGAGGCGTTCGGCGACAAGGTCGACGGCCAGCGCGCCAATCTCCTCTCCTACCTCGTCATCCTGCGGTGAGCCCTCGCTTCTGCGCGTTGCCCCGCGTGAAGACACGGCTGAGACGCGTCTTCGCGAACCGCGCGTCCGCTCCCGCCAGCATCTCGCCCATCCCGCATTGGATGGTGAGCCTCATCTCGCCGCACGTCCGGATCGGCATCGGTATGTCGGGTGGCGCATCACGCAGCCATACCATCGCGCGTGCCGCACGTGTTCTGAGGGGATACTCCAGCGCTGTTCTGGGTGTCCACGCTTCTGGGGAGCGCGCCTCTGGCCGTCATCCATGCGACCATCGGGGGTACGTGCACAAAGCCGGTGCGCCGGGCGAGCCGGGCGCTGTGCTGCTGAGTGATGATATGCGACGGCGTGTGCTAATTATTCTTCGGCGACTGTTGGTGTGCAGGGGGACTGGAACAGATGACATCGGCAGAAGACTTCCACCTGCTGTCGTGGAAGAACCTGGCGCTGCTGTCGGTCGTTGTCGTTGCGGCGCTCGTGCCTGTGGTACTGAGGCGACGGAACGGTGGTGGGGAGACCGACGCGGAGGGCGCGAAACGGACAGGTCGCGGTGCTGCGGACGAGGAGACGGGGAGCGTGGAATCGGTATAGCTAATAGAGCAGTGTATGGTTTGTATTAATGTTAATTGTGCGGGGGGGAGGGAGGGGCGGGACAGTAATGATCTAGTGATGGGTGATGGGCATGCATGAACTCTGCCGGGGGCATGTCGGAGCGAGGAAGGCGAGGTACGGCGGTCTGTATGTAAGAAGAGCAATGGACAAGCGAGTGACACGGCGATAAGCGAGCGCGAGGGTCCCCACCCTGCCTTTCCTTCGCTTGGGTCTCGAGGCTCGTCCGCTGGAGGCGGCCGTTTCATTTTGGCCAGTGCAAAGATTGACTTTGGGCGACAATCCCGCGAGGCTCAGCCTGCATTGATGACCGGCATGGTCTCCCCCCACACCCAGTACGGCCCGCCGCCGCCGCTGTCGCGCGCGATCGTGCACCACGCCGGCGAGGACGCGCCGATGGACTACATGCACGACCCGTACCCGCTGCCGTCGCCGGCCTCGATAGCCGCGTCCGGGAGCGGCTCCCTGGGCAGCGTCGGCGCCGTCAACGCCCGCAAGCGCAAGTCGTCGCCCGTCGCCGACCTGCTCGAGACCCGGCGGCTCAGGCGCTCGCACGAGGCGTGTGCGCGCTGCCGGAGCAAGAAGATCAAGGCGCGTGCGCCGGCCCCTAGCCCGAGCCGCGCTGGCTGACCCGCTAGCCCAGTGCGACTCGAAGCATCCGCGCTGCAGCGCCTGCCAGCAGGCCGGCACCCAATGCCACCAGGAGGACCGGCACAGGCAGATGCTCACCCCGCGCGGCCACCAGGAGCAGATCGAGGCCCAGCTCGCCGTCTGCGAGGCCATGCTCAAGCGCGTCGTGCCCGGCTTCGCCGTCGAGTATCTCTACGACTATGCAAAGCACCAGGGCATCCCCCAAGAAACGCTCTCCGTGCTCACCGACGCGGGCGTCCCCCACATCCCGGCGCCCGGCTTGCACGCGGCCCTGGCGTCCCAGGCGGCAGCGAGCGCCGCAAACGGCGCCTCGGCCTCCGCGCGCCCGCACCTTGCTCCGCTGCAGACGGCAATGGACGTCTCGCCCCCGACCCAGCACCGCGCGGCACCACACAGCGCCCGCATCGACCCCGAGTCCTCGCCGTTCGCGCCGGCGTCGGCACAGGCCATTAAGCTGCACCCGACGCTCGTGCACTACAACAACGGCGCAGGCCCGTCTGCGCCACAGCACCCAGACTCGCCCGGGACCATTCACTCCATGTCGACCCCGCACTCAGTCACGACCCCGCACACCGCTGCGGCAGCAACTCCGTCTTCTTACGCAGGCCCGGACCAGCCAGGAAGCCACGCCTGGGCAGAGTCGCCTCTCCCGCGCCGCAAGCCCGCGCCCAGTGACATCAAGGGCCAGGACCCCAAGAACAACGACCTGTCCAACCCGAAGACAATGGTTGAGAGCTTCGACCTCACCATTCCCGCCGGCTGGTTCGACTCCGCCGAGAGCAGTCGTGCGTACTCTTTGCTTTGTCCTCCTTTTTGATCCCGCGACAGTTTCGTGCTGATCGTCTGTCTTCCATGATGCTCCTATCGATCTTCGCCCGCGCGTAGACGCGTCCGACCGCGAAGACACTAGCATTAGCGTCGAAGCCATGCAGCGTGCACCGCGGCGGCCCGATATATGGCAGGAAGTCAAGGTTCATCACAACTTCGCGACACCGAACATTCACTCGCCCTCCTTCATCTACCTGCCCAAGGACCGGGCCGCTGTCACCCAGGTCGTGAATTCATACTTCAAGCACCTCAACTTCCACCGCCCGGTGTTCACCAAGCGGGACTTCGACGAGAAGCTGGAGCAATTGTATTCCGGCGCTTCCTTGCATGACCCCGGATTCATGTGCAGCGTCTATCTCATCCTCGCGCTCGGGTCACTCTGCGAACTCAACCACGAGCTCTTCCGGCAAACGAGGGCAGCAGTTTTGACGCGTGACGAGACGCGCACTGTCATGGACAAGTCCTACCGCACAGACTGGATTAAGGTCGACGAGTTCTTCGACCGCGCGCTGTCCATCAAGCCCGACCTGCGCGTCACCATTTCGAGTCTGCAGGCGATGATTCTGCTGCAGTGGTATCTCTATATCGAGCGGCACGGGCGCTCCCTTTGGCGGCTGGTCGGGAATATGGTCCGGTTGGCTATCGAACTGGGGCTGCACCACGACCCTTACCTGCAGCCGGACACGTTCACGCCCGAGGAGTGCAAGCTGCGCGTCCGGTTGTGGTGCACGATCATGATCCATGACCGCGGGACATCCATCCTCTTCGGGCGGCCGCTGGCCATCGCGCCGGCGGACACGACGACGCCGCAGCCGAAGCACAACACGAACGGCGAGCAGGACTTCAGCGACCACTTCTTCTACTCGTTCCCCATCATGGAGATGCAAGCCGACATCATCTGCAGCCTCTACACGCCGCGCCCGTCCGCGCCCGACGCGAAAATGCGCCAGGCGATCCGCATTCTGCAGCGCATGGAGCAATTCCGCAACGACGAACTGCCCGCCGAATATGCGCACTACTTCTCCGGGACAGAGCGCTGGACCGAGCAGCAAAAACGCAGCGTCGTGGAAAACGTCACCGCCGACCACGGCCTCACGTTGCTGAAGTTCTGGATTGCCAAAATCTTACTTCTCCGGGTGCTCTTCAAGAGTCGGGACCTGAGCTTCAACTACCGCTCGCTCGCCCTTCGAGACGGTGTGTACACGGCCCGTGTCGATTCACTCGTACTGAATGACCTCTGCAGCGGTAATCACAGCGCACAATATCATCGTGATTCATTGCTCGCTCGTGCGCTTCCCCGATGCAGCGTTCTTCGTGTCTCCGCTGGTGCGCATTAACACGTTCAGACCGCCATTCAAATGTCATTAACACCAACACCAGCCGCTACACATCAGCGCCATGATTATCATCTACGGCGTCATGTGCGAGAGCTACGTCCAGGACAGGCAGCGTGCTCTCGACGACGTGTGGCTCGCGCTCTCAATGCTCCCGCATCTGCGCTGGCGCTGGGAACGCAAGGACATGCAGGGCATGCACCCGATCATCTCCAAGATTGCGGAGAAGGTCTTCAAGATCGACTTCGCGCAGATCAAGAACGAGTCGTCGCCGGGGGTGCTTGTGCCAGAGGTGCCGACGAGCGAGTACGATGCAGCAGAGCCGCGGCCGCAGAGCGCCCTGAAGCAGAAGATGGGCAAGTGGAGCGCGAATAGCTCGCCCGCGCCGCAGCTCGCGATCCAGGGCCCCGCGTCGCCAACGATGGTTGTACCTGCGGGCCCAAGCAACGCGGGCATGATGAACACGCCGCTTGTGCGCCCCACACCGCAGCTTGCAGCGAACATGCAGCATGCCTGGCCCGAGCCGCAGATCGGCCTCTTCTACCCGTTCGACCAGGAGAACCCGGCGAACCTCCAGCGCTGGGCGCCCGGGCCCGTTGCGACGGTCTCCGCGCAGGAGGCAGCAGCCGCGGCCGCAATGCCTCCACCCGCGTCGCCCACGGCGTATCGTGTGATCGGCGCCGTGGGCTGCCAGCCCGCGCAGCAGTCGTACGTTTACGAGGAAAACGACAAGACGCCGCCTCCAGAAATGAACAACATAGAGGACCTGCTGCAGATGGTGCGGCTGCTGTCTCAGTCACGCTCTCTGTCCGCGCCTGCTGACCCTGCGTGCAGATTGAGACGCGCGGCGTTGACGCCGTGCTCGAACCCAACATCAGCACCATGGGCCAACCGCACTTCTTGCCACATCAGCAGCCGCCGCACGCGCACGTGCACCACGCACCGCACGCGCCGCACCAGCTGCACCCCCACCACACGGCGCCGACGTCGCAGCACCACCAGGTGTACACGTCGCTTCCGCCGCGCTGGCAGTAGGAGCGGCACGCGCGCCCAGCGTGTGCCCTCTACCTCCTGCCGTGCGCATTGTCCAGTCTGCATGTTTGTTGTCCCGGAACCCGCTAATCCCATTCAAATCACCGTACCATACTGCATCGATAGTCCCGCGCCACTGACCTCTTGTACAGTATAGTGTCGTCCCGTTCCTGGCCCGCCCGTCATGTACTCGTTGTTGCGTCCATGTTTGTTTTCCCCTTGTCCATTGTCCATGCTGCTGGATCATACCGAGGCCCATACCGTCTGTTCTCTCTTTGCAAGGATGGCTCGTTGACATACATACATACTCACTCTCTTCCATCATGTTGGCTGGATCGTTCGCTAGCAGCCCCTTCCCTTGTGCTTCCCCACCCCCTTCGTCTTCTTCCAATATACACCTTTGGATGTGGACTTCGAATCTCAAGATGGGCTTGCATTGCATTGCATTATCCCAGATTCATCGGACACTTGCATAGCTCCAATTTGCAACCCTGCACTATGCAAGTACCAATGCAAACAAGAGATCCAACCTCTTGTCCATGCCAGGTAAGTAGGGCTGAATCCTGTGCCTGCGACGCAGGGGATGTCCCTGCACTGGTAGGGGGTGTGTGGTAATATTCGCAACGAACACGAATCGGGTATCCTCTCACAGACCATGACTAGCTGGGGCTACATGTACAACATTGAGAGCGTACGAGAAAGCATGTATGCGGTCTAGAGTCCATGTCCGGCGTCACATAATGAGACAGTCGCCCTTCTTCTTCTTCTCGTGCGGCCGTTGTTGTTGTTGTTGCTGCTGCTGTTGCTGCTGCAGGTGCAAATGGCGCGCCTGTTGCTCGTCCTGGTCGCGCTGGCGCAGCGCCTGCAGTCTCCGCTGCTCCGCGTACGCTTCGCGCGCGTTGGCGTCCTCCTCGCGCTGCAGCTGTATTGCGAGCTCGCGACTGCAACAGGAGTGAGCACTGGCGCGAGTCCGAGTTCGAGAAATAGCGCACTCTGCCCGGGACGCCTCGTCCTCGTGCCGCTCCTCGATCGCGCGCAACGCCGCCTCGGCCGTCGCGCCGGCAAAGTCGCCCCCGGCCGGCGCGGCGGGGTGGAACGTCGCGTCGTAGAAGGACGACGCGCCGCCCTCGACGTCCTCCAGGCGCTCCCAGACGACGGACGGCTCGTTCGCGAAGACGTGGTCCGTGACGAGCGCGTAGAGCGCGTCGCCGCGCTTGTAGAGCACGCTCAGGTGCGAGTTGCGGAAGAGCGCTGCTAGCGTGTCCGGTGGGATCGCGCTGTGCAGCGTGAACAGGCCGTGGTAGGTGAGCTGGCTCGAGGTCGTGTCCAGGAAATGGCGGATCGTGAGGGCTACGGGGTTTTGAGGTCAGTAAAGCGTGCAGACACGAATGATAGTGAAGGAGGAGAGCATAGCAAGCGCAGTCAGTTGTGCCAAATGCAGGGAGAGTGAGCAGAGTGGCGAAGATAGAGACGTCTACTCCAGTCCGCTCCTGCGAGAACGTGTCCGCTGAGGGAGGTCCCATCGTGGCCTCCAACATCCGCTCGGGAGGATGACAGCAGCGGGAAAGTCTGCCGCACATCGAGGGGAGGGAAGGCCGTCGCTGGACAGAGAAACGGGATACGAAGCACAACAGCAAAATAATGTTGCCTGCCTAAGCAGCAGTGGGGATGTCGCGCCGCACCGCTGAGAGACACAAAGGGCAGACAGGGACCTCCGAAGCGCCGGCGAGGAACATACCGTCGTGTAGTTTCTGCTTCTGCTCTGGCGACATGCTCTCGAGGTGGTCGAACTCGCCTCCCTCGCCCGAGGCATCGACGACGCGTCCCTGCGACATATAGTCGGCTTCGACGATGTGGTTGACCGCGTTATCGTAGTCTGCGCATGATGACGCGCGTCAGGGCACAGTGACCGTGTGGAACCGCGTCGCGGCACAACGCACCTTGGACGCGCGAGATGACCTCGTATTCCTGGCCGTCGGGGTCCGCGAGCCAGCCGTGGTAGAGCTGCACGCCGGCGAGCTCGAACAGCTTCAGCTCGCCGCCGTCGCCCGCGGGACGGAATGCGTCGACTGCGGTGAACTGCGGATTCAAGTCCATGCCCCCTGTATTACGCGAACGGCATTCCAGCGCAAATCCCCACGCGGGGGAAACGGGACGACGCACGTTGGGTGTTGGGCAGCGTCGACAGCGCGGCGGACAGCGCGGGGTCCGTCTGCTCGGTGACGAGCGTGTCCGCGAGCAGCGCCGAGAGGTATTCATACGACACGCTCGTGCGCTCCGGCGGCTGGATCTCAATCCTACCGCGCAGGATGAGGATGTTGCCTGTACCGGTGCGCTACGCGTGAGCACGGAGACGGGGACGGCAGTGAGCACGGACGGACATAGGGATATGAGCGAGCAGGGCCCGTTGAAGTTCTGGGTGATGATCTTGAGCTGGCGCGGCGCGTGTTCGGGCGCGGGCTGCCAGACGATGGGCTTGAGGTACCAGATGTCGCCGCGGACGCTGCGGTCGAACTCGTCGCGGGTGGCGGCACTCATCTAGTCCGACTCGGGATCCAACGACGCGCACCAACTCCGGCCGCCACCTGTCTCTTGTACCCGCCTCGCGCGCAGCACCCGCAATGGCCCCCGCACCGCCCGCCGGGGACGCCCCCTGGCACACAGTGTGAATGCCCGTCCCAGTCCTAGGGCCCGCAGCACGCGGCTCACGGCGATGCGCAGGACGCTCCGCGTACCCTTCCAGTCCGCCGAGCACGCGCGCATTGCGCTGCAGGTCGTCCAGGTCGACCGGGAGCTGCAGCCGCGCGCAGTCAAACGCACGCTCGCCCTGGACGGCGCTGTGCTCGTAGTGTGCGTCGGACCGCATTGCAGCGCCCCCATCTAATCTCGGACTCCTGAACAGCACCTTCACGACGCTCACAGTGCGTCTCGCGCGCCTAACTCTCAACGCGTTCCTCGACAACCTCGATCTCGTCATCCGCACGCTCAGCGAGTTCGGCGATGCAGCAGCAACAACACCGCCGAAGCCCGACCCACCAGCACTAGCACCAGCCTCAGCAACATGAATGAGAGAATGAATGTAACCGTACAGTGTACACTCTGATTCAGATATCGGTGTCCAGTAGCACTACTGTATTAAATGCTCACAAATACCGTGGCGCAAACATCCAGCAATGGCCCGGGCAGCAGGTTGAGATTTGTTCTACATTGGCGCCTCGTCTCGCGTCCGTGCGGCGCGTACGCTCATTCGGCCTTCGCCTCCTCTTCGGCGGGCGCAGCGGCGTCCTCGCCCTCCGCAGGCTTGGCCTTCTTGGCCTTTTTCTTCGTCTCGCGCAGCGGCTTGCTCACGAGCTCCTTGAGCTCCTCGTCCGCGAGCGCCTTCTCCGACTTGACCTTCGCCGCCGAGTACCACACGGGCTTGTGCGTGATGAGCGACGGCCCGCCGGGCAGCAGCGCGATCGTGAAGTGGAATGCAGCGACAAACGTATTTGCCGGCGTGTACCTGCGAAAGGACGTGAGTGAAGGACGGAACGTCGACGGAGGGGTTGGGGGAAAGACGTACAGGACCTCGTACGGCCGGAGGAGCCCGTGCTGGACGGCCTCCTGGACACCCATCCGCGCGCGCTTCTCGTCCTCGAGGCAGCGCAGCGTGAACGGGAACGGGCCCGCCTTCTTCTGGATCTCGGAGAACACCATGCGCGACGTCTTCATCTTGAGCTGGTACGTCACCTCCGACGCCCGCTGGAAAATCGTCGTGCGCGACTCCTCCGTGCGCGCCTGCAATGTCCCCGGGTCAGCTAGCGCGAAAGGCGCGAAGGAGAGGGGAGGGGGTGTTTAGGGGGGAGAGACGCGCCTTGCCGTCTTCCGCGGACGACACGAGGATGTCGATGCCGTAGATCTCGCCCTCGGCGAACGTGATGCTCTCCGTGTCGCGCCGCTGCTGCTCGGTGGGGTTGAGCACGATGCGCTTCTTGCCGTCGATGACGTTCTTGGCGTGCTGGCAGCTGAGCATGCCTGCGTTCCGCCCGTTCGCGTCAGTATAAGCCAACACCACACGCAACGCAGCACGCACCCTCAACAGCATGGCAGTCGAAGCTCTTGACGGCGCGGTTGACGGCGTCGGTGACGGCAAAGTTCTTCCCGCCGACCTTGACGAGGCGCATCGCGACCTCGGCGGCCGTCCACGCCGCGGCGAGCACGTCCGCGCGCCGCCCGGTCACCGGCGCGGCGTCGCTCGCGCCGACGACGAGCGTCTCGGCCGCGACGCTCGCGAAGCCGTCGATGTGCGCGCCGAGGTGCAGCTTGACGACGTCGTCCTTTGCGAGCGCGAGGCTCGCGAGCGGGTCCGAGCTTCATGCCATGCCGCGTGAGTCTCAGCGTCAGCTGCGCGCCGGGGGACGTACGGCAGCGGGGTGAAGTGCGCGACGCAGTTGTTGACGGATATCGACGTCGGGAACGCGAGGCCTGCACGCTCTCGATGAGGGACGCGCGTGGGGACAGGGCGGACGCACCCTTGGGGACCTTGACGCCCTTGACGGCCTTGTTGTACACGGCGCCGGTGCCGGCCTCGACGAGCTTGTCGCCCTCCTCGCACAGCTGCAGCACGTTCGCGCCCTCGACGCACAGCTCCACCAGCTTTTTCAGCGCGTTGTTCACGATGTCCGCCGCGGTCTGCCCGGTGCGCGTCGTGTGAGCACCTGGCCGTCCAGCACGCACGCAGCGCGCACCTTGTACTTGGTCAGGTCGGCGTCCGCCGTGTTGGCCGGCGCGGCGGGCGCAGGGGCGGCGGCGGGGGTCGACATAGGGGGGAGACGCGGGTTGGCTGTGGGTTCGGGTTTTGCGTCGGACGGAAGGACAGAACAGACAGACGCGGGTCGGAAGAAAGCTCCAGCCAGCCAACTTGCATTCCAACTCGCAACTTTTGCGCTCGCCAATTTCAATGCGTCACCGTGCGGGGCCGGGGCGCTGATTGCGTATGTACGCCGACGTCAAGCTATGCGTTCCCCATATTTCCGCCTTACATAACAGGCAAGCATTCGCATTCACCATGCAGCTCAGGAAAAACGTCAAGGTGCGCGGCAGCAGGCGCTGTGACTGCGTGGTCGGCTGCAGGGATGCTCTGATCGTCGTCCCCGCCTTCTTGCCACAGTGGCAGGCATCATTGATCGCGCAGACAGTCAGGGCGCCCCGCAATATCCTCACGAATAAATAAGCGCGTTACGACAAGAACCGGATAGACTGGGTGAGACGGGCGGGGGCAGGCATCGTGCGGGACGTCGTATTGCAGGCACCATGTTAGCCACAGGGGCGAATATGCCGGCCTTGCCAGGTCAGGACGCCGTCTTCTGGAATGCAACGCTTGCGCAGACGCTCCCCGACTTTCCCCCGTATGTAAATGTTGGATGTTGGATGCGGGAGCTATTCGCAGTGTGTCAACGAGGAGACGAAGGAGAGGCGGGGCGCTACTGACTGGTACGTGAGCCCTGTTTCCGGCCGTGCAAACTGTGCTTTGAGCTCCTCCTCCGTGAAGTTGCAAGCTATGCTTGGCGTTATTCTGGAAACGCGAATGTGGGAAAGGGCGCACATGTGATGAGAAACAGCCCGGAGGGTTTGAGTAGCCGTGCGACGCGCTCGGGGTACACATCCTTGGGATGACTTGCCGCCTCGCCCTTCGCCGCCAATGCAATGGCATCGTATGTCCCTTTGTCGAGCAGAAGGTCCCAGGCATTGAGAGGGCTGTTCATTCCGGGCAGCGCAGGCGGGTCGTCGGCGAGGAAGTCGCTCCGTGCGAACGCGACCTCGGGCCACTTGCGCGCGCCAGCAACGAGCCGGGCGAGCTTGACGGAGTCCTCACTGTAGTCAACGCCGAGCATGCGCCGCGTGTTGTACCCGACGTCCGCTAGCGAGAAGAGCATGACGCCGTTGCCCGTGCCGATGTCGAGAATGGTCGGCCCTCTGGACGCGGGCATGTGTTCTTCCGCCCATTCGACCATCTTCTCGACCGTCTCGATGCCGAACCTGGTATCAAAGGTTAAGCACGTGCAAGTGAGATCGCAGACGGGACGCGCACCAGACCTCGCCCTCCTCGCCCAGCTCCTCGAAGTTCTCGATCTCCTCCTGGTACACCGAGTCCCAGCTGAGCAGCGATCGGCAGTCCGCCCCCGGCTTCGCATCTGCGCACTCCTTACTGTTCTTTGGTGCCCAGCTTGGACGGCTCGAACTCGGAATCCGACATGGTGATGAGCGCGAGATAAGATGTGACTGCACGACGCGTGACGGAACGCGTCCGAATCTCCGACACTCCCTCTTTCTTCGTGCGTGATGCCGGTGCCACAGGCGGTCAAAGACTGGCTGCGCAGGACCTACCCGCGCCCGACGGTCAACCCAGTGCGTGAGTGCCCGCAGCCCACTCCCCAACAATCCCGCTGAGCGACGCAACGCAGGAATGGCTGGAAGCATGCTGCGACTGGATCACGAGCGAGCTGCACGTGCCGCCGACGCAGACGGACGAGCTCATCCGGCACGTCGACGCGCAGCTGCTGCAGTCCGACCTGGCGGACTCGATGCTGCCGGGCACGGGCTTCGCGGCCGGCGACGGGCGCACCGGCGCGCCCGTGCTCTGCCAGATCGCCGCGCTCAGCGACATCGGCCACAGCGCGTTCTCGCTGCAGACGACGCGCCAGAACCGCATCGACAAGGCGGACATGACCGGCCTCGCGCTCGCCCAGGGCGACGAGGAGGCCGCCGAGGACGAGGGCCCCATCCCGCGCTACCCGCGCGGCATGCTGCGCTTCCAGCTGTCCGACGGCAGCCTCGCGTTCAATGCCATCGAGTACCGCAAGATACCGCAACTTGTGCTGGGCGAGACGCCGCTGGGCTATAAGGTGCGTCGCGGTGGCCAGCCAGGCAAATGTGCATGGCACTGATCATGATCCAGCTCATCGTGCGCGACGCGCTTGTGAGACGAGGGTACATCTTTCTCGAGCCGGCATGCGTCACGCTCAAAGGCTACGCGTGCGAAGACCTCGACGCGAATCGCGATCGCGACTTTGCGCGCGGCCTCCGTCTCCGTCTGGGGTAAGGGTACACCCTGTATACCAAAGGGCTCTGCTAAAATTTCGCACAGGCAGCCAGAAGACGAAGAAGAAGGCGCGCCAGAGGACCGCGCGCCATCTCCGCCACCTCCCGCGCCTGCGCCTGCACAACCTGCAGCGCGTGCGCCTCCCCAACGCCAGCCGTCCCCCGTGCCGCCGCGCCACCGCACCGACGACGACGAGTTCGAGGACACAGCCTTCTCGGACCTCGACGACGCGACGCTCGCGCAGCTCGACACGTTCGACGCGCCTCCACCCCGCCCCGCGCCGCCGAAGGCAGATGAGGCGGAGGAGGAATTCGAGTTCGACGACGACAGCATGAGCATCAACGACGACATGCTCGCCATGGTGGACAAGCTGGAAAACGAGCACACGCAGGTCGCCCCGCCGAGCGAGGACACCCTGGTGTCGACCTCCAGCGGCGCGCGGCGCGGCTCGGTGATCGAGATTGACTCGGGCGACGACGCCGTGGTGCCGCCGCCGCTGCCGTCCTCCCAGCGTTCGCAGCGGCGACCGCCCGTTGACGATGATGTGATAGAGATTTCGGACTAATACCTACCGTATGTGATACAAAGCGGACACGGGCGTAGCGCAAGACAGTCGGGGCGTTTCGAATCGTGTGTTTCGTGATAGAATACATACATGGCATCGTCGTCAATAGTAGTTATCGCGCGCGCGGGCAGTTTCGCACGCCCCACAGAGCGGCGCGAGCGGTGGGTTGATCCTAAGAATGTATGAGGGCGAAAGCCTTCCAACGCGGAGTAGGCCGCTTACAGTGTACAGATCTTACATACCCACTTCCCTAAGGGCTCCGGCATCGGTGGAGGGGTGCCTGCCTTTGCAGCCCGCGCGGCAGCGGCCGCGCGCTGCTCGTCCCACCGGCCGCCTTCGCGCTGCCAGAAGAAGTCGTGCGCGACGCTGTGGCCCGTCCCCGTGCGTAACTTGTCGCACCCTGGACACTTGTACGTCCCTGCGGGATTATCTCTGCGTACTGGGGTCAGCGTATTTAGCACAATTCGAAGTGCTGGAAGGAGACCGACCGCGCGCATGACCAGCATTTCCAAGGCTCCGGCAGATCGGGGGGCCTCGTGTGTATTATGCCCACCGAGTACTTGTTCCCCTGGGCCATCTCCATCGCTGCGCGTTCCCGCGCCTCATCTTCTGCATCGGAGAGGGAAGGTTTCGGGGCGGCAGGCTTCGGCCGGGTGGTGTTCAGTTTCCGCTTCTTGCGCGGAGGCTCAGCCGGCGGCGCAGGCGCCGCAGAGGGCGCCCGCTTGCCGCACGTCACCAGCCCGCGCTGTCCGTTCGACGTGCGGAGTTGCTCAAGCGCGTCGTCGTCATCTCCATCGTCCTTCATCGAGTCGAGGAGCATCTGCCGCCTGTCTTGGTCTGTCTCTTTCGGCACCCCCTCGCCGTCCTCGCCGTCGTCGTCATCACTACCAGTGCCAGTGTCTTCAAGATCCCCTTCGTCAGGCTTCGAAGACGGGCCGGCAGCAAGCTGCGCAAGCCTTCGCTCAGCAGCAGCCGCGCGCGCGTCCCTGGCCGATTTGCTGATGAAACGTCAGCCACCGACTAGAACGCGCGCCAACGCGAGTGCGTGCGCACCTGCCCGCCTTCTTCCGGAAGCCAATGCCCACGGTCTTCGCGTCGCCGTCAAGCCCCTCGTTGACCGCGTGCCCGTCGCCGACAAACTGCGCGTCGCCGCGGATGCGCCGCCCGGGCTTCCCGCGCTTCTCCGTCTGCGGGCCCGTCGAGGTGGACGGCCCCGCGCGCGCAATATTGCGCCTGCGCCGGAACGCGCGCCGCCGCGATTGTTTGTGCGCGCCTCCGCACTGCCGGTGGTCAGATCGCGCATTCGATCCACGGGCACGGGAGTAGACAAACGCACGATGTATTCCGGCGCGTCCTCTTCTGGCAGGTCGGCCTGGTGCACCGTGGCGCCGTCGCCCAAACGGGTGCCGGCTGACCACATTCCTGGGGGCAGACGGACGGTTACATCACGGGAGAAGAGGCCGAGTGAGGGCTTGACACACCATCGCCGAAGTAGCCTCGCGCCTGCAGTTCCTCGACTTCGCGCCGGAGTTGGGCCCAGAGAACGTGGAAATCCCGGGAATGGTTCATATGCTATTGGATGGGGTCAATCGGATGCGCAGATACTCCGAGCCTGTAGTGCGCGTACCGTAATGTGGGCCAGCTGGGCGCGCAAGGGTGCGGGGAATGAGGCGCCGTCGTAAGTCCGAGGAGGAACGCACCTCGTGGCACAGCGTGTTGAGCAGGCTCTGGGTCGGATAGAAGCTGCCGCCGGGGCGACGGAGGACGATTTCTGTGCGCAGGAGGCGTTAGGACGCTCCGTGGACGCAATAGGAAGCCTCAGCTGACCGATGGTCTCGCCGGCATTCCAATTGCGGCCCAGAAACACGGGATTGTGCTCGTACTGCGCGTTCAGTCAGCCCCGGGCGGCGTCCAGGCGGGGCAGGCCCACCTCCTCGAAGCTGTTGACGGTGTAGCCATGGTCCTTCATGACCGGCTGCCGGCACAATCAGAGCCAGGTCATGCGGCAAGGGCTGTGGCGCACCTTGACCTGGGCGGCGAGCGCACGCAGCAGCTCGCGCGCGTCGTCCGCATCGACCGCCGGCAGCGGGCTGACGAAGTTGACGAACGGGTTCGGGTTCGCCTCGCGCTCGTTGAGCCGGACGTGCACCATCGGATGAGGGTCAGACTCAGACGCAGTGGTGGCTGGGACCAAACCGCGTTTCGGCTCTTCCCGCATCTTCTCCTCCTCGTTCTCCCACGTTCCACGCGCTCCAGCCGGCTCGCGTCTGTCGCACTGCCTGCCCTGCACGCTTCGTGCTTCTTGGCGCCAGGGGGGTGCCCTCGACTCTGTTGTGCAAGCAATCAAGCTCCTGTCCAACTGACGCTGGGCACATGCGCCTGATAGACCGTTCGGGTTGTGCATCATTGATGTTTGCTCCACTCGCCACGATCAGCTCTGCTCAGGCCACTTCCTTCGCTACTCTCATATAATTACCCTTACAAGCAGCCACCTATCTCAAACCGGATCTTAGGCTGCTTGCACGAGCTGTTGCTGATCGGCTGATACAAAACCCTTCTGCTTGCTGTTATTCGACGGCTTCGACATGTTGCTTGCCCGCCTTCTTTTCCCACCCTGCGTTCCTAGTACTAATAGGCGTGGAGATCCGGACTCTGGGCTCGGCGCAATTTTCGCACGGGGCTCGCCTAGTCACCGCTCACAGGGCTCCACTCATGTCGACCCTACGGTCGGATCCAGCAGCAGCGTATTCCGCTCTATCTCTTTCAGGCGACAACTCTCGGTAAGGATCTGTCCACCTCGCTATCGCCCGATCGACGTTCACTCGTACAGTATGTGCCTCGGCCCTGATCATGTCGCGGATGCAGTACAGGCCGCTGCAGTTACGGACGACCTTCTCAAAGCAGATGTATATTTCCTGACCATCAGGACGGTCTCCTCTTTGGCTAGGACGGTCATACAGTGGGCGAACCGGGCTGCCAGTGCTGCCAGCGATACTAGGAGCTTCACCTGCACCATTCGTTCGGGTGGCTGCGGTCGGACTCTGTGGGCGTCGCAGCGCAAAGTGTCTGGTTGTGTTGTTACGAGGAGTGGTCTCGGGGAGTGCGGGTTCATCTATGGTCCAGGGTCTGCCGATGTGCTCCGAGAAGAGTATACTTGGATTTGTAGCCCTTTTCTCTGTGCTAGGGAACACAACACATGTTCCCCCTGTGTCAGGGCCAAGGTGTGGATTGGATCCTGATGTCACAAATCCGCGATCTTCACGGCAATGTCTCTTTCCCACGCTCTCCTTCGGGTCTCTCAGCTAAAACTTTCCCAAAATCTGCCCGGTGCCGGCGTAGGAATCCCTTTAGGCGATGTCGACATCCGGCGCGATTGTTATTCCTGCGAATCCCAAAGCACGACGGACGGTCTTTCGTGACCGGCAAAGGGTCATATCTCTGACTTCACGGCGCAGCTCAGTGGCAACATCGAGCAATCATACGATAATGTGCACATTTGTACAGAATAATACGCCAGAGTCAACATTGGTATCATTCTAAACACGGATATCTAGGAAGAAGGCGGCGGAACACCAACTCCATAATCTTTCAGATCTCCCAGGCCTGGGGAGATGAAGCAGCACTCCTCCGAGCCCTTCGAAACGAACTGGTAACACGTGATGACGCCGCGGTACTCCAGCCCGATCTTCTCCTGGACGCGCTTGCTGCGCGCGTTCTTGGGCGAGCAGAAACCGAGCACGCCCGCGACGCCGCGCTCGCGCTGGAGCCACGCGATGGTGGCCTGGGCGGCCTCGGTCGCGTAGCCCTTGCCGTTCTCCTCCTCGATGATGGCGAAGCCGATGTCGGGCAGCGTGATGATGCTGTCCTTCCCGCGCATGAGGCTGATCGTGCCGATCGGCTTGCCGCTGTCCTTGAGCTCGACGATGAAGTTGCCGTAGCCGTTGCGCGCGAAGTCCTCCGCGAACCGCCCGCCGATGCGCTCGCGCGCCTTCTCGACCGTGTCGATGCCCGTGCGGCCCTCGCCCTCGATGAAGAGCGGCTCGTTGTACAGCTTCACGAGGAAGGCGCTGTGCTCGTCCGTCGGGAGGAACGGCGAGATGCGGAGGCGCGCCGACTCGAAGGTGAGAGTGGGGTCCATGGCTGTTGGTGAGCTCGTCGACGTCCCTGGCTCTGCATAAATACCTCTATGAGTGTCAGCATGACTGTTGCGAGTCACTCTGCTCGCCGTCGGGCCCGCGACTACCTGATACTCGTCGTGACTCGCAATCAGTTGTAGCGGTGGCTGCGGGTTCGAAATCTAATCCGCTGCGGCCGGGTTCGGGATTTCTCCGGTGCAGATTTCCCTCTTCCGCTTGCACGCCCTCGAGATCTTTGCTATTTTTGTTACATACAACAAGAGCTGCGGCACCGCACAGTAGCATACAACGAGCGTGGCTCAAAGCCCGGGGTACAATTTTGCGTTCAGGGCGTCGATGGCCTTGCGCACGGCCTGGACGTTCTCCACGGCCGTTTTCATGTCCGAGTGTATACAGACGCTAAATGGCCGCCCTTCCAGGCCCATCTTCACGCCCTCCAGAGCCCCTTGCGCATAGCTGATGTCATCCTCCGCGATCCTTCGTACACGCTCCGCGCACTCCTCCGGCGTCATCGTTTTGCTTTGTGCGACGGGAAGCAGTTTGCCGTTCGCATCGTACTCGATGTCAACGTAGACCTCCGGAACGAACGGCACGTTCAAATCGCGACAGACCTCCTCATGGAGCGTCCCAGGCAGCCCATCTGCCCGTGCGTCAGGTGTTTGTCGGCCTGAAAACTCGCAGCGCGGGTCTGACGCTCACAGTATGGGACCTTGAACGCCGCTGCGGCGCGAACAGCTGCCTCGCATATCTCCCGGCTCGACAGCAGGTAGAAGTATAGGCTTCCATGCGGCTTCACGTGGTCCAGCGGCACGCCTTCCAGTTGACAGAACGCCGCGACTGCTCCAACTTGGTATGTGATAAGATCGCCAACTTCCTGCGGACTGAGCGTCATAGTGCGACGGCCTGCTCTCGATGTAAGCCTGACATGCATCGGGCTATGCGCTGCCACGCACCGAAACCTACGAGATCAAAGAAGCCGGGATGGGCACCGACGCCGACGTTGTGCGCTTTCGCCAGCTTCACGGTCTTGTGGATCGTTGTGGGGTCGCCTGCGTGCCCGCCTGCCGCGACGTTCGCGACATCGATATGCGGCATTATTGCAGCATCGTCTGCCAGGATCCAGCGCCCGAACGACTCGCCCATCTGTCCCCAGCGTCAGCAGACGTCATACGTGAACAACGAAACTCACATCGGCATTGAGGCCGATCTTCTTCAGCACAGCGGATGCCATTCTTCGCGTCGGCTTTGTCGAGTGGATAATTGAGGGCACGACGAGATGAGGGTCTCGCCCCAGGAGTGGAGAGGCAAGGTCAGCTGGGAGCGACGGTGGACGACTGCGGCAGAACTTGGCGCCATGGGGTCACAGGCACCGATTATCTATGTACGTTACCCTTCCTACTGCAGGCGGCTCGGCTCACCGGACCCCCTATCCGCTCGTATCATGTGTCTAGAAAAGGCAGCGATACCCCACACGCTATCAGCGCCTCGCAATGTCTGGCTTTACAGCGTCCAGAGGATCGTTCGCGCCGCAGAAGTTGCACACCGTCCTCATCGCGAACCGCGGGGAAATTGCCCTCCGCCTCCTCCGCGGTGCGAAAGCACTCGGTCTGAGGACCGTCTCAGTGTATACTGCCGAGGATGAGGGCGCACCGCATAGGTACGCAGTGGGACCCGTTTATGTCGCCAGCTATCCCTGATGCCTTGCAGAGCTGTGGCGGACACGAGCGTGCTGCTCCCCGGCAAGGAGGCCGAAGGGAAGGGTTACCTCAACCAGGACGCCATCGTACAGGCCGCGCTCGATACCGGTGCCCAGACCATCCTGCCTGGGTACGGCTTCCTATCAGAAAACGCGTCGTTCGCGTCCAAAGTCGAGCAGGCCGGGCTCGTCTTCGCCGGGCCCACGCCCACGTCGATCAAGGAGCTAGGCCTGAAGTTTCACGCGCGCGAGCTCGCCGAGCAGGCTGGAGTCCCATGTGTTCCTGGGAGTGGGCTCATTTCGGACCTCGAGCACGTTCAGAGCGAGGCGCAGCGGATCGGCTTCCCCGTCATGCTCAAAGCGAGCTCCGGCGGTGGCGGGATGGGCCTCCAGGTCGTTCGGACGGCCGAGGACCTCGAGAGCGCATATCGCAGCGTCGTAGGGCGGTCGAAGAGCCTCTTCGGAGATGCGGCATGCTTCCTGGAGAGATACGTCGAGCACGCGCGCCACATCGAAGTGCAAGTCTTCGGCAACGGCGCCGGCGACGTCGTCCACTTCGGCGAGCGCGAGTGCTCCATCCAGCGCAGGCACCAGAAGGTTATCGAGGAGGCGCCATCGCAGTTCGTTTCAGCGCGGCCAGGCCTGCGCGAGCGCATGACGCGCTGCGCGGTGTCCCTGGCGGAGTTGACACGCTATCGCTCCGCTGGCACCGTCGAGTTTCTCGTCGACGATGACACGGCCGAGTTCTACTTCCTCGAGGTCAACACGCGCATCCAGGTCGAGCACCCTGTCACCGAGATCGTATGGAACATCGATCTCGTCGCCTTGATGCTGCAGCAGGCGGAATACCAGCTGCAGGGCCAGGTCGGCATTCCTAAGGAGGCGCTGCTAGCTCTCCAAACTGATGCGCCGACCGGCCACGCCATCGAGGCTCGCGTCTATAGCGAGAACCCGCTGCGAAACTTCGCACCCAGCCCTGGTCTCCTGCAGCTTGTCGACTGGAAGACTGGCCCAGACGTGCGCATCGACAGCTGGGTCTGTACCGGCACGACTATCACGCCTAGCTTCGACCCTCTGCTCGCCAAGGTCATCTGCAGCGGCCCATCGAGGGGTGCGGCTGCGGCCACCCTCTCGGCACTGCTCCACGAGTCCAGGGTCTACGGACCTACCAACATCGACTTCCTGTCCGCTGTGGTAGACTCAACACAATTCAGATCTGGCTACACGTTGACGAGCTTCCTCACTGCTTCGGGCTTCGAGTACAAGCCCGCAGCAGCCGAGGTGCTCGAACATGGCCTATCTGTCTCTGTGCAGGACGGCGGACGGCCGCAAGTCGGCCACGGCGTTCCCGTATCCGGGCCAATGGACCAGCTTTCGTTCCGCGTCGCCAATGCCATCGTCGGCAACGACGAGTATACTGAGGCTCTCGAGATCACTCTGCGCGGGCCGACGCTCCAGTTCCATTGCGCCGCCGTCGTTGCGCTGTCCGGCGCCGAAATGGAGTTCACCATCGACGACGAGCCTGCCGAGATGTTTACCGCAATAGCCGTCAAGGCAGGCTCTGTCGTCAAGGTGGGCGCCACTGTCGCTGGTGGCTGCCGTGCCTACCTTGCTATTCGAGGCGGCTTCCCGACTATCCCGGAGTACCTGTCGTCGAAGTCCACCTGCGCGATGCTAGGCATTGGCGGGCACCAGGGCCGCGACCTCAGGATGGGCGACGTCCTGTTCCTCGATCCCAACCAGGATGAATCCGCAGGTTTTTCCCTCCCCAACGCCCTCCGCTATAATCGTACTCTCGAGGCTTTTTCCAAGAGCGTGGACACCGTCGAACTCTATTGCATGCGAGGTCCATTCGACGACGACGAGTACATAACGGCCGAAGGGAGGAATACGCTTTACTCGAAGCCGATGGGTGTGACGCCAAACGTCGCCCGCTCCGGTATCCGTCTGGATGTTGCGCAACTTCGATGGGCTAGGAGCGATGGAGGGCAAGGTGGAAGGTGGGTCTGACGTATTTTCGATGTTTCTCTATTGACGCCCTTCAAAGTCACCCCTCAAATTTGCTCGAATTCTCATACTGTTGCGGCGGCGTCAACTGGAATGGCGACACTCCCGTCATTCTGGGAGTGGACGGCCCTGATCTCGGCGGGCTACTCATCAGCAGCACCGTCATCACGTCCGAGTTTCGGATGGGTCAAATTACCGCTGGGGGCAAGGTCGCGTTCATCCCTATAACTTACGACCAGGCCTCGCAACTACGCGGACGGCAGGATGCATTCGTCGCTGGAATCGTCGCTGCCGTTTCCAGAGGTGCAGTCGCATGCATCGAGCCATTGAATATGAGCCTGGGCAGCCTCCAGGCATTCGACAAGCTTCCATCGTCCGTCATCACGCGCTTAGAGGCGTCACCAGCCCGTCCTGAAATGCGCGTTCGCGCTTGCGCCGACCGCGGCGTCATGGTCGAGTACGGCGACATGAAGGCCGATACTGTCACCCGAGCTCGTATTGAGCTGCTGCTTCGTGGCATCGAGGCCAGGAAAGTGGCGGGCGTCCAGTTCATTGACCCCTTAATCCGCACTCTCATGCTTCGCTTCGACCCGCGCCGCATTTCTCAGCAGCAAGTCGTCGATCTAATACTGGACGTCGAAGCCACGCTTCCCAGTGCCGCGGAGGCGAAAATCCCTTCCAAAGTCTGGAGGTTACCCATATGCTTCGACCATCCTTCCATCAACGCGGCTGTCGATCGATACAAAGCGACCGTCCGCAACAAGGCCGTCTACCTGGATGACAAGCCAGGGACCGACCAACGGGAGTACCTTTCCAAAGCAAACGGTCTTTCTGGTCCCAAGGATGTTGAAGACGCGCTTCTATCATGCGAGCTTCTCGTGTTTGGTAACGGATTTTATGTCGGTGAGTGTGGGTGGTCGTCGCGTATACATTTCGCTCACAGCACGCGATCCCGTAGGGACACCCATCCTTCTTTCCAAGGACCGCCGCAATAGGATGCGCTGCCAAAAGAAGAACCCGACCCGTCTTTCAACACCAGCGGGGGCATTCGGTTGGGGTGGAAGCTGCGGCGCGATCTACGGCGTCGAGAGCCCAGGCGGGTATTGCCTTCTGGGCCGCACGCTGCCTTGCTGGCGAACGTTTGGCAATGCGCCCGGCTTTGCTCCCACCCAGCCATGGCTACTCGGTTCCTTCGACACCATCACGTTCTACCGCGTCTCAGTGGAGAAGTACGACGCTATCTACGCCTCGTTTCTCGCAGGCACATGGCAATGGGATGTCCGCGAAGCCGACTTCGACGTGGCGCGGCACACCGCATTCGAGCGGGAGACCGCGGCCGAGGCGGACGAATACGAGGCGAAGCAGGCAATCTGCGTCAAAGCCTGCGAGGAGGAGGAAGCGGTCCTGTACCAGGCCTGGCGCGACGAGGAAGCCAAGAAACTCGAGGCTCGGGAGCAGGCTTCGCAGCAGGCTGGCGGCGACTGGGCGACAGACCCGAAGGCCATCGCGATTACTGCCCCCATGGCCGCATCGGTCTGGAAGGCGGTCGATGTCGGTAAACAGCTCAGGAAGGACGAACCTGTTGTGATTCTCGAGGCGATGAAGACCGAGATCCCTTGCAAGGCTCCTCAAGACCTCGTGATAAAGGCCGTCGTGGTCAACGTGGGCTCTGCGGTCCAGCCAGGCGACGTGGTTGCGTATGGTGTTCCGTTGTGACCTTAGTCTTTAGCATTGCAAAGCAACCTGCTGCGTGTAATCCTATTCTAACTGTACTAGCAACTACATCGGACCGTGTCACTTCTGGACAGCGTTTCTATAGGCCGCTGTAAGTATGAGCGAGGGTCAGTCGTTTTATTATACATGCGTCCAAGATATAACAGTCTATCACTCCCTCCAACGAAAGTCTACTTCTGGTGCGACTTCCCGTTCACGAGAGCGGTGCGACCACCGAGCAGCTCAACGAGATCCTTGCATCCCTCCCACCAAGAGTTAAGGTTCCTGCGGTTCTTGATGTCCGCGTGCTCCTCCATCTCGTGCACGGGCGTCATCACAACGTTTGAGCCCTCGATGCAGATGACAGCCGCGGACGCCTTGGACGGCTTGCGCCTGTCGCCTTGCGCACGCAGCGCAAGCGCCTCGCGCTCGAGGAAGTCCATGCACTTCATGGATAGGCGGACGGCGCGCGCGCGGTCCAGCGGCGAGGGCACGTCGCCCTGCAGGATGTGGCCCAGCGACGCCGAGCGCGAGTCGAACAGGCTGCCGCCCTCTTCCTTGATGATCTTCGCAATGACGTCTGTCGTGAAGATTTGTGACGACTGCTCGTTCCTGTGGAGCGTCAGCACGAGCGTCCCATACAATCGGTGCAATGCCCACGCACCGCAAGACCAGGCGACCCTCCGCCTTGCCCTTCACGTCCAGCAGGTACCGCGTTTTCAAGAATTGTACGTCGTTGCGCAGGAGGTCGAGGTTGATGCCCACTTCCGGTGTGTACACCAGGACCGCGCCAACCTCAAGAAAATGAGTGAGAATGCGATCGCATGCTACACAGTCTCTTGCTCACCGCAAGGGCGCCCATCGTCGCAATGTAGCCGCACTTCCCACCCTGGGTCTCGACGACGAACACGCGATTCCGGCTCGCAGACGCGCTCTGTCTGAGCACATCGCACGCGTTGACGAGCGCGTTGAGACTGGTGTCGCTGCCCAAGCTGAACTCCGTGACGGGCACATTGTTGCTGATCGTCGCGGGCAGGTGGACCATGGGGATGCGGAACGCGGGGTAGTGTTGGCGGCCCTGCTCGAGCTGCACCAGCGCCGTGAACGCCTCGAACCCGCCGACGATGAAGACGGCGTCGAAGCCGTGCTGCTGGAACTTGCTCGCAACGTTCCCGATGTCGACCGACGGCAGCGTGCGGTTGGTGCCCAATTCGGACCCGCCGCGCGCCATCCACGAGTCCACGCGAAGCCACGAGAGCGGGTGCACGTTGTCGTCCAGCAGGCCTTTAAATCCGTTGTATATCGCCAGGGGTGTGTGTCCGTGCGCCGCGCAGTACCGTACCGCCGTGCGCGTTGCGGCGTTCATACCGCCTGCTGGCGCGCCAACATGAATGATACCAATGCGTAACCTCTAAAGACATTTTAGGATCGACGAAAGACTTAGGGGTGGCTTCGCGCACCTTGTCTTCTGGCAAGAGGCGCGTCTTATCCAAGGCCGACACAGTGTGGAAGGATTCCAGAGACTCGGCGAATTCGGGGTCGCGCAAGGACATGGCTTTCTCGTAATCCTTGTTCTCAATGCATTCCGCGATGGCTTTCGTCTGAGAGTTGTCAGGAACGCGAGGTATCTTTCCTTCCTGCGGAAGACATACCTGCTTCACGGCTTCCACAAGTGGGATGCGAGTTATCTTGTTTTCCTGAATGCCGATCATGTATGACGGCGTTTCGGGCGTAGCCTCCAGAAGCGCATTGACAGCCTCCACACCTTGCAACATGGGCTGCAACCGTACACTCAGGGCTGGCCAAGACCAGCCAGGCCAGCGCACATACCAAGATGCGATCAAAGGCACATGGCTTTCCGCCGCGCTGGGTGTGGCCAAGAGTCGTAACGCGCGTGTCGAGCTTCAGCTTCTCCCTGAGGATCGTCTTGACGTAGTCGACACCGATGTGCTTCATGTTGGCGTCGTGGGCACCCTCGGCGACAATGACAATCGTCTTGCGCTTGCCAGCGGCGCGATGCTGCCCCAGCCGTGTCAGCGCGATCTCCCGGCGCGTGGGAGGCACGTACGCGCTGGATGACCTCGCACATGTCGTCCTCCCAGGGATCCGCCTGAGGCGGGCGTTCCGGGATGAATACGAAGTCGGCGCCACCGCTGCAGGCGACAATCAGGCTATGCCCGCGGGCGCAAACATGCAAACGGAGGCGCGCACCTGATTCCAGCCATGAGAGCCAGCCAGCCGCAGTGCCTGCCCATGACTTCGATCACAAAGGCACGCGAGTGCGAGGTCGCGGTCGAGTTGATGTTGTCGATGGCCTCGCAGATACGATGCAACGCGGTGAGGGCGCCGATCGTGAGGTCGGTCATGGACATGTCGTTGTCGATGGAGCCGACAAGCCCGACGATGCGCAGGTGCGAATGGCGCTTGAACTGCTCCTCGGTGATTGTCCCTGAGAGTCGAGGTCAACGGTCTGCAATGCGCTGGCGACGAACGTGCGCACCCTTTTCGTACAGCTGCTTCATGAGAGACGGCCACTCGGCCCTAAACACGTCCGCGCCGGTGAGAGAGCCGTCGCCACCGCAGACAACGAGCGCGTCGATGCCCTCTTTGACCATGTTGTGGGCGGCGCTGAGGCGCCCTTCCGGCGTGCGGAACGTCTGGCTGCGCGCTGTGCCAATTAGCGTGCCGCCCTGTGTGGTGCGATTGTGAGCATGGTGCCATGGCGCTCTTCTTGGGGGGCGCACCTCCCCAAGCCATCCACGGACGTCGTCCCAGCCAACGCGGATGATGTAGCGGCCTTTGAGAGTGTGGCCGTCCGGCTGCTCCTCGGCGTCGCCTTCGCCGTGCCTGAGCAGCTCGCCGTCGCCGAATCTGAGGTTGTTCACGAACGCGTCGTCCGCGAGCTGCTCTGCCTGGGTCGATCGTGCTCGCGCTGGCATTGGCCGGGCGGGGACGCTGTTCCCGCGGACCAGACCCTCGTATCCCTCGCGGACAACGAACGTCTCGCAGCCTCTGGAGTGCGATAAGCATCAGTGGCCGGAAAACAGCACTGGCGAGGAATGTACTTGAGGATGCCTGCCTTGACCACCGTACGCACGGCAGCGTTCATGCCGGCGCTGTCGCCACCAGAGGTCAGTACGGCGAGTTTGAGTCGTTGCTTGCCATCGGTCGCAGTGTTGGTGCTCATCGTGCAATCGCGGTCGAAAGAGCGAAACGCGTCAGGGAGTTGCCGATACGCGTCTTGTCCTCCTATTTGCACCCGTTTTGCTACCTGCCCTTCTACGTCCTTTCTGCGACTCACCCAGGTATATTACATGTGGCCAAAAGATCTCGTTGAGTCTGGCGAACTATGAAGGAGTGGTAGCCCTGCCCTTGCGCCGCCAAGTGCGCCTGCTCGACATCTCCTCTGCCTGCCTTGGATCCGGCTGACCGACCTTCCGAGGTTGCTGCTTCCACCGTTTTCGGACTGCCACTATTCTTTCCATGTGCTTTAACCCACTGCGGCGGATGCTACCGTCGTCCTCATGTTTTTCCCGGAGCTCCGGACGTCTTGGCATTCCTTGTGCAAGCTGCTCTGTTGCTCGTCTGGATAGGGAGCTTCCCGGAGCTGGTGGGATGCATGAACTTTGGCGGTCTGGTTTCAAATGTGACTACGGCTCAAAGCCTCGGCGCTTCATCCTACCTTTCTTGCCGCGGCAGATTCCAAATTCAACCGCGCGTCGATTGCATCGCCAACCGCCCGGGTTCCCATAAATTCACGCGCCCTCATGGCATTCGGCAGCACACGAACACTCCAGAGCCATATCCCCCAGCATCAGCGTCGACCTCTTTCAAACATGCGCCCCTCCCAAGAATCCAACGCCCGCTTAAACAAGGAGCAATACGGAAGCTCCGTCCCCGCCTCCCAGACCCAGCCCTCGCGCCACGCCTGCCACAGCTGGTACATCTGGATCCCGCTCTTTGCGGCCTTTGTCTGGGGTGGCTCGCTGCTGGCGATGCTCATTACCTGGCTCGCGCAAGGGCGGCCACACTACGTCTCGGAATCGCCGGGGCAGAAGGTCGCGTACATCTCAGACGTCGGGGCGGACATCCTGAAGCCGCTCTTCATCGTCGCGTGCAGCATCACCGCGGCGGGCTTCGTGCTCTCGCTGGTGATCGAGCGCGCGCTGCGCCACGCGGGGCGGCTCTACCCCGACTTCCGCAAGCGCGAGCGCGCGTGCTCCGTGCTCGCCATCATCGGCGCGCTCATTGGCGGCGCGGGCCTCATCCTGCTCTCGATCTTCGACACCAAGCGCCACATGGTCGCGCACCGCTGGTTCCTCCTCGTCTGGGTCGTCGGCGTGGCCATTTCCGCCATCTTCACTGTCATCGAGGTTCGTCCTTTCTTTTCCCCTCAATTCTCATGTCCCACGCACGATGTTGACCGGGCATCGCAGTTCCGCTGGATTGAGAAGGCGTACCCCCAAGCGCGCTATCTGCGCTTCACGTACATCGTGAAGGCCGTCCTCGTCTTCCTCCTCATCGCTGGCGCAATTGCCTTCGGCGCGACACTCGACTCGCGCCAGAATGTCGCCGCCATCATCGAGTGGTGCATCGCGGTCGGGTTCACGTTCTACCTGCTCACATTCTACCTGGACCTCCGCCCGAGCAAGCACACCATCAACGGTGAGCTGACGCGGGAAAAGCTCATCGAGCGTGGCCAGGTCTCGGCTGCTCGCATCTGAGGAGAACTTGCCTGGTTGGATAGATGTTACATTTCGTGGCTAATATACGCTCTTGCGTGTCGTAAACGGTGGAACGAAGTCCGGTCTCAGGATGTTGGGTCTACTGGTGTGAATTGGTGCGTGTTTTGCAGTGGCAGAGGACTGCGGCGCGAATGTCGTCGCACACAACTAGTGATTGACATTGAAAGCTCAGGGGCGCTTGGGGAAAGGATGAAGAACTCAAAGCTCTGGTGCGAAGTGAGACACCTTGGTTCATGTCGCTCCGTGCACTTCAGTATCCTCAGTCTCATTCGGCACTCCGTGACGTTGTGCGCTCGGCTGCGGGAGGGAATCGTCCTCGTCAGGCTGCTCATGCAGCGCCAGAATCTCCGGGGCCGCCTGAGCCTGCAGCTCGCAGACCTTCCTGTATGCGTCAGCCGCAGTGGGACGCCCCTCAGGATCCGTGCTCAGCATGCTCATGAGCAAATCCACGACCTCTGGGAGGTGCTCCTTCAACAGCACCACCACTCTGGAGTAATGATCCTTCGAGGATGGATGCATGAGATTCCTCGAGCAGAAAATAGTGGCCGTCCAACGTACGTGCGAGTAGATGAGGCGTTCCCTGATGGTAGCAGCAAGGGCGTAAACCTGATGGTGCAACGTTGTGAGTCTCAGCGTCTTGAAATCAATCAACATGGCTTACGTCCGCCGCGAAAGGGTTGTAGGGCACCGTCCGAGACAGCTCGGGCGCCTCGTCTGGAATCATACAGCGACCAGCGACAGTCCGAATAGCGTCCAGTGGCTCATCGCCCGGGAATCTTCTCGACTGACTGAAGTCTGTAATCGCGTACTGCACGTCGAAAAGTGACCGGAAAGGCTCGACTCTCTGCCTTTCAAAGCCCCAGGTTATCAGACCCTGATAATTCATGAGAATAGTGCTCTGGCATATGGCCTATGTCCCGTTTCCGTGAGTCTCATAAGTCATCGAGACGAAAATGTGCTTACGCGATGAGCGATCCGGTGTTCGTGAAGATACGCGAGGCCCTGGAACGGTCCCCGGTTAGGAACGTAGGATAAGACTGGAACAGGGCACACCTCAAGGCTCTGCTTGAGCATTTCCACCGCCTCCCCCATTGCGTAAAATGGTGTGTAGTCGTCAGACCTGAGACCAGCAGGCCGTGACCAAGAATGCACAATGGCCGGTGTCTATGACACTTAGGAGCGGAATGATGTGGTCATGAGAATCGGGATTCTTCTGCTTCTGGCCAGAGAGGTACTCGACGACCTCGCGCTCCGACTCGTTAACGAGTTGTATAACGATTTCCCGACCCACATTGTCTATCGCAATCGCGAAGCTGTACTGTATGAAAGGGTAATTGCTCAGCTAATAAAATAAATAAATAATGGCAGACGGCGTACATGCACAGGGACATGGCACCAAGTGTAACCCACAGGTATGTGGACGTAGTTCTCGTCGTCCCGCGGGTTGAACGCATCGGCAGGCGGAGGAAGATGAGGCCCATTAAGATGGGGGTGGACTCGGTTCAAGTCTTCGTCAAACAGCGGAACCCTTTGGTATC
Source organism: Auricularia cornea (assembly GCA_030578095.1). Classification (NCBI taxonomy): domain Eukaryota; kingdom Fungi; phylum Basidiomycota; class Agaricomycetes; order Auriculariales; family Auriculariaceae; genus Auricularia; species Auricularia cornea. Next base: position 1,907,833 of record JARLTE010000004.1, read on the forward strand.
CCAGGTTGCGAAAGAGCGGATCGTAGTGCTGCCACTGAACCTCCACCACATGGTTGTCCGGCTCAATTGCTATGATATCCCAAGGCACTCGTGGGGCCTTCCAATCGACCCTCGAGATTAGCATTTGGTATGGCTGGGGATTGGTGGTGGTTGGTGGACAAGAGGGTCAACTGCATCATGATGTCGGCTCCTGGGTTGATCGTTGCTCGTCCATTGTGCCCAGCGATCCAAGCTTGACCAAACACATGCAAATAACTTCCATAATGGTCCCGATCCGTACAACTTTAAGCACTTCGACTCTCCTACAAGAAGGAGAGAAAAAAAACATTTTACGCCTCACACAAGCACGTTTGGATTTGTCTTTCTCTCAAAGTTCCGCGAATTTGACAAGTCTCAGTGCGAAGAGAATCGGCTGCGATGTTGGGCTTGGGCTTAGTGGGAATTACACGAGTGTTAATAAGGCACATCATGCTCGGTCAAAATAGCAGGCGCAGGCGCAGCCTCGGTCTCGTCGCACTCTGGACGTTCCGCAGGCTGGTGCGCGATGTGCCACGGGGGAATGACTTCCTCGCCCTCAGGCTGGCCGTGCAGCGCGAGAATCCCCAGGTCCGTCTGCGCCTGCAAATCACAGATCGTCTCGTACGCTGCGGCAGCGGTGGGTCGCAGCTCAGGGTTCGAGTTCAACATGCTTTTAATCAAATCGATGAATTGAGGGAGGTGCTCCCGCGCCAATTCCAGGACCTTTGAGTGCATTCTCTACACAGATGTGTGAGCAGAGGTTTACTATCGCATTCAGACCGACGAACCGCGGCGAGGTTGAAGCGTTCCCTCATCGTAGCCCCAAGAGCATAAACCTAAAGGATGAGCATGTGAGCAGGGAAATTTGATTCCCCTGGCCGCACCGCCCAGCATGACTTACATCTACTGAAAACGGGTTATATGGAACAGTCTCTGAGAGCTCCGGTGCCTCGCACGGAGGCGTGTAGATGTGTCCGACAGTCCGGATGGCTTCCAAGGGCTCGTCTCCAGGAAACCTGATCGAGTGGTTGAAGTCTATGATGGCGTACTGAACATTGAAGAGAGATCTGAAAGGCTTGACCCTGTCGTAGCCCCAGGTCATGGTTCCCTGGTAATTCATGACAACATTGTGGTGCGAGACGTCCTGGTGGGGCGGCACAATCAACTTTCCCAGTAGTCTCATATAACACAAGGGCGACCCACTCTATGAGCGATCCGGAGTTCATGTAGATATGCCAATCCCTGATTTCAGTGGGTTAATGAAGGATGGGTCGCGAACGGCAAGCAGTACACACCTCCAGACATTGCTTCAGCATCTCCACTGCCTCGCCGATGTCGTAGAACGGGATGATGTCCTCCGTCCAGCATGGCATGACTAGGAACGTGCAATGACCCGTGTCTATCATCTGTATGAATGGGATGGTGTGATTGCGAGTGTCCGGTTTTGTCCGTCGCTGATGGTCGAGATATTCGACAAGCTCGCGTTCAGCGGACTCGCGGATGAGTTTTACGGCGACCTCGCGCCGCGCGCCATCAATCATAGCTAGTATAGTGGGCTACGGTGCATATGTACGCGTTCAGCAATGAGAACGAGTGCTAGGGGACGTACCTTGGCTGGTTTATTGCCCCAGGTGTAAGCCACCGGTATATGGACGTAGTTCTCGTTATCTTTGGGATCAAAAGAGTCCGCTGCAGGAGGGAGGGAGCTGCCAGGACTAGAGACAATTTCGCCGTGCTCGTTGATTTCCTGGTGAGTCATGCGGTATCCCAAGCCGCGGAAGAGCAGCTCGTAGTGTTGCCATTGACTGAGCACCACGCTAGTGTCCGTCTGAGAAGTAATGTCGTCCCAGGACATGGGCGGAAGCCCAAAGTCGATTCGCGTGAGGAGCATATCGATGAAGGGTGAACAATCAGTGTCAGGGCCAAACAAACTGTCAACATGTTTGACAGATCAATCGATGTCGGAGAGCCAAAACAAACGTGCATGTGAGACTCACACAGTCCACTCAACGCCAGCGACCGCTTTCATCGGGCCCTGCGTCGCACCAGAATGAGTAAGAAGACTGCGGGAATGATGCCTGCGTAGGATCAGCGCGATCGAGCCCCTATCCAGGGAAAAATTGCTAAATGACGTGCGCGGCCCCCAGAATAATCTAATCTCGCGCTCCCTCGATCGCCTGCGCTGCCACCGTGGATCGAGGGTGCTGATAACAGGGGTGCACACCGAGCCATGGGCGCGGGGCGATAAGAAGTTGATTCATCAATGCGGGGACCACGGACGATGACAACAAAAACAGGCTGCGGGAACCGGACCAATGCAGATGAGGAGCAGGCAGGCAGGCGGGCGTGGTGTTGGTACAGACATGAAGTAGGAGGGCCGGTGAGAAAGAGCGAGGAGCGGGGACATGAAGAAAGGAATGGGATTGAAGAGGAAGAAGGATGAATAAGTCGTGCGGTGTAAGAACTGACAAAGCCGGGAGAGAGAGAGAAAGCCCAAGGAGGAGACGGGAGAGGCGAAAGGTCAACTGAGGATGCGTTCGGAACGCTCGAGGACGTGGACGACGGCGCGGAGGAGCGTGCCTAATGTCGGGTGCAGTATGCTGCGGCGCGCTTTGAGCGCCGCCGCACGCTCGCGCTCGCTCGCCGCCGCCGCTTCGGCCTCTTCTTGCAGCGCAAGGTCGATGGCCATGGGGAGCGAGACCACGACGCGAAGCAGCTCGAGAGATAGGCTGGGTATAGACGGGCGCAATGCGTGAGTATCGCGACGAGACAGACGTCGGTGATGACGCCAAATGCACCCTGTCGGACGTACCGCGTCCGCCCGAAGATGTCGAAATACGAAAGCTGGCGCAGCGAGTGTTGTATCTCCACCAGCCGACAGAGCTCAAATCGTATGACGCGGATGTATGTCCGGCAGCCTAGGGGAAAAACGGCGGGATAGTCAGACGATAGGGGGGCGAGTCTCGGCGGCCGCCGCCGTGGGCATGCATACCGAGCAGGAGATCCCGGAGCGACGATAAGCTCTGCAGCAGGGCCTCGATCTTGTCCTCTCCAAACGATATGGCGGGGTTGATCTGGTCCACGGCGTCTGTGCGACATGAGAGAGAGAGAGAAAATGAGTCTACCGAAGTGCGAACGTGCGTGGGTGCACGGGACTCACGGAGGAATGTACGCAGCGTCTCGAGGTCGCCCTCTACGAAGTCGGCAAAGACGGAGTACAAGACGCCGTTGAGCGTCGCGTCTGCTGGGCGGGTAGAGAAGAGGTTGGGCGGGGGAGAGTCGGGCGAACGCGAGTCGTACGCGTGCCGCAGGGACGGCTTGGAGAGCACCTCGTACGCCGCGCTGACCTTTTTGAAGGCGAGCGTTGCTGGATCGTGGTAGTCCGGGAATTTACTGTAGATGGGATATGAGTACGGGAGCAGAGACGGTCGGACGGCGCACTGACTCTGGGTGGCACGCACGCGATCTGAGCAGGTAAGCTCTTCTGAGCGTGTGTGCGTCTAGTTTCGGGCTGTTTTGCAGGCCGAGGACCTCGTAGAGGTCGTCCAAAGCGAGAATATGGTCTATGGTGGCATAGCGCTTGTCGGTGCTCCTTGGCGCGAACGCGCTCGGCAGCGGTGGCTGGGCGTCCTGGGTGAGCTGGACGACGAGCGCCGAGGCTGGGCGCTGCTGCTTTGCGGGCGGTGGTGCGTAGAATATGGAGGTGAGGTAGGTGCGCATAGGAACTCAAGGAACGTCTAGCCAAAGCAGGCCCGCCAGCCCTACACAAACATGGGCGAGAGCGAACCGGAATGTGATTACTGCCGGCACTTGCCGCGACTCTATTGCTGACTCAATTTTTCTAATCTCGGATACTGATAACAAGCCTTATCTATTACCGTCAACAATTCTTGATCATCGCTCTGGTCGATGCGGGAGCCCGTGAGTGCAACAGCCATCCTCGGATCCAACCAACCCAGCAAGCTCAGCGCTCAGCACCCACTCGTCCTTAGCATGTGAAAGAACTGCGCCGGAGAAAATCCAAGCACCACCGTCATCACCGCCACGCCACGTTCGCCACCCGATTCGTCCCGACGATGCTTGCTCGAACATCCTTCGTCTTCGTAGTAGTAGCTGGAGTGTGATGTAAGAATGCAGGGACGTCCGAGTTCAAGGCATGGGACGCCTCATGGGGCTCTGTGAGACGTGGGTCTCATGGCCCTGCTACATTGCTTTTAGTACGGCTATGACGATGCCGTGTATAATTCTTGTGAATGCTGAATCTGAGCGTGCTAAGCATAACCTTTCGTCCTTACAATGAGCAACATTGGAGAACGACCTGCGCAGCTCGGCACCAACCGAGTTCGGACCTGCTTTACGCGAGATGACGGCGCTGGACGCGCTCCAAAGAAATGCGACGCGGCTGACGGAACGCATCCAGGAGTCGTTCTCGGAGACGACGCGCGGGACGTTCGGGAACGCGCGCTCGCTGAACGCGCTGGACGCGAGCGACGACAAGCTGGGCACGATCAAGAAGCAGCTCGACTCGCGCGCCGACGCGGACAAGCTCGACGCGATGCGGCGCCTCATCGCGGCCGTGTCCAAGGGCCGCAACGTGTCGTCGTTCTTCCCGGACGTCGTCAAGAACGTCGTCTCGCCCAACCTCGAGGTCCGCAAGCTCGTCTACATCTTCCTCATCCGCCACGCCGAGTCCGAGCCCGACCTCGCCCTGCTCTCCGTCAACACGTTCCAGAAGGACCTCGCAGACCCCAACCCGCTCATCCGCGCCATGGCCCTGCGCGTCCTCAGCTCCATCCGCGTCCCCATGATAGCCAGCATCGTCGCACTTGCCATCAAGAAGGCCGCGGCGGACACGAGCCCCTACGTGCGCAAGGCGGCGGCCCTGGCCATCCCCAAGTGCTTCAGGTGCGTCTCCTTTTGCCCCTTTGCAGCATGTACCCAACTAACCTATTTCGCAGTCTTGACACGTCCCAGCAATCCGCATTGCTCGCCATCCTTACTCCGATGCTCGCAGACCGTTCTCCCCTGGCCGTAGGCAGCGTGGCAACCGCGTTCAACGCGTTATGTCCAGAACGACTCGATCTCCTGCATCCTCATTTCCGGCGGCTTTCACGATTGCTGGTGGACGTCGACGAATGGGGACAGATCGTCCTGCTGGACCTTCTTGCCCGGTATGCGCGGACGATGCTCGCAAGGCCACCACCAGACGAGGTACGCGTTCCAGAACTTGGTAAACCAACCGCTTCATGCCCGTGACAGTCCGGCACGATGGACCCCGACCTCCAACTGCTCCTCACCTCGTCCGAGCCGCTCTTCTCGTCGCGCAACGCGGCAGTCGTGCTCGCAGCATCGCGCGCATACTACTACCTCGCTCCGCCCACGTCGTCCTTCCTCACGAAGCCCATCCTGCCGCTGCTGCGCCTGCTGCACCAGTCGCCCGAAATCAGCGCAACGGTATGCGCGGACCTGGGCCTGCTCGCGCGCGAGCACCCGGAGCTGCTTGCCCCGCATTCGCACCGCCTGTACGTGCGCGCGGACGACCTGCCGGGCGCCGCGCTCGAGAAGCTGCGCATCCTGTCCGCGCTCGCGGACCACGCGCCGGAGCTCGCGCCGCCGCTGCTCCGCGAGCTCGAGCACCACACGCGCGCGCCGGACGAGCGCCTCGTGCGCGCTGCCGTGCGCGCCGTCGGACGCGTCGCGGCGAACGTGCCGGAGTGCACGATGCAGTGCGTCGCGCTGCTGCTCAAGTTCATCCAGGATGCGTATGGTCAGCCCCGGCTCGCGAATACGACTATGTATGGCCGTTAACGTTCCGCAGCCCCGTTGGTGACGAGTGCAATTCTGGCGCTCAAGACGCTCGTGCAGACGCAGAAGGCGAAGGACGTCGTCCCCCGCCTGGCCGATCGTTTGCAGGACATCCGCGATGCGCGCGCACGCGCATGTGTCGTCTGGCTCGTGGGCCAGTACGACGAGCCGTCGTCCGGGGGTCGGGATTTCGCCCCGGACGTTCTGCGTCTTGTGGCACGGGGCTTTACGACTGAGGTCTGTTTCCCGCTTTCACGCCCACTCGCCAAATCTGACGCCGCTTCAGGGCTCGCAAACCAAACTGGCAGCTCTGGCGCTCGCCGCAAAGCTCCTCTCGCGCGACGGCGCGCCGGGTAGCCTACACCCATCCATCCAACCGCTTGCAGGCTACGTCTTCGCGCTCGCGCACTATGACGAGGACGTCGACGTGCGCGACCGCGCGCGCATCCTCTCCTCGCTCGTAGAGCGTGCCGGGCTCATCAAGACCACGTCCATCACCCCACCAGCACAGGACGCCGAGCCCGACGAAGATGCCTGGCGCTCCGGCGCGCCCGCGCCCTCCGCAGACGAAGACGACCAGCAGGACCAGCCGACGGGCGTCGTGCTGCGCGCGGAGCAGGTGCGCCTCGTGCTGCGCTCGGGCAAGCACGTCCCGGGCGCGGCGCCGCTGTGGCCGGCCGGCGTGCAGCCGCTCGGCTCGCTCGCGCTGATGACCGGGCGCCACATGGGCGCGAGCCGCGCGCTGCCCGACTGGCCCGACGACGGCACCGACGGCGCGCTGCGCGACGTGCCCGAGGAGCGCCCCGTCACGCCGCTCGGCTTCGTGCCGCGCGGATTCGGGAACACCGCTAGTGGCAGCGGGAGTGGGAGCGGTGGGCTCGCGTCGCCGCTGCCGAGCATGCAGATGCCTGCGACGCCGACGAGCGCGGTGGAGCGCAAGGGCCCGTGGAGGGACTTGGACGACTTCTATGCCGATGCGGAGGAGGGGAGTGAAGAGGAGGACGATGAAGACGACGAGAGCGAAGAAGAGGAAGAGAGTGAGGATGACAAGCCCGGAGCAACCGCACCACTTATTGGTGGTGCTTCCGCAGCCACTGCGGCAAGCGAGGACGAAGAATCCGGGGAGGATGAGAGCGGGAGCGATGATGGGGAGACCACGGACGACGCCCACCGGGTCTACAGGTAGATTTTTTTTAATTTTCCGTTCCCGCTAACAACGAAATGAATTGTGTGGGGCACAGCGAGCAGAACCGGCCAGCAAACCAAAAACATACATCAAGGCGCTTACAGTGGCAGAGTTTAAGATACCGTCGCTCCCAGCGCCTCTGCAAACCGCAGGGCATACCTCCGAACCTCGCCAGGGTGGCCCATCACCGTCAAGCGCACATCGGAGCCCCCAGGCAGCGCAGAGCTGGCGTCGTCCAACGGTGTGAGCTCAAAGCGGCCAAACGCCCAGTTCAGGATGAACGTCCGCGTCTCCGACTTGCTGTTTGTCAAGCGAATGAAGCCCTTCACGCGGTACACCGAGTCTTTGGGCAGCGGCCATAGCGCAGCTGAGAGACCTGCCCGCGTCAGTTCTGGTTTTGCTGGTTCCGGCTCCGGTTCCGCCGTGGGTGGAGGGACGTGCGCGCCGGAGCACGTCTCGCAGGCAACGCCCAGCGGCGCGCAAATGTCGCATGGCTGCACCACGCGTTTTGCAGCCTGTGGCGCGGGCGCTGCTTGTGTTGGCGGGTGTGCGTGGGCGCCCGCACAGGTTTCGCACGCCTCGCCGAGGGGCGCGCAGATATCGCATGGCGCCACTTTGGTCGTCGGCGGCGGTGGCGGCGGAGGGGGCGAGACGACCCGCGAAGGACCCGCGCAAGTTTCGCATGCCTCGCCCAGCGGTGCGCATATGTCACACGGCTGGACTTTTGTGGGTTCGTTGGATGCGGGCTCGGCCTGAGGGGGCTTCCGGGCGGGGGTGGTGCACATCTCGCACGCCTCGCCGAACGGGGCGCATATCTCGCACGGCTGGCGTTTGCCTGCTGCATCCGGCTGCGTCTTCGCTGAACACGCGCAGTTGGGGCCGCAACCAGAATGTTTGGAATGGGATTTCGTCGGGGGAGAGCCGCGCGAAACTGTCACTGTGCCGATCTCGTCGTTGTGCGTTGCGTCCTGCATGAACGCGCTGAGGTCGGCTGTCGCGGCGAGCTTCGAGTCGAGGTTGAAGACGAGCGACGGCGAGACGCCGTTGCGGCCGTCCGTCTTGACCTTGGGTGTAAGGTCGTTGAGGGTGTGTACATCGTCGAGGACGCGATCAAGCGCATCTTCCGAGAGCTACGCTCGGCGCGCATTAGCCCCTATGGTACTAATTTTCGTGCAATACGCACGCTTTCCCATTTGTTCTGCGTAGGCATTAGTCACGAGGGTCCGCAAACGGTAAGGTGGCACAGTGCGTACGAGCAGAATGACATCGGAGAACGCGGCCTGCATCTTCGCGGTGGGCGACGTGTCCTCGAAGCCCTTGAAGTTCTCGCAGTCGACGACGGTGACGACGGCATCGAGCGCGAACGCGCCATCCGTCTCGCGTGCGAGCTCGCGCACCTGCAGCACGAGCGGCGCGGGGAACGCGCTCCCGCTCGTCTCAATGATGATCCTATCCGGGTTGTACGATTCCCTGATCTCTTGAAGGGCGTGTTTCATGCGCCCGATGAGCACGCAACACCTAGGAGCGCATGCATTGAGCTCTGCAACGGACTAGTGGTCGGCCGACGCAGACGCACATGCAGCCGTTCAAAATTTCGCTGACTGCTGTCAAGGACGACTGCCGCGCGAGCTGGCTATCGACTGCAAGGGTGAAACGATGTCAGCGTCGAGGAGTCATTTATGCACCGGGAACGCGCCTTCGACGTCGCCGAACTCGTTTTTCAGCAGCACACATTTGTAGCCTTTGGGGAGTTGTGGCAGCAGCGAAAGGATGATGCTCGTCTTCCCTGCGCCTAAAAAGCCAGTAAAAATCGTAATCTGAATGGGGGCCATGTTGGGCGAAGCAAAGGATGTGGGCGCTATAGGCAGAAGGACAAGATGAGCTCGAGCCACCGGCACACGGACATCCCGCGCCACAGCACTGGTCAGCTTATCAGATATGCCGCGATTGTCAAGCCAATCGATTCTTCCCCCCTCATTGTACCCTCCGCACGGGCATGGCGCAAGCCAGGACCGGTCGAGGTTTCACATGCGCTCAGGGCCAGCCCACAGCCAGGCTAATAGCACCTTGACGAGCGGAGAGGTGGATTGAATGATCTCCATGATCCGCGACAGCCCAAAGACCTCAACGATCTTCATGTCCGACTTGCAATACCCAGGTCACCGAAAAGCAGGCCCAAAGGCGTGCGTTGAATCTCAAGAAAAGAAATCCAGGCTGTTGCGGCGGCCTTGAAAGGCATGCTCACGCTTTGCAAAAGTCGGATCAACGCATGTGCATGGAGCATTGGGCGCATAGACGTAGGACAAGCGATCTACCGCAACGCAACATGTATCTAGTTGCTGCTGGCGATGGTGACCTCGACCTCGACACCGGGCTCGAGCGAGATGCTCGTCTGCCAAACCAGTCAGAATTTCTGGCAGCATCGCAGCGGGGCGCAACGCACAATCTGCTTCACGATCTCGGACGAGGAGTGGAGGTCGATGAGGCGCTTGTGCACCTTGAGCTCGTAGCGGTCCCAGGTCTTGGAACCCTCACCGCAAGGCTAGAAGAAAAACCAGTCAGCTACGAAAGAACACTATGACTGGGCTGGACGCACCGTCTTGCGGGTCGTGATCTTGAGGACCTTGGTGGGGAGACGGACCGGGCCCTTGACGCGAAGCTGCTTGTCCTTCGCGCGGTTCACGAGGTCGCCGCAGACTGCGTCGCGCCCAAACATCAGCCTCCCTGTCCCGTCCAGCGCATACAGGCAGCCGCGCACTCACACTTCTCGAGGTTCTTGACGTTGGAGCTCGTGAGCGTGATCCGGATTTTGTGAATCTTGGGCGCGGGAACGGGCGCGCCGGTGGCATCGTATTCCTTTTCGCCCTTCGCGACGTAGCTCATCGTGGTCTGAGAGGAGTCAGAGGTGACTGTCGCAGCCCGTCAGCGTTCGCCATCGTTGGGCGCGGACGCGCGCGCGCAAACGCGTACCGAAGGTCGTGGGTTTTCTTGAAGAAGTGAGCGGAACATTTGCTTCCGGTCGGTTTTGACTGCCCGGCCGGAATAAGGTTTGCAAACGCGGACAAACTGCGATATCCCCGAAGACATGAAAATACAGACACGAAATTGGTCTACGAACAACCAAAACATGGTCACACAATATCTACGCCACAAGACGTTGCCCCCTCCATACATTTGCGGAGTCCGACCTCGTCCTTGACCTCTCGGTATGCCGTCGCAGCCTCCAAGAAGGCTGCCCTGGCGCGCAGTGCCAGGGACGTGGTGCCACCTCTCGCCCACAATTTTCCGACGCCGACCAAGGAGCCCCCCATGATCCTCTTCATGCCGTATTTTCGCGCCGGCATCAAAGCAAGCCGAAAGCACGCGAGCGCTGTGTCCGCGTCGGACAGCTGAGAGAAGGCGTCGCCGAGGGCCACCAAGACGTCGACCTTGCGGCCCAGCGTATTGAGTTTGCGGTAATAGACGAAGGCGGCGGCGAAGTTTAGCAACGCACGACAGGCATCGCCGGCGGTGAGGGTGATGTTCCCCATCTCCATTATCGCCTCGGCCTGCAATTCTGTGAATATGTTGGCGCGCGCGATCGCGTTCACTCTGTCGAAGTGTGCGGCGCACGCGTCGTGGTCCCCTAGTCCGTTGGATAGCAACGCGAGCGCCAGCTCCGTGTTTCCCTCGCCCCACGTGTTCCCCAGCCGCTTGAAGACCGGGAGAGCGGAGTACAACAGCGCCTGCGCCTCCTCGTATTCTTCGCGCTCGAGATGGATGAACGCCGCGTATCGCTCGCACCATGCGGCGTTGTCCTCAAGCCCCAGCCGCTTGCACCACACGCCCGCCTCGCGAATCTGAGAAAGTGCGAGGAGATTGTCGCCGCGGATGCTGGATATCCCCGCCAACCCGTTGAGCGCAAGGTATGCCGCATGGCCGTCATGCGCCTCGCGCGCCAGCGCCAGCACCCGCGTCATCTCGGTCTCCGCCGCGGCGTACTCGCCCAGCATGAACGTGAGTACGGCCATGGTGCACCGCAGCTGCAGTGCATTGGCCGCTCTCCCGGCGCCCTCGCGCAGTGCGAGCGCACGGGAGATGTAATCGCGCGCCTTCCGGTATTCGCCGGCGTGGTATTCGTTGTTGGCAAGGGACGCATAGCACTCCTGTTGACCCCTGCGCGACGCGGGCGAGTCCGGCTTGCTGAGATAGAGGTTAAGAGCGCGCTCGGCGCAACCGTGGGCAAGGTCGAGTTGGCCCTGGCGCGTCCACGACGTAGAGAGCAGGTACTCGGCGTCCGCCTCGCGGATCGGATCGCCGAGCTCTCTGGCTGTGTCGATCGCCACGCCCAGCAGAATCAGCTTCTCGTCGTGCTCCGCGTACCGTCCCAAGCGCGTCTGCAAGTCCAGCTCGTGCCCACGATCGCCGATCCGCTGCGCGCATCTTAGACCTTCGCTGAGTAGCTCGATGTTGCTCGTGCGCAGGCCCATGTATAGAAGGCACCAATCCAGATTGACGAGAGCGGGGAGAACTTCCGGAGCAAGTGACGTGCGCGAGACGAGGTGAAGTAGGACTGCCTGCAGGTTGCCTATCTCCGAAGTCATAGCAGAGATTGCACCACCCGGGTCTGCGTCTACCATCTGGCTGCAAGCTACAGCCATGCGCAGGCAATAATCCACCAATGGGGCGAGATGGGCCTCAGAGGGTGGATGGTTCGTGAGAACGTATGCACGAATTGGTGCCAGTACCCGGAGGCGCCCCATCTCCGAGTACACGAGCGCGGCACGCTTGAGTGCGACGACGCACTTCCTGACCGCGGGAATGTGTCCATAAAATATCTCGACGCCCTCGACCTCGGAAAGCCCGTCCGGAAAAAGTGATATCACGGCCAGACAGGAGAGACACCCCGGAGGATAGGCAAGGCGTGGAGATGATAAGGAGATCCTAAGCGAGACATCCAGGCTCGAGTTCTTGTCGTCGCCGCGGTCCAGCATACCCGTACTCTCTAGCTGCCAGCGTTTGAGCAGCGAGGCAGGCGCGTCGACCTGCGCAAGCACGGCAAGGAGGCGCACTGCCAAAGGTAGACAATCGACCAGTTCCAGTAGCTTCTGAACGTCTGCAAGTTGGTCATCGGGTAAATTCGGCGCGATAGAGAAGAATGTCTGCGATGCGGCGGGGAGGTCGAACGGCTGTAGAGTGGGAAATGCTGGCTGGGTCCATGCGACGCCGGCGGGCTGCTCTGCGCCGCGCATGGTGACAATGAGCGTGAGGGACTCGATCTCAGCTAGAGACGCAAGTAATTGCTCGCTGCCGAGCCGCGCGTTCTCCGGTTCCCACGGAGTCTCGAAATTGTCAAGCACCAGAATGGTGGGAGCGGTACCGAGGCACTCAGCCACCTTCCGGAGTGAAGACTTGCCAGATACAGACAGATACGCAACAAGTGCGCCTGTGACTGCGTCGGCAGTAGTCGCGCCATCGCAGGGTAGCCAGATGCGGCGGGCACAGAACTTCTGCACGATGCGAGCGTCGTGCAGGATGGCTAGGGCCAAACTCGACTTGCCGACACCTCCCGTGCCGAGGAGGGAGAGGCGTACCGATGGCCGAGCCTGCAGTCCGCCGATGACGCGAGTGACAACGTCGTCGAGCTGTTTGTCACGTCCGAACAAGGCGGGACCGGGTGGCAGTCGGCTGCACAAGCATCAGCGTGCTTGCCGCTGAATATGGCAACCCTGCCGCTACGTACCCGCGGAAAAAACTCCCAGGAGAGGGGGTAACGATGTCAGATATTGCGATCTGTGATCGTTCTCGCAAAGTCGCGACCCAGCGAATAAATGCCTCTTGGCGTTTCGTTGTTAAGTCGACAAGCATTTTCTCCGTGCGAAGGGCCATTGAAATCTTCGAGGTTGGCCTTCAGTGGACGCGCGTGCTGGGACGCTTGGATTTCCCACCTTGAATGAGTCTAGAGATCTGAGAAGCTCTGACCTGAGCTGCTCCAGGCGTGATTTGATTTGAGAAACAGGCTGCACTCTACGCCTTGGAAGTCCCTGGAGGAATTCTAGTATGGTCTCCAACTCGGATTCCAGAGAGCGGAGAGCGTTTAGGACTTCTTGTGAAAGGTACGGGCTCCCATCTTCGAACGATTCGCTGACGATGAGTGCAACTTCGCAAACGCATCCGATGAGGCGTTCACATTCCCTGCTAATTTCATGCGTCTCCTGCGCCACATGAGCACTCTCCTAAAGGGCATAAGGACAGAATATCGCACCAGTGTGAGGTTGACGATCGCACTCGCAGATCTAAGGGTCCCTTTGGCTTCAGCCACGCCACAAAGCTCTGCTGCCTCGTCGAGGAGTCGGAATGGCAGTCTACCAAGGTTAATATCACTAGGCATTGCGGCACCTAGGAGAACAGGATTTAACGCCGCTTCGGCTAGTTTTGGGTTCTTTAAGTTGCGCCGGGAGCCATGTCGCGGGTGGGTGCAGTGACCCTAAAATAACCGATGTTCACTTTGGCAAGGTCGGCACAACATGCATGCAAAGAGAGTGATGGCATTGTGCTCGGTATGACGGCGCCGGAATGCCGCGCGAACCAGTTGGAAGATGGGAACATTATGAGCGCGCTGAAGTTACGGCGAGGGCTTGCTAGCTTAGCCACATGTAGGTATAACCGAATTAGTGGGAAAAATCCTCCGTTTCATGAGTTGTTGTACTTGATGATGAGGGTTGGAGGAAGAATCGCGGAGTTGAAGAAAGTTCCGGCCCCGGCCTGAGCACGACAGTGATTATGTAGAACTCGAGGTAATATCAAGCAGAATCTTGAAGTCTAAGAAAGAAGAGTGATTGCAAATAGGAAATGTATATACTGTGGTCCTTCCAAGGTCGCACTGGAATAGCCGTTGGGGATATGGAGAAAAATGGATCCGCTCGGGCGCGTTCTTGGGGCTGAGAGGGATTACTACATACCTTCTATTACGGACCAGGCTTTTTGTTCTAATTCTAATTCGTCTAGTGTACATGTTCTAATTCGAGATTGTACACTTTTGTACATGTGATATTGTATTCGTCGTAGATGACTCTGAAGACGTTGAGTAGATCGGCAAGCAGCTCTAATGAAGTCCGGGTTAGTGTATGGAGTCTAATGCGTAATGTACAGATGTGGTGCCGAGTCTAATGCGTAGTGTACAAATGTGGTGCCGAGTCTAATGCGTAATGTACAGATGATGGATGATAGTCTAGTGTCTGCGTGTCTCAATGTAGCGGTCTATGTAATGCCCGATCTGAAACTGGCTGTCAGTGGTGGTCCTGAGACAAGGTGCCCCCGGGAGTCGAACCGCGAGCGGATCCATGAATGCTGCGAGGGGAGGTGTGGCTAAACCACTGCCCCGCGCAGCCGGTGAATGAACAATACGTTACATGCCTTATAGGCCTTCCTTTCTCAGCCCAACAGCCATCACTGGGTTGCAGCTCAATGCGCTCGGGCCCCCGGTCGGACACGCCGTTACCACCACGGCGCACGCCCGCCGCTAAGCACGCACATTGCGCAGACCCGACGGTGACAGACGGGGATCGCGCTCCCCCTCACTGGTAGAAGCGGTTATGAAGCGGAAACGCCGTCAGGAGCTTCGTATGCCAACTTCGAAATTTCCGCTTAGCCGCCCGGGACTCGCAGAGCACGCACTTGGCATACAAATGAGCAGCCAGCCAGGCCACTGGACGGACTTGGTGCTATGCATACTGCAAGAACCTTGCGGCCATATACAGCTGATCCGATACAGAGCGAGAGAAATGTACGAATAATCCGGCAGCGACCCGAGTGCTCTTGAGCAAGAGCCTGTCAAACGACAGTGCTACTGTATATTCACGAGGCGTGTCTAGAGTCAGGAGAGCCTCAAAGGGATCAGGTCAGAAGTCATGCAGGGGAAACTCGAACCGTAGCCAGCGAAGACCAGGGACAGACAGATCTCGAGTCCACACACGACACCGGTACGACACGGGACGATCCCAGCGAGCATGGACGCCAGAGCGAGACAAGATTCATACGCGAGCAAAGCAAGCCGGAAGGTGACCAGGGAACAGCGTTCGCGGCATCTTCTTGACCAGACTGTTGCGATCGTGCTCCTGGATGATCTGCGCAATGTTGCGGCTGAGCGCCAGGTCGGCTTGGACGACTTTGTCCAGCTTCTGGGCGTGAACGGCGCCAAACAAACTGTACTCTTCCTCGAGGTCGATGATCTTGTTGAACTGTTCAACGCTGCGAAGAGTTAGTCGCTCGTGCCCGCGCAAGGATAAGACGACGGCGGAAGAACAACCTTTCCTCGCGCATCTCGACGGCGTTGTCAAGCACGATCCGTAGTAGCTCGCGCGCTTTCTCGGACGGTCCTCGGTCGACGGTCGCAAAGTTCTCCGCGACGCGAGCGGTGACGACCTACCACGAAGTGGAGCTGTCGTTACCCTAGCGAGGCCACGTATTGTACCGTACCTGGTGCATCTCGTTCATAATCTGTAGTCTCTCGTGTCAGATACATGTGGGAGTGGGCGGTGACAGACGTACCGCAAGTACTTGGGCCAAATGAGCGTCCTGCGTGACCGGCTCGTGTCCGCGTGCTCGAACGCCGGGAGACCTGCGCGCAGCGACTTGCTTGGCTTGCACAACATCTAGCAGCGGGGCTCGGGTTAGCACGCATAGCTCGAACAATCTTGAGCGCGTGCAGACCTGAAGGCGGCGTGCCGACCAGAGGTGACCTGAGCAAGTTCGGCGAGTGGGCAATGCGGGCAGGCGCGTCGTCCAGCGCAAAGGTCACTTTCTGATTCTTCTGCGCTGCTTTGACCATCAACGGGCTCTTCAAGGCGGACTGGAGCTTGACCTGCAGAACGGTGAAGCGCGTTAGAAGCCAGTGGAAAATAACGCACAGGCTCGACCATCCTATCATTCTCGCGTCCCACGAACTTCGGGCGCAGGAACAGATCCAGTGCTCTGGTATCTTCGGCAGGTGCTGGGCTGCTTCCAGAGGTTGGGCGGAGCGTAGTATCGTGAGACAGCGGGGGTGGTAACAAAGCGCATTGCGTCTCTTGTCCCTGAACGGTTGAAGACGGGGATCGGGCTGCGTGGCCAGCAAGCAGACCGTTCGCGACGAAGGCGGATTCCTCGCGCGCAGGAACTCCAGCGTGTTTGTCGATAGGGTCAAGCAGGTCATCGAGAGCATTTGCAGCAGCAAGGCGGGAGGACGCAGAGGCAGCATGAGGCAGTCCTGGACGGCGGGTAGAGACAGGAGGGCCATCGACCCGGTCAGCCCCCCGTGGTGGCGACGCAGGTGCGCGCGGCAAGTCAAGCGGGTGGCGGCCAGCTCCTGCATCTGGCTGAATAATGGGTGAAAAGGAGGATCGAGGAATCGGCGGCGGGGTCATAGCAGCCATGGACGGTCTGGAAGCAGCGTTGCCGGACCCGGGACCGCCGCCAGGAGACGACGAACGAGTAGCCTGAGCTCCCTTGGTGTCGGCGACGACGGGTTTGTGGACATGATCGATATCGGCATCAAGCAACTCCCAAGGGGCCTTCTTCGGTTTCTGTTTCTTCGCGCGCGTAGTGGTTACAGGAGCAGGTGGGCTGGTAGGTGTCGGAGCCTGGATGGGGCTAGCGAAGTCGGTGGGAGCCACCGAGCGGGCAGGCAATGAACTGGCGATGTCGTGGTCGGAGCCGCTGTGTTGCGCCGACTGCTTCAGCGCAGGCTGCATGGTGGAAGAAAGTGCCATGTCAGTTGCAGGCACCGGCGAATGCGACTCCGGTGGCGGGGACGACGCTGGACAGAGTACGCGGCTGGGCGAAGCGATAGGGCCGAGAGTACCACGAGTTTTCGGCGGTTTCGTTGCCTCAGCCTCATGGACCGTTCCCTCGCCATCGGCATCATCGTCGTCTTGCACGGCCTTTCGAGCACGAGCCCTAGTCGTTGATGGCTTGGGTGCAACGGGCGGCTCGCCGTCGTCGAGCGCGGCTACCTCGGTCGCTGGCTTCGCCTTCGGAACTGGATTTACTTTCGGCTTTGCCTTCGCTTTGGGTTTCGGTTTCGGTTTTGGCTTCGGTTTTGGCTTCGTCGCCTTGGTCTCTTGAGCAGGGGCAGGAGCGGGAAGATTGGCTCGGGCATGTGGTGGCGGAGCGGCGGCAGGAGGAGCCGCGACCGCAGCAGGCGCATTCCTCCCTTTGGCAGCCGCCGCGCGCGTTGCCCTGGCTCTGCCCGCAGGCGGCTTCTTGGGCTCGGGCGGCGCGTCCGCTTGTGGGATTGCGTCAAAGTCGACCGCTTCGCTGTGCGTGCCCTCGTCGTCGGACACGACGGCCTGCTTGCGTTTGGCCTTTGCTGACTTGTACGTGGTTCTCGGCGGGGACGAGCCCGGTACAAGCAGCTGCGAGTTGTATGCGCGCAGAGCTGGCGGTCGTTCGTCTCGAGGACGCTTCGCAGCAGGTGAATCTTCATCGCCGTCATCCCGATCGCTCGCCTTTCGCTTCTTGGCCAGTGCAGATGCCTCTAGATCTTCCGCGGGCTCCGGTGCGACGGCGTTCTCCTTGCCTTTGCCCGCATTCCTGCCACGTATTATGCGCGTCGCAGCCGTCCCCTTATTGGTTGGTTTACCAGCATTCGCAGCGACGGTCGCGACAGGCCGCTTGGTGTTGCGGGGCGCTGGAGATGGCGATGGCTCTCGTGGAGCAGGCGAGGCTGAGGAGTGCAGGCGATTAAGGCACGCAGTGCCGGCGGCAGTAGCAGCCTCGTCTAAAACGGACGACGCGGATTCGGTGCGTGTAGATAGCGGCGGTCTGGGGACAGTCGATGCCTGCCTATTGATGGGCACGGGAGACGGAGAGGATTCAAGGACTCCAAAAACGTCAGCTAATACGGCAGCCGTTGAGGGGAACTACACCGCACAGCTCAGTTCTTCTCTGGCTCGTTTCTTCAGCTCGTCAAAGGAGGTGGGCGGGTCGATGGAGATGGCTTCCTGGGAGACTGAATATCTCGGTTTCCTTGCTAGTTGGCGCTCGGAAGGCGAGCATGGCCGGGGAACTGCACATGCTATCAGCAAACGGGAGGCGCATGCGGTTCACGCGTACCTAGACCATCCGAGCGCTTCTCGTATTGCAGGGCCTTAGCGTTCATGTTCGGTCGTGTGAATTCGAGAGGCTCAATGCGAGACGCCCCCTGCGACCGGGGACGCGGTTCCAACGCCTCGTCGTCGTATTCCTGCAGAAATGATTAATATATCACCTGGAAATAGAGCTACGATGTGGTTACCAGCTCCCTGGCATTCAGCAGTTCGCAGAAGCGGTCGACATTGTCTGGCTCTATGCGAAAGCAGAAATTGTGCGGCGATGTTGGAGTCGACATGAAGTCATCCGATGTCGTGACCGGCGCAGAGGAAAGAGCAGGCGGAGCGTTCAAGCCAACGGCGACGGCAACCGTCTGGGTGTCTGCACATCGTCAGAATACCATTGGCCCGAATATCACACATACGAAAACGTACCTTTCATCCGCCGAAATCGAATGGATTGTACGGAACAGTAAGGTACTTCAAGGTCTTCCAGGACATCATCCTACAAAATGATGTTAGGTCTCTGGGACCGGTACAGCCCGAGGAACGTACCTCGGTGGTTGCGACACAAACCCGGAATGCATCGGTGTCAAGGTAGAGAATGTCTTCCTGTCCCTCGACGCCTAGAGAGCGGCCGTTCACGCTTATCATCTGCGCAGCAATGGGTTGCGGTCTGAACAGCATTAGCGAGGTTCGCCTACCGATATGCATTGACGCACTTCTCCATATCACACGCTGCCATTGCGGAGAGGATGTCATGCACGATCTTGAGTATAAGTCAGAGACCTACAATGTCTACGATTCCGATGCTCGCACCTGTGGCCAGTTTTCTGGCGTCGCGTCCATTACGGCTTGTCTGAGGTCGGCGCGTTTGGCGGACGTGAAAGCCTGCCGAGTGTCCGGTCCATCGAAGAGCGATTTCAGATAGGCAGCCTTCTTCGCCTCGGTCTTGGATGATGGAAGTATGTGCGGTAGAATCTCAAACAGCGATTGGAGGCAGAAGTAGTCTGTGCATGTAGTCAGCGATGGGGAGCGCGAAGGCCAGCATCACTCCTGACTGTTTTGAGCAGCAGCGATTTTTCCAAAGCGGGCACTGAACGGAAGACTTGTCAAGACATACAATAGCGACACGCGATTCACGCACGCTGGTAGTACCGTTGGGTTCCTGAGCAGATCGTAGTTGGCCTTGCAACCCGCGTCATCAAGGAGCGCGATCGACTGGACGGGGTATATAAGCACCAGCAAAGACCAGAGCAGCACACGAACCTCGCGCAGTATTACTCCCAGCTTCGACGCGCCAGGGAGCTCCAGTAGCGCGAGGATAGGCTTAAATAGAAACGTGCCAATCATAGCAAGGTCTGCTTCAGGGACAGCAGTTAGCGCATGTACGCATCCGACAAGCATTCCTGACCCTTGCTCGACTCTGCGTATTTCTTGCGGTAATTTAGTGGGACCATCATTGAGATGTCACTAGGCTCACGGAGGCCCCGGTAACGATTCCCGTAAGAACAAGCTCAGGCCTGAGGGTCGCCTCGTCGTTCTCGAGCCCAGGGCGGATCCGGTTTTGCACGATGTCGTCGAAGACTAGGGCAGACAGGTTGAACACGGCCTTGGCGCAGCCCCTGTGCAAGGACACGAGATCAGAGGCAAATGTGGCCTGTATGCGCTTATAGTCGTCGACCGGGCTGTCGTTGTTCTGATACGGGAGTCCGGTCGAGCCAGCTCTGATTTTTGCAGAAAGCACGCACGAGCTTGGAAAGGGTCAGGACGGCGGCCAGTGCAGCCTGAAGGGCCTTGTTCGTAGCAGCAGGGCGCAGTAGCGTAACTGCCCGCGATATGTCTGGAGCCATGGTCGTGGATCAGGACGAAGAGGCGCGTCACGCTTTCCGACTCCGCGGCGCGTGATGTAAATCACGTTACGGAACGCGCTCCGGAGGCTTCCCAGTTCGCTCGCGCGTCTCAACGAAGAGGTGCATCCCGTCTTGATTCCGTCGCGCGAAGAGAGGCTAATGCCAAAACCGAATAGCTACTCTACCACGCGTATCTGCTACGTAGCCAAACGAAAAGTAAACAGCTACAGCGCAGAAGGAACGTCATCCGGGTCCCCCCAGCGGAATGTCCAGCGCCGACCGAAGTTCCCAAACGTCCAAGATTTGCGGGCTAAAGCTCAGCCACAGTATCCAAAACCCAAAAGCAGGGATACTCACAAATACTAATGGTGTAGTACGCGCCTTGGATAGTAATCGTCGGCGGCAGGGGAGCGGCGTGGAGATGGTTGGCGATGACCTTGCCGCCGAGTGCCTGGTAGCGCAGGACCGCGCATATGGTCAAAGACATCGCGAAACGCTCAGAGACGCACCGATACTTCGTGTTGAACCAGGTCAAATCCGGCAATGGTTTCGACGGTCGCGTCGCTGCGGAAGGACAAGTACTTCACGAAGGGAACCGACGGCGCTCGCAGCGTGACCTGGACCACGTAACCCTGCGCATCGTCTTGCGGCGGTACAAACAACAGCGCGGTCGAGTCCAGCGAGAGCAAAGGAGCGGCCATGGTGGTAGCAGTCGACAAACGCGGACCGAAGGATCGTCGCACACATCAGAGAGGAACAGCCAGTCTATGCAAAGCGCACTACTTACACAGGCCGTCATCAGCAAATCATAGCGGAAGCGAGCGTGAGGGTTGTCGGGGGTCAGCGTCTATGGCAATATGTACATATATGCAGACCTGCGACAGCTGCATAAACTGAAAAAGTCTAATGGGCAGGCTTTTGAGAAGGGCGGCCGGCAGAGCGTTTACTTGCCCTGGAACATCTTCTCGATCGCCTGCGACGAGTAGCTCTTCGGGCGCTCAATGCCGAAGCCGAGCGCGCGGTCCCAGATGAGCTGCGATGCGACACCGAGCGCGCGCGAGATACCGAACAGGACGGTGTAGAAGTTCATCTGGTCGAGGCTGCGCGACGGTCAATACGGCGTGCCGTAAATAAGGAAGGGAAGACAAACCCGTAGTAGGTAAGCAGGACACCAGAGTGCGCGTCGACGTTGGGCCACGGGTTCTTGGCCTTGCCGGCGGCGAGGAGGATGTCGGGCACAAGCTTGTATAATTGGCCGACGAGCTTGAAGAGCGGGTCCTCGGGCAGGTGCTTGAGCGCGAATTCGCGCTGCGCAACGTAGCGCGGGTCCGTCTTGCGAAGGACAGCATGACCGTAGCCGGGGACGACGGTGCCCGAGTTGAGCGTGTCCCAGACGTACTGCTTCACCTGGTCGTCGGTGGGCTCCTTGCCGAGCTTGGAGAGCATGCGCTGCACCCAAACGAGAACCTCCTGATTCGCGAGACTGCGAGGGTGTCAGATTGGCGGACTTGGCGGACGGCATATCGAGTGCATACCCGTGAAGCGGACCGGCAAGACCGTTGAGGGCGGCCGCGTACGACAGGAAGGGGTCAGACAGCGCAGATCCGACAAGCTTGCCGGTATGCGCGGAAACATTGCCGCCCTCGTGGTCGCTATGGATAGGACAGAACGTCAGACCTGACATCACGTAGGGAGCGCCACACCGACCTGTGCAGCGTCAGGTAGAGACGCATGAGCTCGACGAACTCGGCGTTCTCGCCGAAGCCGAGGAAGTTGGACAGGTTGTAGCTGTAGTCCTTCTCGGCGTCGATGGCAGGGAGCTTGCCGTTACCGTAAACATTGCGGTATATGCGGCCGGCAATGGTCGGGAGCTTCGCAATGAGCGACATCGAGTCCTCAAACGTGGGTTCCCCTGCAAAGAGGCATTAAATCGCGCTCGCTACCATGCTGGAGTTACGTACAGTACTGCTTCTTGCTGATCCCCTCGGAGTACGCCTTCGCGAACGCAGAGTCGTGGTTGAGCTACGGAGACCTGTGGTCAGAACCTAGGATCGACACGGCACGAAAAGGTAGACATACGGCAGTGACCGCGAGCGAGAACTGGCTCATGGGATGAAGGGTGCCGGGGCAGCGGTCGATGATTTCCTCAACGAACTCGGGCAGGCTTGCGCGCGCCGCCCATTCCTTGCTGAGGCCGGCGACCTGTTCGGCAGTAGGCACCTCGCCGGTAACGAGGAGCCAGAAGAGGCCTTCAGGAAGGGGCTCCTGGCCGCCAGGAGCCTTGGGCAGCTTCTCCTGGATTTCCGGGATCGTGTAGTTGCGGAAACGGATGCCCTCGACTGCAAAAGTCTACCATTAGGCTCCCTGTACGACCGCGCGATTCGATAACGCACTCGGGTCGAGGACAGAGCCCTCCCAGATGAGAGCCGGGATGCCACGCATACCACTGGAACACGTTGGCGCCGGTCAACTGACGCGTCTTTGGAAGCAAAAAGTCCACAACGACGAACCCGTAGAGCTGGTCAACCTGGACAGGCGAGAAGGTCTTTTCGCCATACTTGGTCCTGATCTCCTTGACCTGAACCAGCATTCAGCACGCGACACCTAGCGAGCAAACGACAACGCTCACATATGCCTGGTGCTCGGGAATCAGCTCAGCCAGGCGCGCCTTTAACGACGGCGGCTTGGTCGACTGCCAGCGGCGCGCGGCGGAGAGCGACGAGAGCGAGCTGGCGCGCGTCTGCAAAAATTTCGCACGGCGCGCATACGTCAGAGCTCTGCGCACGCGCGCCATTGGGCACTGGGCCGACTGACCTGAAGTCGTGTGGCGAGGCGTAATGTCGACATGGGCCTGTGCGACGGTGGTAGTGGTACGGGTTAAAGATGCGGCTGATGTTTTGTTGATTTTTGAAGTGCGAGCGAAGGGCGCCGGATTTTTGGGCATCGGGCAAGCTCGGAAGCGCGACACGCGCCCACTGAGCTCATGATCCGTCATCTCGTACGACAATACCGCCCGTACGATGCTCCCAGGCGCTATGCATGTATTTTCTATATAATAATTACAGGTTTTATGCTCGGAAATCTGGGGAGTGCAAGAGTGCAGCGCGGAGACTGTGATTACTCTGTGATCATCTGATAGGAGGATCAGCCATGCCGACGGAGCATGCACCTCCAGTTCTGGGCTGGACTGTGGTCCCGCGACCGCAGGGCTTCTTGTGCGGGGAGCAGATGCGGGGAAGGACTGTCCACGTTTGGGACAGACTTCGAAACATTCGCTGGCTGCAAGGGCACAGTCTCCTAGACACCATCCGGCCGGGTTTGTCGGGCGCCGGGCATAGCTCTCTCTACCAGGCTTACCAGCAACAGTCAACAGCATGTGAGAACCGGTGCATTCCGTCCAAGTGGCGACAGAACCAGGGGCAAGTGCCAGAATAGCCTTGCGGGAAGAGCGGCCGACGGAGAGAAACGGGATCGCGTGAAAAATCAGACATTGGCCACGAGTCCACTTGCGTACCAGCAAAGGCTGCTTGTACTCAACATACCGCGGGACGAAATCTAGGCCAATGAGCCAGAGCCGGACGGTCAAAGAAGACCTCCAAAGTCAGGAGTTCACGTCGACCCGATGTTGACAATAACGTCCAGCGCCAGCAAAACCGATTGCGAACCGTTCTGTGAGCCAGGCACCCAGCATAATAACCGGGAAAGGCCAAGAAAACGCACGACTGAGAGCGGCCACAGGTCCAGGAACTGAGGGGAGGAAGAGCTTGGTTCGCGGAATTTCAATTCGGCACACGCTCGCGACCTTTGACGGTCATCGAGTGAGCCCATACTTCCATGCTCAGTACTGTCGGCTGGATACATCTATACTCTGCTCGAAAGGGCGTCAGCCTAGCACCCCTCATGTCTTGCAGGAATGCAGAGCACTCGCTCTTTGGAAGGCCTCCGTAAGGTCAAAGGCGCCGGTGATCCCACGTGGATGACAGGACAATCATCTCGAGATGGGGGGATCTTTGTCACGCCGCGTCCGTGGCCGTCTTTGCGCTGGCCTCCTCTGCGATACCTGGAACTTGAAGGCATTTGGAGACTCGCCTACACCCTGTGGGCCCCATTCTGCGCTCCGAGCTGGGGCGAATCGCGTCTCAAAACATCGAGCCAAGTGCTCGTCATCCCCAACACCGCGATCACGGCTCGTCAGGCCCGCGCGCGCGCTGCGTCATGTGAGGACAATATCAAATCAGCATTCGGCGCGTATATATTCCCCACACGCGTCGTGCCTGCGCCTCGCGAGTCCCTCGGCCCATCATGGTGAAGGCTCTCCTGAAGCGCGTAGCGGGCGTGGCTGTCTCGCTCCTGCACATCCAGGCGGCGTCTGCGCTCGGCTGGACGAGTGACGCGACGTTCAACAACGCGCGTCCCTCGACGGTCGCCGCGGACCCGTACGTGCGGTGGGACGCGAAGACCAACCAGTACTGGGCGTACAGCACCGAGGGCGCCGAGTCCGGCTGGCTCTTTGGCATCTACACGTCGCCGGACCTCGCGACATGGCACAAGCAGCCTGGTGGCGCCATCAAGAAGTCGAACGAGTCGCGCATCTGGGCAGACGACTGGTTCTGGGCACCCGAGTGCTACTACAACGTTCGTCTGCCAGTGATACGCAGGTTGTCGAAACTCACCTTGCCATTGTTCCTAGCCCGCGACCGGATGGTACTTCTTGTGAGTTAAACCTCGGCAGTCTGGCAGGGATCTCACGGCTTTCCAGCTTCTATGCTGGCCGCTACCGCGACCCTAAGAAAATTGCGACCTACTTCAAGTGCGTAAACACGGCTGCGGGGTGGAGTATGTGAACTGAACTCCAACTTCAGGTACCCTGACTTTGACGAAGCGAGCAAGATCGGCGTAGCCGTGTCTCGCAACCCAGGAGGACCTTTCATCAACATCGCGGACCGGCCAATTGACTACTTTCCTTTCGACCCGGACTACAGCGACATCAACCTCCTCATGTCTCCGCCGTACCTCGTTCCTCCGGCCACGCAGGAGGAGGGGGAGAAGGCGCCCAAGGGCACGTATATCCCGCACATCGACGCGAACGTCTTCTGGGACGACGACGGCTCGATCTGGCTCTTCTTCTCGCGCAACGCGTACCGCAACTGGGTCTGGAGCGACGAGTTCAACCGCTACATCGAGGAGAGCAACATCTACGCGGTTCGTCTCGACACGGCCTGGTGGCACGACCCGTTCGCGCGCACGATGCCTGCAGTGCACCGCAGCTTCCGCGACACCCACAAGGGGCTGCCGAAGGGCTGGCAGACGAGCGTGAACGAGTCCTTCCCTGGTCCCACCCGCAAGGATGGCTGGATCCCGATCATCTCGTACAAGCTACAGCCGCAGGTCTGGGAGAACGCGCACGTCCACGATCACTCGGCCAGCGGCGGTACCCGCAAGAACAGGCGCTGGTCCGAGGGCTCGACCACCATCAAGCGCCGCGACTCCCTCGGTGCGCCGATCTACTACCTGACCTACAGCGCGAACAAGTGAGTGACCTGGAATTGAGACGCCATTCGCGTTCTGAGTGTGTTGTAGCTTCGAGTCGCCCGACTACGGCGTTGGCTACGCTTATTCCAACAAGGTCTCTGGACCATACGTCAAGTCTCCTTCCAACCCTATCCTCTCCCAGGACCCTAGCAGTGCGTTTTCTACATACATAATTCCTGTGCACCGTCTCATAGTGTGAGCAGAATCGATTTATTCGACGGGCCATGGCTCCATCGTTGGTGCGCAAGGCAAGGAAGGCCCCGGTGGTGAACTCTACTACGTCCACCACGGCCGTCCGAAGCCCTCCGCCGGCCGCTACATGTACAACGCCCGTCTCTTCATCGAGCCGGACACGCTCTACATGGGCTTCGGTCCGAGTGCCGGGGACCTCCGCATCCCGCGCGGCGTCGCTCCCTACTCCATCTCCGCCAAATCCACCTCTCAGTCGTCCTGGGACGTCACGGTGCGCAGCGCGAATGGCGCGGCGTTCGATCTTAACAACCCGGCGAACCGCCTCAACGCGTGGGTCGAGGGCGATTCCGGCGCGCAGGTCACCGTCACGGGGGGCAGCATCTCCGTCAGCGGCGTATCAGCACGTAAGGCGAAGCTCTATGTGAGCTATCAGCGGTCGAGGGTCAACGAGACGGAGCCCTGGAAGGACGTATCCCAGACTCTCGGTCTCGGCGGCAAGTGGCAACCCGTTGAGACTGTTGTTTCCCTTCGCGGTTAGCCACAGAGTCGCACCCGGATCCCTCTTACTTGACATACGAAGAGACTCGTGCGGACTAGGCATCGTGACCGCGGCGCTATCGTCATCGCTTCGACAGGCCAAGTACATTAAGTAGAAACCACCAACGATTATTGCACTCAGATCGTGTTACAGTACTTCTTCATTGGTGGACCAGATAATTGCAATTCGCGCCATACGAGACCACGAGACGAGACCACGAGTCGACAGAGATTGCAGAAATTTTAATGGTAAATTGATACCAGACAACCTATACCAGTAGGACTAGCGCCGACCCCACAGAAAGAGAGAGAAAGAGAAAGAAAAATGCGTTTCACCACGGGCGGACAGCGCGATATCTCATCCTTTACAATATTATCATGACTCTGGCAACTGTTGATAGGAAAGACGTACTTTCATCGCCTTCCAGGAAGTAACCCACTAAAAAAGCGGCCCACTGTGCCCTGCTTTCTCGAAGTACCCCCTCCCTTCGGCGGCTTGGGAGGCTTCGGAGGCTTCGGAGGACGCATAAAGGACGAGGAATAGGGTGGCATCCGTGTCACTATCCGGCGGCCCACGTGCACTCCAATGACGTTCGTCTCGGAGATTGTACGATTGATATCTACGAGCCATTGTGTTGTCTGTTGTCCCGTGTTGGGGTCGATGTAGACGCCTCCTGGGTACGTCGTCCGAATCATGTATGCGGTTCCCTGCTGCTGTAGGTCTTTCAGATATACAATCATGAGGCTCTGATAGATAGACGTACTCCTGTATTGCTGTAACCCGTTATGACACCAGTGATCTGCCCGTCAAGTATGTATTCCTGGCCGGTTTCGCTGGTGAATGTGAACCGCACTTGTTCATCGGTCCTGTATAGAGCGCGGGGCATATTCGGGTCTCTAGCCATGTCGAGGGACCCAAGACTGGGAGATCGAGTTGATCGCAGGGAAAGAACAGTATGTGGCTATGATTCAAGGTCCAATTGTGGAAGAAATAGGCAACCGGTCGGAGTCCGCGGAGATATACACCTTTACTCTTGACGATGCTGGAGAGCTTTCCAGACTTCCCTGACCCTCCTACGCCCTGGAACGAGCTCCCAAGCTCTTGGCCCAATGATCAATGGGATGCGCAGTGGGAACACTACCGGCCTATCTTTGCATCGAGCGGCTACACTCTACGTAGTCTTCTCAGTCATCTACTCCCCAATCCGGAACCTCCCTCATTACCCGGACCCACCGATGCGTTTCTTCCACGCTCAGAAGAATTATTCGCGTTCCAGATGTTTGGTCCAAGTCGGCCTTGTGGCCTTATGTTTCATGTGAGTACGCTTACGCTTTCGAACTGGCCTTTACGAACCACCATCAGAGCCACGTCCGCGTTGGTTATGATTCTTTGAATAGGGACATTCTATTCAAGGCAATTTTCGCGTCGGAGCGCGAAGTGGTGACCTATCTCTCGCAACTGCAAAGCGCCGGGCGGGATCCAAGAGACCACACGATACCATTTCTCAAGCTGATCGAAACACCGAGATGCACATTCGTTATAACGCCTAGATGGGGCATGATTTCTCCCCCCTTTTATGCACTTGGGGAGCCGATCGAATTCGCGAGACAATGTCTTGAGGTGAGCGAGCGCGCGCGGGGCGTGTGCGCTCTTTGGTTAACCATCTGCAGGGACTCGCGTTTCTGCACGAGCACCGTATCACGCACAGGGCAAGGGTTTCGCGCATATTCGGACTTCTTGCGCTCATGTCTGCCCCACCGCATCAGGACATATCCCCGTCGAACATCGTCATGTCCTACTACGGGAAGAGGACCAATCACCCGGACGGGGTGAAGCCCCTCAGGTCCCTATTTGACGTCAAATACGCATTCATCGACTATGGTCTCTCTCGCAAGTTCGACAGCAACATCGCACTCGAGGACGTTCATATGACAGATGCCTCTGGAACAGCTCAGTTTTGTGCTCCCGAGATCTTCAAGACCACATCATATAACCCCTTTCGTGCAGACGTGAGGCCGAAGCGTAGCTGCCGAAGCGACGATAATTGACAGCCCTGCTCGCAGATGTATTCTTTGGGCGTGCTAATCCTCGAGGAACTCGAAGCCGCTGAGGTAGGTACAGAAATATCCATTCAATTCCCTTCCAAGAGTCGAGTCTGATCACTCCTGACCGCAGGATCGCAAGTCTCAGGTGCTGAGGCTCCTAAAGAAGCACTCCCCGGCATTTCTCGCTATATTGAAACGCATGTGCAAGAAGGATCCAAGCAAGCGTCCTACTGCAGCCGCTGCGCTGGTGTCAGGGCTGTGCCAGCCTGACACCTCTCTCGTCAAGCACATGACATAGACGCTGACACAGACGATGACATATCGGCTGACGCGTCCATGCTCACTCAGCAGGTCCACAAGATTCCGGACCTCACTGCCTCGCGATGTGCTGACGCAGACGATGACATATCGGCTGACGCGTCGCGCTCACTCAGCAGTCCGGACTCCACTGCCTCATGACTCAGAGGACACTGCATTGGACTTTGGTCTTTGTCATCTGGTTCTCGGCACTAGTATATAAGCCCATGTATGATAGCTCAGTAGCTTCAGTTTCGAAATCGACTTCGGTTCCCACTTCGACTCCCCAGTCCCTTCACTGGGTCACACCTCGTTCTTCTATCTCTCTTACTCGCTCTCAGTCCCTGTAGTTGTCAGACTGCAGGCCTCTCTGTCCTCCGCGTCGTCACCAACGGGCATCAAAGACTCCACGTACCGGTGTGTTAATAACGCACTGTGTAGTGTCTTGTCTCTGTGGGATTCCACGGAGGCTTGATATTACTTAATACCCTCCTCGTGGGGCACGGCCGTAACAGTATTTCGAAACTCGAGTACGCTCGAGTCACTGTATGTCCTTTGGGACACGACGTCAAGTACAACAAAACGCGCAAGATCTTGCACCACAAGTCAACTCGCCGGACCGCATCCTCCGAGAAGCAAACCGACGACGACGACAACAGAACCAGCAACCAACGCCTGCCGCATCCTCATCCGCGGCACCCGCGTTCTCCTCGCCTTCGACCCTCACCACTCTCACTCCCTCGCCCTCAGCAATGTCTTCGCGTGGATCAGTCTTCGGCTCGGCTCGTGTCGACCCCGAGGACCTCGAGGACGAATCGTTCTCGCCCACGCCCACGGCAACCTCGACCAACCACTCTTCGACGGTCACTCCAACTCCGTCGTATCACTCGCACATCACGGTGCACTCATCCTCGGCATCTCACCACCCGCCAACGACGACTTCCTCGTCGTCCGCGGCCCCCTCAATCCCCAACTTTGAGAACCTTGGGCAGCTCCCGTACTTCGCTCCCATCCCAAGCTCCCACAGTGCGTCGCTCCTGCACGTTGACCCTTCCGTGCACTCCGGACAGGCCGCACTGCCGGGCATTTGCATGAACCCGTTTTGTGCAAACCGCTCCCCGCACCCGCGTCACTCTTCCGCGAACTCCTCGGTGGCTCCCGGGCCCGGCCCGCCTCCTGGCGGACCTCCTGGGACTCCGAGCGGTAGCAGTGGCTGGGGAGGAGGTGGCGGCGGTGGTGGAGGCGGTGGTCCTCCGAGCCATCACTCCTCGCACCACTCGTCCTCGCACCACTCCTCTTCACATTTCTCGTTCTCTGTACCTCCGGCCTCGCACCACACTCCTTCGCACTCGGTACCTTCGGGTAGCCACCACACCCCGCCATTCCCACCTCCAAGCTCAGGAGGGTCTCCCTCGGGAGGCGGCGGAGGTGGTGGTGGTGGTGGACCGCCCTCGGGCGGCGCACCTGGTCCTTTTGACTTCGAACCTGCAGTTGACGACGAGCGTCGTCGCAACCAATGGATCGACAATCTGGTCGCCGCGCTGCGGCCGCACTCCAAGATCAAGGTCAAGGACCCCGAGACGTACGACGGCGCGAAGCCCGAAGACCTCCGTCACTGGCTCGTCTCCTTGGAGAACTACTTCCTCGGAGACCTGCGCACGTATCAAGAACACCGCAACCGCATCATCACCGCGTGCTCCTACCTCAAGGGCAAGGCTCAGACCTGGTACGAAGGTTACGTCGAGTCCATCCTCGACGGCCAGCCCCCTGCGTTCTTCGCGTCATGGCTGGACTTCAAGGCCGAGCTCAACGCGGTATTCGGCATTCGCTTCCCACGGGATGTCGCCATCCAGAAGCTCAAGAAGCTCTTCATGAAGGAAGACCACACCGTCTCGCAGTACGCTCTAGACTTCGAGCCTCTTGCACGCCAGTCCGGCTGGGACGGACTTGCCCTCGCTGATCGCTTCTACGAGGGACTTCCGCGGCGCATCAAGGAGGTCATGGGAAACCAGATCGCCGCGCGCCCCACGGATCTCACGCGCCTCCGCGCATGGGCCCTCGCCATCGACGCCAACCAATGGAACTCTGGCGTCATCAAGAAGTCCTCCTCGGACTCCTCGCACTCCAACTCGCACTCGAACAACAACTCTGGCAACAACAACAGCAGCAACAACAACAGCAAGAACCATTCCTCGGGCTCCTCGAACAAGAAGTCCTCGAATGTTCGCTCTTCGTCTTCCTCGGCACCCACGGCGACGCCCTCATCCAAGTCGTCAACTCCTCGCTCCTCCGCGCCCGACCTCTCTGGCAAGCTCGCCAGCACCGGCAAGCTCACCGATGAGGAACGCGCGCGTCGTCTCAAGGAGAACCTCTGCCTCTACTGCGGCAAGGCAGGCCACTCGGCCCGCGACTGTCGCAAGGCCGCGCATAACCGCGAGGTGAAGGCGCGTGCCACGGCTTCGTCCACTCCGGCTTCCTCGGCTCCTGCGGCGCCCTCGGGCTCCGCGAAGTCGGGAAACTAGAGGGCAGTTCTGCCCGCGTCTCTCGGCAGGACTGCTCCGACTACGAGGGACGTAAAGCAACTCGGTTGAACGCTGCCGCGCTCACCGATCAGGATGCACTCATTATACCCCTGTCTTCAGATCCCGTACCCACGTTCCGTACTCTCGTGGACTCGGGCTCCGAGGACAACTTTCTCGATCTCGCTTTCGCTGACTCCCACGCGCTTCCGCGCTATCCACTCGACCGGCCTCTCCGGCTGCGTCTCTTCGATGGGTCCTCCCGCGGACTCATCTCTCACTTTGTCACGCTGCCAGTCCGATTCCCGGATGGTACGCGTATGGCCATCAACTTCCTGCTTACCAAGCTGGATCCGTCTTGCTCTGCCGTGTTAGGACACCGCTGGCTACACCGCTACAATCCTCGGATTGACTGGTTTAACGGCCGCATTCAGTTTAACACGCAGATCTCGCCTACGGTTACTCATGATTTCGCTCATGGGTTCTCTGCGGATGACTCGGATTTCGCCTCCGAGCACGACCCTCGTACTCCAAGCGCTCTACGCGCTCCTTCTGTCCCCGCTTCTACACTCAACTCCATCACTCCAGCACTCTCCGAGACCGTGCTCCGCGCGGCCGCCGCTCGTGTCGACATCAGGT
The DNA here is from genome assembly GCA_030578095.1 of Auricularia cornea. Lineage (NCBI taxonomy): Eukaryota > Fungi > Basidiomycota > Agaricomycetes > Auriculariales > Auriculariaceae > Auricularia > Auricularia cornea. The sequence goes on from JARLTE010000004.1 coordinate 1,939,505, forward strand.
TCATTGGCGCTGCTGCCTTTAACCATGTCCGGCACCAGCGCGGATCTCTCGTCTCCGCGATCTATGTGCGTGATCCTGTCTCCGCGGCGCGCTCGGCGTCCGCCAACCCCGCCTCGGAGACTGGGGAAGGCATTCCGGAGGTCTACCATGACTTCTTGGATGTGTTCTCCAAGGAGGCTTCTAACCGCCTCCCCGAGCATCGACCATACGATCTCAAGATCGAGATGGAGGACGGCCAAGCTCTGCCGTCAGGTCCGATCTACTCACTCTCCGAGCCCGAGCAGCGCGCTCTTCGCGACTACATCCAAGAGAACCTCGCCAAAGGCCACATCCGCTCCTCATCCTCCCCGGGCGGTGCGCCTGTTCTCTTCGTGAAGAAAGCTGACGGCAGTCTCCGGCTGTGCGTCGACTACCGCGCTCTCAACAAAATCACTCGCAAGGACCGCTACCCACTCCCGCTCATCAGCTCCGCGCTGGACCGCCTTCGCTCCGCGAAGCGGTTCTCCAAGCTCGATCTCCGCGTTGGCTACTCCAACGTGCGGATCGCCGCGGGGGATGAGTGGAAAACCGCCTTCCGCACGCGCTACGGCTCCTACGAGTATCTTGTCATGCCCTTTGGTCTCAGCAATGCTCCCTCGGCATTCCAACGCTTCATGAACGACATCTTCTCGGATCTCCTCGACGTCACCGTCCTCGTGTACCTCGACGACATCCTGATCTTCTCTGACGATCCCTCGCAGCACGAGGAGCACGTCCGTGAAGTCTTGCGCCGCCTGCGCAAGAACGATCTCTTCTGTAAGCCCGAGAAGTGCGAGTTCCATGCAGACCGCATCGAGTTCCTCGGCTACATCATCTCTGCCGACGGCATCTCGATGGACTCCAAGAAGGTTGACACCATCACGAGCTGGCCTCAGCCGCGGAACGTGCGTGACATTCAGTCGTTCCTCGGCTTTGCCAACTTCTACCGCCGCTTTGTCCACGGCTACTCGGACATTGTGGTACCACTCACGCGGCTCACGAGGAAGAACACCCCGTGGAACTTCGATTCCCGGTGTGTACTCTCCTTTGAGACGCTGAAGACCGCCTTCACGCGCGCCCCTGTCCTGCATCACTTCGATCCCGCTCTCCCGCGGATCGTCGAGACTGACGCCTCGGACTACGCGGTCGCGGCGATCTTCTCGCACCTCCTGCCTGACGGCACGGTGCACCCCGTTGCGTTCCACTCTCGGACGCTCACGCCCACGGAGCTCAACTACGACACGCACGACAAGGAGCTCCTCGCGATCTTCGAGGCCTTCCAGCTGTGGCGACACTACCTCGAGGGCGCAGAAACCCCAATAGACGTCGTCACGGACCACAAGAACCTCGAGTACTTCAGCACCACGAAGATGCTCACACGCCGGCAAGCACGCTGGTCCGAGTACCTCTCGCAGTTCAACTTGCTCATCCGCTTCCGCCCCGGACGCCTTGGAGGAAAGCCTGACGCACTTACCCGCCGTTACGACGTCTATCTCAAAAGGGGGGATAGTGGCTTCGCCAGTGCTAATCCGCAGAACCTTCGACCAGTCTTCTCGCACGAGCAGCTCATCACGTCGCTCCGCGCGACCTACGCGGAACCCATCTTCCTCCGCGCAGTCGTTCTCATGGACACCGAGTCGCTCCACCGCGACATTCGCTCCGCGTACACCTCGGACGAACTCGCGCAGGAAGTCCTCACCAAGCTCGGCTCCGACGACCAACCTCACTGGACCAAGTCCGCGGACGAGTTCTTGCTCTTCAAGAACCGCATCTACGTCCCGGACCACGCGGACCTCCACCTCCGCGTTCTCCGCGCTAAGCACGATCACCCACTCGCAGGGCACCCCGGCCAGAACAAGACGTACAAGATGATCTCCCGCGAGTACTTCTGGCCGGAACTCCGCGGATTCGTGCGAAAGTACGTCCAGTCCTGCGTCACTTGTGGCCGCAACAAGCCACGCCGTCACAAGCCCTATGGGCGCGTTCAGCAGCTCCCCATCCCTGTTCGCCCCTGGGACTCCATCTCCATGGACTTCATCGAGAAGCTCCCGCCATCTCTCGGCTTCACCGCCATCCTCGTCATTCTCGACCGCCTCAGCAAGCAGGGCATCTTCATCCCCTGCCACGACGAGATCAACTCTGAGGAACTCGCGCGCCTCTTCCTCCTCCACGTCTTCAGCAAGCACGGCGCGCCCGCGCACATCTCCTCGGACCGCGGCTCCGAGTTCGTCTCACGCTTCACGCGCTCCCTCGGAGCACTCCTCAACATCAAGATGCACTTCACCTCCGGACACCACCCTGAGGCGAACGGTCAGGTCGAGCGCACTAACCAGACGCTCGAACAGTACCTCCGCATCTACTGCAACTACCAGCAGACCAACTGGGCCGAACTCCTGCCCCTCGCAGAGTTCACCTACAACAACACGCCCTCGGACACCACGGGCATCTCGCCTTTCTTCGCCAACAAAGGCCACCACCCCAACCTCGATGTGTATCCTGAGCGTGACATCACCTCGGTGCGCGCACGGGACTATGCGGTTGACATTCACGAGCTGCAGGCAGAGCTCAAGAAGCAGATTGCGCACGCGCAAGCTCGCTACGCAGAGTCCGCGAACGCTCGCCGCGCTCCTCCTCCCGCGCTCTCCGTTGGAGACCGTGTCTTCGTCACCGCGGAACACATCAAAACCACTCAGCCCACCAAGAAGCTCGCTGCGCGCTACCACGGCCCATTCACCATCATCGCTCAGCCTGGTCCGCAGTCGTATACCCTCGAACTTCCACACTATCTCAGCCTCATCCATCCCGTCTTCCACATCTCTCAGCTCGAACCTCACCCGCCGGACGAAATCGAAGGGCGCATCCCCGAGCCACCCGAGCCAGTCATCGTTGACGGTGAGCGCGAGTGGGAACTCAGCGAGATTCTGTGGTCCAAGATGGACCGCAGGAGACGCCGGTGCCCACTCATGTACCATGTCCGTTGGCTCGGCTACGAGGACTCCTCGGAGGAATTCTCCACCATCTCCGCGCAAGACCTCGAACACGCACCCGACCTTGTCCGCGAATTCCACGAAAACCACCCAACTATGCCAGGTTCCTATGAATTGTTCCTCTCGTACATTAACCGCTAAAAAACCCATCTCGTATCCTGTCTCGCTCCTCGCACGCCTCGCTCTACCGCCTGTACTTCCCCATGGACTCACACATCTCGGTTTCCTCCATTAATCCACGTCTCGGATCCCATGATTCCTGCATTTAGAATACGATGTGGTTCTCGGTCTGTGGTTCAAAAGCCTGTATCCCATTCCCCCCACATCTTGATATGTTTTCATTCCTCAAAATCTGTACTCATCATTTCTCTCCAGATCGGTCTCTTATTCTATCCTCCTACTCCTCGTCATCATCCCTCATCGTCTCCTCGGTCAGCCCACCAACTCCGAGCATCGCGGCGATCGCGCTCAGCATCCGCTCCTGACGCGCCATGGACTCCGCGGTCTCCTCGATCACTCGACGACACTCCTCGGCCGTCTCCTCCAACCTGGCCACATGCTCCACGATGCTCTCCTGCACTTCCGGAGCAGGGACGTCCTTGGTGCTCGAACCTCCCGGCACACACTTGCAGCGCATGAACGCGCAGAAGGCGCAGCATATTGCCTTGCTGCGGATCTTGAGGTCGAAGCACACCACCCTGTGGACCTTACAGGGGTGGCAAGACTGCTCCTAAAGAGAAACACGGGTCGGTCAGATGTCATCGACTCAGACGAATGGACTCACCCGCACATCACCCTGCACCTCGTTCCCGAGGGGCACCCGGCACAGGCGACGCTTCTCCTCGCCCCCCATCTTCTTCCAGCCCGACCGGATGGTCTTGGATGCCCCCTTGCGCTCGCGCTGCTTGCTTGCGACGCCCACCGCAGCCTCACGCTCCTCCTTGTCCTTGTTGAGCGTTTGCAGGCGGGCGTCCTCGATGATGGCCTTATTCTCCTCGTTCTGTGGTCGTTAGCGACCAGCAGTATCTGGGATGACCACGACGACGTACCCAATGTTCCCACATCTCCCAGAAACCGATCGCCACCGCTCCCAGCCCTTCGTCGCGTGCGGCCAACGAAAACTTCATCGCCTCGAGCTCCCGGACCGCATCCTCGATGTGGACTTCGCGCAGCGGGTCGTCCGCGCTCAACGCCTCTGCGACCTCCACAGCGCGCTCCTTCTCAGCAACACGCTCCGCCGTGTACTTTCTCTCGCTGTCGGCCTTGACCCACGCAGTGATGTGGGGCTTGAGGTCGGCCTTCTCGAGGAAGACGCGGCTGGCGATATCGACGCCAAGCGGAACGCGGGAGAGGAGCACGAGGGAATCGGGAACGCCAACGCCGGACATGGTAAAGGAGAACAGCGCAAGTTCCTCCTCAGTCGACTGGCGCTCTTATCAGTCCCCAGCCTCACGGCTGGCCTCTACTCCATGCTCCGTGCATCAGCCTCCTCCGCACTCCGCCGACGAATCACACGCTGCGGAAATTCAAATGCTGGTACGCCACAACATCGGCAATCATTCCCCATTTCAGATCCCCGTCGAAAATCAAATTCACGCATACAAGACTTGCCACACCTCTCCACCTCGGGGCCCGCAGCGTTCCATCAGTCCTTCGTGGGCTCAGGACGTAAAGGGGGGATACTGTCAGGGCTGTGCCAGCCTGACACCTCTCTCGTCAAGCACATGACATAGACGCTGACACAGACGATGACATATCGGCTGACGCGTCCATGCTCACTCAGCAGGTCCACAAGATTCCGGACCTCACTGCCTCGCGATGTGCTGACGCAGACGATGACATATCGGCTGACGCGTCGCGCTCACTCAGCAGTCCGGACTCCACTGCCTCATGACTCAGAGGACACTGCATTGGACTTTGGTCTTTGTCATCTGGTTCTCGGCACTAGTATATAAGCCCATGTATGATAGCTCAGTAGCTTCAGTTTCGAAATCGACTTCGGTTCCCACTTCGACTCCCCAGTCCCTTCACTGGGTCACACCTCGTTCTTCTATCTCTCTTACTCGCTCTCAGTCCCTGTAGTTGTCAGACTGCAGGCCTCTCTGTCCTCCGCGTCGTCACCAACGGGCATCAAAGACTCCACGTACCGGTGTGTTAATAACGCACTGTGTAGTGTCTTGTCTCTGTGGGATTCCACGGAGGCTTGATATTACTTAATACCCTCCTCGTGGGGCACGGCCGTAACAGCTGGACGAAGTTGTCAATATTCAAAAAGAGTTGGACGAAGATGTACTCCGTCTCGCAGAGCAGCCCGAACTTGGTGATTTCGACTACGAGGCTTGGATTGATTCAAGGTCCCTACCCCAACCGGTCAGTTTAAATTTAACAGAAACTCCCAGTACTTAGTTGTTGACCAATAACCAGGTCCTCGTTTCGGAGTACACTGGGCCATGGAGACAAAAAAGGATCAGTTGTCTATGTCAATAGAACTTTCCGGCGGTTTGAGTCATCATCGAAAGTTCAGCAAAGAAATACAATAATCGTACATGTAAACTCATGAAATGACTCCCATGGCGTTGCGATCTTTGGTCGTGGATACGAGGCAGAGTTGCGCATGGTACCGACCGGTCGGCGCAGCGGCTTCAGTCGCGTCAACTCCGTCAACGCGGCGTTCTTTTCGCCACCGCCACTGGTTGACGTTCCGCTCACCGCCCCTCGCGCAATGTCCGGCCCTGCAGGCTCAAGCTCGCTGAAACGCAAAGCACCCGACGACCGTGGCGCAGGCGGGCAGCGCGCTGTGCGCCGTCGCTTCACGCCGCCTCCACCCCAGCAGTTCGCGCCGGACGCGACCGTGCTCGCGCTACCCGACGTGCACGCGTTGCCGGCCGATCCGCCTATCTACGGCCAGCCATACCAACTCGCGTCGTTCTCGTACTCTCCAGAGCGCGAGATTGTCTTTGACGACTCGGTGCGTTGCATTGTCCTTTGTTCTCGAGCCCTGGAGAGAGCTTACGGCTCGAACAGGCGCTCAGATATTATATCGACCCGCCTAGACGCGCTGACCTGACATACCGCTATGGTGCGTGCTGCGTCTTGCTCCGTAGACGCGGTCTGACTGCAACGCAGACCATTGGAATCGGCGCGCGGAGGAGCGGGGGCGGTTGGACGGCCTGTTGCGCGCGTGCGCGCTCCCAGACGTTGTTGGCGAGCGCGGGCGCGCCAATGTCATTACTTGGCGCGGCGTCATGACCAAGTGCGTCCCATGCGGCGCGTATTTTGCGATCTAAGCCTCGCGCATTTATTCCAGAATCATGTCGGCGCCGTACGAAGATCGCGACGGCTGGGAGCTCGCGGTCATGTGCGTCAACGAGCAGCTTTACATCGAGGAACAATTCACGGCCGAGAGGCTAGCGCAAATGTCCGCCGCAACGATGCACATGCGGGCAAGGTCGTTGACGAAGCCGTAGGAACGACGATGACCCGCGCCGCCGTCTAATGACTTACTTTGGTCCACACCATCATCGCCGCGCGACCTCGGTGCTGACTCGTCCTCCGTAGGATACTCCTTTGAGTCGTACTGCACGTCAGAGAAGCCACCGCACGAGATGACCAAGTCCGAGCGCGAGGACCGTACATACAACGGCGGCTGGGGCGGCGATGTGAACACCAACGTGCAGTGGTGTTCTGTCGTCAAGACGAAGATCGGGCCTCTCAGGTTGATCTGTGGCGGAGAGGTCGACTGCGTGCGAGGTAGTTATCGTTTGCGACCAGTATGACGCGGAATGGGCGGCCGACCTGCGAGCAGATCGTTATACGAAACAGCCAAATACGTTCGTTGAACTCAAGACCTCACAAATACGGCGACCTGGTAACGCCATGGACCAGGCCAAGTTCGAAAAGTACGTTCCAACCTGAAGTTCACATCGGCGCCGTGGGCTGAACATTCGCGCGCAGGAAGCTGCTGAAGTTCTTCCTGCAGTCGTACCTGCTGGGGGTGCCGGTAAGCCTAGTCGCACCAATCTGCACTCGTGTATCCTGAAAGCACGCACGCGCATAGGAGATTGTCGTGGGTTTCCGCACACACGCTGGAGAACTCGCCGCACTGGAGCGGTACAACACGTTGCGCTTGGGCAACGAGGTGCAAGATCCACGAAACAAGTGGAACCACGACGTCTGTCTGCAGTGGGCGTCGGACCTGCTCAAGTGGGTACACAAGTCGGTCAGGACGGTGGCCAAAGAGGAGAAGACGCAGGTGCCCGTGTGGAAGCTCAAGTTCATCCCGCGGCAAGGCGTCAGCATTGCGCGTATGAGCGAGGCGGAGGTTGAGTATGTGCGTGGGGGCGAGGATCGTGTCGGCTTCCTGCCGACCTGGTTCTACGAACAGCTGACGGGGGTGGGCACGGACAAGGAGGCAGAGGCCGAGACCGGCAGTGGAAGCACGAAACGCGCTGGCCCGTGAGTTAGGCGTTTAGCTTGTATGCCCTGTCTGCTGTCAACACGCGACAGGTCGCTTCGCGTTTAGGGGTGGCTGTCTGTGCGCGGGACGGTTGCCGTGTGTGTGCCGGGCGAGGACGACGCTGGGGACGCGTGTGGGCGCGGTCGCCTGACTGCCCGGCAAATGAAGAGCGAGTGCCAGGAGTCAAAAACAGCACAGAAGACCTCTCAGGCGCGCTTGAGCGCCCGGATGGCAAACCTCCCGCGACACCGGTGCTTCTTTTGCAAGAAGAGCGACATGCTGTGCACGGCCCAGTTCATGCTCAAGGCGTCCTCCAGGCCCATAGGTGCTTTTGAGATTTGCTTGAGAGCTTGGGAACCGCAGGGACCGTTCTCTAAAGATGGCAAACCGCGTTTTGATGTAGGTTTGGGGTGCGGTACGAGATGCAAATGAGACCTCAGACGAGTTGGGATTTTCAAGCAAGAAGGGAAGCAAAGACAAGATAAGACGCGGAGTCTTGGGTGCGGAATTGGCCGCTGCACTCGTCCGCCCGCCCACCTACTCGTCTCCGTTTGGTGGCCGTGGAGAATGAAGCGTACCAGCCATTCTCCCAGCGAGGCCGGCTCGCCTACCAGGCAGCATGCCTCCAAGAAATTCAGGCAGGCACCGCCGTCGCCGACGAAGCTGCCTGCAAAGCCGGTGGCGGCCCTGCCTTTGCCCATGCGTTCCCAGCCCGTGCTGGCGCCCATCCCGCCCGACGTCGCTAAGCTCGACAAACGGAAGATGAAGAAGGCGGCCAAGTCGGAGGCCAAGCTTGCAGTGCGTAGCGTCGCAGCTGCACCGGCGCTGCCGCTTATCCTGGTCTCGACACTCATATCTCATCGCAGAACATGGTCCCTCGTTTCTACTATTCTAATGCACAGATAGAACAACGGAGCGAGCCGGTCACCATTGGCGTATGTCCTTTGTATATGTGCGAACGCACCCTCACAGTATCTGAAGGATATCCGCGACCTTGTGCTTCACCTCGTCGCCGATGGCCCGCCTCCTAGTTGGCTCAGGGTGGAGGTCGGTCTTTCATGGCGAGCCCTTTCAATACAGCAGACTGAGCCTGCGCGCAGAATCCCAAGTCCATTCAGAAGGTTGTGACTCTGCTCGTCCCCGGTCTTACCCCCGAGCTCCTCGACCTCCCCGCCCTGAAGGATAAATCGAAATCCCCGAACCTTCCGCTCCCTATCCCCGCCCCGGACGCCAAGTCCAATAGCAAAGTACCCTTTGTCCACTCGACATTCATGCACGCGTGCCCGACTCGCGCGCCCGGCGAGTTGACGAAGATGCACTCTATTCTGAGCTCGTTCTTCATGGGTCCTGTCTCTGGCGAGGAGAAGCGTAAGCGCATCCTTGAGCGCATAACCTGTACGTCGCATATACGCCCGCCGACTGCATGCCACAAGTCTCACCATCATAATCCCTCCGTACAGCGGAACGCCAGGCCATCAAGAAGAGTGCCGATCCCACTCCCTACATCCTCACGCCGGAACAGATGATCGACAACGACTATCCGATCCCGTCGTACCTGGCTGAGGTCTTCACCAAACCGGCGGGCTGGGTCGAGACGCCGACGCGTATCCCCTACACGCCCGCGAGCAGCAAACCGCCCAAGGTGTACGCGTTGGATTGCGAAATGGTGTGCTCCCTCGTGACGCTGTCGCCATGCCGCTTATCGCTAACGGTGCCTGCTTCTCCATTAGTGCTTGACGGAAGACGGCAAAGAGCTAACGCGAATCTGCGTCATCGACGTCGGGAACAACAAGGTCGTGTACGACGAGCTGGTGAAGCCACACAAGACGATCACGGACTACCTCACGCGGTCCGTCTCCTCGTCCCGCGTTGCGATTATCTAGCCGCTCACACCATCGTCATCTGCATGCAGATTCAGCGGCATCACTGCCGAGAAACTGGCGCACGTGACGAAAACGCTCGCGGAGGTGCAGCGCGACTTGCTCGTGATGTTTTCCGCGCCCGAGGACGCGCCGGACTGCATTCCCGTGCTCCTGGGGCATTCGCTAGAGTCGGATCTGCGCGCCATGAAGCTCTGCCACCCGCGCTGCATCGACACGGCCGTCATCTACCACCATCCGCGCGGGCGCCCGCTGAAGCCTGGACTGGCGTGGCTCACGCGCAAATGGTGCGGACGCGAGATCCAAACTGGCGGAGAAGGTGGTCACGATCCCGAAGAGGATGCGAGGGCGTGCGCTGAGCTTTTGAAGCTCAAACTTGAGAATGGTGGGTACCAACCCTGCCTCGGGTTTCTTAGGATTAATATTTCACAGGTCCTGGCTTTGGCGAGTTCAAAACCGACCAGGAGTCCATCCTCGAACGCCTCGCGCGCACAACCGGGCGCTCGGGACGCAGCGTGACGTCCGCAGTGGTTGATTACGGCAACCCAGGCTCGTGGCACGGTGCGAAGGCGACGACGGCGATCCCATGCAAGTCGGACGAGGAGGTGATGCGCGGGGTCATCGAGGCGGCGCCACGGCACGACTTCGTTTTCGGGCGCATGATCTCGCTGAGCGAGGCGCTTGAGTGGACGACGCCAAAGCCCGGCGCGAGCACGCCGCCGCCTGCCCCGCCGCTCCCAGAGACGGCGGCGCACCTGAACCACTACCTTGCGCAAGTTTACGCTGCGCTTCCGCCACGCACCGCGTTCGTCCTCTTCTCCGGCCACTCCGATCCCCGTGCAATGTCGCGTCTCAACACGCGGCGCGCCAAGTTCGAGAACGAGATGCGCGCCGGCAAGCGGCTCGAGGAGATCGACCGTGCCGACTGGTGGAGCGCGGGCGAGGGCCGCGAGCTCGAGGATGCTGTCGCGCTTGCCAAGAAGGGCCTGCTGTTCTTGTGCCTCAAGGACAGATGAGCGCCGCGCCCGCGTTCGCATTCTCCTCGCCGTGCTCCCCGCTCTCGCTTTGTCGCTGTTGCTCTGTTGTACCCGCGACGCCCTCGCGGGATATCGTGTATTACTGATATGATTGTCGGCGCTGCCCTGCGCCTGCTGACAGCCGCAACTCTCAAAACCCACCTGCCGCGTGAACCCGAGTGACCGCACCGCCCAACACATCCACCAAGAGAACAAGTCATAATCATCGTGAAAGCAAACGAGAGTTTACATGCGAAGCTACAATAATCCGCTCTATGTGCACCACGTACCGACTCACGCACCCAGCCCATTCGCGACGCCATCGTGCCCGCTGATGATGCCTGCGATCGTGCGCTGCATATCCGTCCACTCGGACTCGCGAGGGATGGCGGTGTCGCCGATATCGTAGATGTACAGCTTGCCGTCGCTCGAGCCCAGTGCGACTCTGCGCCCGTCCTTGCGATCCCACTGCAGCTTGTTGATTGCGCGACCAGACCCCACCGTCGTCGAGACCATGGGTACCTGGAGCACTGTGAACAATTGCCACGAACGGTGCATGAACACATACCTCGGTATCGACGTTGAGGTTCCACAGATCAAACTTGCCCGAGCCGTTGACGGAGCCGAAGATGGCGGGGTGCGCGGGGTGCCACTTGACGTCGTACACGTAGTCGTCCGCCTCGTCGAACGAGTAGATCGGCGGCACGCTCTGCAGCGCGGTGCTGGGCTTCGCGATGCTCTTGCTGCGCCACAGCTTGACGGTCCAGTCGACGGAGCACGTCAGGAAGAGGTCGCTGAAGTCGATCGAGCCGACGAGCGGGTGGAAGTGGATGCCCGTCACCGGGCCCGCGTGCCCGCGGTAGATGTCGTACTGGTTCAGGCCCGCCTTCGAGCCCGCGCGGTCGTACCGGTTCGCCTGGTACACGTTGCCCTCCTCCGTGCCCACCCAGAACGCCGTCGTCTCGTTCGCCGGGAAGTCGAGGCACGTGATCGCCACCTCGGGCGTCTTGTTCCCCGCGCCCGCGGCAAGCGTCAGCTCTAGTGTTTCCTGCCACCACAAGTTAGAATGACACTTGATTGTGCAGGAGATAAGCAGACCTGAGGTTGTGCGAGCATGTCGACAAGCCAACTGCACACTGTGCCATCCGTACTCGTGCTGATCAGGTTGTGCGCGTTCTGCGTGCCGACCATCTCCATCGCGTACACGGGGTGCGTGTGCCCCGCCGCTGATAACGGCGATTTGAGCACAGGCAAATGCTTTGCTCGTGTATCCCAGAGCAATATTTGCCCGGAATACGTTCCGCCGAAGATAAGATTCGAGTGGAACGGCGAGAATGATACAGAGAGCACATCCGACTGAGTGCAGTGCGCCCGCTATCAGCTACTTCCACGGGACGAAATAACCCGACGGACCTGGGAATGGAACACAAATTCGGGTCGCTCAAGGAGATGTAAATTCCACACGGCGACGATGCCATCGGGTTCGTTGAGTGCTTGCGGGTTTTTGTTGTATGCCGCCACACTGAGCTCGGGGTACTACGAACATGACAGTCAGGCGGAGGGGGACCGACATCGACCCGTAGTGCGCACCTTGGGTGACCAGTCCACGTCAGTTATCGAACGGTTCTTGCACCACCGCTCGTCCCAGAATGCGCATACGCGCTTTACGCGCTTGCCCTCAGAGTCGTCTCTGGATCTCCGTCAAACCCTTGCGTGGTTACGACAATGAAATGCACATACGCTCCGGTCTCCGCGCCCACGGTGTAGTCGCGGATATAGTCGTATCCGTCGCTCAAAGCGCGTTGCAGGATCTTGGACGACTGCTCCACGAAATCGAGGAACTCCGGCGCGGAGTACATCAGCGCGCGTTCCTCTTCGTTCAACTCTGCGACAGAACATGGTTGTGAGCGCGAATGGTCCACGCCTGCTTATGGAAAGCGCACCGCGAATCTCATCCTCGATCTCCTTCTCGAGCTTGCTTTCTTCCTCATCGAGTTCTTTCTCGCGTGCAGCGCGTTCTGCCTCCACTTCGCGAGCTATCCGTTCGCGAATCTCATCCTCGGAAGGTCCTGACGCCGTCGTGGAGACGTCGGATGTCTGCACCTCCTTGGTGTACATGACCTTCTCCTGAAAAACGTGCGTTAGCATGCGAGCAATATTCACGGAGGCCTCATACGTGCCTTCTTGGGCAGGTCAAAGAGTTCTTGCTGCACGTCGATGAATTCAGTAATGAACCTAGGACTTGTCAGACACGAGTGACTGCAGCAAACCAGCTCATACCTTTCGGGTGCAGCAATTTCAGAGCCTTGTAACGTCGTCCCCGTGCCAATGCTCATTCGGTCGTACACGGGGCCGCCCGTCGCGTCGCTCGCTCTGCTCGCGCGTCCAGATATAGTGCTTGCGACATCGAGCGTTTCTGATCGTCTTGGGGCAGGCGTAGACGGGACTGAAGATATGGGCGAGCCAGACGCCTGAGCGGGAGAGTCGGGGCGGGAGCCGCGCGCGCCGAGTGCGCTGCCTGTGCGAGAAATGGAGGGCCCGACAAGCGAGTTAATGAGGTCGTCAACGTTTTGCCGTTGCAGGTTCAGGCTTGTGACGCTCTACAATAGATGAGCAGGGCGGACAGAGAGCGCGAGGCCGGGCGTGGCATACCTCTGTGGGCGAGCGCAGTGCGTCCTGTTTCTTGCGCGCCTCGCGTGCCTGGCGGAATTCGGCCAGCTTCTGGCGCTTGGCCTCGATCTCTGCGCGCCGTCTGTCGTGCATTGTCGCGGGGTCGACGCGTGCGGACGCGTGCTGGGAGGCGGAATGTGGCTTGGGTTGGGTTGGGAAGAGGCGCGGAGTTACGGCCGCTGGGAGCGGGCCTTGGACTCTGCAACTGCGCACTCGCCCAATCGACCATGATTCTGCTCGAGGCATGCGCCCTGCCTGGCCCGAATATATGCGCACCAGGCTGACGCGCCCGCGGCAGACCCACAACACCATTATCCAGAGCGTGCTGGCCGAAAAGTTCACCAAGTGCGTCGCGTCTGCCGCACGCTCCTGGCGATCCCGCGATCTCACGCCCACGCCCGCAGGCCGTCGTCGCTCGACGAGCACTTCGTGGACTACGACGGCGTCCGCTTCCGGCTCTCGACGCCCGAGCGCAAGACGGTGCTGCGGCTGTCGATGAACATCCGCTGCTGGGACGAGCTCGCCCAGTACGGCGCCCGCGACATCCTTGCGCGCGAGTACGGCACCTACCTCCTGCCCGAGGCCGAGCCAGAGTACTCGGTCACGCTCGAGTTCGACACGGAGAAGGTCCCGCCCGAGGGAGGTCCGTCGTCGATGAAGTCACAGCCTTTCCCGTGCCCCGACGGCTGACTGCGCGACAGAGGCGCGCGACGCACTCATCAAGTCGGCCTCGCTGCTCAAGCGCATCGCGCTGGGGGCGCCGTTTGAGACAGCGTTCAAGAACGCGTTGGCGCTCGAGCGCGGCGAGAGCCCTGCGAACGCGACCGAGCTCATGCAGATCCACTACCGCGACGAGGAGGCCATCTACGTCCAAGCACAGGCCGATCGCGTCACCGTCGTCTTCTCCACCGTATTCAGAGAAGAGGCAGACCGCATCTTCGGCAAGGTCTTCCTCCAGGTGCGGCTGCCGTTGCTTTCGCCTCCTTCTCTGTCCTAACACTTCTGCCCGGTCCAAAGGAATTCGTAGACGCCCGGCGACAGCCCTCCATACAGACTGCGCCGCAGGTCCTCTTCTCCGCCAAGGAGCCGCCACTCGAAATCCGCTCTGCACCTGGTCTGAAGAACTCTGAAGACGTCGGCTACGTAACATTCGGTCTGTCCACTCTGTCTGTGCCTGCCGATAGTAATACCTAACTTGCGAACCGCACCAGTCATCTTCCCGCGTCACTACAACAAGCCGGACGTGCAGTTCTCCACCATCTCGCACATCCAGCTCTTCCGCAGCTACCTGCACTACCACATCAAGTGCTCCAAGGCGTACATGCGCTCGCGCATGCGCCACCGCGTCGCCGAGTTCCAGAAAATCCTCAACCGCGCAAAGACTGAGGTCGCGACGACGGAGAGAAAGACAGTGAGGTTCGTCCTGCTCCGCCTTGCTGCTCATCTGTGTAGAGGATACTCATCTGATCTATGACAGTGGGCGCACGCTGACGACGCGGTGAAGGATAGGGTGTTGTATAATGTTCCTGGACTACGTATACGAGTATTGCTTCGTTCGAAACGTTTGTCGCTGTAAGCTGGAGTGAACGGGCCGCTTGTCCGATCCGAGCAGATTATCAGAGCGGACTTTGCTTTCGTGTTCCTGCACTCGAACCGTGACATTGCACATGCCCAAGCGCAAACGCCAGGACATGGAGGACGACGAGAACACCGAGCAACAACAGCAGCAGCAGGCGGGCGGCGTCAAGATGCCGCAAGTATGTGCATTGTGCTCGAACTGCCTGCACACGGCGCTCATACCCACAACGACATAGAAACGCCATTATCGCCAGCGCGCACACGCCAATATCTTCTCGGACCATGCGCTGGACTATCCGTCGCGCCCAGAAGACATGGATTGGAGCGTTCATTATCCTGTGCTCAAGGACAACCCCGCCGACACGCGCAAACCCGAGTTTGCAGACATCGGCTGCGGTTTTGGCGGCCTGCTCATGGCACTGGGTCCCCTGTTCCCCGATACGCTTGTCTTGGGTGCGGTTACCGTGTCTATTCCGTTCCCTGCTGACTGTCTAGCGCGGCGCAGGCATGGAAATCCGAATGCAAGTGACGCAGTACGTCGAGGACAAGATCCTGGCCCTGCGCGCGCAGCCACCGACACCCGAGTCCAACGGCTACGCGTACAACAACGTCTCCGTCATCCGCGCCAACGCGCAGAAGTTCCTGCCCAACTTCTTCGCGAAGCACCAGCTCTCGAAGCTGTTCTTCCTGTTCCCCGACCCGCACTTCAAGGCGCGCAAGCACAAGGCGCGCATCATCTCGCTGACGCTGCTCGCCGAGTACGCGTACGTGCTGCGCCCGGGCGGCGTCGTGTACACGATCACCGACGTGCGCGACCTGCACGAGTGGATGGTGCGCCACTTCGACGAGTTCCCGCGCGGCGTGTTCGAGCGCGTCGCGGAGGACGTGCTCGTCGCGGAGGGCCACGGCCCGGTCATCGACGCCGTCAAGACCGCCACGGAGGAGGGCAAGAAGGTCGAGCGCAACAACGGCGACAAGTTTCTTGCGTGCTTTAGACGGCTGCCCGACCCAATATAACACGGATGGTGCAGGCTTAGACAGTGGCAAAGCGGGAGTGCTCGTGCATGACGATCTCGGGCTCCGCCTTCTTCTCGTCCTCGTCCTCAGCGACCTCCGCGCGTGCGGCTTCGTCCGCCTCGGCCCGCGCGCGCTGTGCGAGCTCCTCGACGGCGTCCTCGCCGTCGAAAAGCACGGCCGTCTCCTCGAGGCTGCGTCCCTTCGTCTCAACGACATAGACGTAGACTGGTAAGGTGAATGAAGCGAAGTGCTCAGCATTATGTGGCCTGAGTAACTCACCAAAGCCTAGCTCGATGAAGATCCAGACTGCGTAGACCAGGTAGTACTATGCAAAGTCAGGTCCGCGAACTGCAGGACTTCTTGATAACGGGCGGTTGAGTACCTTCCACTGGATGGCTTGGAGAGCAATCGGATTCCTGGACGGATTGAGTGAGAGATGCTGCAACTGTTGAGCAGGCTCAACGTACGTGTACTGATTGAAGATGATGGCCGCCAGAACCGTCAGGTTCATGACTGCAAGCCCTTTTGCTCGGAGGAAGAAGGGGAGGAGCTCCACCGTGTATGATACGAGGACTGTGGCGTGTCATTGACGATGGTCCGCTGAGCTACCAGCCACAACTCACGAGGCGTATATGCGAGTGGCTCCGAGCACCAGTCAGCCGTCACCATGGAACCCCCAAAGAAAATCAGCATGCGCACGTAGAAAGTCGCTCCTACGAAAATGAAAGCAATGACTCCGTGCGCGGCAGCCTTGTCGCCGGAGGTCTGGAATACGCCTGCGCACGCTGTCAGACACGCAAATGCGACAGCCTTGCGATATTGGTCAGCCAGGTAAAGGGAGACTAAGCAGTACGAGCGTACCATTCCAGCTGTGGAGACGAGGAAGAGCGGCCTTCTCCCAGCCTTCTCCACAAACATCGAAGCTGTCGTGCGATTATGTAAGCGCTGAGTTCGCCGCGGAGACGATGCCGCACCTGTAGCAGCAACAGCAACTGCGGGCGACGTGAGGTGAAATTCGGACTCGGAAAGCCCAGACAGCGATCTCGACTCACAACTATAGATTGCGAGGACACCGTTGATGAGCGTCTGATCTGCAGGGCTTGTTATGCCAACACTGTTTAAGACGCGGCTGAGGTAATAGCTGGTCAGGCCGTTGCCCGAGAGCTCTACATCGTCGTTGAGCAAAAGGACAAGCAATGCAACCAACTGAAACGCTTACGTGAAAAAGCAGCGATGGCCATCTGCAGGCAGTTTATCAAACGCCGTCTCACTGTGGCTACGTTCACGGCTTACGATAACGCGCATACGACGACGATTGCCAGGCGTCCTGAATAGATCGAGCCAGGACATGCGTGCCTGCTCTGCCTCTATCTCCAGAGCGTCCTTGATCTCTCGCATTTCATACGCGATGAGCGGGTGCGACTCGTCCCCTCCGCTGGTTCCGGCGTCAACAACGGCGTTCTGTTTCGTAACCTCAAGGCAGGGGTCTCACGTATGATCTGCAAGCGGCCTCGTGGTCAGAGAACCGCTCAAGGGGTGGGACCTGCTGTTGCCCACATCTAGCCAGGAGGGCGCGAGCCTCGGCGTGCCTGCCTTTGCTGTACACTGGCAAAGGTGGTCAGATGCCGTCCATGAAATTCGTAAGGCAGTGACGAACGCCAGCGTGGGCTCTCGGGCACAAACCAGATGAACAGGACCTGGATGACCGAGCTGAGTCCTTGCAGTGCCGAGGGAATTCTCCAGCTCCAGTTACTCGCAATACGAAAGGTACCGAAGGTCGTCCCTGGCCGACCGGTCAGCGAGAGGCTGCGCACGGTTCACCGAGGGTCCCACAAGCAGCAACAATGTGTCCGGAGGACCACAGGGAGTTGTACAGCGAGGTGAGCGGTCCGCGCTGGGTCGGATATGAAATTTCGGAGATGAGAAGCGGTGAGGCCATTTGCGTCTACGCGAGGGGTTGGCCAGTGTTTCGATGCATCATTCGCCTTACGAAAGTGGTTCCGAGGCCGATGAGGAAGCGGGAGGCGATAAACATGCCGATCGTCTGAGTGCACGCCTGGCAATCGGAAGTCAGGCCTATCTGTACGGTGAAACTGTGTCAAGTGCCTTGAGACCTGGAGAATGGACCCGCAAAGCACCACGATCGACCCAAGCATGATGGTGGGTCGGCGGCCGAGGAAGTCAGAAGCATACGGAGCAGGGAATGTCGCGCAGAGAGAGCTATGATTGGTGAACAAGTTCAGCGCGGGTCTGCTCAGCTGTGCATACGCCGCTTACCCAATCGACTGGATTGCATTCAATAGACCTAGCTGCTGAGCGGCAGGGTGTTTAAAGAAGGCCTGCCACTGAGCAACCGACTGTAGACCATTCCTGAGCGCTCATAAGTCCCGAGCATGATCATGCCCAGTGTACGCGATAACATACATCATTGACCCATCTGCGAAGCAGGTTATCCCGTAGGGACATCACTGAATAGGCGTAGAACTGACCGTATCCGTTTGCGTATGACGAGACGAGGGGTACGATCAGCACCATGTTGAGAAGCACGAGATCTCCCAGCGAGGTTTAACGATCCTCCCCACTGCGTTGTCGCGTGTACTCACGAGTATGGTGATACCACCTGCCCGAGTACAGTAGACCGGCGTCCATCCCGCTGGTCTTGACTCCGTGGTTGCCGACCCGGGGTGCCATGGCGAGATAGCGACACAGAGACGACACTACCCGTACTCCCCATTGCCCTTCTTGAGCCGCTCGGCACAAGATTCAGCAGCGGCTGCAGTGTGAGAAGCGCTTAGACGCCAGCGACAACTAGAGCCGCCATGGTCAAACGGAGAGAGATGGAGGTCCGAGCCCTGAAGGCGGCGGCACGTGCTGAGCCATTGCACACCGCGCCTTGCCACGGCCCGGGTAGCCAGACTGAGTGCTATAACTGGCGCTGCGAGAGGCGAATCCGCCATTGTGTCTGGAATACATGCGCTTGCGGTCCACGATGCTTGAGAACTCCGATGCGACCTTGGACGCCGTAGCATTCATTTTCGAATTGCGGGAGACGGCGCGCAGATTGGCACTGGGCGGCTGCAAAGCACGGTCCAGCCAAAGATTCACTGTAGATCGTACTGTAGATGGGCCAATGGAGGGACTGGCTGTGACGTACCTCGGACACTGCAGCACACGCCTAAGCGCGATATCTGATTCACATTGACGGGAAGAATCTTGCAGCGAAGCAGAAGCGGGTCACGCGGACTCGAGGCTGTCTATTGCATGCGAAACCTCGGTACGCGGAGAAGAGCGACGAAGAGGGGCACCCCAGATGGTCGTCCGACATGACGGCAGAGGAGGCTGCCTCGAGCGATGTTTGGATGACGCGGGATTGGTATTTCACGAAGCGAGCCGGTTCTAGCGAGCCAGTATCACAGGCCGTTTTCTGAAGCAGTGTAGAAGTTTCCCACTGGCAGGGCTATTCCCGCAGCTTGAAGGCTGACTGAGTGTCTATGTGGAGCGCCAACGCGGAGGCCGCGAGGCAAGAAGCATGAGAATCAGGACACAGCATACGGTGCACGCCCAGGGCCACACCGGAAAGCCTGATCAGGCAAGCCAGAACTTCTAGCACTGTGCTGATATGCAGAGGCGTTGTGCCTCTGACTTCCACGAGTTCATCGTGGCCCAGCGGAACCAGTTCTTTCAAACCCGGGGGGCTGTAAATGCCGACTGTGGTGCATGCATGCTTCCAGCGCCTAAGCCCGAGGTGTCAAGGCGACTGCCACAGACGACTGGTCGCCCGATTTCTAAGACAGCGAAGCGCGGTCGTGGGAAGGAGTGGTACTGCATTCCGGCGCCCGTTTTCATCTCCAAAAACCTGAGCCGTCAGCCAGCATCGCCTTCCAAGTTATAGAAGCCGAGATCGTAGGCACAGACAATCGAAAACGGCTTCGAAGTGCAAGAACAGCGGTACGCGGGTTCTGAGGCTACGGGCCCCAGTGCAAGCAGACGTGAAACGGGAAGACTCGCCATCCAAGCGGGGATGGCGCCGACGCCCACTGTCTCGAAATGGATACCACCCGTAATCCATGCAGCATCGCCATCCTCGTCGCATAGTACCCGAGATCACAGGCACAAGAATCCTCGGAGGACGACGACGCAGAAGAGGCAGTGAGGGACTTGCGCGAATCCGCAGGCCCAGTGCGGTCGAAAACGCGATCGCACACCGCCCACCAGGTTATGCGCCGTGACTTGAACCCAGGAGCGTGACCACGAGCTTTGCAAACACACAGAAACTACAAACGACGCCCGATACAGAGCCAAGACAGTGCGGATGCGAGAAGAATAGCCGTGCGTTGCTGGTCCAAACTTGAGCCCTGCAGCTGTCGCTCCAAATACCTTTACGATGTCCCGCCCTCCGTCAAGCCCTGTCCTTTGCAAGACGGGGTGGACATCGTCATACACGAGGTACCAGGAAGGGGAGCTCCGTCGGAGTTAGCGCTCGCAGACAACACGTTAACTCTCAGTGGTCCTTCGGCACCATGGATAGGGTGCATCCAGGCTGCCTGAATTTCTGTAAGCCTGTCATGCCCGGGAGGGCAGTTAATTGGAGGACTCGAGGTCGTCGGCGCCGCGCGCTGGTACTCGGTCGGGTTCGTAGGCCCCCCGGAGCTGCGACGGAGCCTCGATCAAGGCGTCCTGGCATTCCGTGAAGACCTCGTGCTTCGAGAGCCTGAGCTCAATGCCGAGCACAGGTGGGACCTGAGATATCGGACCACAAAAGGACGCACCGTGTCCCTCTTGCCTTGTTGCTTGTGCTTGCAAATCAGAGTCCACAGCCCCTTCAATCCCAGAGATCGCACACCGTCTCGAATTCGACTGCGCAGAACCACGAGGACGTTTCAGGAGACAAATACACGGGGAGGCTAGAAGTTACAGGGAGGGTGGCGAGCGCACGATCGTCTCAGCCCATGAGTTGCGACACGTCCTCCGGCGGATATTTTGTTTGCGCGAACGTCAGTATCCTGTGTCAATGGGTCAGAATTTGAGAGGCCAGACAGACTCACGACACTTCGGAGGACGTACCGTTTGAGGGTTTGAATGTACTTCCGGCTGACCTCGTCGTTCAGCACGTGCGCGACTTGGTCCGTCGAAATCTTTTCTCGCGCAGAACGCTCGTGAATACTGCATCCGAGGTTAGAGCGAGCTCATCTGCGACGGAGAGGAACGTGACGTACCCAACCATCGTCACTCCAATGGGCCATGGCGCATTGCCAATGCTGAGTCGCAGGTACGAGTCGTTGGCTTTCTGATATTGCCGTTTCTGCATGAAGTGGACAATTTCGGATATTCGAAGCAGCATGTCGGGAGGAAGATTCTAGAGCAGAACGGGAGTTGAGTATGAGAAAGATGGACAGGATGAGTATTCCACGTACGCGCGACCGCAGAATCTTGAACAACGGTTTAAGATATTGCGCGGACTGGACCTGCGTCGCGGCTGCCAGCTTTCCTTGGTTCGACTGCTTAATGTTGTCTGAAATATTGTCAAAAGGTCGCTCGACCATCGCGAAGTGAGTTTTGCACACCTGGCCGTTCTTCCAAAGCTTCCTCCCATTCTTTCAGCTTCTTCTTCAACGCGAAGTAAATGATAGGATAGAGCCTGTTGGGGTCGGTCTTGACGAGCCCGAGGTCAAGCACCTCCTCCGCGTCACCCTTCGCGTTGTCCTCATCTTTGGACTTGTCGGTGCGGTCCGCCTTCATGCGGTCGCTGCGCTCGACGTCCTCGAGCGCCTTCTTGAAGTCGTTCTGCTGGCTGCCCTTGTCGCCGCCCTTCTCCTCGATGAGCTCGAGCGCGCGCAGCCGCAGACGCCGCTCCTTGTCCGTCTCGCCGAACAACCGGATGGGCTGCCCTTTCTGGCGCAGCCGCCGAATCGCATCCTCGTTCGAGATGTTGAACCCGCCCTCGCCGGCGGCGGCGGTAGCCTTCGCGGACGCGTCGGCGGAGGTGGGGAACGGCGAGCCCGACTTGGAGCGTTCGCGCGGCGTCGCGGCCTGTGAATTTGGGTCAGCATTCGACGCGTTTTAATATCCAGCGCGCATGCCTTTGCCAGGGCTGCCTTCTCTGCCTCGGCAGCCTGTTCTTCGCGTCGTTTGCGCTCCTCTTCCTCGCGCAGGCGGTCGAGGTCGCCGCGGCGCATGTACTTGGCCGGGCGCGGGACATCGTCCTCGAGCGCCTTGCGCTTGTTCGCGATTTCGCTCTTGAGAAAGTCCATGCTTCCGAGCCTGAGTCCGGCGCGCGGGCGGTGGCTGGTCGAGAGCGTCGGGCGGACCGGCAGACTCCGCAAGCCATCACCCAGTTGACCCTCATCCGCCTTGACGATGCCCGCCGACTCTGAGGAAGGACGCAACGAGCTCCAGGAGCTCAAGAGGTGCTACTGAGTGTTCTCGAGTATCCTAGGATTATCCTGACTCAATGAATTCCCCTTTGCAGCAAATTCGTGCTCCAGACCGCGCCGTTCGATGGTGTGTCTGGCCAATGCCCGTGCTCGCAATATTATGGCGCTCACGCCCCTCACAGCGCGCTTCCCCAACCAGAACCAGACCAGGCATTGGTACGCGGCCGCGGCTGCGAGCCTGGGGTTCAGCCCGACTGACGCGTCGCAGCTGGCAGAGCTACGTCGACTACCACAAGTGCGTCAACGCCAAGGGCGAGGACTTTGCGCCCTGCAAGCAGTTCAAGAGGGTCTTCCGCTCCCTCTGCCCCAGTGCGTCTCCCGCGCGCGCCGTGCGTGCCATGCTGACTGCTGCCCAATTACCTGCGTTGGATTCGGATTGCAGTCGAATGGGTCCGTCATCATCCCGTCATACCGCCCGAGCTTCAGCAGCTGACTTCGCCGGTTCCAGGTGTCTCGCTGGGACGAGCAGCGCGAGTCGGGCACTTTCCCCGCCTCCCTGGAACCTTGAACGTTGCAATGTGTTTCTTTGCGTTCAATAGAAACTCCAACAATTCTGTCTCTGCGCTATTATTGCCACGTCATGGCTGCATCCCTGAACGACTCTCTGGTGACTTCAGAGCATGCTGAGTGCCTTGAGATGCTCAAGGAGCTCTGTCGGAGATGTGTGTGCATTATGTATGAGTTGACTGTTACTTGTCCGAGACGCTCTACGGCCGCTCGAGGTCTTATATTTATGAAGGACGTGCCTCCGACTGGCGTTCCCGCGCTAGTCGCTCTACGTATCCGCGGCTGACGATATTGACTGGGACGGATGAGCCACCGGACGACGACGACGACCAACCCGTCAGCAGACTTACAAGCCTCCATGTAACGGTCCATGCAGCGGGAAAGGCAGCCCTGTAGCGCGTCAGCAGAACCCTCCAGAGGTCTGTCAGGGAAAGAGCATGCCTCCTCGGAGCTGGACAAGCTGGTGCCCGGTTTTGTGATGCAGCGCGCAAAGCACTTTTCGTTCATTTTCTACAACCGAGACTTCAGACGGAGAATGCACACATTTGAAAGAGCTCATACGTTCATGAGTTCCTGGGCGTTGGCCAGCGCCTGTCATTGCTGGTCAACGGCGCGAATTACAGGGTTCAGCAAAGGTGCGCACGATCTCAGATTTTACTTGTTGCATCATGGCCTCCTTTTGCGCTGACATGTCGGCTGAAGAACGCCCGCGTCAGCGACCAGAGCGTACGACCACGGAGCTTGCGTACGTGACGAGGACGACGACGAGGACCTCAGAAAGTCTGCCATGTTCAAGTTGAGCCTGAAGACCGCGTTCTTCGGCAGAGTCCGGCAGACACGCGTACGCCTTGGACCAGGAACTCCCATCTCTGTGGCTGGCACCTGGCTGGAACTATGTCGCTCAATATCGAGGCCTTTTCGTCCATAGTCGGCGCGCGCTGGATCCAATACTGCGCGACGCGGGGCCGCTACCCGCATGTCATCACCCAGCAGGAGCGCGATCTGCTTCGCGCGCGGGTCGACGAGGTCATTGCCCAGGTCCGCGCCTTGAGAGCCCAGGCCGGCGGATCCGACACGAGCGCGCCGCCGCAGCTCACCCACGCTGGGCGCGCGCTGCTGGGCACGATCATGAGCCTGGACCAACAGATGGACACGTACGAGCAAAGCGATCTGCTGGCAAGTGTCCGCCCGCGCGCCCTGCGATCTGAGATCTGAAGCCTCGCGCGTGCGTGCGCTGCGCTCGCGTGCAGGACGAGGCCATGGCCCACATCCCGCTGCAGGAGCTGCACGAGGCCGCCGACGCGCGCCAGGCGGGCCCAGAGCCGCTCGCGTGCTTTGAGGACGCGCTGGCGGAGGCGCTCGTCAAGTGGTTCAAGCCGCAGTTCTTCAAGTGGGCAGACCCGATGCCCTGCCCGACGTGCTCGCAGCCCATGGCCTCCCGCGGACACGCGCCGCCGACGCCGGAGGAGCGCGGCGGCGGCGCGGGCGTCGTGGAGCTGTATGCATGCGATCGCGACGGCACCGCGCGCCGCTTCCCACGCTACAAGTCAGTCTCATTTCGCGTGCCGTGGGAGCGAGATGCGTGTGCGCTGACCGAAGCTGATGCTTTGCACCGCTGCTGGCCTGCCGTCAACGTCAACGCTGCTGTCACCGTGCGATTATGATGGACATGATGAACACTTCGAAATCCGAATCGCCCCCGCGCGCGATCGAACGAACGCTCCCGCCAGCGAGCTCCGCGCCCTGATGAAATCGCGCATCGGCCGCTGCGGCGAATTCGCCAACCTGTTCGCGCTCTTCCTGCGCGCCGTCGGCCTGCGCGCGCGTTATGGTCCGTGCTGCACGCGCCGTCTGATCTCCGCCGCGCCCCCTCACTGCTGTCCGCAGTGTGGAATGCCGAGGACCATGTGTGGTTAGTCCGCCACCGCCTCTTGTCTCGTCTCGGCGGCGCGCGTGTCTTACGCATGCCGTCTTGTCCCCCGCCCCGTTTTCCGCGTCGAACGTGCCATCTGAATCTGGTTCACCGCATCCAGGAACGAGGTGCGCCCCTCCCTCGATCTGCATGCCCAGTGCACCCGTATTTCCGTCGCTCATGTCATCCTGTGGGGCCCTGCGCGCGGCGGCAGTATTACTCACCCGGGCTGAAGCGATGGGTGCATCTGGACTCGTGCGAGTGCGCACGCGACGAGTCGCTCCTGTACGATCGCGGCTGGGGCAAGAAGATGAGCTACGTCCTGGCGTTCGGCACCGACGGCGCGCGCGACGTCACGCGCGCGTACGTGCAGGACTGGCCAGCCGCCCTGCAGCGCCGAAACAGGATATCCGAAGCGGAGCTCGCCAGGGTGCGTCCTGTTTGCTGTGCGCGGATCTGCGCGGTGGAACGCTGCACGGCTGCTTCGCACGTTCTGTTGTTCTGTCCCTGCCTGCACTGGCATCTGAAATCCGGGCGGGTGGCCTGACTCTGTGTCACTCTCATCTAGGCACTTGAGGCCGTCACGGCGCGCCGGCGCTTTGGGCGGCACCCTGATGACCTGGCGCGTCTCGAGGCAGAGGACAGCGCGGAGGCGCGATGGCTTGCCACCGCGGCTTCTCAATCGGATGATAAGGATCTGGCGGGACGAACGAGTGGATCGAAGGAATGGGTCGACGGGCGTGGCGAGGGTGGCAAGAAGCCCGAGGGCGACAGCGCGTGATCGAGATCCGAATCCGAATAGAGATGCCTTCAGATTGGAATTCGAGCAAGACATCGTTCGTGTGTGTGTTAGCCAACGGGTATCGTGTTGATTTCGCGCGTGAAAAATGCTACACAATGGACAGACGGGTTATACTAGTACGTATATGTTGGGTGCGTGAGGTAACAATATTGTGAGTGTATAAGTAGATGAACGATTGTAGGTGAGGGATGCCCAGCGCTGGGGGGTGTACGACGTGCAAACGGAGAGGGTATTGGACGTCGGGGGGAGAGAGTGTAGTAGTAAGAGAGAGTGAGGCGTTGAATAAAACAACTGTAGAGAGACAAGTTCCAACACAGACACAGGCAGTGGCGACAGACAGCGGAGCGTGATACTTCGTAAATGAATGCTGGCGGGTCGGGGGAGTCAAAAAACGTGGAGGCTGCAAGTAGTCGCAGGCCTCGTGATGCCGGAGCCTAGATCGCGTCGGATTATTAGGTGGGGGTAGGGAGAGTAGTAAAATGAGCTGTATGCCTAGCGCGAGATCCTCATGGTCGTGATGTCGGGAGAGTTCTGGATTAGTCGTCAACAGAGCACGAGGGATCTCGCGCCCGGTGAATGGTGGGGTAGCGTCGGGAGCAAGAAAGCAAGCGGAAATTTTGGCGGCGACGTGAAAATGGTTAGTGGGGAGATGGCCGGTTGTGCGACATGGAAAGGCCGAGGGCGCCCTCGAGGGAGCTGCTGGAAGTCGAAGGTGGCAACTCCCCGCCGGCAGAAGCGGGATGCATGAACGACTCGCTGTGCATTGAATCCGCGGACATCGGTTCGTCACCGTACGTGTAATGCGCACCCATGGAGTGGTCCACATCGACGGTGTGCAAGGGCATCACCGCCGCCCCGTCGCGCGAGACCATGCCGCCGGAGATCCCCGCGGAGCCGGCAACACTAGGCGTGAACGGTTGGGTGAGAAGCGGCGGTGAATCCGATCCGAAAGAGTGCGAAGATGCGCTCGACGAGAAGCCTCGCATCTCTTGCGCCTGTTCTGCCGTGTCGTACAGCAGCGACGGCATGGCCATACCAGCAGAGCTTGGCATGTGCGACGGGTAGCCCTGCGCCATAGCCGAGCCGGGATACTCCATCGGAGGAGGCGTGGTGTGCGTCGGCGTCGACTGCTGAGGCATAGGTGGGGGCGCGAAGCGGAATACTTGCTGCGGATACTGCTGCTGTTGCTGCTGTTGCGGATGCTGAGACGTCGGGTACGGAACGTTAAACTGCAGAGAACTGGGACGACCAGCAGATTGCATGAACCCAGCCGGCGGGCCAGAGAACGCCGGTGGCTGGGCATCCTGCGGTTGAGAGGGCGGCGGGGGACCGGACATCGAGCGCTTCCGACCTTGGAAGCTCGCGACAGGACTATGTCCTTCAGAATCGGGAACGGGGACGGCCATCGGCGGCTCCATGGAGAGGTTCAGCAGCTGGGGAGGCTGGAGAGGAAGAGCCGACGCAGAGTCAGGGCGGTAGAGGCCGTGACCCCCGAGACCAACGATCCTAGGGCCCAGGGGGATATTCCTCAGCGCTGCAGTCATATGGACGTACGGTCCAACGATGTCGTGGCGCCGGACTCTGGTAGCCTGCCCGCCCTCAGTCCAGTCCTGCGACGGCTGCCACACGCGGATCGAGCCACCGGAAACGTGCGGCGTCGGCATGACGGTCTCGAGAAAGAACACAGGAGTCCCCGATAGGAAGAACGAGACGAGGGCGAGCTCTGGGCGGTCTGGCCGGGGTGCGAGCTCGATGCGAGTGATGATCTCGTACGGGATCTCCATCTTGAAGCCGAAGCCGGTCATCTGGATGTACCAAGCGACGCAGCGCTTCGCGTCGCACGAGTACGCGAGTAGGTCGTTCCTCGTCGTCACGCTCGCTATGCGGCGCCAGTTGCCGATCGTGAGGTCGTCGCAAGGGATGAAGTTGACAGCTGCGAACGGCAAATATAAATAAGCGAGGCCTGCAGCGGGCGCTTAGAGAGGCGCGTACGGTGATCCTCGTGGATGAGCATGTGGCGATCATGGTCGAACGAAGACGCTGACGACGACGGCACGGTCTCGGGCGGCGTATCCGGCGGGCTGTGCGACGGCGAGCTGCGGTTCGCCTTGCCCTTTCCGTCTAGGTTCTTGGCTTTGGCGCGTCTGTAGCGAGTGGCGGCGGGGCAAAGGGTCGTCAGCGACGACGGTCCTAGCGCGTTTGGCGCGCGACGGGGCCATACCTATTCTGAAACCAAATCTGCGTCTGGCGTTCCTGCATGCCGAGCATCTCAGAGATCTCCTTGCGCCTGGCCGCGGTGGGGCTACGGTCCTGCGCGAAGATGCGCTCGAGATGGAGGAGCTGGTCGGGCGTGACGCGGGAACGCTTGCGCTTTGCTGTCGTCTCCGACGCGCCGCCGGGCGCGGCGGACTTGGCCGACGTTGCTGTCGACGGTCTGCTCGCGCGCTGCGGGCCCGACGGTGGGGACGTGTTTCGGGGAGAGTCGTTAAAGTGTTGTGTCGTGGAGGATCTTGGCCGCGAGGACGCAGGGGTCTCGGGGGAGTCTAGCGAGGACGACGCGCCGACGGACATGCCGGAGGCGTCGATACGAAGCGAATCGCGGCGCGCTGCATGCGTTCGCGGGTGGTGTGAGGGCGAGTCGTTGGCTGCGGTGCGCGTGGGAATGTGAGTGAGACGCCACAGCCGCGCACAGCGGCGCGTGAGCGCTGCGCACCTTCCATGGGCATAAATCCGACCCAGGGACGAGTAGAGTGTACGAGTGTGGTAGCCACGGTTGTGGATTAGGTACGAGGCGTGTCGGGGGTTCGGGCTTAATGTGTGCGAAAATGAATGTACTATGTAGAGTTTTCGGCGAAGGGAAGGGGAGGAGGAAAAAGGAGCGCTGGGCGTGAGGGGGACGAGAGCAACACGGAAAGAAAACTTCGGATTCACGCGGCAGCATCGCGCGTGTGCGGGCTGTTGCTTTCTCGCCGGCGTGATGCGGGTCGTCACGGTTTATTTTTCTTTTGTTTGCATGACAACAAAACCGCTTCGGGCTCGGATTCGGAAGGGAAATAAGGCACAGACAGGGCAAGTTCACACGCCTCGACAAACCTCGGTCGCGCCATTCCGCACGCGCGCTAATACCTACGCATCCGTTTCGCATCCCGGTCGTCAAACCCACCAGCGTCGCGCTTGAGCGAGTCGCCACCGTAACCGTTGGCGTCGCCGCCGCCAGGAGGACCGTTGAAGCCTCCGCCCTGGTAGCCGATGCCCCCTCCTCTGAAACACGGACCAGCATGTCAGCGCGACAAGAGGAATTTGCAACGGCGATAACGACTGACCTGAAGCCGCCTCCACCGCCTCCACGAAAGCCGCCACCTCCTCGGTCGCCGTAGCCTCTGTCGGGCGGTCCATACCCACCCCCGCCCCCGCCTCCGCCCCCAAACCCGCCACCTGGAGGCCCACGGTCTCCTCCACCGTACCCACCTGAGAACCCACGGTCGCCGCCACCACCGCGGAACCCACCCCGGCCTCCTCCAGGTGGCCCCCCGCGGAACCCACCGCCTCGCGGAGGGCCCCCGAAGCCGCCACGGGGAGGACCATAAGATGGAGCAGGTTCAGGTTTCTTCCGCCCTCCCAGGCCGCCACCTAGTCTCCGTGGCTTCCAGTCGCGTACTGTGCGGCCGCGCTCGACGTCGACGAGGATAGCCTTACCGAGGACGACCATCTTGTCTGCCTCTTTGTAAGCGACTGCAAGGTGTCAATACTCACCGTTTCGCGACGCGGACACTGGCCCAGCAGGCCGTGCAAACGGAATAGAATTTACCTTTCATGTCGCGCTCGCGATCGAAGACGATGAATGCATACCCTCTGCTCCTACCTTTCTTGTCGCGTGCGATGCGGACGCGCTCGATCGGGCCATACGGTTCGAACGCGCGCCGTAAGTCTGCGTCTGTCGCGTTTTTGCTCTGCCGAATCAGGGACGCTGTCAGCAGGACAAGAAGCCGCGTTAGAGCGACGGCGACGCACTAGTCTGGCGATGAATAGCGTCTTGTACGGGTCGCCAACAGCCTCGGGGTCCTCCGACGGCTTGTCTGGAAAGCAGCACCAAAGGCTAAGTCAGTCCGGCGTCCACGGCAGCGCCAAGACGCAAGATGTATCACGCACAGGACGTCTTCGCGCGCTGGAACTCGTCCTCCTTCCGTTTTCTGCGCTCTTCGCGGCGCATTTGCCGGCGGTACTCCTCGGCGAGCGTGAACGGCTCTTCGACCTCCTCGCCCTCCTCCATCGCCGTGTCCTCGCCGTTGGCTGCCCGTTTGCCGACGCCCGTGCCCAGCGCGTTTTCCTCGCGCACGCGGGCGAGAATCTCGGCCATGCCGTCCATGTGCTTGGGCCGCACCCGGTCGACGTCCTTGTCGAGCGGCCGCATGTATGGCAGCGGCGGCCGCGGCGCGAACAGCTTCAGAAGGTTGGGCGGCAGCAGGTGCGTCATCGTGCGCGACGGCCGCGGCGGCGTACGTGTTGCGTTGCGTGAGGCTCGGGGCGTTCGGGCTCCGCCTCGGAGGCAACCAGCCCCATCGCTCGGACTCCGCGACTCGGACTCGGAGGGGATCCGGAGGCGCGGCTCCGAGGCGAGCTGGACAGAACGGGCTTCGATTTCTCCGCGCGCGGACAACAGCGTCGCTGTCACCGCTCCGTTGCTGCTGTCCCTCCCGCGCTTTCCAGCTCCTTCGTGTTAAACAGCAGTCAACAGGCGCGCAAAAAGGCATGCGAGAAGCCGCGCCGGCTGCCTGAGAGAAGTGGACTCGCGCTGTATCCGGGATGGCAACGCTGCCTCGTCCGCGCCCCGGTCACACTGCACGCCCACTGCCCAAGAGGGCTAAACGATCCCGGCCAGAAGGCGCAGAGCGCATTTGCAAATGGATGCATATCCAATCTCGATTTCCCAATCGCAGCGCCCCGCGCAGCATGTCTAACCGTGCCGTCGCCGATCCACGGCCAGTCTTAATCTCGAGTTTGGGCGGCGGCGGCTGAGGGAGAGGGGTGAGCACGCCGGCAGCATTGGCCTGCCGTCCTGCCACTGAGCTCGCAGCAGCGGGGCGAGACCCGGAGGGAAACGCGTCCCTCGTTACGGCGCGGCGTGCAGGGGACGGAGACACAATCCAGCGCTCTTTCCAGTCATGAGAAAAGCGCGACATGGTGGCAGGCAACGAAGCTCAGCGCGTTGGGCGGGCCGGGGATTCGTGTGGCCTTCGCCGCGGGGGCAATACATGTTGTGCGGTTCGGTTTGGTGAAACAGCTTCGACTCCCTGCGAATCACGGGCACTGGCATGCTTGCAGGCCTCCCGATTCGAGCGTCGGGGCCGGTGGGGTGTTGTGCGCGGGGACGGAAGCGGCCCTGGCAAGCAAAGAGTGGCAGGCAGTCACGCTGCGAGGCTCAGTCTCCACTGCGATCTCAGATCGTCAGATAACGCGCAGGCTGTGTAGGAGCCCGTCGGGCAAGCAGGCACGCAATTGGGAGTGATCAGCGCGTGCATGCCACCCAGATTCGCATGCGCGTCCTGTGTCCGGCGACCTGTCAGCGCGTCAGGCGCGTCAAGCCGTCTCCCTGGCCACGGGTGACGGGAGGCCCGACGAGCCCTGCACGGCCGGTTTGTTTGTCGGTTTGTTTGCTTGTTTGGCGCGGCGTGGCGCGCGTTGGCCCTGTTGAGTCATCACGTGACGCACCGGATGTTGCCTGCTTTTCGGGCTCCGCGAAACAGGATCAACCACCCCTGTCCCCATCTTCGTATATAAACCCTGACTCGGCCTGCGTTTTTACTCTTTTGACCTCCCCCCGCCCTCCCGTCCCCGGGTCCTTTCCCCTATCCTGCTTTTGCGCACCCCACGCCACTCAATGCCCACTGCTGATCCACTCAACTCGTTTGCGGCGTCGCTGGCCCACGTCTTGCCAGCCACGCCGCCGCGGGGCCTGCATTCGCCCCTGCCCTATGTGTCGGTGCCGGGCACGCCGCGCTCCGAGCGCATCTCCAACGCGGCCAGCCCGTTCTCCCCCGACGACTACGACGACGACGACGATGACAATTTTTCGGACTGCTCGCCGTTCACGCGCTCGACGCCGGACACGTCGCTGCGCATCTCGCGCGTGGCGCGCTTCAGCCTCAGCCCGTGCCCCTCGCCGTCCAAGGGGCTGGCAGGCTCGCCGCGCATCGCCAAGTCGCTCTCGAGCGCCCTGGCCCGGCTGAGCCCGACGATGGCGCAGAAGAAGACGGGCAAGCCGGTGCCGCGCAGCGCCGGCCCCACCAAGCTCAAAAAGTCGGCCGCGCTCGAGCTGGACGACGACGAGGACGTGCTCATGGACGAGAACAGCACGCACAAAGGCTCCGCGCCGCTCAAGGGCCAGAAGCTCTTCGCCGACATCATCAACCGCAGCCTGCCCGTGCCGCCCGCGTCGCGCCTCGACAAGCCGCGCAAGAGCCTGCCGGGCCGCATGGAGGACGACATCGACGCGTGGCTCCCGACCACCGGCAGCGCGCGCGGGCTCGCCAAGCTATCCTGCAAGAGCGCGGAGCGCCTGCCCCTCGCGGCCGACAACGGCCCCCGCGGCGTCAAAAGGAAGCGGTAAACCGCGCCTCGACCACCCCCTTAGAGTAGATCCCGACGCATTCTACTCCCGCCTAGTAGCATACCTCGCTCATGATCATACCTCTAACGTGCTTTTTTTTCTCGTCGCCCACTGATCCAAGTCCCCAAATCATGTCCCCCGTCACGAACCCCCAACCGTCCCGTCCCGTCTCACGTCTCTCTGCTCCATTTTTTCTCGCATCACGTGCCCGCCGTGTCCGTAGGACCTCTCGTCGTTTTGTCCGTTGTGTGCCTGTGCCTGTCTTGCTCTCGCTCTCTGCCCTGTCACGACCCCCGCGTTCCTTACCGTCACGAGTGAAAATGTTACGACCTCTCTCCTCTTAGACTCCTCTCTCCCGGCCTCTTGTCTGCCTGTTTTTGCTGCCGATTCTCGCATTTGCATGTAGTACCAGTTCGTTCTTGCCGCATCGAAATACGATCCCTGCTGATCTTGCTTCACCTTGAGTCATCGTCGGGGGCGCCAACGGGAGCCGTGTGCCACCGGTTGAAGCCGCGAGCACTGCTCAACCCAAAATTTTCGTAGGCGTGTACGATGGGTGCGGGCAGCTCGAAAGCCGGCGCCGATGCTGGCGCGCAGCCCGCTGCGCCTGACTACTACGAGGTCCTCGGCGTCGAGGAAAGCGCCACGGCCGACGAGATCAAGGTGCATCCTTTGCTCGAGTTCAATGTGCAGCACCTGATGTCATGTTCCGCAGAAAGCTTACAGGTGTGTACGGTGCCACTGGATTCAGATTACCTATTCTAATTGTGCGGCGAAAGACGACTGGCGCTTGTGCACCATCCAGACAAAAATGCGGACGACGTGGAAGGCGCAACGCAGCGGTTCGCGCAGATCCAGGCCGCGTACGAGGTCCTGGGCGACGACAAGGAGCGCGAGTGGTACGACACGCACCGCAACGCGCTCGCGCCAGAGGCCGACGCGGAAACCGTCTTCGAGGACGTGCGGCGAGGTGCCGCGCCGCCGCGCGCGCGCGACCGCGGGCTCACGACCAACCACCTCATGATGTTCTTCAACGCGAGCGTCTGGAGCGGCTTCGGCACGGACGACAGGGTGCGCTATCCTATTTCCACAGCCCGTATTGCTGCCATTTGACTTTTTGCATTGCACAGAGTTTTTATTCGATATACGGGAACCTGTTCGCGCGGCTGGCGCAGGAAGAAGAGCTGCACGGCGGCCCACCCGCGGACCAGGTGCCCGGGCTCGGCACGGCCGAGTGGCCGTGGGCCGTCCCGCGAAGCAAGGACAGGAACGCGCCGGACAACAGCGCGCGGACGTTCTACAATTACTGGGCGTCGTTTGTGACGAACAAGGATTTCGCGTGGGCCGACCAATGGAACGTCAACGACGCGCCCGACCGGAAGCTGCGCCGGCTCATGGAGAAGGACAACAAGAAGGCGCGCGAGGATGGGCGGAAGGAGTTCAACGACGCTGTCCGGGTATGCCATTTCTTTCTCGGATCGGCGCGCTGCAAGCGTGGGCTGAGCGAAACATTGCAGTCCTTGGTCTTGTTCATCCGCAAGCGCGACCCACGCTACAAGGCGCACCTTGCTGCGCAACAACAGCAGCCTGCAGCCGGGAGTGGCACGTCGACGCCGAAACCGAGGCAGCCGCAACAGCAGAAACCGCAGCAGCCGGGAGAAGACTTCGTGGAACAGGACTGGCAGCGCGTTAAGCCGCCGCGGACGAGTGAGGATGACGCCGAGTGGGCCGCTGCCGAGGGGAGCGAGGAGTGGGAGTGCGTGGCGTGTGGGCGCGCCTTCCGCTCCGAGGCAGCTTGGGAAAGTCACGAGAGGAGCAAGAAACATCTCAAGGCAGTCGAACAGTACGTTTCTAGTCTGGGTCCTCGTTGACCAACCTCACACTCGATTATACAACCGCAGGCTAAGGCGGGAGATGCTCAAAGAGAACGCCGACTTGAACTTAGACGCCGAGGAAAGCGAAGATGAGGATGCGGAGGACGTCCCCGATTCGCCCTCGCCTCCTGTTGAAGATGATACCCCGGGAGGTCAAGTCGATCATGACACCGAAGAGGAGGAGGACGACGAGATCGACCGAAACACAGCTGCTCAGCGCGAAGCCAAGAAGCGCAAGAAGGCACGCAAGAAGAAAACCGCACCCGCCGCGGCGATTTTCGATGAAGCAGCGCTGCCACGGAAACCGCCAGCTCCAGCACCTTTGGACGCCGAGGATACCCCCGCGCCGGAGTCCTCGTCGGCGACGCCGACGCAGATTTCCAAGAAGGAGAAGCGCCGGGCGAAAGAAGCGGCGAAGAAGGCGAAGGCGGCCGTCGACGCGCAGACTGTGAGCACATCCGCTTCGCGAAGCTCCGCGTTGACGTTACTGACGCGTTCCTCACCTTCCGCTGGGATTGTAGTGCCATGTGTGCGCGGAGACGTTCGAGTCGCGGACTAGGCTATTCGAACACATCAACCGGACTGGCCATGCTGCTGCTGAACCGGCCGCAGAGGCGCCGACGGCGCAGCAGTCGAAGCAGGGCGCCGGCAAGCGCAAGAAGAAGTAGCCGCCGCCCCCACCCCCGCCGATCGGCTCGGTCCCGAGCGTGGCGATGCGCGCCGACCGGCCAGCGACCCGAGCAAGGCGGGCCCGCAGCCGCCGCGTGCGCAGCCAATGTGCCATCGCAGTTGCAAATCCGCACCGCCCCTCGCGCCTCGTCGTCGCGCGCACGGATCTCGCGCGTATCACCCGACCTAGCCCGCAATGGCAGCTTTTTCTCGCCTGCGCCGCGCGCGGTCTGGCCAGCGTGATTCGTGTTCGAGATTTGCGCGCAACGGCGTCAACACGGCAACGGGCAACGGTGGCGGCGTCACGCTGGCAACGCCCGAGCCTGCGGCCCCGGGCCCGGGGGCGCTTCGTCTGGCGTTCGCAGCCCGCCTGATCTCTCGCCTTGTCCTTCGCGCTTGTGTACCGCGTGACAATGCATGCTTTTGGTGTCCTCGAGGCTGGGGCTGAGTGCTGTGTGTTCGGATGGAATTCCTGGATCTGGAGATCGGGGCGTCGTGCTTGCAACACATGATTCGGAGGGTGTGCAAGCATCGAGATCGAGTTCATTCCCCCGAGAAGACGTTGTGCTCGGGGCTCCGTGCATGCCTGATGACTCACAAGCGCAAGCGGGCATGCGCAGGGTGGCGTGCTGGACGGGACGGTGGGAACATTACTTCCGGCACCGAGGTACACGTTACGTTGTCCCAGAGTCCAGGGTTCTTGACACAAGTCGGGCTCAGCGACTTGAGGGACATGTCAGCAACGGAAGACATGGTGGGGATGTTCCCGGCATTCTATAGCCAGAGCTAAATGCGTAGTGCTCCTAGAGCGCGGAGTGGGCCCTGAAAGCGTTGCTCTGCGGCATCTCTGGCCGTCTCGGCGCCGTCAGGCGGCTGGGTTGCCCGCGTTGTCTTCGAGCGGGCGATCGGAGAGCTGTTGTTAGTGAGAATTCGTGTGTGCAGGATCTCGAAAGAGTCTGCCGTCTGGCGTCTGTCGGCTTGCACAACCCACTGTTGATAGCAAATCCGCCCTTCCAGTGCACGCCAGGAACGAAGGGGACATCTCAGAAAGACCCACGGTGGGGGGAACACGCTCCATCCTCGTGTTTCTGCAACGCTCATGCACTTCGAAGGGATTGTTGATACTGAATTGTGCGATGCAATGACGTCGTCAACATGCAATTGAATAGCTCTGACTCAAGGAAAGCAATCGCGATGAGACGGCGGATAGCTGGGGCTGGACCACACTCCCTCATTACGGCATTCAGTATACAAGATCATACAAAACGCTGGAATTGCTGAGAGAAGGCAAGCCGACGGTCGAGTTCACGAAGGTGGCAACCGCCACCTGCCGTGCAAAGGGCTTCCCCAGTCCCAGGGTTTCCGATGTGAAGGTTTCTGAGGTGTGTCCAGTCCGCAGAGTCACGTTCTCCGCGTGTCGGGACTACATCATAATTGAGCGCAGTCTCATTGGGGTTCGGAAAGCACGCTGGCGGACGTACATACCTGAGTTCCGTAGGACTTCTGTTGCGTATCGATCCGAAGGGGATGCTGCCCCATCGGGGAAAGAAGCTTGCGGTTGTACGAATGGTCGAGGCCCACACCATAGGTATAGAATGTTTGCGAAGCGGGAGACGGAAGGACGTTGTAGGTGAGTGCGAGGTCTAAAGGGTATTCGAAGACGTCCGCCACAGTGTCCACGCCATTGACACTGCCAACAGAGGTACCAGCGCTCGTCTGAAAGACATGCTGGGTAATCAGGCCCGACGTCGGATTGGTCATGTATGTCTCTGTGTTTAGGAACTGCGGGACTGAGTTGGTTCAAGCGGAAGTTAGTCACCCCACCTGCTCACCGATGCCTGCTGCTGCCACCGATAGTTCATGATCCTTCCACTGCCCGTCAGCGCCTCTCCTTCAACGAGGAGCAAGCGGATAGCTCTAGTTGTCGCGGTGACATCTGGTGCGGATCCCGAGACCCTCCCCGTAACCATGACCTGCGCAAACGGCTCGACGTCGTACCGCGTTATACGCCCCGTCGTGGGCTTCTCAGACTCGTCTAGAACGATCTAGATCATGTTCAACATCGATTCTACGGAACCGAGGGACGTGTTCATGCCTGAACGTTGCCGGACACGAGCCAATCGCTGTTGATGGTGTGATTGGCGCCAATGCCGACGACGTCCAGCGTGAACGTGTGGGGCAGCCCGTCGCTCAGTTTAGGGATGAACGCCGAGATGTCGACATAGTATGTCGGCGAATCGAACGCGCCGTACGAGACCATGGGCCTTGTAAAGTTGTCCATCAGGTCTGACATGACAGCGAACCTCCTTCGTACCTCCAGATGGATGGAAGGAACTCCCCAGTGTAGATGACAGCTGGGAGAGAGTGAGGATGGCGTCTCTCGAGCGGAGAAGGCCGTACGATATGGGAATACAATCCCTGCAAGTAGACCATCGATGGAGAGCTGGACCTCTCGAAAGGGGCCTGGAACAGAGCTCAATAACGTGGGATCTCATGGAGGTAGGACATTTACCATGTCCATTCGCTTGGCCGTCCGGAGCGTTCCACGGCGGAAGTTGAGAGAAGAATTCGTCCGGAACGTTACCATACTGGGCACCCGTGTACGGTCAATATCATGCCGATCGAATGATTCCCACAGTACTACCCAGAATTCCTCGCTTCTGCAACACAAAATGAAATGAAAACTCCGGAGTTTGTCAATCATCGAGCACATACTGATCACCGGACGCGTAGATCTCGACAACCATTCGCGCGGCATTGCGAGGTAGCGTCAAGACAGTCTGGCGAAAGCTCGGTTCAAGTACCCTACGACTGGTGCGATGCCTTACGTCTGCCTGTGGTGGAACAGAGAACAGAGATGCTCCCGTCGTGTTTCCTTTCGAGAGGGGGAGAATGAGGTCCGCTCCAAGGTGGTGCTTGAACGTGGCACTCGACGAATGGAACGTCACAGATAGGCGGACTGCAACCTCGTGTCAAGCGCGACTTTCCCCACCAATTCAATTAATTACCGTCGTATTCGCCTGTAAGACCAAGCGATGCGTCCAAAAGATTCGCGAGGTCGAGTACCAGGGTCCTAACGCAGGTCTTCTACTAAGATCGACCGGTGCAGTGCGGCGTTGCGTACCCAGGGTTAGAGAACAAGGAAATATAGTGAGAGACATCTTTGAGCGCAGTCCAGATGATCCCGAGTGAAGTTGGCTCGGGAGTCGAAGTCCTCCAGATTTCCACGGCGTTCAGGTAGACGCTACTCAGGCGATCGAATTGCGTCCCGTTCGAAGTAGCTGTGAAATTAAGCACGATTGAAGACCACGTTCCTAGGGGACCACAATCTGTGGGAGGCTAGTTCAACGAAATCAGAATCAGGACAGGGCGTGGACTTGATACGCACGTCGTAGTCGACAACGGCAGGGAGGCCAAAAGAAAAGGCAAAGTTGTGATGTACGAGCGGTATCGTGCATTCTCGCACACTTGGGCCTCTAGGGACGGCTAGAGGAGCAGTAACTT
Source organism: Auricularia cornea (assembly GCA_030578095.1). Taxonomy (NCBI): domain Eukaryota; kingdom Fungi; phylum Basidiomycota; class Agaricomycetes; order Auriculariales; family Auriculariaceae; genus Auricularia; species Auricularia cornea. The sequence continues at coordinate 1,977,436 of JARLTE010000004.1, forward strand.
GGAAGTTCCTCAGCGGTTTTCCGTCGAGTGGGCCAGGTCTGAGCGCAATGGACCCAGGATAGTGCAGAAGTAAGGCAGCCAGTAAGATGAGCAGCCCAGACGGCATAGCAGTATCCCGCGTAGTGTCGAGCCTGCAGAAGGCAAAGCAGATAACGCGGGCCGTATAACCGTGTGGCACGCGAAGCACGGCTGCCTTCAGACTCGACTTCAGGCGGATGCTATGGTGATAGCCATAGACGAGGTAGTAATCTCAGAGTGTTCGCTAGAACTGGGGCATCGGTCTCGCGAGCAACGCATGCGAAATGGAAAGAGGACAAGAGTCGGAGTATCCAATGATCAGTCCAGCAAACCATAGGCGCCCAGGCTTGTCCGACCGTGTCTCGACTTTGGCCGACAGCAGCGTTCATGCAGGCGGCGTCGCCTCTGTTCGTCTGCACGCGATGCTCTAGCGCCCTGCAGAGACGCGCAGCCTATGGCGCGTTCAAGGCAGCGCGTCGCCTATCTTCAACCGCGACGCTGCCCACGGCCAGCAAATTCGCGACGTTCTTCTTCCACCATCCCAGCTCCCCGCGCAGCGCTGCGCCTCAGTCAACGTCGATCCAACAGTCCCAGGATGGTGGTCCGAAAGGCATCGAAGTGCACCGCGGAGCAGACATGTCGCGCTTCCCCGTGCTCTTGCCGTTGCCGACCGAGGAGGAGCTGCGAACCTTCAAGCCCGCGCAGGCTCTCACCACATCTCGCACTCTCAAAGTCTATGTCGAACTCGCCAAGGGACGGCTCACCATTCTGAACGTCTTGGTTGCCATGGCGGGAGTCGCGCTGTGCCCTCTACCCGCGACGGTCCCGGTCCTACTGGCGACGGCTGCCGGCACGGCGTTGTGCTCAGCTGCAGCAAATACGATAAACCAAATCAGCGAGGTTCCATACGACGCGCAGATGGCGCGCACACGTATGCGGCCGCTGGTCCGCCGTGCAATAAAGCCTGCGCACGCAGCGACGTTTGCGACCGTGACGGGCATCGCTGGCCCCGCTCTGCTGTGGAATTTTGCTACCCCACTCGCAGGTGCAATCGGCGCAGGCACCATGCTCGCCTACGCGTTCGTATACACCCCCATGAAGCGCAGGACTGTCGCCAACACTTGGGTCGGCTCAATCGTCGGCGCCCCGCCATTCCTCCTCGGCTGGACAGCAGTCGGCGGCGCATTATGGCCATCTACACTGCACCCGATATTGCTCTACCTTCCCACACAGGGTCTTGGCATTGTCGAAGCTCTGCAGCCATACGTGCCGTACCTGTACGATGCAGCACAGTGGCCGTTTACGAGCGGGAACCCGATGGCGGCTTTAACCCTCTTCATGTTCCAGTACTGCTGGCAGTTCCCCCATTTCTGCCCGCTCTCGCACGTCACGCGGGAGGGATACGCGCAGGCCGGCTACCGCATGCTCGCCGTCACCAATCCCGCGAAGAACGCGGCCGTCGCGCTCCGCCATAGCATCGCCCTCCTCGCCATGAGCTCCACCCTCGTCCCGCTCTCGGGACTCACGACCTGGGCCTTTGCAGCGACAAGCCTGCCTGTCAATGCGGTCCTCCTCCACGGCGCGGTGCGATTTTGGCGGACGCGGGGAGACAAGGAAGCGAGGAGGTTATTCCACCTGTCGTTGGTGTATCTCCCAATAATGCTGGGGCTCATGATGTACCACAAAGAGGGCACGGAGTGGCTGGAGTGGTTAAAGTCTCTGTCGGGAGGAGAGAGCGACAATAGTAGTAAAGTAGTAGAGCAGAAATAAATCCCCACTTCGAGTTGTCCGGCGCCATAGTGTGACATGTGTGACGACCCTGAGCCTTCTCAGGACAGCCCATGCGCGTACGGCCACGCGTGAGCTCCCTGCAGACGCCGTCGTTCATCGGATTGGGACTCTGGCGCCCCGCAGACGGCGTGCACGCGCTGAGCATTCTCCGCACACCGACTTCGTCCCCAGCGCTCACCCCCGTCTCGCCGAACGACCCCATGCTGCCGCGCTCGTCGTCTAGCGCGTCGTTCGACCTACCGCCTCCAATGGAGCGCAGGGTGTCGTCGCAGATAGGCCAGGCCCAGCAGCAGCAGCAACAGCGAAATCCAATATCGTTGCGGCTCTATAAAGTGCTCGCGGCGAACTTCGAGGACGAGGCTACGCGCGAGGCGCTCATTACCTTATCAGACTTCTACGACGACGACAAGGACGCGCAACACGCTCCGAATGGCAGCAGCTCGTCGGCCGGCGTCGCGGTCGGCGTCGCGGTGCGGGCGCGCAAGAACTTGCGGCGCGACGTGGAACGCCGGCTCGCCGAGTGCAGCCAGCAGTTCCTTCGCGCGTTCGGTGATGTAGATGAGGTGGGCTGGCCTGGTACTCTGCGCGACGCATGTTGACACGCTCCAGAAATTAGACGTCCTGAACGCCCACGTCGCCGACATGCGCGCGCGGTACGACCAGATCCAGGCGCAGCTGCAGGCCAGCAACGACGCGTGCAAGTACTTGCTCGAACGCGCGGCCGGCTTACAGACCCAGGGAGAGCAGCTCACGTCGCGCTCGGCGCTCGTGAACAGCTTCCTGAAGCGCTTCACGCTTGCCGACGAGGAGACCGACGCGATCACGTCGCGCGACGTTCCCGTCGGAAAGAAGATGTTTGATGCGATGGACCGCACAGAACAAATAAGAGAGGACTGCAAGGTTCTGCTGAGCGGTGAGGGAGGCGAGTCGCAGGCTGGGTGCGTGATTCGAGAGTTGCGGTGTCGTATTCCTTACTCGCGCTGGCAGCCTCGACATCATGGCCATGACATCCCAGCTCATGGAGCAGGCCTACCAAAAGCTCTTCCGATGGTGTTCCTTCGAGTTCAGACAACTCGGCCGAGACGCATTGCTTGAAGTCAGCCCGACCATGCGCGAAGCTGTTCGGCGATTGCGTGTACAACCCGTCCTGCTCTCGTATGCTGTGACACTTGTGCCCTATCACTTGCATTACTGATACATGAAGCACAGAGAAGCACTTTCGGCCTTATCCTCTGTGCGACAAGCGACTCTCCTTAACAACTTCATTGAGGCGCTCACACGCGGTGGTCCCGGGGGTATGCCGCGGCCCATCGAGCTTCATGCGCACGACCCGACGCGCTACGTTGGTGATATGCTGGCATGGGTCCATCAGGCCATGGCCGGAGAGCAGGAGTTCCTTGAGTCGCTCTTCGGTGTGCGGCATGAGCGCATGGTTGGTGCCGTGCGCAACACGAGCCAGATCAACGAGAGCGAGGAGCAGCGGTATGTGCGCCGGCTGCTCGACGAGGACCTGGAGAAGCTCTGTCTTCCTTTGAAGGTAAATCATGTGCACATGGTGTCGCGTTGTTTGACTGATCGAGTACTGTAGGTCCGTGTACAGCAGACAGTTCGTTCGCAGGAAGGCAGCATTACCTCGTACAAGATCGCCAACTTGCTCCAGTTCTACCTCGTTACGATGCAGCGCACGATCGGTTCTGAGGCCGTCCTCACGAAGACTGTACAAGAGTCCGTCCAGACGTATCGATTATGCTCCAATCTCTGACAGTCGTCACAGGATCACAGACTTCGCGTACAAAGTCTTCTTCGATACATTGGAAGCTCAAGGTCGCTCGCTCCTGCGCTTTCTTCACCCGCCTGAGGCAGACCTGGCCGCGCCGCTCGCGCTGCGCGATTTCTCGCACGTTCTCCGCGAAATCATGGACGACTACCAGAGCTCTCTTCTGGAGGGCGAGAGCGACGGCTCCGCCGCGAAGGACGGCTTCACACGCATTCTGGAGACGAGCATCGTCCCCGCCGAGGAAATGTGCAAGCGTATGGCAGACCTAATGGGCCGTGATTCCGGAGCCTGGGAGCGCGACATTTTCCTGGTTAATTGCTGGGTGTACTTGCAGGTGGGTTCCCCTCGCGAGTGGTTCGCTGGGGCTGATGAGAGATGCAGACAGTCTTGGATCCCTTCGAGTTTACGGTAGACCGCGTAGAATCGTTGGAGAAGCAGATTGAAGGCCATGTGCGCAGTCTCATGGACGAACATGTACGCCTGTCTGTCCGGTCCCTCCCTTGTCTTCCCTCTGACAACCGGTTGGCCTTGAGCAGTACAAACGCCTGGTGCAAGACAGCGGTCTTGCTGCTGTCGTTGGGGCAATGGAGACAGTTTCAGAGGTCCGCTCTATCATGTCCCGCCTCTCTTTATGCAATCCTGATCGCGCCGACGATAGGGACCACTGTCGCACGAACCGACAGCATCATCTCAGGCCGTCACGGCGGCGCTCAAAGAGTTTGATACATTCCTCTCGACCTTGGACGTGCACTCGTCGCCGCGACTAGCGCTTTTGTCAGTGCCGAGTGTCGCATCACGCATCCACCGTGGCTCGCTGGCGCGCATAGGGCGCGCATACGGGCGCTTGTGCGATGCTGTGCGCGAGCCTGCGAACAAGTACGAGTTCGCGAGCACTCTGCTCGGGAGTCGGCGGCCGTTTGGGCAGATGGCCGTCTTGTGGCAAGTGCTAGGCATCTCGGAGGCCGAGGTAGATGAGCTACTGTAAATTCTTGCACCTATGTATATTCGGCACCGAATGTAACGCCGGAGACTCGTGTTATCTCGTTTTGACCTTGCTACTGGCATTATGCTCGCAATATGGCCATAGGCTGCCTTACCTCGCCTCTGACTGTGCCACTGTGGGTGTCGGTCCTGCCGGGTCCGGACTCCCAACTTCATATTGGTGATCATGCTGTGCTAAGGGAAGCAAAAGAGGCGAATGTGGAAAGTCCATTGAAGCGAAGGATCCAAAAAGGATGGCTAGATCCAAGACGGTGGGATTACCTCCGGAGCGCGTTCAATAACGTGATTTACGTCACGCGCCGCGGAGTCGGAAAACGTGACGCGCCTTTTCGTCCCGATCCACGACCATGGCTCCAGACATATCTCGGGCAGTTACGCTGCTGCGCCCTGCAGCTACGAACAAGGCTCTTCAGGCTGCACTGGCCGCCGTGCTGACCCTTTCCAAGCTCGTGCGTGCTTTCTGCCAAAATCAGAGCTGGCTCGACTGGACTCCCGTATCAGAACAACGACAGCCCTGTCGACGACTACAAGCGCATACAGGCCGCATTTGCCTCTGACCTCGTGTCCTTGCACAAGGGCAGCGTCAAAGCCGTGCTCAATTTGTCTGCCCTCGTCTTCGACGACGTCGTGCAAAACCGGATCTGCCCTGGGCTCGAAAACGGCGAGGCGACGCTTAAGCCCGAGCTCGTTCTTACGGGAATAGTTACCGGAGCCTCCGTGAGTACTAAGCCTAGGGACTTCCCAACGACAAGATCGCTGAGTTGGTGCAGAAATACGCAGAATCGAGCAAAGGTCAGCAATACCCGTCGGATGCGTACATGCGCTCACCGCCGTCCCTGTAGCCGACCTTGCGATGATTGGTACATTTTTATTCAAGTCTATCCTCGCGCTGCTGGAGCTCCCTGGCGCATCGAAGCTGGGGGTGATACTGCGCGAGGTTCGTGTGCTGCTCTGGTCTTTGCCGGCGCTTTTACAGACCTCGTCCAGTCGATTGCGCTCCTTGACGACGCAGGCTGCACAGCCAACTACAACTTACTTAGGGATCCAACGGTACTTCCAGCGTGCGTGGATCGCGCACGGCTGTTTTATATAGTGACCGGCCATCAGTTCTCGCTTTGGAAAAATCGCTGCTGGCCAAAACAGTCAGTATATCATGCTGGCCTTTGCACGCCCCATCGCTGAGTATGTGCACAGACTACTTCTGCCTCCAATCGTTGTTCGAGATTCTACCACACGTACTTCCATCGTCCAAGACCGAGGCGAAGAAAGCTGCATATCTGAAATCGCTGTTTGACGGACCCGATACTCGGCATGCGTTCACGTCCGCCAAACGCGCCGGCCTCAGGCAAGTCGTAATGGATGCAACGCCAGAAAACTGGCCGCAGGTGCGAGCCATCGGACTCGTTGTAGCTCCCTGACTCGGATTCCAGATCGTCCATGACATTCTCTCCGCAATGGCAGCGTGTGATATGGACAAGTGCGTCAATGCATACGTGTAGCCGCACCTCGCTAATGTTATCCAGACCGCAACCGATTGCTGTGCGCATGATAAGCGTGAATGGCCGCTCTCTGGGCGTCGAGGGACAGGAAGACATTCTCTACCTTGACGCCGATGCGTTCCGCGTCTGTGTCGCAACCACGGAGGTAAGCTCCTCGTGCTGCACCTGTCCCGGATACCTGACAGTAGTTTGCAGGACGATGTCCTGGAAGACCTTGAGGTACCCTATTGTTCAGTACAATCCATTCGGTTTCGGCAGATGAAGGGTATGTTTTTGTGCGTGATATTCGAGCCAATAGTAATATGACGATGTGCAGACGCCAAGATGGTCGCTGTTGCCGTTGGCCTGAACGCTCCGCCTGCTCTTTCCTCTGCGCCGGTCACGACATCGGATGACTTCATGTCGACTCCAACGTCGCCGTACAAGTTCTGCTTTCGCATAGAGCCAGACAATGTCGACCGCTTCTGCGAACTGCTGAATGTCAGGGAGCTGGTACGCATATATCCCGATTCTTGGGTTGTATCCTAATCATGTCCGCAGGACTACGACGACGAAGCGTTGCAACCGCGTTCCCGGTCGCAGGGGATGTCTCGCATTGAGCCTCTCAAATTTACACGACCGAACAGTGGTGCTAAGGCCCTGCAAGACGAGAGGCGCTGCGATGTCGATGGTACGCATAAATCGCAGGCGCCTTCGATTGCTGATTGTGTCTACGGTTCCCCGGTCAGACTCGCCTCCCGAGCGCCAACTAGCAAGGAAGCCAAGATATTCGGTCTCCCAGGAAGCCATTGCTATCGACCCTCCCACCTCCTTCGACGAGTTGAAGAAACGAGCCAGAGCAGAACTGAGCTGTTCGCTGATTTCCTCCTTCACTGCTGTTGCATTAGCTGATGTTTTCGGAGCAGTCCTTGAATCCTCTCCATCTCCCTTGCCCGCCAATAGACGGGCATCGCCTGTCCCCAGACCACCGCTGTCCATTGCTTGCACCGAATCCGCGTTATCCGCCGTGGACGAGGCTGCCGCTGCCGCCGCCACTGAGTACTTCGACCGCTTGCACTCCTCAGCCTCGCCTGCACCACGAGAGCCTTCGCCATCTCCTGCGAGTCGCAACCCCAAGCGACGCGTCCCAGCCGTCGCGCCGAATGCTGATAAACCGGCCACTAAGGGGATAGCTACGACGCGCATAATACGCGTCAGAAATGCGGGCAAAGGGAACGCCGTCGCGCTGCAGCCCGCGGACGATCTCGAGGTATCCGCACCGGTCAAGAAGCGAAAGGCGAGCGATCGGGATGACGGCGATGAAGATGCACCTGCTGCGAAGCGTCCTCGAGAGGAGCGACCGCCAGCTCTGCGCGCGTACAACTCGCAGCTTCTCGCACCCGACTCGTCCCCGCCGAGAACCACGTACAAGTCTGCGAAGACCAAGCGCAAGCAGGTCGTCGTGTCCGACGACGAGGGCATGCATAGCGAGGCGGTTGACTTCGACACGATTCCACAAGTGGAAGCGGCGCCTGAGCCCAAGAGGCCTCCTGGAGGCAGAACCAGGGCGACACGCGCGGCGGCTGCCAAAGGGAAGAATACTCCTGCTGCCGCTACTACCGCGGTCGCGGCTCCTGCTGTCGCTCCGCCACAACCCGCCCGAGCCACTCTCGCGGCTCCTGCCCTTGCTGAAGAAACCAAGGCGACGAAGCCGAAGCCAAAGCCGAAACCGAAACCCAAAGCGAAGGCCAAGCCGAAAGTAAATCCAGTCCCGAAGACGAAGCCAGCGACCGAAGTAGCCGTGCTCGACGACGAGCCTCCCGCAGCACCCAGACCTGGAAAGACAAGGGAACGTGCTCGAAAGGTGGTGCAAGACGACGATGATGCCGAGGGAACGGTGGCTGAGGGGAAGAAACCGCCGCAAACTCGTGTTGCTCCCAGTTCTACCGCTTCGCCCAGCATGCGCGTACTCTGTCCAGCGTCATCCCCTCCACCCACGTCGCACTCGCCCGTGCCCGTGACTGATCTGGCGCTTCCTCGCACCATGCACCCCGCGTTGAAGCAGGCGACGCAACACGGTGGCTCTAGCCACGACATCGCCCAGCTCTCAAAGTCAGCGCCTGGTCGCCCAGTGACTGTCACCAAGGCCGGTGGCACCATACAGGATCCCGCACACACCAGCCTACCTGCTCCTGTGACCAATAGGCGCGCGAAGAAACAGAAACCGAAGAAGGCACCTTGGGAGCTGCTTGATGCCGATATCGATGATGACCTCCAACCCGCGCCCACGAACACCAGCGGAGCTCAGGTTACCCGTTCGATGTCTCCTAGTCGCGGCCCCGAGTCTAGCGGTACCGCTGCCGAACCGACCTTCGCTGCTATGTCACCGCCGCCAATCCCTCATTCGTCCTTTTCACCCATTGTCCAGCCAGATGTCGGAGCTGGGCGCCGCCCGCTTGACTTGCCGCGCGCACCTGCGTCGTCACCTTTGGAATCTGATCAAGCCGACGGCCCTCCTGTCTCTAGCCGCCGTCCAGGACTGCCTCATGTTGCCTCTGCGTCCTCCCGCCTTGCTGCTGCAAATGCTCTCGATGACCTGCTTGACCCTATTGACAAACACGCTGGAGTTGCTGCGCGCAAGGAATCCGCTTTCGTCGCGAACGGTCTGCTTGCTGGTCACGCAGGCCGATCCCCGTCTTCAACCGTTCAGGGACAAGAGAAGCACTGCGCTTCGTTACAACCCCCGCTGCCTCACGATACTACGCTCCGCCCAAACTCTGGAAGCAGTCCAGCACCTGTCGAAGATACCAGAGCACTGGATCTGTTCCTGCGCCCGAAGTTCGTGGGACGCGAGAATGATAGGATGGTCGAGCCTGTGCGTTATCTTCCACTGGCTTCTACCGCGCTTTACCGTTCTGCAGGTCAAGCTCCAGTCCGCCTTGAAGAGCCCGTTGATGGTCAAAGCCGCGCAGAAGACTCAGAAAGTGACCTTTGCGCTGGACGACGCGCCGCCAAACCTGCTCAGGTCACCTCTGGTTGGCACGCCGCCTGCAGGTCTGCACGCGCTCAGGATTGTTCGAGCTATGTGTGCTAACCTGAGCCCCGCTGCTAGATGTTGTGGAAGCCAAGCACGTCGCTGCGCGCAGGTCTCCCGGCGTTCGAGCCCGCGGACACGAGCTGGTCACGCAGGACGCTCATTTGACGCAAGTACTTGCGGTACGCCCTCCACCGCCCACACCCATACGTATCTGACACAAGAGACCACAGATTATGAACGAGATGCACCAGGTACGGTACAATACGTGGCCTCGCCAGGGTAACGGCAGCTCCAAGTCGTGGTAGGTCGTCACCGCTCGCGTCGCGGAGAACTTTGCGACCGTCGACCGAGGGCCGTCCGAGAAGGCGCGCGAGCTACTACGGATCGTGCTTGACAACGCCGTCGAGATGCGCGAGGAAAGGTTGTTCTTCCGCCGTCGTCTTATCCTTGCGCGGGCACGAGCGACTAACTCTTCGCAGCGTTGAACAGTTCAACAAGATCATCGACCTCGAGGAAGAGTACAGTCTGTTCGGCGCCTCTCACGCCCAGAAGCTGGACAAAGTCGTCCAAGCCGACCGGGCGCTCAGCCGCAACATTGCGCAGATCATTCAGGAGCACGATCGCAACAGTCTGGTCAAGAAGATGCCGCGAACCCTGTTCCCTGGTCCCCTTCCAGCTTGTTTTGGTCGTGTCTGAATCTTGTCTCGCTCTGGCGTCCACGCTCTCTGGGATCGTCCCGTGTCGTACTGGTATCGTGTGTGGACTCGAGATCCAGTGTCTGTCCCTGGGCTTCGCTGGCTACGGTTCAACCGAGTTTCCGCTGCATGACTTCTGACCTGCTCTCTTTGAGGCTCTCCTGACTCTAGACACGCCTCGTGAATATACAGTCGCACTGTCGTTTGACGGGCTCTTACTCAAGAGCACTCCCGGGTCGCTGCCGGATTATCCGTACATTTCTCTCGCTCTGCACCAAATCAGCCGTAAATAGCCGCAAGGTGCTTGCAGTATGCGTAGCACCAAGTCCGTCCAGCGGCCTAGCTGGCTGTTCATTTGTATGCCGAGTGCGTGCTCTGCGAGTCCCGGGCGGCTATGCAGATATGTTGAAGTTGGCATACGGACTCCTGACGGCATTTCCGCATCCTAACCGCTTCTACCAGTGAGGGGAGCGCGATCCCCGCCTTACACTGTCGGGTCTGCGCAGTGTGCGTGCTTAGCGGCGGACGTGCGCCGTGGTGGCAAGTGACGGCGTGTCCGACCGGGGCCCTGAGCGCATTGAGCTGCGACGAGATGGCTGTTGGGCTGAGAAAGGAAGGCCTATAAGGCATGTAACGTATTGTTCATTCACCGGCTGCGCGGGGCAGTGGTTTAGCCACACCTCCCCTCGCAGCGTTGATGGATCCGCTCGCGGTTCGACTCCTGGGGGCACCTTGTCTCAAGACCTTCACTGACCGCCAGTTTCAGATCGGGCATCACATAGACTGCTACATTGAGACACGCACAGACACTAGACTATCCATCATCTGTACATTACGCATTAGAATCGGCACCACATTTGTACACTACGCATTAGACTCGGCACCACATCTGTACATTACGCATTAGACTCCATACACTAACCCGGACTCCATTAGAGCTGCTTGCCGATCTACTCAACGTCTTCAGAGTCATCTACGACGAATACAATATCACATGTACAAAAGTGTACAATCTCGAATTAGAACATGTACACTAGACGAATTAGAATTAGAACAAAAGCCTGGTCCGTAATAGAAGGTATGTACTAATCCCTCTCAGCCCCAAGAACGCGCCCGAGCGGATCCATTTTCCGTTTATTATGAATCATGATACGCCGTAACTCTCGATGGTACCGGGATACCAGGTCGCTGGAGTCTGCACGCTGCCACTTTTTATCTGCCACTTGAACTTCTAAACCAAATCTCCGAGGATCATTCAGCGCATCGCGCAAGCGTTGATAGTCTGGTGCAGTAGTCACAACAAAACATCAAGGGGGAGAAAGAGATGTAAGCCCCGTATCTGTCTGCGGCGCCCGTAATCTCGAGGCAGTCGAGTCAATAGCGGGCTTGAACATCGCTCTAGGTCTACGCTCTTGTTGAAGAGCCACGCGCCAGCGGCCGTAGGCAAGCGCAGCGCGGCGCGTGTATGCGGACCGCCCTTCTCCCTTACTGTCAGACTCTGAAATCGGGATTATGCGGTTCAATTCAGTCAAGGATGCTGTCGTGCCCAGCGACGGCGCGCGCAACGTCGTCGACGCGGCGCATGAACGCCGTGGGCGTGCGGGCCGCGGCCGTTGCCTCTGTGAGAAGCGCGGGCGCGGGGTCGCCGTGCGCGCTGTGGCTCGTCTCTGGCGACGCGCGTAGCTGGAGGAAGGGGTTCGAGATGGAGCGCGCGTAGGCGGTGTGGAAGGCTTTGAATATCTGCACCGGGCGCGGATGTGTGAGTGTAGGGGATGAGACGGAAGGGAGTTACGAACAAGCACGACGTCGGCGTCGCGGACGACGGTGTCGGTGAGCGCGAGCGCAAGGATGATTTTGAGCTTGAGCGGGGTCATGTAGCCGTAGATCGCGACGTCCTCCATCGCGTAGAGCAGGCCGAGGTAGCAGTCGGCGAACTTGGGCTGCGCGATCCGCTCCTCGACCACGTCCAGCGCCGTGTGCGCCAGGTAGTGGTACTACTGCCCGCCGGCGGTGAGCAGCTGCCAGGCCCAGCGCCGGCCGCGGCAACGCACCTTGAGCTCGTCCTGCTCGCCGACAAAGTTGCGCACGAGGATGGGAAAGTTCTGCGCGCTGACGAACGCGACGGCGTTGATCCTCAGCGCGGGCGCCATCGCAGTCGAGCGTCACGGGCAAAGTCAAGCGACTGCAGCCTGAGCGAAACTCCGACCGACTCGCACTCGTTCTCTCAGCGCGCACGCACGGCAGACGATGGACGCGCGCTCACTACTGCGGCAGAAACGCGAGGCGGCGCGCGTCGAGCACCCGTACGCGTCGTACGCCTCCGGCAGCCTGCGGTGCACGGTGTGCGCGGTGGCCGTGAAGGACGGCGGCGCGTGGGACGGCCACCTCGGCTCGAAGGCGCACCGCAAGAACCTCGCGCGCGTCCGCGAGGAGCAGAAGGCGCAGGAGCAGCGCAAACGGCCGGTGCCCGAGGACGAGCCCGAGCCCGAGCCCGCGCGCGCCGACAAGAAACGACGCGTCGAGCCGCCCGCGCAGCCCAACGCCGGCGGCCGCTTCCCCGCCGACTTCTTCTCGGACCCGTCGCGCGCGCTCGCTACGAACGACGACGACGAAGACGAAGATGACGCAGAACCTGCACCGGCACCAGCGCCAGCGCCAGCGCAGGAGAAATCGCAACTGGACCTGGAGTGGGAGGCCTTCCAAGCCTCTGTGGTCAACGCGAACCTCGCTGCGGAGGCGCAGGACGACACGATGGCGCGTGCGACGGTCGTCGCAGAGCCCGAGCTATTCGAGGAGCTCCCGCAGGGGTTCCCCGCTGCGTTGGCCGAGCGCCGACGCGCCGCGCAGGCAGCCTTGCAACCTGCGGCCGCGGCGCAGGAGATAACGATCGAGAAGAAGGAGGAGACGCCAGAAGAACGCGAGAGACGGCGGGCGGAGGAGGAAAAGGAGGAAATTATGAGCCGCATTCTGGAGGAAGAGCGGCTGCAGGAGGAGGCGGATAACAAGGTCGCTCAGCTCAAGGTGCACTCGCTTGCTCTCGCCCTCTACGTGCGCGAAATGCTGACCTGTCCTTGAGGCGCGTCTGGAACTCATTAAACGACAACGAGCTGCAAAACAGAAGGCATAATAACGCATGGCCTCCCGCACACTGTACAATACGCTGCATGTTAGGATCCCGAAATAACATTGGGAACCGCGAACTGCTGTACCTGATTCCAGATTACCACTTCTCGTTCGACAGTCTAGCCCTCAAGAGGACCAGAAATAGAAGGCACGAGTCGAATGGCACGAGAAGTGCAAGCAAGGCCCTGTGAACCATCTAGATTACTTTTGTAGTCCTAAAAATACACAAAGCATGGCGTCGAGTAGTCGACTACGCATCCAGCATCTCCTCATCCTCGGCGTCCAGCGTCTTCACCGTCTGTTGCGCACCAGCAGCACCCAGGGGTGCGACGCCGCCCATGGCCTTGACGAGACCACTCGTCGTTTCGCGGACAGCGCTGCGCATTTCCTCGTGCAGTACGGCTGCGGCGTCCACGGCAAGGCGAAATATCTCCTCGAAGCGTTCGACGTGCAGACGCGTGTCCATGCTGAGGAGCGTGACCTTGCGCGAGCGCGGCAGCACGCCGACGGTCAGGTGCGGCACGTCCGTTTCCTCCAGCGACGTCAAATCCAGCAGCGCGGAGGTCGAGAAGACGCCGGTCGATATCGCGCAGACGTAGTCGTACATGGGCACGCCCGCGTTCATCAGCGCGAGCGTCGTCGCATTCACGCAGGCTTGGAGCACTCCTGCGTGTCTGGTCAGCCGGGATCTTCCAGCCTGCAGAGGTGACGGCACGCGCCTCCGTCCTGATGCAGCACGTGTATGCAAATATCTATCTGCGAGCGCGGGTAGAGATGGGTTTGGACGGCGGGCTCGAAGGTCGCCTTCACCGCGGCGGCGAGCTCCTGCGTCCGTCTTCGCGCGACAATTAGTGTGTTTCACGGCAAAACCGGTCATAAACGCGCACCTGTCGCCCTTTGTCCGTTTTCTGCGCTCGCCCTGGCTGAAGGGCGCGACGATGACCGTCACGTCGATCACGGCGCGGTCGTGCAGCGTGAGCGAGCGCAGGCGGCCCTCGCGCGGGCCGTGCACGACGGCGAGCGCGGTTGTCAGGCCGTGCGACACGAGCGCGCTGCCGTCCGCCGCGCCCTGGGTGGCGAGCTGCATGCCCAGCGAACGCAACTCGTGCTGCCGCCGGCCATCGGAGCGCAGACCGCCCTCGTTCAAGATTTCGACGCGCGAGCCCTGGAGTAACACGCGTCAGCCTGGGCGCGTTGGACTGCTGTTTGAAGAGACGCTTGCCATTGAGAGTCGGAGGTCGGGCAATGGGACGGAGTTGAAAGCGCGCGTGAATGTCAGCGGCGATGATGGCGGCTCTGGTTCCGCAATCGCAATCGGGCCGGTGCTCTAATCGTAATCTCAATCTCTCCCCGCCGCCGCGACCGCCAGAATGAGTCCACAGGGCCTCGTCTCCGTGCTCGACACGGATCTCTACAAGGCGCGCTCTGCTCTCCGCTCTCCCCCTGACAGGGACGCTGACCCAGGCGCAGTTGACGATGCAGCAGGCCGTCCTGCGCTACTTCCCCGACGCCATCGTCACCTACAAGTACACCAACCGCACCCCGCAGACGCTCTTCTCGCGCGCCTGCTACGAGGCGTTGCAGGACGCTGTCTCCAGTGCGCCCACTCCGTCACAGGTACCCTCACGCCGCCGACTGACGCGCGCCCAACAGAGTTCCCGTCGGTGACGCTCACCGACGACGAGCACGCCTGGCTCACCGAGACGTGCCCGTACCTCACGCCGGAGTACCTCGACTACCTGCGCGACTTCCGCTTCGACCTCTCGCAGGTCGCCATCCGCTTCGTCCCGAGCGCGGAGCGCGGCGCGGACTGGGGCGCGCTGGACGTGTCGGCGACCGGCCCGTGGCGCGACGCGATCATGTGGGAGGTCCCGCTGCTCGCCGCGCTCTCCGACGCGTACTTCGCCACCGTCGACACCGACTGGACCTACGACGGCCAGCCGGCGCGCGCGTTCGCCAAGGGCCGCGCGCTCATCACGGGCGGCGTCGCGTTCTCCGAGTTCGGCACGCGCAGGCGCCGCTCGCTCAAGGCGCACGACCTCGTCGTGCAGGGCCTCGTGCGCGCCCAGCAGGAATTTGGTGCGCGGGAGGGCGCGGGCGCGTTGCTTGGCACGAGCAATGTGCGCTCCGGGTCGGGAGCGGGCGGGTGCGGCGCGGGCTGACGGTCGCGTGCGCAGGTCTACCTCGCCAAGAAGCATGGGATAAAGCCCATGGGCACTATCGCACAGTCAGTCTCACGCTATCCAATGGAGCGGTTGCTAACCGCTTGCAACATAGCGAATGGTTCATGGGTGTACGCCCGCGCTTTGCCACAGCCCCCTCCGATCAGGTGACTGAGCCTACTTCCCGCGCAGGTCGCAGCTTCGAAAGGCTATGAAAACAGCCACAACGTCGCGCTGCAGTACTGGGAAGAGCTGTATCCTCGAGAGCTGCTCACAGCGCTTACGGACACTTTCTCGACGCAAGCATTCTTCAAGGTAATTCCGACTTGTCCCTCTTCCCTCCACCTCTCATCCTTACACGTCAACGAAGGAATTCTCCTCCAACCCGGATCGCGTGCGCCATTGGCCCTCCCTGCGGCAAGACAGCGGCGACCCGTTCGCCTTCGCGCCCGTCGCGCTGGAGATGTACCGCTCGCTGGGCATCGACCACCGCGAGAAGCGGATCGTGTACTCCGACGGGCTCTCCGTCGACCTCGCGCTGCGCCTGAAGCAACAGTGCGATGAGCTCGGGTTTCTCTGTGAGCGAGGCGTGTTGTAATTGGCGGAGTGACGACTGAGGCGCATACACAGCGTCCTTCGGGATCGGGACGAACTTCTCGAACGACTTCGACCGCGCGTCGGACCCGCAGGAGAAGAGCCCGCCGCTCAACATCGTCATCAAGATCGCGAGCATCGACGGCAAGCCGTGCATCAAGATTAGCGACGTCCTCACCAAGGTCTGCGCCTTTCTCTCCGTTGAGAAGTCCCCCGCGCTGACGCATAGGGTGTGACAGAATACTGGCGACGCGGAGACGGTGCGGCATGCGAAGCAGGTGTTTGGTCTTCCTCTGGATTGAGAGACACGCGCGGGGCTCCTTGCAGCCCTTTCTGCGAATGGGGCCGGGTTATGCGCGCATAGTGCAGCAACATTCTTCGGCCGTCTCTGTGGCGTGGGACCGACATCATGGGCAGCTCTTGCCCATAGGTTTGTAGATTGGTGCCAATCATGTTGGCTTGTTGTAATATCCCTCGACTTCCAATGCTCACATATAATAATGTCAACGCCCCGAGAAGCCTGACCGCGCTTAAGGCCGAGCACGTTGCAGTATCAAGCTTCTCTTCGCCGTTTCTGGCTGAAGGTGGGCGGCTACCCTCACACGTTTTGATCCTCGGAGATTGGCGCCGGGAAAACTACTAGCGACAGGGCAAGTCCGACACATGCTTGGGACCATGCGGAACACGCCCGAGGCTATGGTGGCGTGTCCCGTATTTTAGACAGTCTCGATTCGGCATAGATACAGCACCACGCACAGTCCGTGAGCAACCAGGAGCGCGGGCATATCACACCTCTTCTCTACGCATTCTCCGCGGCCCCATGTTGGCACATAGTTGATAAGACGCCCTGCAGCCAGTCTAGCTCCCTGTTGGCGCTATTGCTGCGCACGTTGGTCTGCGCGAGACGGGCGGGCGCTGGGTCCGAGGACGCAGTCACGTTGGCCACCGTCCGGCTGCGCACAAAGCGAACGCAGCTGGCCGCAGCATCGTCGTCCATATGCGTGTACGACGCGGAGAAGCTCCTGAGCGCTGGCGCGGCCCATGCTCCCGTCTCCCGGTCGGCCGTAGACAAGGGCACGAAGTCGTCGCGCGACAGCGGAAAGGAGTACAGCTCCAGATTTTCGAGCTTGTCGAGGTGCGCGAGCAGGGCGGGGAGCCACCCAGGGGGGAAGTCTGCCTCTGCCTCGCAAGGTGACATCAATCGCAGGTTGAGGATGTGGGGTAATTTTTGGAATAATGTCTCCGCGCGAGGATTGGGGCGGTAGTCAGCGATGGTGAGAGACTGCAGCGCGGGGAAAGACAATGCGTCCATGCATGCGAGAGCAAGGTCAAGGACGATGTCGAGCTTCGTCAAGTGCGACATCGTGACATTGGGTGCATCTGAAGGAAGCACGAACCCAATAGGCACACGTGTACCGATTTCCGCCTCTCGCACGCCAGGAGAGCCTGCTAACAAATCAAATGCGATGATTGGGGAGACGTTGTGGCAGTGTGCCATGCTGATGCAGCGTAATGACGGGCGCGGGAGAGCGAAATGTGGAAACGCGCAGGTCTCCATGTGAAGTTCACGCAATCTGGGAGCGTATGGGAGGAACTCCAGAGTGGGTCTGATAGGGAAACAGCCCCCGGGTTGATGGGTGAAGTTTTGGCTGTATAAGGAGAACGATTCCAAGAGCGGTGTGGGTCTCTGGAAGTTGCGGAGGATGTCATCATCTGTTGGGTGATAGAGAACGGAGAAGGAACGCCAACGCGTCGACTGTCCAAGGATATGCAGGAACAGACTATTGTTAACCACGCCGCAATCACTGAGGACCCATAAGTCGAGGGGTGCTGACCCAGAGCGCTGCAATTGAAGGTCGAGTAGATTGCCTGCGCATTGAAGGGTCAAATCGACAAAGATGCGGCTCCAGAGCAGAGGGGAGCGTAGGGCGAGTGCGCGCCAACGCTTGCAGACCGAAGAAAAGCAGAATACCGCCTCTGTCCAGTCGGCATACCAATAGGCGTCGCCTCCCGAGTTGGCGCTGAGGTCGTCGTGCAACAAACGCAAAGAGGTGACCAGCAGTTCGTCGGGTAGTCTTGTGATGGGGCACAGCACTCGCCGCTGCGCATCTATGTCAAGCTTGTTCCTCGATATTCGTGCTTCCAGAAGCTGTTGCTCCCGCTGGGCGGCTTGGAGACAGGCCGCGGCGTCGGCAACAGTATGTCGAACGTGGGCGAGCTGTTCGTACAGCTGATCGAGCGCTGTTTCGTCCTGGGAAAGCTGATAGAGGAGCGCAGAGGTAAACTCATACGCGTCAGGCATCATGTGACTTTCGCGCGGTGATCTTCAGGGTAGAGGCTCCGAGGAAGTCACGGAAAATACCGACTGCTTCTGTGCCCGAACAAATCGTAGGTGACCGCGCTTGGACAGTGCAGCCTCGGAACACTTAGCGCATTCGAGTTGTACGGTGGGAGGCGACCTCGCTGTAGCCTTTCGTGCCTGGCACGCGCAACGTAAAGGTAAAACAAGGTTCTAGAAAGGAAAAATGGATCCGCTCGGGCACGTTCTTGACTCTGCGGCGACGGGGGCTGAGAGGGATTAGTACATACCTTCTATTACGGACCGGGCTTTTGTTCTATTTCTAATTCGTCTAGTGTATATGTTCTAATCCGAGATTGTACACTTTTGTACATCTGATATTGTAGTCGTCGTAGATGACTCTGAAGACGTTAAGTAGATCGGCAAGCAGCTCTAATGAAGTCCGGGTTAGTGTATGGAGTCTAATGCGTAGTGTACAGATGTGGTGCCGAGTCTAATGCGTAGTGTACAATTGTGGTGCCGATTCTAATGCGTAATGTACAGATGATGGATAGTCTAGTGTCTGTGCGTGTTTCAATGTAGCGGTCTATGTAATGCCCGATCTGAAACTGGCGGTCAGTGAAGGTCTTGAGACAAGGTGCCCCCGGGAGTCGAACCGCGAGCGGATCCATGAATGCTGCGAGGGGACGTGTGGCTAAACCACTGCCCCGCGCAGCCGGTGAATGAACAATACGTTACATGCCTTATAGGCCTTCCTTTCTCAGCCCAACAGCCATCACTGGGTTGCAGCTCAATGCGCTCGGGCCCCCGGTCGGACACGCCGTTGCCACCACGGCGCACGCCCGCCGCTAAGCACGCACATTGCGCAGACCCGACGGTGACAGACGGGGATCGCGCTCCCCCTCACTGGTATAAGCGGTTATGAAGCGGAAACGCCGTCAGGAGCTTCGTATGCCAACTTCGACATATCCGCTTGACTCGGCTCGCACTGGGCTCGGTTTGGGGGTGGCAGGTTAGCGCCTATGAGTTTAGTCCTCGGAAATGCCGTGCGCGCCGTAGTAGACGATTCGTGACTGCTGAGAAACCACTCCTCGTAGCCGTTGGATGAAGAGTGCGGTCTGCGCCCCAGAAAACTTCAAGTTCATTCATCCGCCTCGAGCTTTCTACCGCTTCAGTGGGTAGTGGCAGCTCGCGTTCTTCAACCACTCCCGCCGTCGCCACCACGCAGGCCCACCTCCCGTGAGCAAGGTTTGCACGCGCATTGCGTCGTGCCTAACGCGCTCTAGCACCGGGTCTGACAGACGTGCATCGCTTTGTGCTAATCGTGCCATGTAGCGTTCGCGCAGAGCCATATCGTGGATGAGCGTCCAATCCTCGCGAACACCGCGTTCGTCGTATATCGGTTCCGGGCTCTCGCCGGGGTCGTTCGGCGGGACCTCGTAAAACGCGCCGTCTGCCTGCCATGATGCGTCGACAGGGAGGCCCATGGGGACGTAGTTCATGATCTCGGACGGTGGATGGACAGAGAGTACGAAAGGCAGCACGGACACGGTGTCCCAGTCGATGAACCCCTTGACGCGCAGCGTTTCGCGATCGAACAGCGTATTGTGCACTGCATTATCTTCCAGCGCCAGGCAGCTTGACATCAGCGACGGATGGGCGTGCAGCGATTCGAGCGTGTCGAGCATGAACGTTTTGACGAGCCCCGCCACCTCCATGAATGGCACTAGGGGAACCGGCTCCGCGATGGGGTCGTCCGAGGAGGACCGCTGCGCATCAATGGCCACGCACAAGTCATGCTGGTATCCCCAAAGCTCTGTCCACAGGCCCTCCAAGTCCGACATCGTCGCGGAGAACACGCATTCGCGCTGAGCATCCGACAGATCATCTAGCACACACGTCCACGGCGCGACGGCATAGCTGCGGGGATCCGTAGGGTCCGCAGCGCCTTCAGCAAATGCCAGATGGCCAACAGCCTGCAAGTGCGTGGGGAGCGGCCGCAGCGCTCTCGCATGAAGCCGCGCCATGTCATCGAGGACATTGTACTGGTCCGCAGGATGGTCGCCGCTCAGATGAAGCCACGGGGCTGCGGCCACATCGTCCACGAGCTCGGCGAGGATGTACGGGGCGCCGACTGGATCCGAAGGGCTATCATTCCACGCGAGAAGACGGGGCGAGGGGATATTCCACGCGTAGTGTGCAAACGCCATCGTCGCCGCGGTCCTGGGAACCACGACCCTCGCGCGCGCATCCGGTTCTGATGACGGGATACGCGCTGTCAGCTTGCGCCCCAAAGACCGAAAGTCAAGGACGAAGACGTAGTTGAAGGTGCCGAAGCCCAGAAGTTCGACCGCAGGCTGTTCCGTTGTGGAAAGAATGCGCGCCGCAACGAACGATAGGGCGTCCAGGTTGGCACCGGTTGGCAGGACATCAAGCCCAGCAACAGACGCTGGGTCTTGGGGAGGGCTCACCCCTTTCAGCGGAGCAATTGAGCCATAGTGCGCGCTGGGCAGTGTGACTGAGCGCACAATGAGCGGGTCTGTGCTCTGGCCAGTTGTCCTCTAGTGTCGTAGGTCGAGTGACATGGGAAATAGAGTGCATATAGCGAGAGAATTGACGGCGATAGGAGGGAGCAATGGTTTGAACCAAGCCGGGGTAAGCGTTTTTCTGGAGCAAGCGCATCGCAGTTCGCTTCAGTGTCGAATTGCATGTCATCATTGAGTAGACAATCAGGTGCAACTCGACGCTCAGTATCCCAAGATAGCGGTATGTTGGTACGATCAGAGCTTGCGATCTATCCGGCCTGTACGCGAGCGGCGACAGTGGTGGTGGTGAAACGTACCGTCGGAGTCTCAACTCGCGTCAACGACCTTCGCGCAGTGTTGCGCGTGGAATGGACCCTTTTGTGTTTGTGCAGACATTTCAGTCACCCATTGAGACCTTCAGGGCCGCCATGGTTTCACCTCTACGCCTTTGCACGGCTTCGGTAATCCTTGGAGTCAGAAACGAAGCTTGGAGCAGAGCCCAATCTATACATTTGTGTTGTTCCATGGTCATCAGGCGAGCTACAGTATGGTTGCATTGCAGTACAACGAGCGAGATCGCCTACCTGAGGTCGACCGAATTCTTAGCCTTCTCAAGCCTTGTTCTTCGTCCACACTGCACCGACATCCGAATGCGGATTCTGTGCATGCAACGCAACACTCTATAAGCATGACCAACCAGTGGGAATGAGGACGCACGGCGATGGGGAACTTGGCGAGCGCGCCGAGTACGGCCTTGCACGTCCATTGCTCGAGCGCGAGGACGTCGTCAGGCGCGATCATCGCCTGCGACACGCGGCCCGCAAAGATCATCTGCGCGCTCGCTGCGCGAATCTTCGACGAGAGCGGCGTCGGGTGCGGCGTCGGGGCCAGACGCCCGTCCTCGCCCGCGACGGTCGCCGCGGCGGGCGGGTCAGCCGGCGGCACGGTCAGCGTGGGCTGCAGCGTCAGCCCGCCCGAGGATGCCGCAGACGTGGAATCGTGCGAAGACGACGCGGACCAGATCGACGCGAGGTGGAACAGGTGGAAGGTCTCCATCTGCGGCGCGGTGAGGCCTGCGAAGAGTATGGGGCGGCTGACGGTGGCAGACCTCGAGCGTTGCGGCGCCCTCGACCGAGCCGACGAGGTGCTCGATGAGGTTCGCGTTGTGGTCCGGGAACGCGGTGATGCGCCCCTGCGAGGAGTAGAAGCTGTCCGCGGACGCGTTGATCGTATCGCCGAGGATGCGGCCGTTGTAGTCCGCGGGCTTCGCGCTCTGCAGCGCGTCAAAGACCTGCGGATCCCCCGTCATTACAACGCCGGAAGAAGATCTGCCTGGGCAGCTTACCGCGTCGTGCAGCCCCGCGTCTGGGTACGCCTGAAGCGCCAGCGCATGTCATCAAACGCTCTCAGCTACTGCAGACGCCGCGAGCGTACGGGCTTGCTAATGCGGTACGGTGCCTCGTTCTGCTTGGGCTCCTCCGGCGCGGTGAAGTCGTAGTCGTAGTTGCGCGTCACGGCGACGCTCGCGCGCGGGACGACGAGCGAGCCCACTGGGATGTCTAGCAGACTGCCGCAGGAGCCAAGCCTGCGAGTTCTGAGTCAGAGGTGTCCCGCACGGCGCGCACTGGCAGAACGGACCGCACGATGGCCATCTCGCCGTCGACGCATTCGCGTATTTCGCGGACCATAAAGTCGACCATCGGGAATCCCATGCCTGGGTGTCCTGTTGAGCTACCGGCAAGACGATGCTGACGACGCGAGACTCACCGATGCTGATGATCGAGACGGGGACGCCCTCATAGGTGCCCGTGAGCAGCAGAAAGCCCCTATCCGACTCGACCTTGAAGACGGCGTCGAGGCCGCCGTCGAAGAGCTCGGCGGCCTTGAGCGCGCGCGAGTGGTGGCCGACGGTGAGCTGGTCGCTGTCTGGGTCAGGCTGGGACTCCTCGGAGAAGCACGCACGATGCGGTTCGCGACCTCGCCGGCGCGGGTGCCGAGGTGGTAGACGCGCTTGTCCGCCGTCCGGGGAAAGTCTGCAGGGCGCGGCCGGGGTCAAGATTCACGTTGGCCTGCGGCGGACTGCGTACTCGCGTCGAGGAACACGTCCTTCATGGCTGCGCCCGTGGAACTGCCCGTGGAAGTTGAGTCGGTTGAGTAACCGTTCCGCGGCGGAGATGCCCGCCACGTGAAATCCCCCGCGCGTCAGGCTGCCCTCGTCCTCGTCGCCCGAGCCCGGTCCTGCATATTTGAACCCCACACCCACCGCAGGCCGCAGCAGCCCCGCCTGACCCGACCCACGCCCATACACCATGTCTACGCCCCAAGCCATCCCCGCCCGCCCCGCGCCGTCGTCGCTCGCGGTGTTCAACCCGAACCTCTTCAAGGGCAAGGTCGTCTTTGCCACGGGCGGAGGCGCGTGGACTCTTTCAGCCTCACGACGCACGAACTGACTTTCACTTAGGCTCTGGTATTGGACGTGTCGTCGTTGAGACTTTGGTTCGTTCTCTGCAGCCGATGTATGCGGTCCGAATGCTCACCCGGGCTCTATGCAGATGCGCCACGGCGCGGACGCCGTGATCATCGGGCGCAAGTGCGTGCCACACGCATACAGACAAATTCTGAAGCTGACGATGCGCTCAGGGCAGACAGGTTGCAGCAGGCAGCCAAGGAGATCGAGCAGGCGACCGGGCGCCAGTGTCTCGCCGCACCAGCCGACGTGCGCAAGCTCGAGTCCATCAAGGGCGCCGCCAAGGCCGCCATCGACAAGTTCGGCCGCATCGACTTTGTCATCTGCGGTGCGCTCTCTTGCGTGCTGATAGGAGGACGCGGCGTTGACGCGCATACAGGCGCCGCAGGTAACTTCCTCGCGCCGCTCTCCGCCCTCTCGGAAAACGCGTTCAAGACGTAAGCAATGCGCCCTGCAACTGCCCACGCCCCCGTACTGATGTGGCCATTGCAGTGTGTTGGAGATTGACACTGTGGGCCTTGCTCATCCTCGTCCTGCTCGCCCGGTAACGCGTCCTGCAGCTCGGCACGTTCAACACCTTCAAGGCCACCATCGAGCACGTCCGCCGCACCCAGGGCGCCTACCTGCACTTCTCCGCGACACTGCACTACCAGGGTGCGTTACCCATCCTCGGTTGGCCCGTGGTTGCTGACGATTGGGCAGGCTCCGTCTACCAGGCGCACGTCTCCGCGGCGAAAGCAGGCGTCGACGCGCTGTCCAACGTGATCGCGATCGAGGAGGGCCCGTTCGGCGTGCGCTCCAACGTCCTCGCGCCCGGCCCCGTCGGCAACACGCCCGGCATGGACAGGCTGTCGTCGCTGGAGGACCCGAAGGCGCGCAAGATCGCCATGCCGCTGGGCCGGCTCGGCGACACCAAGGACATCGCGAACGCCGTGGTGTTCCTGTTCTCGGAGGCCGCGGCGCACATCACCGGCGCGCTGCTCGTCGTCGACGGCGGCGCGCAGCACACATACACCGGCATGGGCGTGTTCCCGTACCCGCAGAGCGTCCTCGACTTTGAGAGCGTGAAGAAGCTCGTGCCCCGCCTGTGAGCATATGTGACAGTATTTAAAAGGATGGAGCGCTGTATGTATGCCACACGATATCACTGTCGAGGCGGTTGCGTGATAGGGTGTATGCCGGGATCGACGCTCTTCGCTGCGTGATGCATTGAAAACGATGCCTCCCTCATCGACGCGTCGTTCTCAGCCCCAGGGAAGGAGGCGTTGTGAGCTCCCGTGGTGTGAAACGCGTCGCGAGCCTGGCTGGCGCACCGCAGGCCTGCATGTACCTAATCGCCAAATGTGATTGGTCCATGCCAATCACCCTTCGCTGGGCTTCCCTGGAGCGCCCGTTGCCAATTGCGCCCCTGACAAAGGTGCGAAGGTGCCCTCACATGCCGGCGACGAGCCAGGTGCACAGGGCAGCGGGAGGGGCCAGACTGCGGGGTGGGATCATGGAGCGAAGGAGGCGCGGGAGCAAATGCGAGGACGCGGATTCTCCGAGCTGGTGGGGACGGAGATTACGCGCCGTCGGAGCCGACCGCACGAGGAGAAAACTGGGGCGCGCGCCCCACCGAAAAGTCAGACGGCTTGCCTTCTCTCCCTCACCACCCAGGTCGGTCTGCTCGCCCTCTTGCCGCCGTCCTGCGCGTCGCTGACGGCTCTTTAATCCCCGCAGAGCGTGGTGAATTTCCCGTCCCGTTAGACTTTTCCATAGACGCGCCTGCCCGCGCACCAAAAGACATGACGACCCCCAGCCCCGCAGCGGCTGGCGCCACCAGGCCGCTCACCATCCAGGTCGGGCCCACTAGAGTGCGTGTTTCCCGGCCCAGAGCCCGAAAATTGCGATATATGCTCACGCGGCCTAATGTGGCAGATTTCGATCCCGGTCTCGTCCAAGTGCGAGGACTGGGTCGCCGCCGAGGTTCTCAGAGAAGAATTCGTGCACCAGGCCTCCGTAGACGCGGCCGTCGACGCCGCAGCCCAGGTCGACTCGCAGGACGCCGCGCGCGTCGAGCTCCACACCCAGTTCCTTTCGTTCGTCGCGGCCAAGCCGCAGCCCCACTCCAGCATCCTCCTTGCGGCTCTCAAGAGCTTCACCGAGCAGTATCTCGCGAAGACGGACGTGCACTCGCTCGTCGCGTCGTACGACCTTGCCGCGCGCAAGGACATCCTCGCCGCCTACTTCCAGGCGCTCAGTGTTCTCGAGTCCAGCAGCGTCGACGTGCCCCGCGCGCCGGCGTCCGCACTTGTTTCGGCTGCTTCCGAGGCCAAGGCCTCCGTATATGCGCTCTTTGGAGGCCAGGGCAGCAACGAGATCTACCTGGACGAGCTCCAGACGCTTTACGACATCTACAAGCCTTACGTTTCCGACTTCATCGCGACGCTCGCGAAGTCGCTTGAGGAATTCATTGCCGCCGCTCCCGGCACGACCGCGTCGTTCTACACGCATGGTCTGAACGTGCTCTCGTGGCTTGATGGCTCGGTCCCGCGTCCCCCGCTCGCGTACCTCGCCTCGATTCCCGTGTCGTTCCCGCTCATCGGGCTCACGCAGCTCGTTCAGTATCTCGTTGCGTGCCGCGTGACGAACGTGACTCCCGGCGGCATGCGCGACATCCTGAAGGGCGCGACGGGCCACTCCCAGGGCATCGTCTCCGCGGTGGCCATCTCCGCGTCTAGCACGTTCGAGTCTTTCGCGGCGAACTCGACCAAGGCCATCAAGTGGCTGTTCTTCTGCGGTCTTCGCGGACAGGAGGCGTTCCCGGTGCTCGCGATCGAGCCGTCGATCGTGAAGGACGCCATCGAGGGCGGCGAGGGCACGCCGTCGCCCATGCTGGCCGTCACGGGCCTCGCGCTCGCGACGCTCGAGAAGCACATCAGCACGACGAACAAGTTCCTGCCGGAGAACTCGCAGCTCCACATCTCGCTGTACAATGGCCCCAAGGCGTTCGTCGTCACGGGCCCCGCGCGTGCGCTGTTCGGTCTCGTGACCAGCCTGCGCAAGATCAAGGCACCCAGCGGCGTCGACCAGAGCAAGATCCCCTTCTCGCAGCGCAAGGCGGTCTTCTCCATTCGCTACCTCGTTGTGGGCGTCCCGTACCACAGCTCGTACCTCAAGGGCGCCGCCGACAAGGTCTGCGAGACCGATCTCTCTGGAGAGGAACTGTGGACTGCGTCCGACCTTGCGATTCCGGTTTACCACACCGAGGATGGTCAGTGCACTTTCCCCCTGATATGATGTGTATTCACAGATTTTTGCAGGCTCCGACCTCCGTAGCCTGTCTACGTCGCTGACCCGCTCGCTTTGCGACCAGATCTTCACCCTCCCGATCCACTGGACGAAGGCCACGGCGTTCCCCGAGGACGCAACTCACGCTGTCGACTTCGGCCCCGGCGCACTCAGCGGTATTGGTGGCCTGACCCAGCGCAACTGGGAAGGGCGGGGCATCCGCACGCTCATCATCGGCGACAAGGGCAAGGGCGACTTGGAGTTCTACCGCGCTGAAGGCGTCAAGTACGACGAATGGTGGCGCAAGAAGTTCTCGCCTGCGCTCGTCCGCACCTTGTAAGCCCATTTTCCCGGCAAGTACCTGGACTTTCTGACCGTTCTTCTAGCGATGGCAAGATTCAGCTCGACACGCCGATGTCGCGTCTTCTGGGCAAGCCGCCGCTCATGGTCGCTGGCATGACGCCATCTACCGTGAAGGCCGGGTTCGTCAGCGCGGTCCTGGGCGCCGGTTACCACATCGAGTTGGCCGGCGGCGGCCACTACAACGCCGCTGCTGTCCGCGCGAAGGTCGCCGAGATCCAGGCGAACGTCCCCGCCGGCGTTGGTGTCACGCTCAACGCGCTCTACATCAACCCGCGCCAGTTCAACTTCCAGTTCCCGCTCTGGCTCGAGATGAAGCGCGAGGGCATTCCCATCGAGGGCTTCTGCGTTGCTGCT
Organism: Auricularia cornea; assembly: GCA_030578095.1. NCBI lineage: Eukaryota > Fungi > Basidiomycota > Agaricomycetes > Auriculariales > Auriculariaceae > Auricularia > Auricularia cornea. The sequence goes on from JARLTE010000004.1 coordinate 2,004,391, forward strand.
GGCATCCCTAGCGTGGAAAAGGCGGCGGAGATCATCGACGGCCTCCGCTCTGCAGGTATCAAGCACGTCTCTTTCAAGCCTGGCTCGGTCGACGGCATCCGCCAGGTCGTCAACATCGCCGCGGCCAACCCCGACTTCCCCATCATCCTTCAGTGGACTGGTGGGCGTGCCGGCGGTCACCACTCGTGCGAGGACTTCCACCAGCCCATCTTGTCGACGTACGGCTCCATTCGCCAACACTCGAACATCGTTCTCGTCGGCGGCTCTGGCTTTGGCGGCTCCGAGGACATCCTGCCTTACCTGACCGGTGACTGGTCGGAGGAGTACTCTTGCCAGCCGATGCCCTTCGACGGCTTCCTCTTCGCCAGCCGTGTCATGGTGGCCAAGGAGGCGCACACTAGCCGCGCCGTCAAGGAGCTCATTGTCGCCGCGCCTGGCGTTGGCGACGCCCAGTGGGAAGGCACCTACACCAAGGAGACGGGCGGCATTCTCACCGTCCGCTCTGAGCTCGGCGAGCCGATCCACAAGATCGCCACGCGCGGCGTCAAGCTCTGGAAGGAGCTGGACGACACGGTCTTCGCCATGCCCAAGGAGAAGCGCGTTGCCTGGCTCGCGCAGAAGCAGGACTACATCATCGACCGCCTCAACAAGGACTTCCAGAAGCCCTGGTTCGGCGCGCGCAAGGACGGCACCGTCGTGCGCGACATCGGCGACATGACCTACGAGGACGTCGCGCGCCGCCTTGTGCGCCTCATGTTCGTTGCCCACGAGAAGCGCTGGATCGACACGTCGCTCCGCAACCTCGTCGGCGACTGGCTTCGTCGTGTCGAGGAACGCTTCGCCGGTGTCAACGGCAAGACGAAGAAGGCGTCCCTCCTTCAGTCGTACTCGTCGCTCGATGACCCCATGCCCTGCATCGAGGAGTTCTTCAAGGCCTACCCCGAGGCTACCGAGCAGCTCCTCGCGTGCGAGGACACGTCCTACTTCCTCGCCATTGCGCAGCGCCCGGGCCAGAAGCCCGTGCCCTTCATCCCGATACTCGATGCCAGCTTTGAAGTTTGGTTCAAGAAGGTACACAGCTCACTGTTTCATCAGGATCATACGCTCACATTGTGGCTCAGGATTCGCTCTGGCAGTCCGAGGACATCGAGGCTGTCTTCGACCAGGACCCGCAGCGCGTCTGCATCCTTCAAGGTCCCGTGGCCGTCAAGCACTCGACCATCATCGACGAGCCCATCGCCGACCTCTTCGGCAACATCGAGAAGAACCTCGTCAAGAGCATCCTTGACCGCTTCTACGGCGGAGACGAGAGCGCTGTTCCCACAGCCGACTACCTTGGCGGGAAGGTTGTCGCTGACGTTGCTACTGTGGCTGGCGTCGAGCGTAGCGTCTCGGCGGATAGCGTGACGTTCAAGATCGCGAGCGACGTCGCCGACACGGAGGCGTGGCTGAACACCCTGGCCGGCTCCTCCACTGGCTGGCTTCGGGCATTCCTCACGACGCCCAACATCGTCCAGGGCTCGTCTTACCTGGCCAACCCGATGAAGCGCCTGTTCGCCCCGCGCGCTGGGCAGACGGTTGTCATTGCTCTTGCGAACGGCAACCCCGTTAAGGTCGAGCTTTTCGGCGCCATCCGCTCCTACGGCCCTTCATCGTCGTCCTTCAAGGCCGTCGAGGTTTCCTTCGACGCGAGCCAGCGCCAGATCAACCTGACTTTGTTCGAAGAGCGTACTGGGTCGTCCATCGCGTTGCCGTTCGTCTTCCGTTACCGCCCCGACCAGGGCTTCGCGCCTATCCACGAAGTTGTCGATGCACGCAACAAGAGCATCAAGAGCTTCTACTGGAAGCTCTGGTTCGGCGACAACGAGGAGATGCCGGAGCTCAATGCGCGCGACGTGTTCAAGGGCCCCGACGTCACGATCGACGCCGACGCCATCGAACAGTTCTGCGCCGTTGTCGGTAACGAGGGCGAAGCCTTCAAGAAGGCACGCAGTGACAGCGTTCAGGCCCCCATGGACTTCGCTATCGTCACTGGCTGGCAGGTTCGTCCTTTGTCTTCTGCCATTCAAACGTCATCTAATCGTTTTGTAGGCTATCATGAAAGCGATCTTCCCGTCTGCCATCGACGGCGACTTGCTGCGCCTCGTCCATCTCACGAATGGGTTCAAGCTCATGGACGGCGCTCGCCCTCTCAAGGTCGGCGACGTTTGCCGCGCGGAGGCCCGCATCGTTTCCGTTGTCAACAGCGACAGCGGCAAGGCCGTGAAAGTCAAGGGGCACGTCATCCGCGGCGACGAGCGAGTCATCGAGGTCACGTCCTCGTTCCTCTATCGTGGCCGTTTCGAGGACTACGCGAATACATTCGAGGTCGTGGACGAACTGGACCACGCCGTTGACCTTCGCACTGACGCCGCCGTTGGCGTTCTCATGTCCAAGGAGTGGTTCTCGTGGGACAACACGACGTCGCCCCTGCTTGCGGGCACTTCCCTGATCTTCCAGCTCCAGTCCGAGTCGCGCTACAAGAACAAGGCTACCCTTGCCTCTGTCACCGTCAACGGCGGCGTCTTCGTGCGCAACCAGATGAAGGCCCTCGTGCGCGTGGGGACTGTCGCCTACGACAAGGAGCCCAGCCAGGGCAACCCTGTCATGGCGTACCTCTCGCGCCACGGAACTCCCCTCGGCCGCCCGACAATGTTCGAGAACGGTGGATACACCATCCGCTCCTCTGACACGTTCGTCGCACCGAAGACGAACGAGCCGTACTCCAAGATCTCTGGCGACTTCAACCCGATCCACATCAACCCGTACTTCTCGGACTTCGCCCAGCTGCCTGGCACCATCACTCATGGCATGTTCTCGAGCGCTGCGACGCGCAAGTACGTCGAGTACGCCTTGGCTGGCGGTCTTCCGGAGCGTGTCGTAGCGTATGTTATCTCTCTCTCTTTTCTGACACTGATGCTGACAACTATTACAGGTACGACGTCGGTTTCGTCGGCATGGTCTTGCCCGGCGACGAGCTCACCGTGAAGATCCGTCACACGGGAATGCGCGATGGTAACATGGTCGTCAACGTCCAGACCGTCAACCAGCGCGGCGAGAAGGTCATCGAAGGCTCCGCCGAGGTCGCTCAACCGACGACCGCATACGTCTTCACGGGCCAGGGTTCGCAGGAGCCTGGCATGGGCATGGAGCTGTACAACTCCTCGCCTGCTGCGCGCGCTGTCTGGGATGCCGCTGACGAGCACCTGCTCGCCATCTATGGGTTCTCCATTGTCGACATCGTGAAGAACAACCCGCTGCAGAAAACGATCCACTTCGGTGGCCTCAAGGGCCAGGAGATTCGCCAGCGGTACATGAGCATGACCTACGACACGATGGACAAGGACGGCAACGTCAAGACGCTGCCCCTCTTCTCGGACATCGACGTCCGTACTCCCAAGTACACGTTCAGCCACCCGTCTGGTTTGCTCTTCGCGACGCAGTTCGCTCAGATTGCGCTCGTCGTCACCGAGAAGGCGGCCTTCGAGGACATGCGCGCCAAGGGCTTCGTCCAGAAGAACTGCCCTTTCGCCGGCCACTCCCTCGGCGAGTATTCCGCTCTTGCCTCGATCGCGGACGTCCTTCCGATCTCTGCTTTGGTCGACGTCGTGTTCTACCGTGGCATTACTATGCAACGTGCCGTGGAACGCGACGAGCACAACCGCTCTAACTACGCCATGTGCGCTGTTAACCCGAGCCGCATCTCGAAGACTTTCAACGACGCCGCGCTGCGTGAAGTTGTCGACGTTGTCGGGCAGACCAGCAACCGCCTCCTCGAAATTGTGAACTTCAACGTCGAGGTGCGTAGTCGTTTTGTTGAGTGGCGCGACTTGCTGATTTTGCTTTCAGGGTCAACAATACGTCTGTGCCGGAGAACTCGTCTCTTTGCAGGCTTTGACCAACGTCCTCAACTATATCAAGATTGAGAAGATTGACATCGCCAAGGTATGCGTTCCCGACTGAACATGCACGCAATCCTAACGACGTTCGTGTAGCTTACCGAGAAGTTCACGCTCGACCAAGTCCGCGAAATGCTCAACGAGATTGTCAAGAACTGCCTCGAGAAGGCCCTCCAGCAGCAGAAGGAGCAGGGCTACATTACGCTCGAGCGCGGCTACGCGACCATCCCGCTTCCGGGCATCGACGTGCCGTTCCACTCGCGGTACTTGTGGGCTGGTGTTATGCCTTTCCGTGCCTGTGAGTGCCGTTGCACTTGGGGTACAGGGCTGGCTTTACTCACTGGGGCGCAGACTTGTCGAAGAAGATCAACCCCGCCCAGCTGGACCCCGACATGCTCATCGGCAAATACGTTCCCAACCTCATCGCCCAACCCTTCGAGGTAACCAAGGAGTATGCCCAGAAGATTTACGACCAGACATCCTCCCCTCGTCTGGACAAGGTCCTCCGCAACTGGGAAACGGAAAACTGGGGCAGTGCTGAGCAGCGCCAGAAGCTGGCGTACATCATCCTTGTCGAGCTCCTTGCGGTACGTTGCAAAATCTCAGTCGTGTGGTCGGTTCTGACAAGTACCAGTATCAATTCGCCTCGCCCGTCCGTTGGATTGAGACTCAGGATCGTCTCTTCACCCAGTACAAGTTCGAGCGACTCATCGAGATTGGGCCGAGCCCCACGCTCACAGGCATGGCGACTCGCACGCTCAAGGCGAAGTACGAGACGCAAGACAACTCTATTAGCCGCACCCGCGTCATTCTCTGCCATGCGAAGAACGCCAAGGAGATCTACTACCAGTTCGAAGACGAGACGCCCGCCGACGCCGCTGACGAGGCGGCCACCGACAGCGCACCCGCCGCCACCGCCCCGGTCGTGGCCGTTGCTGCACCTGTCGCCGCTGCCCCCGCTTCCGCCGCCGCCTCTATTCCGGACGAACCAATCAAGGCCCTCGATACGCTTCGCATTATCATTGCGCAGAAGCTGAAGAAGAAAGTCGAAGAGGTGCCTACATCCAAGGCGATCAAGGACCTCGTTGGCGGCAAGTCGACGCTGCAGAACGAGATCTTGGGTGATCTTCAGCTCGAGTTCGCGACGGCGCCTGAGAAGGGCGAGGAGCTGCCCCTCGAGGAGCTTGCATCGGCGCTGAATGTCGGTTACGCTGGCACCCTCGGCAAGTACACTGGCGGTCTCGTCTCCCGCCTCGTCGGCGGAAAGATGCCTGGAGGTTTCGGCATGTCCGCCGTCAAAGCGTACCTGTCGAAGAGCTGGGGCCTTGGCCCCCTTCGCGGAGACGCTGCGCTCCTCTATGGTGCGACCATGGAGCCGGCGAAGCGCCTGGGCTCAGAGGCGGAGGCGAAAGCGTGGCTTGACTCTGTCGCGGCTGCCTACGCCAAGCACGCTGGCGTTTCCCTGTCAACTGGCGGCGCTGCGGCCGGCGGGGGCGCTGCGGCCGGTGGCGCAGTCATCAATAGCGAGGAGTTCTTGAAATTCCAAGCCGACCAGGAGGAGTTCGCCAACCAGCACGTCGAGCTGTACATGCGTTATCTCAAGCGCGACTCTCGCGCAGGGGAGCGCGCGGCAGACGATGCTCAAGCGTCCGCTCTTGCGCTTCAGGCCAAGCTCGACAGCATCACCAAGGAGCACGGCGATTCGTACATCGACGGTATCCAGCCCATGTTCACGCCCCTCAAGGTTCGGCACTTCGACTCGTCGTGGAACTGGGTGCGCCAGGACGCTCTCCTCATGTGGTACGACATTATCTTCGGTCGCTTGACCACCGTCGACCGCGATATCACGGCCCGCTGCATTGCGATCATGAACCGCGCGGACCCTGCGCTGCTCGCGTACATGCAGTATCACATCGACAACTGTGACACCGGTCTCGGGGAGACCTACGCGCTTGCCAAGCAGTTCGGCCAACAACTCATCGACAACTGCAAGGAGGCCATGCAGAATGCACCGCGCTACAAGGATGGTACGTAGCTCGGTCGATATTGCAGTCCCAGTCTGACGTTCAGCCAGTGACTTTCCCCACCGCGCCGAAGACCGAGGTCACGGACAAGGGCGACATCGTTTATTCGGAGGTCAACCGCGAAGGCGTCCGCAAGCTCGAGGCCTACGTCCTGGAGATGGCCAGCGGCGACACGATCCCCAACGTCAACCTTCAAAAGGTCCACGAGGACGTGTTGAAGCTGTGGAACGTCGTCAAATCCCAGCCGGAGATCAGTCAGGAGCAGAAAGGCCGCATCAAGGCGCTCTACGAGGGCGTCGTCCGCTCCTTGCGCAAGACGCCGGAGCCGCACCGTCCCCGCCAGGTCCCTCGCAGTCGTCGCTCGTCGTCGCAGTTCTTGCGCCCGCAGGTTTCCAGCGTCGTCACCTCCGTCTCCGCGGACAAGATTCCGCTTCTCCACTTGAAGCGCCGCACGGGCACTGCTTGGGAGTACAGCAGCAACTTGACAAGCGTCTACCTCGACATCCTCAGCGAGATCGCGACCAGCGGCACCACCTTCGAAGGCAAGAACGCTCTCCTTACTGGCGTCGGCAAGGGCTCCATCGGCGTCGAGGTGCTCAAGGGCCTCCTTTCTGGTGGCGCGCACGTCGTTGTCACCACTTCGCGCTTCAATCGATCCAACGTCGAGTTCTACCAGGATATCTACCAGAAGCACGGTAGCCGCGGTGCCGCGCTCAAGGTCTTGCCCTTCAACCAGGGCTCGAAGCAAGACGTCGAGGGCGTTGTCGACTATATCTACGAAACCCTCGGCCTCGACCTCGACTACATCCTGCCCTTCGCCGCAGTACCCGAGAACGGTCGTGAAATAGACGGTCTGGACGACAAGTCGGAGCTTGCTCATCGCATCATGTTGGTCAACGTTCTGCGCCTGCTTGGTGCCGTCAAGAGCAAGAAGGCAAGCCGCCACTTCGTCACCCGTCCTACCCAGGTCATCCTGCCCTTGTCTCCCAACCACGGTCTATTCGGAAACGACGGCCTGTATTCGGAGTCCAAGATCTCCCTCGAGACACTGTTCAACCGCTGGGCCTCGGAGAGCTGGGGTGAATACCTCTGCTTGGCCGGTGCTGTCATTGGGTGCGTTTTATCTCCCCCGTACATTGACTCAGTTCTCATCGATACAGCTGGTGCCGTGGCACTGGCCTCATGGAGGCTACAAACATGGTCGCAGAGCAGGTCGAGGCGCACGGTGTCCGCACGTTCAGCTCCAAGGAAATGGCGTTCAACCTTCTCGGTCTCATGCACCCTTTGCTCTTCAGCATCACTCAGGTCGAGCCCATTTGGGCAGACTTGAGCGGTGGCATGGACCGCGTCGCTGACCTAGCGGACATCACGGCGCGCATCCGGCGCGGCATCATGCAGCAGAGCGAGCTGCGGCGCGCCATCGCCAAGGACAACGCCGCCGACTTCAAGGTGGAGAACGGTGTCGAGGCGGAACGCGTCCTTCAAACAGTTTCAGTCACGCCCCGCGCGAACTTCAAGTTCGAGTTCCCCAAGGTCGAGTCGGCGGAATCCTTGCAGGACCTCGCTCAGCTGCAAGGAGTCCTCGACCTGGACAAGGTCATCGTCGTCACTGGTTTCGCAGAGGTCGGCCCGTGGGGCGGTTCTCGTACCCGCTGGGAAATGGAAGCTCGCGGCGAGCTTACGATCGAGGGCTGCATCGAGATGGCGTGGCTCATGGGCTACATCAAATACGTGGACGGTCGACTCAAGAACGGCACGCTGTACGTCGGCTGGGTCGATGCGAAGACCGACGAGCCGGTCGACGACAAGGACGTCAAGTCGAAGTACGAGAAGGACATTCTCGCTCACTCTGGCATTCGCCTCATTGGTGCGCCTGAGGCGGACTTCCTTCTGGCACATTTACTGACTATTCGTTTAGAACCCGAGCTGTTCAAGGGCTACGACCCGATGAAGAAGGTCTTCTACCAGGAGATTCAGCTCAACCACGACCTCGAGCCCATCGAAGTCTCCGAGGCTGAAGCGCACAAGTTCCGTCACGAGCATGGCGACAAGGTCGACGCCTGGCATGCTGAGTCGGGCGAGTGGTTCGTCAAGTTCAAGAAGGGCGCACGCGTCTTCGTTCCGAAGGCCTTCAAGTTCGACCGATTCGTCGCCGGTCAAGTCCCGACTGGTTGGAGTGCCGGGCGGTACGGAATCCCCGACGACATCGTCGCGCAGACCGACCGTACCGCGCTTTGGGCTCTGGCTTGCACTGCGGAGGCACTGGCGTTGTCAGGCATCACCGACCCGTACGAGCTGTACAAGTACGTGCACCCATCGGAGGTTGGCTCCAGCTTGGGTAGTGGTTTGGGCGGCGTGCAAAGCTTGTCCTCCATGTTCAAGGAGAGGCGCGAGGAGAAAGACGTGCAGAAGGATATCCTGCAGGAGACGTATGTTTGTCGCGGTCTTATCTTCTGGCGACTCACTTATTCCTGTAGGTTCATCAACACTGTCGCAGGATGGGTCAACCTCTTGCTGCTGTCATCGTCTGGGCCCATCAAGATTCCCGTTGGCGCCTGCGCTACGGGTCTGCAGTCGGTCGAGATTGCCTGCGACTCGATTCTAAGCGGCAAAGCGAAGGTCATGATCGCTGGAGGCTTCGACGACTTCGGCGAGGAGGGCTCCTACGAATTCGCGAACATGAAGGCAACTAGCAACGCTGAGGCCGAACTGGCGATGGGTCGTGAACCCACCGAAATGTCGCGCCCGACGACAAGTACTCGCGCAGGGGTGGGTGCATCTCTATTACTCATTCGCTAGTGCTGACACGCACTGCCGTTTAGTTCATGGAAAGTCAGGGAACTGGCGTCCACGTCGTGATGAGTGCTGCGACGGCCCTACGCATGGGCGCTCCCATCCGTGCAGTCATCGCGTACACGGCAACAGCAACGTACGTGTCTATCTCCTCTATCCGATATATATATATATTCATGACAATTCGCAGCGACAAGGCCGGACGCTCCGTTCCTGCACCTGGAAGAGGTCCGCTCTCAGTTGCGAGACAGGTCCCTTCCTCGCACCCGTCAGTCATGCTCGACCTTGGCTACCGTTCCCGTCAGCTCGCATTCCGCCGTCGCCAAATTTCGCAGTGGATGGAGAACGAGCGGGCGCTACTGCAGGAGGAAATCGAGCTGCGCAAGGAGAGCGAGGCGCCGATTACCGACGACTTCGTCTCCGCCCGTGTCGCCGCCATTGAGCAGGAGGCACTTCGCCAGGAGAAGGATGCCTTGGCAACCTATGGCATGCTCGAAGGATCGGATCCGTCGATCGCGCCCCTGCGTCGCGCCCTTGCCGTCTGGGGACTCACGCCCGACGACATCGGTATGCGAACCTTAGAGATTCATTCAATTGGACTAACGATTCTTCAGGTGTTGTGTCCATCCACGGAACGAGTACGAAGGCGAACGAGGCGAACGAGTCGCACATCTACAACGATATCTTCAAGCATATCGCGCGTACTCCCGGCAACGCCGTTCCTGTCATCGCTCAGAAGAGCTTGACCGGGCATCCCAAGGGTGGTGCCGCTGCTTGGATGATGAATGGCCTTTGCCAGAGCATCATTACTGGCATCGTCCCCGGCAACCGCAACGCCGAGTACGTCTTTTGACAGCCCTGTTCGCCTGTACTAACAGCCTCTCAGCAACGTTGACATTAACCTTCGTCAATACGAGTACTTGATGTTCCCGTCGAAGACCATTCACACAGATGGCATTCGGGCTGGCTTGCTGGTGAGTTGCATCTTGCCCGAGGAGCCGTGCAGTAGCTCAACCGACTGCAGACATCCTTCGGGTTCGGTCAAGTTGGAGGTGTTGCACTCGTTCTCCACCCTCGCTATCTGCTCGGCGCCATCTCACCGGACCAGCTTGCGACGTACAAGGCCCTGAACCAGCAACGCGCTTTGCAGTCGTACAAGACGATGAGCGAGATGATGGTCAAGAACTCTCTTGTCAAGATCAAGGCGCACCCGCCTTACACCGAGGATCTCGAGGCGCCGGTGCTTCTGAACCCCCTTGCACGCACGTCTCTCGACAAGTCCGGGGAATACCTCTTCCCTGCCAAGCTCGCCACGAAGCCGACCATGGACTCGCGCAACGTGGAGGTTCTCGCGAAGTCGCTGAACGCATCTGGTACCGCCGGAGTCGGTGTCGACCAGGAGCTTATCTCGGCCGTGCCCTCTGGCAACCCGACCTTCGTCGAGCGTAACTTCACAGAGGCTGAAATTGCCTACTGCCGTGCGCAGCCCCACCCTGCCGCATCTTTCGCTGCTCGTTGGGTTGGCAAGGAGGCCGTCTTCAAGTCGCTCGGTGTTGCGTCCAAGGGCGCCGCCGCGGCGATGAAGGATATAGAGATCGTTCCAGGCGAGTCCGGCGCCCCGCAGGTGGTTCTGCGTGGCGACGCGAAGGCTGCTGCCGATGCGCGAGGCATCTCGCAGGTTCTCGTGTCGTTGAGCCACACTGACGTAAGTATTTGTGCTTTGTGTCCTTGTGCGCGGGTCGCTGACGGCGTTGCTTGCAGTCCACCGCCATCGCTTTCGCGCAGGCGTCCGTCTGAAGCATTGACGCTTTCATGTTGCATTTTCTGAGGTTGTATTGTAGTCGTCACGTCGCACTCGCTTTCATAGATTTCTCGCATGGATGAACCGCAAAAGTAATAGAATTCGTTCCTTTGACTCTGAAAACATTGTGGGACGGGTGTGGCACGCGTTGGATTCATTGGGGACGCGTCTCCGGCGGAGCGGAGGCTTCTGCGCTGCGAGACTCCGTTCCCGAACTTTGCCTTGAAGACCGGCTGTGGTCACTGCTGCGAAGCGCACACTCCCCGTTGAAAGCCCAGCAAGGTCATGAACCGACCCGGTGCGCGCGGCGCAGGAGGGCGAGCGCGGTGGCTGACTTGTATTCCATTAGGACAAGCACCCCAGCGGCCTCCCAATCTTGCACCCACGCCAGCCATGTCCGCCCAGTTTCGCGCCCCGTACCAGCAATACGCGATGCCGCAGCGCAGCGTCATGCAGCAATATCCTCCGCTGACTGGCCACCGCGCGCAAAATATCGGTGGCCAGCCGTCAGTCGCCAGCGCCGTCGGCGGGGCGCAGGCCGGACGCGAATTCGACCCGAGCGACTTCCCAGCGCTCGGCGCCCCCAACCAGCCGTCGCAGCCGACTGCGCAGGAGAGCCACCAGGGCGCGTTGAATGGCTTCCAGCAACAGTCGCAGGATCAGCAGCATCGACAGAACGTCCTCGGCTCTCTCGCAGGAGCCCAGCAGCAGCAACAGGCACAGCAGCAGCTGCAACAACAGCAACAGCAGCAGGCCGGGCTCATGACTATAGGCCAGCAGCAGCAGCGATTGCAGCAGGCTTTCGCGTCTGACGCGGACAAACGGGTGCGTCAGGGTCGCCATGCCATGTCTTCCGTTTTCTCGCCCTCACACGGCCCACAGAGTTACGCTGTCAAGCTTAACCAGCCAAACAGCGCGGCATGGAACTCGGCAAATCCTGCTCAGAGTCAACAGGGCTTTCACCAAAACCTTGCAAACGGCGTGCCGACACAACACCATCTACACCAGCAACCGAACTCCTCGTCCCTGAACGCGCCCCCAGGACTCCCGCCGGGGTTGCAGTCCTTCAGCCAGCCGCAGCAACATCTACAGCAACAGTCGACACAGCACGCGATCGGTGGTGGCATTCAGCACGGACAATACGTCGGCGCTGGCGCAATACCGAACGCATCTGAACCGCACGCAAGTCCCACGCAGCAACACGGCGCAGTGCAGCAAGGCGGCATGAACCAACAGGGAGGCCTTCCCCAGACGCCCGCTCAGCAGATCCTCATCTCCCCCGCCGACCGCTGGGGGCTCATGGGTCTCCTCGCACTCATTAAGGCGACCGATCCCGACGTTAACCTACTCTCATATGGCCAGGACCTTGGCACGATGGGCATGGACATGAATGCGCAAGGGTGCGCCGTTCTCCCGTTACCTGAGGGTGCAAACACTCATCCTTTCCCCAGGCACATCAGCGGGTCGTTCATCACGCCTTGGTCAGACTCGTCTGCGGCGCACACCGTCGAACCGGACTTCCACTTGCCACCCTGTTACAACATTCACGCCGCACCGCCTGGACCCAGCAAAGCTGCTGCGTTCAGCGACGAGACGCTGTTCTTCATGTTCTACTCGTCGCCACGCGATCAGCTGCAGGAAATTGCTGCTCAAGAACTGTGCGCAGCTTGACCTTCCATGACGTTCGAACGATCTACTGACGCCCACTGCTTCCGCCAGGTATAACCGCGCTTGGCGCTTCCACAAAGAGGCCCGGTTATGGATCATCAAGGAGAGCGGGGCGTCGCCATCGCAAAAGATACCTGGCGGTGAGGTCGGGGTCTATCAGTACTTCGACCCGGACAACTGGGAGCGCCAGCGGAAGCAGATGCAGGTACTCTACTCGGACCTCGAGGAGCGCACACCAAACGTACCCGCATTCGCGGGCAACATGCCGCACCAGCTGCAGCAACAGCAGCAGCAGTCGTTCCCGCAGGGCCCGGGACAGGCGCAGGCCGGGCAGAACGCGCCGCTCGCGCTCCAGGGCGCGCCCGCACAGGCGCTCCATATGCAGATGCAAGCCCAGAACGCACAACGCGGCTTCGGGGGCATGGGCATGACTGGCGTTGCCGCTATGTAAACCGACGGCGAAGCGAGGCGAGCGGGCGGTGGTGGTCGAGGGCGGCGTTTCGCGTTTTTATGCGCAAACTGTATCTGTATGCGTCGTGCCGTGCATATTGCTCTTTTCTCCTGCTTCTCTTTCGCTCTGCTGTGACAATCTTGTTGACGTTCCTTCCCTTTTCACCCCGATTTCAATGTAAACTTGACGAAGCCATGGGAATTCCTATCTATGCCAAAGCCAAGACATGGACTTGCGACAGCCGACAGGATGATCCTCGCTGTCGCTTTCGGACGCAGGACTGGATGCGGGCCAGCCACCGGAAGCTTTCGTATATATAGTGTTCGATCGCCCTCTGTCTCGTCCACCGTAAAGCCATGCCCAACAGACTGAGAGTCGCGTACTATTGCTCTGGTCATGGATACGGACACGCAACGCGAGTTTCAGCGTTTGCAAGCCATTTGCTCGCACTGGGTGCATCGGTGCACATCGTGTCTTCAGGTGCGCGGCGCGTCGCGACGAGTGACGCAGCGCTAACCGTCCCATACAGCACCAGCACATATCTTCTCGGACAGCATAGTACGCGGCGCGCACTACCGTTATGCTGAAATCGACCCGGTCATTGTGCAACCGCTGGCGTGAGCGACGACCAGCCCCTTGAGCTCCCGGCCCTGGCCGCTGACGCTCATTCCTAGCTACCGCATCGACCGCCCGAAGAGTGTGACGGTCCTCGAACGCTTCCTCGCGCAGAAAGACGAGAAGGCCGAACATGAGAGGCACTGGCTCGTCGAGACGAGCATCGACTGCGTCATTACCGACGCTGCCTGTCTTGCCAGGCAAGTGTCCAGCGCCGCTGCAGCCCTCCATTGCCAGCTCACGAGTCGTCGTCCAGCCTTGCTGCACATCTTGCAGGGGTACCTTCCATTCTCTGCACCAACTTCACGTTCGACTCCATTTTCAGCTACTTGGGCACGCAGTTCGTCGACCCGTCCTCGGTCTCGTCGGCTCTAGAACCCGTCTCCTCCGAGGAGCAAACCCAGGATACTCCAATTGCATCAACTATGCTTGCTCCTTTAGTCGACCAGCTCCTGGACGCCTACCGCTGCGCCGATTTGTTGCTGTTACTCCCAGGCGCGATCCCCATACCATCGTTTATGACATATCCGCAATTGCCGTCACCGCAATGGCTGGACGGGCACCAACGCTTTCTCACTGCTGTGGCGGGCGCGCTAGACATAGCTCAGCTACCTGCAAAGGTGGCCCCTGACTCTACAACGCGCGATATCGTGCCTACGCCACTGCTGGTCCGCGAGCCGTCCATCGACGTCTATACCAATGACGCGCGCACCCATCTTCTCAATGCGATCGGGGTACCTGACTCTATGCACGGCCACAAGATACTGGTGGTTTCGTTTGGCGGGCAGCGCATAGTACCTCCGCGAAGTGTCAGCAGCAGTGCAAGCGCGTCGCGGTCGGGTTCACCTGTACCACCATCAGCCTCGCACCTCGCTGATGGGACGTTTGTCAACGGAGAGCGGCGACGCTCCTCCCACACGCTACTTCCACCCGTCCTCGAGCCTTCCGCCAACGGTACAGTTGAACCCAGCCGCGTCGCGAACCCTCACCATAGACACGAGCACACACACCATCACGAGCACATCCACGAGCCGCACCATGCTTCGCATTTCGTACACCCGCTGCACCAGTACCAGTCTCCGCCCCAGAAAGCGCGCCCCGCCGTGCATTCGCGCATCAGCTCGGCACAGGAGCTCATCGCGGCCGTTGAGGCGCTCAGCGCCCTGACAGTGCACGAACTCCCGCCTACACCGAACAAGGATCCATCGCTGTCTCCACCGGTGCCAGGGCGGCTGCGACAGCCGTTGCGCATTGCGACGCCTTCACACATCTACGTCCCTGGCGCCCCTGGGCCGGTTTCTCCGCCGGGGTCGGGCAAGTCGCTCAAGAGCTTCCAGTTTGGCGTTACGCAGGCGAACGGGGAGGCCGAGGAAGATGGCCCGCTGGCGACGTTGCTACCCGATGAGTCCTGGATCGCCATCGTCTGCGGAGCGGGCGACTCGTGGGGTGGTGATGAGCTACCTGAGCGATTCTTTGGTGCGTTTCTATTGAGCCATTGGTGCTGTACATTCGTAGCTGACTATGTTCGCAGTTGCACCGAAGGAGGTTTATATGCCTGATCTGACTGCGATATGCGACGTGCTTATGGGCAAGCTGGTGCGCCTCTGGGCTGGCCTCCCTCCATCGATATCTGACGCGACGCGATGGGTAGGGATACAGCACGTGCGCTGAATGCGTCGATTCCTGCACACCCTTCATTTTCGGTACGCACGTTCATACCTCCACAGTTCGATGTATGGGTCAATTGACGCATCTGTGTAGTGCCACGCCCTCTGTTCTTGGAGGAAGCGGGATTGCGTATTATGCTTCAGACACGCGGCGTTGGGCTCGAAATGACGCGTGAGCAATACGAATCCGGAGACTGGGCCAAGCTGGTCCAGGAGGCGTACGATCTGGGGAAGGGGAGGAAGGCCGCGAAACTCGCGCGTGGTATCGATGTGCAACGGCAGCAGGATCTGAGGGCGCTGGCGACGGACGTTTTAGAATGGATTCGGTACAGACGCCGACCGTGCAGCGCGTAATCCCCCTTGTCCCCCACGACTAAAGGACTAGCGAAACGACACGGACAGCATAGAAATGTATCATAGAAGCATTGCCAACCATAGACAGTATATACGGAGCGGTCTGCGAGGTCGCGTGCGCGAGTTACGCGAGGGTACGCGGTATCACGCTTGTGTCACCAAACATGCGTCGATCGCGCGCTTCGACCCTATTTCTATGCGTCACTTGACCGCAAGTGAATGAAGCTTGGCTCTTTGCTAGTAAGAGCCATGTCGTCGCCCCCACCGCGCCCCGCGGCCTCAGCCATCGCCATGAACCCGCAGTCAGCGGGCAGCACGCCGCGCTTGCCGCACCCGCGCGTGTCGTCCCTCAGCAGCCAGCCGCGCCCAGCCTCTGCGCAAGAGCTTAGTCGGCGCGGGTCGCCCGGGCCCACGAGAACGAGCCCGTCGCAGGAGCAGGGCCTTGCGGTACCCATCGACAACTCTGTGCAGCTCACGCGCGCGGCGCCAGGCGTCGTCAAGACGCGCCCCGGCAGCGTCCTCTCGCGCGGGTTCATCCTCAAGACAGACTTCCACAAGGCGCTGGAGACGCTCGACGTCACGCTGCACGGCGCCCCGAACTTCAGGGCGTCCAAGCTCGGCCAGCTCAATATCTACGGCGCCGCGCAGCCGCGCCTCGTCGGTCTCAAGGCCATCCTGTCCATTCTGCGCTGCAGGCCAGGCAGTCCGGACTCGGCGCGCTGCGTGTGGTTCTCCACTAGGGAGGAGCCAGTCGGTATGCCTGTTCCATGGTGCACGCCCTTGGTCGTGTGGCTGACACGGTCGCGACTCGCCAGTTTACATCTCAGGTCGTCCTTTCGTCTTGCGCGACTCTGCCGACCCGCGTAACAGCGTCGAACTGTCTGACAGAGCTGAGAGCCTCGAGGCCATCGAATTACGACTGAAGAGCGATGTTCTGGCCGAGGCAGCCCGGTGCAGTCGACCCATGGTTGCTAATCCGCAAGTTGTACTCACGCCGACCCCCACAGATTCGGAGGACTGATTCTGACTCACAACGAGAACGGTAAGGCAACTGTGCGCGCGCGAATTCCACGTATTGACACGTTCCCTCCAGCTGAAGGCGATGGCAGCATCGTCCCGATGTGGACAGCTGTCGAAGAGAACACCGTTCGCACACCACGAGAGATATGGGATGATCTACGTCAACAGGGGTGGAAAGTTGATGTGCGTAATTCATAATCTGCGTGGTGCTGTAGCTCACATACCTCTCCTCAGTATCACAGGTGAGGACCTGGACAAGCGCAAGCGCGTGAAGCTCATGCATTTTAGAATTCCCATTTCCCCCTCACGTCGCATTGAGGTCCGTCTCTTGCCTTATCCTCGCTTATCTTGCTGATCATTCCCGTAGGACAACTACTTGGACCAATACGTGAGGGTAATCCAGGATTTGGACCCCTTTACTACATCTTTGGTATTCTCCTGCGGCGCGGGCGCAGTGCGGTTAGTGACACGACCGGTGTTGAACAAACTCTTTGAACACCACGTATGCAGGACGACATATGCAATGTCCGCTGCAAGTTTGTTGCGCCGCAAGCAACTCATGTTGCGCGGCGTTGAAGACCCGTTCGCCTCCGAGGTGCTTCAGGCGCGTTCGGGGACATCCACCGTGGGCCATTGCATTCGAACGAAGGCGTAGTACTGACGCAGTCGGATAGCCACCTGTTGTGCAAGCCGCGGTTGCTCTGGAGCAAATCACCGCACAGCAGGAGTTTTCGCGTTCCCTCCTTCGTCTTGCATCCATTCTGCAGCAAAGTGAGAACAGATCCAGATCCATATATCACGCTGATCGATGGTTAGCATTTTCGACTACGAACACGCAATCCGCGCAATCCGCCATCGAGCTATTACTGTCCCAGCCAGTTCTGATGGACAGCTTGCGCAAAGCTCTCCTCGGCAACTACGGGGTTGTACTGAGCCTCCTCGGATGCATTGATGACGGACTACACGTTCGCATTCCCTCCATGCTGCATGTCTTTCCCCTGACGCTTAGCCTTCAGATTAAACGTCTTGTGGACGATATCTTTGACTCTGTAGACCATGTTGTAAACCTCCGCGAAGTGATCCTGTCCCACAGAATCAACTATTCGCTGACTGCGGCAGACGGCAATGAGGGCCAGGAGATCATCGACCGCGCGTCCCAGGCGCTTGAGAAATAGTGCGTTGTTCCAGACTGCGGTTTACTCGCTCTGACGGCCACAGTTTCTTCATGATAGCATTTGCGAGCTACCTCGACTCGCAGTCCGAATTCAAGGAGACATTTTCTCAGTGGATGCAGGTGCGCACATCTACGTGCCTTGCATGCGGGATCTGACCGCATTTACAGACGCGCGTCGAGATTTGGAAGTATGCAAAACCCTTTATCAGAGGAGCTGCCTGCTGACCGCTGCTTCGACAGCCAAGTACTCTTCCTGCGTAAATCTTCGGGCTCGCGTCTGAACGTATTCGCGCCCGTCAACGATCTGTCGTCCATTTCAAAGACTGGAGCTGAGAAACGGATCTGGGGTCCACGCAATGCCAATCTATCTGGTGGGACGACGATGGGCGACGAATGGACCGCGCATGTCCTCAACGTGCGTTAGTCGTTCCGGATTGGTGCCTTCATGCTCACGATCCGCTTGTCACAGAATCGTAGTGGCATTGTTCTCCGTGCAAAGTACGTATCCCAGGCTCCTGTGCGAACCGTTGACCCTGACTAGACTGCTGCGGCAGCACACTGCTCAAATCAGACCAATGGCTGTCGCAATCGCACGAGACGCCCTTGAGTGTTAGGGGAGTCATCAACTTCAGGAACATCCCTGATAGCAAGATCTACTGCCTTGGGCAGCCGACGCTCGATGCAATCGACGAGGTCGTCAGGTCTATCAAACAAAGGCACCCCGATGTCCGCCGGATAGCGTGGATTACTCTGAGAGAAGTACGCGAATACGTGCAAGCAAATGTACATGTATTCATAGATTTGGTGCAGGAACCGTTGGTCTACATCAATGGTAGCCCATACTGCCTGCGCCGCGAGAGCTTTACGCTGCGCAACATGAAGGCGGGTTCACAATCCTCGACATCTGCTGATTGATCTTATACTGTCGTAGGATTATGGTGGCATCTCGGGTCCGCGCCTGGAAGTTCTCGAAGAGAGGCTCAAGAACGACGTTCTTGCCGAGCTTCAGAGCTTCAATGGCAGGTATGTCTCTACTACGGCTCACCTGCCATCTTAGTCGAAACTGATTCTACGTGCAGGCTACTCCTTCATTCTGAGCGAGCGCACGGCGAGATCGTCCCAGTCTGGGAGGCTGTCAAGCCGGAGGACGTCGAAGTCCTGAAGGAAGTCATGGCTTCGCGAAAGTCGCGCAACGGCGTTGAACTCGTCTTTTCGCGTATTCCTATCACCGCAGAGCGTGCACCGGACCCCACGGATATCTCAGAGTGCGTTGGGCCGTACGCGAGTCCGCTTTGCGCTGATCGTCGTCGCGCAAGACTGCTCGAACTCGTGATGCGTCTGGACTCGGAAAATACGCCGATCGTACTGAATTGCCAACTTGGTCGGGGCAGGAGTACCATGGCATCGGTGAACATAATTCGCTAGAAATCAACCCAACCATGCTGATTCCACCTCTCTAGATCATTGTCTTGCTCGCGCAGCAGTGGCTACACTCGAGCAGAGTTCCGTCTACCCCCGGGCGCCCGCACTTGACAAGGAATCAGACTGCGTGGCCGGGCCTGGAGCCGCCTAACCCTCAACAGCGCTCCTACCAGTCTATCAATAGTAGGGTGCTCAACACTGCGCTAAGTTTCTCGTTGAACGACCGTCTCTACAGACCTGCTGCGTGTCATTCGGAACGGTCTGATGGTCAAGTCGAGCGTCGACAACGCCATCGACGCTTGCTCGCAGCTGTACAACTTGTGCGTGAAGTCACCCCTGCGGTTCTTGAGCTGACCGTCTCGTAGGCGTGAAGGGATCGAAGATGCACGAGTACGAGCCGAAGCCTCGTCCGACGAGAAGGAGCGGCGTGCGCAACAGCATCGGGGTCAGGATGAGCATTCAAAATTGCTTGCTTTACTAACCCGCTCGCGCGCAGGCATTCACAACCTGCGCCGGTATTTCCAGCTTGTCGAGTTCCAGGCATATCTCCAGGCAAACCAGCCAGGGACGCTAAATGAGCATCAAACCTTTGAGACGTTCCTCAAGAACCATCCAGGTATGTATCGGACGTAGTACAATCCATTGGTGTTGATGATGATGCTTGCAGTCTTCGAGACCTTCGAGCAGGAGATGCTGGCCGCCGGTCCAGCAGCACTGAAGCCGCTTGAGCGCGTTCACGTTACGGACGGTGTCGCATTCCCGGAAGAAGTCAGGGGCATCGTGGCAAATCGTTCTGGTGAGCGGCTGCGGCGATTTGTTGGTGTCCGTTCTAAAGAATATGCAATAGGCACGATCCTGTCCGCGTCGACGATCTTGAAGAGCGACTTCTTCTCTGGGCTGCAGAAGATGTCGTTGCCCGAGTACGTATTTTTCGATCCGCATTCATCGCCTGACCTTGCACCAGACGCATCGAAGGGGCGCCGAACTTCAGACGGGTAGATCTCAGCCTTTCGTATGTTGCTGGCGACGCACACAAGGTTTGCGGATGGCAAGTATTTGAGACACGCGGTCTGCTATTGCATTCTCAACCATTCATTCAGCGGTATGCCGACCGTGGATGGTCTGAGGCGCGCGCTTGCACGCGTCAATGCCGATCCCAAGGGCAACAATACTGTCTATTGGACATCGTTGCGCGAGGTGCATTCGCCCCTATGCATTAGAGTGACTAACTGAGCAACTCCACGTGCTCCAGGAACCGGTATTGTACGTTGCAGGTCGGCCACATGTCCTTCGTCTCGTCGACAAGCCCTTGACCAACGTCGAGTACGTCTTTCCATTGTGCACAATGCATGTGCTAACGCCCTCAGACAAAAGGGGGTTACCACTGCGATGATCGAGACAATGGAGGCGAATCTCAAGCGGGACCTCATCCGTGAGCTGCGCGCGGATAGCGGTGGGCGGGTGCTTGTGCACGACGAGATCGAAGACCCTCCTGGCAACTTTACAATCACCGCGCTCTGGGAGACCGTCAAGGAGGAGGATATCATGACACCGCGGGACGTGTTTGAGCTTATGCGTTCGGAAGGCTATCGCGTGAACTATGGGCGCGTGGCCATCGTGCGTTTTCCTTCTTTGCAGCGCGCGGCCGAGGCGCTGACAACACGTGTTTAGACAGACGAACAGGCGCCTCTTCCGAACGCGCTGGGCGAGATATTCGACCGTGTCAAGAAGGGGCTCAAGGAAGCTGGCGATCTCATCTTCAACTGCCAGGTGCGTTGTACGGCAACCCGTGGACTAACGCTCATGCATAATGCCGTAGATGGGCCGGTAGGTAGCGTTCCTTGAACGATGGGCGAGAAGCTCATCCTTGCGGTGCTCAGCGGCCGCACGACCTCCGGGATGGTCGTAGCTTCCTTGGTGTCGACGATCACCCAACTGCCCAAAGATTGGGACTTGGCCGAGCCAGAGGAGTCCGATGCAGATGCGGACCCGTACGACCTGATCGATGGGTTCTCTGAGGAGCAAGCATACCTGCAGGGTGCGCCGCCGCGATGTTGTTGAAATAATTGTAGGTCAGGATTGACACCGCCTTGCAGGCGAGTACAAGACGATTCTGCAGCTCGTCGGCGTGCTATCCCACGGCAAACATGCCAAACGGTGGGCCGAACTCTCTGTTGCATGATCGCCGACCTTTGACTTTGGGTCTGGCGGTTTAGACTGACGGACACGGCGATTGACGCGATGCAAGTGAGTCGGCGTTTGTTGCCTTGACTATGGGATGTCGACCCGTTATGCCCGACAGGATGTGCAGAACCTCCGGAAGGCTATCTACGAGTGCGTGTATTACGCATTGGGCGTCAGGGATTGGCAGAGGCTGAACACCGATCGATGTTCGCGGACGCAGTTACAAGCTCAAGGCGGAGGCGTGTGCGCCGGGCAGCGCCAAGCACAAGTCCGTGAGCTCGGTCGGCATCAACTACCTGTAAGTCTCTCGACACATGGCGTGGCCTCGAGCGCTGAGCGGTCACCATTAAACTTCAGGTACCGGTGCGTGCGAGACAGTGGAGGGCGAGGCTGTGCCGCGAAGGCAGTTGCTGTGTGCTCATCAATTGACGCCCCGTTTCCCGCAGGTACGGCACGTTTGTTGCGTTTGCGAATTACCTGCTGGAGGCGGAGACGCGTGGGTTCGCGGACTGGCTCGCGGAGCACCGAGAGATTGCGCGCATTCTGGAGAGGAGCAGCTTCGAGTGAGACGTGTTGTACTGTAAATCGAATGGAGGTAATAGAGGAGGCGGCGGTGTTGAAGAAGTCGGCTGTTTCCCGGAGCTCCTCCAGCTTGTCGTCTCGTCCGCATCCGTCCCGTCGCCCAGAACCCGTTGCATTCTCCAGCCAGCGCCGCGCCGTTGGCTGTCTCTAGAGTCGGCCAGGATGACATGGACGTCGACGCGGGTGCTGCTTGTGGCACTCACGCTCTCCATCGCGCTCTTTTTCCACACCCATCCGCTGGGCTCCTCGCCGGCCGCGGATTATGACATTGACCTGGGTGGCGAGCTCCACCCGGCCGTCCTGTACAGGGACTACGCACACGAGTACTGGCCGCGCCAGGACGACCCCACCGACTCCAGCACGTCGCCGACCCGGTCGCAGTCGTCGCAATCATCGACCCAGTCCTCGTCCTCCACTCCGACCCGCTCCTCCTCGTCCACCTCCACGACGCCGCGCGACACCCCTACCGAAACGACCGACGACCCCACGCCGACCGAGACTCCCCCGGATGAGTCCAGCAGCTCGTCCCTTGGTGATGGCTTCTATACCACCACCGGCGCTGGCGGCACCGTAACTGTCATCACCATCTTCACTCGCACGACGACGTCGTCGTCGACGAATTCTGCGACAGAGACCGCCGCGCCGTCGGGCGGCATCAAGACGCCGACCATCATCGGTCTCTCGGTTGCGGGTGGCATTGCTGTGGTGGCCGTGGTCGCATTCCTCGTCTGGAAAATGTCGCGCAAGAAGTTCTCCGATTTCGACTCGGATGGTTAGTGATTTGACTTGGCTGTTGTCGCGTTGTCGCCTGGTTGCTCATCGGGCTCAAACTGCAGGCGAGGCAATCAAGTGGCCAGAGCTCAACAACGAGACCCACGCACTGCCCGCGCGTCCCACTGGCCGTGCAGGCATCGAAACATCTCCAACGCGTCAGCATTCCGACTTGTATTCCGAGACGGCGTCTAACTCGAACTCTGAAATGCATCCCGACCCGTATGCAGTCCCTCCTCTCCCGCAACACAACCCGAATCAGCCATACCGGGACGACCCATACGGCGGTGGCGGCGGCGTCGTTCCCGGCCCTGCTGGTGCCCCGTATTACGACCCCTACCGCGGGCCTGTCCCGCAGACATTCCAAAGCCCCCAGGCGCCGGGCGGCTGGGGTATGCAGGGCGGTGAAGCCATTCCGATGAGCACCTACAGCGCGAGAAGCCACAGCCCTGGCCCAGGCTATGCGTATGACCAACGGAGTGCATCGCCTGCGCCTACCGTTCCGCAGCAAGGTCGGCAGTCGCCTGGGCCGAACCTCGCGTATGGCGGCGCGCCCGTTGCTGCCGCACGCCGCCCGTCGCCGGGCCCCGCCCAAGCATATGCCGGCTACGGTCAAGGGCCTGCGATGCAGCGGGGCACGAGCCCGGGGCCGAACATGGCGTACAATCCCCATGCGCAGGAAGATGCGTACGGCGGCATCTCGTGATCGGACTGTTCATTCTCTCGAGGCAGGCGTCCCGACCGGTGGGGGGCCCGCTTCAGCGCGTCTGTGTGGCTGGGGGAACTGCTTATGCCGGACTCGTGTTCACGACTTTCTTCTCGACTCTCTATCCTCTATCTCTCACGCGCCTCCCCGACCGTCGCCCGCAGATACCCCCCACCTATTTCCTTGCCTCGTCCGCCCCCAATAGCATGTCAATCACGTTTTTGTCGACCCTCGTTGCTACTCCTGTTCTCTGCCTTTTTCTGCTCACCGCACAGCGCTGCGTCAGTCGTTCTAGCCCGTTTCCGTTGATGGTCGAGGTTTGCGCGCTTTCCCTTTTCCGTCTTTCTCGTATCCTTGGGCATGACGCAGTGCGCGCGCTATGCCGCTTTGTTCATGAATCTGTTGCAGTGGCGGAGTAAACTATTTGGTAGACCGTAATTCAAATCCAATGCATCAAACTTGCCTTGGGGGTGGCTTGCTCTTATTCAATAGTATTCGGAAGTAGAACTTCGTGTGTTTTAGTGAATACTTACTCTGAAGTATCCATTTCCAGCCAATTCGTGCGGGCAAGCAGGCTGCAGTGGAATCACAATGAAGGATTGTAACCGTGCGGACTGGCCGATTCGCGCAAACTCTCTAAGGGACATGGCGAGACCTATTCATGCTAGGGTATTTTACACGTCTTGTGGCACAGCACAAGACAGCAGAGCAAAGCAAACGGGTTCGAGAGCAGTGAGATGATTGGAGCTTGAAGGACAACATGAAGATGGAGTAGTCATAACGAGAATAGTCTGCTGCGTCGCTCACACTGACAGAGGCGAGAAGATCGCAACTACGATAGAGAGCGGTCCTTAGAATACGATCGCGTCCGCCTTGCGCGGCGTGGGGATCTTGGGAGCCGGCGCGGTGCGCATCTTGCTGGGCGAGGCGACCGGAGTGCCGCGGGCCCCAGCACCCTTGGCCATCCCGCTCGGCGGCGGGCCCAGAAGCTGGACGAAGCCGGCCGAGAACTCGAAGCCTGAGCGGGCAGCGAGCGAGACATAGCGCGACATCTCGAGGTGAAGGGTCGGGTAGTAGGCCGTCGACGCCTTGCGAGCAGTCTGCAGAAACGGCGAAGACGTAAGAAACACCGTTAGAAGCAAGCAGCGATAGGGCGACGCACCGCTACGATTCGCTCAATGCCAGAAGCCTGCAGGTCGGCGTGGAACCGGTGCGCAGAATGCGGGTGGTCCCGTGGCACGCGCAGGTCTAGTGCCGCAAGCGCACACGCGTTCAGAAGGCGGAAGTGGGTCGTCTGCGGTATGAGCTGAGGTGAGAGCGCAGTTACTAACCCGCCGCGGATGGACGTACGAGATACTGCATGGCTTCGTATTCGACGCCACCTGTCATGCCGCCGGGCGCCTTGGGCTTCTCGACGCGCGCCTCGTCGACCTGCGACAAGAGCCACACCGTGTTGTTCGGGTGACAGAACACCCAGAAGTAGTCTCTGCAGATGTCGGAGAGCTCCTGTAGATAGGTCTTGTAGATGCGCGGGACGTGCAGTGACTCTATGAAGTCGTGCGGTTCGATGGGGATATGCGGCTGCTCTGCGGGCCCCGGCCGCGGGGTGAGAATGATCTCGCGGACCAGCGCAAAGAGGGTGGGGAAGTCTACGGGAAGACTAGGTGCTGGCGCCGGCGAAGCGCCTGCGCGGGATGGCGCCCGGACGTGAGGCGCCGGCAGGGTGGGCGTTGGGTACAATTCGAAGAGGATAAGCAGGAGCTCCACTATCAGTTGCCGCGTCGCCAGCTCGCCAGGCTTCTTGTCACTGTAGAGTAGCGCCATTAATGGGACGAAGGGTTTCGGGCATTGGCTGCGCAGGGCGTCACAACCACCGGCGGATGTGGAAAGTGCCTTGAAGCATCGTAACAGTTCGTGCAGGCATTGGTCGTCGTGTTGCTCCTCTCTGGAATGGCAAAGAATTAGAGCGGTCAAACGACAAGAAGGATCTGGACAAACCTCCACTCAATCTCAAGTAACTCCGTCAAGCGCGCAAAGAGGGCATCATAACCGCCGTGCGCTAGGAACGCAGCTGTCCACCTGAGGGTGCAATGAGCGAGGAATCCCTTGTAGCAATAGTGCCCGCTTACCCTGCAGCTTCATTCCTCAGATACAGACGGAGCTTTTTGACTAGCTCAACTTCGATCGTCGTGCTTGAGGTCCGGTTCAGGACTTGGCAGAACTGCTCCGGCGTCATGGTCTTGCCTGCAGGCTTTTCCTTCTCCTTAGTCAGCTTGTGGCTCTTGGCCGATAGCGCGGACGGTTGCGAGGTGGAGCGGGAAATGTCCAGTGAAATGGTCCTCGAGTGGGTCGCCGTGAGTGTCTCTGGCGCAGAGCCCGAGGCAGACATAAAGCTGGGGACCGAGTCATGGAAAGCAGGGTTGTTGGCTGAGCGCGGCTCTGGGGAGCCAGATTGGGTGTAATCCGGGAAGGACTTGCGGGGCGATTCGATGGACTCGGTACTGCGCGTTCGTCGGAGCGAGGTGGTGACAGGAGACGCGCTCGTGAGCGTAAGGAATTGCGAAGAGCGAATCATGGCCGCCTTGACGGGCGACTCCAGGGTGGCCAGTTTGGGGCGTAAGGTCGGAGGTATCTGGAGGTCGTCCTGCGGGTAAGCGAGGCGGTGTCAGTCCAGCCCGATGCTCAACCGGTTGGGCTGACCAGCATGCGTTCAAAGGCCCTGTTGGTGGCCACAGTCTCGAGCATCCTATCCCGCCTATGGAGCAGTGCGTCGTCCCGGGGTTTGTGGCCCATCCCGCCCGCGACGCCGAGTTTGTTGGCTGGCTTGCGCTTGTCGTCTGGCCGATTTTCTTTATCCACCGCGCGCGGCGAAAAGATGTCGTCCTCGAGAGATGCCTCGGTCGCTGTCCGCTTGGACGAGGGCAAGATGCTCTTGAACATCGTGTCTGGTGTCGTCAACCGGCGATGGTTCGAACGGCTGTCCAACCGCGTTTGGCTCCGCCGCAAACGCGCCGCAATCTACCGAACAACACGTGAGCAACCCAACCACCCGCCTGAACTTCACATTTTCACCTCCGACCGAAACACAACTGCACCACGTCGTTTCTCGCTGGGTTGCTCAAGTTGGTAAACGCAAAATAACACCGTCCCTCCAAACTTTCGCTAATTCTAAGCCACTGAACGTAGTGACTTGCTCGCGTAACCATTCGCAAAAGTTCAAGTCTTCAACTCGTCGAACCAGCCAAATTCACCAGTCCGCAGTCGGGACGTTCACACAAAGAGATTAGAGGGTAAAGGGAGGTGGTATCAAGTGTGTTATTAAATAAGAGTTGCGAGAACACCGCAACGCATGACATCTCGTCAACTTAAAAATGCAGCAGAAATGGGGTGCTTAAGCGGCGACGCGGCGCTTGCACGTGCTGGGGGCAGGCGCAGGCGGGGTCGTCGGCTCGGGGGCGGGAGCGGGCTCCGGGGCAGGCTCGGGGGCAGGCTCCGGGGCGGGCTCAGGAGCAGGCTCGGGAGCGGGCTCGGGAGCGGGCTCCGGGGCCTGGCCGCCGCCGCCAGGAGCAGGCGCGGACGGCTCGGCCGGGGTCTGACCAAGGTTCTTCTTGATGTTGTCGTAGGAAGAGTTGGGGAAGTTGACGTGGTTCGGGACGGAGTCTGAGGAGAGCAACGTCAGGAAAAGGATCAGGCAGACGCGAACTGGCAGAACGCACCGAGCGCGCCCATCTTGCTCTTGGAGGTCGCGATGAGCGAGTCCGCACCGGCCTTGTCAGCGGAGAGCTCCCTGGAGGTCGTCGTCAATCACTGAATCGTAGTCAATAAGGCCTCAGTCTACGTACCACCACATGCTTCCGGCAAGGCCCTTCTTCACGAGGTACTCCGTCTTCATCGCGACGATGTTCGGGGTGTCGTAAGTGATGAGCTGCTGCTTGGAGCTGTCGTACGAGTACGACGCGACGGAGGTCTTGTTCTCGACGACCTCGGCGCCCGGGCGCGGGAGGGCCTTGTAGTCCCAAGTGCCAGCCTCCCACGAGCCGTTGCTCTGGTCAGCAGTGCCGATGCCATCGTACGGCTGGTAGATGCCGGCGGTCTTCTCGAACGAGCGACCGTAGATGGGCATGCCGAGCGAGATCTTGCCGGGGGTGGCGCCCTCCTTGAGGTAGTAATCGAGCGCCTGGTCGGTGTTGAAGCCAGTCGTCTCGCCGTAGTACAGGTTGGCCTGGTCGGCGGTGAAGTTCGACCAGGAGCCGGCGTAATCGTAGGCCATCAGGTTCTATAATCACCGGGATACCCCGATTATTGAGCACGGGATACTCCGTAAAACAATGACGCGCAACGCACCCAGAAGGTCATCGCGCCGTCCATGGCCTTGATGTCGTAGTTGACGTACTTGTCAGGGCCAGCAGACACGGCGGCGGAGACGATGTACGGGATGTCGTCGCCCTTCTCCTTGGCGTAGGCGTCGAGCGCAGTGCGGAGCTCGACGATGAGCTTGCCGAACGCCTCCTTCTGGTTGGCTTCCGGGAACTCGAAGTCAATGCTGCGACGCGTGTCAGGATAGGTCGTCAGCGCGCTCGAACCAGACACTAACTCGATGCCATCGAGACCGAAGTCCTCGATCATCTTAATGGCCGACTTGATGAAGGTCGCGCGGGCACCCTCGTTGGTAACGAAGTCGAAGTGCTTCGCGATCGAGTAAGTCCAGCCACCGACGGACAGGATGGTCTTGAGGTGACGGTGCTTGAGCTTCAAAGCGCTACGACCAGAGGTTAGGCGCTGCGACGAAGCCCAAAACTGGTGGGACTCACTAGAGCTGCTTGAAGCAGCCGTAGACGTTGTTGCCGTCGGTGTCCCAAGAGTCGTCGGGGTAGTGCTTCTCGAGGTCGGCGTACGTGTCGGTGAGGATGATCTCACCCGTCGTCGGGTTGGTGTCGGCGAACGAGTAGAGAATGTGGGTCAGCTCATCGACCTTGATGTCGGCCGGCTCTGTGAGGTGGCCAACTCAGTCCAATGCAACGATAAACGCAAAGCTACGCACGGAAGTTGCGGGCGTAGATACCCCAGTTCACGAAGTAGCCGATCGAAACGTAGCCGTTCGTGTCAGCGCGGCGGCTGACTTGGTTGAACTTCTCCTGCGACCGACGCTGGGGAATGGATGCGGCCAAAGCGGACGAAGCACCCAGAGCGAGGGTCACGTAGGAAAGAAGAGAGCTTTTCGAAAACATTGCGTGCTGCAGTTTAAGAAGAAGAAAAGTAAGAAAAGTGAAGAAACCGCGCGAAAGGGCGGGAAGAAAGAGAAAGTGATGAAGTGGGGAAATCGGGTTGGCGCGGTCGCATGGACGCCTTTATACCCTTCCGGACGGGCGCTCACATGGTTACGGTATGGCCGCCATGCACTGCAGTTCCGCTGCGAGATGGCGGGGCCGCGTGGTTTGATGCTTGCTGTTCTCGGTCTGGAATGCCCTCCCAGATTATCGACATAGCGCTCGCAGTGAGGTCCGAATCTTCTCAAAGGAGCTTTGCCCAAGCTGCGTTCCCTGGAGGTGAGCTTGAGGACTTGACCGGGACCGTTGACCAGATGGACACCGGGTTGATGCGGCGATCTACGGCGACCGGATCAAGTTTCGTACCTTGCCTCCACCTGGCCTCCACGTCCGCTCGAGCCGCCCTCCTGAAAGCCTAGAGCTAGACCCACAAGTCGCCTGCTGCAGCGCAGGACACACCTCTGTAAACCCCAAGCATTCCCTGCATTCTTCCCTGCGTTCTCTGTTCGCCCTCAGTCGCGTGGAAACTGGGCTGTTCGTTGGACACTGCTTTCGGGCTTAGCTTGGCCACGCACTACTCCTGATCATCATCTCTATGCATGATTCGAGATCGCAGCGGCTCGTCATCGCTGCACCGGGTTTTGCTTTCTCCAACGCTGTCCACGGCGAGAACGCGAAGCCTGACGCTCGCGAAGTCTTGGCAACGCCACCCCGCAATTTGACCACACGCCACTCGTCGCTGCCAGCTCGCTGCTCTCTGCCGGTGTCGTTCAGAACCATCGAAGAGTCAGATTTTGTCTTGTATAGCACTGCGAGCGTCGACTGCGAGGAGAGTCGTACCGTACTCTCATTCCGCGTCCGGCGTTGTGCTCATCGTTCGTGGCGCCCATCATGACGCCTTCTCACGCCTCTCTCATACCAATCATGACCATCGTCCGCCTCATTATACTCTGGCGATCCGTTGCACTATGCTGGCGTTGCGCTGCCCATATATCCGTTGCGTAGTCGTTTGCTCACCGCGCCTCGCTCCTTTGCGGCTTTGCGCATTCTGGGACCTAGGCCCTTAGGCGTTGCGTCAGCCAAACGGCGCTTTCTACCACCAGCGCGGCTATGGAAACGCCCTTCCTGTGTGCGGTGTTCTCTTCGGTCAGGACGAGCGTTCTCTCTCGAGGCGTTGATGGCATAATCGGCGCTTCACGGCCTCGACAGGCCATGCCATGAAACGCGGCCTGGACAGCGGTCGTTCAACAAGAAAGACTCATGCGTGCTGGCCATGCGCGCAATGGGTACCGTGCACGATCGTCATTGTGCACCGGTCCCTGGGAATCGGAGGAAACAGGACTTGACCCTCCCTGCAGACGGACGGGCGGCATTCATGATCGTCGGTCCGATATTCTTTTCTGTTGGTTTTGGTGGGTTTCATATATCCATCCTAACTGTTTAATCCCATTGCGGCCACCCGATAACCTGGCAGTTCCCCTTCGAGTGGATCATGTACTTGTTCTCTGCGGTTACACCCAGCGCGATCGGAACTCTGGACTTCAGCCTAAGAGGCCACTGTGTCCGATGTGGGAGTTCGTGTGCAGCGCTCTGAGCGTGCGTCTTGCCAGTTGAATCGCCCGGGCCGATCACCGGTATCCATGTGCCTTGCAGTTCACTGCTCACCAGGATGCACGACAATTGTAGTAATTGCCGTTGATTTACTGATCTGCTGTAAGAGTAAGGTTCTCCTGAGGATCTTGGAAGTTTGATACCCGTAAATAACTCCTCAAGCGTGACCGCGGCCGGCGGAAAAGCTTTCCAGATTCATCATACGCCGACGAGACTTGTGTGTGTGTGTGTTCCCGCAGCATGCGCCCTGCTTGGGCATCGACATCTTTTGACCCGTGCGAGCACAACTGGCATGCAGGCAGGCGTGCGGAGGCTCTGGAAACGCCGACGTCGGCTGTTCTTCTGGATGCGTTCATGATTCGCAATTCCCTGCCATTCCTGGAAGGACAGTTATCCTTAGCGCCGCACCTGCTCCGCGGATTGCAATTCCCTGCCTTCATGGGAACATGTGCCTGGTGCACAGGCGTCTGCAGGTACCTAGATGACTTCGATCTTGCAGGGGCACAGCCTATGCAGAGGATCGCTTTCTGCCGCCGTGACACGCACTGGGCCGTTACATGTCTTGCATTCTGCTAGTGCCACCGCCTCGGTCAGCTGCGTCATGAGTCCAGAGAAACGATGAATAAGCCGTCGAAGACGTCCGTGGGTCCGTTTGCGTTTCGCCGTCGTTCAGCTGGCGACGAGGAGTTTAGACGCTCGTTCTCTCAGGATCATTTCCGATTCGCTCATCTTGCGAACCATACAAACCACGGTGGGCCTTTGAAATGCATGTGAGATCGACGTGACGCTCGCTGCGATGGACTCCCCCACGCCGCTTCGCAAGGATCGTTTCAGTGCGCGGGGCCGCTTACTTTAGGCTACACGTCCCGTCTGGCGCAGAGCATACAGGCCCCGAAGGCACCGCTGATGTTGCAGGGCGTAACATGTCAAAGCCACGCGGCTGTCTCGGCCACGTGCGCTCGATGCAGGTGCTGAACTGTTAACTGTCAACGCGTTCGCGTCTAGAGAGATAATACCTACCGCCTCGCAATCCAATGTGGCGTATGCCCGGAAAGCGCGTCATTCAGTCACGCGCGACCACATCTCCGCGTCTCGCGGTCGTCTCAGAGAAGCCCAGGGGCCAGTATACGCGCTTCTCGTATGTAACGCCTGAGAAACCGAGCTGAGATCCCGAAGAGGCATTCCCCTCCCCAGGCCGAATGTGTTTGCGCATCACCGTGCAGCAGGCAAACGTACCGGTGCGCACTCTTCTGTGATCCCCCAGGCCAAACAGATTCGCCAGCAGCGGCAACCATCAGTTGCGCCAGGAGGACACCTGTTTGGCGTCTTCATTCCGACGCGCGTAGTTGCTGGTCCTTGTAGTGCCGGACAGCTGCCTGCCACACCAAGCACTGGAGCAGCGAGTGGGACCAGGGTGATATCCCCTGAGTCCCTTCTCGCAATGCACATCAATCCCCGAACGAGCACCGTCGGTGACCGACGCGGGCGAGACCTCCGCGGGTCGCACTTCCCCCTATGTCGGCGTCTCGGAGTTCTGCCCGTTAAGTGTCGACTCCCCCCGAACACGCGCCACGAACGAAATGAACGAAATGAATGTGAAATGCAACGTGTTGTTAATATTTGCTCTATGCCATTATGACCTCCCTAATGTTACACTAATACATGGTACTGGCTTGGACGGGTAAGATACAGACAGCTGCTTCAGTGCTACTTTTCCGAAATAGAACAAAGTGTAGGTGGGTTCCGATACCGAGCAAAATAGCAGAGCGATGGCGGACGAAAGCAGGGGCGAGAAACGAAAGCGAAACAAATAGAAGGGGTTTTGCGCTCAAGCAGCGGTCAGCACAACGCCAGGACGTGGGGGACGAATGAAACCGGAAAAGACAGCGATTATACGAGAAGGATGTTGAAGCCTAGCTCCTGCATAACACTCAGCCAGTGGGGGTTAACACCCGTGGTATCTCGCCGCTGCCACACGGCTTCCATGAGTACGCGCGCCTCCGCAACGTTGCCGACAGTATGATCAAGACCAAGGAGCCGATTCCGCAGGAATTCGCGCTTCTCGAGGTCGTTCGTCATGCAACCCGCGAGGCAGATAGGGAATACCAGCGATCGGTCGTACAACGAGGGCGAGAGGAGTTTCAGGGACCTGCGAACAGAGTGAGTAATAAGCATTGCATCAGAAGTAATAGAAGCGGGACGCACTCGACAATCGACGCCACGGCGTCCACGATCTCTGGGACCCTGGGGTGGGGTCCACTCATGACCGTGTACAGATATAGGATCGCAGATTCCCGGAAAACCTTGCTCACTTGCTCGCGCATCTCGTCTTCTGGGGACGGCTGCGGAGGAAGTGGCGGAGGGAGAGACGGAGACACTGAAGGAGGCGCAGGCAGCAACGGAGGCGGCGCAAGAGCTGGAGGGGGCGGGAGCGACGGAGGCGGTGGCAAAGGTGATGTCAAAGCAGAACCCGGCATGGGAGAGGGCAATATGTGGGGAGAAACCAGGTGATTGGACTGGTTTGATTCTGGAGACGGGAGGGAAGATGTCGAGGAGTTCGCAGAGGACGATTGCAGAGTGCCCTCCTCCTGGTCCTGCTGCTGCGCTTCTTGCAGGATGCGGTCCCACTCGTTGGTATCTGTGCGTGAACTGCTGGTCTCGAAGGCACGAATGGCCTCCTGGATGCGCAGCTCACGCTCGATGGCGTCGGCGCGAGCGACCTGTGCGCAGTCTCAGCTTCCCAATCGAGGCAGAGGATCCACATGCTGCGCAAGTTGTGTGACGTACCAGCTCTCTGACGCTCAATTTGCCCGCTTTGCGCTTCTGCTCAGCCCAGGAGGCGAGGTTAGCGGCCTCAGCAATCGTCAGCATAACCTTGACGGGCGTCAAATAAGGGTCTAGAGTGATGAAGCACTGGGGGCGCACCTCGTCCCTACAGCCCATGAGCCCCTCGAGGCGCAGTTTGTTGTGCTCCTGGCCAATTGCGGACGACCAGTATCCCTCGACACCTCTGAACAATCGCCTATACATATCGAGAAAACGCGGCGGGCGAACAGTCGATATCGAAGAGAAGATGTCCATCCACTGCCCAACTCGTCAGTAACAGATCTCCGCACCCAGGATATTGATTCACGCACCATTGTCGCGCGAGATGCAAACTGTCCCTTTGTATCTTGCCGTATCAACGGCAGGACGGGGTTCGCGTCGGAAGACATGGGCGTGGTCGAGAGCCATTCGCGCGCTACGTCGAGCACGCGCTCCCAGTCGCCCGAGCCGCCCTGGAAGAGCCAGTACGA
Organism: Auricularia cornea; assembly: GCA_030578095.1. Classification (NCBI taxonomy): domain Eukaryota; kingdom Fungi; phylum Basidiomycota; class Agaricomycetes; order Auriculariales; family Auriculariaceae; genus Auricularia; species Auricularia cornea. The sequence continues at coordinate 2,037,735 of JARLTE010000004.1, forward strand.
GATCGAGTGCACGGCGGCGGTCGCATCCGCCTGCGAGAATTGACCCGTCATCTGCTTGGAGCGCATGATCTGCCAGAGCGCGTCCTGGTAGAAGCGGCGGTCTGTGATCCCCGTCGTCGCGTACGGGTTTGGCAGGCCCGCCGCGATGCGCATGCGCGAGTCGTGCACCGCGGCAAGGCTGCAGATCGCGCTGGTCACGGCGCCGTGCGGCTGCTCGGTGATCAGGTCGCAAAACGTTGCCGTCACATCCTTGCCAGCGAATGCGTACTGCGGCGGGGTTGTCCGGTCAGTGCGTTCTCGCACGGACCGACAAACAAGACGTACTTGAAAGCCTCTAACACGCTGGAAGTAATAGAGGACATGGTGTTCTCGAGCCGGGCCCAAAGCATTGGGGACGGTCATCGCCTGGGGTATCCTCTGGACCTGCTGCTCGACGCGTGGCGCGGGCGTCTCGAAGGATTGGGTGGGATATAGGAGGCCTGTTTGCGGGTCGTATACTTGCGTTAGGCCATTAGAGGATGAGTTCTCGTAGTGGTGCTGCTGCTGCTGCTGGTTGTGGCTGTTGGGATCGAAGATGAAGGCAGTCGTGCTCTGCTCGGCCGACGCGCCGGAATACCCGGAAAGCATTTGGTTGCAATCGGGAAGCGCGACGCTGCCGTTCAGCGCATGTGCGGGGGAATACTGGTCGGAGGTACGGCTCGAGGAACGACCCGAGGATATGTTATCGTCGTCGGTACCGCTGTTTGAGTGGTTCTGCTGGTGGTGAGGCAGCGTTTGGTGGTGCCAGACGGCAATGTGGGAGGGGTGCGGAACATGGTAGGGATGGTGATGGAGGTGAGAGCCAGGCTTGGGCTGCCCGCGGACCATGCCCTGCGAGTCGGGGCAGGCGTCAATGGCTGGTCGATCGGTACCGCATTCGCACATACCTGGTCCATGAGCTGCTGCTTGATCCTCCTCTTGTAATCCTCCACGGCAGCCTTGTCCCTCATCCATTCCGGCCTGCGGTACAATGAGTGCATGCGCGGGACGGCGAGGATGCCGTGCGCACCGTCGCGGGCTCCATCCCAGGCAGTCGAGTTTGAGCCGCCTGCAGGTCGAGCACCTGCCCTCGTGGTCGTCCTCCTCGTCGCATTTCTGTGCGATGATCGACGTGAGCATTGCGCGACATCCCGAAGCACGTCAGGAGCTACCTTGCGCCGGATTCTGCAGGGGCGGGACGATCAGCGGCATTCCTTGCGTCGCCGCTCCGTCAGCCTACCTGCACGTCCAGCATCCGCCTGAGCACGAGAGCAGGGCCAGCGTCAGCGATCGGCAGCGCGTCTCGCGAAGCACGCACCGCGCGAAGGGTTTGGTGGGGTAACCAGCGCGGCACCTGTAGTCGCCGCGGCCGCCAGGGCGGCGACGGTCGCGTCTGCACCCAGGACACTGCCAGGCTCGGACGCATCGCCGGCCGTCGCGTTCGTCAGCGGCGCGTGGTCCGGCAGCTGCATAGATTCCATCGACCAGGCTCGCGGGAAAGGAAGACTGACAGCGGCGCGAGAGCTCGGTGCTTTACATACTCCTCCACAACAACACCGTGCACGGAGATCGCCTTCCAGAGTACAACCGGCATATCCATATACGGCAAAACGCTTGGAAAATAATCTGTCTGGAGTTGTGACGCCAGACAGCCGTGCCGACCGTCCGTCCGGGCGTACCACGCGGACCAGACGGCACAGCCTCTCTTCTTCCGACGACGGCCTGCTATCCACACCATTCGCATTACATTTTGTACATTTCTACAGACACTCGAGCCGGACTGAGCACTAGTACATTACACCTTGGGAGCGGTTTCGCGGACGATAACACAGAGGAGAGCATTGAGGGCAATAGCGAGACAGCAAGAAGAGAGAGATGGGGACGCGACGACGAGATAGCAGCTTTCCTTCGATCCCCCCTGTTCTCCCGCATGGAGTAGTAGCGTAAGTAGTTGGTGGTTGGCGCCGGCGACTTCGATTTCGGTTCCAAGGGCGCTTCCAGGCACCCTTGCTTGCTTGTAGTACGTCTTCACGTCCTTCTCCGGGCGTTTAGCTCAGGCCAAGAGGAGAATTCCAGGGCCGGACTCGAACATGCTCTCGCGCCACTGGACTTCTCCCCCACCCGTCTGCTGGCGCTTGGCCCACACCTGCTGCATGAGCTTCCGCGCCTGCGAGCAGTTCCCGAGCACCTCGGCCTCCTTGCCGAGCGCCTGGAGCTGGTCGAGGAAGAACTGCTGCTGCGTCGGGTTGTCCGTCATGCAGCCGGCGATGCAGATCGAGAACACGACGCTGCGCACGACGACCCTGGACGCGTCGCTGTAGCCCGGCACCGCCTTCAGACAGTTAATCGTCTCCTGGACGCCGCTCGCGATCTCGGGGGCTGTTCGCGCGCGACAAAGGGCATTCATCAGTCCTGCATGCCAACGCAATCAAGGGACGTGTGAGAGAGAACGCACTCTCGGGGAACCCGCCAGAAATGACGGAGTGCAGGTAGACCTTGGCCGACGCGCGGAAGACGTTGCTCACGAGGCGGCGGCGGAACTCAACGCCGTCGGGCGTCATCAGCAGCTCGGCGCTCGCGCCCGCGACGTACGAGACGTCGCCGGGCTCGAAGTTGCGCGAGTTGAGGAAGCGCGTCTCGATGTCGCGCCCGCGCTCAACGAGCAGCGGGTACGAGAGCTTGCCGAGCTTGCGCTGCTCCTCCTTCCAGTGCGCGAGGTTCGCGATTTCCGCGAGCGACAGGAAGCCCGTCGCGCTGCAGCCCATGACATCCATCATCGACACGTCGGGGTCGTCCGAGTCGATCGACGCCATGGGCGTGCCAAACAAGTCGCGATAGATGTGAAGGAACTGGGGGCTTCGGAGCTGATTGTCGCGTGCGTGTCAGTGCCCTGCCCATGCGCCGGGGGAACAAGGGACGGGGGCGTGCTCACCTGGGAGATGGCGGCGAGGCAGTCAAACCAGAACGTGGCGCGGATGATGAACCGGACAGAGGCAGACGCATTGCGGAGCGCGTTGCGCGGCGTGCCATGGCTCGGATCTTGTAGGACGGTCTGCACCCATCTGCACGCGATCTCGAGGTAGTCGTGCCATGGCCCACGCCCGCCGGCGAACAGGAACGATGAGATAACCTACGCGGATCGTCCCAGATCAGCCAAATGACTGCGCTGCAAAATGGTAGGCGCTCACGTGGAGACTGGCCATCGCATCGCCCTCGGTGATCGTCTTCGACGCCTGAAGCGCCTTGCGAGTGTTGCTGTAGAAGACGTCGAGCTCGGTGGTGCTGCCGACGGGTCCAGTGATGCTCATCTGCGACATGCAGTGCTGGTGGAGCGCGGCGAGCAGGCACAGCGCGGAGCGGGTCGATTCGCTGTTCTGCGCGAGGTGGTAGGTCCATTGGCGGATCGAGACCTGGTCAGCGAGCAGGTACTGGACGGGGAGGACCTGGCAGGAGAACTCAGAAACAATGCACAAAGGAAGGCGCCGCGGGAAAAGACCGCACATATTTGAGATAATGGAAGACGAACTGAGAATCGGGCATCTCGCCAACCCAGCGCATGGGGAGCATGGTGAGGGCGGGCATGGTCATGCCCGTGGCCGGGTCAGTGTAGATGACTTGAGAGGTCGCGGTCTCGGGGCTGTCGAGCTCGTCGAAATCGTTCTGCGTGTAGAGCCGGCCGAACGAGCTATCAATCGAGGGAGTCGTGTACGGAGTGACCCCTGCAATACGAGAAAAAAAACGAGTTCAATCGGCGGTAGTCGTACAAGGGGAAGGAGATTTACAGGGCGAGTTTCCAGGCAGGCTAACTATCGAGCGCCCGCCGTCGCCGCTGCTGTCCACTGCGGTGGCGCCGCTGCCGCCGCTGCCGCCCGTGCTGGCGAGGTCGGAGTCTTGATGGGACCCGAAGTCGGAGAGATTGTAGCCGGCGAGGGCAGGGTCCATAGGGGACGGGCCACCCATGTGCTCGGAAAGCGGCGTGTCGCGTCCGATCGTGCCAGTGAGGGTGTGGGGCGCGAGCGACATGTTGAGGGGCGGGAGCATGGGTCCGGGCATGTCGAGCGGGCTGCGGGCCATCATCGCCATCCCCGGGAGGCCGCCCATGGGCAGTCCGCCCATGGAGCTCATGGCGTGCTGCATGTGGCCGAACTGCTGGGCCTGGGCCTCGCTGACGATGTCGGCGAAGTGGTGGAGGGCGTTGGGCGGGCGGCGGTCGTGGTCGTGGAGGGCGGCGAGGGAGTCGCCCGGGACCGAGCCGCGCGGCGCCGGACTGGGCCCGTTGTATCGCAGAGCGAGTATTTCGGGCGGCGCCTCCGCGGGCGTGCGCGAGATCGAGCCGGCGTGGCCCTTGATCATGCCGTTGGTGGCGAGGAATTCCTTGATCTTTTCGCGGCGTTCGAGGACGTTGTTCTTTTCCTGGATGGCGGGGAAGGGCGGCACGGGCGCTTCGTTAGCCACCGCGTCGACCGCACACAGCGACGCTCTCACCCTCATCCAGTCCGGGCGGCGGCTGCCCCAGCCAAGGCACTCGAGCCGCAGGCGCACGCAGGTCTGGCAGTAGCCCTCCGGCGTCTTGATTTCATCGCATTTCTAAACACAACACAATGCACACGGTTGAGCGCCGGCGGCGACGGGCGGCGGGAGAAAAAACGCGTCGGGCGCGCACCTTGCGGCGGATGCGACAGGTCCAGCAGCCGCTCTGTCCGGCGGGCGTCAGTCGCGCAACTAGCGCCGGGCGGGCGGCTGGGACAGGGGGCACTTGCCTTTGCGCGGGTGCTCGCCTTACCCTTGCCCGGCTCAGCGCGGCGCGGGCTGTAGTCGGCCATCGCAGCCGGCGGCGGCAGCATGGGCGGGCGGGAGGACGACGAAGACATGGACATCGAACGCGAACTGACGGGGTGGTGGGAGGGGGAAAAAAGGCGCCGGGGCACGAGCGGTGCTGCGTGCCGGAGATTTATATGCGGAAGATCGCTTCCCTTGCCCAAGGACCAGGTTTGCCAGCCAAACCGCAAGCGCACACACGAGGCGCCGAACTCGCCCCATCCATCATTCTCCCATGACTCCAGAGCCGCGCACGAACGCTCCCGAGCGCTAAGACGGCCTAAACACCTGTCTTCGCGGTATCAAATTCCCCGCCGCTGCGATAAGACGCCCGCAACGCGCGGACCGGCCACCGGCGTTTGTCCAATCCAGGACTGTCCACACTCTTCCTATTCAATGCCAGAAACGAATGCAGTCGACGGGAACACTGGCGAGACGAAACGAAACGAACGCATAACCCCCTCCCTGCCTCCACAGGCTCCCTGGCCTCAACTCCCCTCGGATAACGCCGCGCTCAACCCTGCAGACAGCCGCCGGCCTGTGCGCCGCACCGTACCGTCCCCAGGCGCTGGCCCCGATGCGTTGCCCACCCCGCCAGATCGTCGCGCAATCAGCGCTCGGATCGCGCTGAGCCACTTGATCTCCTCCTCCTCGCTCGGCGCACAGAGCAGCAGCGTCCGCTTCGGCGTGATCACCTTGAACGTGTGCGCCGAGCCCTCGCCATCTTCGCTCTGCCCGTGCCCGTGCACCGCCGGCCCCGACGGCGAGGGAGCCGCCGGTGGCGAGTGCGGCAGGTGCTTCGCGGCAGGGAACGGCACGTCCACCTCAAGCGCGTCAACGATCTGAGTAAGCTGTATCACCCTGTGCGGCCGCGTGTCCTGTAGCGAAAGAAAACCGAGCCAAAGCTGTCAACAACACGATCAACGTCGGAAGCGGCCTGAACCCTCTCACCATGTGACTGGCGGTGTAAACCAGCTTCTCCCCCGTAAGGGTAAACCAGCGCTTGCGCCAGTTGCGCCGTTTCTGGGAGCACTTCATCAGATAGCCAGACAACACAGGCTTGCTCGGGTCCTGTGCCGCGGACGGGAGGGCCACCGCTCCCGCCTTGGGGAGCGTCGAGGACTGCGGCACGGTCGGCGACGGCTCGTCGGAGTCCGACGACGTCACGTTTTGGATGTGCAAGCGCGCGGGCGGGGACGGCGTCATCGGACTATGAGAGCTGCTGCCGGACCGGGCGCGCGGCGTCGACGGCGGGGGTATGGTGATCGGCTGGGTCGCAGCCTCAGGGGGCGTCGGCGGAACATCGTTGACGCTCGCGGTGCTCTGGAGAGCGAGGCGGATATCATTGAGCGCCTGGACCCAGTCGAGCATCTCTGCCTCGGACTCGGCCTGGAGATAGAATGTCCGGTTCGGGGATACGATGCCAAAGGTATGCTCGTGGCGCTTAAGCGAGCAGGTCGTGACCGCATGGACCTCGTTGAGATCCAATAAGCGCAGCAGCTTGTACTCGGCGGAGGACTTGTAGTACGCTAGATGCGGCAGGCGCAGGACGAACCAGCGCTTCTTCCAGGTCTGTTGAGCCAAACGCGCGGTTAGACGAGCCCGCACGCGATCGACAGTCGAACACTGACCTTCCTCCGGATACCTTTCTTCCACAGGTACCCAGCCTTGCGGACCTCGGGCTGCGCGCCCTGGGCTGCGGCGCTGGCGACCGCTTTCTGGCCTGCGGTCGCGGCGCGCCAGCCCTCCTCTTCCTCGTCGTCCTCGTCCGTCTCCTCGCCGCTGGCGGTGCGGCGCTCGACAATGGCCGTCAGCGGTGCAGCCGTGGTCGGGCTGAAGAAGGCGCCGCTAGACAGCGAGAGCGAGACGGCAGAAGTCGGGGCGTCCGGCGAGAAAACCGAGTCCGAGTCGGACTCTGCGCCCGACAGCGGCGCGACGGGTGGTGGCGGCTACATGCTGTGTTAGACGTCGAGGCGCGGCCAGCGTGAGCACGACAGGGCCTGCCTTGTTCGGGCGCGACGTCGAGAGCTTGCGCTGGATCTCCTGGGGCGACGGGGCGGGCGCTGCGCCGCCCCGCGGCGGGCTCGACAAAAGCGTGGCCATAATGAGTAGAACGAGAGAAAAAGCGGCGCGGGTGTTGCTTTGTACAACGACAGACAGTCACAGTGGCCGGCGGACGTCGCCGCTGGCGGATTCGAGATGCGTGCGGAGCTTCAAGCGGTTGCTTCCGTCATTGACGAAGCTTGCGGCCACTCTGATCACAGATAGATCGCATCGATACGCCTTGCTCGTCGACCATCCCCGCCCGCATACATGTCTGAGACAAAGTTCAACAAGGCCGTGGCCATCGTCCAGAGTAACTAGCCGCTGCGCCCCGCGTTTGGGTCCCAAAGGCTAAACCCAGCGCGCCCCCAGGCCTGCCCAAGGACGGCCCGATCAAGCCCACGCAGGACCAGCAGCTCCAGGTGCGCCCGATCGCGGTCTCCAGGCACACATTCTGACTGCGTCGCGCAGTTCTACAAGTACTACAAGCAGGGTGCGCCGCAGATGGCCGCCGCGTCGGGAGGATGCTTGTGGCTAACGCTAAGCGCCCAGCGACGGTCGGTGACGTCAACACGGCGCGTCCTGGCATGCTCGACTTTGTCGGCAAGGCGAAGTGGTGCGTGCCCGTCGCACACACCCTATCGCGCCGCGCCAATCTCGCGCTCATTCCCCCATTCATTCAGGGACGCGTGGAAGTCCGTCGAGGGCACCTCGAAGGACGCTGCCATGGCCAAATACGTCGAGCTCCTCACCGAGGTGCGCTTCCCCTGCACCTCCCTGCACAGCTCGTCTCACCGGGAACACCCAGATTCTGAGCAGCGCGGACAACGAGGACGCGAAGAAGTATCTCAAGGAGCTCGAGGAGACCGCCTGAGCCCTTCCCCCGCTCTGATCCGCTGGTTGTATAATTAACTGTGTAGGCCCTGCCGAACCGTGCCCGGACGTATTATACCGTGTAGAACGACCCAATTGCGGCGGTGCCCTAGACCCCCCGAAGGCTGTCTGTGGCCGTGGTGTCCGCTTCTCTGCCAGGCGCCCGATCCAGCGCCAGTAGCACGCTTTCCTTGCGCTCCCGCGAAGACGCCGCTGCTTGGCTGCTGTTTCTGCCCTCTGGAGCTCGCAATCTGATCAGCTATCTGCCCTCGCCGGTGTGTGTGGAGGTTGCATCTGTTCTATTGCCACAGCATTAGCAAGCCAGCAAGCCAGCCGGAGTAACGCGCCGTCAGGTTTTGGGGTGGCACTAGCGCCCCCACGTGTATCTGCCACTGTCTGTCAGTCCGATGCTTGTGGCCAGTGAGAGCGAAGGGGGGAACTCCCATGGACGTCTCAATCTCGCGCAACGTGTTTGGATCTGCGACAGTGGCCATTTCTCCGCAAACAGCGCACCTCAGCAGCCCGATCATTGCTGTATCCGCATGAGGCTGCCTGGTCTCGAGCGCACAGACGCCCATAGGACTACTATCTCTCAGCTCCCGCGTCTGACGTCGAGTGCTGCCCGAGTCTCTGGCCTAGCGCGTTACCCACAGGCAAGGGACAGTACTCCCGAACAGAAGACGCCCGCGGGAACGTCGACACGACACTGACATGGACAGCCTGCATGTTCCTGCACATTCGATTTCCCACGCATTGCCGGGGATGGGCGTACGTACAGCAACAGCTGCAGCGGGTGGCGCCACGTCCCAGGACCGGCCGAAGCACAACTCTCAAACCCCGAAGCGAGACGCCGACGCCCCCCGCCCACTAGAACACAGGCGGCTGCAGGGGCAATTGTATGCGCATGCGATCGTGAAGCCCATTCGACCAGCGGCTGCCGAGTGATGTATTCGGCGCTCCGTCTTCTCCGTCGACAACAACGCACCGCGCACCAGCCCTCTGGGGAGTGGTCCTTCGCTATTACGTGTGTGCTACCGGCGCTTCCGCAAGTAGACTCACAGCCTGCGATATCGAAGCCCAGCCAGCCCTGCGCGCGGGTTATAAATACACATTAGCTGGGGTCATGCTGTCCCTTGATAGCAGCCTTGACACCTCGACCACGCTGTGAAGACGAAGCCTACCACCTGCTTATCCCGGAAACGTGTCCATACGGGTAGATCTAGAGGAGCTCAATGGTCACCTGCGCACTTTGGAGTCCCGGTGGTCTGAGCATCTATACGTCCCTTGCTATACGCTGTTCCCAAACACCAACAGACCGCACAGCATCACAGCGTTCCCAATCACTCCGCTTGCCACACAGGGAGTGCTACACCTAGGTACCCACGAGCTCCGAGTTCTCGAGCCCGCTACGCCGGTCCGAGTCGCTGCAATCCCGCTGCGTGCGGACAGTTCCCGGCAGTCTGTGCCCTGACAGTATCCGAGGGCGTCTGTGCGACAATACGACGAGAGATCATCTGGCTCAGGAGATCTGCCTGCTTGTGCCTCTATGTCGTTTCTCCGAGGGACGGCAGCATCACAGGATCCGAGGAAGGCGGTGCATAAACTTTGACGGAGCGGCCTGCAGCTCCATCGACACAGAACTCGCGGCGCGGGGCCTGCACGGAATGGGGGAGGGGGGTTACGGAGGGCCTGAGGCCAGGCCCCGCGCGATTCTCGCTGGTTTCTGATAGTGATACGAGGCTTCTGCGCGGGGGAAGGCGAGGGCGGTGGCTAAACTTTCGCCGCAGAGAGAACTCCCGGCGCGGGCTCATCGGTGCTCCCGCGTCAGCAGACGCCCAGACCATGGCCATGAGACAAAGTCGCCATCCATTATGCCGCGCCGCCAGAATTCTTGGTACTCGTCATGGCGGCCGATGGGGAGGGCGGACGCCAGTCCGCGTCGAAATGCGATCGGCGGCCCCGCACCCGCCGCGGACCGCGCCAGGCCAAGCCAGAATTCCTGCTCGCTATAACACCAGCATTTTGCACTGCGACGAGTACCATCACCACCACCACCGCACGCAATTACCACCAGAATGCGCCTTACACTCCTCCTCGCCTCTGCCGCGTTGCTCGCCACTGCGTCGGCCGACAAGATCACAATCCAGCGCGCGAACGGCAAACGCGTGTCCAAGTCGTACATCATCACGCTCAAGAAGGGCGCGGACCGCGATGGCAAGATGGGCGTCGCCGCGCAGGCGGCCGACGTCCAGGTTACGCACGACAAGTGGAACACGGCCGTGTACAATGGATTCGCCGGCGTCTTTTCCGGTGAGCCTCTTGTCCCCCATGGGAGGACACCAGGGTGCTGACGTGCTGCTGAAGACAAGGCCATTGAGAAGATGCGAGATGACCCGAATGTCGAGGCGATCGAAGAGTTCGTATGGCGCGTATATCACGGTTCCGCGCGCTGACGCAAACCCGTAGAGACGTCCTCCTCCGGACATATGAACAGAAGACACAGTGCGCATTAACTCCGAAAATGCACGGCACAGAGATCTGACCAACGAGCAGGACCGATGCGCCATGGGGGTTGAACCGCATCAGCCAAAAAGCGAAGCCTGGAAACCAGAACCCGGGGTCTCTCAAGTTCAGCTACGTTTACGACAGCAAGGCTGGTAGCGGCAGTAAGCTTTCTCTGCTTTTCTTCTTCGCTGCAGAGTCTCACCTTGTCGCGTGGCAGCCGACGTCTACGTCGTGGATACTGTACGTGCGCACCTGCACATTCTGCGCGAGAGACGCTGACTCCACCTCCCTGTGCAGGGCATCAACACGGCACATAAGGACTTCGGCGGACGTGCGAAGTGGGGGAAGACGTTCGGCGAGTACTCGAATAAGGACGGGAATGGACACGGCACCCATGTCGCGGGCACGGCCATTGGCGTACGCCGCTTCGCTTCCTCCACCACTACGTGCTGACGTCGGGATGCGCAGACTCGGTACGGTGTCGCGAAGAAGGCGATGGCGTACGCGGTCAAGTGCCTCGACGATGACGGCGAGGGCTCGCTGTCGGACGTGATCAGCGGCATCACCTGGGCCGTCACGCGCGCGCAGTGCGTCGTCTCCCCCTGTCACTTTTCGCGCGCGGCTGACCCCCGCACCAGACAGACTGGGCGCCCGTCGGTCATCAACCTCAGCCTCGGCGGTAGCACGAGCTCCGCGCTTGACCGCGCTGTCACCGGTGCGGTGGACCAGGGTGTGCACGTTGTCGTCGCTGCTGGAAATGAGAACCAGGATGTGAGTCGCCAGTCTAGCGTCGGGAGAGACCAGAGGCTCACGTTGGGGCGAAGGCGAATAACGTATCGCCTGCACGTGCGTCCGCATCATCGGCCGTCATTGCCGTCGGCGCGTCGACGGTCAGTCGCCCTCATCTACAGGTCTGGAGCAAATTAGTTGAATGGGTTCGCTCGCAGATCGCGGACAAGCGGGCTTACTTCTCCAACTACGGCTCGCCCGTCGCGGTCTTCGCGCCTGGCCAAAAGTACGCGCGGGGACTTCTGCCCGACGTGGATGGTGCTGACCTTGGGACCAGTATCACCTCCGCCTGGATTGGTAGCACCTCCGCCACAAAGCGCATCTCGGGGACGAGCATGGCGTCGCCGCATGTTGCTGGAATTGTTGTAAGCGCCGAGCTCGCACCGCCCAAGGCCTTCGCTCACCACGAATGCAGGCGTATTTGATAAGCACAGAGGGTAACAAGACCCCGTCCGCCATGCGGTCCCGGATCCGTGAGTGTTCGGTGCGCCCACCGGATGAACTGTATTGACCTCTCGTCAGTGTCGCTCGCGCAGAAGAACGTTCTTTCCACCCTTCGTGAGTTGCCCCTCGTACTGATGCACCGGTCAATTACTGAAGCAGTGATCCAGCTTCGGGAACGGCGAATGTGCTCGCGCACAACGGGATCAAGCGCACGCCGAAGGCCCAGTAGACGGAGAGTTGAAATCTTAGAATAGCCTACAGTAATATATACCTTAGCATAGACAAGCACTAATAATCACGACCTTGCCACGAACGAGCATGATTTCCACGCCTGCGATCTGCACAGTTTCCTTGTTCTGCACGTTATCACTGCGCATTTTGGCGGACCTCCGAGGGGCAAAGCAGAGAGGAGGTCTAGTAAGTATCCTGACAGGTTTGTCCAGCAAACAATCTCGCCGGTGGTGGTGCAGGGGATGTTTGCGCGTCGTGTCGCAGCCACCCGAGTCTAAATAGCCATATGAATGAGATATCTCGCGGACGCCGGGTAGGGTAAGCTCGGACGCCAGGGTCGACGCCGCGGTACTCGAATGCAGTGGAGTGGCGCAGTGCGAAGCGTGCTGTGTTTCTGCGCTCTGAGGAGAGAACGCGTCATGCAGCCGGTGCCGTCGGAAACATGACGGTCAGGCGCCGGCGCCGTGCGGACGGACGGACAGGGCTCAGGAGCAGCGCGCTGCCAATGGGCTCGTTGCAACGCGCGACGAGTCGACAGCGCATAGGAGCCGGCCACGAGGCACCAGGACCAGGGAGCACTTGTCGCAGAGGCCAGACTGGGAACCGAGGCGGGAAACGACGTCAGGAAGAAGCCGCAGGAAGCTTCGCGAGCGCAGGCCGTTGGGGTTGGGCCAACGTTGGTAGATATAGTCTATGTTTTCTGGGTGATTATATGCCGCGAGCCGCGAATATAGGGGACGCGTAATGGTAGTAGGCTGGGAATTTTAGTCAGTAGTAGTCAAGGTGGATGAGCAGCGGGCGCCAAATTTTCTCAGCCTGTGTATCAGTCCGGCGTGTGATCCGTCGCGCCCCAACTCTCGCCTGCACGCTCTGTGCTCGCAGACCGTCGAACTTGACCGCTCGACCGCTCCGACGATGGCCGCGCGCGCCCTGGCCAAGCTCTGGCACACGCTCGTCCAGCGGGCGGGCACGCTGGACCTGTCCCTCTCGCCGTCCGTCACGCTGCACAAGCTGCGCGCCCACCGCTGGGTCGCGACCGACCTCGTCTACGTCGCCCACGTCGCCGTCGCCGCCTTCTGGATCACCCTGCTGCCGTCGCTCGTCCTCAAGCTCGTCATCCCGCTCGGCTTCGGCACCCTGCTGCTCATCCCGCTCACGTCCCAGTTCTTCCTGCCCGCCATCCCCATCCTCCAGTGGGTCCTCACCTTCTACGCCTCGCGCTTCATTCCCGCGGCGTACCGGCCCGCTATCTCCGTGTCGCTGCTGCCGACGCTCGAGACCGTGCTCTACGGCGCCAACATCTCCGACATCCTCACCCGCTTCACCCACCCCGTCCTCGACATCGTCGCCTGGATCCCGTACGGCGTCATCCACTTCTCCGGGCCCTTCATCCTGGCCGCCTTCCTCTGGCTGTTCGCGCCCAAGCCGGCCCTGCGCTTCTGGTGCAACGCGTTCGGCTACATGAACTTTGCTGGTGTGGTTATCCAGATCTTGTTCCCGTGCGCGGCGCCGTGTACGCTCCCTCGCTATCCATCGTCTTCCATAGTACTCACGCGTTGGCAGGGTACGAACTCATCCACGGCCTCACGCCGGCCAACTACTCCATGAAGGGCTCGCCCGGAGGCCTCGCGCGCATCGACGCCCTGTTCCACAGCTCGACATACACCGTCGGCTTCTCGAACGCGCCTGTCGTCTTCGGTGCATTCCCGTCGCTCCATTCCGCCATTGCGACGCTCGAGGCGCTGTTTGTGTCGCACTTCTTTGGACGCAACGCGAACGGGTCCTACAACTGGCGCCGCACCGCGGGCTGGGGGTACGCCGGCGTGCTGTACTGGAGCACCATGTACCTCACCCACCACTATCTCATCGACGTCACGAGCGGCGCGTGCCTCGCCATCGCCTTCTTCTACCTCTTCCTGCCGACAGAGCTCGCCGCGCCGCCGCTGCCCGCGCCGCGCACCAAGTACGAGCTCTACGACATCGACGTCGAGGAGGGCCCGCTCGCGCGCAAGGATGCCGTGTTCCGGAGGCCGCACAGCAACACGTTCAGCAGCACGTCGTCTGCCGACGAGCCGCTGGAGTCTGCCGGTGCGGAGGACATGCAGGCACCATCGTCGGACCCAGACGAGGACGGGGACATTGGCGCGTCGTACCGCCCGCCTCCAAGCGCGGTGCCGTTCTTCTCGCGCCTGACAGGCCGCCCGAAGGGCGGCGCGTACAAGCGCGTCGACCGCGAGGAGCGCAACACGCACAAGCGCACCGCGAGCATCGCGAGCCTCATCGGGCCCGACGAGCGCAGCGCGGACGAGGGCTGGGGCGCGTGGGGCATCGTCCCGCCCGCCGTCGCGCTGCGCGGCGGCTCCCTGCGCGGGGACGTCACGCCACGGACTGCCGCAGCCGCAGCGGCCGCTGCATCATCGCAGCAGCAGGTTTAGTTGTCGGACGTACATTCACTAGTGACTCTTCTGCCTCGCCGTCAGTCAGAAAGTACCGTACATATTGCACTACGCTAGAGCTCTCTCCTCATCGTCCCATCTCCTATTGTTGTGTGCATCCAGTCGTTCTTGCGGTTGTCGGTCTGTCGTCGTCGTCGTCGGTCGTTTTGTGTTCACGGCCATCCACTCGTTTCCTGTCCGCCGTCGCATTATCTCCCAGTATTTGTTTATTCCGCTCGCGATCGTCTTGCTGCTGATGCTGCTGGGGAATTTTGCCTAGCATGGTCTGGAAATATCGAACATTGTTTTCGCGCTCTCTGAAAATACACGATGGTTACGGACGCTGGACGGTGTATGCGCCCTCGGGTGCTCGCGTAGCGAGGACGTCGCTCCAGAACGCCATGACGGGCGTCCACTCGTCGCGGTTCCGCGGCATGCCCTCGCCCGCGCGCGTCTCGCTCACGACGCGAGCGAACCCGCGCCGCCACGCGGCCGCAGCATCGTCCACAGCCTTCTTGGGCGAGTCCGCGTTCACGCGGTCCCACAGCAGCACGCGCGTCGCGCACTTGTCCGGCTTGAGCGAGGGGAACGAGAGCAGCGCGCCGCACACGGACACCACGCTGCCTAGCGGCTGTTGCTGTCGCAGCGCGAACTCGCACGCGACGGCTCCACCCTGCGCAAAGCCAAAGAAGTGCACGCGCTCTGGCGCCCAGCCGCAGTGCGAGGTGAGGTGCGCGAGGGCAGTGGATAATGCGCTCAGGGCGGGCGTCGGGTCCGGGTTCGTGCGGTCGTAGCCTAGCTCATCGAAGGAGTCGTACCACTCGTAGGCTTCCTCATATAAAAACGGAATGCTGTGCGAGGGTGAATGAGCTGTAAAGGCGTATTCAGGGAAGCCCATACCGTCGAGGACCACGCAGCGCGAGGGTTGCGGTCTGCGGCAGGTTAAGCGACTTGCCCAGCTTGCCAAACGGGGCCTCCGTGTCACCTACAAAGCGGCCGTCAGCAGGACGTCCTCGGGAAGGACTACGGGCAGGCACACCGCGGCCATGCAGGAGGATGAGCAGATTCTCGTCCGTCCCGTCTGTGCTGGGGTTGTACACGAACGGAACTCCGAGCCCTTTGCGCGTCGGTGATGGCTTAACACGTGGGGAGGACGCCGGTGATACGAGGTTTAGGTCGATGGCATTGGTGTTGGTGGTGGAAGAAGGTGTGGAAGACGACATCGGATCGTGCCGACGTGCTTGGAAGGTCCGGATAAGGCACCGACGCGCTTGCATCACGGTGAAACCACCCATCCCATTTTCTCACGATTGAACTGTCAAGAGGGCGAAGTCAGGCCTCGCGACCTCTCGGAGGCTACGCAGTGCTCAGACGAAACGGGAGGGATTACTGTATTTAACCTCGCACATTCTTCGCACAGAGAAGGTGTGGCATATGCTGGGCATATGGTTTCTACAAGCTTCGTACTGGGATGACAAGGGAAACATCTGAGCCAGGGCAAAACAATTTGAGTGATCGGAGTTTGAAAGCGTGTGCGATCGCGACGATGCTTCTTCCCATCCTGTTCCCGGCACGCCCTGAGCGTAGTGCAAGTATACACGACTCATTCTCAGGTTGGTCAGAGAAGCCATAGGCTCTGTGGCTGCTTTTATCCAAAGATGGGCCGCCTGCTGCCTGTCGTCCGTGAACGAAGTCGACTTCGCCTGGCCATCGGCTGAACTGAGGCGCGTAGTGATGCTCTCCAATGCCCCATAAGCATATATTCCCCGCGACAGTGCGTGGTACCACGCAGCCCAGGGATTCAAAGAATCACACAGGTAGTCTCGCATGTCGCGTGAGATGCCTGAACACACGGCGAGATATTACCGTTGGAATGCACCTCAGAGATGTTCCCGACGTTTGACGGACTCAAACGCTGGGCAGCTATTACCTGTTGTCAGCGACAAACGCCGATGAGATCGCGTGACCTAAGATACTGGAACTCTGAGCACTCCGCGCTAGCTCATGATTTGGTATTTGATACTGAAGCCCAGAGAACCATAGAGATGTGCCCGGGCAAAATTTGGCGTATCAGAGGCAAAACTGGACGATGTGGCTGAGTGAGCAAGAGACGCGACGGAAGCAAAACGGCTTGTACGCGTCCCGCGATGAGCCAAGATCCTCAAGCACACGACATCGAGGCCGCCACGGTCCAACTCTCGCCAGTCACGCAGTGCGCACCATCTATATGTATCCATCCATCGTGTGCTCACCGTCGGCAGGGGCCCGCCAGATGCTAAAACGAGGCGATACGATCGCCAGCTTCGGTGCGTGTTGCGCCACATTCCTGTTGCGCTCGCGCTGAAGCTTGTGCAGTCTGTGGGCCGCGAGCGGACAGAACGCCTTGGAGGCCGCGCGCGTGCTTGTGCTGTCGGGCTCTGCGACGTCGACGTCGATCTTGAAGAACCTCGTGCTGCCCGGCATTGGCCACTTCACCATCCTCGACGCTTCCAAGGTCACGCCCGAGGATGCTGGCAACAACTTCTTCCTGGAGGGCCAGTCGTCTGTGGGCAAAAGCAGAGCGAAGGAGGCCGTTCGATTGTTGTTGGAGCTCAACGACTCGGTCGAAGGCGTCGCGGACGAATCCGTGCGTAGCATTCGAGCCTCGAAGGAATACTGCCCTGAGCCCTAGCTTTTACTTCAGGATCTCGACGAGATATTGACCAAGCGGCCCGAATACTTTGCCACTTTCAGCATTGTCATTGCGCACAACATCGATCCGCAACAGCTGGCCCAACTGTCAACTATTCTTTGGCAAAACGCTTCGCTCCCGCCCCTGGTTGTTGTGCGCTCCGCAGGCTTCCTGGCCGAGTTCTACATCCAGTTCCATGAACACACAGGTGAGTCGCGTGCGATGTGCTACACACCTACGCGGTTGACGCGTCCTTTCAGTCATCGATAGCCACAGCGAAACTCCACCATCCCTGCGCATCGACAAAGCGTTCCCCGCCCTTCTGGAGCACGCAAAGAGCCTAGACTTTGCCAACATGGACGAGGTTGACCATTCGCACGTGCCGTACGTCGTCATCCTCGTGCGCGCGCTGGAGGACTGGAAGGCGGCGCACTCGGGCAACATGCCAAAGACGGCCGAGGAGAAGAAGCAGTTCAAACACCAGATCCTGGACATGCGCCGCAAGCCGGACGAGGAGAACTTCGAGGAGGCCGAGGCGCAGGCGTATCGCATTTGGTCGTCACAGGGTGTGCCCTCGGATGTGCAGGCGCTCTTCGCAGACCCGGGCCTCATTGGGCTCAACAAGGACTCGCCGCCGTTCTTCCACCTGCTCAACGCGCTCAAGAAGTTCGTCGAGCGCCCGCCGCACGTGCTCCCTCTCAGCGCGGCGCTGCCCGACATGAAGAGCGACACGCGGCAGTACGTTCACCTGCAGACGCTCTACAAGCGCCGCGCAGAGGAGGAGCGCGCGGAGCTCAAGCGCTTGCTCGACGTCGAGGTGCACGATTCGCTCGTCGCCGAGTTTGTTAAGAACGCGCACGGCATCCGCATCCTGCGTGGCAAGCGCTGGGGCGCGCTCGACGAGGACCAGGCGGACCTCCAGAACGCGTTCGCCGCTTCCTACCCCCCGCGCGAGCCAGCCACGCACGTCGCCCTGTCCGCGCTCTCCGCACACTTCGCCAAAGCCGGCGCCGCGGCGCCCACGCTCGAGCAGCTGCAGGCCGAGGCGCGCGCCATCATCGGAGCGGGCTTCGAGGAGCCCGAAGAGCTTGACGTTGCGCTGGGCGAACTGTGCGTATCCCCGTGTCAACGCGGCGTGTCCCTGACCAGTCTTCATACAGTGTGCGCGCACCAACTGCGGACCTCCCCACGACCGCTGCGTTCCTCGGAGGCGTCGTCGCGCAGGAGGTCATCAAGGTCATCACGACGCAGTACGTGCCCATCAATGGGTACTGTGTCATCGACCTCATCGGAAGCTGGACGGGCATCCTGCCCAACCCGAAATAATCGCCTCCTAGACACCTCTCGCTGTGCTCGCCCGCTCTGTCTGCATGCAATCTCTGCCCGAATGAATCAATACTTTGGAATTCCCTCATGACACTGGGTGCTCCTCCAGGTGATTCCAGTGAGTCCGTCTCTGGGGTTGTCTTTGAGTGTGCCGGTGCGGCTTCAAGGTAATTCATCTCTGAATTGTCTACTGTACTGATCCTGTCGAGCGTCCATGCGCATAACTACCTACACAAAGGATACAGGTCTGTCTACTATACTGGGGCGATACTGGTACGTGTACAAAATGTGCGCAACAAACCAATAATGATACGCAAATTCAGCGTGTGCGCGATGGAACTCGCTGCTCTAGCTGTTGTAGGTGATGATCTTCGCAAGGTCTCCTAGCTGCTCCATGTGCGCGCCCTGCCGGCCCTCGCTAAGCTCAACATAGTCGAATTCGACCTCGCGCACCGCGACGCAGCCGACTGTGTCGTGGACGAGTGTGACCAGGCTGGCGGCGCTGATCGTCGGGATCTCGCTTGCCGATGGCACGTCGTCGATGTCTGCAACAGCGCGGGACGAGAGGACGAGCTTGACGAGACCGGGGCATCTCCAGGTGTCTCCGCGGTGCCCGCTAAGGATATCGACGAAGGCTGAGTCTGACCCGGCCCTCACCCCTGGCGCCGCTATCCCAAGGCGGACCGTGAGTACGCGCAGCCCGACGAACAGCGCGCGCGAGACGACGCGATACACCTCTTCGGGCAGGACCTGCGCGACGACGAGGGACGTGATGTGTGGCGTGGGGACTTGGTGCAGCACGAAGTCGGCGGCGATCGCGCTACCCACGTCGGGGAACACGCGCGCGCGCTCGAAGCCAGCCCAGAACGCCAGCAGGTCCGCGAACAGCGCGAGGCGGTACACGGCGGCGGTGTTGTACTGGCCGCGCAGCACAGCGAGCGTGCGCGCGCCTGCGCGACGCACGACGACGCGCCGCATCTCGTACGCGTTAATCGAGCGCAGAGCACGGGGCGACGGTGGGGCATCGCCCGTCTCGCTGATCTCCAACTCGCGCGGGCCGCGGTAGAGCTTCGCCTGCATGGGGTCGTGGTGTTCGACGAGGTTTCGGCTGGCGAGCGCGAGACGGTGCAGGTGCGGGAACCCCAGTACCAGCTCGTCCAGCGATATCTTCGTGTCGTCGACGGCTGCGACCCGGACGGACGTGATGACACCGCGCAGATCATGCGAGGCGGAGGTCGCAATTGCGCGGAGGATGGATGCCGGTGCTGTCAACGAGCGTAGCGCCGGCTGGGTGTCCAGCTTCCAGAGGTCGCGGACGTGGCCGATGACAACGCAACTCAGGTCTAGCGACTCCAGGTACGGCGCCTGGGCCACGAGGAGTGGTCGTAGAGTGACGGCCGGGACGACCATATTCGCATTGATGGTGAGGTCGCCGATGCGGCCCATTCGGAGCGCGAGCTGGCCAAGGGGTGCGTTCGCGCCGTCCGCATAGTGTTCGTGACAGGAGAGGTGCACCGTTACCGACACGGGGGCCTGCCCGGCGCGGTCGACGAAGAAGCCCACATGGTTGACCGCATCCCGACCTCTCAGGACGACTGGGTTCCAGAATGCAGGCTCTGCGTCGACCTCCATCTGGAAGATGCGATCTACTGCGCGGCACATTCGAACGGCCTCGGGGTCGTCTGCGAGGCTGAGAAGCACAGAATGATACAGCTTGGCTGGAAGATTTCCATGCATCACCGGTGGCTGCGGTTCACTAGGCCTTCGCTTCGGGGCGGCGGGAGACTGCGCGCCCTTCAACATGACCGTGACCTCGTACGGGGCCAATGTGGTAGCGAAAGCGGTCGCGTCGCTGATCCACGCAAGTGTGTTCTCGACAATATTGTTCAGAGACGTTTCTACGTCGTAGTGACTGCGTGGCGTGTGAGCTTGTCACTGAGGGTCAACGCGACAACCCCTTACGGGCCACTGCGCTCCTGTTCGCGACGCATCGCTGTCGCCAGTGTTCCCATTATGTCGGAGAAGGAGATGTCGAGAACTGGGGGCTGGTGGTATACACCGTCCATCTACAAGTGTGGGTAGATTGTGTGCGAGTGAGAAGTGTGTAGTCGGAGTTTTGTGCAATCTCCGAGGAGGGGCGGTCAAGTGGGGCGGCCAACTCACTTAGGGGAACCGGGCCGTGCGTTATCCACCTGGAATTTGACCGCTCCCTGGCAGTTATTGGCACCCAGGAGCGAGAGGTGGGCTAAAGATTGATAAATCGCTTGAAATGAGCGGTCGCTGGTCTACGAATAGGTGAGATCAAGCTGAATTCAGGATGTTCACAATGTGTAACTTCTCGCCATGGTGAGATTTCCTTCCAGGACATGCATCAACACACCGGGCTAGCTCGTACTCATGCTTTTCCCCATTCGTAGCTGAATTTCGTGGCGACGATGACGAGGTCATTCTGGCGCCGCGCAATGGCGATGGTTATAACTAGTGTCCCTTCAGCTGCGGCAAGGTCGCTGTACGCAGTCATGGGGATGCCGACCACGGCGAGCGCGCATACATGCAAGATAAGAGCCTGGGAGCGATAGAGTAAGCTCATTAGGCTGCAGCCCGTGACCGGCTTCCCCGGTCTACTCAGGCGTTCCCGGCTTCCAGCGGCGCATACACGCGGCTTAGTGCACCACCTGAACCAGGGCTAACTTGAATGGCACAGCACTGCAGCTTTGACAGAAAGACCAGCTCCTGCTATTTTGCATGGTGCATGGGCATCATTCCGCACGATGCCAATCGCCAGGGCATCCAGGGCAGTTTGCCATTGTGGCAGGCAAATCATGAGAAGCCGACCGCGGCCGGGCCGTCGCCTTCGGGGAGCACGGCGCAGGACCCGGTGCGGGGTGTGGGAAGCAGTCACGCGCATGCCAGCAGCCGCAATCAGAACGCGAAAACAGTGGGGCAGGTATCGAGTTGCGCAACACCAGATACTAGTTACACACGTGAGAAGGCGGCGTGAACGCGGGGCAAGTGCAAGGTCCATCCTGATCCATGATCCAGCAGGCAGCGGGCAGCGAAGAGCATTACAGATACAGCGGGGCGTAGAATATGTCGTGGGCGGTCGGCGGGGCGGAATCAAGGGAGCGTAGATGCGTCGTCGATATCGGGCACGAAACTTGCAACGGAAAGCAAAGCGAAGAGATGGGGAGATTCAGGGCTTGAGGGGGAGATGGGGCGGGCATAATGATATACGGCGGCACCGACGGGCGCGATCATGGGTCGCGCAGCGCCTGCGCGATCTCGCGCATGGCGCCGTCGAAGCGCGCCTTGGTCGTCTTCGTCACGAGCAGCGGGTCCTCCGCGTCGCGGCCCTCGGGCAGTGTGTCGAGCAGCCGCACGAGCTCCTTCTGCCGCTGCGCGGCGCTCTGCGGCTGCGGCATCTGCTGCTGGGGCTTCGGGGCGATGGTCGGGAAGGGCGACACGCTGGCCGTCTCGTCGAGGTACGCCGGGATGGGCTTGCGCTTGACGGGCGCGGTCGGGCTCTCCAACCGCTCCTGCTGCTGCGCCTGGGCCTGCGACGCGTCGAACGGCAGCGACGCGCGCCGCGGCGGCGCCAGCGCAGGTGGGGCCGGTGGTGGCGCGAGCGACTGCGGGCGCGCGGTCAATGTCTGCGATTATGAGCGTCAGGAGGGCTGCACCGCCAAGAAATATTGTGGAGTGCGCGCACCGGATGGTTGCGGTGCACCTCCCGCCGCCACTTGTCGGCCTCGAACATCTCGGCGGGCACGACCTGGCGTGAAACGGGTCAGCCAGAGCCAGCCGGGCGGTGAGCGCGCCGTACCAAGTCGCTGCCTATATGGCGTTCGTGTTTGAAGTCGGTCGGCGCGCCGATGGACAATTTCTCGATACGTTTCTTCTTTCGCGGCGACGTCGACAGCGACATACGCCTCGGCGCGCGCGTCGCCTGCGGGCCATCGTAGTCGAAGTCCTCCGGCCGCGGCGAGTGACAAAGGAACGAGAGCATGACGGACAGTGGCACAAACGGGAAGGTGGACGATCGAAGGCAAGGGTCGGAGGCAACAGTCTGTCGGACCTGAACGGAGGTGATCTTCATGTTCACGCCTCCTGATTAACAGAACATGGAAACTTGCAAAAAAGCACCAGAAATTTACTGCGTGACAAACGCGAGTTCAATAAGCGACAAGTAAGCTCTATACAATGTGCAGTAGGAGTAAGGTACGTTCATGAAAAGAGAGGCCTCGCATGGCATATCGTCACAGCCTGCAAAATCACCAGCGCGAGCGGCCGCCATAGCCACTGTCCTGCTGCCGGTCGTAACCACCGTATCCACCACCGCCGCTGCGGCCGCCACCGCCTCCGCCGAAACGGCCTATTGGAAACGCCCTGAGCACAAAGCAACACGACGGGGAAACAGAACCATACCTCGGCCGCGACCGCCGCCTCCACCGCCGCCGCCGTACATGCTCATCTCCTCCAACTGCGGGGGAACGTCTTGCTTCGCCTCGCGGAGGATACCGAGCAGCTCGCGAGCGGCCTTGGCGTTCTCGGTGGTGAAATACGTGTAGGCCGTGCCTTTCATGCCGGCGCGCTGCAAGTGAAGTCAGCCAATGAGTCGCAACGAGCAGTTGTCACTACGCACGCCCGTACGACCAATGCGATGGATGTAGTCTTCGCAGTTGTTCGGGAAGTCATAGTTCTGCAAGGGGTCGTCAACACCGTGCAGAGCGGCAACGAAAGGCGGTGAACCTACAATAACGTAGCCGACGTCCTTGACGTCTAGAGATTTGCGAGCGCGATGAGGACGGAGTGGAACGAGCGAATCGAAGAAGTGGAGTTGTAGGGGGAACGGGGAGTCCAAGTCAATAAGAGCCAACATTGAGAGAGCTGAGAACGAGCATCCGATACATCTCTCGCGGAGACATAGCACCAGTAAGGCCCGCACTACACGCGACGCACACATGTCCACGGCGCAGCAGAAACGGCACACAGGACACCACAGCGTCGGAGAAGTCCAGCGAGCGTCCAGTAGTCAACGGGGAACGGGGGAGAGGATGAGCGCCGCTTGACAATTAGTCCAGTCCGTTCCGAGTCCATACCAAACCCAAGAACGTGTCATTGTTCATGGACCGCCGACGGCGCGCTTACCCGAAGAACGGAGAGGTAAGAACACCGCCAGCGTAGCATAGGATCGGCATCTTGAGCGGACGGATGCTCCCCGTTGACATTTGCACGCACGCCTTCGCGACCCGAGGCCAGTGCCACCTGCCCTTACGGTGCCAAGAGAAGAGCGCAGGGCGCCCTGCTATAAGGGAGGGTCATGGTCATCATCTGCCATGCCCTACCTTGCCGCAGGAAACCGTTGCCGCTTATACTCTCGACGTTGCTCGTCGCAGATAGAAAGGAAATGCGTACCAAGACCTCTACTTGCCACGTCGGTCGCAATCAGGATCGGTGAACGGCTGGCCTTGAACTCGCCGAGGACCCAATCACGCTCGCGCCTGTGAACGAGTGAGCAATGGCCTGAAAAGACACAAAGATGGGAACGCACTGCTCCTTGTCACCATGGATGGCGAGCGCAGGCCAGCCATCTTGACGCAAGTACTTGGTGATGTCGTCCGCGACGCGCTTCGTGCCGACGAAGATGAGCACCTTGGCGTTCTCGTTGCTGATTTGCTCGAGGTGCTTGATGAGCTTGCCGCGCTTCTCGAAGTCAGTGCAGACCTCCACAATCTGCTTGATGTTGTGGTTCGCGGCGAGCTCCATCGAGCCGATGTTGACCTGGATGTAGTCTTTCAAGAAATCTTGCGCGAGCTTCTGCACGTCTTTGGGCCACGTTGCGCTGAACATGAGCGTCTGACGGTCCGGGCGAATCTGGCCGACGATCTTGCGGATTTGCGGCTCGAAACCCATGTCGAGCATGCGGTCCGCCTCGTCCAGCACGAGGTATGTGACGCGGCGCAGGTTCGTCTTTTGGGTCTCAAGCATGTCGATAAGGCGGCCGGGCGTAGCAATGACGATCTCAACGCCGCGCTGGAGGTCGCGGATTTGCGGGCCTTTCGGCGCGCCGCCGTAGATTGCCGTGTTGCGGATGCGCGAGTTGGAGCCGAACTTGGTGCACTCAGTCTGGATCTGCACGGCCAACTCACGGGTCGGCGCGAGGACAAGCGCGATGGGGCCGTCACCGGAGGCAAGGAGCGGTTGCCTGCATATGGCGTGAGGTGTCAGTCTAGTTCCGTAGGTAGCGCGGTGACTAAGCGACGCACGCATTGATATGGAGCATGGCCGGGAGCGCAAAGGAGATGGTCTTGCCGCTACCGGTCTGGGCGATGGCGACAACGTCGCGACCGCTCAGCGCCATAGGCCACGCCTGGCACTGGATGGCAGTGGGAGCGCTGAAGCCCTGTGCGCGAATCGTGCCGAGGATGTATTCGGGAAAGCCTGCCTCCTCAAACGTGGTTACAGGCCTAGGCACGTTGCGGCCTTGCACCTAACGGGCGGGGGATAGGGGTCAGCCAGTGGTGAAGACGGCGGGGGTAACGGACGGACCTTCATCTGGTGCTTTTGACGGTACTCTTCGATCTCGCGCTCGGAGCGGGCGCTGACTCGCTTGTCCTCGTTGTAGAAGTTCTTTTCGAACTTTTGCAGGGTCTGCGACGACCAGTCTATGGTGCGCAGGCCGCCGCCGAGGTTGCCCATGCGGTCACCGCCGCCGCCATAGCCGCCGCCGCCGCCGTAGCCGCCGCCGCCCCCATAGTGGGAGCTGCCGCCGCCGTAGCTGCCGTAGCCGTTCGAAGATCCGTAGCCGTTGCCGTTGCCGTAGCTCTGGACGGGCGTTAGACAGTCGCAACAGGGTCCTGTGGCGACGAACCATGTCGAGGTCTCTCTAGAGGAACTGGGGGGGTGAAAGGAAGAAAAAAGAGTAGGCGGTCTAGATTGGAACTCCGCGGCGCTAGATGATGCAAAGCCCCGCACCGGAGGCTTCCCGAACAATCGTGCAACGGCGCCTTGCCCAATCGGCAGGCAGTACAGGCAGAGTTTAGGGGCTAAGCACTCTGTGCACAAAGCTCTCGACCGGACCCTCCCTTTGAATGTTGAGACAGTTAGTAACCTCTCAAACTCACGTACATAGCCTTACATAACCCGGGCAGCGGTGCTGCACCGACGAGCCGAGGTGGACCTGGCACAGTGATCTGAATTGAGGACAGCGTGTGCATCGCATATACAAGCAAGAAAGCAGGATCATACAATGAAACCATCTAAGCACACAGAAAAAGCGATACAACATGGTGGGCGAGTTCCGATCCATCCAGCAGTCAGATCATGCGGGCGATGCGATAGGGAAAGACAGAGGCGGGCAGAGAGAGACAAGCGGACAGGCAGATCGAGGCGGCAGAGATTGGGAAAGTGTGCGTGGCGAAGGGTATGACAGGTCGTGAGGAGGCGTTCACATGATGATGCACGAGCCGGAGCCGCGCTTGTTGTGGTGTCGCGGCGGCGGCGGGTAGCGGTTGTACATCTGACGGAACAGGTCGTTGAAGGTGGCTTCGACGTTGTGGTTGCGCTTCGCGCTGGTCTCGTAGAACGGGAGCTTCCACTCGGCGGAGAGCTTGCCGATGGTCGAGCGGCGGACCTCGCGCTCGTCTGTCAGGTCGGACTTGGTGCCCACGACGACGATGGGAACGCGCTGTCACGGCAAATCGTTCAGACAGGGCTGGCACTCTGCGCACGGGGCCGGGGAGGCCGCACCGATTGAGCCTGGGGGCCCTTTATGCGGTAGATCTGTTCGCGCAGCTTGCGGACCTCTTGCAGGCTTGCTTCCTGCGCAAGGCTGGGCATAATGGTGATGAGCCAGCAGCGTGGCCCCGGGGGACGCCGGGAGGGGCGAGCAGCGCACCTGAATACGAGTAAGAAGCCACGCGCGCTGTTGATGTATTGTTCAGAGATCGTGGTGAACTGCCACGGGCCGGGGTCAGTCGGCGAGCGCGGGGCAACGGCCGCGGCGGCGGCGACGGGCGGCGCACCTGCTCCGTGCCGGCCGAGTCCATGACCTCGAGCGTGCAGACCTCGCCGTCGATGACGATGGTCTTGTGGTATATTTCTAAGGGGGGATTAGCACGACGCGCTAAGCCGCGTGGCCGGGAACGCGCACCTTCGATCGTGGCTGCCAGGCACGGACTGTCAGGGTGCGGGACCTGCAGATCGCACGGCGCAGCACGCACGGTCGTAACTCGAGACGAAGTCGTCGCGGAAATATCTGATCGTCAGGGCGGACTTGCCCACTGGTGACAGAGTGTCAGCGCTGCCCGAGGCGGCGTTGAGCAGGCGAGTAGCTATTGTACTGACCGCCACCAGCTAAGAGTAAGTAGCAGGAAAGGTCAGACAATGTCCAGAACGACTCAGGCAACGGCCTCACCGCCGAGGACTGCAACGCTAAAGTGTCGCATTAGAGGAGAAAGAGCATGAGGTGCACCGTCGGAGTCCTCGCGCACACCCACTGGCTTGCCCCGCCGGGCCCGGCACCTTCCTCCGTCCCCGTTTGCCGCCGGGCAGATCCGAATAGCCGGCCGAGTCCGAGCGTCCTCAGCACCGACATGCGTCCGCGCGTGTTCTTCGACCTCGCCCTGGGCGACCAGCAGCCGGCCAGGCGCGTGCTCCCTGGCAACTATATACGCGCCCGCGTACTGACTCCGCCAAACAAGGGTCATCTTCGAGCTCTACAATGACATTGTCCCAAAGACGGCTGAAAAGTGCGCCCAGCGCGTCCGCCCCGCCCGTCACGGACGCGTTCTGACCGCGTCTGCCCAGCTTTCGCGCACTGGCCACCGGAGAAAAGGGGCTCTCGCCGCTCTCGCAGGTCCCGCTCTACTACAAGAACAGCATCGTGCACCGCGCGATCAAGGGCTTCATGGTCCAAGGCGGCGGTCAGTCCCAGGCTCGCTCGCGCGCGCTTGCTTATGTGCTCTTGGCTGACGCGTGGGCGCGCAACGAAATGAAAAAAACAGACTTCACCAAGCGCAATGGTTCCGGCGGCGAGTCCATCTACGGCGGCCCGTTCCCAGACGAGGACCTCTCACAGCCCCTGGACGCTGAAGGGTACAGTCTGCGCTCCACCTCCGCCCGGACATCCCGTCTTAGCGTGTGTCTCCTCCCGATGCAGACTTCTCGTGATGGCCAACAAGGGCCCAAATACAAACGGCAGCCAGTGGTTCGTCACGCTGCGCGCCTGCCCGCATCTCGACGGCAAGCACGTCGTCTTCGGTCGCGTGCTCAAGGGCTACGACACGATCGCCGCTGTCGCGGACGTGCCGACCGACGAGAAGGACCGCCCGCTGCAGCCGGTCGTCATCGTCAACTGCGGCGAGCTCGTGCGCAAGGCCGCGCCCCCGCAGGAGCAGCCTGAACGTGCGTCCGTCCGTGCGCCCGGCATGTAGCGCGCTCTATTTGGGCTCCCCGCTGACCCAATATGTATTGCACATACAGGATCGCGTAAACGCTCGGTATCTGTCTCGCGCTCTGCTTCTCCAGAAGAGAGAGACCGCAGGAAACGGAGCAGGCGCAGCAGCGGCCCCGGCGAAGGCGAAGGCGAGCGTGAGGACAGTGGCGACGATCGCAAACACAGAAAGAAGAAACACCACCACCACAAGAAACACTCCTCCAAACACCGCCGTCGCAGCGCGTCGCCGGCGCGCGACAAGGGCGACGAGCCTTCGCGCGCGAAGGAGCCGCGCCAAGAGACGGAGGAGGAATACGACGCGCGGCTTGAACGCGAAGAGAAGGAGCGCCTAGAAGCCTCCCGCCGATACCACCTCGCTGAGATGAAGCGGCGATACGAGCGCGAGCAAAGGCCGAGCAGCAATGGCATCATTTACAAGGGTCAGTCCGCTCCCTGGCGTTTGTCCGCGCCTTCTCTTACGTGCGCCGCAGGCCGTGGTGAAATGCGTTTCCGTGACTGAAAGGGGTCTATTCCACTGTAACTGAAGGGTTTGCGTTTCTCAGCATGTACTGTAGCATAGGAAGTCACCCGTCTAAATCTCATCTATCAGCGCGTTGTGGTCGCCGCTCTCGAAGCCGTTTTCCGCTCAATTGTCTTGCGGGATTCTAACGCAGTCGCCCTGCCAGTTGAGGGGCATGAGACCCTCCTCGTCCCTGTAGCAGAGGACCAAATGTTGCTGTGAGTCGTCAGGGTAGCGTGGCTAATTCAAGAAGTCGTGCGCAGAAGTCGCCGACTTTCTCTTCCCATTGGTGGCCGCGGGCCGTGCCTGAGAGACCTTGAGGTGGACTCCCCGAACCTCCGTGGGGTATCATGTGTCCCATTACCCACGTATGACGCTGACAGAATCTTCTGTTGTTATATTTGCGAGCCCGTTGGAAAAGACCGTCAGAAGTTCATCACTCCGGGAATCACCTGCTCATGTAATCTGTGTTTTCCAACGTGGAAGGCGGAAGACCGAATATTCGACCCTGTCGTCGACAGGAACGGAGGGCAAGATAGACCTGATTGTTATTCATACAGCTACAAATGACCGGGGTAGTATCAAAGGAAGGGACGGCATGAACGATGCCTGGCGACCGAATCCCAAGTTGAGTACGCATACAAGTCTACTGGGCGGAGACGAAACGGAAAAGAGTGGCATCGTCGATGGAGGACGCATTATTGAAAATGCCCTCCTTTGACGAGACGAGGAAATTGTTGTTGTTGATCGACTGCACGGTGAAGAGGTCGGGCGAGCCGATGCGGATGCGCACGACCCACGTCTCCCACGTCGACGGCGAGCCGCGCGACGCGGCCGCGGGCGTCGTCCCGCTGGGATCAGCGCTCACGAACTGCTTCGTTCCGGAGTTCTGGATCGACCCACCGCCGGAGGGGTCGTCGAGCAGCGCGAAGACGAACGGCGTCGCGGCGGTCTGCGCGCCCGCATCGGCGACCAGCTGCTGGCGCGCGTCCGGCGACGTAACCCACAGCCCGCTCGCCGAGTCCTGCAGGACGAATGTCCCGACGGGGTTCTGCGCACCGACGATGCGGAAGCCGCTCGCGTCGCGGTAGTTAGCCACGTTGTTGACGAGCCCGCCGCTCTTGCCGGTCGTGACCCAGAGATTGTTGGCGCCGGCCTGAATGACGAATTGGTCCTTCACGACGGATATTAGGCGCGAAGGACATGAGAAGGAGGCTGCATGCTCACCGGGGTGCCGCTCTTGGGCCATAACGTGTACATCTCCCAGAGGGAGGCCGCGCCGCGCGCCGCCGCGAGATTGCCCACTCCCGCGGGATCGGCAGTGACGAACTGCTCGGTCACGGTGTTCTGGATAGCGGCGGCCGTGTTCCCATTCACGGTGACGTCCGAGAGGTTGAACCACGTGGCAGTCGTGCCCGAGGCTTCTCGTGCGACGAGATCCGGCGCTCCAGCGGAAGAGGAGACGAACTTCCCACTCTGCGCGTCCTGAATGAGGAAGGTCCCCCGGGGAGACGTGGGTGGGACAAAACGGAATGCAGAAGCCGAGTCCGCGTCGGTCGCTTTGACGTCGACATTGCCGCTGCCATCGGTGACAAAGAAGGACTTGCCGTCAGAAGTGCCGACGAAGAATTGATCAGACGTCAAGGCTTTCGGGGTGACCACGAAATTCTGAGGGTCCTTGGTCGCATTGAAGCTCGTTTGCACGATCTTCACCCCGGCCACGAACCCGCCAGTCTGGAGGTTCTCGACGGAGCCGTCGGAATCAAGGAGGAAGAGCGTGCCGAGCGTGGCAGTGTCTGCATTCGCAGAGAACTTGGGCGCGCTCTGCGTCGAGCTGATGAATTTGGTCGATGCGACGTCCTGGATGAAGAACGGGCCCTCCGGGTTGCCAGGCTGCACGAGCCGGAAGCCTGTCGAGTTGGATGCGGAGGGCACAGCGTTGACCAGGTCCCCGTTGGATTGAGTGACGACGAAATGTCCATTCGAAACAGCAGCGATCGTGACGTCTGTGGTCAGCTTCTTTGGCGCTATGATGAAGGTCTCCCATGTGCTTCGCGGAGAGACGACGTCGCGCAAGTGAGCAAAAGAAGTTATGAAAACTTGTGGCACACCTTGCGGAGCCACGGCTTGCCTGCAGTGGATCGTCCATGGATGGTGTGGCGCTGACGAATTGGCCGGTAGAGAGCAATTGGATGGTGGCGCCATCAGCGTTGGAGGACAGCATGAAGACGCTAGCATCGCCCTGATTCGATGCCGTCGCAGACAGCGTCGGGTCGTCGCCACTCGACTGCACGAAGCGTCCCGTCTGCGAGTCCTGTAAGAGGAAGTTGCCTTTCGGCGGAGGCGGCGTGATGATGCGGAAACGCGACGCAGATGTTTGCGTCGTCGCAGAGTTCACCAGCTCGCCAGAACTCGAATCGACCCAGAGTGAGTTAGCCCCAGAGCGCAAGTTGTACACCGCCTCGCTGTCGTTCCCTGCGCCAGAGACGGGAACAGCGGTCAGTATCTCCCATGTCGACGCAGCGCCGCTCAGGGACGAAACGGGAATATTGGCATTGGGATTAGCGGTAACGAACAGGCCAGTGACGAAGTTCTGGAAAGAGCCACCACCCGGCATAAAGGAAAGCTGGAAGAGCGAAGCATCGGATGCACGGGCGGCGGATGGTACCAGCGCTGGCTGCGAGGAGGTAGAAGTGATGTATAAGCCTGAATCTACGTCCTGGACGATGAAAATACCCTCGGGATTGAGCTGAACGCCAGTGCAAATGGGAGCGCCCGATGGATTAGGTCTCGTCGCGATAAAGTAGACCTACTGCTTTAAGCAACCGCGGCGATGACGGGGGACTGCAAAAATGCTTACCTGGTTTGAGAAGGAGTTGCCGCTTCCCCAGGACGATAGAGTAGTCGACAGCGAGGCAGCCTTGTGCGGGTCAAAGTTCGAGTATGCCAAGTAAATGACGGACTTCCATGCGTCGCCAGCTGCCGGGTCTGCGAGTTCTCCGGCAGTGTAACTGAGAACGTTCTGTACCCATCTAGAGTCGTAGAGCTCTTCGTTGATTGGGGTGACCGGCAAGATCTGAATCGCGGCGATCTCGACCCGCTCAGCGCCCCAGAATAACCAAGCACCAGCCTTCACTATATTAGGACCCGCATAGACTTGAGTAAGGGCGAACAGACCTGTTCATCCTCCACATTGCCCATTGTGATCAAGGCGCGGGCTGCGGCTTCGGGGTAAGGCTCGTCGCGACCGTTGGGATCGGCGTCAGGATACAGATGCCAGTAAGTCTGCGACCCAATCTGTTCCGTGGCGACGAGCAGTCGAGCAAACTGCTCGAGGTCCTTCTGGCCGGTGACAACGGCGTAGAGCAGCGTGCCATAATAGGCGTTGACGCCCTCTGTGCTGCTCTCCTGGTCCCGCGAACCTGCACCATTTGCGACGCCGGATGCTGCAAAGAATGCGTCAAGATGAGTTATGAACAAAGCGAAAGAAGGTCGGACCCCACGAATGTCCTGCAAACCAGTCCCTGTGGCGCACCACAGGGAAGAATGGGTCTTCGCTTGACGGGTTGGCGACGTCGCGAGCGATGAAGCTCAACAACTCTCCATTGGTGCTGACGCCGTTCTTCTGGTCCAACCACTCCGGATCAAGCCTTGACGGCGAGTGTTGAGCGCAAAATCCGATAGATATGTGACGGATGTGGCCTACTTCGCGATGACTGCTCCTATGTTCAGGAAGTAGCCATATTGCAGGTTATGGTCGTTATAGTATCCTGAGGCGGCATGAGGAGGCCACCCCTTTCGGAGAGTCGCACGTACCGTTTCCTGCAACGCAATCAGTTAGCCGCTCGGATATAATGGGCCATTGTATGTACCGAAGTCGACGAAGACGCTTCCCGCGCCGGCCTTGTTGACTACTCCACCCCAGTTGGTCTCGTACGCAGCTTGCACATTGGTATACGCGGAGTTCAGCTAGGTCTTTGTCAGCGAGGAGCCGATTCGCGTGGCTAACGCACCCATGGCGACCAGGTGCCCTTCAGGTGCGTAAGGACGAGCTCCACCAGGTCCGGGCGCTGAACCTCCTCAGCGATGAGGCTGAGAGACGTCCCATCAGGTCCACATCATAATCGGCGCCCGCGTCCCAACGCACCCGAGTCGCGCAACGGCCGCAAGGTGGTTCCCTACAGCCAAGCTTAGCGCGGCACCTCAACGCACAATGCGCGCTCACCCCAATTGTAGAAATCGCCCGGAAGCTCGGGGTCGCCCAGATGGTTGATCTCGTACTCGAGGCCCTTTATCAGCGAGGCCATGCACGACGAGTCGGGCGCGCGCGGCGCGTTGAAGTCGATGGCGGACAGCTTGTACTGCATCGTCCAGCTCGCGCCGAGCGCGGGGTACATCCAGCCCTTGAGCGTCATGTGCGCGAGCGCGCTGGTCGGGAGGAAGTTCGGCGCGACCATCGCGCGTCTGCGCTGGGCGTCAAACCGGGGCGCAGCCGGAGTGTGTGGGCTTTGCGCGGGCGTACCGGTGGTGCGGGTACGTGAGCATGAGCAGCTTGCTCGCGTCGCCCACGACGTCCCACGTGAAACTCAGAGTCGCCGTCGTACCGTTGCCCGCGAACGCGTAGTCCGTCGTCACGCCCGTCGCGTAGTTGGCGACGTACGCGTCCAGCGTCGCCTCGTGCGGCGCGGCGTCGAGCTTCGCGAGCCGCAGCACGCCGCTGAACGGCGCGGATGCCGTTATGGTCATCGCGGGCGCGTCCACGCTGAGCGTCAGGGGGCCGTCCAGCGAGTACAGCAGATACGTCCCCGCGTCGTTCGCGATCTTGAACTTGGTGCCTGTCACCGACACTACCGAGACAGCGTTAGCACCACGCACACACACCGGAGGCCGTGAAACGCACGTCCTGAGCCCCCGGCGGTGACGGTCGTCTGATCGACAGCAGTGATTGCGCCAGCGAGCGAGTCGATGCGCGGCGTCGACGCGTTGAAGCGGAACGTCATGTACGGCGAGCCCGGGACGAGGAACACGCGCATCGACGCGTCCTTCCCGGGCGTAAAGAAGTCGATGCTGACAGCCTGCGTGTCCCACCCCGCAGCACGATGCGTGTCGAGGCCGTTCTCGTGCTCGACGAACGACACGCCGAGGTCGAGCTGCGCGGGCTGGTGCACCGACGTGCCGTCGAACGAGCGTTTCTCCGAGAGCCCGAAGTGGAACGAGTCGTTCGTGCACAGCGACGCGTACGGCACGGGCCCCGCCACGAGCCTGCGAAAGGGGGATCAGAGATGGGGGCGGCGCGGCGGGGGGAACGGGCGATCGGCGCACGCGTTCTGCGGCGGCGCCGCGAAGCCGGTCCACCACGCGTTCGTGGGGAACGGCGGCTTGTGTCCCTGGAAGAACGGCCCCGGCGGCGCGATGTTGGCGACGTTCCCGCCCGCGAGGACGGGCTGCGCGGTGGAGATCGGGCCCAGCGCCGCGCGCGCCGGGCCGAGTGTTGCAGCGAGCGTGATGAGGAATGAATGTGCGATGCGCGCCATGTATGGGCAAGCACAGAGACGCAGAGAATAAAGGCCTCTGCGCTGCGTGACGTGTCTCTGCGCACCTTATAAGCTGAGGGGGGAGAGAGAATGGTGGCCTTTGAGCGTCGCGGCCGTCCTGCGCAGATGTTGCGCGCCTCCCCCGCCAAAATAGCAAGCGCGCCCTCGCACGCCCGTTGGGTCTTCGGGTACTGACCTATCCGTCAGGCACCTTGCGCTCACTGTCCCGCTCGTTTCGTCTAATCACGCTCGCGCAGACACCGCCGCGCGTCTACAGGTGCTGAAGGATCGTCAGTCCGGGATACATCAGGCCCTAGAAGGCGACGAGCTCGCTGTGTTGGTGGCTGGCGCGAGCGTACATCTTGCAGCTTGCGGTGGCAATCCCGCGCGAGCCCTCACGATCGCATTGCAGTCCCTGATGCGTGGCAGGTCAGTGATACGTCGCGCGGTCGGGGCCAGTAGTCAAACGGGGAGCACAACACCATGCAGGAATCCCTGACGCCGCACTATCTCGCTGGGTCCCGGGTGCCGTGCTGCGCAGAGACCCTGCCGCAGACGCGCACCAGGATGCTGGGCAGCTACCCATCATAGGTTCTTGCAGCTTGAATTGAGCGAGCCGCGGCGCCTGCGTGGACAGGACAAGTTTGGACGTCGAACAAGCCCGGGAGTACGCGCATTTGGATCAAGGGAAGAGACGTGCTTGGATGGCCGGATTCGCGGCGCCTGTGTGGACGAGGAAGTCTCTTCAGTCCGTGCCTCGACGGGTCGCGCGTTTGCTTCGCGAAAAGAGCAAAGCAGTGGATTAGCAATACACGTCTGGTTTACAACTGCAGAGTCGCGGCCGCCGTTAGTGGGGAGTAAGTGAACGTGAAGTGCGGTTGTTTTGTTGTCTTGTCTTGGAGAAGAAACCACCGGCGCGCGCGCGGCGGCGGGGAAGAACCAGCCTCCCCGCCGCCCTCGTTGACGTGCGCGGCGCCGGGTCTATGCGTCCCCGACCTTGCCTCTATTCTGCTTGGCCTCCTCGGCCTCCTCGCCCTTCATCTGCGCCTGGGCGTAGCCAAACGCCGCCATGATGGACCATATCGCGGCGTTTGTTCCCTGTCGGCGCGCGCCACACGGGCCATTCTTAGCACCAGCACAGCACCCGCACACGTCGGGCGCACCTGGTAGTATAGATTGGCGAGGAGCGCCTGGACGAGCAGGAGCATGCCCTTGACGACCCAGCTGCGGCCGAGGCTGCTCTGCTTCGCGGCGGGCACGAGCTCGAGCGCGAGGATGCCGGCGGAGAGGACCATGGTGATGGCTTGCACCACGGGCGCCTTGACGATGATGCTCACGAAGGGCATCAGGCTTGCGCTGGGCCTGCGGGGCCGGGTGCGCAAAGGGAAAGGGGCGGGTGAGTTGCTAGGCAAATGCGGCCGCTGACGGCGACGATGACGCACTGCAGGCCGCCGGGCGCGCGCAGGTGGCCGCCGACGAAGGACCAGAAGACCATCCGGTAGAAAATACCCCAGTATGCGGACCACATCGCGTCTGTGGGTAGTGCGCGGCGTGGCGTGGGTAAATATGGATATCGCATTTCCCGTTATTCCGCCGGGGACTCACAGCAGCTCGCGGTGATCGAGACGAACGGGGCCCACTGGTGCCAGATGAATTGACCCATCGGAGACTAGTGGTTGGGTTTGGTTGGGCGGGAGGCGAGGCGAGGGTTGGATTCAGTAGAAGTCGAGTGCCAAGGCTGGGGCAAGACGTGGAATGAACGGGGAACCAGCAATACTTCAAGTACTGTGAGCTCGGCCGGCGAGTAAAGCGAGAGAAGGGGCGGGCGTGGGTGCGAGCAGCTGCAAGCTGCGGGAACGGTGTTGCAGACAGAGAGCCTAGCCGCGGTCCCGAACTCCGCCCGCGCTTTTGTTGTTTCCTCGCGACGGTCTGTCTACACTGTCACTGTGGCAAGTGGTTACATGCCTGTGTGGCGCGTGCCATGGCCTATGCACAATGCAACAATCGTCGTTACTTGGGAATTTTGAGTCTCATCGTCTTCAGCGATCTGCTCGTGTGCCGGCGGGCCAACCTTCATCTTACTCCTAAATCGAGCTGCACCGCGTCTCAACGCACACAACATCATATTGTACCCGCGTAACAACCACTGCAATACAGTGTGCCATTATAGCTGTAGTCCGCCTGGGCGACACGTTGCACAGTAGCGCACACCGGCTCGACGAGAGCCGAAACTCGTATCGAGGCTTGCCGCCGCGGAGCCATCTCAAAGAAGCCCTGAGGTTGGCGCTGGAATAGGCAGGTTGGCATGCATGAGAACAGAGTTTACGTGTGACCGAGCGCCTCGCTATCGCAGCGATCCCGCGCGCAATAGGCGGAGAGGGCTGAGACAGCGGTGGGTCCTGAGGATCGTCTGTGAGCCCGCCCTCCGCGCATCCTGAGGCGGTTTGCGGTGGATCTCGGCCCTGCGATAAGCTGGCAAGGAGGGAATGAACGGGGTAATACACAGCAAGCTTGGGGATATCACAGGGAGTGTGGCTGCGCGGTGTGTGTATGTGTGTGATAACGGTAGACTGCGGGGAATGGGGAGACGGGGGACGGGGAGAGGTTGGAAACTGGAAGCTGGAAGGAGAGGAAGGAAGTGGAGCGCGGAGTTGGGCTCGTGCTTCGTTCTCACCCGCACACCGCCACCCGCCCGCCAGCCCTCTCCGCCGCCCAGCCCGATGGCCGCGCCGCCGCAAGACCCCGCGCCGAGCAAGGCGTCGCTCAAGGCCTGGTGGAAGCAGTTCAGCCTCGTCCAGCGCACCAAGAAGGAGCACGAGGAGAAGCACGGTCCGCCGCCCCCCGCCTCCGTTCCCGCCCCGCGCCCCGTCTGACGCCCGCGCCCGCAGGCAGCAAGGTCTTCGGCGTGCCGCTGCGCGAGTCGCTGCGCTACGCGAGCGTGCATATATCCACCGCGAACGCCGACGGCCAGCTGTACATCTGGGGCTACGTGCCCGTCGTCGTCGCCAAATGGTCCGTCCCGCCCGCCCGCGCCATCGCCGTCCTATCGCGCGTGCTGACCGCCGCGCCCCCAGCGGCCTGTATCTGAAGGAGACCGGTGCGCGCTGTCCCGCGTCCGGAGCGGCGCCGCGCTCATACGTCACTCGCAGCCACCGAGGTCGAGGGCACCTTCCGCGTCAACGGCTCCAACAAGCGCATGCGCGAGCTCCAGGCCATATTTGAGACACCCCCACGCGTGAGCCCTGCCCGCTACTGCGCGTGCCTTTGCTCACTGCCCCCCAGTATGGCAAAGACATCGACTGGACAAAGGAATACTATACCACACACGACGTCGCCTCCGTTTTCAGAAGATACCTCACCCAGATGCCCGTCAGTATTCCCCCGCACCATCCTGGTGCTCGTCCCCGTGCTGAAACCCGGCGCAACAGCAACCCGTCATTCCCCACGAGTCCTACCACGAGGTGCGCGTCTTCGCGTCTTGCGTCACCGCTCCGCGTCGCTGATCCCGCCCATCCTGAACCTCACAGTTCCGCGATGCATTGGGTCAGTTCGCCGCCCAAAGAACCGCCAAAGCGCCGAACGCTGATTCTCCCCATCCGTGTTTTCAGCAAAGAAGCCGTACAACCAGGAAGAAGTTATCGCGACGTACAAGCGACTCATAGGACGCCTGCCCCGCGCAAACCAATACCTGCTCCTTTACGTTCTCGACCTGCTTTCCGTGTTTGCACGAAAAAGCGACAAGAACCTCATGACCGCCACGAGTACGCAACAGACTTCACGTTTGGCGTCGCGGAGCCCTGACCTTGTGTTTCACTGCCGTACTCAGACCTCGCTGTGATTTTCAGACCAGGCCTGATTGCACACCCAAAGCACGAGATGGCGCCGGAGCAACACCAGCTCTCGCAGGAGGTGTTGGAATTCCTCATTGCACATCAGGACTGGTTCATGTTGGACATTGCGCCGCCGGCATCGTCCGTGCGGCGGGACGACGCGGGCTCGCCCTGGTCGGAGGAGGATGAGATCGAAGGCGACGGCTGGAAGCTTGTCGAGCGCGAGCCGGGCAAGGTGAGGCGGCGCGCCAGCTCCGTAACGTCCGGTTCGGCGGCGCAGCCTAACGCGACCCCCCGGCCAGAGGTAGCGAGCCCGACGCCGGCAGACCTGACGCCCCTTTCCGAACGCTCGCCTGCGGGGACGATCGGCGGCGCGAGCGTGTCGCGCAGTAAGACGCTGCCGCCACAGGCCAGCCGCAGCCGGCACGGGCAGGACGAGCGGCACGTGCTCCGCAAGAAGCCCGCGGCCGGCCGCGTCGTGTCGAGCAGCGGGGGCGACGACCTCAAGCGCAGACCGGCGGGCAGCTAGCCGCGCGCAGGCTGCGGCCTGTGCTTTGTTCCGTTTCGTCGGGCGGCCCTGTGCAGGACCCTTTCTTCTGACACTGTGATTTTCTTCTTTCACTGTCTTGTTGATTCTGGCTGGTGCGGATGGTGTACTCACTGCTACTCGCGTGCTGCGTGTGTATTCTCGCGACTGCTTATATATGGACTAGCTCGCGCAACGAGACCGGGCGAGGCAAGTGAGACGCGCGTCAGCAGGCTGGAGACGGCGTCATTAGCGTCCATAGCACGGTACCTGTGTCACCCTGACACAGGTTTGGTCTGTTGACGCAGCGCCTGCTTCGCAGCCCTCTCTTCTCCCACGACCACGAACGCGCGCTGAACGATGTCTGGCGCGTACCGCGACGAGCCTTTTAGACCGCCCCAAGACCATGCCGCGGCACACGATCCGGACTACTACTCGGACGCGGCAATACCTCCGGTTCGTACACAGCCGGGCGCTCCAATCCCTCCTTCCTTTCCTCTCCCTCTCTCATACATACCCCCTCCCCCTCCCTCCCCAGCCACACCGGTTCTCGGGCAGCGGCTCTCCGTACGGGTCTTCGACGAACGTCGCTGGGATGAACTACAACAACAACTACTCGTCGCAAGACCTCCAGGCCGCCCCCGGCGGCGGCTACGGCGCTCTCCCGCCCGGCGCGCGCCCGCCGCGCCAGTTCTCCGGCGGCGGCAGCCAGAGCTACGCGCCCATCCCGCTCCCCGAGGCCAACGCGCCCCGTAACTCCGTCTGGCTCGAGAAGCAGCAGGCCCGGTCCAGGCGCTCGCGCTGGATAGTGCGTTGACGCTCGCCCCGTGACTCCTGCCCCGCGTTGCTGATCCCTCGCCCCGTCGCTTTTTTCTCGCTCAGATTATTGGTGAGTTTTGATTCTTGGTGCCCAGAGCGACTCTGCCAAGCGCTGACCTGCTTCGGCGGCGGCGCCAAGGCGTCATCGCGCTCGTCCTGATCGTTATTGCCGTGGCCGTCGGCGTGACGGTCGCGAAGACGAGCAACCGCAATGCGAAGGCGAACTCGGACGGCGACAGCGACAGCGACAACAGCTCGTCGGGCGGCTCGAGCGGCGGCAAGGGGCCCGTGAAGAGCGACCCGAACGACCCGTCCAACTTCGAGAAGGACCCGGCCTTGCATAATGCGTTCTACGGCATCGCCTACACACCCGAGGGCGCCATCATGCCCTCGTGCGGCGCCAACCAGAGTATGTCGCAGTGCCGCTATTATTGTCACAACTTCCAGGCGGCTGACACAACCGCCCGCCCCGCACAGAGGACGTCATCACCGACATCCAGATGTTGTCCCAGATCACGACCGTACGTCGGAGCGCTGTGTTGCTCGTGGTCTAGCCGCTGACATTGCCGCCCGGATGACACAGAGGATCCGTCTGTGCGTGTGCCTCTCCTCGAACCGCCTGCTGCGGATCGGCGCGATTCTTACATGCGCTGTTGCAGCTACGGTGCCGACTGCGACATCACGGCGCTCGTGCTCAACGCCATCAAGCTCACCAAGGTCGACATGCAGGTGTACCTCGGCAACTACATCTCCATCACCGACGACACGGCGTTCCAGCGCCAAAAGCTCGCCATCGAGGACGCGCTCAAGACGTACGGCGCCGACCATGTGGCTGGCGTTACCGTCGGTCAGTGCCTGATCCCATCACGCTGTTCTCCGCGTCCCGTGTCGATCCCCTGGGCGACAAGCGCATGCTAACTCCTATTTTTACAGGAAATGTTCGTGCCTTGTCTTGCCCTTGGGCGTAGAGCGGATAGATTGACAGCGGGCGCGAATGTAGGAGGTCATGCTGAACTACTGCATCGACCAGAACCTTCCGGACGGGAACCAGCCTGGTGCAGCACCGGCCGCGCAGTACATTATCAACTCGATCCAGTCCACCCGCGAAGGCCTCGCCGCGCTCAACTTGGGCAAGACCATCCAGGTCGGAAACTCGGATGCCGGCAGCTTCTTCAACACACAGGTGTTGGAGAGCATCGACTATGGTGTACGCTCTAGCCCTTTTGCCTTCTCCGCCGAAGTTTGAACGCTAAGTGGCGTGTGTGCTCCTAGCTGTCGAACGTGCACCCGTGGTTCGCACACACCACCGTCCAGGACGGTGCGCAGTGGACGGAGGACTTCTTCAAGGAGTTCAACCTCGACCCGGCCGCGGCGACGACGCGCAAGCCGGATATGTACATCGCCGAGACGGGCTGGCCGACGGGCTCCAAGACGCCCGACACCGCCAATGACGGTGCCGGCGTTGGCGGCGAGGCAAGCGTCGCGAACCTCCAGATCTTCCTCGACACGTTCGTCTGCAAGGCTAACCAGGACGGCACCAAGTACTTCTACTTCGAGGTACGGCATAGTCTCTTCCCCTTTGTGTTTATACCCCTTTGCCTAACTTGGGTGTAGTTCAAGGACGAGTTGTGGAAGGACATCCAGTTCGGCGGTGTCGAGGGCTACTGGGGCCTGTTTGACCGGAACAAGAAGCTCAAGTCGGGCCTCAAGCTGCCGACGTGCTCGCATCCTTGAGCGCGCTCGCCCGCGTCTGCCATGGCTACTGCTGCTGCTATTCTTTCGAGGGGAACATCTGATGGACTACGAGACTTTATTAAAGGATTTCCTCTCTTCTGCGTTTGAGTATGACTAACCGTATTGACTTTGTTCATGACCGACCTCCCTCTTCTACCGTAGCCCCTACACCCCGCCCCAAGTCACGCGAGTTTTGCTTTTACGGACGTGCAACGTTACCCTCCCTCACTCTCCTTCCCCTGCATCGTTGTGTATGTAGTGTAGAGCTTTTACTGGCCTCCTCTCGAGAATGCACACGCGCAGTTTGCCATGACTCGGAATTGTCGACGATGCAGGCTTGTGCTTGTAAGTTGTGGCTGCCGAAAGTTTGGCCGTGTTGACGACGGAACTGATCAATCTCCTTCTCCGGACGCAGACCCCTCCCCACCGACCAACGCCCGCGCCGTTGCCGCCGTCTGCCTCTGTGCAGCTTCACACCCTCGTTTAGCACACCCAATCCCCCCGCCGCCCATGCCCGTCGCGATGTTTGCACGAACCTTCGTTGCTGTCCTTTCCTTACTCCTCTCCGTGGCTGCACAGAAAGACGCACGTCCCATCCGCTTTTGACGGTGCTCTCGTATTGACATGGGCACCGCAGGGCATATTCAAAGTGCCGACTGGTGTGGCCAGCGACTGCTCCTCCTTCCTGACCTCCTTGAACACGAACAGCGGCCTCGAGATCTGCCTGACGTCTGTCGTCGCCGCGACGAAGCCGTTCTCGAACATCACAAACGAGCTCTCGTCGGACCAGGTGACGGCGTCGTTCGGGCAGCTCTGCGGCTCAACGTCGAACGTGTGCACGCTAGCCACGATCCGCGGGCTGCTCAACACGTTCGCGGACAAGTGCGCGGACGACCTGATCTCGAACCAGGATGTCAGCGCGACGTACGACCTGCTCTACAACCTGCTCCCGATGCGCAACGCCATCTGCGCGAAGGACCCGGCGTCCGGCAAGTACTGCGCGCTGCAGCCGTCCACCATCGGCAAGGCGAAGCTCGAGCTGCCCGAGGGCGAGCTCTCCGAGATCGTCATGGCCAACCTCGATGCCATGGGCACCGCCAACACCGGCTTCCTCTTCATGACGCGCGACGCGGACCCCGGCGCCCTGTGCAGCCCCTGCTTCCAGTGCGTCGCGCCTTGCCTTGTCTTCCGGGCGTTTGCGCGGGAATTGACCCAATGTTTGATGCGAATAGGGAGATCCTCGCGGGGTACGTCGACTACGAGGACGCGATCCCGTACACGATGGGCGTCAACCTCTCGCCGCTGCTCCAGGGCCAGGCCGCGCTCTGGCAGTCTGTCACGGACAACTGCGGGAGCGAAGTCGCCGCGAACGTCGCCGTCAAGGGTGGCGCCGCGCCCGAGACGAGCGACGCGTCCTCGCGCGCGCGCTCCCAGGGCGCGCTCGTCGGCGCAGCAGCCCTCGGCGCCCTCGTTTTCGCGCTCTGAGCACAGTATTATTC
The DNA here is from genome assembly GCA_030578095.1 of Auricularia cornea. Taxonomy (NCBI): domain Eukaryota; kingdom Fungi; phylum Basidiomycota; class Agaricomycetes; order Auriculariales; family Auriculariaceae; genus Auricularia; species Auricularia cornea. The sequence goes on from JARLTE010000004.1 coordinate 2,079,786, forward strand.
GCACCTCGTCGTCCGCACTCCCTCAGGCTGGTCCGTATGTCCACTATCTCCTCTCTCCATGCATCGTCTCTCCATTCCTCGCCAGTTTTACGCAACTTCCGCCCGTTCTTATCGCTGGGTTGTTGGTAATACCTCCCCTCATCGTCACTTATCGCCGTCACATTCCCATTGGTTGTATTGAGTTGCTGCCGCTCGTCATCCTCTTCATTGTACGGCCTACCCAGGATGTCTTCTTTTTCTGTGTGCATACCCGTGCGCGGCCGATGAGCTTGACGACTGGTGCTCATGCACCTAAAAATGTGATGCGCTTTGTTTCCACTGTACCTGCGAGGGCCATGTGGTCGGTCGTTGGGTTGAAACTGGCACGTAAGGCCTGCCTTGCTACTTGTGCGACTACAGTGCGGGGCGCAAAGATTCGTGCTGAGGCAGGAGTCGATAATATTTGTTCTACACTGTCGAGCACTTCATGTGACGATGATTACATGGTCTTTAGCGGGACGATGGCGCCCGTTCGAGACAAGCAAAGCTGCTAGCCGAGTTGGCGTCTCCTCCGATGTATTCCGGAAACTGACCGCCCAGCGTCAGTGCTATAGCTCGACAGGCTTTCCAGACCTGTACTCACCTTGGGGTAGGGACACAACGGACGCTGGAAGTCCACTTCGCCGGTGGGACCCCCACCCTCGTAGCTCGTGCCTATAATCTGGTCAGGCGCCACGCCCTGCTCGGTCCAGCGAATGAGGGCTAAGATCGCATTCTACACGGGATGGTCGGCACCAGTGAGCGCTGTGCGGTCGAGGTGAGAACGTACGTGCTCCGCGTCTAGCAGCGCTTTGTCAACCTGTCCGCTGACACCAGGGTCCGATCCGAGGTTGTTCGCGGATTTCGCGCCTCCCCCGCAGCTGGGGGGCAGTTGCAGTCAACTATTTCTTCTGGAGTGGTCGAAAATGTGACTTACTGCCCCATGCCCGGCACCGTGAACAATCGGAATTGGTCGATGGGGTCGCGGCCTAGCGTTTTCAAGACTTGTTGGTGCAAATACAATGACTGTGCAGGTGAGATTGGGAGTGAGAGGCGCGAACATGGCCTCGCGTGGCTAAACGCAGAACTCACCGAGCCGTACGGAATGAGCTCATCGGACGAGCCCACATATCCTAGCAGCTTGCCACCCCGATTCAGGAAGGGCGAGATGTCGAAGTCGCCTGCTATGGTCTGCCCAGGGTCTGTGGCATCTGCGACGCTCACGAGCTCTTCGAGAAAGGATGTGTTGAAGACCAAATCCTTCCCGGCTTCGATGCTCGTAAGATTCAGAATTTGGTACTTGAAGTAGTCCGGGGAAGGTGGGAAGGCCTCGCCTAGAATAAACTGGAAGCCGAATTCTGCACCCGGGGAGAAGCCTGGGAAGAGCAGTGTGCCGTCTTGCGAAGAGACCCAATTCGCATAGACGCTGGCAGCGACAGCGCGCTGTGCCGGAGTGATGCCCGAAATCCTGTCCCAATCGATGGTGCAGACTTCGGGGTTAGCGATGATCCCGTCCTCCACGCCGTCGAGGCCGTCACACTGCTGCATGATCTCCGGGTGGACAATGTCCCAGTCCGCGGCGCTCATGTGCCCCTCGACGTCTGGCGCATTTTGCAGGTTGACTTGGATGAGATAGCCATTGAGATGGCTCCACCACCACGCGGGAGAGCCGAAGAGCACGCCGTCGTAGTCTTCCGGGAACATCTGCACCTCCTTGAGGCCCTGCTTCCCGCCGCTCGAGCAGCCGATCCAGTAGCTCGAGAAATCGCCCGCTGACCCCGCGTAGAACGCCCGCACAACGTTCTTCGCGAAGACCGTGGAGAGGTGCACGGCGCGCCAGCCAAAGTCGATTTGCGTCTCGGGGTTGTTCAGCGCGAAGGTCCCGTCGAGCTGTGTGCCGTTGTGCCCTGCATTCGTCGACGCAACGGCGAAGCCGTAATTCGTAATGGCGCCACCCATGTGCGGATAGTTGACACCGCCAGCCTGCAGAGCGACATGAACGACGTGCATACAGGACCCTTGAAGAAACGAACGCACGAAGCCGCCGTTGCCGACGAATGCGAAGCGTCCGTTCCACGTCGTCGTGGGGAGCCAGACCTCGAACTTGATCTGCGAGTGGTCCGACGTGTTGAAGAAGGCACCGAAGCGACAAAATTCGGGAAGGTCTGGCACGGGCGCCGCGTAGTCTGGAGGGCCGTTGCCTTCGTCGAAGGTCGAGCCATCTGGCAGAATCAAACCCTGCGCAGCAAGTGGAGAATCATACATACTGGGATAGATGCGCGCGGAGTATATGTCGGCAGAGTATCCGGGAATGAGCGTGGTGGCCTGGGAAGCCAACGCAGTGCAAGCAGCCTCCGACGCCTGCCCAAAGGCACGCCCAGCGAGCAAGAGACTCGAAACCAGAGCAAGAGCGCAATTCATCTTGTGACAGAGCATGCGGGCTGAGGGACTGCGCTGCGTCCACCCTTATATATTCCCGAGAGCGGTCTAATTTCATAGCAATGCAGCGAACAGTCCGCCCGTTATACGCCCATCAATTTCACAGTAAGCAGAACCATACGAGCGCTCCGACGAGCACAGGTAGATGCATGGCAGAGCAGATTAGGTGTGGGTCCGTTGCGCAGGGGAAGGCAAGCTGGTATGAGACTGGAATAGCGATGGGAACGAAGAGAGCAGCGGAGTTTGTCGCCACCGACGCGCCGGTCCTCGGAGACTCCCACGCCTTCACAGGCTTGGAGGCGCCGAGCCAGCGCCCAACACAGATTGTAGCCGCCCGCATAGCCAAATTGTTATTCATGCATACATTCGCAAAATCAGCAAGCTGAACGATTGTGGATTTTGATGAGTACTGTAGGCGGTTTCTGTAGGTGTGTAGAATACAAAGGTCATCGTGTCCGTCTCTAAATTAGGCGAAAGCTGACGGGGTCACGGAATGGTCAAGAGCGGCGGAGGGCAGCACTGGCCGGCGGCTGCGCAGATTACTGTAATGTTGGCTTGGCTGTTTGTCTACTTGGTGCGGCGATAGATCTTGTGGAGGAAGGAGTAAAACACCTCGCGCTTGAGCGCGGGCCCCTGTCCGGCCTTGGTCGCGGCGGCGGGCGTCTCCGGGATTTGCTCGATGAGAGCGCAGACGCGCTTGTAGCTGTCCTCCTCGTACTGCTCGTACCGCGCCTTGACGCCGACGCGCTCAAACACCTGCTTGACGCGCTGCTCGGCCTCCGCATCCTTCTTGCCGTAGTTGGCGTCGAGCACGGCGCGGTCCTCGGCACTCGCGTGTGCCAGAGCGACGTTGACGAGCCAGCTGCACTTGTTGTCGACGATGTCGGTGCCGATCTTGCCTATCTGCTCTGGCGAGCCATAGCAGTCGAGGAAGTCGTCCTGCACCTGGAAGTACTCGCCCAGCGGGATCAGGATCTTGGTCGCGAGCTCGTAGGCGCTCTTGTCGGTAATCCCGACGAAGTGCATGGCGAGCGCGACGGGCAAGTAGAACGAGTAGTACGCGGTCTTGTAGATGACGATGAGCTGGTGCTTCTCGAGGCTGAAGCGGTTGAGATCGACATGGTCCTCCGGCGCAGTCAGGAGATCGATGAGCTGGCCGATCTCGGTCTGGAAGGTGGTGTCGTGCATGAGCTCGAGCAAGTCGACGTAGTAGGCCTCTGAGCGGAAGTGCTTCTTGAGCAGGAAGTAGATGGCAGACTCGAGCAGGAACGAGTCGTTGATCGCGATAGTGCCCACGCCCGAGACGCGGTACCAGCAGTCCTGGCCGCGGCGCGTGACGCTCGAGTCCATCATGTCGTCGGCTACGAGGAACATAGCTTGGAGCTGCGCGCCTAAAATTCAGCAGGCAACCCTGACAGGCTCCGCGAGCGCACGCACCAGCTCGACACACCAGCCCAGGACGGCGGAGCGGAAGTACTCGTCGTCTGTCAACGGGCGACCGAGAAGGATCTGCGCAGTGTCGACGACAGACAGGCCGCGGTTCAGCTTGCCGTGCGGCACGTTGTACGCCAGGTTCTGCGACGCGCCCGGTTCAGTCGCTGCACAGGCTGGGGGGAGCAGGGCACACCTTGGAGAAGTACTCGCACGCGTCCTCGGGCATTTTTTCGGCCTTGAGGAAGTCGACGAGCTCCTCCTGCAGGCGCGGGAAGACGTCCAGGAAGCGCGTGCGCGCGGCCGCCTTGGCGTCGACGCCGTTCTTGCCGTTGGTCGCGGGGGCCATTGCAGGTGTTGGGGGAGCGGGCGGTCGGGTTGGAGGGCGGGTTTTGGGCAGGAGGAAGGTATGAGACAAGATGTGAAACTTGGGTGCTATATATGCCCGGGCCACAATCAGACCACCTTGAACAGCCGGCCTTAGGCGAAATTTCTCCTCCTGCTGGAGCAGCCAAGGCGTGAAGGGTCGTGAAACAGATGATCGCACCGGCGCGCGTAATAGGACGCTGCGCTGCGTGAACAGCCATCGCCGCATAGGCTCGGGCTCGGGGTGGAAGCACGGGCGCACAATGGTCGCAGCGCTCCGGCCGCACCCACTGCTTTCTCGCTCTTTTAGGCTACGCCGCGCAACATCACGTGTCCGACGCGTCTTCTGCCTTGCGCAAACCATTCCAGGTTAACATGCTAATCTCTCAGCAACAACGCTGAGACTGGTGTGGAGTCGTCGTGCAACGGAATTCAGGGATGACTTTCCCCACGGCGACACGATCGTACGACGCATGCTCCGCATGTAGACAGCGTGGGAGCAATAGGCCAGCCCTCCGGTCGCGGGCTCATGACAGTCACCCCGACATTTAATCTCACATTAATATTCCTATCAAGCTGATTGGACAGTAATCTTCACACAAGGATGGCCTGGGTCAGGTCCTCTTCCCAATCCACCCAAGCACCGGTCGTGTTATTCTGCCCGGGCAGCAGACAGCGCAGTCAGCAGACTGGGGAGCCCGACGTACGGAGAAAACGTTCATAAGTCATTGCACTAATCGACAGCAGATATGTTAATGTTACAATTACAACAGTTCGCCACACGAATGGGGGGCTCCGAAAGGGCGAGAGGGGTGCAGCGGAAGGTGATGTTCACGTCTATGCGAGGACCTTCTTCAGGCCTTCTTGCTGCGAGGCCGTCAGGCGGTCAGGGAAGTCGATTTCCCACCTGCACGAGGAAACGGTCAGCACCCAGCAAGAACGTGAAGGATACCCGGCACAACGCACTTTATGACGAGGTCGCCGAACGTGCCGGTCTGGCCGCCTTTGCGGATAGGCATCCCCTGGCCGGTGAGGCGCGTCTCCTGGCCCGGCTTGACAATCGCAGCGGGCACCCTGACCTGGATCTTCTTGCCGCTGAGTGCGGTCAGAGTGCGCGTGCTGCCGCCAGAGCCCGTGAGCGCCTCGAGCAGCGGCACGTGCACCTTCGCGACGAGGTCGTTCCCGTCGCGCGTGTAGACGTCGTGCGGCTTCTCCTCGACGACGAACACGAGGTCTTGCGCGTCGCCGTCCGCGTTCTCGTTTCCTGCGCGCGGAAAGCGGATCTTGGTACCGGACTTGTAGCCGGCGTGGATGGGCACGTCCAGCACCTTGTCCTCCATCCCTCCCGTGCGCAGCCGCCGGCCGACCTTGATGTGCTTCGTCGTGCCGGTGTACAACTCCTCGAGCGAGAGCTTCAGTGGCCGGATGACCTCGCCAGCGCTCTTGGGCTCTTGCGATTGAGACTGGGTGCGGCGGGGGGAGGGACGGGAGCCGGGCATGCCACCCGGCATCCCGCTGGAGAAGAACCCGTCCATGTCGTCGTCTTCGTCCATGTATGTTTGTCTTCTCCGCCCGCCGGCGCCGGGGAAGCCACCCATACCACCCATGCCGCCCATACCGCCCATGCCACCCATTCCACCCATTCCCTTGAGGAATTGGCTGAGGGTATTCAGTTAGCATGTAGCTAGAACGCATGTCAACGCAGAGACTTACGCGAATATGTCGTTGGCGTCTGTCGGTTGGAAGCCGCCTCCGTTGGAGGTGAACGTGAACGAGCCGCCGGGGAAGCCGCCGAACGAGGCGCCGCCGGGGAACCCGCCACCGAAGCCGCTGGGGCCAGCGCCTGGCGACGGGCCGCCCTTGAGGCCCTCCTCGCCGAACTGGTCGTAGACAGTCCGCTTCTGCTTGTCGGACAGGACCTCGAAGGCTTCGCTGACCTGTGTGACAGACGACGTCAGCGTGACACGTTCGTCGAGGCCGCACGCGACCGCAAGCACTCACCTCCTTGAACTTCTCGGAGGCCTGCTCTGAGCCTGCGTTCCTGTCCTATAATCGCGGTGTCAGCATGCGTGTGAGAGAGCAACAGAGGGCCGGGGAGAGACGTACGGGGTGGTACTTCATGGCCATCTTCTTGTACGCGCGCTTGATGGCATCCTCGTCGGCGGACCGGTCGATGCCCAGCGTCTTGTAGTAGTCTTTGCCCATGGTGGTAGTGTGAGGAGACAGAAGGAAACTCGAGACAGTAACGGTGAGAGCCTGCGCGGGGCCAAGCGCGGCGTTATATGTGTCTGGCGGAGGAGGTGGAACGCTCGGGCGCCTTCGAGAATGTGCTCCGACGGCATTCGCCGGCTCGCCCGAAGTCGCGCCCCACCTCGACCGACCGATTCCAGATGCGCGCGACGACAGCGGCGGCGGTGGCGGGCGCGTCCCAGCCGGAGAACGGCCGGCTCAGCCCGCCCGCGGACCACGGCGCCGCGGCCGACCAGCTCGCGCGCCGCGACGACAGCACGCAGCGCCAATCGCGCCTCAGGCGCTCGTGGCACGCGATGGGCGACCTGTTCACGCCGTTCAGCTCCTCGGCCCTCGCGTCGCTTCCGCAGGGCAAGCCCGGGAACGGCAACGCCGAAGGAGACAATGGCGTCGTTGTCCGGGACTACCAATCTACGGGCAACAACGCGCGCGCGACTCCGCCGGCTCCGAAGAAACCAACAGAGAGGATCAATGTCGAGCCCAAGGTCTGGCTTGCCAATGAGCGCAGTGCGTTGTTACTGCACCATTTCTCCTGCTTGTGTCGCTTATGTGGGGCGAATCTCAGCATGGGTTGCTTATCTGTACGTTGCCTGCGACCTGTGCCCTTGTGCGCTCGCCACCAACTGAACGCGCCAACACAGCAACGTCGGTGTACTGCTAGGCACCATGGCGCTGATTCTCTTCAACGCTGCCTCGGACGCCGTGACGCGTTACATGGCGTACGCCTATGCCGCCATATCCATTGGCGTGCTCGTGCGTCCAACTCCCCTTGCCCTCCCCAACGTCTGCACCTCCTCATCTCGTTATTCAGGCATATGGATACGCCGTCTACCAGCACCGTATCACGATGATACGACGTAAGGACCCCGGCCATTTTGGTGAGCACAAACTACTCCCGACGAACGTGCATCGCTTGACAGCCCGCCCTGCATACAGACCAAATTGTTGGCCCCGTCATCATCTGTGCACTTCTCTTCATCGCTGTCCTTGCGAACTTCTTGATACGACGTGAGCGTTCTCCTATGAAGTCAGCGGAATCTGGAACTGATCATTGGATGCTGTGGCAAAGTTCGCGAATCGTGAGTTTCCGCGTTTGTGACGATTTTGAGTTGCTTACCGATATGTATCGCGCCTACTAGACGCGCAAAGGAGCCTCGTCCTTGACTGGACCATATACACTCCAGCTGTATCGCGTTCTCGGAATATCGTGCTGTAGCATTGTGAATACTTACCATCCATCCCGTCATACCCACATCACTCCCAGGATCATGGACTTCCACAGCGGCCTACCATCCTTCAAACCGGTCTGGAAAGCACGACCATTTAGTCTATACTGCCCTGGATACCCCCTCGTTATCATCAGGACAATGAGTGCGGGCAGGCGGAAGCTGTAATTTGCACCTACGGCTTTCGAAGTTCGGGAACCTTGACCATGTCCATGATGCAGCCTTTCGCGTACAAAAGTTGGAGACTGCACATCCCGTTGTGTCCCCCCTCCCGCGTATGTATGCGGGAACTGCAACGCCCGACCCTGAGGGGACCGGTTATACCGGTCCGATTCAGGGTGTAATAAATCCGAGGCTTTCCTAACCATCGTCCACGACCATGTCGGCTGAGTCGCTCAACACTCGCTCGCTCGCCGTGGGCGGCATTCCTGTGACCGTGTATAGCGATGCTGCCGCGCCGCAGTCGGAAACAGCGCTGCCCGTGACGGTCGTCTTCGCGCTGCACGGACGCTACTCGCGCTCAGACGGCAAAGACATCGTCGCTGTCATCAAGGAGTGCTTCAAGGAAGCGGGCGCCAGGCGCGAGAATGGTGTGAAGCCTGCCCGACAGCTGTGGATTGTTGCACTTGTACGTGCACTCCGTGCATTCTCCTACTTGGTGGATTCGCTGGGTAACCTTTGCACTCGAAGGATCATGTGAGCAAAGGAACATTTTGCCCTACGTCTTGTTGAGCAGAGCGCCTTTAGCGCAACCATGGGCAAAGGATAGTAGACAAGGAGCGCAATCATGCTTGGAGCGCAACGGATCCGTCAAAGCATAACGAGACGCACGCGTGAGTGTGAGTGGACCTTGAGCCTGGGAACCAGACTGAGGAAAGTTGCGCCAGCGTGGACATGTACGCTATCCAGGGTAAGAGCTATGGGTGCGCGCGGGGTCAGCTTAGCGTGACGAGACTGCATGCAGCGGGGACCGCACGCGACGTTTCGTTCCTCATCGACTTCCTGCCCGCATACCTCTTTCCCGCGGGCGAGAACCATGTCGCGGAGTGGGGCGTGGTGGGCATCTCCCTCGGCGGGCACTCGACGTGGATCCTGCTGCGCGAAGGTGCGCCCTCTGCTCTGAACCCCCATCGTACCCGCGAATCCCAAGGTACCCGGTAGAACCGCGCATAACATTCGGCGTGCCCATCATCGGATGTCCGGTCTACACGCCGCTCATGGCGGGGCGCATGCGGCAGACGTTCGGGACGGACCTGACGGCGCCGCGCTACCCCGAGTCGCTACGCGCGTACGTCGAGACGCCGCGAGGGGGACCGAATCCATACCTCGGCAAGAGGATCCTAGTCCTCAGCGGCGCGGACGACCAGCTGGTGCCGTGGACTGCGAGCAAGGATCATGTCGAGGCGCTAGATGTCGGTCCGAACGGCGTGAAGCGCGTCCTTGTCGTCGAAGGTGCTGCGCACGAGGTCACAGAGTCCATGTTGCGCGAGGCCTCGGCGTTTGTCGCGGACGCGTTGGCGATTGGTATCCCAAGTCGCATGTAGTCACTTCATAACCAGGGTGTAAAGAAATTCCAGACCGTGAATGAAGGACGTAAAAAGCAGAAGCGTGCTCGGGGTGTGCCGTCAAACGCGTATTTGACTCTCAGCCATTCTCGACCATCTCAGCTAGTTTGCAGCCCGGTCCTTATGCTTGTACTGGCGACTAGATGGCAGAGACGCTAGTTGCCATCCTGCTCGTCACGTCGTCTGGCAAGGGCAAGTCCGTCTCTTTCTGGTGGCCACCGCGGCCCAAGCGTCTCGCGCGCCTCTCGCGCCCGCGTCCGGACCCGCGCGAGGCGTACACGGCGCGCAAAACAGACGTCCAATGGCGGGCGGCCTTCTCGCCCGACTTTGACAGGCAGATAGGCCGCGACGCCGCCCAGCTGTACTCTCCCGACGACGAGGACTCGTACGAGTGGCAGCCGCCGACCTTTGTGCGCCGCCAGTCGACCTCCAAGGCCCGTTCGTCGTCGACCGGCCGCGACTCGCCGCACGTCGACCGCTCGTTCGACCGCTCACACATCGGCGACGAGCCCGTGCACAACGACGGCGTGCTCACGCCGCTCGTGCTCGGCTACCCGTTGAATGCGCTGGCCGCGCTCCTCGCGCCCATCGCCCTGTGCCACCAGAAGTTTGAGCTACTCGTCGACGAACTTGTCTTCCTGGGGCACCCGGTCTGCCGCGACGCCGACGGCTCATGGCCACCCGTGCCTACGCCAGGGAACGTGCCTAACGCGGACGTCCGGGCGGACAACTCGGATGGCATCGCACACTCGCACTCGCTCCACATGTTCCATGTCGTGTTTGTGCTCGACAGGCCGGACCCGTCGTCTGCTTCCACGGGCAATTTGGCGCGATACTACGACGCGTTGTACCGTCAGGTCGCGTTCAAGCTCACAGCAGCGCTCTATCTCGCGCAGAGCGTGAATGGATATGTCGACAATGAGTGCGAGTTCCTCGAAGATCTCAAGTCTCGCTTGCTCATGCGAGGTGAGAGGGCAACCGGGCTCTTTCTGCCTCATGGTTAATGATGCAAACATTCAATAGATCCCTACGACAACACCTCCGGCGCATACAACGCAGCTATCGATTCGTTCATGAAAACAGCAGAAAACAGCTCTATGGCCAAAGGAATCATGAAGACGTTCAACGCGATCAAGAACAAGGAGCTGGTCGACGTCGTCGTAGGTGATATACACGTGCAGATTCAACTCCCTCCCTATCTGGACGCCCTCCTACACGATCCCGACGATATAGACTATCCATCCGATGACGAAGAAGAGAACAACTGGGGTGCGGAGAGTGTGGGATGGCGTCTGCCTCCATTCACACCTTGGAAGTCCCTCTTGCTTATGAAGGACGACTCGGAACTCGAGATTATCGAGGACCTCGGCCAGTCCGGAACATTCGAAGGGGACATCAAGTCTGAGGAGATGTTGGAATTCCTCGACCATACGAGCCCGCATCTCACGTTCGTGCATTTCCCAGCATGCTGCTCAACGTTGAATCTCAGAGGAACAGATTCAACGAAATTCACGATCTCCTTGCCTGGCAGCACTGGGAGAAACTCTGGTCCATCGTCCGCATCCTCATTGCAAACCGCAAAGCGATGATCATCGATCCCATCCACCAAGGCCTCAGAGCAACCTACGTCCCCGTCCCAGGCTCTACCATGCCGTTCGTGTCTTTCCACCATACCCATCCTCTCCGCTTTTCCACGCTCACGCCGAGTCCTACCCGAGCAGTCACACCCTGATCATGGACTTTGAGCACCACTTCATGAACGAGCCCGAGATCCCGCGGCTGCCCGCGCTGCTGTCCAACATCTCGCAGAACCCGCGCGCGACGTTCGCCGGCGCGCTGGGCGTGCCGCGCGAGCGCGTGCCGGTGTGGATGCACGTGCTCAAGTGGCTCGTCCGCCGCCGCGTCGTCGTGCGCCTGCACACGCGCGTGCGCATTCGCGTGCCCGCGCACATCAAGGAGGCCGTGCGCGCGCAGCAGGCCGAGCGGCGCCTCGCGCGCGAGAAGGCGCGGCACGGCGCGGCGAAGCCGGTCGAGAGGCGTGGGCGGAAGCGCACACGCGACGCGACCGTGTCGTGGGACTCGTCGGTCGAGGAGAGCCCGGAAGTGCGGCACGCGCGCATGGACTCTGTTGAGGTGTATGTGGAGGACGACGACGCGGACGACTTCGACTGGCAGGACGAGGACGATAACCTGTTGCCCAGCGTCATCCCCACACCGCAGAAGGCGACCGCGCTGCAGCGCATGTGGCTGGAGGCGATGACGCAGGGGAAGGACGCACGCATGACTGAGCTCTTCAGACGGTCCGTAATCTAATCTATCTCGCTCTCTATCGTTCTCGCTCTGGACGAGTGCTGACGCTGGCGCAGACTTGCAGACTACTTCGACGGCACGATCACCGAGGACGAGATCATGCAAATTAATTCGGACGAGAACATGACGCGACAGCAGTTCCGCGACATGTTGCAACATTTTAAGGAATATGTACGTCGCACGCGCCATACAACGCCCGTCTTCCCGGCTGACTTGGATGTTGCCCTCGACCTAGCTCATCATCTCGATGCACCCGTAGAGGAGTTGTCGATCACCCGAAGGTACTTAGATGCGGTATGCTGCTTCGCCTTGCAAGCTACTATCTCGTGCACATCGTACATTTGTACGTTCTATTCAACGGTATGGCATGGTCGACGATTCATCAACACAGATGTAATATAGTTCCTGTGCGTTGTATACTATTGCGCATGGGGTCGCTGAGCTATTTGCAGGGCTGCGTGGTGTCTCGACCAGCTATGATTTTGAGTTCGACAGCGGGCTTGGAAGCGCTTTTCCGCGGACATCCGCGTCACAATGGCCGAAGTCAGCTCACAAGCCTTCCACGTCAAGACCCGGGAGAGCATCTGGTTCAACGGGGTATAAGGCTTCCTCCACGGTGATCTATATACGCGTTCGGACGCATTTCCGACTCTGGGTCGCGCCTCGATAGCGCCTGACGGTCAGTGGCCATGGCGCCGTTCAACAAGTCGGTCCATGATCTCTCACTTCGGGCGCCGTCGCGTTTGTCCCGCTGGAATTTTAGACCCATTCCCTGAAGAGATGGGTAGCATGGGCAACTGAAGTCTCTGGGTGCACTCAAGGGCACTCTACAAAATGACTGTGCCGTCGTTTGATGATGCTTGACCCGTGTGTGGACGATGAGAAGGCTGGAAAGGTCATACAGCAGAGGATCCGGATATATTCCATAACCTAATTTCTGCATCAATGGGGGACGACGTTAGGTAGTCTCAATAGCAACAAACATGCAACAAAAGGAGAGCCGGATTCACCACCGGTATAAGCCGATCTACTCCTCTTACCTGCTCGACATGTCGGAACACACGTACGAAGCCCAGAACGACAACAGGCTGGACGAGCTGCACAGTAAGCTCCGCACATTGCGAGGCGTGCGTCGTATCCTTGACCGCCTGTTCGCCGCTGCTGATCGGGGATACGCACGGCTTAGGTCACCTCAGACATTCACGCAGACGTGGAACGACAGAACTTGACGTTGGACGATACAGTACGTGGACGAGCAGCTTGCGTGCTTGAGGCTGCCGGCTGAGCGGCGCGTCGTCATCAGGGCGACACGTTCACGTCCTTCGGCAACCAGCTGGCACAGACCTCGCGCAATGCCGCGCGCGCGTTCGGGCTGAATGGACAAGGCGTACGGCAGTGTCGTAATATTGGAATGATTGTGGGCGCCCTGCTCGCATTGTGGATCCTCTGGCACATCGCGGCCTGGTGGATAGCGCCCAGCCCGAGCGCACCTGCATAGGCGGCTGTTTCTCCCTGGTATCACAGCTGTGAGCACTCACAATGATCAGCACCTGTGCGCAGACTGACCTCTTTCTGAGTAGATTGACATGCTTACTGTATTCCTATTCCCTATCGGATTTATCCTGTGCAGCTCTCTCCTGCTCTCTCTCTCCCTCTTTCGCAATTAAATCCCGTCGGCGGACGTAGGGGTTCCTGTCCCCACAGCATTGGCGTCGGTTTACCCTGAGGCTGCGTCGACGGGAGACGTAGCACCTTCTGGAGCGTTGCTTGTTCAGTGCCTGGGCAAGTGGTCTTCGTCAGCCTCGACCGGGTCGTCGCCGCGATATCCTCAACACGCTCCATTCTCCACCTGCTAGGCTGAACTAGCTGATACCCGTCCTCGTGGTCGCGTCACCCGTGGCATTGTGTCAGCATATGCAGAAGAACATTGCATCGTTATACCGTCGCGGGGTGATGATCTGAGCTGTCTGCGTGTACTCAGGCTTTGAAGCCTGCAAAAAGAGAAGCTGCCTCAATGTTGCTACCAAGTTGAGGTGAACAGTACACGAGACGCGTCGCGGGGTTCGAATGCGCGATAGACATGTGTTTATTCCCAGCCTTGCCAATGCCGGTCAGCCTGCTGTCTCTTGCAAACCGGCCAACTCAGGCTGTTTGCACTGCGCCTGCGCACATCACATACGATGGCGCCACCGCTCAAGGTCGAGTTGCACTACGACATTGGTTCTCCTAAGAGCTGGATTGCGCTCGAGCTCCTCCTGCGATATGCGCCCGTCTGGAACCTTCAGCTCGAACTTTTCCCTGGCCTGCTTGGGGCCATATACCAGTTGACAGGGAACGCTGCGCCCTTTACCAACCCATACAAAGCAGCACACGGTGTGCGTGCTGTCCTTCGAGGGATTGTGTGGCCACGGATTCACCGGCACTCTTGCTGCAGCCGACCGAGCTTGGCCGCCACCTTGCTGAGAATAAGCGTCAGTAATCTGCCATGCGACCCAAGTGTCCCTTCACACAAATGACCGTTACATAGTGCAGGGCAGCGTACCCGGGTTCTTCGGTGGACCTGAGCACAACTTCCTCGGAGTGGCGCGCTTCCTGCGTGCGGTCAAAACCTCGTGTGACCCATCTAAACTCATTGCGGCAACAAGACTTCTCTTTGTCAGTACATCTCGTCGCATCCGGGCCCCACTCTGACCCATTTTACCAGGTCCAATGCTGGACGAAGCACATCCCGCCTACTTCCCCAGAATTCCTAGCTGCCCTTGTTCCTGGCGTATTCAGCGAGGCAGAGCTCAAGGAGTTATTGGTCAAGGCCAACGGCAAGGAGAACAAGGAGGGGCTGAAAGCGGACGCTCAAAGCTTGGTTGAGCAGCACGGCGCGTTTGGTTTCCCCTGGATCGTTGTTCACATGCCCGACGGACGGAAGGAGTCGTTTTTTGGCTCGGACCGCATGGAATCCATGGCCTTTGTGTGCGTCACACAGTTTATCTGACTGATCGGCCCTGTCTCACGCCAGCCTTCGCAGCCTCGGGCCTGAGTACAAGTACTCTGGGCCGTTCCCGCAGGCGCAGAGCAAACTGTAGCATATCTATCCGAGACGCACCGTAATCATCCTCTATGGGATTCCACTTCTGCCTCTGCAGCCAGGGCCCTGTAATATGCCAGACTCATGCCGACGTCCAGCTGTTTCCAGTCGAAGTTGTCGGCGAAGAACCATCGCGCGGCCGTGGCAGGGTCCCAAGCAATCATGCTCGCGTAGAGCACGCCTCGCCAGCTGACACTCTGCACCACGTCCGCGCGGCCCCCGCTGAACCACGTCTCCCACTCCTCCTTGCACCAGTCGACATCGCGTGTGTACGCGCTGGCTGGCGTCGGGGGGAGCATATGGATGCCGTGGGTGAACTCGATGTTGCTCCCGAAGTACGTCGTATGGTCGGCCTTGTTCTCGAACAGGATCCCCGTGACGCGATTGCGCGCGAACTGCGCGGGGTGGTTCGCGTTGTCGGCGCGCATGTAGAAGTACTCGTTGAGTGCGCGGCGCAGGATCGCGAGCATGACGGTGCTCCGCGAGGCGAGCGCAGGCGCGCCGGTGACGACGCCCCAGAGCTGCGCCGCATACGCGAAGTGCACGTCCTCGGACGTTGACTCCTCGTCTTTGCCGTCCACGGACTCGAACAGTCCCTTCGCCCACGAGTGCCCATGATACCAGTCGAACGCACGCGAAACCGGGAAGTACGTGTCGCGCGTCGACGGGTTCGCCGCGTTGCGGATGAGCGTGTCCACGTAGGCCCGGTTCTCCTCGAGCCAACGGGTGTCGCCGTGCCGGGCATCTATAGAGGCGATGACGGCGGCAGCGTGGACCTGCGTTGCATGAGCGATCGAAACCGAGGATCTTTCAGGTGGGCCTCACTAAGTAAGCTGTATGGAAGTGATGATCGTCTGTCAAGCTGCGGTTAGTAGCTGCTCTGCAGCTGTTAGCATTGGAGTGACACGCACTGTAGCATGTGGAGCCGAAATCCTTCATTAGGTCCCCAGTTTCGTATGCGCCAGACGGAACCACCCCTTTCCAGACAGCTGTGATAGTCAGGAAGTGAACAACCTCCGAATAGACCACTCACATTCGTACACCAGTGGGAGCGGTTGGCGGTTGGACGCAAAGCGCGACCAGGCGGATTTCAACTTGTCCAGAGCGCGAGCAGCAACGTCCTCTTCCCCGTAAATGGATAGCACATGGCACAACTGGGCGTATTTGTCCATGGCCTGGTTGGGCGCGTTAGTACCAGCGGGTGCGCTTCGGAGTCAGGTAGCACAGCACCTTGCCGCTAAAGTACGTGGAGTCGATATTCGTCGCTGCTTCGATATCCTGTTGCACCTCAACCATCGCCGCGTCGAGGATTTTCTGACGACGTGTGCCATCAATATTGCACGGAGCGTTACGCAGGGGAGCAGTTGCAAGATGGACGGGTGCACGCTCTTCCTTCATGGTCCAGGAGTCCCCGAGCACTGCAGTAGCTGGGCCTTTGGTGGTAGTTTGCAGCTGGAAAAAGGCCTGCACACTACGCGCCGTCTGCGCATCGAACGATGCAACATGGTGCGGGAGCGCAAACATGAGAAGTGGGACGTCGGGTGGGCCGCCGCGCTCAAAGGTGAAGGAGTACTCCGCGCATGAGCCCTTCAGCGATCCAGAGTAGCTCACGCCGACGGCATACGCGCCAGCACAGCGGTCGTACAGCTCCTCGCAGGCCGGCGACGGGCACCTGGCGAGCTGCAGCGTGCCGGAGAACCGTTCGAGTGCTTCGCAGTGCTTCGAATGCACGAGGCGGAAGGTCAATCCCACCTCGTGGTGGCGGGCAGGCAGCGCATAGAGTACCCAAATGGTCGCGTCGTGCAACTCGATGCGAAACTTCTGCAGGCCCTTGCGCGCGACGCGGACGGGCGTGATGCTCCGGAAGCCGACGGCAGACTTGAACAGCGGAGTCGAGCAAGTGTATAGTGCGGTGACAAATCCCATGCCCTGCACGAGCGGGAAGCGCAGGTCGCAAACTTCGGAGTGCCGATGCGGCCTGAGATGGACCTCGACAGAACCAGCTGTAGCGTGCTCCAAGAACATGGTAGAGCCTCTGCAGCAGTATCAGAAGGAGGATGTACCCAGAGCGGCGTGCTTGCCGATGGTCAAGCTCAGACAAGAAGGAGAACTGCGCGGGGCTGCGGTTGTTGTAATACCAGTTGACGCGCTCCGCTGTGGGATCAGGGCCGCAGACTCTGTCCAGTCGCTCCGTATGGCACACAGCCAAGCCGAAGGACTGATGCAAAGCGTATTCGCTTGTATGAAACAGACGGTAGGGCTGGGACCAGACACCCTCTGTGCAGTTTCCCAGGAAGAGGTTGGCGTAGAATTTGTTGGTGGAAATGGGAGTTCGTTGACTCTGGGACAGTTAAAATCAGCAGTAAGCACGACCAGGAGTAGGACGTAGGCACCAGGCCTTTGCGTGGGACGGGATGGTCATGCCGCCTCGGAAAGACTGAAGGAGGCTCATCACAGGATATTGGTTCGAAGATATCTTCGCAGTCAATGGATGTAAGCATTTCAAGGACAGTTGGGCGAGAGAGGACAGGCAAAGCTTCCGTGCTGAGTTTGCGGGAGGCTTTGGGTGCACACGAGCACGTGGCTGGAAGCAAACGCCACGCCTCGATTTTGAGCTCCGCCTGAGCGCAACCATTTTGGTCCCTCGGACCGTCTGCACGCCGCGATGCATCGGCGCTCATTTTCCGGCCCTGGAAGCTGTCCATGCCCCGGCGTGCATCTCTTCGTGGCCCTGCCGATATGTAGGCGCACGCCAATCCTACCATCGCGACTCTGCACACGCCGGAAAGCACCCGCGACCTGCCCAGCTCACGACGGGCGCTCCTTTCCTCGCGGCAGAAGGTCATTAGCGCCAGCGACTGAACGCAGACGCGTCCCGCGAGCAATCTCCAGGCTCTCAGACCCCGCGCCCTCGTGGGCCTCCGGCGTCTCAGGCCTTCTGCGCGTCTTGGCCGGATGCTCGGTGAGCGTGGCGATTGCGACTTCGCCGTGGATACTTGGCGCAATTTGCACGACGCCAGCGTCGCTGCTGACGGAGCAGCACGCGCGTCGCGCCAGAACGTTCGGAGCGAGTCATCGTCTGGTCATGGCTGACCGAGGACCGCCCATTGCAGCTGCTTATTCAGCGGCCCCAGGGACTTGTATCATTATGTGCGCTTACACATGATGCGGGGTATTCATTCGTCTAATCTACGATAAGATCCGATATTTGCGGGGAGCCGACAGCATTGCGCGTCACGGGTTTTCGGGCGTTGCGTCAGCCATGGCCGGGACGGAACGGGGCATGCAGCCAGCGGCACTGGGTGACTTCCCGTCGCCGTTTAGACCAGGTATCCAAACTCCAGACGGTTCCAAATAACCGAGCCCGCCCCGCATCAGGCGTTGATGGCTCTGAAAATACGCTGTTCCCTCTCCAAGACCTTCTGCGGGCCCTGGCATTGCCGACATCGTTCAGCAGCTGAACGAACCCTCCATACAACTGTGAAGACGACAATAGCATCTCATGAAGCTGGGCGGTTGTATGCAACGATTCAGGTTGTGATCTGTGGTGTGATAACCGAGCGGAAACAAATCTGGAACCGTTTGGAGTTTGGACGCGTGGTCCAAACCGCGACGGGAAGTCACCCACTGTGACTACACGCAGGCGCCATCGATGCTGGCATACACAAAGGAGTGCATTCGCGATTATCGCTGCGCACATCGATGAACGCAGGATGCAGGGCCGCGAGCACAAAGGCCAATGCACTCGGCGCGCTCGAGGCGCCCACGTGGCAACAGACGTGCCGATCGGAGCGCGATGGCATCCGTCGCCGACAGCACGGGCGCCGTGCGGCCCATCTTCGGTGCAGCCCAGAGGCGCTCTGGACTGAAAGAGTGCGGCGGCAGCGATTTCGAAGGACAGGCACCATAGCGGCCTGGGCGTCCCGTGGGTGCGGCAGCCCCGGAGGCCGAAAGGGCTGACGCGGGTTCGGGCGCTGAGTCAAGGACGTGTGCCGCGCGTGCTGACGCGTTATATAAAAAGGCCTTGGCCCGGCAGCCCCTCCTCCCCCAAGCACCCGCTGCTCCTGCCCCCGCCCGCCGTCGCTGCCGCCACCGCCATGCACGCCTGCACCGCGTCTCAGCGCCACCACGCGCAGGAAATCGCGCACCTGCTCGACCCCTGCTACCACCTCGACACCAGCAAGTGCTCGCCGGCGTCGCCGTGCCCGAGCATGCTTTCTGCCCGCGCCGTCGACGCGCCGACGACGTGGAAGGACGCGACGGGCAAGCACGACCCCGATTTCAGGCCGTTCGCCACGTCGCGTCGGCTGTCGTTTCCGGCCCAGCCCTTGCCACCGTCGCCACGCAGCACCTTTGAGCTGCCGCTCGCGTCGGCCACGCCGCCCAGCAAGGCCGAGCGCGCCGCCGCGCGCCGCGAGCTCAACCCCGCCCTTCGCGAGGCTCTGAAAGCCCATGAGCGCCAGCTGGCCAAGGAGCGCTGCGAGGAGCGGCGCCCGGCCTGGCTGAAGCGCCACCGCGCCAAGAGCTCCGACTCTGCGCTCGAATACACCGTCGACGTCGAGGAAGTGCAAGACAACGCGTCCTTTACGCTCTCCCCGGCCCCACTGCCCGAACTCGTCTCCGACTACGGTTCGGACGACGACGACGACAGCCACCAGGCCCACGCTGACGAGTGCGTCGCCTTTTCATCGGCCTTTTTCATTTCACCGCGTGCTGACCGTCCCTGCAGGAAACCGTCGCCACACGACCAGATCCGCCACCAGCTGGCCAGTATCACGCTGCGCGTCGACCTCGCCGTCTTCCGCGCCAAGAAGCGGTTGCGGAGACGCGTTGGCCTCGAGTAGCCGGCGCGCCCGCGGCCACCGGTATACACGCTCCCCCCGCCAGGCTTCGCTGCCATCCGCCCGCGTTCTCGCCGGCTGACCCGGCCCCTTGTCGACGTCCGGACCTTCCGGCTCGCTCGATTCATTTATACCCCCTCCAATTGCATTGGCGCACACACTTCGAACGCGCCCCGCCCAAATGCCGTCTGCCACTGTGTCTCCCCCCGCGTCTCTTTGCACATCCAGTCCCGGTTCTGCAACCACCCCCGCTTACTTTCGCCGTCACACACATGATCCATGCCTCCCTCACATAGAACAACCAGCGTGCTACGTAGCGCTATGACCTTCACGAATATAATGACCTTTTACGACCCTGACCTCCAAGGCCGTCGATGAGTGACGCAGTGTTTCTAAGAATGTGAAGTGCAACAACAGCATGTAGTACACGGTAGCTGCGAGAGCGCAGATGGTATTACAGCCTATACGATGCAGGAAATTATGCCCCGTCGACATCCGCATCCTCTGAGTCTAGTATGAATTCTTTGACTGAGTCGCGAAGTGCGGCTCTCCGCTCCAGTAGCGTGGTCGTCGTCCATGCTGGCACGGGGACGACCTGATTCGGGTCGGTTGCCCCGCGCACTCGTGCTCGGCTCGTAAGCATGGTATGGCAGGCATAGCACACGTCGCCTGCCGCTCCGTCGATCTCCACTGCGGCGGGATCTGGACGATCAAGCGAGCGCATTGCCGTACGCGACTTCCAGTCCAAGATGCCGGTCTGGGCTGGGCTGCAGAGCTTGCTCGTGAGATTGCATATGCGTGGCGAAACGAGGGTCACATACCGCTCGCACAACGCACACAGTTGGCCGATCTGGTCTCGTCGCGGGACGACCTTTGCACATGTACGGGCCACAGCGGATACCGTCGAGGGAAAGTCGCGGTCGAGGCGCGTCATGAACTCTGCGCGAGGTTAATGCCCATGCCACGATCCTCCGGGGCAGCGCATCCCACCTCGCGTCAGGCCCGTTATGCTGTCTGCTCCCGGCGGCCGCGCAAAGCGCAGAGGGCGCAGTGACCGCCAATGGACGTATGCCGCGCACTCCTTCGCCCCGACATCCTGCAACGGGCGCACTACGCGCGCGGGTGGACTCAGCGTGAACCCTGCCCCGTGCGCGACACCCGCGATGAGCGTCACGGCGAGCGCTGTGAGCTGCGTGCCGAATAGTATAGGGCCCCGCGGAGGCGCAGCGCGCATGATGAGGGCATGCACCAGGGACTCGACTGCTGTTATTCGGGCTGAAGGCGTGGGCATGGCGTCGAGATATGCACGCAGGGCGTCAGCTGGTGACGCCGGAGACGGTGATGGCGTCGTAGAAGTCGGAAGCCCTGTTGGCGAAATGAGAAGAGTGCGAGGATGTGCGGTCTCGCAGCACATACGTTCGTCAGTGAGCGAAACGGCTAGCAAAGGCTTGCCATCGCGCGTCTCGAAAGCATCCTCGATCCGCAAAGCCACGAGTTCTACGCCAGTATACGACCCCACGACCTCGCGTATGTGCTCGGTCCTGTCGGGGACCTAGCGAGGTTAGATAAACTACGCGAGAGCTCAATGGGACACGCACCCCGTCGTACGCCGCGCACGTCTCGACATAAATCGCAGTGATCGGGTCCCAGACGAGCTTGCGCGCGCCCTCGCGCCGGTACGTGCGCGCGACGAGGTCGAGCAGCACGCTGGCGCCGAGGCCGCCGGAGAATGCGAGCGTCAACGGAGGGTCGCCCGGCTCGCTGCGCGGCTTGTACGTCTCGCGCGCGGGCATGACTTTGCGGAACTTGGCGTGCACATGCGCAAAGAAGCAGTCTCTTGGGCGCGTCAGCTGAAAGGCAGGCAGGCAGAGTCATGCAAGCGGCGGAGCGCACTTGCAGTAGACATAGTGGCGCACGACGATTGCGCCGGGCACGCTCTTGCATTTGTTGCAGGTCTTGCCGCGGTCGTAGCGCTGCTTTCCTGCGCACCCGGTCACATTGATAGTCCAACCTTTGAGCTCAAATGGATTCGTACGCGGCATGACCTCCTCGGGTTTTTCGCACATCGCGTAGATGAAGGGAAGAAGTCAAGCCACCGGCGCGATCCGACTCAACACTCATCCTGCAATTGCAAAGAAAGAAGAGCGCAGGGCGCAACAAGGGAAGCGGCAAATGTAAATGGGATACTGGTGGTGTATGGGGTGAATACAAGTACAATGTCGAGGATATGGGTGAGCGCGATTAGAACGAACGGGAGTTTACTATGGGGCGCGGCAAGCGGGAAAGGACAACTTAAAACGAGAGTGAGAGCAGTAGCAAGAACCAACGAACCAACACACGGGCGCGGTCATATCGCACGCAGGTAAACGAGGGGTGGACAAAGCGAGGGGAGGCGACAAAATGAAAGGGTCCGCTGCCAGGGGGTGTAACGCAAATCAAGCAAGAAAAAAAAAGCAAAAAGACGAAACGACGAGCAAGGGAGGACGGCGAAACGCAGGCGGGTCACATACACTTCCAGGGGGCTTGGGGTTCAAGCGTGTTGTTGCTGTTGCTGCGCAGCGGCGAGCCCGCTCGCGATGCGCTTCATCCGGTCCTTCTCCTCCTCCATATGCTGCACGAGCAAGCCCTCGAGCCGCCGGTCCGCGACGTCGCGCTCCGTGAGCTCCTCACGCAGGCTCCGGTTCGAGCGCGTGCCGAGACTCACGACGGAGCCCGCCTGCGCGCGCTGCAGCATCTCGAGGCCTTTGTCCTTGCGCTGCCACCCGCGGTGGCCCTGCGACGACTCCGACGGCCGCCGCCCCGCCACTGGCGGCGCGGGGCTCGTCTCGATTCCACCTGGAGATGACGCCTCGGCCATGTGCGCCACGGGCGGGCGCCATGCCATGCGCGAGGTCGCCACGACGGGCGACGCGTTGACCGACGCCGCGCGCGAGCCGGGGCGCGACGGCGGGAGACGGCTCGTGGGCGCCGCGCCGAGGTGGATGATCTCCTCGTCCAGGTCAGCCTCGCTGTCCGTGTCGCTGCTTGACTCCTGGCTAAGGAAGCGGTCCTGCACCTCGTCGAAGAACGCAGGGCCGGCGCTGCGGGGCGCGGGCACGGGCGGCGCGGTTAGGTGGCTGGGCAGCTCGGACGGCATGGGCGCGTGAGGGCCGCCGATCGTCGAGCCCGAGCGGCGCGAGTTCTGCATCGAGTTGCGCTCGCCGAACGTGCTCGAATACAGCGAGTGCGGTGAGCCCGGGCGCGACCCCGTGGAGATCGTCAGCGATGGCCGCCCGTCTAACGAAGGACGATGGTCGAACGAGGCTCGCATGTCCAGGGAAGGCCGCTGGCCCATAGACTCACGCGTGTCCATCGAGGGACGCGACCACCGATTGTCAGGCGGCCCATCGTCTACCACCTCGTCGTCGTCCGAGTAATGCGAACCGCTAGTCATGCTGGTGACCGTCGACATGGTCGGCAGCGTGACAGGGGCACGAGTCCCGCTGGGGTCCTGCAGGATGAATGCGGGCGGGCCGAGTTCGACATGCTCGTGCACATCTTTCAGGACGGGCGTGGATTGCGCGCGCCGCAGTTCCATCGTGGACGACGCCTTCGAGTTACCTCGACTCCGACCAGAGCTCATGATCGACGGTGCCTTGCGCGGTGGTGCGGGACTGAGGGCAGTGAACGCGACGGGCGGGGTTTCGGGACGGTACACGGGCTCATAGTCGATGGAATCCTGCGGGCTATGCTGCCAGCGCTGGCTTTGTGGCGGCGACACAGGGCTCGTCTCCTGAAGTAGTGCGCGGTTCGGGGTCGGGGCAGGCGGGCGCGAGCGTACGGTTGAGAACTGTGACGGTGACGTGACCTCGCTGGGGCTAATGATCGGTGAGCCTATGATAGCGGACGGCGAGAGCGTGCTGGGCGACGGTTGCGAGCGAATGCTCGCGTTCGAGGGTCGCAGGACGGCCGTTCTGCTCGCCGGGCGCGCAAAGCTCTGGTTACCATTTGGTAACTGGGTGTCGGAAGATGGCTTGCGGGCGTTTTCATGCGGCGAGCTCGATCGCGGACGCCGGGCACGCTTGTCTGTAGAGACACGAGGCGTGCGCGTGAGAGAAGGTGGCGCCGTATCGGCGTGTGCGACCGCGCGCTGGCTGGGCTCGCGCCTGGTACGGGATGACGGGCCAGGAACCGGACCAGGCGGCGCGGCCGCGTAGCCGAGCGTTGAGGACGTAAAGCTGAGGCCGACAGCCTGTTCTAGCAGCCCGCGCCGCCATTTGTCATCCTCGCTGTATGCAGACGGCGACGGCGTCCGCGGCGGCACATCGTGCGGCGCGAGATATTCTGGAAGGTCGACCTCGTCCGTGGGGTCGACGTCTTCGAATGGCATCAGTTGGCGCGCTGAGCCCGAGGGCGTCCGGCGGCCCAGGCGCATCTCGCGCTCGACATCTTGGGCTGCTTGGTGCAGGTCGTCAAGACGCTCGCGAAGCACCGCGATGCGCGGTGCCGGGACTCGCGGTGTCGCCGGGGGAGCGACGTGTGTTGGGATTGGATCCGTAGGCACGCGTGAAAGGGCCGGGGCGACGGGCGGCTTGGGCGCCGACTCCGGCGACTGGGGCGCAGTCTGGGGCTTCGCCTTGCGAAAGAAGTCGCGGAAGCTGGGCGAGAGCGGCTTGAGCAGAGGCGACTTTTTCGGCGTCTCGACGCCGAGCAGCGAGAGCTCCGAGACGGACGGCTTGGAGTGGGCGGGCGGGAGGAAGTAGTGGTTCCTGACGAGCAGGTCGAGTCTATAGGACACGTCGTCCGCGTCGAGCGTGGAGAAGGACATGTCGTTGAACGCGGCGATGCGGGGCGAGTTGGGGCTCTCCGGGCTGTCGGCGGAGAGCGTGGAGGGGTAGGCGGACGACGCGGTGATGCCAGAGTCCGTCGTGAGCACCGAGTCGCGCGGTCCAGGGCCCCTGGCCACGAACTCGGAGGGCGCGATGAAGGTGGTGGGGCTGGACGGGGACGAGCGGCCGGAGTCGGGCTCCTGGTGGTCCCAGGAACGGGAGTGGGCGTGGAACTGAATGAGATTGCACGACAGGTCAGCCAGCCGAACCCAGGGTCGCGGCAGAAGCCCCGGCGCGTGTGTGCACTCACCGGGCGGGGGCCGTCATGGCGCGCCGCGAACTCTGGCGCGGCACCGGTGCTGAGCGTGCGCTGGCGCGGCGCCGGCGGCTGCAGCACGCCCAGGTCCATGTCCGGGCGCGGGCTGGCGGGGCCCGAGCTGCGCGTCCTGCGGCGGGGCGTGGGGAGGTCGTCGCCGAACGGCAACGGCGGCGGCGAGGTCCGCAGCGGCGAGCGCAGCGGGCGGTCAGGCACGGGCTCGGACGGCGACTGCTGCAGCGGGCGCGAGTAGTTGCGTACGCTCGCGCTCGCCATGCCGCCCTGGTGCGAAGGCGCGTCAGGCTCAGCACTGAGCAGGATATCCTGTTGCGGCGGAGAAAACGGGTCCGGGGAGAATTTTGCCAATCCAAAGTCCAACTCCGGCGACGGCGACACCGAACATCCAGCCATGCTCCAGCGCAAGTCTCCCTCATTGCCTCCTGCGTCGCTGAGCCTCGCCCGCAGTGCTCCCTAAGACGCCCGGCCTGCTCCCGAAATGGTGCATACTGCCAGCTTTAATTTCCGAAACTACATACTCATCATGGGGCACACAGGACGGCGCTCGTCGCGTCCATGGCCATCTTCAACGCAGTCCAGAACCTGTTTGGCACGACGCTCACGCGCAGAATATACTCTGCAAAGCCCGTGCAAGGTCCCCCGGCCTCCCGCCCTGTCCTCGCACCAACCTGACGCGTTTCAGTAACGGACCTCTCCGCGCGCACGTTCGGCATATGGACGCTGCTCTCCGCCGTCGTGCGGCTCTACTGCGCATACCACATCACCGAGCAGACGTGCGTCCTGGGCCTGCCGTCCAATCTCGCGCGTGCACCGTTCACCCAGCCTGATTATTGCTCATTCCAAATTCGTCCCGGGGCGCCCTATCACCCCTGTCTCAATGTCAACCAACCGTCCCATCCCACCCGGCCGTGAAACGCTCGCTCACCAGCATCTACGACGTGACCCTCTGGAGTTATGTCATCGTGCTCGTGCACTTTGGCTCGGAGCTGCTCGTCTTCCGCACCGCGGCGCTCGGCCCCGGCCTCGTCAGCCCTCTCATCGTCGGCTGTAAGCGACACGCGATTTTCTGGAAGGTGAAATGTGCTAACGCGTTCTTGTTCGCTAGCCACCTCCCTCGTGTGGATGTTCACGCAGCGCGACCACTACTTGAGCCTTTGAACAAAAAGGAAGCCGGACAGCCGAGTGCTCACGAAGCCGAGCAGGAATCTCTTGGTTATGTATTATACAAGTTCCTCCCAGCATTTAATCTTACACAGTAGCTCTCTCCGCCCCTTCGGTGTCTATGGCACGCGCCAGAAGACGATCCCAGCGCGCTCGAGATCCACCTCCTTCCCCAGCGTCCTACTCTCCCTGGCCGCACCCTCGACAATGTGCCCCAGAACTTCCCTAACCAGCTTCTTCTCGCCCTTGACGCGCTCCCAATCGACGCACATGTCGAGAAACTCGTATAGCGCGTCGAGCTGCAGCTTGCCGGGCTCCGCGAGGGTGTGCGCGTCCCACGCGAGCAGCGGCGCGCCGACCTTCGCGGGGACGAGCAGCGCGGGCGTCGCAGAGAGGAGCTGGTACCGCATCACGCTCTCGGAAGGCCGCTGCGAGCTCGTCCACATCTTGCCGCGGTGTGGTTTAAGGCCCAGAGCGAAGACGGCGATGTGCCGCGGCGTCGGCGGGACGGGCACCTGCGCGTCCTGCTGCGCCGCCGCATCCGCCTTTCGCTCTTCTTTCTCGGCCTTCGCTTCCGCTTTGGCCTCCTTCGCTTCTGCTTTCGCTATGCCATACTCGTCGTCAGATTGAAACTAGAACGCGCTGGCTGATCGCAATTTCGCACGCACCTCTAGCCTTAGCCTCCTTCGCGGCGGCCTTCTGCTCTTTCTTTCGCGCCTTCTTCCGTTCCTTTGCGGCCTTCTTTTCCTCCTTGGACATCGCCATCGCCTCCTCGTCCGTCGCCTCGGTCCCGTCCGTCCCTGCACCATCGTCCTGATCCTCGTTGCCTTTGCCCTGCCATTTCCGCACCCCGCCCATGATCTTGCTTCCTACCCCCGGCTCCTGCTCTCCAGCGGCGTTGCGTTCTGCGGCAGACGGCGGGACGGTCCAGCCCTCCGAGAACGACACGACGCGCGCCGTCTCCGCGAGGAGCACCTGGCCGACCTTGTAGTCGCCTGCCGAGTTGCGTCAGTGCACGATGTTCGTGTCGCACGTGAACAAGCACCAGAAAGGAATGGCCCATGGCAGAACACGACGTCGGGCACGATCGCGCGCGGGATGACTGGCCGGCGGCCGCTCGCGAAGAGGTACGGCGAGAACCAGCCCTTCTGCGTGCCCAGGTAGTCCTTCACGCCCGAGAAGAGCGAGCCTGGCGTGCTGTCTCTAGGCAGTGTCAGCTGACTACTGCGCGAAGGGGCTCGTACGAACGGGTGTACGCTGCTGCGGTAGAACCCGAGCGCGGCGTCCGTCGTCGTGTGCTTGTACTGCAGGCTGATCAGGACCGTCTTCGCGTGCGCCCCGCCGTCCTTGATGGATGGCACGGCGTAGTCCGGCATGGCGTCCTCGAGCGGGCCCTCGATGAGCTTATCGTCCGCGTAGCCCGTGAGCACCTCGGTCCCGGCGTCCGCGACGAGCTGCGCGACGACGGTGTCACCCAGCGAGCCCGCGACGGCGTCCGACAGCGGCTCCAGCGCCGGTGCCGCGACGGCTGCCGTGCCACCTGTGGCGGCCATGACGGACTCAATGAGCAGGTCGCGGAAGCGCACGGAGGGCATGATCAGTGGCGAGGAGTCGCCCCACTGGAAGAGACGGTCACGTGAGGAAAGGCAGCGTGAAAGCGGGGAGTGTGCATACGGGCGAAAGGCAGACCACTGTGCCAGCCGTCTTGAGCGATTCGTAGGTCGACATCACGACGCGTCCCGTCAACGACTGTATCGCGCCAAAAAGTCAAATTCATGAAGGAGTAGACGAAGCTGCTGCACACCTGCGCCGCCTGCCGCCCGAGCCACGAGCTCGACTTTTCCTCTTCGCCGTACTCGGTGCTAACTGGTGCCAGTGCAGAGACTTTGTCGCTATTCACCATGGTAAGTAAAGCTTTCGGAAGATCAGTATAGTTGCAGCGCTCGCCCCCGCTCGACGCAGTCCAGGTATTTATGCTGGACGGTGCGTCATTGCGCGGCGTCAAGCTCCACCGGCGTCGTCGATGAAGAGTGTACAGTTTGTTGATGCGCAGCCCATATTCAGCGAGATTCTCCCAAAAGAGCGCATTCTCGAGACCGGGGGCCGTGCGGGGTACATGTCAGTCGAGACGCCCGGACGGGCATGAGCCCGGGATTATCCGCACTGGCACCGCCCTGTGCATATATACTGTGCTTGCGTCTTTGAAACGGAACTAGAAGCAGTGAGCGGCGCACTGCGACGAGGGCGAAGACGAGGTCGAGCAGAGGCAAGCCGCATTACGTCCAACGATGCGGGCGAAGCCATGTTCAGCAACGTCGCGCAGATCATCGATGTCAGAAAAGCCACCAAGACCACTCTCGACCCGTTAAGGCGCGTTCGCGCACACCAGACCGAGGCCCGAGTCTCCAGGGCCGGGACAGGGACAGCAGCAACATTTCACAACAGAGTTGGCGCTCTCGGTGTACGAGGGGCGACGGTTGTGAGGCGTTCGCGTTCAGCACATACAGTCGCCGCCGAGCAGCGTGGGACGCGTCAAATGGCGGCTCGGGTCACCGCGTGCGCTGGGTCACGGTGGTGTGGGATGATGCGCGCAAATGAACGGGCCGCGAGCCGGATGGCAATAACGCCGGGCGGTGACAGCGTCGGGCTGGATGCACACTGAATAGGGCCGACGGGGAGCGTGTGGCCAGCAGCTACGGGCAGTGCGCCGCGGACAAAGGCGTGACCTAAGCGGGCAAGGCGCAGCATTAAAGCCCGAGGGTTGGTCGAAGTTGGCCTGCCGCCGCTGTCTGAGGTTGCACGGCAGTTTGGCTCCGGCACTCCGCTCCCTCTTTCCACACCGCCCGGGCGACGGACGCGCGCGATGGACCAGTACGCAAAGCTCGAGAAAATCGGCGAGGGTGCGTGCGGCGCGTCGGGGCGTGCCTGGATACCCGCGATAGCTGCTGATAGGCGCGGCGCAGGCACGTACGGCGTCGTGTACAAAGCGCGCGACGTCCGGACGAACGAAATCGTCGCGCTCAAGAAGATCCGGCTCGAGGCCGAGGACGAGGGCGTGCCGTCGACGGCGATACGCGAGATCAGCCTGCTCAAGGAGCTCAAGGACGACAACATCGTCCAGTGCGTGCCGCGGCCGCCGGCGGTGGCGACGGGCGTCTGACGGCCGCCACGCGCAGGCTGCTCGACATCGTGCACCAGGACCAGAAGCTGTACCTCGTCTTTGAGTTCCTCGACATGGACCTCAAGCGCTTCATGGACACGCGCAACACCCGAAAGGACCCCATTTCTCTGGACCTCGTCAAGGTGAGCCTCCCTGCGCGATCCCAGCGGCGGCCTCGCACGCGTCTGCCGCGTGTTTCTCGCGCGCAGCGGGCTGCCCTGGCGTGCCCCCGCTTCCTGGGCTGTGCGCTGATTGCCATGGCCGTCTGCTCCCGCTCCCCCGCTGCTGTGGCGCCGTCCGCCTGCGTGCAGAAATTCGCGTACCAGCTCAACCTCGGCATCGTCTACTGCCACTCCCACCGCATTCTCCACCGCGACCTCAAGCCCCAGAACCTCCTCATCACCGCCGCCACCTGCAACCTCAAGCTCGCCGACTTTGGCCTCGCCCGCGCCTTCGGCATTCCCCTACGCACATACACTCACGAGGCACGTGACCTCAAACACGCGTCCAGTGTCAAACACCGCCTAATACATTGCAGGTCGTCACGCTCTGGTACCGCGCACCCGAGGTCTTGCTCGGCTCGCGTCACTACTCGACCGCGATCGACATGTGGTCGATCGGGTGCATATTCGCCGAGATGGTCCTCCGTGGATGCCCCATTTTCCCCGGGGACTCCGAGATTGACCAGATCTTCAAGATTTTCCAGTATGGAGTATCCTTCGAATCCCTTGAGGGCGCCTTGTCGCTGACGGACTCGCAGGGTGTTTGGCACGCCGAATGAGCAGACCTGGCCGGGAGTGAGCGCGTTGCCTGACTTCAAGCCAACGTTCCCTCAGTGGAGCGCCCGCGGCGACTTTGACAAGATGTTCGTGGGTCTCGAACGCCCCGGCGTTGAGCTCATCAAGGTGTGTTTCGCCGTGGACGTGCGCTAGCCCCTTGTTGAGCCCTGAGTCTCGTGCAGCAAATGCTCATCTACGACACGTCGAAGCGCATATCCGGTGAGTGCCGCCTTGTTCTTTGTACTCTTTGTATTAGCGCTGATCCAGTGGCCGCCCCTTGTCGCCAGCCAAGAGGGCGCTCATCCACCCCTACTTTGCGGACATCAAGTCGAAGCTCTCGGTGACACGGTGATTGAGTTGACCGGGTCGCCGCGCGCCCTGACGTGCCCAGTCCAACTCCAAGCTCGACTCGCTCTCATCTGCCTCCCCTGCATTGTCTGCCCCGTCTCCTCACACGCCATTCTGTCTAGATATCTCCTGCCTCCATGCATGTCGCCCCACCTTGTTACATACTTTGCCGCCGTGCCCTGGCTGGCTTGTCATATTAATCCGAGAACCGCCGCCGCCGTCGTCGTCGTGCGCAAAAGTAATATCCTATTGTACCGATTTGGGAGCTGGTCGAGGCTTTCCGATTAGCTCGCGTGTGGCGGTAGCCCCTATACGCATTGGTGAGGATCGTTGGTGCTGTTCCTGTATCCGTTCATAAGACCGTTGCCGGCGTTACGCGAGATTTCCCTCTTTGCTTTTAGCTAACACCTTTCAGTTCTCCATACCCTGCCTGGCTTCACTCGTTCAGCCGGTGCTCCATACCCGTCCACGCTCATGAGACTGCAACTCCCCACGTCGCTTTTGTCGAATTCTGTGCCATCGGCGCCGCCGTCGCCGGTCATCGAGGTCATTGAGCCAGATGATGCCGACTCGCGCTCGCTCAACAGCCCCTTCACGCCGGGCGTGCGGCCCAGCGCCGACTTCCTCATGGTCCCGCGCAGGTCCAGCCACATGCGCGACAGGCTCAATACTGCCATGAACGGCCAGCCGGTGGGCAGCTGGAGGCTCAACTGCCGGGAGAGCCCCTACGCTCCTAGGCCGCCTCCGCCGCCGCCCGTCGCGGCAGCTCCTCCTCCTCCTCCTGAGCCGACTCCCCCGAAGCCCAGCGCGGAGCAGGAGGCCGTGGAGCGCACGCTGCGCCAGCTCGAAAAGTACTGCGACAGTCTCAACAACGTCCGCGCCGCCGCGGCCCCGGCCCCTGTCGCCGTCCCCGCGCCGCCGAAGCCGACGGCCACGGCGACGGCGAACTTCAAGAAGTCGCACCGGCGCGTGCACTCGGTCGAGATCTCGTGGCCGCGCGCGCTGGGCCGCACGACGGCGACGGCGCGGCGCACGGGCACGAGCAACCGCCGCGGCGGCTCGATCACGAGCATCGACGAGGTCGCGCTGCCGCGCGCCGCGCGCAGCTATGCCCGCCGCGAGACGCAGCACCGCATCGTGCTGCCCGACCTGGCCGAGTGCGCGCCGCCGAGCGCGTTCGCGCTGAAGCGGCACGTGCGCACGCGCTCGCTCGACGCCGCGCTCTCCGCGCTGCGCGCGCCCAAGCCGACGCTGCTCACGTCGCGCTCGACGCGCGCGGACCTGCACTCGCTCGCCGGCGCCGGCGCGAAGCAGCACCGCTACGCACAGGACGACGCGATGCTCCCCGAGGGCTTCGCGCCCTCCGCGTCGCTCCGCGGGCACTACGGCACCCTCTCGCGCTCCTTCGGCGACATCTCCAAGTCCGCATCCAACCTGCGGAAGAAGGTCCTCCGCCCGCTCAGCAGGTATCTCGCCGCGTAACGAATTGGCCCCCACCAACCCCCCCTTACCCGTGTCGATCCCTTGTTGCGCGCTGTAGAGGCTAATGTCCCCCGACCTCGACCCGTAACAGAATCTTCTTGCAGCATAGCAGACTCCATGCAGTCTCATGTGCGTTTCCGCTCGTTTTATCCGCCCCACGCTCGCGCTGTCTCCATCCTCGCCCTCCTCCCGCAACCCTTCTTGCTGTTGAGTCCCGCTCTGTAGCCCTTGTACGCTGCGGATGACTAGCTCTTGCTGTATTTATCCAGCTCGTGTCACACCTAATAGACAGGAATCATCGGGTCGGTCGCTTTGCGTGCGCATCCTACCTAGGAGCGTGGGCGAATAGTTAACGCGGTGATCGGGATCCTCCTGGAAATAGGTGAGACGCGCAGCGACGAGCTGGATCTGCGGCTTGTTGGTCCTAGGCCTCAGCCACAAGGGAAGGATTCCCAACCGGGGGAGGGCTGCATACGGCGTTTAGATCCGATAAACCCGTCGATTGACGATCTGTTTTAGGGATGATGAAATCCCGGGCGCTTATTGCAAATCCCTGCTTGCCTTCGTCCACTGCGGGTGGCGGCTGGTTGCAGGACGCTCGACTTTGCGGCCGGGCCCAACGCCTTTCACCATGTTTTCTACTCTCATTGGACCGCGCCCGTCGATCACGCTGCAGCCGTACGAGAAGCTGCTGTACTTGCACGCCCCAGCCGACTTGGAAGGCTTCGAGCCCTCGAGCTCGAGCTCTGTAGCGGCAGGTCATACGTTCGGGGGCAATGTCACGCTATGTCTGCCTAGAGCCCGCGAAATATCGTCGCTCTTGGTCAAGCTCGTGACCTACTACACCTTGAACATTCCTGGCCATGGGTGAGTTCGTGGATGCAGAGTGCGCAGCCGAGACTACTTGGCCTTTTACCAATGGTGCCTTCCTGTAGGTCCGAATCCGGCGTTCTTGAGGAGTATTCCACCCAGATTACGGTGCCACATAAGCTGGACAAGGGCGACCATACGTGCGTGCGTCGTGCAAGTTGTCATCGAGTTTCCTGACGGGTGCATCGGCAGTTATTCCTGGTCGCTCAATATTCCACATGACAGCGCGCCGTACGAACGATGTGCATATGGCAGGGTGTACACCCGCCTGCACGCCGTCGCAGAGGGCCCGGAAGGGACGTTGAAGACTGAGATTCCGCTGGAAATTATAGTCAACCCTGCACCGTACGTACGACTCGGAGTTTCTGCACGTTTTGGCGAGAATCTCATCCCTCCCCCGATTTTCAGTGAGGGCGAAATGTTCGGCCTCCACGAGATCGTGGAGGGATTCAACGAAGAGATCGGGGTGCGTGCCTGGAATCGCTCCACGGAATCTGCACAACTGACGAGCATGTAGCCGTATCGTATGACCCTCAGCTCCGAGCAGGTTACCGTCGGCGGCGCCGTGCATTTCGTCCTCCAGCTCGCCGCTTTACCGGTCGATACGAGCATATATTCGATCTCTGCGCACGTCAGACAGTCCTACTCGCTCACTTCGCCAGCACGGCCAAATATAACGTGCGCACCCACAGCCCACGAACGACAGATATTCGTCCTGGACGGGCGGACGGCACTCAATGATCCTGAGAAGCCAATGACCGTGGTGAGGCCCACAAGTAAGCCTCATAAGGATAGGGCGGTCCTCGCATCCGTCGAGCACGGCGGAAGCTTTGAGCTTAGCCACGTCGCTCGGATGCCAGACGACGATCTGCTGCGGGCGACAACGCAGCAAGGGAGCAAAGCGCCCATCTGCCTCTCGCACCAGGTCATCTTCGAGTTACGTTTTTCGACACAGGGAAGCGATGCCATACGGGCGTTGCGCGCGAAGCGCCGGATTGTCATATCCTCGGTGCGCTTTTCCTCGTTGAATCTTGATCATGAACCCGTCAATTTTGACATTGAGCGGGTCTTGCAGTGCCGCTGCATGTTGGAGAGTGTAATCCTGCCGCCGTATGACAACTCTGTGGGTGATAGCCTCGGAGACGACGGAGGTGGAAGGCGCGGCCGGGGTCCGCGCTTCGGGTGTCCCGGAGAATGTGTCTGCAGTTTCACGCTTGATCGGTTGCTCGCAAAACAGCATTCGCAGATGCTGAGGGAACATGAAAGTGCTACAAGGCCGGACGCTACGACTTCGGACGCGCTGTTCATCGCGAACAAAGTGACCTGTCCCCCAGCAGTCGCAACTGCCTGAGGTTTGCACTGTTCCACGGCACCTCTGTGGCTCTGGCTTGTGTTATGCACCGGACTCGATTCTTGCATTTGTACTGTAGCGTGTAGTGCGCCTAATATACGGGAAAGAGTGGATCGACAGTCCTGCTCCAGCTCCGCAGACCACCAGTCACATCCACTATGTGCGGTGAGCCCTCTACTGCGACGCTTCGCAATGCGTCTGCCGCGATCTGAGAGTCGTTGCCTAATCTGCAAACAACGTAGATCGGCCGCTGGTCGTTACCGAGGTGAGTGCTCGGGTCGCTGACCAGCTCTGTGAGCGGTACATCTGCAATGCATGAGCAAGACGAGTTATGGAGTGGGGATGAGCGGCTGACTTGTGGATCCTGGTAGGCTGCAGATGCCAAACTCGACGCGCGGTCGAACATCCAGAACTCGACATTGGCCCTGCTGTAGCGCGTCTTCCAGATACTATACTCGTGAATACCGGGAAATAAGGAGATGCGCAAAACGCCCATACCTTGGCAGATACACGTTTGGATGCGTCGCCGCCACTCAGACCCGAGGACACGTAGTCCGGCGTCGGTCCTCCGCAGAATTGCACGTAGTCCGTCTCTTCGATACCCTTCCTCTGACCCGTTTCGCCACAGGCAGCACACGTCTTGCTCCTTGTGCGAAGCTTGATGCTTCGGAACGGGGGGACGGAGAGCGCAGAGAAGAGAAGCAGATTGGGTCGACCCTCTCTAGCGCATGTCAACTTGATATCCTAGAGTGGAGGTATGCCGTACCATGCAGACCAGTAATGATCTTGATAGCCTCGAGAGCCTGAAGCGTGCCGATCGTACCTGTCACGACACCAAGCACGCCTGCTTCTGAGCAACTGCGTACGCTCGTCGGCGTGGGTGGCGCTGGGAACAGACAGCGGTAACACGGGCCGTCCGCGCCAAGGTTGTATACACATAGCTGGCCGTCGAAGCCCAGCGCGGCGCCGGAGACGAGCGGGACGCCCAACGCGACCGCTGTGTCGGATATAAGGTATCGCGTCGGCGCGTTGTCCGTGCAGTCAAGGATTACGTCGTATCCTTCAAGCAGCGACCGCGCATTACTTGATTCCAGCTGGGCGCAATGTACGTCCAGCTTGATGCTCGAGTTGATCCTGCGCTGGGAGCGTGAACGGGACTGTTCACGGTAAAGGAGTAGGCACACGCACTTGCGCAAAGCGAGCGCGGCAGACTCGGCCTTTGGCATATTCATGTTTGCCGTATTCTCGTTGTGCAGCACTTGCCGCTGTAGGTTCGAGAACTCGACTACATCGTGGTCAATTATCCCCAGTCTGCCTTTGGGCGGACACTGTCAGACGGGCCCGGGCTGACAAAAAGGATCGACATACCAACGCCTGCAGCGGCGAGGTATTGCAGTGCCGGGCACCCAAGGCCACCTGCGCCTACGACGGCAACGGACGCGCCTTTCAGCTTGCACTGTGCTACAGCAACGTTCAGCGTCTTGCGTGCTGCGCGAGCCTGGTGCCACTCGCCTGGCAGCCCGAACCCATCGAGAACAAGCTGTCGGCCGTATCGCTGATATTCGCCTAATGACAAGTCCATCGGCCTACGCTGGTGTCGGTAGATTTTGAGCGGATCGTGTTAAGAGATAAGATCGCTGACGGGATCAAATCCGAAATCCGAGTCGCCACCGCCACATTCACACGCTCTGCCATCGAACCGGTGCGGGGTTGTACAAAAAAGCATGCAGTCATTGCTTCCATGGCTAAGCGATACAAAGCTTTACACGACAGCAACGACGATACATGTCTTCTTCACCATAACTTATGGTTAAATAGCAATGAGTGTTGCAACGCGCTGTGCAACACAAAAGGGGGGTAAAGGGGCTGCTCTTGTCTCAGAAGCGGAAGCGCGCAGACATGGCCCTGCGGACGGATGCGTTGGACTGGCTTGCGTCGCCCGCAGTGCGACGGTAGCCAAAGACGCCGCCAGAGCGCGGCTTCTCGGACTCCGGCGTGAGCCAACGCTTCGTCGCGCCGCAGCCTTCGGCCCAAACCCTGCAGAAAGCATGCGTCAGTACAACAGGCGGAAATGCAGAAGAAGGCAGGGACTCACTCTGCGGAACCGGGCGTCTCGCCCTGCGTCCACCACTTTGCCTTGTAGCTCGCGCCGTTGTAGGTAACGCAGGTGCCGCCAGTGTACGCAGTGGATGCGTCCCAAGCAGCACCACCGGAGCCACCAGTGCTGGGGTCGCTGGGTGGGGCCGGGGCAGGGTCGCAGTCGTCGTCGCCATCGGTGCCGGTCGGAACGGGAGCAGGCTCGCCAGTCGCAGGCGGGGCCGGGGCCGGGTCGCTGCTGGGAACGGGAGCAGGGGCAGGATCACTGCTGGGAGCGGGAGCGGGCGTGGACGGCGGGGGAACGGGAGCCTCGGTCGGGCAGGGGTCGTCCGTCTCGGTCGGGGGAGCCTCACCGCCGCCCGAGCCAGGGTCCATGGTAGGAACGGGGCCGGGAGCCGGGTCACTGGAGGGGGCGGGAGCAGGCGCAGGGTCGCTGGAGGGGGCCGGGGCCGGGTCGCTTGTGGCCGGGGGAGCGGGTGCCGGGTCGCTGCTCGGGGGCGCGGGCGCGGACGGCGGGGCGCCACTGGCGATGGCACTCTTGATTGCCTGGTCGAAGCGGTTGTTTGCACGCGCCTGCGACGCGTCCCAGAACTGAAATATTCCGTCAGCCCTCAGCGCAGAAGAAAAGAATGCCCGTACCATCACGCCACCGAAAGAGCTGTACTTCGAAGCAGTCTCCTTAGCGATTTTGCCCAGCGTCGCGACATCGACATAACCCGAGCCTGCGGCAGTCTGCGAGGCCGGTGCGCCGATGTAGATCTTGACATCCTTGTTGGGCGACGTGTTCTTGGCCCAGTCGTCCCATTGCGCAAAGTTCCACGCATTGGGGTTGTCGTAGTTCTGGATACCGCAGTAATTGTTACTAGGGGAAAGAATCAGCAGGGCATTAATAAACAACAGCATCCCTCTGACTAGAACTGCACATAGACGGCGTCGATCTCCGCGTTGTTGAGGGTCTCGCCCAGGTTGGCGTCAGGGAAGACACACTATAGGGATGTTCAACATGGCAACAGTCGGTTTCAAGACAAGATGCGGCTCACCTGAGGCGCAGCAGTTACATAGTACTTCTTGCTGGAGTCGAAGTGGCTGCGAAGTTGCTTGACGAACGTCGCAAACAAGGGAGTACCGCCACCCTCGATGTCGAGGTCGATACCATCAAGAATAGCATCTCCGAAAGGACGAGTGTCGCTCTTGCCACCAAGGAAGAGGTCCCAGATCTGCCCCATGTGAGAAAGAAGAGCCAACGTATGATCAAACATACGAACCTGGTCGGCAAAGTCGGTCGCCTGCTTCTCGTCCGTGAAAGTGCTGCCACCGGTCGCGCCGCCCATGGAGAGCGTCACGATCTTGCCCTTGGCCTGGCAGGTCTTGATATCCTCGGCGAGGAAACTGCAGTCGGGGAGCTGACTGTCGCCAAACGGCTTGTTGTCGACGACGCTGCAAATCTATGAGAACTTGATAAGTAACATGTCTTCAGAGGGCGAAGAGGGATCGTACGTTTGCCAGATCCATCTGGGGCAGACCGCCAGGACCAAAGAACACAGTCAGGAACGAAAT
This sequence comes from Auricularia cornea, assembly GCA_030578095.1. Taxonomy (NCBI): domain Eukaryota; kingdom Fungi; phylum Basidiomycota; class Agaricomycetes; order Auriculariales; family Auriculariaceae; genus Auricularia; species Auricularia cornea. The sequence goes on from JARLTE010000004.1 coordinate 2,117,261, forward strand.
CCTACGGGCATAGTATCAAGGCATGGAATCATGTATGAGGCGACCAGCGTACGGGAAGGTGTCGATGGAGTCGTCATCGCAGTACTCTCCCAGCTTCTTCTGAAAGTTGGCAGTGTCTGCGCCGTTCGCGGCACCGTATGAGTTCTGAGCATCAGATCAACATCCCTGACCGTGGGCAGTACGAGCGCGGCAACGCTCTCACCTGTCCCCAGTACGCGACGACGTTGCTATGAAACCTCTCAGCATGGAAGGAGGAGAATGGGTCGCGGGCAGAGCTCACTCGGTGCGGCTCATGTCGAACGCATGGGCGGTGCCCGCGAGTGCAGAAAGAGCAGCCGTCGAAGCAAAAAGCGATGGCTTGGAAAAAGTCACCATGTCGAAGAAAATAAAAAGCAAGGGGTAGAAGAAGAAAGTGAAGAAAAGACAAGTGATCAGCTCGTGCAGCTGGTGGCCCTCCTTTTATAGAGCGTTGCGGCCGCTATAATTGGAAGACGCGGCGGTTCTTCATCATGGGGTCCCTTGTCAACCGGGCACCTTCTCGCCATGTTTGGAGTGGAGCATGGCCGTTGTCATGCCTGAAGCAGTGCGGGTTGACGCCAGGGGTTGCAAGCAGCGTATATATCCCGCTTTTGCTGAGTCCTGACGGAGTACCGGACGCCACAAACCAGACATTCCAGAGCCTAGACAACAGCGAGCTCGAGCAGCACAGACGGGTTCCAGTCGATCCAGTCAAAAGCCTTCGTGTCGTTGAGCAGCCACATGCACGACGTCGTCATCTGCATCGAATACGGCCTGCGCAGCAACGCGGGTCCGTTGACCGGGGCGCTCGCACCGCCAACCTGGCGTTTGCATGGATCAGACGTGGTCGTTCCGCATCTCTGGCTGTCTTTGAAGCGTCGGGGATCGAGGCGCTGGGCGTTGTCAGGTCGCGCGCTGGTGATGGGCTAAAGTTCAACTCCGGGGCTGTGTTGCGCATCGACGAGCTGGCGGGCAACGTGCACGGCGGTCAGGTCGTGATTTCCAGTCACCCAAAGGGCTTGGCAGACCTCTTGGCCCTGGCAGCATATAAAATGACGACCGCGATCCGCTGCTCGAGATTTCTCCTCACTTGTCTTCACTTTCTCCCAGGCCCCCTTTGCGCCTGCCTTTACCCCCCTTCTGCCCTCCAGTGCTCTTTTTCTTTTCGTTTTAACATATCCTTATTCCATTGAAAACGATGAAGAACCTCTCGCTCGGTCTTGCTTCCGTTCTCGCTGTCCTCAGCGCTGTCTCCGCGCTCCCGTACAACACCACCGCGATCGCCAGACGCCAATGCAAGCCGGCCACGCCCGCGCCCGCTCCTGAGCCCGCCCCTGCTCCCGAGCCCGAGCCCGCCCCGGCTCCGGAGCCCGCCCCGCCGCCACCGAGCGGCGGCGGTTCCGCTGGCGACATGCACTACACTGTCTACATGGATAAGTGGCAGTACCCGTTCCCGCAGGCCGACAAGTTCGCGGGCTGGACCGACGTGTGAGTATATGCGCGATTTCTGATCTAAGCGGATAGCATCTTGCTCACATCAATGGCACTGCAGTTACCTGTCGTTCTGGCTGAGCAACGGCGCAGCGGACATGGCCCTCGGCTTCGTTCAGCTCGAGCCGGCCGAGAAGGAGGCCGTCCTCAAGACCTTCACGGACAACAACATGCGCCTGATGGTGAGATGCCTGGCCGTGGCGTTTTTCCATGGTTTCTCACCTTGCCACAGGTCTCGGCGTTCGGTGCGACCGAAGAGCCTACGACCGCTGGTTTCGACGCGGTCACCACCGCCAAGAACCTCGCCGCGTTCGTCAAGGAGAACGGCCTTCACGGCGTTGACGTTGGTATGTCGGGACCCGGTCAACTGAAAATAGATCACAAGGCTGACCCGTGTCTTTCTTTCCCAAGACTACGAGGACCTCACCTCGTTCAACATGGGCACCGGCGCAGAGGACTGGTTGATTGCGTTCACCAAGGCCCTCCGCGCTGAGCTTCCGTCCCCGTACATCATCACGCACGCCCCGCTTGCGCCGTGGTTCCAGCCCGGCGACCGCTGGGCCGGAGGAGGCTACCTCAAGGTCGACAAGGAGGTCGGCAGCCTCGTCGACTGGTACAACATGCAGGTGCGCCTTTCCCCTTCATAAACAACATGAACGCATGGAGCTCATTCTCCCTGGAATTACAGTTCTACAACCAGGGTGTCACCGAGTACACCGACTGCGCTGGTCTCATGGAGAAGTCGTCCTCCGCATGGCCGGGCACCTCCGTCGGCGAGATGATCGCCAACGGTGTCGACCCGAAGAAGATTGTCATTGGCAAGCCCGCCGCGACCGGCGATGCTGCCAACGGCTTCTTCGACCCCGCTGCCCTCGGCAAGTGCGCCAAGGAGCACGCTGGCAAGCACGCTGGTGTCATGAGCTGGCAATACCCCACCGCCAACTCGGAGTGGATCGCGACCGTCAAGAACGCGTAAATGGTTCGCAGTTCCGTCGAGAGAGCTACATATCGGAGCATTTTTTGGAGGGAGGTGTTGTTGCACGTCACAATGTACTACGCGCATAGCATCTATTTATTGCACTTTCCACTCATCTGCATGCGCGCGTCACCCGCTGGACTGAGAGATATTTCCGTGAAACTGAGAAGTTGAGCAGATCTGCGGGAGTTTTGAGCGTGTGGAAGCAGCACGTGCCAAATTGGTTTTGTTGTTGGACCCGAAGAGGACGCGCTGAGGTTGAAATCGCCGTGCCGCGGTTCCACCACAACCTCGACCGACCATGTCGGAACGCGCGCTACCCAGTCAGTGCCTCGCGCTTATCCCCGCCTACGACGCGTACTTACGCGGTTATCTTGCCGTTTTTTCGCAGTCAAGGTGGTCTACACCGTCAACCCGTCACCACAGCCGATTGTCGCGTACCAGAAACGCACACCGGTCACCGTCATCCCTCCCGTCGATGGCGCACAGGGCTCAAGCAGTCTCGGCTTTGGCCAGGCGCCGCTCAAAGCGTGTCTGCGCGCGATATGTGCTGCGAGGTGTGCCCATTTTTAGCTGGCACCACGCTCATCGTTCACCCGGTCTACAGCCCGCACTTATTGTCCGACATTGAGCGCGACTACAGCGTATACGTCTTGGACCCGCTGGAGGAGGCTTTGACGCGCCTACCTCTCCCGAGCAGCATAGCAGGACCGCAACAGGCGTCGCAGCAATTACCAAACAATCTTGCGCCGGGCGTTGCAGTCGGCGTGGGGCTGATGAGCTGGTGTCTGGCTGAAGGGCAGGACGACATGTCTGAGCCTACGTTGGTCGTTGGCAGGCTGCTCAAGCATCCCGCCTCGGGCGACATGGTTGAAGTGGTTGTAACTCTTCAGGAGGTAATGTGACACTCACCTTATTGAGCGTTAGCCACTGTTAACTCTCCCCAGACTCGTGCTCGCAGTCAAGAACAGATCATAGACCGAATGAAATCACGGTCGACGCTGTCGGCCGCACCATCCTCCAGCGCGATGTCTGCGACAGGGACAGGACCGAAACGCGGCAAGCGCGTCGGCGCGCTCCCTACACCGATGAGCACGTCGTCTCCCGCACAACCTGGTCCCAGGGAGATCGTCGATCTCACCGCCGACGAACCCCAAATAACCGCAGTCTCCACGAAGAAGCGTCCAGACGGGAAGAAACCGAACCTTACCACTGCGCCAACGCAGGGACCCACGCCGTCCCCGTACCAGCCGCATGTGTATGGCGCGAAAGCTGCTGTCGCTGGCTCTTCTCGTAAATCGACGCTGTCCGGTTCCAGCACTGTCAAATCTGCTCCGCTGAAGCGATCCATGACTTCGCCTGCCAACTCGTCGCCTCTGAATTCCACGAACCCTATCGCTCTCCTCCCTGCGCCTGCAGACCCCTTCTGCCCTGCGGTAGACGTCGACATTGCCGGCGTTTCCGCGTATCATGTGGGCCAGTTCTTGACTACTGCCGCGCGGCTTGCGGAAGGCAACCTGGGCACAACAGTCGATGTGGGCGTAGCGCGAAACTTTCGCACAGCATTTCCCCAGCTGTTCCCAGCGGAGACGCGTCGTTCTCCTATGCCGACTTCAGATGTGCCGCAGTCGTCGGCACCTATGGCACGGGCAAAGTCTATTGACCGCCAACCTGGCAGCACGAATGGTGCGGCTCCCAAATTGGCCAAGTCGGATACTTCTGCACCACCTACCCTTGTTCCGCCCAAACGACCACCTGCGTTACTCCCTCCACCAGATCTTTCCTCGTCGTCCCGATCTGCATCTCGTGAACCGCCCGCTGTACTTGAATCGGCTGATCCTGCTCTGGAGCTTGATTCCAACGGCACTCTCCTGGATGCAGACGTTCCAGGAGAGAAAGAGAACCTCTCGCCGGAGGTCACCATCGTTGGAAAGAAGCGCAGGCTCAGCGACTCCGCAGAAGAGACCTCCCAGCCGCGCAAGAAGCTCAACTCCGAGGACAACATCCCGCCCACATCCACCGATCCCGCTGACGGTCCAGGTCCTTCCACGATGCTCGCCCCACCATCTACACCCCGCGCCCAACGGCGAACAGTGAGCCGACCGTCTTCACCCACCTCATCGCCGCTCTTCTCCCCAGACCACGAATTGGCTACGCGCGTCCCGCGGACTCCTGCTCGCATCCCGACAACGCCCGCACGCCCGTCAGGCGGAACGCACCGCATATTCGGCAGCGCGCACCTCTCCTTCAGCGGTATGATCGACGCGCCACCGTTCTTCTCGCCGCTGCGCCGCACGCCGGGTACGACAGCGTTGTTATTCGAAATGGGGATCGGGCACCTCAGCTCGTCGCCCGTCATGCGCGCGACATCCCCCACGCCCGCCGACCGCTCGCGCGCGCTGCCGCCCTCGCCGTGGCGCAGCCTGCAGATCGACATCGGTATCCTGCCGCCGTCGAGCCCGCTGCCGCCGACGAGCAGCCCTGCCCGCGAGTTCGCGAACCTGGCCGACGATGACGATGCCGAGGTCAAGATGGAGTCGCCCGTGGACCGCATGCCATCCGGCTCGCGCGGGCACAGCGAGCTTTCGGAGGACAGTGAGGGCACGAGCAGCCGTGCGACTTCCATGTCGCAAGACTCCACTATTCCGCCCGGTTACAGCTTCGTCGACGACCAGACACTGCTCGCCGATCTCGACGCGGGCAATTATGCGCACTTCGACAGCCTATGGGCCCTCTTCGAGCCCATGATCGCCGTGGGAGGCGCCGAACAGTCGCAACCAGGCGAGGGCGAACCGGCTTCGCTCTCAGAAGAGAGCTAAACGTATCCCTGCATGACTCGCGGGCTGCATCCCCGTGTCTCCTTTGTTCGCTGTTATGAAAATCCTGTTGTGAGCTTGCTTTGTGCTGACGTTGCTGTGACATGCCGTTCAATCATTGACTATTTTGTATGTGCCTTCCTTGAACATTTGACCCACCCTGTACCTATACTGGCGTTCACTCCCGCTTTGCCCGGGATCTGACCGAATGAAACTGAACGATAGCGTTATGAGCACGAGCACAAGCACAGCGCCCGAGGTACAGAAAGGACGTTCACCAGATGTACATCGTCCTGAAAATGCGCGGAGCATTCGTATTCGCAAGAAGCATACCTATTACGATACTTGAGTTACCGGACGAGAGCGTCTTTGCTATCATACACATAAGGAAGCACAAGTTCCACGGTTCCAAGAGTCCAGCAGAAACCAAGAACGAACAGCGTGGCCGACAAGCAGCAAACCAAGAATGGACAAGAAGCTCTAGGAACGTGGAAATCACAATGAGAGGGTAAAGCCGCTCACAGGTCATAGATTAGAGAGCGAGAGACGCGGCCCGCGTTTCTCCGCATGTGCGCACTTCTGGCTCGCAGTTTCGACGGCCTTCATCCAAGCCTGGCACTCACGCGGGGACGCGGCGCGCAGTCCGATGGCATCGACTCCGCGGCGACCGGACAAGCTGACTTGGAAGGTGCAATCGTCTAGAGTGCCCGAGATGTTTCAGCGTCCATTCATCGGGTTCAGGAGGGACCTTTGGCGCACCTCTGCGACCGGGCACTTCGCCAACCTTGAGCTCGTGCAAGGGCAGGGGCTGCAGGTTACAGTGAGCGCTCACAAGGTACCTGTCAGGGCGGAAGACGGACCATGCGGTAGAGCGACTGGGCGCCAGCGTCCATGAGAACGAACACATCGTTACATAACACAGCGTGCAGTTTGCGCTTGCTCTTCGCTTTGAACAGCTCGCCTTCCTTGAGAAGCTTTCGCGGGCCCAAGTAGCGTGTTGGCGCAGTAAGGTCGAGACGCCTGCGCTCGTTGGATATCAACGCACAAAGGAAATGATGGAACGTACCCTTGGCCAACCCAGAGGTCCTTCGACAGTGCAGATAACCGCTGCTCGTTCTCCTGATCCCTGATACTCTCGTTGATGCTCTCCAAAATTTCTTCGGCGGTACGGAGCGCGCTTTCAAGCAGCATGTGTTCCTTGCCGGGCTCAGTATAGTGGATGATTTGACGAATGAGTAGCGGGTAGCGCGTGATACGTTGCACTGAGAGGAGTGTATATGCGGTCAGTTTGCGAGCGAACGCGCACAGGACACGACTGACTGGGAATTAACAAGAAACTTGAAAGATCGAGATTACGCAGTTGCGGTTGGTCGCGTAGATGCTTCACACATTCTGTCAGCCACCCAGTGCGGAGAGATAGGGGACGACGTACGTTTAGATGAGCATTCAATTGCGGGTTGGCGGAGCGGAGCGCCTGCAATGTCTTGATGGCATTGCTATGATTGACACAGTATTTCTATAGGCCAAGGTGAGCGGCTCCCCTGTGGATCGCGGAAACGTGGCGCACCAAGTACACTCCCATTAGCGAGAGCTGCTGCTCTAGAATGTCGCCCACAGATACAATATACAAGCGCGAATCTTTCTGGCGCTCTTCGAGCATGCTCAAGAAGGTCTGGTAGAGATGGTACGATGAGCACGTGGTGCAGCGTGAAGGGTCAGATGAGAACGCGCCGTGTTGGTGAGGAGGATGTCCTCGATGTTCGCGAATATGACTTTGACAGCCTTCTCGTCCAGCATGGGCAGCATGGACGCGTAGAACGTCTAGGCCACGGTTGACTCGTTGGCGCAACGCATCCGACACAGCAGCGTACCTCGACAATGAGCTGAAGGTCGCGTACATACGCGCTCTCCGTTGCTATAAGCTCGAAGATCGCCTGCAAGGGATATTAGCTTGACTGGCAAGATATCCCCAAGGCGGACGTGCTGACCTCTTGTCGTCTGCGCTCATTCTTGGGCATGTCCTCCAGCGCACTCTTGTCCACGAGGCTGGCCCAGGACTTCATGACGTAAAACATGAGCAAAGATGGGTGGAGGAGGGCAAACCAGACACGCACCGAGCCGAATGCAGGGCTGCTTTCGCGTGACGGCGTGCCAACGGCCCCAAGGATCGGCGCAGAGATGACAGGTCGTGGCTTCTGCGCCTGCTCCTCCGCACCGGGCGTCTTGCTCCTACCAAACAACGCGAAGAGCGCGCCGTACCGGGACTCCGGCGGCGCGTCCACGCCTCGTGAGGGAGACCATGAAAGACTGAGAGACGGGCTCGCCGAGGGCGACGGCGGCATGTCAAACGAGCTGACCGATAGACGGTTTCTCTTGCTGGCGTTCGTGTGCTGGTATTGTTGGTAGCGCTCATATGCGTCGTCAAGCGTAAACGACGCCCCGGTTGGAGATTTCGGCGGCACCGGAGGAGGCACCTCTTCCTCTTCCTCGGGCACTGTAGCAGGCGGGTGAACGGTGGATGCTGGTGGCGGGGGCGGCGGCGCACGGCGCTTGCGGAGCGATCTGACGCGACCCAAGGGCGGCGCGTCCGCTGAGGGCTTGATAATCAGGCCCGCGGCCTCCAAGACGCGCTGCCGTTCCTGCTCGCGCGCAACGCGTTCCTCCCTGATCTGCTCTTCGGTCTTGTGGCCGTTGTCGGACTCGTCCGAAGACCAGTCGTCGTCGACCGACTCGTCGTCCGAGAGGGAGACGTAATCCGAGCTCGTCGCAGACCCGTCCTCTGAGTCCTGGGGAGAAGAAGCTTTGATAGGCGAGTGGTGGTCGCTGCTTTTAGAAGGCTCGGGAGTTTTCATCGCTGCATCCTGCGTTGAGCCAATGACATCACGCTCTTGCGTCTTCGTGATGAGCTCAGGGAGCCGAGGCAACTTCGGCGACGCCGTGCCTGCAAGGGCGGTGATAGAAGTCCATCCGGATTCGTTTGTGTGTATTGTCGGGGCAGGGTTGCAGCAAAAGTTATGGAAGAGCATACAAAAAAGAGGGAGAACAATTTCAGCCTGCGTCCACGCGACGATAGGGGGCGGGTGATGAAGGAAAGACTCAATTCGTTTTTCGCGGGCACAGGGGGTAATGTTGGGAGCGCGACTAACCATCGACGGGCTCCATATAGGATGCCGGGACAACGCGGACGAGACCGTCCTTCTCCACCTTCCACCAGTCGGAATCCGAGCGGTCGATGACAGTGAGGATGTCCCCCTCCGCAAGGGAGAGTTCGTCCGCATTGGAAGCTTCCCAGGCATAGATAGCCTGAGCGCGAAGCATGGCTGTGGAACGGGCGTCAGGGTCTCCCTAAGGGCGCAATGGAAATTACATACTGTGCGGCTCGACCGTCTTGATGTAGGTCTTCGGGATGAAACCCTTGTTGCCGGACGAAACACTGCGGCCGTACCACCACTCGCTGCCCGACTTGGACGGGTTCACGAGCATGATCATGTTTGGCACGAAAGCTATCGATGTCATCAGCGCGCATGAAGTATACCACAGTGCAGCTACTCACAGAGCTCTTCCGGGCGTTGGGCGTCGTACGGGTACAGCGACAGCGCGCGGTACTCTAAAGTTGCCATGCATAGAATCAGTAACGCAGGTAGTGGGCAGACGGGGAGCAGGGGGGCGTAAGGGAGCGGAGTGAGCGCGAGTCTCGTAGGAAGAAAAGGGCGAGGAATGGAAAGCCTCAGAGGGCGAGTGGGGGGTTTGTAGGCGCGGTAAAGCGCCAGGGACGAAACACATACCAGTGCTCATGTCAATGTCCTCGAGGGGATCCTCCTCAGCAGCCGGCGCAGGAATATCGTCCACGCGGATGTCCGGCACAGCGTGTCCGTTGGTCGCCTCATTTGTGTACTCGTCCTCCTCCTTGGTCTCGGGGAGGGAGGCGATCGCGGACGCGACCGCAGCGTGCTCGGCACCCATGCTGTGCGCCGCCAGGCCCGCGTACCAGTCGACCGACTGGCGGTTGTCCGAGCGGGCCGTCGATGCGTACGCGGGACTCTCAAGCTCGTCAGATACTGCCGGCGGAGGAGGGATAAACGCCGGCGGGCTGGGCGGCGATGCCGGGCGAGGCTGCGCGTTAACATGCGGAGGCGGCGCTGCATCGCCTACCACCTTGCCGCCCACGGCCGCAGCGCTACGATCGTTGGTCACTGTCTTGCGCAGGCGGGCGCCACCTCGGATGTCGCCGAGTAACGCACCGAGGCCCGCGGGCGCGGGACCGGTAGCAGCAGGCGGTGGAGGAGCCGTAGGCGCAGACGGCGGCGGCGGCGGTGCCATGGGGGCAGCTGGGGGAGGCGGAGCGGCCGGCGCTGCAGGTGCAGGCGGAGCAGGCGGGGCATCTGGAGCTGCAGGCGGGGGAGGAGCGAAAGACGCGGGAGCGGGGGTGTTTGGCTTCGATGTAGCAGCAGCAGACTGCGGGCGAAGCGGAGGTGCAGGCGAGGACGGGAGGATACCGCCGAACAACGCCTTAGCAATATCCTCGCGTTTGTTGCGGTTCGTGAACTCCTCGTCCGAGCTGTCGTCGTCGCTCTCCTTCTCCTTGATCTCGTCCCAACTCTCGTCATCCGACGGTGCCGTGTTATACGAACCCTTCGGTGCCGGAGGAGCAAACACAGGAGGAGGAGCGAATCGGGGTGGTTGGGGAGCAGGCGGCGCAGGAGGTGGCGGCGGCGGCGCAGAAACTTCTGGCGCAGGCGCAGGGGGCGCAGCTGCGGGAGAGACGGCCGGAGCGCCATTGGCGTTCGTGTTCGCACGGAAGAAGGGGTTGGTGCTGCTAGTCGTGGACGTTGCAGGCGACACTGCGGGCGCCGCAGCGGGAGCGGCTCCGCCAAGTCTAAACGGATTGTGGCCGCCGGTGGAAGGTGGCGGCGGCGCAGGAGGCGCTGCTGGCGCAACAGGGGGGCTGGTAGGAGTAGCAACGGCTGCTTGAGCAGCCCGACGTTGCTCTTCAAGGCGTTGCCTGCGCTCTTCCTGCTCGCGTTCCTCGCGCTCGAGCTCCTCGCGCTGACGCCGCAGTGCTTCCCTGCGTTCACGCAGGCGCTTCTCCTCGGGGTCTTCCTCGGGTTGAGCGGGGGGCGGAGGTGGGGGTGGAGCAGCGGCAGCAGGCACGGGCGCGGGCGCGGGAGCAGGGGCAACAGGAGCACGAGACGGGGGCGGCGCAGGTGCACGCTTCTTCGGTGGCGGCGGCGCGGGAGGCTTCTTTGCACCAGAGGGGGCGGCAGGAGCAGGAGGCGCCGGCGCGGGGGCAGGAGCAGCAGGAACAGGAGCGGCCGGGGTCGTCGATTCGCCACGAGCTTCCTGTAGACGGGCCTGACGCGCTCTCTCGCGCTCTTCAACCTCTTGCTCAGCCTTCCGAGACTTCTCCTCGGCCTCCTTGCGCTCGCGCGCGAGACGCTGCTCAACGTCGGTATCGACTGGCGTAGCGCTCGGGCTGGGCGCAGCGAGACCAAGCTTGATCATGCGCTCCTGCGTGCGCCGCTGCGCCTCCGCGCGGATGTACGCCTGGCGCTCCTCCGGCGTCATGTTCTTCATGTTGGCGGCAGGCGAAGCCGCGGCGGCACGGGATGGCGGGGCGGCGAGCCCTGGGGTCGTGCTGCGGGGTGCAGCCTGAGGAGTGCGCGCCCGTTCCGGCTCACGCTCGCGCTCAGGCTCGCGCGCGCGGTCATTGCGTTCGTAATCCCGCGGCCGGTCGTAATCGCGCGACCGATCATCGCGCCTGTCGCTGTCGCGGTCGCGGTACCGATCGTAGTCGCGGTCGCGGTCGCGGTCATACTCCCTGTCGCGATCACGCTCGCGGTCGCGGTCGTCGCGGTCGTACGTGCCCCGGAGGTAACCCACGTCGCGGTCCCGGTCATCACGACGGTATGAAGAACCCGGAGACGAGCGGCCGCCATCGTCGAAGCGACCGAAGCGGTCGTTCCTATAGTCGCGGTCCTTGACCCAGTCACGGCGCTCCCGCTCCTTACGACGGTCGCGCTCCTCGATCTTCTTCTGCACCTGAGGGATGCGATCGTGCAGCAAGTAGGTCATCTCGCGCTCGAGTTGTCTGCGGTCCTCGTCGCGCTTCTCGCTGCGCGGTCCGCGCGAGACGTAGTCCAAATCGTCCTTGACGCGCTTGACGCGGCGCTTCAGCTCGTCAAGCTCGCGGTCGAGCTCCTCGTCTTCGCGCGACCGGCTCGCTTCCGCCAATGTCGCATTCTCGAGCTCACGCGACGACGTCTCGAGCTGACGCTTCAAATCCTCAAGATCCTCACTCGCGGTTTCGTGGCCGGTCTTGACAGAGCCGCGATCTAGGTGGCGCGCGGAGCTCTTGTACACCTTGCGACCTTCGCTCTCGTTGTCGTACTTGTAGACCGTAGCGTCCTGGCGCCCGCCACCGCCAGCGCCTTGTTGCTCGTTAAAAGAGCGCGTCTTGGCATACGAAATAGGGCCTCCTGGTTCAAGTCCGTTGGTGCTGCGGGTATGGTTATCGTTCTTGAGGACGCTCTTGAGGAAGTCAACGGCCTCTTCCGTGTCGCGCGCCGACGGTGGCTTCATCTCCGGCGGCAGCTGGTCGGGGATGGGCAAACCGTTGAGGTCTTCACATGGAGAACGGTCAGCTGTACAATGGGCGCAGAGGCGTGTACGTACTCCTGTAGATGAGGCCCATGGCGACATGGAACTCAGCGATGTTGAGTTTGCCGCGATTGTCAGAGTCCGCGAGCGTCCTGTGCGATTTCAGCAAGATATTAAATGCATTGCCAGAAATAAGCGCACCAAATCCGCGCAAGATCGTTCTTGTCGAGGCCGCTCTGCCCAAAGACTTCCAGCGCGGTTGCTCCAGTGATGAAGCCGGTGCCCTGCGTGTCCCAGGCGCGGAAGATCTGGTCGTAATTCTTCTTCTCGGCCTTGGACAGCGCCCATGACAGCTTGGGCTTGCCGCGCTCCTGTGTCGTCTGCGCAAAGCTCTGCTGGAGCCCAGCGCCGTAGTTCGCGCCCGGAAGCAGCGTGTTTGACATCAGGGTGAGCCTGGGGTCCATGAATCCGGTCGCCTGTGGGACAAGCGGGGCCATGCCAGTCGGCTGCGAGAGCAGGCGGTTGGGCATGCCACCCGCGAAGCCGGTCGGCTGGGTCGTCAGGAAGCTGGGCGTGGCGCCGGTCATGAACTGGGGCTGCGCCTGGGGAGGCGGCGGGGGCGGGGGCGCGCGATATGCGGACTGCTGCTGCTGGAACTGCGCGGGCACTGGCGGCACCGGCGGCGGCGCCCCGCGGGCCATCCCAGCGTTGAATCCGGTCGGCTGGGGCGTAAAGCCGCTGGGCGCGCCGCCGGGAAACCCTGTGGCCTGCGGGCGCATGCCTGGGAAACCCGTGGGCTGAGGCGCGAGCCCGCCGGCGAAGCCGAGCTGCTGCTGCGGCTGCCCGAACTGCTGCTGGGGTTGCCCAAACTGCTGCTGCTGAGCAAATTGCTGCGGCTGCGGCTGCTGGCCTGGGAAGCCCGTCTGCATGGGATACTGGTAGCCAGGCTGGCCTGGTCCGCCCGCCCACTGGCTCATCGTGTCCTGTGTCGTCACAAATCAACAAGTTTTGAGGTCCGGTCAGCGCCGACATGGCATCTCAGGTTCGCACGCCTTCTCACTCACCGCCAAGGGACTCCTCGGACTCGACGACCAGGACCAGAATGTGCCGCTGCTCCATGATGGCAGAGATGGAAGCCACATAGCGTGTGAGAGTCTGAGAAGAGAGTTGCCTCGTGCGTCTCAGGGCCTCAACCTCAAGTCTCTCGCGTGCCCTGCTGCGCCGCACGCGACGGGTCCGAGAGCTCCTATTAAACAGTAAGAGCAAGTACACAGTAACCGAACTCGAATACGACAGCGTAGCAACATGAGGATCTAACAGGGGGGTGCAAGCGAGCGCGCAACGAAAGCGTTATGAGCGATGGATTCTAGGACAGAGTCACTGAGCTCTGCGATGGTCTTGAATGGCTGGATGCGCTTGGATATGGCAGCAGCATCGCGTGCGAGAATTAAAGGCCGCCGAGAGCTTGGGAACGACGTTTCCGCCACAAGAACTTGAGAAGAATCGGGTACGAATATCTGGGTCTGCGGGGAAGCTGCGGTTGCGGCTTGTTCTTGGGTTGGATGTTGTGGTGTAACTTGCGTCTCTGGCGTGAGAACTTGCGATGAGTTGGGCACGAGAATGTGGGTGGCCTCTTCTTCGTAGAGGGAGCGATGTGAAGTAAGAACGGAATTCGGGCGAATAGTCGGGCCCGGGCGAGCGGAAGAAGAGGGCATAAACAAAGAGGGTGCTACATAGCAGGGAGAACCAGGTGAACTGTGTCCGCGGGATGCTGGGGGTCTTGTCGTGTCGCGCGGCTCAGGCGTTTCACGCACGAATATCTGCGTGTGCGGACTGCCCGTGCGAAATGACGATTCTTGGAGCAGGGAGGCGATATGCTGCGAAGGTAGGTTCGATGCTGGTATCGAAGAGCTGGGCAACAGCTCGGGTTTCGACGTTCGGGCTTGCGAGGCGCCGGTTATGTTGCCAGTCCGGCCCGGTGACGCCGTCGCAATGTCAGAAGTAGGAATACTTGCTCACATGGTGAGCCATCGTCTTTGCGTATATCGCGAGGGTGCCCACCTAATGGAGTCCCAATCATCGAGTCCGCCAACATCGGCGCCACGGGGAACTGGGAGGGCCACGACTTGTGCAGACGTGAGATGCCTCTCTCCTGCATTACTACTTCGAATCACGCTGGACTTCACCGGAGTTCTGCATCATCATGTCAGGTCTTTGGGCGCATCGCTAGCTGCGAAGCAGACGTACAAGTTCGCAACGATTCCTCGAGTCGATTTCAGAGGCGCCAACTGCAAGGTGCCTTGGGCGGCGAGCGCAACAGGCCCCTTACTATTAGATGGCAGGTGAGAGTTGAATCTCACTTGAGCAGGAGGAACGCCGGCACCGATTGAGCTGCGTTGGCTGTCGACGGGAGGAGCCCGAGACGTGTTGAAAAGTGAGCGGTTTGAACGTCAGTTCATCGGCCTGTTGCTGCTTTCGTGCAGGCTTCGCTCTTGTGGTTGGCTGACGAAGCTGCGAAAGACGTATTTGCCGGCCAGGGCGACGACGGTTGTCGTCCAGTTCGTGCGCGGTGTTATACACGTTCTCATGTTGTCTGCCGAGTTTCAGAGGCGGGAAAGCATATGTGGGCATGTCAGCGCGTTGTGCGCGACGAGAGGCGAATGTAGCAAGCGTTTGCGTAGCGCGAGCGCGGGGTTTCGCGCCCAACTTCAGTTGAGGGACCGTGCTGTCCTGAACAGCCCGCAGGTCGTCTGCGAGTCTTGTACCGGTCGCCAGCGATTTCTCTATGAGCCGTGTCGCGAACGGCCCGCGGACGGGTTGCGTCTTCGGTTGCTTGAGCGGTTTCTTCGCTTTCGGCTCGTTGAGCTGAGTTGTGACCCGTGCACGCCGTTTTGCAGGGACGTCGCTCGACGACCAGTAGGAGAGGTCCTCCGTTTCCGCGACGTCGGATTGCGCGTCGTCGTCATCCGACTCGATGCAACGGCGCTTTCGAGCGGCATAGGTTCGTTTGGGCGGACGGGGACCGCTGGGGGAGTTACTGGCTCTCATGATGGTAGACGCCGCGTCTTGAGCTCGGCGAGGGCTGGTCTCTTGTGCCTGGATAGAGTCCCCATACTTGTCGGGCACAGGGTGGGTGCTGGCCCCTTGCGGCGGACGTTCCTGGGCCGCAGGCTCGCTTGGAGGATCAGATTGTGGGTAGAATCCCAGATAAGGGTCGATGGCCCGGACACGCTTGCGCTTTCTCGTCTGCAGGCCTGCCGTGAGTGCCCGGCAAGCGGGCGTTATTACTGAATGGCCGCGCACCGTGAGCCAACGCGAGGACATGGTGACTGGCCAACCCAACCGGCGGCGGAACAAGCAAGATGTCCGCCGGAGATGCGATTTCGGGATGGAAGCGCCGGTCCGGCCTCCGCGTCCGTCTGCATCCGTGTCGACCGCCGGCGATCATCGCGCCCGGCCACAACGGTGACCACTGACAAGGCATTGCTCCCTGAATGGAGCTCGCAACCTTCGCGGGGTCGGCCAGGGCTTGTTAGAATGCAAGACAAAAGCTAGGCTGCAATTGTCCAGCGCCTCGCC
The DNA here is from genome assembly GCA_030578095.1 of Auricularia cornea. Lineage (NCBI taxonomy): Eukaryota > Fungi > Basidiomycota > Agaricomycetes > Auriculariales > Auriculariaceae > Auricularia > Auricularia cornea. Next base: position 2,132,738 of record JARLTE010000004.1, read on the forward strand.
GAGCAGTGCGTAATAGGCCGGGTGAGCAAGGCACAGTGCACCAGAAGCGCTGTCACGCAGCGGAGATGCAGACAAGCACGTGCCGTTTGCGCATCTTGAGTCCGAGAATCCAGGAGGATTTATCCCCCGTGCCAAAGGCCGCGCAGGCATGATGATAGCGACTTCGCTGCTATAAATCAGCCCGGGTGCCCTGCTCGCTTCGCAGATCCCCGATCGCCCCCATCCCTCACCATGAGCGACCTCAAGCCCGGAATCAACGTTGTGGACGCGGCCGTCGTGCCCTGCATCATCGACAATCAGCCCTTGCTCACGGGGGCCACTTTCGACCTGCTCGACCCGCACACCCACCAGCCGCTGTACCAGGTCTCCGCTGCAGGCGTTGATGACGCCATTAAGGCCGTCGAATCCGCCGCCGCCGCATTCCCCGCCTGGAGCGAGACCATGCCGTCGCAGCGCCGGGCGATCTTCCAGCGCGTTGCTGAGCTCATCCGCTCGCGCGCGCCGGAGCTCATCCAGATGGAGATCACGGAGACCGTGAGCGGTGTCGCGCTCGCTGCGCATGAGGTCAACATGGCCGCCGACGTGTGAGTTGTCCCCACCCGCGGAGAACTTGCGAAGCTGACAGCGATGCAGCCCCGAGGAACTTGCTGCGCTTGCAACAACACTCCGTACGGAGATAGCGCCATCTCACGCCGGCCAAACTGCGTATGTGATGAGGGAACCCTACGGCGTTGTATGTCCCGTTGCACGCGTTCGATCGTACCCTCACTGCGTCTATCCAGGTCTATGCTGGTGCACCTTGGAATGGGCCGCTCATGCTGGGGTTGCGTTCGGTCGCCAACCCTATTGTAAGCCTCCATTCCCTCAATCCATCTGCATGTGCTGAAGCCAGCAGATGGCGGGCAATACCTGCGTCCTCAAGGTATAGATGCTTTTGCGATGGTTAGATTCCGCGCTCAAGTGAGAGCACAATTTATTAGACGAGCGAGCTTTCTCCAAAGATGCATGCCGTCCTCGGAGACATCTTTGCCCAAGCCGGACTCCCCGCAGGCGTCCTCAACATCATCCATGTGCAGCCAAAGGACGCTCCAGCAGTGAGCACTCTGCCATACGCGTCTCACATTTGCTAACGTCAGCAGGTCTCCGAGGCAATCATCGCACATCCGGCCGTCTGGTCCGCACCCTGACTTCATCGCGAATTCCAGCCGTTAACCCATGTCCGCTTCTGCAGGAAAGTCAACTTCACGGGCTCCGCTCGCGTCGGCTCCATTCTCGCCGAGCTCTGCGGGCGCCATATCAAGCCAATCGCGCTGGAGCTCGGCGGCGCATGCCCCTTCATCGTCCTCCCTGACGCGGATCTCGAAATCGCGGCCAACGCTGCAGTTTTCGGTGCCATGTTCCATTCTGGTGAGCTATTAATCGCCGTAAGTGGACTGAGGAAACGCCAATCTCATGTGCGCAGGTCAAATCTGCATGGCTACCAAGTCAGCATGAATCGTCCCTGTATGCTGGGCGACGATTAACCATTCTCCACAGCTCGGCGGTAGTACACGAGTCTGTCGCTGAGAAGTTCATCGAACTGGTTGCAGGCCACGTCAACTCCCTGCAGGCCGGCGCTGAGTCTCCTCTGATGCGCGGACTCTTCACCGCGGCGTCGGCTCAGCGGATAGACGCCCTTGTGCAAGATGCGCTCGACAACGGCGCCAAGATTGTCGCCGGGAAGCGCGACATCCAGGACAATGTGTTTCAGCCCGTGGTGCTCGCCGGTCTCACGCGGAAGACCCGTGGGTGCCGTTTCGCTGGCTCATTGAACTCCAAGGTCTGAAACCGTATAGGAATCTTCCAGGAAGAGGTCTTTGGCCCCGTCCTAAGCATCCTGTGCGTGCTACCCATGCGGAGCGGCTGTCGCTTACACGTCTGCATACAGAACGTATTCCGACGAGAAGGAGGCCCTCGACATTGTCAACTCGCTTGAATATGGCCTGTCCTCTGCGATCTACAGCCGCGACCCCGCGCGCGCGTTCGAGCTCGCGAAGCGCGTGCGCATTGGAGCCGTGCACATTAACGGCCCAACCGTGGACGACGCACAGGTTCGTTCCTCCGCAATTTTTCCCCGCATTCATGTCGAGCGACCATGGTAACACGGCATACAGACTCGCCCGCATGGCGGCTTCCGCAAATCTGGCTTCGGGAGGTTTAACGGAGTCGACGGGCTGCGCGAGTTCACGCAGACCAAGGTTTGCCACAGCTGCTAGCACACGCCATCGCCGCTGATCCTTCATTCACTATCTATAGATTATTACCGTCAACGCACCAGTCAAGATGCCTATCTGAATACATCTCCGCCTGTAGTACTGTGAGTCGATATGTAATCCAATCGTACGGATGTTGTAGTCTCCACGAATATATCATGATCAATTTCGAAGTGATGTTCAAGTGCGCTCGCTCACACTGAATGATAGTCTCCTTAAAGCAGGCCGCTACTTGCAGCGCGCCCTTGAACCGACAAGCGGACGGGCGCGCTGCGTAGCACTGAATGAGGCCTCACTCAGGGACTCTTTTTCAGGGTCCAATCCTGCTATATCATCGTTCGGCAATTGAGCAGACAGTTGGCAGACAGAGAATGTGCGGAGACCGAATACTACAGGTAAATCCGCAAGGGTTCGGCGGCTGCGGCGTGCCTGGAAGCACGCCGGTACCGGCCGGTGCTGTGAGCCTTCATCCCAAATCCGTCGATGACAGATGTCTAAATCTGCCTCTCCCATCAGTCCCGACCTGGCTGTCCTTGGCGGCAGTCAAGCTATTCTTTCCTTCTTGCTCTTCTGCTTGCAGGCATGCGGATAGTAGGGCGGCCGCCAGGCCCGCTCCTACATAGCGGACTCTCACTTCTCGGCTATTGGACACTCGCGACGTTTCTTGCCTCGACGGCCTGCAGCGCACGCGCCAGGCTTGTCATTATCGACGATTTCGACCCTTCCATCGTATACAACAAGCCGGTCCTCCCGCAGGAGGAATGCGCGAACAACCCTGGGAACGATGCCTGTGCAGGCAACTGGTGGTGCGTCGCGGGCGGGCAACGTTGTTCTGCGGCTCGCGGGCTTACTGATAGCGCGCTATCTAGGTATGAACAGGGCGATTCAGGCGGCCAGGATTTCAATAACACGATTCACGACACCTTTGGACCTGGCACGGTCGCTACTATGCAATTTAGGGGTACGATCTCGCTGGTGGTGGATCCACACCCGTTTTGAGTAATCGTGTGGCGTACCAGGATACTCGGTCGAGCTATACGGTGTCTTGCTGAACGTCGGCGCGAAGGCCACCGTCACACTGGATCAAGACCCTCCATTCCCCATAGACCTTTCAAAGGGCCTACCGGAGAATGTCACCTTGGTACCGAAGCAGCTACTCTTCTCCAAGACGGGCCTCGACGGGACACAGTCACATACGATCGTCGTTGCCTACGATGACACCAGTTTCGGTCCAGCGAATAATCGAAGATGGCTAGGTATCGACTACTTTGTGGTCGACGAGCCCGACGAACCCACGAGCACGTCAGTCAGAACGGCGATTTTGGCATCCAAGTCATTGCTGACGAGCATTAACCTCACAGCACCACAGGTGACCAAAGCTCTCCTTCGGATAATCCACCTTCCAGTCCGCTCCCAGACGACACCACCCCTTCCTCTGGCGCCCAGAAGGCTGGGAACGGCCACCAGTCGTCAGATACGGGCGTCATAGTCGGCGGCGTTATTGGCGGACTCGCATTGGGTCTCATTGCTGCCCTGCTGGCCCTGTTCATCCGGCGTCGCGTCATGAAAGACCGCGCTGCGGCTCTGGAAATGGGCCAGGCGCATCCCTATGTTGCACAGCCCAGCTACGCCCCGCACGGCCAATCACTTCACTCTCCAACATACTTCCAACCCAGTTCTCACCACCCGTCTACTGTCGGGGGCTCCCATGTTGGACCCGTCGTCCCTTCGGCCGTCTCGTGGCCTTCTGCGATGGGCAGCGCATCGGCCTATAGCCAGGCCGAGCAGCCGCTGAATGGGAATGCTGCCGCAGAGCTGCCCCCCTATTCCCCGGGCGCAGTTGCTCCTCTGCCTTTGCGATCCAAGGGCGAAAGGGGATGAAGTACATTTTCGTGACTGTTTTGTCTAGGAGGATGCATGTGTTGTATGTCTCGATGAGTTCTGGCTTCAATGTTGCACCGTCTCTGGCCTCTTTCTCGTCAACGTGGCCTGTGTGTATATACTTTAACTTGTGCATTACTTAATTTCTCACAAGCCAGCCTTCGTTCTTCCAAAGCTCATTACTCACTACGACATCAGGTTCTGTGCCAAGCGTGTTGAACGCGCCAGGATGCTCTACTCTACAAAGCGAATCGGGAAATTAGGCAGCTACAGGTTTGCTCAGCTCGGCATTGAGGTCCTCTTTCAAGGACAACAGCGCCTTGAGCTCAGCAGCGAGCTCCGCGTCGACGTTCTCCCCGCCCTTTTGTTTGACCTTCAACCCGCGCACGACCTCACCCTGCGCGGCAACCTTTCCCTCGAGCGCCAGCGCCTCCGCGCTCTTCGGGCCCGTGTGCTGAACCGCAGCCGCCTTCTTAGCCCCTCCCTTCTTCGCTGCGGGCTTCTTCCTGTCCTCGGAAGCAGCGCCCTCCGTCGCGCTGGGCTGGCCGGAGCCGCCGAAGCGCAGGCGCCACGCCTCGAGCGACGCGTCGTCAATCGGGCGGAAAAGCAGCGCGGGCGTGCCGATCTTGTGCCCGGGCAGGATGTCGAGCGCGAACGCGTCGGGCACGGTGCGCTTGGGCGCGTCGAGCTGCGCGTTGATGCTCGCGGCCGTGTTCGGCATGTACGGCTCGATGAGCACCGCGAGCACGTAGATTAGGTTCAGCGCGCGCGCGACGACCTGCGCGCAGCGCTTCGGGTCGGACTCGAGCAGCGCGTTCGAGAGGCCTGCCTGCTGCAGGTACAGGTTCCCGCGGCCCGAGAGCGACAGGATGTGCTGCAGGCCGCCGCGCAGCTTCACACTGTCCATGGAATCGCGGTACTGCGCGATGAGGTCGTTCACGTCCTTGATAAACTCGGCATCCGGGTCGGACGCGTCCGTCGGGAAGGGACCTGGCGCGTCACCGCCGTCAGGAACGATGCTGTCGTATCTCGCCGCGGTGAACTTCAGCGCGCGGTTCACAAAGTTTCCGAAGCTGCGAGCGTCGTTCAGAGAGTAATCCCCAAGAAGAAGAGCCCACGCACTTTTTGAGCAGGACGTTGTTGTTTGCAGCGCCGAAGTCTGCCCACGAGAACATCGAGTCCGAGGTCTCCGGCCGTATGCTGAGGAGGTAGTACCTCCATACGTCGGGCGAGACACCCGTCTCGCGCGCTGCGGGGCCGAAGACACCACGGTTATACCGTTTGGAGAACTTGCCGTTCTCGTAGTTCAAGAATTCTGAAGGGAGGAAAAAGGCATCAGCAGATCGTTGCACCACGGAGTTGAGAGGGACGTTACCTGTCGTCGAGAGATGGTGGAGCATGGTCCAGTCGCGCCCGTCGCCGAGCTGGGACGACGGGAAGAGCACAGAGTGGAAGTAGGTGTTGTCCTTGCCCATGAACTGGTACAGCTTGACGTTCTTCTGGTTGAACCACCACTGCCGCCACTCGGACGTGTAGTTCGCGGTGATGCTCACGTAGCCGATGCACGCGTCGAACCACACATCTGCGCGCACCCCGCGTCAATGCACCGGTATCGCTGAAGAAGAACAATCGCAGCTACGCACAGAGAACCTTGTTGTCCACGTCCGTCTCGCCGTCGGGCACCGGCGCAGGGACACCCCACTTGAGGTCGCGCGTGATCGGGCTGGGATGGAGCCCACCGAGCAGGCGCGGGTCGACGATGTGGCCCTCGTGGTTGATCACGCTGTTTGGGCCCCACTTGCCCTTCAGCGCGGCCTCCTTCATCCACGCCTCCGTAAGCGGCTGAATCTTGTCGAGCGCGATGTACATGTGCGCCGAAGGCTTCTTGATGACCTTGTGCGACGCGTCGAGCAGGCAGCGCGGCTCAATGAGGTCCAGCGCGTCGAGCGTGCGCGAGCACGAGTCACATTGGTCACCACGGGCGTCCTGACATGCATCGCGTTCAGTAGGATGATCGTGGAAGGGAGCGCGCGTGCACACCTTCGCACCACAGTGCGGGCATGTGCCTTCGACGAAACGGTCTGCAAGGAACCTGTTTGGACCATTAGCTTCCCGACAGCTGGAGCAATGGCCTAGACGTGCCTGCCTTCGGTCTCGCAGTAGGTCTGGTCCTGGGTCTTCTTGACCAGGTTTCCGTTTTTGTAGAGGTTGTTGAATATCTCCTGGCAGATTCTGAGCAGGCGCGTGAGATGAAACGCGAGATAGACAGCGACGGATGTACTCCGTGTGCAGGGGCGTGGAGGTGCGACCGAACAGATCGAACCTGAAAAGGGTGCGTTAGACCGGACAGCGTGGACGAAGGAGTGGGTCCTGCACGCACTCGAGCTGGAACCAGTCGTAGGTTTCTCTGTGCAACGCGTTGTACTTGTCGCAGAGCTCGCGAGGCGTGACGCCCTCCTTGAGAGCTTGTGTCTCCGTCGCAGTGCCGTATTCATCTGTACCACAAACGTAGAGCGTGCGCCGATTCCGAGTCCCTGGTGACAGCACAACGATTGGTATTCTGGCTGCTCAATGGCACCGGCATTGCTCACGGTTGTATCTGTGCACAAGACGGTTAATAGGGCAGGGCACACGGAGAGTCGCAGTACGTGCCTGCTGAATACATCTGCGCTCAATAGACTGCCGATCAAGTTGCCTGCAATGCGCGTTGAGCAGCGCGGGAGACGGTCTCGACCGCGGGGGAGCGTACCCAGATGCGGGACGTTGTTGCAGTAAGGCAGCGCCGATGTAATGAGGATATTTTCCTCGCCGGCGACGGGCAGGCTGAGCGAGATCGATGAGATTGTATGCGGCGTAGCACACGACGGCGCGCGCACGTCTTCTCGCCAGGCTTGGGGATCGCCCTGAGCAGGCCCGGGGCGTCTCTGATCTTCTGGGTCGACATCGTGAGCGAGCGGGCGCAGCGGGCGGGCCGAGTGATGCGCAGAGCGCGAGGGAGGAAGGACAGCAGCGTGGCTGGCGAGTCAGTGGAAGTAAATTTCGAAAGTAAGTCGGTGGCTGTTATCCGCCGGGCGCTTATCCTGCTTTGCACTGCTGACGCGAGCCACCCAGCGGCCATGGACGACACGCTCAGGTACGCGCCCGACGCGTGTCTCGCGCGACTTTATGCACATTAACCACCGACCCTAGGTCACCCACAAGCCCAGGTGCAGAGCCAGCGGCGGCGCCGGAGTTCACGGTACGCTGGCGCGGTCGCGTCTCGCGTTTGCTAGTTCAGCTGAATAATCGCGCATTGCAGCTCCGGAGCGTGCTCGTCGGCCTCGCCATAGGATGCCTGCTATGCTTCACAAATCTGTACTTCGGATTGCAGACGGGCTGGATCAGCATGTGCGCTCGTGTTGGTAGGCACCCCGGATTGCCAGGGTCTAACACAAAGCAGGATGTCGCTCCAGTCGGCGCTCATAGGCTTCCTTGTCGGCAGGACGTTCAATGGCTTCACTCCCCAGGAGAATGTCGTCATCCAGACCACCGCCGTCGCCACGGGCACGCTCCCACTGGCCGCGGGCTTCGTCGGCATTGTTCCCGCGCTCGGCCTGCTCAACAGAGAGACCGACGGCGCGGACCCGCTCAAGCTCACCTGGCTCCAGGGCGTCGAATGGTCTCTTGCAGTCGCGTTCTTCGGGTGAGCAGGCGTCTTCCTAATTGCGTGTACATTGCTCACGCGTTTTGCAGCGTGTTTCTTGCGGTTCCATTACGCAAACAAGTCGTGAGTGGATCGCGTTCCCGACTGACGGCACAAGTCTCATTCCCACCTCAGATCATCAAGGAGAAACTCGCGTTCCCCAGCGGCACTGCGACCGCACAGCTCATCTCGGTATTGCACGAGAAGCCTCTGCCCGAGACAGACGGGCTCATTCGTCGACGAACAAGCGGATACGAGGCGGTCAGCACCGACGACCTGTTGCAGGACGATACGCGCATACTCGATGACGACGAAGACGAAGAGGCCGACATTATCAAGAAGGAGGGATGGGCAGACTTGTTGTGGAGCTTTGCTGCCTCTGGAATCTTGACGGTATGTAGGCCTCTTGCTCGCGAATGCGCATCTCCTAGTCCTCATGAATCGCACTCGTCAACGAATAGGTTTCTGCATATTTCCTTCCTGTCATATTCGCCATCCCGCTCTTTGGCAACTATCTCGCACGCGAATGGCTGTGGTCTTTCAGCCCATCGCTGAGCTACGTCGGGCAAGGCATCATCATGGTGTGCCCGCCTTCCGTTGCGCTGATCCTCCGCTCATCGCAAATCATAGGGCTTCCCGATAGCGCTGAGCATGAACATCGGCATGCTCGTCGGGTGGGGCGTGCTCTCGCCGTTAGCCAAGCTGACAGGCTGGAGCCCGGGGCCGGTGAGCGACATGTCGACCGGCGCGCGCGGTTGGATCCTCTGGGTCGCGCTCGCGGTCATGTGCGCGGACTCGCTCGTCTCGCTCATCCCCGTCGCGTGGGAGCTGTTGCATGACTACCTCCAGAAGCACACAGCCGGCGGCGCGCCGGGCGAGGATGACGAGGACGAGCCGCCCGAGCGACTGGTGCCCGTAAAGTGGGTACTGGGCGGCGTCGCAGGTAGTATTGTGCTGGGCACCTTCTTAGTCTGGTTGGTCTTTGGCAACGAGGGCATCAAGGCGTGGGCCACCGTCATTGGGTTCGCCCTGGGATGCTTGCTCTCTGTACTCGGGTATGACTGTCGACCGTCTCCATGTGCTCGGACGTAACTGAAGCGCTTTGCAGCGTCCGCGCGCTGGGAGAGACAGATCTCAACCCCGTCAGTGGGTTGGGAAAGGTGAGCCAGCTATTGTTCGCTGTCATCCAACCGCGCAACGTCGTGGCCAATATCGTCGCGGGCGGCGTAGCAGAGGCCGGTGCAATGCAGTACGACTTCGTCACTGTTCCGCGCCTCCTCTCTCACGGACCCTGACAGAGCCGGAGATTTAATGCAAGACCTGAAGACGGGTCACCTGCTGCACGCGTCGCCGCGCGCCCAATTTTATGGGCAACTCGTCGGCTCGGCCGTGTCGATCTTCGTAACAACTGTCGCCTACTCGCTATACAACAAGGCGTACACGATCCCAGGGAAGGAGTTCCCTGCACCGACGTCCTTTGTCTGGCTCAACCTCGCGCGGCTACTACGTACGTCTTCACCCCTCATCACCCCCTCGTTGCTCACGCGGCGATCCTCTATGCAGGAGACGGCAGTCTGCCGCCGCACACCGGAGAGTTCATGCTCGCATTCGGGCTCGCCGCGGCCTCGCTCGCCGGGCTGAAGGCGCACTTCCGGCTGACCAGCTCGCCGTGGGCGCGCTGGGTGCCGTCCGGCGTGGCGTTCGCGATCGGCTTCCTCAACACGCCGTCGTTCTCGATCAGCCGGCTCATCGGCGGGCTCGCCGAGCTGCTGTACCGCCGCCACCTCGCGCGCACGCACGCGCCGCCCGGCCGCGAGATCCGCATCATCATCATCGCGAGCGGGTTCGTCCTCGGCGAGGGCGTCGCGAGCATTGTCGGCCTCGTGCTCAGGACGTGCGGCGTCGGCGCGCTCAGCTGTTGGGGCTGCGGGACGGGGATTTGTGCGGGATGTGGCTGAGATGGAGGATGGAAATTGGATGGCATTGCACTGGAGGGTACCTAGACCGAACGCAACCTTGTACGCATACAATACAACAATCGGATCGTAGACTCTAATGCTACATGCTAGCAGCCCTGGCCACAGTGGTACTGCATAAGTCACACCAATCTCGAAGCGCCTTAGGGAGTCGATGTGGTGGACCTAATGCTTGCGACAGGCAATGCGCCTACAAACTGCCTCGACATCTCATTACTACCGGTCTTAGGTCGCAAATCTACGAGGACTGGAGTCTGGAGCGACTGGTGGTTTGGCGAACTCGGTATGGGTGATGCCAGTGGCAGGTATCGCCCATAGGAGGGTAAAAGCGTAGGGGCAAAGCCAGGTTGCCGTGGTCTATCGTCTCGACCATCCGATTGTATAATGTCTGAACGTCGTTGCCCCAAGAGCCCCCTCGCCAGATTCGTCAGGCACGATGTCTTGCTTCAATCGCGCGACAAGTCGCGGTTCGGCATCGCCGACAACACCGTCATCCAACGGGAAGGCCGCCTCCACGAGCTCAGTCTCTCGCGCATGTGTTCTCCGGACAGGGACAACGAGGTGAAAGACGCCGTCCGGTCTCTGCAATAGCGCCCGGACACAGGATGAGAGCCAGCCGCATTGCTCGGCCTCGTACACGACGTCCGCCGCGAATATATGCGCGAACGTGCCCAGAGTCGCAACTTCCGTATCCCCTCCTACTTCGAAAGTCGACCAATCGAGCGCGCGGACCTCCACGCGATCGTCAAGCCCGTTCCGCGCGATGTTGGTGCGTAGATTCGCCAGTACACCTGGATGACAGTCCGTAGACACGATCCGCGTCGTTGGTTCTGAAAGCAGCTTCGCGAGCACCAGCGTGACGAGGCCTGTGCCCGCGCCCAGTTCCAGAAGACGCCCGCCCGTAAACCCTCGGTGCAACGCGGGATCCTGTACGAGCCTCTGCGCGAGGACGAAGCTGCTGCCCCAGGTCTGCAGGCCGACGGCCGCGTCAGAGTCGAGAGGCGCGTCGTCCAACACCACCTCGATGTCGCCGAAGCGGAAGGCGCGCGACACGACGCCCTGCGCACTGCTTCCCGAGCACGCGGCGAGGATGCTCGCCGCCTCGTGCACCAACTCCTCGCCGTCGCCTTCGCGCTCGGTGTAGCGCGCGATGAAGGCCGTGAGCCATTTGACGACATGGGTGCGCTCGAACGCGTCGTCGCGCAGTGAGTATGAATTGCTTGACGCGTCGTGCGCGAAGCCGTGGATGGGCGGGCTGGAGATGGCGCGAAGACGCGAGAAAACGCGCTTCAGCTCATCGGGGTCAATCGATGCCACCTTCGCGAGAGGCGGCAGGAACGCGCTGGGAGCCGGGTTCCTGATGTCGAGCGCGCGAGAACCTCCCATTTAAGTGACTTGGAGAGCGGAGGGGAGTTTTTGGGTCAACTAGGATGGTGCCGGCTGCAAGAGGCAACATGCAAAGTCTTCGGTCCTCAATCAAGTCCGCCTCGAAAGGTTGTGCTCAATTCACGTCCCTACGAAAGTCACAAGCAATGCCCCGGGTCCCCATCCCAGTACAGAACGTTCAAAGCTGCTTCGCAAGCGCCTCAACCTGCGCCTTCTCGGCAGCGGACGCGCCGACCGCGTTCTTCAGGACCTTGCCGAGCTGGTGCTCGACGGTGTCCGCGACGCCGAGGCGCTCGCCGCGGGCGGTGCGCACGCGCGCGACCTGGAACTGGATGAAGAACTTGGCGCCCTTCAGGCGGTCGAGCACAGCACGCGAGTTCGGCTGGGACTGCCAAAAAAGAAAAACGGCGTATCATCAGAAAAACAGCCGCGAGGACAGGGAAAATGGGAAGGCACGCACGCGGACGCCGGCCTCGACGGCGAGGTAGACGTTGAGCTGGTTCTGCAGCTTCGCCAGGTCCGCGGTCGCCGGGTCTGTGGGCGTCTTGAACTTGCTCAGCGCAAAGCCGACGGGCGACAGCTTCGACTTTTGGAAGTCAATGCTGCTGAACGAGATGCCGCCGGACGTCACGTCGGGAACGCCGGGCGCGACTTGGCGCTGCTCTCATGTGTCAGTAGTGAGCCAATGGAGGGAGAAGAGAAGGGGGCGCACGCCGGCGTTGCAGGTGAGCCCTGCGAGCGGACCCAGCGTCTTCTGGACCTCAGCCGGGAGCGCGACGCTGCCCGTGACGAAGCACGGATTCTGGCGTCTGGCAAGATCGACAGGGGCTGGCAGGTACATAAACATCAGCTCCTCCTTGCAGAGCATTCCCGATGCGGAGCGCCGCGCACCTGCCAGCACCGAGGAAACGAGCGCAAGCGCGGCAACGAGGGCGGACGACTTGAAGAACATGGCTACCGGAGCGGGAGTAGGGGTGAGAAAAACGTAGGAAGAGTGAATGAGCGGGCAGAGGAACCAGTCCTGGAGAACGAGGATGAACGAGGCGGGTAGGAACGCTGACCGACTTGCAGCCGCGTTTTTATTTCTGGGCTGGCCGCGGTGCCAAGGGAAAGATGGCTGTCATCACGACCGGCTCGTGCGAGCCGGTGCATATAGCATGCTTCTCCGCGGATCCTGGGCTCACATGGTTTGGAGAGCGTATGAATTCGTAAAATACAGGGCGAATTACAAGTGATTATACCACTGCCAGTATTAGATGTACATACAGTGTGCATGCGGTCTAGGGTATTCACTTCCCATCGCACACCGCGACCGAGTGATCCCAGATCTTCTGAATAATGTCGTCGGTGAGGTGCTTGTTGAGAGGCACGTCCTCGCCATGGTTATCGCGGAAGTGCGCGCCGGTGGAAAGCTTAGGGTCGAAGAGCGAGTACACCATGTTCTCGCCGCACGTCTCAGGTGTCACAGTGACCAAAGGCAGAAGGGCATTGGCTATCTGCTTGATACCAAAGGGCAGTCGCCTGTACCCGTCCGAGTGGACGGCGCCAGGGAAACTGTGCGTGAAGGAGACCGTCGGGTGGCGCTGTGCGAGAGCCTAGGCAAGGGTTGTCAGCACGCGGGGGGGCACGAGAAATAATGAGAATAGACGTACTTGGACCGCTGCGTCGCTGTACGAGCATGACACCTTGGCCGCTTGCGGGATGCTGTAGTGTTTCTCCAGTGTTAGGTCGTCTAGATGGACCGGCCCGCCGCCCGTCGCGTCGAGCACGGTCATCATGCGCGCCGGCTCGCCCGCTGCTGCCGCCTTCTCGAGCAGCGGAGCCAGGTCGCGCGCAAACTTAAAGCGTTGATAATAGTGCAAGGCGAGCTTCAAGAAGATGAGCTGCAGGCCCGGACGGCCATGGCCAGCGCACCTTGTAATCTATGCCGTCTTCGGTGGGCGTGAACCCTTTGAAGGACAGGATGCCCGAAGTGATGACGAGGTAGTTGATCTTGCCCACTCGCTGGCTGAGCTCGCGCGTGACGGCGCCAACGTTGCGCATCGTCGACACATCGGCCTCCACGAACTCGTACTGGCCGCCCTTTGGCAGGGTTGCGATGATTCCATCCGCGGCCGCCTTGTTGCGCCCGACGAGAATAAGGTGCGCGTTGCCGTTCGTGTACTTCGCGAGCGCCTGCGTCACGCCGCGACCGATGCCGCTGGTGCCGCCGACGAGCACTGCGACTGGCCGGATGGACGTCGGCGCGTTGCTCCTGTTTGCAGCAATCACAGCGGAGAGAGCGGGCATGTTGGTCGGTGGTTAGGGAGGTACCGTGGGCGCTGCAGAAGCCTTTATATCGCGTTCAGGTGGCATCACGGTAAGACGTCCCGTTCCTGGCTGGCGCGGACTTGTGTCAAGAATGCTGACTTAATGCTGACCAAGCTCACCGCTTTCCTGAAACGCGCGTCTACACACGCGTCCCGTTCAACTCACGCTGGTACAGGCTCTTGGCTGACACATGAAGACGGCCTTCACATGATGGCGACTCTTTATGCTAGGTACTTAGCCTGCCGCTGAGGACTTCGGGACCTAAATGGCATTATCAGTCGCGATGTGATCAAGGACACCAAAGCCTGTGCTAGTGGCTTCACGCGCATACATATATATACTATAATTGACTTCCCCGTGATGTTCTGAGAAGAAAATGGGCAAGCAAAAATTTGAGCCCGTGCGAATTTCAGGCGGAGTCTGCAGGTCACGTGGACCGATCACTTTGGGGGTCTGCAGCACAAAACGACAATTCGGCGCCTCCCCCGCCGGCATTCACCGACATTGTCGCTTGCCTCAGACCGCGACAATATCATGGCCACCGCTGCGTCCGGGCCGCCTCAGGGCTCGATGGACCTCGAGGTCATTGCGAGGCGCATTTCTGAGGCCGGGACGGGTAATTGTCTTTAAAAATTCGCTTGAGTGCATATACTCAGCTCGTCGCAGTTATTAACCTGAAGATTCAACTCGTCGAATATCTGCGTGAGAATATCGACTCTCTGCGCGAACAGGACATGGCGCGGTACATTGCCGTTGTGCTGCCCGTCGTGCTCGACCTTCTGCGCAACGGCCAGCCCACGATGCGCAAGGACACGCCGGAGCAGCAGCTGCGCCATGGCCTGCTTGAGCTGTGTCACCGTCACCCGCACCAGGACGCGTTCAAACAGCTCGTCCCCGCCATGGCTGCCGCCGTGCTGCATGTCATGCGCGTCGACAACGAGGAGAACGCCGTCGTCGCGCTCAAGATCTTCTCGGAGCTCGCGCGCTCGTACAAGCAGCTCACCGAGTCGCACATGGCCGCGTTCGTCGAGTACTTCATCGAGCTCCTCAACCGCTTCGACCAAGTCGCCGACGAGATCTTCGCCGAGGACTGCCGCGCCACCGACCCCCCGGCCGCCCAGGCCGTGCCCGCGTCGCGCTCTTTCAAGGTCGTCAGCGAGTGCCCGATCAACATCATCCTCATATTCCAGACCCACCGCGAGCAGGCGATGACTATGTTCCAGAAACTCATCCCACCCGTCATCAAGGTGCGTACCGTCGTCGAAACACGAGGCAGCGGCCGAAACTTCCTGCCGACCGAGGCGCACGCGCCCGGACGGACTGGTACGGCGTCCTTCTGGAGCAACTCCAGCAGGAACCTTCGGCCGCACTGCCGATGCGTTTCGAGCGTGTCAATGGGACAGGACGGCTGATGCATTGTTCCCAGCACATCCAATACGAGGCCCCTGCGCAGAAGAAGATATACGGGCCAGGCAGGCAGATACTCGGGCCCAATCCTGAGATCAAGAACAAGGCGACATTTTCCGACTTTATCAACTCGCAAGTCAAGGTAGGCTCGGTCGCATATGCTGCACCGCTGTGCTGAACGCTTTCTAGTCGGTCTCGTTCATCGCGTATGCGCTACGCAGCTACAAAGACTTTCTACTCCCGTACACCGACACCTTCCCGGCATCGACGGTCCGCATCCTGCAGGACATGCCGCCTGATTCCATCCCTATGCGTCGCGTAAGTATTCCTGTAGCAGCTCGACGGGAACCTCTAACGGCCCCTTAGGAAATGCTTACCGCGCTACGCCATATGCTCAGCGCAGACTACCGCTCGCAGCTGCTCCTAAAGATCGACATCCTCATTGACGAGCGCGTCCTAATAGGCCGCAGCGTAGGCTCTCAGGACGCCCTGCGTTCCACCGGCTTCATGGTCCTCGCTGACCTCGTCCACCACGTCCGCACGGACCTCACTGTCGTCCAGCTCACCAATGTAATCAGGCTCTTCTCCTGCGGGGTGCACACCCCGTCGCTGCTCGGGCAGATGCAGACCGTGCTAGCCAAGCTGCTCGTCAACCTCACGGACGTCGTCATCTCCAAATATCAGGACGATGCGCCGAAGCTCCTCACTCAGCTGCTCGAGTGCTTTGCGGATAGGATCGCCGCGATCAAGTCCGTGCGCCAGGACTGGCTCGACATGAAGCTCAACAAGAAGGACGACGAGATGGACACGAGCAACGGGACCGAGTTCGGCCAGATCGAGCGCAGCAAGCCGATCCTGGGCGAAGCATTCGCCAACATGGAGTCTCTTTCCGAGTGCCTCTCACGTACGCACGCAGCGTTTATGGCGTATCGTCGCGCATTAACACACTCGCAGAATGCAAGTATCTGTTCCGTACGCTCATGCACGGCGTGAAGAACCTGGTGCTGTACCTCCAGAAATACGAGAGCCACGCGCCGAACGCTGAGCTCGTGGGCCGCATCTTCATCGACTGTCTCCAAGCGATGAATATCTTTGAGCCCACGCAGCAGGACAACGCGGAAGAGAAGCTCGCGACCGACCAGATCATTGAAATCATGCGCGAGCTGCGCCCGCTCGTCTTCCAGGAGGTGTGGACGATGCACATGGCGAGGTACCTCAGCATGGTGCAGAAGCAGAGCTCGCTGCTGTTCATCGGCCAGAACCTGCTCCTCACCGAGGGCACCAGCACGATCTTCCTGGCCCTGCTGCTCAAGCACCTGTCGGAGCGGCTCGAGGACCTCGGAGACATGGAGCTCAAGGAGTCTACCGTGCCCATCCGCATGTTCAAGATGGCATTCATCTCCGTGACCCAGTTCCCCGCGAAGAACGAGATGATGCTTGCGCCGCATCTCTCAAGGCTCATCCTGGATTCGCTTCTTCTGTCTGCGCGCGTCAAGGACCCGTCGAACTATTACATGCTTCTCCGCGGGCTCTTCCGCGCCATCGGCGGCGCTGCAGGGCGATTCGAGCACCTGTACAAGGA
Organism: Auricularia cornea; assembly: GCA_030578095.1. Lineage (NCBI taxonomy): Eukaryota > Fungi > Basidiomycota > Agaricomycetes > Auriculariales > Auriculariaceae > Auricularia > Auricularia cornea. The sequence goes on from JARLTE010000004.1 coordinate 2,149,214, forward strand.
GGTGCTGCCGCTTCTCCCCGAGATGCTCGAGACGCTCAACAAGCACCTGGCCGCGACACCGGCGAGCGACGTGAAGAAGCGCGACATGATCGTCGAGCTCTGTCTGACGGTGCCCGTGCGGCTTACGCACCTCGTTCCGCACTTGCGCTACTTGATGCACCCTCTCGTCCTCAGCCTGCAGGGCCCGCCGGAGACCGTCTCGCAGGGCCTGCGCACGCTCGAGCTGTGCATCGACAACCTCCAGCCGGACTACATCGACCCGCCGCTCATGCCTGTGCTCCCCGCGCTCATCCGCGGGTTGAACAGGCACCTCAAGCCCGCACCAGCGAACCACGTTCACGCTCACACTACCATCCGTATCCTCGGAAAGCTCGGCGGAAAGAATCGTCTGCTCCTGCACGACGACCCGGAGCTCGACTACCGCGTCCGCTCCGACCCCGTCGCCCAGACCATCCCGTTCGGCAGCAGCAGGCGCGGTGACATCGACATGGCTCCCGTCGCGTCGATCGCGCTCGGTCAACTCACGAGCTCGGACAAGGGCTATCGGGAGCATGCCTTCGAGTTGGCCAAACACTGCTTGACGATGGTGCTCGGTGGCGTACGTGATCTAATGTCCAGCATACAATCGCTGACTGCTTACCAGGATATTTGCGAGGCGGAGTACGAGAACATGTACCGCGACACGCTGCGCGGACTCGTCGCTGCGCTGGTCATTGAGGACAGCAAGGCCAAGATCATGGACTACTTGCGCGGCTTCGCTCGCCATGTGTTCTACATGGAGGTGGCGCGCGACCCCGACCCCGACACGGCGGGCATTCTGTCTGGGAGACGCATGCTGACGGTGTACTCAAATGTGCTCATGGAGGTCGTCTTGGAAGGCCTCGCCGCGCCAACCGAGGGCGAGGTGGAAGCGGCAATGCAGCTCTTCGGGCATCTCATCGACGATGTCCTCGCCCTTGATACCGCGGCCAACGGCAAGAAGGTGCGCGTGGAGGACCGCGCCTTCATGCTCTCCCAGTTCGCCATCCGCTGCCAGCATATGTGTCACGCCGATACATGGCTCCAGAAGTTGGGCGGCGCGAAGGGCTTCCAGCTCCTGCTCAAGCATCCCGGGTCGTTGGATCGCTCGTGGCTGGCGGGGCGCGAGCTGGAGGCTGGCACAGCTTTGAACGCCGTCTTGAAGAGTGTGCCATCCGACTCGCCCGAATCCCTCATCGCCGATATCAAGGAATCCGCCATCGTCTGTCTGCGCACCGGCATCGACGCCTGCGCGCAGGTCGACCCCTCAGCGACGCAGCCCCGTAAGGGCTACGATGTCATGTGCGCGCATCTTACGCCCGAGCTCGGGGGTGGTTTCGCCGCCGTGCGCGAGGTCGCGTACGAGTCCATCAAGTACATCGCGCAGCGCACCGACCGGCAGCCGAGCGATGTCATCTACCCGTATCGTCAGCGCATTCTCGGGCACATCCTCGCGCTCCCCCTGCGCACTCTGCCGGTGCAGAAGCAAATGGAGAATATGGATGCCATGACGTTCCTCCTGAACCTCGACACGCCCGTCGTTCCGGAGAATGGCGACGAGCTCCTTCGCGTTTTGCATGAGGCCATCGGTCTGGCGGATGCCGAAGACAGCTCCCTGGTGGCGCGGTTCCCGTCGCGCCTCGGCCAGATGACCGCGAACAACGTTCGCATTTGCGGAATCAAGCTCATGACGGCCTCGCTGCCTGTCACTGACTGCTATGCGAAGCAGACTCAGACGCGGCAAAAGTACGTCCCGTAATGTTGTAATATTGTGTCCTAACATGCTCGTGTCCTTAGGGTCGTGGGCGTTTACTTCAAGGCGCTCTATTCGTCGAACCAGGCCATCAAGGACGCCGCGCGCGATGGCCTCAAGTGCCTCACGGCGCATACGGCGCGGCTTCCGAGGGAATTCTTGCAGACAGGGCTCCGTCCGATACTGCAGAACCTTGCGGACACCAAGGCTCTGACCGTCCCCGGGCTCGAAGGACTCGCGCGGCTCATGCAGCTGCTCACGAACTACTTCCGCGTCGAGCTTGGCCAGCGTCTGGTTCTCCACTTCAAGACGCTCGCCGAGCCCGCCAATCTCGCGTCCGCTGCCAACGCACCGCTCATCGACAACGACTCGATCGCTAAGCTTGTCCGGCTCCTAGATATCTTCCATCTTCTGCCTCAGACGGCGAACATCTACCTGAACGAGCTCGTCGAGGAGGTCGTCAAGACGGAGTTCACGCTTCTGTCCGCTTCTCCGAGCCCTCTGAGCGAACCAATGGGCCGATACTTGAACCGCTATCCGCAGGAAACTGTGGAGACGTTCTTTGGCAAGCTTGATGACGGTCGCTATGTCCGCACGCTGCGCAATGTCATACTCGCTCAGAGCGCCCCCGACGTTCTCCTTGAACTGGACAGGCGCGCTCCGGACCTGATCTCGGCGTGCTTCACGGAGGAAAAGCGGCCCCAGGTACTCTACGGTCTCCAGATCGTCACAGACCTCATCGCCGTCGATCCGGCCTGGATCGGCAGACACGCGGACGTGGTCGACGCGCTGATTGAGCTTTGGCGCAGCGAGTTCTCGACTGGACCCAAGGACACCCCTTTGCCACCGCTCTGGGCCCGCCTCGCGCTCGGTGTATTCATGAAGTCGCTCGAACTGGACAAGCGAGTCGAGATTTTGTTCGACGTTTTCCTCGTCCACCAGCAGTCTGTCGCCGTCGACCTCTCCACGTTCTCGCGCTTCGTCCACAAAGAGTTCATCACCATGGAGGACGTGGAGTTGCGAAGAAACATTGTCGTTACCTTCCTCAACTGGTTCAGCTCGCCGGAACGCACACGCACCATCCCGCATATGACGCGTCTGCTGCACGGCCTCATCATCCCGCTGCTGCATGTCTCCTTGCTGCGCCAGGAGGATGTCGTCGACCAGGCAATGATCAACCTAATCCTCGAGCAGTTCCTGGGGCCTGCGAGCACGAACAAATACGACAACGAGGAGGAATTGCTCAAAGTCGGCATCCTTCACCTGTCCAGCATCTTGGTCCAGTACTGCCCGACTCTGCTGACTGCGGGTCGCAAAGAGATAATCAAGACCGGCTGGAGCTTCCTGAACGGCAGCGAAGACCTCGTCGTCAAGCAATGCGCCAATATCTTCCTGTGCCGCTTCTACGATGCTTTCGAGGCGCCAGCGAAGTTTATTCTGAACACTCTGAGTAACCTCATCCGTACTCAGAACACGGAGGCCAGAGCGCTCACGAAGCAAGCACTCGATATCCTCGTCCCCACCTTGCCGAAGCGCTTGGGGCAAGACGACGCTCTGCATTGGGCTCGATACGTGCGCAGAATGCTCAACGAGGAAGCGCAGGGCATTCCACAGTGGACGCTCATCTATTCGCTCGTTGTCCGCCACCGCGATATATTCTACCCGCATCGCGCCATGTATGTGCCGCACATGATCGGCTCGTTTGCCAAGTTCGGCCTCAGTCCTCAGTGCAACTTCGAGACGCGCAGCATCTGCCTCGACCTCATAGACGTCGTTCTCTACTGGGAACGGCAGGCTGCCACCGAACAGCCCGCGGCGGACGGCAAGGTGCCCTACATCACACCGTTAACCCAGCGCGAGTCGCTTGTCAGTTTCCTCGTCCGCCTCGTTGTCCAGTCCGCCCTTGGTCCGGAGGGTGGTCAGCCAGCAACTGCGCACAAACAGGCGGAGATGCTCCACACACGCGCGCTGGGCTACTTGAAGGAAATCTCCGCTCCTGACGGCTGGCAGGAGGTGACGGTCAAGCTGAACTTCTTTTCGCGCACGTTGGATTCGGTAAGTTGCCACCGACCTCCACCTCCAAAATGCTGACGCGGCGTCCAGGGCGACATATCGCAGCAGAACATTAACGCCGTAATCAACACCGCGCGGCTCCTGAACGTGATCTCGGCGGAAAAGCCTGACTCGTGGTACCAGGCGAATGCGCAGGCGCTCCAAAAGCTCGTTCAGCGCGGCCTTACGAGCGAGGAGGCGAACTTGCACGACAACCTCCTTCCAGTGTTCAAGCGGCTCGTCCAGCTGTTCCCGCCCTCGTATGACGAGGAGGACACGCAGAACCCTCTGCCCGAGTTCCATACCTTCATCGACCAAGCAATCACCGACGGCCTGCGATCGGCGCAGAATCCCCGCGGTCCCATCTATATGCTTCAAGCCTTCGTTGAAGTCGCGCCTCGCAAGCTCGAGCCATACGGTCAGCACCTGACCAAGCTGCTGGCCAGGTTTTCGAGGGACCATACTCTCGCGGGGCAACCGAATGCCGACGTGACGCTCACCATGCTGCGAACCATCCTGAATATCTGCAGAATTGGCGTTGCGCATCTGTCCGACCAGCGCAAGAACCTTCTCACGTGCATGGTCATGCTGGTCGAGAAGTCGACCAACGTCTCTTTCTGCCGATACTTGCTCGAGATCGCCCGCGAGTGGGCGCTCAAGAGCCGAGAGCCGTACCCGACGATGAAGGAGAAGGCGAATTTGCTCTTGAAGATGCTCACGTTCAAGGATCGCGGCGATGCACTGTTCGCCGAGTACCTTACGCTCATCTACGACATCTACACCGACGGCTCTCTTCGTCGTACGGATCTCACCCAGAGGCTCGAGCCTGCCTTCTTCGTCGGTTGCCACGCCCAAGATCCTGCGATGCGCGCCCAGTTCCTCGATCTGCTAGATGCCAGCATTGCGACGCCGTTGATCACGCGCCTCAACTATGTCTTCGCAGTCCAGAGCTGGGAGCCATTGACGGAGTACAACTGGATTCATGTCGCTGCGGAGCTCCTGCTTGGCAGCGTGGATAACGACGAGGTCATGTCACCGCCCGCCAAACAGAACCTCGCAGGGGACGTCGGTTTCCTGGAGTCGGTCCAAGGTCGTCGCGTTGGGTCACTCATAGCACCGCTCCGCCGGTTGCTCTACAGCGACCCTCTTAACGCGGGCCGACTGTGGGTATCTCTCTTTTCCTCGATGTGGTCCACGCTGGGGCGCAAAGAGCAGAACGAGCTTAGCGGTCACATTACGGCGCTCCTCACTCGAGAGTATCACATCAAGCAGGCCAACCAACGGCCGAACGTGATACAGACCCTGCTCGAAGGCATACACGCCTGCACGCCCTCGATCACGTTGCCGCCATACCTCGTCAAGTACCTCGGGAAGACGTTCGGCGCCTGGCATATCGCGATCGCTATGCTCGAGCATTCGATCGACTATACTTTCCAGGACGAGGATACTCTCCGCCAAACCTGCGTAGACTCGCTCATTGAGCTTTACGCGGACATCGCGGAGGACGACATGTTCTATGGCGCCTGGAGAACGCGCCATCTCTACCCAGACACCAACCAGGCCATCATCTTCGAGCAGCACGGCATGTGGAGCCTCGCACTTCAGCACTACGAGAGCGCGATGATCAAGGCGAGAACCGGCGCGCAGAACTACACAGAACAGGAGTATTCGATGTGGGAGGATCATTACATCCTCGCGCTACAGAAACTGCAGGTCTGGGACGTTCTCCGCGATTTCGCCAAGAACCTCGACGACAAGGACCTTTGGCTGGAAGCGATGTGGCGCCAGGGCTCTGACTGGACTCGCGATCGAGATCTCATCGAGGCAGAACTCAGTCAGTTATCCGACGTCGCTACTCCGAGGCGCAAAGTCTTTGAGGCCTTCATCGCGTTGCAGAAATCGTACGGGACTGATCCAACGAAAGGCGGCGATTTCCCGAAGCTGTTGGACGAGGCCATGCAACTGACGTTGCGCAAGTGGGTCTCGCTACCTGCCAACCTCTCCGCGGTGCATATCCCGCTGCTCCAGCATTTCCAGCAGTTCGTCGAGCTCGCCGAGGCCGCCAATATCTTCGCGTCGCTGGCTGTCACAAATGCCACCAACCTGGAGAAGAAATCGGGCGAGCTGAAGCATATGCTCATCACTTGGCGCGAACGCCTTCCCAACCTCGAGGACGATATCAGCATCTGGAGCGACCTTGTCTTCTCACGCCAGCACGTTTTCGAGATGATCAACACAGCGTATCTTCCTCTCATCCAGAGCCAGAGTGGGACGAACAGTAACGCCAGCACATTCGGCTACCGTGGCTACCATGAGACGGCTTGGACGATCAATCGCTACGCCCATGTGGCGCGCAAGCACTACCTCCTCGAAGTCTGTCACAGCGCGCTCAACAAGATCTATACGCTGCCCAATATCGAGATCGCCGAGGCGTTCCGCAAACTTCGCGAGCAAGCCCGATGCTACTACCAGACATCGTCCGAGCTGCAGCAGGGACTTGAGGTTTATAATTCCCGTCCCTCGCCGTGTTTTATACTTACACCTCTCAGGTCATCAACAACACGAACCTCACGTTCTTCTCAGCCCAGCAGAAAGCGGAGTTCTTCACGCTCAAGGGAATGTTCTTCCATAAACTCGGACATCCCGACGAGGCAAACTCCGCGTTCGCCCAGGCAGTTCAACTCGACATGCAGCAGCCTCGGGCGTGGGCCGAGTGGGGACAGTACCACGACTCGCTGCTGAAGGAGCAGCCAACGGAAAGCTCGCACGCGGCCAGCGCCTTGAGCTGTTACATGCAAGCAGCGCAACTGCTGACCAACGCGAAGTCTCGGCCGTATCTCAATCGCGTGCTGTGGCTTCTCAGCTTCGACGACGGGAGTAGCGACGCGATAGAGAAGGCCTTCATGCAGCATAAGGACCAGATGCCGATCTGGTACTTCCTGACACTGGTGCCACAGCTCACCGCCGCCCTTCCTCTGCGCGAGGCCAAGCACGTCATCCATCTCCTTATCACCATTGCGAAATTATACCCGCAGGTAAGCGGCCTTTGACTTCCTGCGCAAAGCTCATCGCATTGCAGGCCCTGTTCTACCATGTTCGTGCGATGCGGGAGGAGGCACAGATTCGGCGCGCTCAGGCCGAACAACATCGGCGCGCACAGCAGGCCCAGGGCGGTCCGCAACACGGCGGCCCGTCGACGAGTCCAGTAAAGGCGGAGACGGCGGACAACGACGGCGGCGTCCCACCCTCGCCGGCGACCGACAACACGGGCTCGCCTCAGCCACAAGCTGACAAACCTGTTCTCGCACCTTGGGAAATGCACCTCGACCAATTGTACAGTATCATCAAGAGCAGCCACCCGCTCTTACAAATCACGATGGAACGTCTGGCGGAGAACCTTGGGAAATGCAAGGAGACCCCGGACGAGATCGCTTACCGCATCATCAGCGCGCTGCTAGCAGAGGGCGTCTCGGTATGTCGTCACTCCTGCATAATTGCTTGCTCTGATTCTCCGCAGAGCACGAACAGCAGGGCCAGCGCATTCGGCGACGACATGGCCATTCTTCCCGTCAATATGGCCAATGTCACGCGCGTTGCCCGCTCGAGCACGATCGTCGGCAGCGCTCGCGTTCGTACTTCTTCACTCGTCCGTTGTTTGATACTGAGGGGACTATGTAGGCCGACTTCGAGAACGATTTCATCAAATCCCCGCCTCAGAATATGCGCCAGTATGTCCATAAGCTGCAACTCTGGCGCGACCGCTACGAGAAGGCGCTCGAGGAGCGGCCGCGCGGATTCTCCATCGAGTACATCAACGCGTACTTGGCAGCCTTCCAATACAGCAAGCTGCACGAGATTGAAGTGCCGGGACAGTACCTTCAGGTGTGCCATCTGATATACCTAAAAATTGCCACTGAAGCCATACTTGTAGCATGTCGACAACCCCACCCAGTTCGCCAAGATTGCGCACCTCTCCAGCAAGTTCGATCTTGTTCGCGGCGACAAGCTGTACCTCCGACGGTTCCAGTTCATTGCTCACGATGGCTCATCGCATTCGTTCCTGATACAATACTATATTCGCCTTGCACGCCGCGAGGAGCGCGTCCACCAGATCTTCCGGACTTTCAATAGGTGGGAGGCGCAGTGGCATCGGCTTTTGGAAACTGATTATATTATCGTAGCGTCGTCGTGCGCCGCAAAGAGACCCGCCGCCGCAGCCTGACCTTCAATATGCCCGTCTCCATGCCGCTTGGGTTCCACGCGCGGCTCATGGCGTCTGACGAGACCTATGTCTCACTTCAGGAGATCTACGACCAGCACTGCGCGCGCGCCGGGTTCAGTCGCGAATCGCCGTCTCTGGCATTTGGGGAGAAGTTCAAGGCGGTCCAGGAGACATCAGGACGGGCAGTGAGTGCTCCTCGGCTTGTTCGCTAGATTGTCTTTACCCGTTCTCCCAGCTCGACAAAGCCCGCGCTCAGCTCGTCAAGATCGAGATCCTCAGCGAAATCAGCGCGAAGATGATCCCGGACAAGGTCCTCACGGAGGTGCGCCCTGGCCCGGCCCAAGTCGCGTCAGTTTGCTCATAGCCGCCATGCAGTACATGACGAAGTCGATGAAGACCTCGACGGATCTCTGGCTCATGCGCAAGCAATTCGCGACCCAGCTCGCCGCCGCGAGCTTCATCACGTACATCGCGTCGCTGCCTATGCGCACGCCGCATCGCATGAATGTCAGCCGCAAGACCGGGCTTATCAGCATGACGGACATGATACCTGGTGCGTCGACCACCCACATACCTTGCCATTGCCAACGCCAACTATCTGCTAGCGTTCGTCCAGGGCAAGCCGCTGCTCGCCAGCCCGGCGGAACACGTGCCGTGGCGCTTCACGCCCAGCATCCAGCACTTCATCGGGCGCGTCGCCACTGAGGGCATCTTCGTCACCGGCATCGTCGCCTTGGCTCGCTCGTTGACTGAGCCGGAGGTAAGCATCGCATACACCTTGTTTCTAGTCTTCTGCGGCCCGGAACTGACGCGGCGCCTGCAGCACAATCTGGAGCGCGAGCTGCCCTTGTACATGCGCGACGAGGTCGTGTGGTGGTACCGCGAGAACGCGGGACGCATGCCACCGCAGACCCCGGACGCGCTTAGCAAGGAGATCCGCGATACCGTCAACATCGACGTCGACGGCATCATCACGCGCACGCAGCACCTCGCGTGCAAGGACGCCTGGGAGAAGGTGCGCTGCCTGTCGTCGCCGCTTTCCAACGCGCTGACGGTGTTTCTTGTGTAGACCATGCCGAATGGCAACCAGTCGGCCGTGCAGCCCGTCATTACGCTCGTCAGCCAGAGCACCATGCCGCAGAACCTGTCCCAGATGAAGCACGAGTTTTACCCTTGGTACTAGAAGGCCCTCTCACCTGTTTCCTGCTCTCGCACTTGACGTAACACGATGTCGCTGAACTGTATCATCTACCTCCAAAACCTGTAGACTTTCACTTACTTGGTCTCGAATGACATTCATTGCTACCTCTGCATTATACAGCTGGCTTTCCAGGCTCGCGTTGTACCTCCTCGACTGAAAATTGTTGTTCCGTTGTGTGAACACGAAAACGTTTGAGTACTTGGGATGTCCAAGTACGGTATGTAAGCTCCAGGCAAGCTCGTCGACGACGCGGATCCGGCAGGCACCGAAGGGCGTCTCGTCTTACGACCGCGTCTGGTACACATGGCTGCCGCTGTGACGAACCAGGGCGCGAACCCGCCGCTGCTTCCAGACGTCAATATTGTTCTGGTCGTAGAGGCGTCGCTCCTCGTCGCCGGGGACCCCTGGAAGGCGGCCTGGAACTACTTCCAGCGTATCCTGCCTCGCATTCACGAGATGCACTCGGACGGGAAGACTGGTACCAGGCAGGTGCGCCCGTTCCCCGCCCCAGTTCCTGCAGCCCTGCCTATCTACTCACGCTGGTCCAGTTTGCCTTCGCCATAGTTACATACGGCGCCGCCGACACCCGTCCGACGCCCATCTTCGCACGCCGGCACTTCATGACGCTCAATGCCTTGCACCACGCCAGCGTAGCAATGGGACCGTGCATTGGCATTGGCCAGGTCGTCGCACGACCCAAGAGCGGCATGGCCGTGCTCGATGGCCTGGTCGCGGGGCTTGAGGTGAGTTGTGGCGCGCGCCGATCCTTGCCCTGTGGTAACGTTCGCGCGGTCAGCTGTGCGACGACGGCATTGAACTGCCTGTCGCCGAGAACATCCTTACTCTGCACAAGCCACCGCCGCCCCGCCCGCCGCGCCCACTCTCCCATATTCTTTTGTTTGCCGCGTCGCCGCCCGACGACGCGACAGTCCCGTGCTGGAATCAGAACGCGTCTTTCGACGGCGTAGGCTGGGACCGTCTGAAGGACGAGCTCAAGCAGGTATGCAACAATAGACTGATGGGCGTCCGTTTGGCTGAACAAGCGGACCCCCAGCGCGAGATCGGCTTCAGCATGATCCTCCTGTCATCGAATCCCAAGTTATCCGAATTCCACAGAGCAGTAAGGCGGTTCCATTGCCGCAGTATATATGCTCAACCGCCCTAGGTGGTCACCAACCCGACCCAGCCATGGTTTCAGATGATGAACGGGCATACATGCTGCCTGGAGCACTTCACGCCCAGCAAGCCCAATAAACGACCACTGGAAGATGCCGCAGCGGGCTCACACCAAGACAAGCGTCCCAGAGGGCTCGTCTCTCCTGCAACCGTGCCTGTCGCCGCTCCTGCAAATAAACCTGGGCTTGCTCCTGCCCCCGCCCCTGCTCCCGCGCCGGCGCCTGTTCCTGCTCCAGCTCCAGCTCCAGCTCCAGCTCCTGCCCCGACCTTGATGCCTGCTGCGCCGGTTCCCGCGGCGGCCGCGACTGCAGCACCGCCTGGGGCACCCGTTCCTGGCTTGACCAAAGAGCGGCTCGAGCTCACCATCAACCAGTTCCGCATGCTCGAGCACACCGTCAACGCTGCCTTTGCGGAGTTTCAGAAGGCCACGGCGGAGAAGCGCCCCGAGGCGGACCTGCTGCGCATGCGCAACGACCTAGGCATGAAGGTCACTGTGTACCGGAAGATCAAGGAGGACCTCACACGCGGAGGCTTCTTGGATGGAAACAACCAGCTTATTGGGCGCGCGGCGGATATTAGGGTTGTGCTGCCTGAGCGGAATCCGTTGCTCCCACAACTGCCGACAGCACAGGGGGGTCCATCTGGCTCGGTGAACGCCATTGCTGGGCCGTCATCGGCCAGACCTGAGGCCAGTCCTGCGACCACACTGGTCGAGGGTGCCCTGGGTTCCGCGACGCCCGTGCACAACCCGCTCCTTGCGCCTAAAGCGCCTGCACCCGCTCCTGGTCCAGTACCCGGCCCTTCTACATTGCAACCACCTCAACCCGGGGCAAAGCCACAAATGACGCAGCAGCAAGTGCAGCAAATGTTGACGATGATCAACACGCCGCAGGGTGTGGCGCAGCTGCGACAGCTTGCGGTTCTGAAGCCCGAGATGAAGGAGCTGATCGAGAAGTTCATCCTCGAGCACCAGCAGCGTACGCGTCCACCGTCACTCGGTCAGCTCCCTCCGCCCAACCTCGCCGCCGCGCAGCCCGTGCACCCCCTGCAGAACCCGCCCGGCGGACCCGTGTGGCGGGGTAAGATCAGCTGGATAATAGGCGGGTCGCAGATCAAGGTCGTGTCGGTTGTTGCATTCAATCCGCGTGGCGACTTGTGAGTGTCCTAGAGTAGTTCGGCATGTGGCAGGCGGGTGCTGACTTGCGGGATGTCCAGGCGCTACGACGCGTGGCCGGCGCAGCTGAGCCTTAAGCCAGCCAAGAAAACGTTCACTCAGGAGGAGTTAGGCGCGTGGACCAAGCGGAATAATCCTGCTTTGTGCATCGTGGCGAGTCCGCCGGATTTGGCAGGGACGGAGGAAGAAGAGCAGTTTAAGGCGCTGGCGGTGCTCCTTATGTCGAAACATGCGGTACGTCCCTGGGAAAAATCATACCCGATACCTGACAGAATGTGGTTCAGGTTGCGCTCTCGCACATCCCTGTGCCCGGCATGACGCATGGCATTAACATCGTTTTCTTCTCGATCCCCCCCAACCTCGCCTGCGCGGCGTTCATTGACCGCCCCCTACCTGAGATCGGCGACACTCCGCCACCGCCGCTGCCGTCCACTGTGCCCGTGCCCGTGCCCGCACCAGCGCCCGCACCTACGCCCGCACCAGCGTCTGTGCCCGCGAACCAGGCGCAGGTGCTCGCGCATCTGATGAATACATTGTCGCCCGAGCAGGTGCGCCAGGTGCGCCAGATGCCGGAGCACCTGCGGATGCAGTTCCTGGCGCAGCAACTTCAGCAGCTTCAACGGCAGCGCGCCTTTCAACACCAGCAGCAGCAGCAACGGGCGCCGGCGACCAGCCTGGGCATGCTCGGTGTGTCGCCGAACTTGACGCAGGGGCAGTACATGCAGCAGCAGCAACAGCAGCAGCCACCGACCTTTGGGATTGGACTTGGTCTGGGACAGCCGCAGGCGCAGCAGCAGCAGCAGCAACCACAGCAGACGCAACATCTGACGGGTCTGCCGCCCAGTTTCCCGCCGCAGTGGGGTCAGCCGCCTCAATGACAGCGCAACGGTGCATTGTGCCCTTTCATCCCCACTCTCATCTTGCTATCCTTCTTGCATCGGCATTGCAATCACAGTGTTGTACATTAGACATACAGGGCTTCGTTGATTCATTCATAGAACAGTACAAGGCTCACTCAGAGCATCTTTTCTTCGCGGTGAGACTGTCGGTTTAGGTTTGCGGAGACTGCAGCGCGCCATCTATGCCCTGAATCTTTTCGTGGTCGGCGAGGTTGGCCTGGCTTTCGAAGACGGCGACGATCGGCTCTTTCTTACTCTACGACGGTGGCGTGTGTCAATGAGTCAGGGCGAGGGGATTGGCAAGGGAGGGAGACAGACCTCAGTCCAGGTGCCCATGAAGCCGATATAGTAGAGCTGGATGGTGTCCGCGCCCTGGGAGGCGGGGAAGAAGAGCGTGACGTCCGTGACGTTGGAGAACTTGGACGCCTTGACCTGGTACTCGCCCACGTCGCGGCTCTGCACCATCTCGAACTCCTGGGACGACGGTTTCTCCGCAACGTCATCGAAGTCCAGGCCGTCCTCATTTGCATACTGCCGGACAAACGTCAGGGTGTCTTGTGCAGGGGCGCCAGGGGGCGAGACGCACAAGGGCGACGCGCGTGGGCGTCTGGTCGACGGGGCCGGCCTTGATGAGCACGCTTTTGAGCTTGACGACGCCCGTGAACGGAATGCGGAGAATCATCTGGTCGTCCGCGTCGCTCTCGATCGCCTGCCCGCTCGTCAGACGCGCCCAGTATCCGGGGATTGTGCACGTACGACAGCCTCGTCCAGGCGCTGGTGCCACGGCTTGACGATCTTGGCCGGTTGCGCGGCGGCGCAGTTGAGTGCGACGATGTTGGGGTGATCTATGCGCGCAAAGAGATTGTCCGCCGGTGCGTCGGGCGCGTCGTGGTCGTGGCCGTGGTCGTGGCCGTCATGTGCATGGTGTTCGTCAGCACAGCTGGAGTGCGAGTGGTGGTCGTGCGGCATTAGGACGCGGTTCGGGTTCGGGCGCCCTGTTCGACGCGGTCGGGGAGCAGATGTGGCGCGGGATCGGATGCGGCCGCGGACACGAAAACGTCACGAAGATCCTCGTTTGTTCGACCAACTCGAACTTCGCAAATGGATTACCAGGGCGCAAGAAGAGTCTCACAGAGCTCTATCAGTCCTAGAGATACTGGCCTCCAACGCAGAGTAAGTAACGCAGAGTGAGTTCTGTCCAAAATCTCAGATCCTTACCATTATGTCGCTTCTTTCAGCGCGCTGTAAACGCTACACAAAGCATAGCTTGGCTCCTCGTTCACCGGCCCTGCTAGCTCAGTTGGCAGAGCGCGTCACTAGTACTTCTAGCTGCTATGACGAGGTCAATAGTTCGAATCTGTTGTGGGGCACGAATTTGTTACTTTTTGTGTTACTGCGCTTACTTTTGATGTTACTTTTACTATATTGTAGTCTTACTTTCACCGTACTTTAGTCTTACTTTTACTGTACCCAGGTCTTACTTTGACTTACTCTTAGTGTTACTTTTCTTTACTTTTGGTGTCACTTTTACTTACTCTTTTGCCCGTTGGGTCACAGGCGGTTATGTTCAGATCCCTCGTGGGGCAGGTGGATTATGAGCTTTTGTAATATGGATGCCGTCCTGTGCAGTGGCATTTTTGCTGCCAATTGAAAGTCCAAGAGGGCTCGAAAAGGACACCTCGCTTCCGTCAGCTATGTTTGCTGCGCGTCGAGTCGGTCAGTGCTGCCCTGCCGGATTGGGTGACATCCGCGGAAGGGCGCTCCTTTGGGAACCCGAGCCGCCGCGTGGCCGGTGCGCTCTCTCTGCTCAGACCATGTCGACTCCTTCAATGGACGTCTCGCCCGACCGATTCCCAGCCTACTCCTGGCACCAGGTGAACCCGTTCGCTGCGTTCTGGAGCGAGCTGCTGACCGGATGGCCGTAGTCTCATGATCAGGTGGGCTGCGAGCGTGGCTGCCACATTCCCGCGAGGAGCATCTGCTGACGCATCGGCGTAGGCGACGGTTCTGCTGCTCGTGCCTTACGGTACCACGGAGGAAGATGTGCTCGTCGCCATCGAGCAGAATAGTCTTGTCGCCCGGGTGCGCGGCCAGCCGCCCATCGTGAAGGTGCGTTCGCGAGCGCCATCGGCCGATGCCCAAATGGTGGTGCTGACCCTGGGTGGCAGGGCCGGCTGTATGCTGCGGTCGACGCAACCAACTCTATGTGGCAGCTCGAGCGCGCGGGCCCGCGGCCGGCACGCGCGCGCACGATCTCGACCGCGTCTTCGCGCTCCTCATACGCCCTCGTCTCGGACCCCGGCCAGAGCCAGACCGACCTGCCCTCCAGTTGCGCAGTCTCTATTGAGCGCGACGCCGACTCGGAGCCGGACTCGGAGCTCAGCACGTCGTCGCCCGCCTTCTCGTCGCCGTCACACGGCTCCGGTTCGGGCTCTGGGGGCAGTGGCGGCAAGCACGGGCATGGTCACATCTCGCTCCCGCAGATCGAGTCGCTCTCGTCGTCTTTCTCCAGCGTCGAGTCGCTCAACTCGCGCGCGTCCGGCCGCCTGCTCACGCTGCATCTCGAGAAGACCGAGCCGGCCATTTGGCCCGCCCTCATCGCCGGCCCCGCTCCCGTCCAGCTCACCGCGCCCGCTGCTCCACCTCCAGGCGCAGATCCCGCAGGAGAATCGGCGTACAACGCGGATCCGACGTCTCTCGGCCTGCTGGGCGTGGACTGTCTCGACGTGCGCAAGGACCGGGACCTGGCATTCGAGTTCTTCCTGTGAGTCAACCCGCCCTCCCCATTCAGTCACACAAGTACCCGCGCGGCTGACCCATTCCTGGTTCTGTTTGTTTGTTTGCGTGCGCTACCCAGGCGTGCATGGCACCAAGCACGCACGCCACTTGCTACTCTGAAGCTGGTGACACACTTCCTCCCCGTCAACACTGCCATCCCGCCGCTGAACACGCCCGCGAACCCGGGCACGCCGGCCTACTACATCCAGGCGCTGGGCGGCCAGCAGGCCCTTGCACGCCTGTACCTGGAGGCAGGACTGATACTGCACCTCGAAGGTGCTGGCGCAATGCATCATGGCGCCGGCGCGCTGTCGTCTATACGCACCTCTGGCCCGATTACTGTGAACACCGATGCCTGGCGGCGCGACCGCGACATCGCGAAACGGTACTTCGATCGCGCTCGCGCTCTGGACCCACAGATCGAGGTGCCGGCGCTTGCGACGGACACGGACGACGAGGACACTGTGCTGGGCTTGCGCATGCCCGAGCTGCCCATCGGCAGCGCCGCAGGCAGCACGGCGTCAAGTGCGCCGCGTCCTCGCCCCCGCCGCCGGCGCGAGAAGGAGCGCGAAAGCGAGCGCGAGAAGGAGAGGGTACGCACGCGCAGGGAGAAGGACGAGACCGGCTCGCTCTGCTCGCAGAAGGGCGTCCCGGGCGACGTCGACGGCACGTGGTACCTCTACCTCCCCGGCTTACTTGGCGCGGGCACTGCCCTTCTTGCCGTTGCTGTCATCGGCGCCGTGAGCGTGTCCTCGTGGAGGAAGTCCCAGTCTTGAACCCAATGCTCGATGATTTGACCTGACGCTTTACTACATATCTAACGCACGCAATCTCTCCCGCTCCCGCCATTACGATCGTCTGTTTCCTGGCTGTTAAAGTCTGCCCTTTGCCTGCATGCCGCGTCTGTGCTTCTGCCTGCCATGTCTCTTTCCCTATCCCTCTTCTTTCACGACGTCCTGCTGTCCATCTGCTCACTCGCTCGCCTGCTCGCTCTTCTCTGGTGTCAGTTGTCAACTACTGTATCATCCATTGCGCGGTGCATCCCCTTGTATATCGTTTCCTTTTATACTGACAGGTTGAAGTCCTTGGTTCTGACTCTCAAGCAAGGAGGAACTCGGTCAGGACACGGATGTATTCGTCGCGCTCCTCGAAGTGCGCCATGTGCGCGGACTTGTGAAACTTGACCCACTTGACGTTGGGGATTTCGTCGACGAAAGGCATGATCACGCTGTCCTGTGCCTCGTCGTACGCGCCGTTCGTCACGAGCGTGGGCACATTGATCTTGTGCAGCTCCCCGACGATCGACCAGCCGTTCAGAGTGCCGGTGTTGACGAACTCGCTCGGTCCATTCATCGTCATCCACACGGTGTCGTCGCGCCCTGCCCATTTCCCACTCTCCTTGACCTCCTCGGGAAGCGGCTTGAGTCTGCACCCGAAGTTCGCGAAGAACACATTGAACGCGGCCTGGTATTCCTTGCTGCCATAGTCATTTTCGCGCTCGCCCTTATCCAGTGCCGCCTGCACGTCGGCGGGCAGCGTGCGCATGAGCCGGTTCGCGCTCTCCAGCCACAGCGCAATGCTGCTCGGCGCACTCGCGAGCACGAGCTTCTTCAGCCCGGGCGGGCGCGCAAGCGCGTGCCGCGCGGCGAGCATGCCGCCCCAGCTTGAGCCCCACAGCACGTAGTCCCGCGCGATGCCCAGCGCGTCAAGCACGTTCTGCAGCTCGGCGAGGAAAAGCGCGTCGGTCCAGAACGCGGCGTCGCCGCGCCGTTCGGGCAGGTGCGTGGAGCGCCCGTTGCCGATCTGGTCGTAGAACACGACCGCCATGCGGCCGTCTTTCTCGAGATCGGCGAGCGAGAGGGTGTAGTCCATCGACACGCCCGGCCCGCCGTGCAGCGCGACCAGCGGCGGCAACCCGCTCCCCGGCGTAAGGGTGCCGTAGATCCTGACGTGCGTTGTGCACGGCTTGTCCGTTCCCGGGGCGTTGAAGGGGACGTCGCGTTCCGTGTAGGCCATGGTAGCCAACGCTGTCGTTGAATGTGGCGACAAGCGAGAGTCAGAATGTGGCAAAGCGAATCACTGACAGACATCTCGGTGCCGCCAGCCACACGCGCACAACGGCCGCATTACCATGAGCGCCCCAGTCAAATTGCATTGAATCCCATCGTACACATCGCCGCGATACATCCTCGCTGGACCAACACACTTAGACCTACTTCTCTGGATGTTGTTCAGCCACTTGTTTTGAAAGGCAATTGTAGGCACCTACTACCGGGCAGCTTGAGCCACTTGGGTATCTTCTTTTCGCCAGTCGATGTTGACGAGCTGGACTTTAGAGTGTTACCAGTGCCCGTCGGTGTTGGTGCGTTGTTGAATGTGGGCGGTGGCGGGAGGTCCACTGCTTGCGCCAGGACGTCTGGTCGCAACGGTGCACGTACGCTCGCATCTGTGATCGAAGAGTCAGACGAGGCGGCGTTGATACGCAAGGGGCGTACGATTCAGTCTGTCGTCCTCAAACCGTAGGAAGAGCACCGACGAGGGCGCAAGCTGCAATTGTGCCAACGACAAGTCGCGTACTTTCGGATCCGAGTTCTTGAGTTCCCTCATGGGAGGACTCTGGTCTGCCGTGCAGCCTCAGCTCTTCCGGACGAGATCGGACATGGCGGGTGGCACGCACAGAGCACAAACTTGATCGGCTTGACGTCGTCGGCGAGCGACTCGCGCACGAAGACGTAGACGGCCTTGATTCTGTCCGAGGACGGGAAGACCTTCTCGAGCATCGTGCGGTCGGCGAACTTGATGCGGATGGTCGTCTACGGGCGCGATGTGGCGTGAGCACGCCGCGGCCGATCGCAGGGGCAGACGCGGCGTACATGCGGCCAGCGCGCGAGCTTGGTCTTCTCCTCGGCGTCGCGCATCGCCTTGGTGCGCAGCGGCGCGTTGTTCAGCGCCTCGTTCCGCCGCACGAGCGCCTGGTAGCTGGCTTGCGCGTCCGCCGCGGTCATCTCCACGTCCTCCTGCGGAATATTACCTGGAGCACTCGTTAGCGGCGCGGCCAGAGTACAAGGATACCAGCGAGACATACGCAGCGCACTGGCCGGGCCGACAGGTGGCTTCCAGACCTTGAACGCGGGCTCCGTGCTGGTGTTGGTGGCGGGGGCATCGGCGGGAGCGGCGTCGTTCCGTTCACCTGGGCTGTCTGACGGAGGGATCGCTGGATTTGCTTCTGAGGGTGTGCTCGTGCTCATGGCTGCCAGGACGCAGAAGGAAGGATGACGAGGCCGTTGCGGCCGTTTCCGGCGGCGTCGAGCTCCTTATTCCCTGACGCGCCCTGCGCCCGTGCCAGCGCGTGTCCACAGCGCGGACTCCCTTCTGCCGCCCCGCCACGTCCTATAAAGGCCGCGCAGACCGTGCAACGCGTGCTTGAACCGCGCCCTGCCTCCTACCGTCCCAGACAAGCCTGCTCTCTTGCTCATCTGCAACGATGACACCGGTGAAGGTGAGCCTCGTCCCGCATAGATATTGAACCATGCTCTGACCCGGGCCACGCTTCTCCGCCTATGTGATACTCGCATATCCCACTCACTCTTCGATACTGCACGCACGCAGCGCCCTCGTGGACGCCCACCCAAGCATACACCAGTCTCCAAGCGTCGCAAGCTCGTCACAGAGGAAGAAACGACGCCAGAAGAAGACAGACCGCCCTCTCCAGAGCAATGGGCTCGCATGGCATCCTACAAACGCTTTGAATGTTCGTAGTGCAGCATATATGCACACTTAGCCGCCGGCCCGCTCAGACAGACACCCAGTGCAGCACGGAAATGAGATCAACGTCTTTGCTAGGAACGACGTGTGCGTCTCTGCTCGCGGCCCCTGCGTGTATGCCGAACTCCAGGCAGGGTTATGGTGCTGCCAGCTGGCCACAAGCCGAAGGACGATCGGATGGACGACGGCGATTTCTGGATGGCGCGCATAATGGAGATATGCGCTGAAGAGCCCACAAACGTTCGCTTCCAACTCGCTCTGGCCCTGAGACGCGTCTTACGGTTTGTTTAGGTCTGGGTGAAGGTGCAGTGGTTCTACAGGCCCGAGGAGCTCGCAGGCAAGATACGCGGCTTGTGAGTGTCCCCCTCCGCCCCTCTCATCCCATTGAAGAGACGTTCTCCAGCGACGCGGCTATCTGTGGGAGTAAGGAACGCATCGCATCTGACCACGAAGATATCATCCCGAGTACGTGCTGTGAAGGTCCGTGCAGTTCTCCGCATATCCTTGGACTCGTTTTGAACACACAGAACAGATGTGATCCAAATGGTCGCGTACGACGAAGGAAATATGGAGACGCCCGGGCCAATGACGGACGAATGGTACTATAGGTATACCTACCACACGCGGGGCAAGGGGAGCCCGTGCATCACGGTACGCAGCTCTCGCACACCGGACATGTGCATATGCTCAGATTGCGTGGGACGCAGCCTTCGAGCACAAGCATGTGCACCCCGAAGTGCAAGCGCGGGTACAACCCCGAGCACGACGAGATGCGCGTGTGCGCGTCGTGCGGCAGCGCCTTCCACGTCTCATGCCTCAAATCGCCCGTGGACAGCGCGCAGATGGACTGGACGTCCGTCGAGCGCGCTCTTCCTTCGCCCAAACTCCCTCATGGCCATGGCCGCACACCGAGCCCCACGTCGTCCCAGACGCTCATCGAGGACATGCTCTCTCCCGAGGTTGCCACCGAATCCGACTGGGATAGCTCTGAATGCGACGAATTGCTGCTGGTACCGAGGAAGGTCGCGAAGAAGCAGCACGTCGCGAGAGCAGTGCCAGCCCAGCTCACGGCCATCGCGAGGCTCCCGCTGATGCGCGGCGGCGCGCATGGCGTCGCGGGCAACTGCGCGCTTGTGCTCGCCGCCCGGCGGATGCTCACTTTCTCCACGGTTCCCGACGACTGGAAGGAGCAACTGGGCGCAGCCCCAGTTCCCCGTCCGACTAAACGCAAGCAGCAGACGTTCTTCAAGTGTCCGGGGTGCAGCCAGCCCATATGAACCCCTTTGCATCGACCCCCTTCGCATAGCCATACTGTAGCCTCCTTTCTCAGTTCTCGGTCCTCGATCCACGATTCTCGGTTCCCTTGCAGCATTCTTACTTATTCGCACTTCGGGACGCTGACGCTGACGCATACTGTACTGTACATCCATACTGACTCGCTGTTGCTGGACATATTATACATTGGAGGATGTGGCAGCTGCTTAAATCGCAGACAGAGATGGAATATGTATATTCAGATCATGCCGCCCCAGGTGCGGCCCTCGAAGCCCGCCGTGGCGGGGCCGCCGCCGCAGCGCTCGGTGAGCACCGCGAGGCGCGAGCGGAAATCGTCCATGCCCATGTACGCGCCGCACATGCGGCGCTTGCCCGTGAACGCCGAGCGGCCGTGCAGCACGCGCTGGTTGTCGAACGCTGCGCACGCGTCAGCGTTGCAGAGGGAAGCAGGCGGGATACAAGACGCACCCATGAGCGTGCCGGGCGCAAGCTGGAACCAGTACTCGGAGTCGGGGCTCGTGAGCGTCTGACGCCAGAGCCGCAGCCCGTCGTAGAACGCCTCGGTCTGCTCTGGCGGCAGACGCAGCGCGCTGCGGTCGTCGTTGTTGTACCGGATCTGCGCGAGCTCGTCCGTGCCCGCGTGCGTGCTGATGATCGGGAAACCCGTGCCGCGGCGCTGCGCTGCGTGAGCGTGGGGGAAAGGGAGAAGGGGCGGGACGTACGACGCCGGTTCGGTACATCACGTTCTCCTCGCCCGCGGCGTGCGACGCGACGCGTACGCTGCGCAGCGTGTCGAACGCCGCGGGGTACAGCTCCTTCACGAGCGACGCGACGTAGAACCCGTCCACGAGTAGCGACGCGCCACCCGTGCCGTCCGTATGCGAGAGCATGTGCAGGAACTGCAGGCCAACGGGGTCCGTCTGCCATAAACTCAGTTCATGCCCAACGCCCTAGAAGACAAGAAGCGAACGTAGTAGGTGCCATCCGTGTGTGCGCCGAGAGCCATGGACGTGTAGGCAGTGTCGCCCCGCGTTGCGTCGGACGTGAACTCCCAGAACTTGCCATCTGCGACGTGTAAACGAATCTTCGAGATGCATACAGCGCAGCCGGTCACGCACAGTGGGTCTCGCGGATGAATGATATGCGCTTGATGAGCTCCTCCGTCGCCTCAGGCGTCGCAGGCACACCGCTGACGAACGAGAAGCCGAATTTATCCTTGAATATTTGCGTCAGCTCGGGGATCCATACGGGTTTAGATGGAAGCGTACTATCCGCTTCAACCACTTCCAGACGCCCACATCATCCTGCATGACCTCCTCGTAGGGAATCGTCGGCGGGTCCTTTGCAATCCCAGCGCCCCAATGCAACTTCCTATCGAGGACGAAAGATAAGCTGGCAGCTGTCTGCGAAGAGGGAATGTAACGCACTCTGACAGTGGTTGCTCGAAAAATGGGTCGTAGGAGTTCAGACGAAGCCACGACCACGGGTATACGGAAACGTGTGGGGAAGGCGAGGATGGCCCTGGATGCGATTCGGATGAGCATATACCGCGGAAGAATCAGAGTCTGGAGCACGCACAAGTAACCTCCAGCCCCGCCCTTGTGCTCTCCACCTTTGTGGGCTGCACATCGGGTCGTATCTGGAGAGACGTGAATAACGAGCAAGACGATGCCGATGAGCCGCGGGGACGCGTACGGCGAACGTATCGACAAGCCGCTGCTTTGTGACCGGATGAAAGCAGTCCTGGCAGCGGCAGTGGTCTCTGAGCCATATATGGTGGCTAGCACAGTGGGCGTGAGCATAGTCGGAGAGCATTGTGCGTGGAAGCTGCGCACTATTTCGACCAGACCTTGCCGTCCCAGCCGACCGACACCTTGCGCTCGTCCAGGCCGACAGACGGCAACGATTGCTGCCCCTCCGCCGCAGCGGCAGCGGCAGCAGCGGACTCGGCGGCCTCCTCCTCTGCAGCTGGCTTGCGGCCGTTTGTCGCGGCCTCTGTCTTCTCGATGGTACGCTCGACGAGAATGCGCGCCGCAGCAGACGATCCTGCTCGCTTTTGGGTGTTGTGCAGCGTGCGGCGGGCCAGGGAGAGCTGCTGGGCAGCCCGTGGGCGCGCGGCCTTGGGCAGAGCAGACGATGCGAGCGAGCGCAGCATGGCCGATGCTGCTCAGTCGGTGCTGGCGAGAGGGAGGAGGCTCAAGGAAAGGCTCGGCCCGTGGTCTGCCGTTGCTGGCTGTTCCTGATCTCGCCGCGTCATGCACGCGCGACGACCGCGTTCTGCCGGCACGAGCGTTGTTCTCGATCGTCCCGCTCGGCGCTGGCTGTATGCGCATCCTGTCGACCAACGACCGGGGCCGCCTTCTCTCAGCCTTCACAAACGCTGCCGGGCTGTCAGCGCTCAATGCACGCAGATGCGGATCTGCCTTTCATGCTTTAAGCCTTGCAGCTCGGACTTCCGGCGGCGGTAGTACTGTCGCCTCCTGACTCTGCTCCTCCGCCCTCGCCCACCATGCTCCTGATGCTCGCAGCGACCGTGACGCTCGCAGTCTGCGCCCTGGCGACGAACGCGCAGACGGTGCTCGGCAGGCACACGCCCAAGCCGACGCTCGAGGGCGACGCGCCGTTCGCCGTCGAAGGCGCGGGGAAGGAGACGTTCACGCACTACAAGGTCTTCGGCTCCCTCACCCACTCGCACGCGCGCCCGCTCGTCGTGCTGCACGGCGGCCCGGGCGTCCCGTCCAACTACCTGCTCTCGCTCACGGACCTCTCGCACCGCATGCCCGTCGTGCTCTACGACCAGCTCGGCAGCGGCGCCTCGACGCGCCTGCGCGAGAAGGCCGGCGACACGGCCTTCTGGACCGAGCAGCTCTTCATCGACGAGCTGCACAACCTGCTCGCGCACCTCGGCATCCAGCACAACTACGCCGTGCTCGGCCACTCCTGGGGCGGCATGCTCGGCTCGCGCTTCGCGTCGCAGCGCCCCAAGGGGCTCAAGAAGCTCGTCATCGCGAGCTCGCCCGCGAGCATGACCCTCTGGCTCGAGGCCGCCAACAAGCTGCGCAAGGAGCTCCCGCAGGACGTGCAGGACACGCTCGACAAGCACGAGGCGGACGGCACGACCGACAGCGAGGAGTACCAGGCCGCCGTCGGCGTCTTCTACGCGCGCTACGTGTGCCGCATCGACCCGTTCCCGAAGGACGTCCAGGACGCGTTCGACCTGCTCAACGAGGACGGCACCGTCTACCTCACCATGAACGGCCCGTCCGAGTTCAACGTCGTCGGTCCCCTAAAGGACTGGACGATGATCGACGACGCTCACAAGATCAACGTTCCCACCCTTGTCACCAACGGCCGGTATGACGAGGCGCAGACCTCGGTCATCCAGCCGTGGCTCGACCTCATCCCCGACGTTCAGTGGCACCACTACAAGGTTCGTTATGTATCATGAACTTGTCAAGCGGTGCTCATCCTCGCACCACAGAACTCAAGCCACATGTCCCACTGGGAGCAACGTCACGAGTTCATGCATGTGGTTGCGAAATTCTTACTCTGAAGGCCGAAATCTCTCGATGCCTCCCCGACTGGACGTCCCGGTTCGCCCTGGTGGTCAATAGCTACCGCGGAAGGAAACGCGGTATTGTAATACAAGGATGATACAGTTCTGAATGTTCCTCTGAGACGTGGGTGCCAACGATCAAGTAGCGTTCTGTGGCTGCCCGGGGAGTCCCAGCAAGACTGCGAGCGATGCAGATTTGGCATTAGCTGAGGCGATGTTTGGCGAATATTACAGATACAGCTGATCAGAGGAAGCCTGATCCAGAGACTCGCCGAGTGTCAAATTATTGTACATGGCAGCGCAGTCCGCGCATGCATGTTCACTACCTGCTCGTCGTGGATTCGGACTCCCACCCCACTTCTCGACACAGCGGCACCACAGAAAAGACGGACAACAAGATCATATCCGACCCCTCTCAGTGGGGTTTCTTTCCATCGTTGCCTGACCGAGAAGCATGTGCGAGGATCCACGGGGCCGAAAACTGAGTTGAGCGGACTACGACGCTGACATCTAGTCACGTCTGCAATTATTGCTGGCCAGAAGACAGATCGCGATGGAGAAGCGGAGCACTGCGTTGCTCGGCGGAAACCAAACAGACTTTCGCAGACGTGTGTCTGTTCGGATTGGGAATGTTGCCGGCTCTGGGGGAGACCCGGGTTGAGGATTATGCATGCCCGCGTGCCGGAGGAACCTGGAGAAAGGTTTTTAGACAATGCGACAATGCAGTCAGGCCGCGGTGAGCAGGGGATCGACAATGGATTCGTCAATAAGAGCTTCTGCAAGCTCTCGCTGCTCGCGATCCGCGATGAGAGACAGATCGAGCTTCTCGCCGTCGAGGATGAGGTCACGGATGTCCTCACTATCCAGGTCAACGGATGGGTCCTCGGGGGTAAAAGGCTGCCGGCCAGCATGCACCTCCCACATAGTCGCGCCCAGAGAGTATAGATCATCCCGGAACGTCGTGGCGCGCCGGCTGGTGCGCTGGTCGAGCTGGGACGGAGCCGTCCAGGCGACCGAGAACTCGGCCTGCAGGTCCATCTCGTCCTCGACGAATCTGGCTGTCCCAAAGTCACAGAGGCGGATGAGACCGTCTGGGCACACGAGAAAGTTGGACAGTTTAATGTCGCCGTGGACGATGCCGAGACGGTGCAATTCGGAGACAAGGTGGATGAGGCGACGCGTGATGCCGGCTGCGTCCGTGGCGGCCGTGGTGGGAGTCACGGGCTGACAGAGCGGCATGAACATGCCCCGGGGCTGGTCGGGAAAGAGAACGAGAGACAGCGGCTGCACGGCGGTGTGTCGCGCGGCTTTGGACATGGTCCAGTCGCGCACCGCGGCGTATGCACCGTGCTGCAGTTTCAGAACCAGCTTGTCGTTCCACTGGTACACTGTTGCGTTGCCATGTCCGCCATGAATGACCTTCGACGGTAGCTGGTCGCTGGTGATCCGGGAAACATCGATCCCACAGTCAAACTCGATGTCTGGCATAGGGAACTTTGCTTCTGAAATATTCTGCCCGGTACCTTCGGTAGTCATTGCCACTACAAGGAGTGTGACCACGATGCAGTTGCTAAAAGAGGGGGCACGATATGCAGGTAACAGCTGCGGGATGCTGGCCCGCCCTGAAGAAGGTTGGAGTCAAGGGGGCTTCATGGTTTCATGCTCCGCCAAGGTTCATACAAGGCTCCCTTTGGGGGATTTGGTCACATACCGAGACAAACAACGAAAAGCCGAATGTAACCATCCAGTCCCTTGATCATGGCACGCACGTATCTCCCTTCAGGGCGCGGTCATTGAGTCTACGCGAAACCAAGGAATGTCTGGTTGAACAAACCGAGCCTGATGACACCACAGGACACCACCTATGGGGCAGGGATGAATAGAAGTCGATAACGCTGAACGTCCTCGACCGCCTTACCCCTGTCAAGTGGTGTGTATTATCTTGTAGGGCTTTGGATTGCACTTGTTGCAATCAACCAATTGCCATCGAATCTTGTCCGCTATCGTCAAGTCCTCGGGAAGAGGTTCTTCGCGGGGACTGTCACACCAGACGTTGGCATCGTTGCACTCGGGATCCCGAAGTACCATCTGAAAGGTGTGCCGTCGAGGACGTTGAGTGCAGCGAATGAAGTTGAAAGTATACGCGTAACACATCGATGCTAGCGCAACCCAGGGATAACCGCCCGCACAATTTGTGGTGAGGACAAGTGACGGAAACAGATCGGACTCTTCCGCCTCTACCAGGAATCGGACATCTCGTGTTGAGTGTAATCTAATGCCAGGTCTCGTCGAGGACACCATTCATACGGAAGATGCCTTTCGTCCAGTGTTCGTTGCCAGCGATGAAGCCTTTCCGCACTACCTTTCCCCGCTGCAGAACCCTGCCGCCCGCCTCGAGCTTCACATATATACCCTCCCTCGGACCGTCGTAGAACATGGATGGCTCTGACGCCATGCGCACGAGGTCTGCCTCTGAAGGCATATCCCCCCGGTGCACCACGGGCACGAGCTCGATGTCGGTGTCGCGCAGGATGTCCTCGAGCACTTCGCGGCTGGCAAACGTCTTTTCCGCGCGG
Source organism: Auricularia cornea (assembly GCA_030578095.1). Lineage (NCBI taxonomy): Eukaryota > Fungi > Basidiomycota > Agaricomycetes > Auriculariales > Auriculariaceae > Auricularia > Auricularia cornea. The sequence continues at coordinate 2,175,659 of JARLTE010000004.1, forward strand.
TCGTAGAGGTCAAATGCGATGAACAGTGCGGGGAGCCGTGCGTACGGGATCGAGTGCGTCGCGGCTAGCCACTCGCCGTACAAGATGTAGCGCTCGGGGAACTGGGGATCGCGGCCCAGTATGCGGCGCAGCGCGTCCTCGTGCCGCGCGGTCCACGTGCCGAGCTTGCGGAACTGCTCGTGCGAGGCAGGGTTGACATAGTGCGAGCGATTCTGCACGAGCACGGTGTCGCCCGCGGCGTCGAGCGAGAAGCCCATGTTCGCACCGTCGATCTTCTCTGTGATGACCGCGCGCGCGCCAGAGGGCGGCTTGGGGAGCGCCTGTACGATGTCGTCGTCCGTGGCGGCGCCGAGGTCAATGAGGTGTGGCGTGCGCGGGAACTTGACGATGCCCGCGCCGCCAGGGCACAGGCGGCACACGAGCTCGTCCGCCGCGGCGAAGCTGCGCACCGTCACGAGCGCGTTGAAGCCGTCCGACAATGCCGGCGGGACGAGCTGCTCTTGCATCTGCTTAACGGCCGCGCGTACACGCCCGCCCGGTGGCAGCGTCGGGTGATCGGGACGCGCCTGCGCGCGCGCCGTGCAGAGGTCTGCGGGGTAGTCGAACCACACGCACACCACGCCTCCAGGGCGGTCCGCGAGTCGGAGGAACCAGCGCCTATCGTCGCCGCTCGTGTTGCAGCGGTCCAGGATGATGCGCTTCTTGGCGCGGCCCACGGCGTCCTCGACCTTCGCGCGCGACCCAATCTCGTCCTGGGAGATGCATGTCCATTTATCTGGGTCGCGCTTCGCCACCGCTTGAGCGAACCAGGTCTTGCCGGCGCCGGGGAGCCCGACGAGAACGAGCATGGTGCACTTGTCCGCGGAGAAGTCGCCCTGAATTTCGAGTGGACACGGCGCAGGCTCTGGCGGGACGTCCGGGAGGAGCGTCTGGCGCTTCCAGAGCGCGCTGCACCACTTCTGCACGAATGCCTCCTGCTGCGCTGTCTCGATGCTGCCTGGGCGCATCGCGCGCAGCAGCGCGATCGCGCGGGAGCTCTCCAGCGTCGGCGCGGAGCCACTGAACACCGGTGCGAAACCGAACGCCGCGAGGTAGCACGCGGCAACGGTCCCTGCGCGCCCCTTGCCGCCGCCGCAGTGCACGAGGATGGGAAGCTTGCGCTCGTCCGCGAAGAGCCGCAGGATGACGTCCATCTGCTCGACGCTCGGTGGCTGGTAATTCGGGATGGGCATGAATGTGTGTCCCACACGTCCGCCGCGAAACCAGGCCGCCTGCAGAGGCGTCTCCTCTGTCAGCGTCAGGACGTGTTTAATACCCAGTAGCGATGACCCGAGTAAAGTGAGGTCGTCCGCATCCCGAGGCGTGGACATCAATGCGAAATGGAACGGGATGAGCCATCGGAAGAACCGCGGGAGACGCGACCAGTCCTTCCCCGTCTCCAGGGCATGTGAAGCTGAGCGCAGAGGAAGGACGAGTCGTTGTGACGAATCGACGCAGCGAGAAGGTGGCTCAGCGTCGTCGGTTGCGTAGATGGTCGAGAGCATGGTGCGCACGTGCTCAGGCCATGGGCGTAGAAGGATGGGACGCAAGTCGTCAGGAAAGCCGAGCATTTCGCCTTCGAGAAAGACGTGCCCCCACTCGGTGTGCTGGGCGCAAGCGAGCATTCGCTTTCGGCAGTGCCGCGCGATTTTCTCGTCGCTTCCAAGGGACAGCGTTTGGCCGTACGCCAGCATAGCGACCTTCCAATCCTCTTGTGCGAGAGCAGCATCTGCAAGCCTGAGAAAGCCGCGTTCCGAATGCGGGTAGCGGATGCAAGCCTGGCGCGCCATCTCATACGATTGTGTCGTATTGCCCTCCAGCGAGAAGGCATAGCTGAGATGGTCCAAGAGTTCTAGCGAGGGGTCTGCAGGGAAATGGCCGTCAAGAAGATATTCGAACCCGCGCTGAGCCGCGTCAACGCTGTCGAGAACGGAAAGCTGAACATAGAATGCGCGCGGTGGCAACTCGAGGCGCTTGCGCGCAAGCTGGCCCGCATTCCAAACAACAAGCAGCCAGTACGAGCCATCCCTGCCGCATATCCCTACGGGAAGAACGTGGCGGACGTCGAAGTTGCTGCACAGGCGTTCGAGCGCTCGCGCCTTCGCGCGTCGAAGCTCGAGCAATTCCGCTGGTGCAAACAATTCAATGTGGAAGGGGCCTGAGCGCTTCGCGCTTCCAGCAAGCGCAGGTGAGTCGAGCGCGTCGTTGGCGAGGGCGTCAACCCTCGGCCCAACGACGGCGATCCGGGCGTCGGTGATGGTGAGCTCCATGAGGGTGGTTGTAGTAGTCGATGTGGGAAGTGTCTTGGTGCTGTGTACTGAGCAGCATTGACTGGACCTATTATACAGCTGGGCGGTGGGTGCTGACTCGACTTCGGATGCGGCGGTCGCGCCTCCGGAAGTGACATGGCGCCGCCAACTCGGCGCAAGCCGACCTCGCCTTGTCCTGCTGCCACATCCCCTGACTGCTGTTCGCCCGAGTGCCCGTCGCAATGGCAAGCAGTCGCACAGCACCAGCGCAGGGCAACAAGGATCAACCTAAGCAGCCGAAGCCACCCAAGGTCGACCCTTACGCGCATCTGCCGCCATTCCCAGCACCGCCGACACCGCGTATTTACTACGCGCGCACGGTAGCCGAGGCAGACGCTGCTGCCGCCTGTCTCACGGCTGGGCCTCTGGGCTTCGACATCGAGTGGCGGCCCAATTACCGTGCGGGGATGCCAGAGAATCGTACCGCGCTGGTGCAGGTCGCTGGTCGTGATTTCGTGCTGCTTGCCCATGTGGCTGCTATGCACTGTGAGCCTGTTCGATATGGTGGTTGTGTATCAACTTACTTACATTCTGGGCACACTTCTAGCCTTCCCAGAGGTGCTGAGGCGTGTGCTTGAGAACCCAGATATCGTGAAAGTCGGTGTGGGAATCCAAGGTGCGTTGAATAACTTAGAGGTTGCCACTGCAGGTGGGCTCATTGGATTCCACAGCGGACGCTGAGAAATTGTATAATGACTGGCGTGTTGCCATGCGCAACTGCGTTGATTGCGGGGCGCTTGCTGTGACGCTCGACACGGTCCGTTGGGAGGCACCACCGCCGCCGCCCAAGCCAGAGCCCGACCCCACGGCTGAACCCTCCGAATCCCTTGATCCCGCCGATACTCCGCCTCCCGCCAAAGAAGAGAAGGTTAAATTGGACAAGCACGGCAAACCTCGTCCTCCGAAGAAACCACGCGACCCGAATGCTCCTCCGCCAGTTCATGCACCAGGTCTCGCCAGACTAGTCGGCGCGTACTTGCAGTTGCGTCTCGATAAGCCTAAGAAGATTCAACGGTCCGACTGGGAACAGCTATTGTCCCCTGAACAGCAGACGTGTGCGTACCGCCCTCAGTTTTACATTTACATTCTCACATTGACGACCCATTCAGACGCGGCGAATGACGCTTTGGCTGGGCGCGAGTCCTACATTGCCCTCAAGCGCCTCTCTGCCACACTCGTCAAGCCCGAGAAGCCAGACCCGCGTGCACCTCAGTTCTTCGTGTTTGACTGCCAGGGTAGTTTTGTGGTGTTCCTCCCGACAGACGCGTACGATGAGGATCCTGCTCTCAAGCTGCTTGCGTCTGCACCCGTCATACTTCCGGCTCTCCCACAGCCTGCGCCGACTGCTTCGTTCCATAGTTCTGGCCCGACGGCCTCCTACCCTACACATGTGCTGCGGTCTACGTTGCCCATGCCTGTGCAATCTGCTCCTCTAAGCCAGAGTTCGAGCGCTTGGCCGAGTCTTCAGGGCGTGGGCGCAGCCACGGGTGGCCAGCCACACCCTGCCCGTGGCTGGGGCCCACGCGGGCGCGGCGGCGCCGCCCCTGCTCACAACGGTTCCGTTCATCTGCGTGGAGGTGGGCCGCCGAACCAACGAGGCGGACCGCCTCCAAACCAGCGCGGCGGTTGGCAGAACAATCGTGGCATGCCTTCCGATCGTGGTGCCTCCGGTCATCGTGGCAGGCCAGGCCCCAGACGCGGACCTGGGCACAGCGGACCTGCCAACCGTGGAAATGACACGCAGCATGATACTGAGGAGCATGCAGGCCGTTCTCGCGGTTACCCACGCCGTGCTGGTGGTCGTGGCAGGGGCTATGCTCACGCTGCACAGTCTTGAGTTTCCGAGTGGGACGTGGACGCTTGTAGTATCCGGTGGGATCTGGAGGTGTACTGTAAAGTACTGTACTGTCTGGAGGTGAAGGCCGATTTCGCTGTCGTGCAGGTGCTTAGTCTATGCAACTTTTCCTCTCTGGAAGCTACACAGTAGGTGACATCAATAGGGTGTTTCCCTATCTATGTAGTCATTTGTAAATCTATATAGCATGCCTACTGACTGCTCGAACGCACAGTCAGCAGTGAGCGCCGTCTGGTAGACGAGCGAGCGCGGTTCCGACGCACGGCGACTGAGCGCTTGGCAGTGTGCTATTTAAGCTGCAGCTCCTTGAAAGTACGAGGTGAACTGATGTCGTGATAGTCAAATCTCCCGCGAGTCCACATCGCGCAGATCCTCGGGGAGGCGAGTCGACTGTCGCGATGACAGCGCCGGGCGTGCGCCGTGGCTGTGCGGCCGCCGTTCTGCGCGCTACTTCCAGAAATGGGATTTTCTAGGCTGCAACAGCAACAAACGACGCGACGGAATGTATGGTGGCAGACACAGAACGAAGGGAAGAGCAGTGCAACGGGAAGAGCGCATCAGGGCTGTCCCCAAGCGCACGTCCTGACAGCACGAGACCCCAGCGCGCCGTAAGCAGAAGGCTGTATCGGGCAGTGGGTTGCGACGCGAGCACATCCTCCGTCGCGAATCCCTCGTGATCCATCAGGCAGACTTTGCGAGATGCAAGCGACGCCACACTGCACGTCGGGCCCGCGACGCGAAGTGACCGCAGGAATCGCGGGCGGGGCTGCTGATGCGGGCTCGCGCGGGTCCAGATTGCAAGGCGCCCGCGATTAGGCGTGCTCGCCGGGGATCAAGCGGACCAGCCTCATGGCGTAAACGGAATAAAACCCCCGCAGACTAGGGACGCTCAGGCCCGCCCGGCCTTCTTTTTGAGCGATTCATCAGCGTGCTGAGAACCGCCGCGTGCATGTACTGGCTGCAGTCTGAAAAGCGGTGCTGGCGGAGACGGGAGGCTTTCAGCGGTGGCGGGCGAGGCGGCGGCCGCAAAGAGCCGACGTAGGGCTTGCCAGAGTGACAGGCGGTCGCGGCGCCGTCAGGCGGCTGTCAGGAATCATGGCGGAGAGAGTGCCGGGCGAGGTGAGACGAGCAGCCGCACACGCGTGTTTGCTGTGGCTTGGGCACTGGGCGCAAGAGGGCGCGCGGCGGGCGGCAGCATCGGGACGAGAAATTTTGATTCCGGCGAGGAAACGGCGGCCAAACAGAGGGCATCAAGGGCTGCCTGTGTCTCCATTCACTCTTCCAGTTCCCGCTCCCCTCGCCGTCGTCGGTCGAGTCCCCTGAGGCTGCCCGCCAGCACCCAGCCGCCCCGCGACGATTGTGCGACCGCCCCGCCCGCAAGCCCGGCTGGAAAGAGACCTGCTGAGCACTTAGCACCCCGCCCCCACCACACCCCACACCCACACCCATGTCGCTTGCCGCCCGCCAGCAGAAGGGCCGTCCCAAGGGCGTCCCGGACAGCAACCCGGCCAACCGGTGAGCCCCAGCCCCAGCCACGGCCCTGCTGCACCCACTCACTTTTCCGCCTGCCACCCGCGCAGTCGACCGGCGTGGAAGACCCAGTCGTACAATCCGGGCAGCCGCACCTCCACCCCGCCCGCCGCCAACGCGGGCCCGCCCAACGGACAGGGCTTCCCGCCGCTCAACGCAGCCGCGCCGCCGGACGCGAAGCCTGCGGCGGACCTGAACGGCGCATCGCCAAATGGCACCGCCAACCCCTCCGAATGTCAGTACCAGCCCTGGCTCTTGTCCCATCTCCAGTTCATACCCAGGGCTCATCCCAACTTTTTTTTTCTTGCCGCGCCGAATGGCGAAACACAGCTTTCCGCACCGACACCGAGATCTCTCAGACTGGCACTGGGCCTCGCGCGCAGCGAGAACTTCAGGCGTGGCAGGCTCCATCCGATGCGCCCTCCTACTCTCAGACTCTCGCCGGCAACGGCGGCGCCCCTCGCGGCGACGACCTGACCTTCGGGCCTGGCGCCTCGTCGGGGTCATGGGACCAGTTCGTCGCGAACGAGCAGATGTTCGGAGTCACCACCAGCTTCGACGAGGACGTGTACACCACCAAGCTCGACCGCAACCACCCCGATTTCAAGGAGCGCGAGCGCAAGGCGCAGCAGATTGCGAACGAAATCATTGGCGTCAGTTTGCGGCCCTGTTATCGCTGTGCTAAGTTTGAACGGGCTCTGACTTCCCGCTTCCTACCCCCGCAGGCCACGTCCAACAACCCGCACCTCGCTGAGGAGCGGAACCAGAACGATGACAGCGGAGTAAACGAAGAGGACAAGTACGTACAACTGTATTGTCTGCCGCCACAGCCTCCCAACATGCAATTCAGATACGGGGCCGTGGTCCGTAGCGCCAATGCCTACGTGCCGCCTGGCGCGCGCAAGCCCACGAGCGCAAACGGCAACGGTTCGTCCTCCGCAGGGACTCCGGCTGAGCCCGCCGCGGCTGCCGCCACTGGCAGCAAGCCCGACGTGCCCAAGGTGAAGATTAACGTCCCGGATGACAAGGCTGCAAAGGTTAGCGTGTTGACATGGTGGATCCCTGCCTCAGACGAGCTCACATGCTCTTGACAGGCCGGTGGAGATAATCTGGTTGGTACCTTCCGCGACTTCATGGCCACGGAGAAGAAGCGCCTCGAGCAGAAGCGCCAGGCTATCGTGAAGAATGAGATTGACAAGCGCGTGGCGGACTTGGTCAAGTTCAGCCAGACATTCAAGGTATCATCTAATCGCCTAGCTATCCTCGCCTGTCTCCGGATACTGATGCCTGATGTGTCACGTTGACAGCTCAACAAGCCCATCCCGGACGATCTCGTCCCTATCCTCGCGAAGGACGAGGCCAAGCAGGCGGCCATTCGGGAGAAGAGCGAGAAGGATGCTTCATCTAACCATGCTCGCGCTATCGGCCCGTCGACGACCACCAGCAGCACCAACCTGAACGCCACTCCTGCCCTGGCTCCGACCATGACTTCGTCGAGCACAAACCCCAACGTGTCTGCCGCTGGGGGAAGTGGTGGCATGAAGCCGAGCGCGTCGGTTGCATCTCGCCTACCGGCGACGAAGGATGCCGCCTCGCGTACTGCTGCTGCTGGCGCGACCCCGACAGTCAAACCGGTGTCTACGTCTGGCAGCGCGAAGAAGCCGGCCGTGTCGATGGTTATCCAGAAGATCCCGCCGTTCAACCCGGAGAAGGCGCGACTCAGGCAGCAGCAGGCAGCCGCCGCCGCCGCCGCCAGCCCGGCATCGCCCACGGCTGACTCGGCGAAGCTCAACGTCAATGCGCCGTCGTTCAAGCCTGGCAGCGCGGCCGTCAGCCCCAGCTCGACCGCCGCCCCGTCCGTGCCCGCCGTGGATTCGCCCAAGGCCAAGGCTGTCGAGGCATCCCCGTCCGTTTCCGCCGCCCAAACCACCAACCCCTTCTTCGGCACGCGTCCCACGAAGAAGCCTGCCACCGTCCACATCAAGGACGACTTCAATCCGTTCAAGTTCGCAAAGGTCGTTGAGGCCAACCAAATCAGTCAGTATACCAGCCCTAATATTTCATGCTTCGTTACTGAATGCATGTCGTTTTTATAGGCGCGCTGTGGCCGTACAACGGCAAGCGTTTCATGCTCTCGTATCCTGCTCCCCCTCCGCCGCCTCCCAACCCACCTGCCCCGCACATTCCTCCGCCTGTTGCAGGCCCTCCGCCCCCACCGCCCCCGTACGAAGAGGATGCCGCTGCGCAGCAGGCGCGCGCGGCCGCGTCGACAGGCTACATGGTGTACTACCCGCAGTACTACCCTGGCCAAGTCAGTGCCCAGACTCAGTACCCCGGCAACGCGGCGCTGACGCCATCCTGGCAGTACATGCATCCTCCTCCTCAGCCCATGATGCCCGGTGCGCCAGGCGCCCCGCCGCCGCCGCAGGGGTACATCCCCGCCGGCTTCGTCCCGCACATGTATCCCGCCCCCATGCCCCACGGTGCTCATGGTCAGCGTAAGTTGCCCCGCGAGAGTCTGGTTTGCTAAATGGCGTTAATCTCCCCATCAGCTATGTATCCTCCGCCCCATATGGCTGGTATGCCGCGTACGTGTTTCGCATCCTTCGTCGTCTGAGACGTGGATATTGACCCGCGATGCAGCTCCTCAGCCGTACATGCCCCCTCCTGGCGCATATGCCACCCCGAACGGCGCCCCGCCGGGCTCGATGCCGCCAACCCCCATGCCGGCGCACGCGTACTACCACGCCCCCCAGTGTGCGCTCTATGTCTAGCCGGATCATTGTGTTGATACTCATGTGGATGCAGTTGGCTATCCCATGATGATGGCCCCTCCTCCCCAGCAAGGCCAGCCGCGGCCGCCGCATCCCTACGAGGGCGCCCCGCCCCAGCCCGGTGTTCCGATGCCGGGCCAAGTATCGCACCAGTGATCGTCTCCGCTCTGCTCGCATGTTCCTTGTTTCTATCGCATTCTTTTCCCCTTGGGCGATGTGCCTTGTGGCTTTGTGGTTGAGGTGGGTGGCGGGTGGTGGGGGCCAGCGCTGAAGGTCACAACGTTTGGAGGAAGTCCGGAGAGAAACAGCGCTGGGGGGAGGTTCGGTCCGAGTGTTGGTGGCGGTTGCGAGCGTTCGGGTCCCACGCGGTACGGGACGGTGGATGTAACATGCGCGGGTTGGGGTGTTGTAGGCTGTTCACACTTTCCTTTGTTGTCGAGCCGAAAAACATGCTTTCCTGCGTTCGTGTGCTAAGTATGGTCACTCCTCGTGCAAAAGTAGCCGTGAAAATTGTTGTATAAATCATTGTCGATGCGTCCAGACCAAGATCGTGAACAAAACAAAACTAGAGACGAGACATTCGGATGTCCGCGCTCTTCCAAGTCGTAAACTAAATCATCAGCGTCGCCATCTCGACTTTCTTCAGCAAGCCCTTTAAGGACTTCTTGCTTTTGCGGAGCGACTCCTCCATCTCCAACCGCAGTGCGGTCAACTCGTCGCAAATGGGCAACGCGCCGTCCGGGCGAACGGAGGTCGGGTTGAGAAGCATGTCGAAGAAGCGTGACCACAAGTCCGTCTGCCAATATCGCTTCAATGGCTGTCTGATCGCATAGCGCTTGACGCCGCCGTCGTGGACCACGTTGACACCGTCGATGTGCTTGCCGTAGAGCATCGTATAGACGATAGCCGCCAGGCCGAAGTAGTCCGTCTGGAACGTCCAGGGCCGACCTTCGCGCACCTCCATGCAGTCCTTCTCGTCTGCCTCCCAATCGCATGTGAACGTCTGGCCGGCGGGGAACATGCGCGTGTCGATCATGCGCCCGAAGTCGATGAGCCGCACGCCTTTGCGGTCCCAGCCGTGCGCGCCGCTCGGGTCGTACGTCAGGCTCCATTCGTCGGCAGTGTCGAGACGCAGCATGCAGTTGTCGATCTTCAGGTCGCCGTGGATGAAGCCAGCCGCGTGCATCGCCGTCACCAGCCGCATTAGCTCGATCGCGAAGAACTGCACGAGCGGTTCCTCGAGCCCGCCGCCGGCCTGCGCGACCTTCGCGGTCGGCGCGCGGTTGACGACGTCGAGCAGCGTGCCCTGCCTGCTCAAGCTCATCACGAAGAAGCTCTCGTCCGCGTACGTGTACAGCGAGCGGGGGTGGATGAGAGAGGATTGCAGCTCGCGCGGCAGCCTGGCAAACAGGCGTGCGAGCATCGAGAATTCCCAACGGTCGGCGGGGCGCACTATCTTGACGGCGACGAGGTCGCTATTCTCGCCATCCGCGTCAAAGAGTTCGGCCATATTGCAGTCGCGCGCCACGTAAACCGCGCCGAATGCACCCTCGCCCAGCTTGCCCGTTACCTCGAACGTGTCGCTGCCGAGCTTTAGGATGAGCTTCGATAGGTCGATGGTCGTGTCGTTGGACTTGCGACCCTTGGACGCTCCGAACTTTTGCAAGGCGTTCCACTTATTGGACATCTGTGCGTCGAAGCGGTGGCAGCGGGAGTCTGAATCGATCAGGTCGAGCAGCGCGTGCGAGATTTGCTTCGAGTACGCATTGCATGGGTTGGGCAGATTCTGGAGCTGGGGACCCGACGGCAGGACAGCGTTCGTGAATTCCATGGTCGACATCGTCATCGTGTCCCCTGCGAACGACGGCAGCATCGACGAGTCCGAGCCCGGGTTGATGGTGTAGCCATCTGAGACACGGAACGGCCGCTCAACGCGCGCGAAGGAGTCGTCTGGAACAGGGGCATCCTCGCAGAGCAGGCTTGGTGGCAGGACTGCCTGGCTCTCGTCACCCGAGAAAGCCACGGAAGCAGGCTCAACGAAACCACGGTCGAAGTCGCCCGTGCGGCTGGTCTCGTAGGTCCTCTCCGTGCTTGGTCTCAAGGCGTCAACGCGATCACGGAAAGAGACGGCAGCGTCCAAATCGTCCATCTCCGCATCCTCGTCCCCATCGACAAACGGCTGGAATGCACGTGCAGGGGGCGCATCGTCCCCCTCGTCGTCGTCATCAACGTAGGGCTTGAAGGCAGGCGTCGGGGTCGCAGCAACATCCTCGTCCATGAACGGCCGGAACGATGGTGTTGTCCGCGGTGGGGGGATGACGACCGACTCGTCTTCGTCTACAAATGGCTGGAACGCCCGGCGCGGGGCTTCCTGGGGCTCATCGTGGAAGACCGAGAAGTCGTTGGAAGCCGGTGGCGCGTCCTGTTCGTCCCTGAAGATGGTGAACGCCTTCGGTGTCACAGCCTCGTCGTCGCGGAAAGGCGTGAACGCTGGTTTCTTCTCGCTCAGCCCCTTGCTCGCCTTGACCTCGTTCTTGGCTTTCTTTGGCTGCATGGGAGTCGCGAACTGCGCGTCGGTGGGAGGTGTTGGCCGCTTCCGGGAGCCGTCGTCGGCCTTCATCTGCGAACGCTTTTAGTGACGTTTCACACGCCACCAGGAGGTACGACTTGCCTTCGGCGGTGGACGCATCGCGTTCTCACTGGAGGGGGTGCGCGATACTGCTACGGGCTCAATTCGAATCCACAGAATGATATGGGAACACTCACTCGGATTGCGCTTCGCGCCAGCATTTTCGTCGATCTTTGGCGCCACGACGATCTCCTCGCGCGGGAAGTCACTCGGGCGCATACTCCTCGTCGGCGAGTTGAACATGCCATAGACGTCGGCGAGCGCGGCCTTGGTGTTGATCGTCACGGTGGGTTCGGACGGGATGGCGCCTGCTGCGCTGAGGAAGCCCTTGCTCGTCTTCTTGCCGTTCTCGTTGAAGTCGACGGACACCGCGCTCGCGCCCTCGGGCATCGGCGGCGCGGGCCACTTCTTGCCAATCAGGCCCAACTGCCTTGCGCGCGCCTCTTGGATGCACGACTCGACGCCGCCCGACCAGAGCAGCTCCAGCTTGAACATATGCTTCTCTGGTCGCTTCCCTGGCGCGGGGGCGGTGAGCAGGTTCGGGTAAGGGTCTGTGATGATGCCCGAAGCCTTGCTTGAGGGTACTGGCGCGGGGACAGCGAAAGTGGGAGCGGAGGTCGACGTGCTCGGGGCAGGCGCCTCTTTCTTGTAATTGCGGAACGGGTCCCGGCGCAGGAGCTCAGCTTCACTCGTGCCTTTCGCAGGAGTCATAGCGTTCGTGCGCGCAGTTGTAGATGGTGTTTGCGGCGCTGTGGGCACCTGCTCGGTGGTCAGCATGGGACTCGTGGCAACGGCGATCGCTTTACCTCGTCTCTGAAGACCTCGATGGGCGCACCAGCCGGGCGCGCCGGGCCCTTAGCCAGCTTCATCTTGACGTCGCCCGCTCGTTCGACGTCGCGCGCATTCTCCTTGATGCGGCCGGCGCGGGTGCCGAACTCAGGCCATTCGTTGCCCGGCTCCTCGACCGCGCCGTCTGCCCCGTCGACAAAGGGCTGCACGCGAGCGTTGGACCCCGACGGAGGATTCGAGTCGCGGAGGGGCGGTGGTGCGGCCTTGCGCGATGAGACTTCGCCCAACGCCTTGCGCTTCGTCGGTGGCGCGGCGGGGGCAGGCGCGGCTTCGTGCAGCGGTCCGGCCATCATGCGCAGCTGGAATTCCTTGTAGCGCGTCTGCAGCCGCTCGAGTGGCCGTACGCGACGGTTGATGCCCAGGCGGTACATTTCGTCTGCCTCGCTTCGCCTGAGTGCGCAAGGTGTCAGCCTCCAAGGATGCAGCAACCACAGTGCGCTGAGACGCACCGGCCGTCACGCTCGAGGGCGAGCGCGTATTCCTCGTAGAAGAGCGTGTGGACGGTGCCGACGTCGTTCGCGAGGAGGAAGGCGAACATGTCGACAGGCTTCTCGACGTGGCTTGCATAGAGCACCCAGAGCTTGAGGTAGCGCAGGTCGTTCTTGTAGCGCGGGTCGTCCTTGAGCGTGCGCGTGGCCTCGTCAAAGAGCGTGATGAGGCCCGAGTCAGAGTTGTGGCCCTGCGGGTAGGACTCGATCGTCCAGTCGACGAAGGCAAGGTACGCCGCGAGCGGGTCTTCGTCGTCCTCGATGGCCTGTGCGAGGTTGGCGCGCATCTGCTCGCGTTCCTGGGCCAGGCGCGCGGGCCGCTCGCGGTGGGGCGTGCTCAGGGCCTGGGATAGCGCGGTGGCACGTCGGCCGCGGGCGAGTGGTTGGATGTTCTCTTTCGCAGCCTCAAGGATGGACCCGTCGACAATGGGTGTCTCGGCGGCCTCGAGGCCCTTGAATATCTGACTGGACGGCGTGGCAGGCACCGAATCCATGGTGGGCAGCGGCGCCGTGTCAGCCGGTGTAGAATGTGAGCGGTTGCGGAAGAGTTTGACGCGTCGGGTCACGTGCAAAATCCCTGTCCGCTTTCAACTCCGCCTCTTGTCTTTGCCCAGGCCGTCGACAAACCCTCACAGACTACATTTTAACTCTAAAGACCCCTTGAATATACCTGGCAGATATACAAAGCTCCGGTTTAATTTTATTCTGGCAGATCCACACAGTTACAGCTTTACATACTCCGATGGCTACGACTACATTCTCTGGCTCTCTATGCGTGACCAGAGTCATGATTCTTCATGTTTACGAGGCAGCTGAGGGTCGCTCGCGGTGCAGGGGGGGTGGTCGGAGGCGAGGGTGAAAAAAGTCGCCGGAACCGACGGTTTCAAATTCCGCATCTCTTCCATGAGCGACGACGCGGACTCGCTCTTTGGCTCGCGCCCGTCCTCGCCCGTCGCGGCAACGCATGCAGGTAGGTCAGCGCGGGCCGAGCTGGCATTGCCGGGCCTGGCTCTGCCCAGCGGCACTCAAAACGTGGGGACCATTGCACTTCCTGGTCTCCATGTCCGTATTGAACAACCAGCTGCAGCCTCCTCCCCTAGGCCCCCCTTGACGCCGTCTACGCCCTCGACACGCCAGCCAACGCCTCTGCCACGGCCTGCGCTGCGTCTGTCGCTCAAACGCCCGCCCGCGAAGGCGCCGCCGGAGCCCAGTCTGAAGCGCAAGCGTCCCGCGCCAGACCTTGACCTGCCCGGGCCCGGCGAGCCGCTGCCTCGTAATCTCCTGCGCAACCACAACGCGCTCCTCGGCACTGCCGGCCGCGTCGCCGGGCTGAAGCTTCCTGCTGTCGGCTCTGGTTCCTCACGCTCGGATCCTGTCCTCGTCGACGATGACTCCGCTCGCCCGTCGCAGCGCAGCGCCTCTGGCCGCAATGCAGCGACACCTGCGCCGTCCTCCACGTCTGCTTCCGAGAATGCGTCCCAGGACCCTCTTGTGCGCCTGCAGCGAAACCCGAACTTCATCTCCGTCCTCCGCGGCCTGCTCGCGCACACCACTATGCAGCGCCGCGGGTCTCACGCTATGGGCCGCCCTCCACCGCCCAAGAAGCGACGGCTGTCTCGTGTTCCATCTGGCGCCCAGGATTGGGACGTGCCCTACCCGTTTCCGAATGGCGAAGGCCCCGAATACTACGACGAGACGTGGTCCCAAAAACGCGGAGCAAAACTAGTCAAGGACCTCGTCAAGCTTGTGTCTGAAGCAGTCAGCGATGCTCAGCCTGCTTCTCCCGCCAACGCGAATGCGGACGCAAACGCCATCGCTACCGACGGTCAGCACGCGATAGCCAGTTCTGTCAACAACTGGCTCGATAACCTCCGGAATACCCCTGCACCATCGACATCTGCCTTGACAGGCGATTCTTCTCTAGGTGAGCTCCAAATCCCAAGCATCCTCCTCAACGGCGTCTCATTCGAGCCACCCAATCTCGTGTCGCAACCCGTAGCCCCTGCGTCGGACAGCTTCGACTCCTTTGATGGCGTCGACTCTCTGCAGTCGCTCATGGCTCTATACGAAAAAGAGTCCGACGAGAGCCTATTTTCGACGTTGTTCGGCGCCGACATGAATCAGTTTGGTAGCGGCAATACTTCCTCGGTCTCCACACCTGCCCCATATCCGCTGACTGAGGTCCCCGATACGGCCATCGACCCGGAGCTATTCGCGATAGCACAGCAGCAGCTAGCTGATCAGTTGCTGGCTCCGTGGCCTACACCGGAATCTTCGCTGTTCGGGCAGGACGAAGGTGGGTGGACGTCGATGTTGCTCGCGGACGGGATGCCAATCGGCGCTGGTGTAGATGACCCCAGTCCTGGAACACACATACCAGACTCGGACCAGCCAGCTCTAGGTGAAGTCGATCAATTGCAGTTTCTAAACAACATACCAACCATGCCCATTCTAGACGCTGGTGCGTTCGATGCGCAGGAGACGCCGGATGTCCTTGCAGACCCGGCGGCGTTTGAGGACGCGATCAAATCTCTGCTTGCGAGCATGCCCAGTCTCTACGACACGCAGACGCAGAGCATGGATCAGGACCAGGCGCATTTCTCACACGCAATCGACGCCGCTGCGACGGCGCTGCCGCTGACGCCCATCTCGCTGGCTACGCCCACCTTCACGTCGCCTCACCGCTCTGCTGTCAGCCTCGTCGACCCTTCAACGCTCGAACCGTTTACGCACGCCCTCTCTGCCCCCACGCTCCCAGCGCCAGCATCGCTTCCGCAGACAGTGCCGCCCACACCGTCCGTGGTAGATCCGCCGCAGAGCGTCACCCCAAGTCCCGCACCGGAGGGTGCCGCACCCCCATGGACGACCAAGGTGGAGAAGAAGTCGGTGCTGCTCGCGCAGGCGCTCGCCCAGCGCGCGCGGCTGCAGGCCGAATTGGATCAAGCGCAGCATGATATCTGGGGTTGTACTGTCGAGGATGGCGTTTTGCACCGTTTGCTGTTCCCGCCGAAATAACTTACCACGGCCACCACATAGTACGAGCATGTTGATACTTGCATGAAAATGTTGATCCTTCCCTAGTTGAAAGCCTTTTCCCCGGAGCCTGCAAAGGAATCTATGAGTGGGGGTAAATCCACGGCCGACCTGCGCAAGTTCCGCTCCGCTCCGTTTCTTCAGACTTGTATACAATCTGGGTGAACTGACAGCGAATAACAGTCGGATAATCTATCGCTGGCCTGCAAATATCGAGTGGACTAAGGTAGAATTTACCAGGCAAGTAGCTTAGGAATCGAGGTCCAGGAGGCGGCAGCCGGGAAACTGCCTATCAATAGCCTTCTTGAGCGCGTAGTAGGGCGTGATATACGACCTGTCTGCCTCATCCTTGGGACCTCCGCCGCCCGTGAGCTGGCCGATTACCCGGCCGTCCCTGCCCACCACGAACGCGCCTGAGTCGCCGTCGTCGGAGAACTTGGCTCTGTCGCTTCTCGGCGCGTCGTAGTTGCAGACGGCAAACTGGAGCGCCGTCTGCGAGCCGCCGTCTTTGCGGTGCATGCGCGTGATGGACTCGAGGCCGTTGACGCGCCCGAAAGTCGTGCCCGTGGTGCGCCCGTTCTTGACGGCGAGCAGCGTCTTCGTGTTGTAGACGTCCAGGTCCCGTGGGTCACGGAAATGAGCCTCGGGGACATAGTCCTTGAGGGGCAGCAGCATGTCCTCGGGTGCACGGAAACCGTCCGCTTGAGGGCACATGTAGTGTTTCCAGTCAACAGCAGTTTTGTTCCCGCCTGGTGAAGATGTCGGTCAGTCAACGCTGGAAACCAAGGAGAAGAGAAGAGAAAAGCAGAGAGAGCGATGTACCGACGAATAGCACATTCCCCTTGAAGCCGCCCTTGTCGATCTTCTCGTCGTCCAGCTGGATGAGGCTCCAGTCGCACAGGAACCCATCCTCGTCCGACTCGATTTTTGCGCTGTGGAGGACAAAGCCGAATACGCGCGATTGAGTTGTCGTGAAGTTCTTGGTGGCATAGCTATGAAGCTCGTCCGCCTGCGGGATCCTAGCCTTTGCAGCATTGATCAAGCCGACCAGCTCGTTGCGCTTCATCGTGATTTCGTTGACCTCGCTCTCCACCCGCCCCGGGAATTTGCTGAGGGCCGACTCACAGTCGGAAATTGTTATCGTTTGGTCGCCAATGAACTCCACGATGGCGCCGACTGCTTGATCAAATGCCCCGTAACCGAGGAGAAGGACGTCCTCACGTGGACCGCAGTCATTCTCCCGCGTGTAGGCGTCGTTTTCGAAGAGCGGAGGTGGTCGAGAGACGTGTGCGCAGGTCAAAAGAGCAATGCGCTTGTCGGCCTCGTCGCTGCTGAGGCGGAAGAAGAGACCGCCACTGCCCTCGAAGTGCGGCGCCTTTAGAGGTGCAATCGCAAGACCGAGAGTGGGCGTGAATGGTTTGCGAAGGCCGGCAATGCCCTCCAAATCCAGCCAGTTGGTGTTCATGAGCTTGGGGCCACTCCCACTCCCGAGGGAACGGTAAACGGATTCAATGAAAGCGACCTGGATGTTAGGGAAGCCAGCATCCTGAAAGATGAAAATTTATTATTGCACTGAGCACAGACTTTGGGTTCTTACTTCGAGGATCTTGCGGACCGCATCAGCAGCAGCAACGGCCGCAGCGTAGGCCAGAGAGGCGGGCTGGACACCGATGATCACGACAAACTCGCAGATCAGCGCCTGTTCGCCCGCATTCGCATAAGCCAGAGGATCGATCGCATTCCACTGGACTTGAAGAGAGTCGAGTAGGTCGACGATGGCCCACGCAGTCTTGAGCCAAGTTGGCTGGATCGGGTGCTCGTAAATGGGTCGAGCGGCGCGCACGAGGTTCGGGGAGTTAGCAGGAGCGAGTGGCCATTTAGGCCCCGTCTTGAAGATACAGGGCGTCCCGGAGCCGTAGAAGTCGGTGATGGCGTGGGGGTAAAACTTGGTCAGGCGGCTCCAGTCACCGTCATGTCTGGCGACGACGCCACCGGTAGCTATAGCGGACATGCGGGCCGGATGCATTTCCAGTCGTTCGCTCCGCCCGTCACGTCCGGTCAACAGCGCCGTCGGCGGCCCGCTTCACGTTGTACTCCCCACTCCAATTCGCGTCCGCTGCAGAACGGCTTATTCGGACATGCGCAGCGTGCGCATCCTCGTCGCGTTCGGATGGCTTGCCGTCACAGCATTTGGCAAAGCGCCTCGGTGCAGGTTGCGCAAGCGAGGCCAGCTCATTGCGAAGCCGCCGCATCCAACCAGTCCCGCAACGGGCACGAGCACCTCAGGCGGCGCGTCGCCGACCGGAAGTCCTAGCGACGACGGCCCGCTGCCATTGTTCAATTACTCAACCAACCCCATCCGTGGAGTGAACCTCGGTCAGTCGCGTCCTGCACCAGAACTTGCAGAGACTTAATGCTTTGATCACAGGGGGTTGGTTCGTTCTTGAGGTTGGTGGCCTCGTTGTCTGTCTGCTGGTGCTTACACGACGCCGGTCAGCCGTGGATAACGCCCAGCATATTCCAAGCGACGGGCAACAACGCCATCATCGACGAATACACGTTCGGCCAGCTGCAGGACGAGGACGTCGCGCTGAAGGCACTCACCGCGCACTGGGAGAGCTGGATAGTCGATGACGACTTCAAGGCTATGAGCGACGCGGGCCTCAACCACGTGCGGTGCGCCGGGCCTCGCCCTCGCGTGCGAAACGCTTATTATATCCCTTCAACAGCATCCCGCTGGGATATTGGTCCGTACCGCAGGAGGAGTCTGTTGCTCCATATGTCCCCGGCGCGTACCCGTACTTCAAGAAGGCTTTGGCAATGGCCCGCAAGCACGGGCTGTACGTCATTCTGGACCTGCACGGTGCGCGTGGCCCTCCCGCCCGACCTGAGCGCCTCCAGTGCTGATGACCGAGCCAGGCGCTCCCGGCTCCCAGAATGGTGTGTATATGCGATTCTCCGCCAGCAATCGCTGATCAGAGCGCGAATGTTTTCAGGTTATGACAACAGGTACCGGAGCCACCATTGCGTATTCGTCTGCTTACGCAAATCAATTCCTTTAGTGGACAAAGACGACCCGATCCCCAGTGGGCGAACGACCCGGATAACGTCGCCCGAACGATTAATATCATCCACGACCTTGCCAAAGACGTTGGGGACCAAATCGCCGTGGTACAGCTGCTCAATGAGATCGCTGGATACACGAGCCCGGCGTTTGCGAATGCAGCGCGACTGTATTGGCAGAAGGGCTATGCGGCCGTACGAGACGGGGCCGGGGACAATGTGCAGGTCATGATCGGCGACGCGTTTTTTGGTGTGGGGGCTTGGACAGACTTCATGCAGCCCCCAGACTACCGTGGCGTGCTCATGGATTTTGTGCGTGCGCCCTTCATGCGCCCGGTGTCCGTGCGCTGATATTGCCTAGCATGAATACCAAATATTCAGCATACCCGAGCTGCAGCGCTCGTTCGACGACCACATAAGCGTCAGTGCACCTGCGCTATCGCGTTGTTTCATCTGCTAAATCTCTGCTCAGTTCGCGTGTAACCTTGGGGAATCTCTCGCCTCGTATTCGTCGAGTAACCTGTAGGCTCAATTGAATGCCTTCCCTTCCTTACGTTAACTTGCCCTCCAGGTGGACAGTTGTGGGAGAATGGTCGCTTGCCATAACTGATTGCACGTTCTGGCTGAATGGCCGCGGTGTCGGTGCACGCTGGGATGGCACGTACTATCCAACCCCCGATACCGTTACGCTCGGGCAATGCGAAGGTTTGAGCATGGACGGTTCGAAGTTCTCGGATAGCTACAAGGACTTCTTACGAAGGTACGCTCCGTCTATCTGGATTTCAACACAGGCTGACGTTCAAACGCAGATACTGGGAGGTGCAAGTGCATATCGGCGAGATGTCGAAAGGATGGGTGTGTACCACCCTCTGTGCTGGCCGTGCAACCATGCTGACTGGTGCATTCGAAGATTTTCTGGACGTGGAAAGCAGGTACGCGCACCGCTCTCTTGCGATTGACAATTCCCTAAAAATCTTCTGCGTTGCCAGAAAACTCCGATGAATGGTCATACAAGGTCGGCGTCGAGCAGGGCTGGATACCCTCGGACCCATCCGATCGCCTATACCCCAACATCTGTGGATAGAGCCATGCCCTGCGACGAGAAGCTTATAGCATACTTACGACGGACGATGTAGTCATAGCCTGCCCGCTTACCTTTAGGTGCGATACGCGCGCGCCGCACGAGTGTATTGATCATTCGCTTTCGTTGGGAAGATACAGACACCTCCTTTTTTGTTCGTCGTCGCACTGGTTTTCTTTTTTTTTTTTTGGTGGAGCATACGGCGAGCTAGGTATCTTCACCTTCACGCCGCTTAGCTGGTTTTCGACTGCGCCTGACAGCTCGAATCCGGTAACCTGAGAAAATGCCCTTTACGCACTCCCATAAATGGGGGGTGTGAGACTCCTGGCCCCTTATCTTTCCCGTCCACGCGGGCGGGGAGGCCAAATACTCACTAAAAGCTCAGGACCAGCCCACCACTTTCCTGGTGTCGCCCGTGCGTCGAGCTTAATGATCACCCGTGACCATGTCTCCTTGAGGAGATCATCCTTCAGAGCCTTGGCTTTGAATTTACGAGTGTTCGCCCAGTTTGCGTCTATTCGCAGGCGTTTCTCTATGTTCGCCCGCCATCTATCAGTCAATTCCTGCTGCCCGTGGTGTTTCTCAGGGTCGTCACCTTTCTGTATCCGCCTCTCGTTCCGGACCTTCCAGATTAGGAAGGCGGACTCGGATACCAGGATCCGGAAGAGCCGGGACAGGCCGCGCAGTTTCTTCCCGTTCTCGTCTTTTATTTCTATCATGGCACATCCCATGATTGACCCCAGGCTCATTTGTGGCCATGGCACGCCCGTCCGTGCCCACATCGCGCGGGCTTCGGCCCATATTGTCTGCTGTCCCGGCGCATCGCACTCTAGGAGGATATGCTCCATCGACTCAGTTGACTCGCACGGCGGGCACTCGCTAAGCATCTCGCGGTTGCGAACGTTCAGCCAGAAGTTTCCGATCTTCTGGGTACCGTGCATCATGCGCCATAGGAACTCCCTGGTCGGTTTATACAGATCTCGCGATCGGAGCGAGTTCCACAGGTCCTGTGTCGATGGCCAGCGTCCGTTTACTTCTGCCACAGAGCACTTCGTTCTCTCGACGTTTATAAATGTACTGCGGCGCGCCGGTACTTTGGATTTCCTTCTTAGCGTCGACATCGCTTTGTTTTGCGAGATACCTGCCAATTTGAGACCTGGTACGTCGAAGGGGCTTGCATCTCCTGGGTCTGGTGCCATCAGGAGGCCGGCATCCAGTGCTATCTGCGCCTCTAGTTGTGCTTGTGCCACTGCGGCGCTCTCCTCACCGTCTTCTATGAGGATGCGGGCTTCCCACGCGCTCATTTTGTTCGTCAGAGCCCGGTACAGTTCGCCATATCTCTTGCACAGGGTCCAACCTGTGTCGCGGTGCTTCTTGAGATCCTTGGTCAGCCGTATGAGTACCTGGCGGTTGGCTAGCCGGATCAGGAGCGGGGTGTTCTGATCCAGCCATTCGAGCGCCCACTGTATGCCTATCAGGGTGCCGCACTCCGGCGCGGCCCATTCGCTTTGGGTTCTGAGCAACACGGTGTCCATGTCGGGGTCGGAGAAGGTGATCGATATTCCTCCTTTCGCATTGTCTCCGTTCGTGCCAGTTGCCTTCGTAGCTACGGTGATTTCCAACGGCACCATACGGTTAGGTGCTCTCTCCTGACGCCTGGCTTCGTCCTTCCTCATGTCTGTTGTATCAGAAATAAAGGTGTCGTCGCGGAGCGTCTTTGTAAACACGCGGCACAAGTCGTGCACTTCGTATACTGGTCCGCACTCATTGTCGAACGCGAAGCGGATCGGCCCTCCGCTTCTCGGCTGGCGCAGTTTAGCCACGCTCCTACTATTCTCGTCCCTTTCTTCTGGTCGGAGAGCCATTGGGTCCCCTCTGTCGTGCTCTTCTGGGATCCATTTCGGCGCTATTTCCTTGAGGACCGCTCGCAGCTTATTGTAGCAGCTCCTAGGGTTGGAGCATCCATTCCCTCGGACGTGTTCGCATTCGTCGCATTCGCACTCCCGTCGACTCGCTCGGCGGTGGTCCGCCAGGTCCCAGTGGCTCAGGGCGTCTATCGCTTCTCCCATGAATATCACCTTGTGATTTGTCTGCAGGCAAACTGACGCAGTGTCACTCTGCGGTGCGCGTGGGCCTAAGTCGCTGTCACTGGTGCGGCGCCCGATATGCATCCAGAAGGGCATTTGCCTCCTAATCATGTTCGGGATGGTCGGGCCGTTGATTTGGAAACCAATCTCTTTTGCTACGTCTAGAATTCTCTGCAGGTCCTTGCAGAGATTGGCACTGTTTGGGTGCCATTGTTGCAGTAGCGGGCTCACTCTCGCCGCCATTGGGATTATTCCGCCGCCAGTGTCGGCGATGATATCCTGTTTCATCATATCTTCCGCGACGTCGACCCATAGTGGCCGGAGTCCTCTCGGCTGGCATAGCTTCTCCAGCCATGTGATAAGGCGGCTTTTCTCTGCGGCTACGAAGTCTGGGAAGGCTTTCCCACCCTCATCTACAGGCGCACGAAGCTGTTCTGCGCTTATATATGCTTTTCTGCGGCCGTCGGGCCATATGAAGTCCATTACCGTTTCGGTGATGGCTGACTGGACTTTCTCGGGCATCCCTTGGACCATTCCTAAGTACTGAGTTTTCCCGGCGACGATCGACCGCGCTATGACGGCTTTCCCAGTCATCGTCAACGATTTCATTCCCCACGTGGTCAGTGTCTTCTTTATCGAGCTTTGGATCGACTCCCACGGACCATGTTGGTCAATGCCGTTCCCGATGTATACTCCTAGCAGTCGTACCGGTTCTCCTTGAGCCGCAATTTTAGCTCCTGCCTCGAACGCTGCATTCCCGTCCATCATCCGACGTGTGGCGATCAGGTCTGAACGGAATTGTGTCGTGCCTATGGGCACGATTTCAGTCTTACTTATGTTAAACTTGGCCCCCGACGCGAGGCACCATCTGTCTAGAATTCGATGTAGGAGGGCAGGGTCGTCGAGTGCAGACAGGTACACGCAGGTATCGTCGGCGAAGAGGGAGATGATTAGCCTTGATACGGCTCCGGGAATCTGGAGACCCCTCAATGCGGATCGTCTTATCGTTTCTGCTAGAGGTTCGATTGCAAGGTTGAATAGGAGACAGGAGAGGGGGTCTCCTTGTCGGACTCCTCGGAGTACGCGGAAGGGCGCGCTTTGGAAACCGTTTACTATAACTACAGTCTCCGCGTGCTCGTACAGGGATTTTATTGTCCTAACGAAGTTGTTTGGCAGGTTGTATGCTCCCAGCGTGAGCAGAAGGTAATCGTGGCGTATTCGATCATATGCTTTCTCTTGGTCTAGGCAGACGATGGCTCCGTTCACGCATTTGGTTTCTCCCCAGTTAACCATCAGTTTCGCGAGCTTACATTGGTCCGTTATGCTTCTACCCTTCATGAAGCCGGCTTGGTCTTTGTGGATCAGATCAGGTGCTACGGATGCTAGTTTAATAGCCAACGCCTTGGTGTATATTTTATAGTCGGTGTTCAGTAACGTGATCGGGCGGTAGTTGGCAATTTCGTCCCGGTTTCCTTTCTTGTACAACGGGCAGAGCCATCCCCGTGTGAAGCTTGTCGAGGTATCCACCCCGAAGATCTCGATGTCGTTATACACCCATGTTAGGATCTGCACAATGTCGGGCCACGCATCTTCGGTGTCTTTGCTATTGCGGAATTCCTTATCCAGCATTTTCCAGAATTCATAGGGGAGGCCGTTCAGTCCCGGAGCACTGTCATTTTTAGATTCTTTGAGGGCGATGCCAATCAGATCACGTGACACTCCGGCGGCCATTTCCGACTTCTGTTCTTCCGAAAGGTGCCGGTTGACGTGGTTCAGTGCGTCATCGATCGCTTCGTTTCTCTCCTCCTTGTCGACTGCCGTATCCGCCGTCTGCAGCTCCTCGTAGAATTGCCGCGCTACGTTAGCCATGCCGGGCGAGTGCGTTTCCCAGGCTGGGGTGCCAGCGCCCGCTTTCTTTAAACTCTTGAGGGTGTCGCGGGGCTTGTGCTCTTTCCCCAGTCGGTGGAAGTACTTGGTGTTGTCGTCTCCTAGTGCCCAGTGGCTCGCCTTGGATTGGTCACTCTGCTTCCGAGCCTGCTTGGCTCGTTGGATCTCGATCTCAGCTTCCAGTTCCCGAACTTGTGCGTTGCGTTCGCTCTGGTCCAGCGACGCATTGTTCTGCGTGCAGATGCGTTCCTTGTTCAGCCTGTTCAGTTCTAGCTTCGCCTTGCTGCCCATAGCTTTGCTCCTCTGGCGCGCTGCCGCTGCTACTTCCGATTTGAACCGTTCGAAGGCGTGTTGTATATTCCGGGACGTCTCGCGCGGCTGCGTGACCATGGCGCGTATTTCTCTATCTAAAGAGACAATCATTGGCTTGATATGTTCCTTGAACTCGTTATCCTCGACTACACTATTTGGCATAGCCCAGCGTCCGCGTCCGAGTTCCGGGCATAACTTGTTCGTGAGGTCCGTGGATACTAAGTAATGATCTGAGCTGGACAGTTCGTGACTGGTCGTCCAGTCCCGACTTTCTTCCAGCCACTCGCCACTTAGGTAGATTCGGTCGATTCTTGACTTTTCGAATGTGTGCGGTCTTCGCCACGTCCACTCTAGGCAGCCCGGGTTCCAGTGCCTCCATCCGTCTGTCAGTTTCATCTTGTCGCACAAGGTCTTGAGCTCGTGGCGGGCGTCGTCTACGGCGGCGGATCGTACTGGGGCCCTATCAATCTCGTCTTCCACTAGGTTGAAATCTCCGAGCATCACGTCGATTTTTGGCACCTCGTCGGCATTCGCTTCCAGCCAGTTCCTTATGCCGATCCAGAGCTCCTCGCTCCCTGTCTTGTCGTTCGGGCCGTAGATTGCTAGGACGAACAGCTCCTGTTCTTTCCATTCAAGTCGCACCGCCAGTGCTCGCCCGGGAACGATCTCCCATGACTTTATCCGGTCCTGGTTAGTTATATGGTCTTTGTTGATGACCACTGCTACTCCGGCTGTGGATGTCGCGTTCTCGTGTGCCGAATTTATGATCAGCAGTCGTGGGAAGAGTACTTCCAGTGTGGCGAGGTGTGCCGCCCCTAAGTGTGTTTCCTGAAGTGCCAATACCGATATCTTTTTGTCTCTTGCTAGGGCGTTGATTTCTGGCCACTTGGACCCGGCATAGCCCACGTTCGTGGCGCCGCGCCCGTTCATGTTCAGAGACGCGATACGGATGTGCGCGCGCTCGCGAATCTCTTTCTGGCGGTGGCTTGCTGCGAGTGCGAATCTCCGCCCTCCTATCATCCGCGCAGGGCGCGGTATCGGCGAGGCAGGTCTGTTCTGCCGACGAGGGGGTCCTCCGGTCTCTGTGTGACCGGTTCCCTCGAGGTCCCCTTCGTCTAAATCGTCGGCGGAGAGCCGGCTTCTCTGGCTTGTCGCTGTACTCCCGTGATCTAAGGTCACGTGGGGAAAGTCTCCCTCCTCTGGTTGCTGTTGTTCTACTTGCTCTGGTTGTGAGCTAGCAGCAGTTGCTGCGTGCGGCTCGTGCGCCGCTTGAGCTCCAGTTGAGCTCGACGTCACGCCCCGAGGACCCTCAGTCGCCCGACGCCGGGGGTCTGCGCTCGCGCGTAGTCCCGGCGCCGGGGCGACGTCGGGAGTGTTCAGGGCGGACGTCAGTCCGTCACCTTGACCGGCACCTCGGTCATCACACGGGGAGACGACGGACATGTCTCGGCCGGCTCGCGAGGTGCCGGGCTCGAAACCTAAACCTGTCAGTGTCGCCCGTTGATTTATTCTCTCTGTGTGTGTCTGTGAAGTCAGGATTAGCCGTTACTCTCGTGGGCGCCAGGCCCCCACGAGCGGGGTTAGTGACACCATTTCCCGCGGGCCGCGAGTCGCCAGGGCGACTCATGCTGCGAACAAGGACCAGGTCCCGATCGGACATCTCACCTCGACGCCAACTTACCATCCGATCCGCCACCCTCAGTCGCACTGGTTTTCCCTGCCTGGTGACTAGGGCCGTCCAATCCGCCCCGCGCGCATCATTCTTTGCTGGACGGGCTTCATGCGCTCTAGGCTCGATGCTCTGACTATGTGCGTTCATGTGCTCGTTGCTGTTGTCGAAACTAGGGGGCAATGGGCGCTGCGATAGCAAAACGTCGGACACCGTGCTGTGGACGTCGGCGCCCACGAACGATTGATCACGCTGGTTTGAAAGGTTTAGAAAAAGGGCATATCCTGATTGTCGCGTTACGGGTATCTATGTACTCTGTAGCTCGGTGCATGGTGAGGACAACTGGCTGCATCTGGCGGCAGCCCGAGACCATCCCGACAATCTCACCTGCTGGCACTCTCTCTTGCCGGATACTGGGCCAACTTCGCGCTCGCGCAGGTTAGCAGATGGCTTGGCATCATGCATGCTCTGGTGACAGTGTCTGAGCCAGGCTGGGAAGGCTGTCTCGGACGTCGCAATGCCACCCAAACTTGCCGATCAACTTGCAGCGTTGATGCTGCCGACCTCGTCCGCACAGTATAAATTCTGCGCACAATACTTCCTCAGAGAACCATCACGCTCTCTCCCTCCCTCTTTCGTTCTCTGTCTCAGGGCTAGTCCCCTTATTCGCCTTTCTTTATCATCTCAGGTGCATCACTTGCTATTCACAGGCAAGCGCAGGTCCACGCACTGATAGCCACCGTCAATGCTGACCTCTCCCCGCGTAGGCTTGCCTGCTTCCTTGAAAGACCTCAGTCCGCATAACCTTCGTCGCCGCCAGTAAAATGCTCTCCGTCGTATCGACCGCCGTCCTCGCCCTTGCCGCGTCCGCCCTTGCCACCCCCCTCCGCAGTGAGTCCATCTCGCCACATCTCGTCCTGAAGGGCAAGCAATTGACTTGCCAACTTTAGGCAACCGCGCTCCGCGCACGACCGACTCCATCGTCAACACCTTCGTCCCGCCGCCGTTCGGCCAGATCTCGTTCAACAACTGGGGCAACTTCCAGTGCATCGCCGACTTCGACTCCTTCTATGGGCTCGGGAACTTCGGCGGCCACCACAACGTGCAGACCGTCCTCACGCAGGTCAACCAGGTCTGCGAGGTGCAAACCGTGTCGCTGGTTCAGCAGCAGCTGGCGATCATTGCCGAGTATGCGAAGCGCGTAATCACTACCGCGCTGTGCTCCTCGGAGGTGCAGACAATGTGAGATTTGGTTCTCAGTCGCAGGAGCGCCGCGAATTACTGACTCCATGAAGCGTCTTCGAGCAATGGCTGTCGTCTATCAGCGGCTTCTCGGGAGACTGTAAGTACAACCCTCACTCTGGCAGGCCATTTCAGGGCTCACTCCTCTGCTCAGTGCGTCACATCTCTGGCCGCACCGTGGGCTACGACCATATCATTGCCGGACACATCGGCGACCTCATCGACGTCCACGGCAACATCAACTTCCATGTGCGTCTGGCCTTCCGCGCGGGTGAACGATGTGAGGCTGATTAGGGAACGACAGGACTTCGGCTTCAAAGGCCTGGACATCGGGCAGAATGTCATCCATGTCAGCGGCGGCAATTGGGTCGACGGCATCAGCGAGCAGTCTGTCCAGCAGGCCTTCTTCGCGTCACAGGTCGCGTCGCTCGGCTCGCTGTCGACGTTCGGTGGCCTTCCTGGCACCTTCATTACGCCCGCCTTCTCGTCGTAGAGTTTGGGCATCATGGACAGCAGAGTGACTTCGCGTTCGGGGAACACTGAAGCTGGGCTTACTGTAATTCGTCTCTTTTTCGTACGAGTCAAATAAATGCCTGAGACCTTACCCTTTCCTCCGTGTGGTTGCAATTGGATCTGTACCAATATTGTCGAGTTCGAGGTGAAATGCGTGGGAAATGCCGGTCGGAACGACCCGCCCTAAAGTGACGGCCCTATATAAGCAGGGGGCGGCGGAGCTCAAGTTTCTTCGGTTTGCCTTCCGCTGCACTGTCGACTCCTGTCGCAACCCCTTGGCACCTGTGGGTTCTTCACCGCACACGCGCTCTCCACACATCGTTGACCTCGCCTAGGGTGCCTCGTATCGGCGGCTACTTTTGCCTGCCCCCGCCTGGCTTTCGTGCCGGCGTCGGACCATTGTGTCCCGGGACCATCGTCCCCTGGGTGACGCGCGTGTCCCCCCTCCTCCCACTGGGCACAGTTTGTAAGTCTTCTACCTCGGTCCATCTGAATTGCAGCTGACGTGAGCTGTAAGGCCCTCGCGAGGTTGCAGGCCTTGAGCAATGACTTTGCACTTGGCGTACGGCGGTGCCCGACCCGGCACTGCTGTGGCGGCGACCATGATCCCTGGTGTGCGTTGCATCACCGGTCCTGCGATGTGTCATGTTGACCCAATCCTCCAGCGCCGCTTGACGAATCTTCGTCGCCCTAGATCACATTGTGGTCGCACTCTGATTCGGCCTTCGGGCTGAGTGGCTTCATCTGAGGGTGCAGCGAAACAACTTCGCTCCCCGGAAGAATTAGCCTGCCGTCTGGCGTCTCAAATTGGGACAGATGACGTGTATTCTTCAAATCAATTACCCAAGACCCTCTTCCTCTCTACCGCCCATCCCCCCTCCTTCACTCCGCCTTTTTTGCGCTACCTGGCTTGTCAAGTTGGTCCATTCGCCGTTCCGCTGCAATGCACACAGTCTGGAGCCCGTTGGCGTATCCCTCAGCTTCGAACATCAAGCGCATCATCGTTCCACCTGCAGCTCTGGACGATTCGCTCCGTGGGCTTTCGCCAGCCCTCCCAGACGGCCCGTCGTCGAGTGCCCGTTTGGATCGAGCCTGATCACCTCCATCCAACGTGCCTCCCCCCACGCGCTCGCCGTAAGCCGCGTACACATTGCGTTCATCGTGCGACGGCACCTGCTGGCGCTCTCTGTGTCGCGCTGTCAGTCGTCAATGTCTGGGACCCGCCTGCCGTCCCACGTCGAGGCGTCGTGGCGCGGTGACGACCGTGTCCACAGACTGCCCGAGAGCGGCATTGTTCAGCTCGTATATACCGCCTTCCAGCTTTCCTTTGTGCTTTCGTGCTCGGTTATTCTGCTAGGTAGTGCTGCGCTGCCCCCTGTGCGCACTTTCACTTTCTCCCGACGTCTTGTGGTCCGCATATTCTTGTTGTACGTATACCAGAGTACGCAATCGCATACATCGTCCCCTTTATCGTCGTCGTGTGGTTTGGGCGCGAAGCCAAGTGAAGTCGCATGAAATTCAAGGAGACAACCAGATGTTACTCGTTGGGAGATTCGACAGACAATGAAACGAGAGGCCTCGTGGCGCATGCGCATACATAGAACCTGAGTCGTACATGAAATTGTGTTGCACAGAATACCTACTAATCAGTACAAAGAATTACACAAGACAGTCCACAGCACGAGAAGGGCGACCGCAGCTCTGCCCGTAGCACTCAAGCATTGCGCGCGCGGCCCTTCATCCCGCAGAACAGCTTCGACGAACAGGACTTGCCCTCCCCTTGGGCGGGCTCCTCCGTCGCCGTGTCGCCCCACTTGTATGTCCGATGGAATTCCCACTTGAAGTTCGCCCGTGCCTCTCTGAACCGCTCGCTCCGGCCCGCTACGGCGTCCATGACGCGCCCGAGGCCTTCACGCGCGCGCTGCGGGCCGAGACGGCTATGTATGCGCCGCGCGTTGTGCCGCGCGCGCTGGTGGCGCGCGGCAGCGGCCTTCGCGAGCTGCTGCACGCGCGGGCGCGCGGCGCTCAGCAGGCCGTCAGCGTCGGCGAGCAGCTCGCGCCACGCGGGCAGGCGCGTCGTCTCCGCCGGCTGCGCCGTGAGCAGCGGCGTGCGCGCAGGCGCATCGAGCGTGAGTGGCGGCGCGGCGGCCGTGCCCTGACTTGCTGCCACGGGGGACTTGGTCTTGCTGCGCGTCTCGCCGGCAAGCGACGCGGTGGTGCCACGCTCGCGCTCGCGCGAGGGGCCCGCCTCCGGGGGCACTTCGGCGACGGCCTTGTCCTTGTCGTTGTTGAACACCGACAGCGCGAGGTTACGCAGCGACGAGGGCAGACGGGAAGAGTCCTGTGACTGCGTCTGTGCCTGGGCGGGCGGGGCGGGCGCGGGCTGGGTGGGAGCCAGACGTACGGGAGCCGGCGCGAGCGTCGTCGTCGGCGACGGGGCCGGTGCGACGGTAGAGGTGTTTAGAGACACCGAAGGATGGTTATATCTCGGCACGAACACCTGGGACGTGATCACGGCGAGGAGCATTGAAATTACAGCACTGGACGAGTTGGGTCAGCCCTAAAGGGTAATATCGAGCAGCAGCAGCATACATCGTCGTCCACGTGTGCTCGCGGAAGTGACCCGCAAGGCGTGCCTTCGACCCGTCCTTGTTGACCTGAGCAACCTGGGTGGCAGGCGCGCTGTCACGCTTGTCTCCGGTGGTGTGGTGCGCAAAGAAGCCGCCGCGCATACCGAGCATCGCCGCGCGGCGTTCGAGCAGATTGACGGGCATGACTCCGCGACGCGGTACGCCGTGCGGCCAGAGGTCGAGAATTTCATCTTGCGGGACGCCAAACAGCGCCCACTCGTTGTCCGTGCGTGATGTTTGGCTGCTGTCGTGCCCGGACGGAGAGACAAGGATGGACGACTCGACGCTGGACGGGAAACTGTAGCTTCCGCTCTCTTCGGGGCGCAGCGAGGGCGGTGTGAAGCTTGCGCTGGAGTGGAGGAGCGGCAGGTAGCGCGTGCCATGTGGCAGACGGTCCCGCAGCGGGAAGGCGCGCATGATGCGCGTGCTTGAGAAGAATACGAGAGCGAGACAGCGTGCCGCCGCACGGGCCTGAAGGTGCTATCGATGAGCAATTGGAAGCAGGGGTAAGGAAAGAGATAATCAGCGACTTGCCTTATCGGCCTCCTCTGTCGCAAGGACGCGGAAGGTCTGCTGACCTGCGGCCTGTACGATGTCGTGCGTGCCGAACAGCGCAGTGTGCTTGTCCGGGTGGTGCACGAGGTGGTCGGCGTCGAGGGCGTCAGCGACGGCCTCGACGAGCATGTTGACGATGCGTTGGGTACGCGCGAGGCTGGGGCGGTGGCCGAGTACCACGATGGCGAGGTCGGCGGGTTCGTTGCCATTGTCCCCGTCGCTGTCTCGGGCGGCGTCGGCCGTGTCGGAGGCCGAGTCTGCGGGGTACTCGGTCCAAGTGCTGTTCATGGACGAGTTGGGGTCCAGCATGTCGTCAGAGCTGGACAGCGGGTCGGGGAACTCGAGCTTGAAGGCGTCAGGGTCGTACGCCACACTGTCCGTGGCCGCGGATGACACGATCTCGCTCTCGGCGACATCTTCCTGCGGTTCGCTAGGGGCCGCAGGCTGCTCGTCGCTGAGCGGGTGAGCGGCAAGCTGGGCGTCGTCAACCAGCGTTGCCGGCGGGCTCTCGATCGATGCCGGCTGCTGGTCCGCGGCCGCACGTTCGCCCATGACGCCCTGCCACTCATCGCCCAGCGACAGCTGCAGGCCGCCGCTTTCGGGGACTTGCTGGGGTAGTTCGAGCTCAATGGCGGGCGCGGGGTCGCCGCCGTCGTCTTCTGAGTCGCTGGCGGAGCCGTGGCTGCTGCTTGTGACCTCGTACCAGTCTGAGTCGGACAGCGAGCCCATGTCCGAGAGGTCGCTGGCGCTGGGCGTGAGCGGCGGCGAGTCAAAGTCTTGGGAGTTGGGGGCTGGCATTGTGGGTCTGGTGTCGCTGGCCGTCTCTGGGCAAGAGGCGGGCGGCGGATCGCCGGCGCGGGCTTATCACACTTGGGCGTAATGCACATTCCCACGCCTTCCTAATCAGCCACCTCTGCATACAGCCTGGCTCTACGTGTTTCAGGCCCGATGGCTATCTCTGCGTTGTGCGTACGTGTCCCCGCACTACCCTGCGGGGCCGCCCGACCTGGCTGCGCACCCGGGACGAGTCAGGGCGGATGCTGTACTTCACGCGTCCTAGGAGCACAACAGGCTCGGGCTGGTGACAGAATTGAAAGCCGCCCGCAAACACGCCCGCATTACGCGCCACAGAGAAACCGCGCTGCACTCGCAACTCTTCCAGGCACCCCAACGCTCACAACTCTCTTTCAGGAACCCGAAGTGAGACGGACGGGGCAGGGAGCTCGTCGTGGGCTCGGTCGTCTGAGCGCGGGCGGAGTTGGTGACGCACCTGCCAGATCTGCTCCAAGTTCACGCTTCTGCTCGCCGCCCGTCCCCGTCCCCCGCGCTCCCCAGCACGCATATAAGAACCTGTCTATTGCGATCTGAAAACGCCCCCGGAGACTGCGCGATTGGATGGATCCCCAGCAGCTGGTGCAGGCCATTGTCATAGCCGCGGACGCCTCGCCGTCGCAGGACCGCGCTTTGCAAGTCCAGGCCGTCGAGTTCCTCAACAAGCTCAACCCGACCGACGCCTGGCCCGCCTGCCTGTCCATCTTTGTCGAAGCCAGGCCCGATGGCGCGCGTGCTCACCCGCCAGCGGCCAGGCTCTTTGCACTCAAGATCGTCGCGTCTTTTCTGGGCAACGGGTGCGTGTTCGCTTCCTCGTTCCACGCGTGGTTTCTTTGAACTGGCGCATGAGTGGCGTTTTGACTCTGGCGCTGCGCGATGACTCGGGCGCACCGTCGGGATTCGTGCGGCGCGCCGTGTGCTGAGGAACGCGGGTCGTCTGCCGGCCCATCGTCCTAGGCATCGATGGAGAGCGCGTCCGGCGATCCGTGCCGATGTGCCCGGTCTGCTCGTGCGCTCCTCGAGTGCATGTGATGTGGCACAGGACCCAGAGCCTTTCTTTGACGCGCTTTTCTTGGAACCTCCTCACTCATCGCGTGCCCAGGACCGACCCATTGGACGAGCAGATTGCAGAATCGACAAAGCAGGCCCTGCTCAACTACATCCACTCGGAATTCGTCGTCGGCCCTGCAGAAGCAAACGCGACCTGTACGCCGTGCCGCCTAGTACGCATGCGTCCCCACAATTGAATACACCTCGCAGTCTTGCGCAACAAGTTCGCCCAAGTGCTCGCGCTCTTCTTCCTGCGCGTCTACCCGGTCCAATGGCCCTCGTTCTTCGGCGACATCCTCTCGCTCGCGTCGTCGCCGGCCATGTCGCTGCTCTTCTTCCACACCATCATCGAGATTTCCGGAGAGATCTTCGACCAGCTGCTCAAGAGCGCGCGCGAGTTCACGCCCGCGCGGCACGCGCGCGACGGCAAGATTCGCGAGGCGATCCGCAACGGCCCCGACGCGGCGGCGATGAACGACGCCGTGCTCGCGCTCGTCGTCGACGCGCGCGGCAAGTACGAGGAGGTCGTCGACTGGGGCCTGCGCGCGTTCGCGTCGTACATCCGTGCGTACGTGCCCCCGCGCGCCCGCTTACGCCCCTGACGCGCCCCCGCGCGCGCAGCCTGGATCGACGTTAACTTCACCGTCACGCCCGCGACCATCCAGCTGCTCTTCACGCTGCTCAGCGACCCCAGCCTCAACATCCGCCTTGCGACGAGCGTCGCGCTGTTGCGCATGGTCCAGAAGGGCCTCAAGGAGGGCGCAGACAAGCTCCAGCTGTTCAAGGTGCTCTCGCTCGGCGAGGTCCTCCGCACCCTCGACGAGCGCACGCGCGCCGAAAAGGCGGAGCGCGACGTCCCGAACGAGGACGAGGAGCTGTATCGCGAGTATCTTGGCCGGCTGCTCAACGGGTATGGGCTCGAGCTCGTCAAATATGTGGACGAGGTGCGCTCCGCAGTCCTGCGTGACATACACATCTCTTACGAGGACGTGCATAGCTGTCGCTTGGGGTGCCCATGCGGGAAGAATTCAACCAGCTTTTGCAAGAATTGCTACCCACCATGCTTCACTTCATGGGCGACGACTACGACGACACCTCGTCCACTATCTTCCCCTTTTTGACCGCCCTTCTCAGTAGTGTGCGCGCACCTTAGCCTGGTTTCGCCAGGCAGCTCATCCCTTTCACAGCAAAAGAAATCACAAAATAGGCTCCCGAGTGTGACCCAAGACTCTTTACGACAATTCTGGACGTCGCTGCTGGGCGTCATCCTGAAAAAGATGCGCTGGGATGCGGACGCCGAACCCCAGGATGATATGGACGAGGATGACTTGCGGGCATTTGAGACATTACGAAAAGTGCGTGCGTCCAGCTTGTTGTACTTTCCCGTACTGAGTGTTGGCAGGATCTACGAGGATATGTAGACACGATACTCATATTGGATCAGGCGCTGGTGGCATCGGCGGTGCAGCAGCTCTCGCTCAACACGCTCAAGGCGTACGAGGCCGGGACAGAAGTGCCGTGGCAGGATGCCGAGCTGGCTGTTTATCTTGTTTATATTTTCGGCGAGCTCACGAAAGGTGTGCGGCGTTCCGTTTACCGTTCGACGCTGGATCATGTGCTCATTGCGTGCGGTAGCGACGTCGGGCGGGAGGCGCGCGTTTTGCGACTGCCCGCCGGTGGAGAAGGAGCTGCGCAAGGTCGTCGACTACTCGACCTTCCCGCTCACCATGCAGGGAGAGCTCATGATGGCGCTCATGCGCTCGGGCATGGCGCGCTATCCTCACCCGACCGTCTCGGTTCAGCTTTTCGAGACCATTGCACGGTACGGCGATTTCTTCCGCGTCAGGAAGGAGTGCGTCGTTCCGGCCCTGGAGGCCCTCATTGGGCCTATGTACGTTTTCTTTCTCTTCTGTCACGTGCAATAATTGACGGTGGACTCAAGGGGTGTGCACAATCCGAGCGAGCGAGTGCGCCAACGCGCGTTCTATCTCTTCCAGCGCTTCGCGACGGACATTCGGAACGAGATCAACCCGGCGCTCGTGCCGACGCTCATCGACGGGCTGCGCGATGTGCTGGCTCCGCAGGTCGCGCTGCCCGACGCGGACTCGTCTGGTCGTTCGTCACCCGCATCGCCATCGGATGTGCTCGAGGATGCGGTCAGCACGCCGTCACCGTTCGACTCGCAGCTCCACCTGTATGAATCCGTCGGCGCGCTTGTCTCGCTACTCTTCGCCAGCCCTGCGGAGCACACCGCGCTGCTCCAAAGCGTCGTCGGCCCGTTGCTCGACGAGCTGTCTAGCGCATTACGTGCTGCTGCGAGCAGTACGGGGAACTTGCTACCCGTGCTTAGGGTGCATCACGCTATCGCGGCGCTGGGATCCCTATCCAGAGGTTACCCCGATTATCCGAAAACACCTGGACCGGACTATGTGCCGCCGCCCATTGAGGTGTTCCGGAGCGTGGCGCAGGCTATCCTCGTCGCCCTTGATTCGCTTAAGGTGTTCAAATCCATCCGCGCGGCGGTATGTGTGCACCCCTTGTGCCCTGGACTGCAGACTCATCGTATCCGCGCAGGCGCGCACATCGTTTGGGCGCCTGTTCGCGGCGGCTGGGGAGAATGTCGTGGAGTACATGCCGGCGCTCATGACCAGCCTTGTCACGCACTTCGACCCTACAGAACTGACCGACTTCGTCAACTTCATGAACCACCTGGCGCACAAGTTGGAGGTCCGTTGCCGTTTTCTGCCCCGCGCCAGAGTCTGATGGGGATATTGCAGAACAAAGTCTTCGATGTCATGAACGAACTAATCGTGCCGCTCAATTCGCACGTCTCGAGCGTCGTATCGAATCCGGACGTGCGCCATTTGCACTCGGAATCGAAGAAGACGTACTTCACCTTCCTCAACACCATCATGAAGGCCAAGCTGCAGGACATCTTTGTTTCTGAACGTGTGTGCTCACCGTGGCGGGCCGAACACTGTGCGCGTGCTGACAATGAAATAGGAAATGCTTCGCAATTACAGGGTGTTCTGGAGTTCTCAATCCAGACCGCTCGTGGCCTCATGGAACCCGGGACAGCGCGGTTAGCGACCGACTTCCTGCAGGCTTGTGTCGTGGCGTGGGCCCCTCCCGCGCTTGCCAACGGTGCTCCCGTGGCCACCCCTGCGCCTGCAACAATTGCAGGGTTCGAGACCTTTGTCTACGAACGACTAGTCCCGCTGCCGTTCGAGGTTGCGTCGTCGCCTGACTGCAACGTTGCGGACGGGCAGACTCTGGTGGTCCGTATGCGTTCGCTTGTTTGACCTGCGGATACTAATAAGATACCCAGCTTTTGAACTCCCTCGCGGACTTGCTGAAGGCGACACATAAAGTCCGCGGCGAGGAGGCGCTCAACTTCCTATCCACGGTGTATCTGCCGTCGCAGAACTGCCCGGCTGTGATGATATTAGAGTTCACGAGGGCCCTGCGCGAGTCCGAACAGAAGGTGTTCCGCAAGTACTACGTCGACTTCGTGAAGGCGTTGCGGCGCGCCGGGGCGTAGGGAGGGCATTGTTTACGAATCTCAGCACGCTTTTTTATATCTCACGTCCTGCAATTGCCGTCATCTGTGTTATCCCCCTGCATTGTTTCATATATCCTCCGTTGCATGTAAGACTGGATAGGTAAAATGGTCCAAGAATGAGCAGAATTGACTTAATGACGTTCGGTCGTTGGCGGGGATGTTACGTTAGACGCGCGCGGAGATGTTGACGCGCCAAAGCATCTTGGGCTCTTGGACAGCACCGCGACGCGGCGGCAGTGATCGTCAACCAGTTGCCTCTCCCGCCAATTGCTCGCGGCGATGTCTGGTGAGTACGCCGTGCTGGTAGCATCTTTCCGCCGCCTGAATGCCGCGCAGTGCCCGCGTATCGCAAGGGCAAGACCAAGATCGTGCGTAGCGATCGCTGCGCTTGCGCTCGTACTGACGCGGGCGTTTGCCACGCAGAAAGCGCCGCGTCCGGCAAGTCCAGGCTGGGCTCCTTGAGCGCGCGCGCGATAGCTGACGGAGCGTGCGCAGCGGGCATCCGACGCATCGAGCCCCGAGACGTGGACGCTGCTCGCGACCGCCATCCGGGAGATTCACAACCACAACGCGTCCAAGCTCTCGTTCGAGGAGCTCTACCGCTATGCGTACAATCTCGTCATCTACAAGCACGGCGAGTTGCTCTACACCGGCGTCCGCAGCCTCGTGCGCGACAACCTCGACCGCCTCGCGCGCGAGCAGATCGTGCCCCTCTTCCCGACCAGCAGCCCAAATGAGCCCATGCAGCAGGCGCACGAGGGAGAGCAGCTGCTCAAGGCCGCCAAGGATGTCTGGGAGGACCATTGCAGCTGCATGCTCAAGCTCAAGGCCGTACTCACGTACATGGTGAGCCGGCGATTCGGTTTGTGTGGTGATTTGGCTCACGGACTGCACAAGGACCGGTCTTACACGGAAACGAACGGTGTGCCGTCCACGTACGAACTCGGGCTCAGGCTCTTCCTCGAACGTATCGTGCACGCTCCGCAATATCCTATCCAGCGGCACCTCCTCTCGACCTTACTCAACCAAATACGAATAGAGCGCGAAGGCTATGCGATCAACCAGTCCACCGTCAAAGGATGCCTGCAGATCTTCTTGACCTTGAATGACGAGTCGCAGAAGCAAGTGTACAAGACCGACTTCGAGCCCGTGTTCCTGCAGGAAAGCGCAAGCTTCTACAAGGCCGAGGGCGACACACTTACCCAGTCACTGAGCGTCCCTGAATACCTACAGCGAGTATGTGAGCCTATTATCGTCTACGCCTTACGCTCACTATTATTAGGTCGAGTCACGATTGACGTCCGAGGAGAACCGCACGAACTTCATGATCTGCGAGGCATCATGGGAACCACTACGCGCCATTCTTGAAGAGAACCTTATCTCTAATCACGTCGCTACGGTTATCGGCGGCTTGGAATCTCTGCTCGAAGCCGACAACACGAACGACCTCTCCCGGATGTACAGTATCCTTGCGATGGTGCCTACCGGAGTCCCCGCCCTGCGACGCGCTGTCAAAGAGTCCATTCTACGCCGTGGGAGAGAAGTAAACGACGCTAGCCACCGAATCGGAGCCGACGCCGAGGGAGACGGCGAACCAATTGACGACCCCAAGGGAAAGGGAAAGGCCAAGGAGAGGGCTCCGGGCCCGGGATATGCGCTTACAGTCGCACACAAGTGGGTCGAGGATGTACTTGCTATCAAGGACAAGTTCGACCGCATTCTGAAGACGGCTTTCAATAACGACCTCAATATCCAGACGTCCATCACAGAGGTACGAATCTTGCGTCCCGCTGCTGTCGTGCTGAGGATCCGCGCAGGCATTCGAGTCGTTCATCAATTCCAATCCTAAGACGCCCGAATACATATCCCTATTCATCGACGAGAACCTGAAAAAGGGATTGAAAGGGGTAAGGGCTATGCCATCCATTTTATTACACCAGACGTGACGAACCTTCACAGAAAACGGACGACGAGGTTGACGCCGTGCTCGACAAGACCATCACGCTATTCCGTTTCGTGTCTGAGAAGGACGTTTTCGAGCGCTATTACAAAGCGCATCTCGCCAAACGTTTGCTGCATGGCCGGAGCGTGTCTGACGACGCAGAGCGTGCTATGCTCGCGAAGCTCAAGGTCGAATGCGGTTTCCAATTTACGCAGAAGCTCGAAGGCATGTTCAATGACATGAAATTATCCGCGGAAGCCATGCAAGGATACAAGACTTATTTGTCCACGACCTCGGTGCGCCAGAAATTTTGAGATGCTCGCTCTTAAAAAGGGGGCTTGCGCTGACATCCCTTGCAGGCCCCGGAGATCGAGCTCAGCGCAACGGTGATGACCTCGACGTTCTGGCCTGTGATGCACGTTGAAAGCGCCTGTGTTCTTGCGCCGGATATGATCAGGGCAACCAAGTCATATGAGGCTTATTACCTCTCGCGGCACAGTGGCCGGCGCTTAACCTGGCAGCCATCCTTGGGGAACGCGGACGTGCGCGTCCAGTTCAAGGACCGCAGCCACGACCTCAACGTGTCTACCTTTGCCCTTGTCATTCTGCTCCTATTTGAACAAGATCCCGAAAACGGTCGCTTGTCGTACCAGGTTCGTGGTCTGTCAGTTCCGCTGCGCATGCTGACATCTTTCTGTAGGAGATTAAGGATCAAACGTGTATAGCCGACGTCGAGCTTTCGCGGAACCTGCAGTCGCTGGCCTGCGCGAAGTTCAAAATATTGCGCAAGCATCCGCCCGGGCGCGACGTGAACAAGGACGACGAGTTCTCATTCAACGCCGACTTCAAGTCCCCACTGCAGCGCATCAAGATTGCAACTATCGCCGCGCGTGTCGAGGACAAGGACGAGACGCGCGAGACGCGCCAGCACATCGAAGAGGAACGCAAGCACCAGACAGAGGTACCCTACCCGAGCCTTTACACTGCTCTACCCCATTGCTGACTGTTTGCGTCTAAGGCGTGTATCGTTCGGATTATGAAGGATCGCAAGACCATGAACCATAACGAGCTTGTCAACGAGGTTACGCGTCAACTCGCGTCACGATTCCAGCCCAATCCTCTGAATATCAAGAAGCGGATTGAGGCACTCATCGAGGTACGCTGCTTCATTCTATGCCTCGTGCAATGTTGAAGTCGGTCATTTCAGCGAGAATATCTTGCGCGTGGGGCCGATAAGAAGAGCTACAATTATCTGGTCCGTATACTATTCATGGCGCGATTAAGGCTGACAAACATGATCTATAGGCATAGTTCTCGTGCTTTCGTCTATCTCAGTCTGCAATACGCATCTCTGCACTGTATCCTTACCATGTTGTGCAACAACCTGATTCGAACGTTCTGGGAAGCTGGGATGTGGTTTCGCTTGCGCAGTTCTTACTTTCCTAATTTTCCGGAGCTAATGCGTTGAACCTGAAGGAAGTCAGCCGCAATCGTCTCCAGGACCGCGGCGATCATTAAATCAAGGTTGTCCTGAGCTCCTCAGGCCAGTGCAATCCATCACCGGTCACCTGGTGTCGAGGGTGCAATTGATGCCCGTTGTTGATCATGTATGACGGCCATCAGCAGGCGAGGTTGAAGAGGACTGGGTGCAGCGCCTCGGGCGCTTTGAGGCTTGTCTTCCTTGACCGCTGAGCGCCGTCAACTGCTCGTCAGACTCGACGTCTCCCGGGCCCGGTGCCGCCCTCGCTTTCTTTCTTCGTTCTTTGAATCCTTGCTGGCTGGATTCCACCTGTCTGGGACAGTTCAGCTTTTTCTTTCACTTATTTCGTTCGATTCGCATCCCTTTCCGCCCTGTCCTTTCGTTCCACCGGAATCATGGCTTCGAGAACCAACAACAACCTCATCGTCGCCCGCGACATAATGTCCCAGCTCGTTCGTGTTGTCCGAGCCACGTCTGAGTATGTGCGATAGTGCATGCACCGATCAACCGTGCGCTAACCGATGTTTACAGCTTCAATGCTTCTGCGTCACTCGTACGTATATATCTGAGTGCCAGATTCCAATGCAGGCTGCTCACAGCGCGTCGACAGGCAATTCTCATCCCCAGCATCTTCTCCGCCGTCGCTGTGTTCTTCATAATTTGCCACATCGGAACCGCGGCAGGAGCACAGCTGTACCGTCGTTTCGCCCAAGGCGCTAAGGGCGAGCGCATCTTTGTAACGACGCCTCTGGGCATCTACATTGTCTCTCTGCTCTTCTCGTCGCTCTTGTCGGCCATCGGCGCGAGCGTCAACATCCAATGGGTCAAGGCTCGCACCATCGAGGCTGGTGAGGCCGTTTCTACTCGTAACTGCGGTCGACAGCTCACGCTGGATCTACGCTACAGGTTCGTTGTGTGGAACCCAGGGTACGCTTGGTCTGCGTTGCTGCACGCGGTCTCTTATGGCGCTACAGCCACTCTGCTTCAATTCGGTAACCTGGGC
Organism: Auricularia cornea; assembly: GCA_030578095.1. Lineage (NCBI taxonomy): Eukaryota > Fungi > Basidiomycota > Agaricomycetes > Auriculariales > Auriculariaceae > Auricularia > Auricularia cornea. The sequence continues at coordinate 2,216,072 of JARLTE010000004.1, forward strand.
ACGGCGTTCTTCATCCTCTGTGAGATATTCAGTGCGATGACCGGCGAATGACGCTGATTACAACTAGACATCTCGGCGCACACCTTCAACGTTGTCGTTCTGCGCAAGGCTGTGGCCCGATGGGTGCTTGCCCTTAGCGTCGTGTCGCTGTGGGCGCTCGTGCTGTTCCTTGGTAGGTTACCCCTCAGTGTCGCGAGACAGTAACTCACCAGTTGACAGATCTGGCTGGACCTCTGCTTGTGCCCAAGGATCCTTTCAACGCATTCTACGGTTCGATCATGCCTGCCTTAGCGTTCCATTGCTCACCGGCGAACAGGACCGGCCGGTTCGTGGTGCTGGATCACGACGCCCTATGTCAAGAGCCAGAAGTCCCTGCAGGCCGTCCCTGTTCGTCTCTCGTTGCTACACCCTCGACGTCAAACTCAGCGACTCCTCTTTCAGATGATCATCGTCAGCGGCTTGAGCATCATCCTGTTCGGTTTTATTCTTGCACGCGCTCGCCAGGGTGGACCGAACCACATCACTGGACAGGGCAAGAAAGCGATGAAGCTTACAGGCAGCAGCGACCTTAAGGGCAGCAGCGCCATGCTTGTCACCAAGTACTTGGTCTGGTACCCCGTCGGTGAGAATCCTCGAAGTTCGATCGTAGGAAACCATCTGACTATCATACAGTCTACATCTTGTTCACCCTCCCCTTATCCGTTGTCGCTTTGATGGGGAGGGCCAGCTCCATTGGCAAGGCCGTGGTGTTTGCGGAGGTCCTGTACAGTTTCCAGGGTCCGTCTTGGTGGATCTTTGCCTGGAACCCTGTGGACTGACGGGGATTTGCAGGACTCGCCTTCGTTGCTGTTTTCATCTGCACCTACCGGTAGGTTTTCGTTACTATCCGGAATTTGCATAGGCTAAAGGGCTTGTCCAGCGTTTTCGGAGGTCGCCCATGGCGCATTGGAGTGGGATCCTACACTCTCCAAGGATCCAACGGCAAGGCGTCTGACCAGAGCTTCGAAGCTCTTGAGAAGGCTATCTCGCCCGTGTCTCCCCCTCAACCTTGGAAGCCCGCGACCAAGGAATGGGCCGTTGACCGCTCTATGTCGACCCGCTCGCGTCCTTACAGCATGATGAGCGCCGTTTCGAAGGCTTCCAGCGGTGCACCTCTGCCTCCCATTCCGTCGGAGATGCCTGTGCCACCTGTTCCTGTTGCCACTACCGAGGATGGGTCCATCGGCCGTGCTCGTTCCCACCGTCGCAACCAGTCGGAGGACACTTTGGTTGACCGTGAGGACGTCGTTGCTCGCTCGAACACTGTCCGCTCGGCTGCGCCCTCTCGCAGCGGCACTATCGCTCGTCCTGCCGCTCGCCCGGAGCCTTTGCAGTTCGACGAGCAGGCAAGGGACAGCAATGGCAGCCTGGACACCATCGTCGAGGTCCCCACGCCGGAGCCCAGCCCACCGCAGGTCCCCTCGCGCAATGCGAGCTTTGCGAACGCATCTGTCCGGTCCGCAACCCCTCCGATCGACAGCATGGCGCGCCAGCGGTCTCTTGCTGCGCGGCAACAGCCCCCTCCGTCCGCTCTCAGCAAGAAGCCGTCGCAAGCAGGCACCAAGTTCGCCAGGAAAGAGTCTGTTCGCTTCGCTCCTGTACCGACGGTGATGGGCGAGTCTCCGGTTGAGCCTACTCCTGCGCCTGCCCCCATCGTGCCGCTGTCCTTGCCCGCGCCGCCTCCTGCTGCTGCCACGGCCGAGTCGACGGTCATCAAGGCTTCCTCCTTGCGCAAACCGGCACGGCCCATCGGGCTCACGGGGTCGAACGTGGACATGCGCAACATCCCGCTGCCGCCCATCCCGCCCGCGGCGGCGGCGCGCAAGGAGCCGCCGAAGCCCAAGATCGTGATCCCGGGGCGCAAGGACTCGAACGAGCGCGACACGGTGTTCATCATGGAGACGCCGGTGCAGCTGAAGAACCGGCCGCTGACGGAGTTTGAGATGCCGGTGCAGGTGCTGGAGGTGCTGGGCCGGCCCGGTGGCGAGCTGGCGGCGGGGGAGGAGACGCCGGCCGAGTTCTACGAGGACTCTGACCGTGCGAGCTCGATCCTCAATTACTACGAGGCGTCCAGCCCTGGAGGCTACGCCCGTGTGAGCCCCGTCGCCGGCAATGAACGCGTACCGCGCGTCAACGTGCAACCCAGCTCCGAAGACGGCGACCACCCGTCGCCGCCTGGCGCGACCCGCGCGCCCGGCATGTTGGTCGTGCCGCCGCCCATGGTGCGTAAGCCGCGGCCGGGGTACGTGTGAGTTATAGACGCATGAATGTTGCTGTATCCATTTTTTGTTGTCGGGTTGCTTTCGCGGACTCTGTTGTTGTGTTGTAGCACTTGTAGCATGTCTCCCACAATGCGCAATGGGTATCGAAGCCGTTCACCGCGAAGGGTCTTTTGGTATTTCCGGGTCTGTATCTACAGGCGTCGCGTGAGCTTCTGTTTCTCGAGGCTGTTCCAACTGCAAGGCAAGCGTCAACCGACTCGGTCGCTGGCAAAGCAAGGGGCACGCGTACCTCGACACCATGTCTCGTCAAATCGCCCTCGACGTCGATGGAGTATATCCCAAGTTCGAAGAGCCCCTCCACGCCATACTTCCCGAGCACGGATATCCCAAACATCCATACTTTCCGCCTATCCATGAGCGGCTGCGTGAGGTCAAGCTTCCCGCCTGTGGTCAGCTGGAACTTGTCCAGCGGCAACTGCACAGCGTATCAGAGACTGTCCCAGCGAGTGCAGCATGCCGGCGAGCGCGCACATAGACGTCTTCCCAGCCTCCGTCATTGCGCATCGTTTCGAGCTTGTGCTGCCACAGCTCGTCGTGGAACGCGTCCGCCGTCTGCAGGTTGACGTATATCCCGTGCCGCGTGCGCGGGTCGCCCGCGCCGCGCACGCGCAGCACGAGATAGTCGTAGAATGTCAGGTCCTCCGTCATCTCGCCGAATAGCGACGTCCGTCTCTACACCCTCGTGCCGTCAGTTCCAGCGTACAAGGAACGTAGAGTAAGGAACAGCGCACGCGATTGCGGATGCCGGCGTAGCCGCTTTTGAGCAGCTTGCCCTGCATCTCCGGCGCGACGTCGAGGCTGAGGTTGCCCCAGAAGCGCGCCGTGCCGCCCGGGCCCTTGAGGTCCATGTACGCGCTGGACATCCCGCCGATGTCCTTGTCGCTGCCCACGACGAACTGCGCGAGGTCGGCCTCATTGTGGAACTTGAACAGCGTGCGCCGCGCGCGCTCCGGCTCGTCGGTGCCCGACATCGTCAGCACTGTTCTCACGCGTCAGTTGAATGCCGCCCACGGCGCGCGCCGCGCGTCTCGCCTTTCATCGTGCCATCCTGGAGGACTCGAACGGAGCGGTTGAGATATTGGCGAAAGCGCGACGGGACGGACATGCATAAGTTTGTTCGTGTTTACCGGCCATACTCATACTGTACTGGATGGAGCACGCGAAGAGTATACACCGACAAAATTGGCAGACTGTGCAGCACCCAAATGCAAAAGGGAGGGCGCGCGCCGGAACGAGCGGGAAATGTGGACGAGTAGAGACGGCACGAGATAAAAACAAGAGCGATAAAGAAGACAGGCGCAAGTCACGACCGAGAGCCAACCCCATGCACGACTCCCTCTACGCCACGACGCACCCGCCGCAGCAACCCGGCGTCGGTGCATCGTTATCGGGCGCCTGGTAGTTGGCACCTGCGGGGCCGCCGACGTTCGGGCCCGCGTTGGGACGGCCGTATTGCTGCTCCTGCAACAGCGAAGGATTGGGTCAGGGGGGTGAATCCATGGCTAGGTGGATGACGCACCTTGTTGTAGCGTCTAATCTCGCGCACGAGCGAGCTGAACGCCTCGTCTACGTTGATGCGCTGCTTTGCCGAGGTCTCGATGAATTTGCAATTGAAGTGCTTTGCGAGGTCGCGGCCCTCTGCGCCGCATAAGCGACATGAAAGAAGAGACAGCCTGGGGGGCAGTCGACGACGCACCGTTCATGCCGACTTGACGCTCGTATTCCAAATCACACTTGTTGGCGACGACAATGACAGGGAACGAGTCCTTGTCCTTGACGCGCAGGATTTGCTGGTGGAAGGTGGAGATTTCCTCGAACGAGTTGCGGGAGGTGATGGAGTACACGAGCAGGAAGCCCTCGCCTGTGCGCATGTACTGCTCGCGCATCGCACTTGGCGCGGGATCAGCGCGCTGCCGCCACCCGCGGCGCTCCGGGGCGAGTGGAAGGTGGCTCACCCGTACTCCTCCTGGCCGGCCGTGTCGAGGACGTCGAGCAGCGCGACCTCGTCGTCAATCACGCACTGCTTCCGGTACGAGTCTGCGGCGTCGGCAGCGGGCTGATGAGCGGCGGTTCGGGTCGGGTGGCATCAAAAGCGGCGCACCCTCAATGGTCGGGTCGTACTCGTCCACGAAGTGGCTTTGGATGAACTGGATCGTCAGCGCGGACTTGCCGACGCCTGCAGCCACCGGTGAGCGAGCGGCGCGCGCACAAGACAGGTATCATAACGGACCTCCTCCGCCGACAACGACGAGCTTGTACTCGCGCAAGAACTGGGCCTGGCGCAGGGATCAGCTGGGCGCCGAGCAGCACGGCGGCGACGGGGCAGGCGCACCCTCGGGTTCATAGCCATGGCTGGGAATGGGTACTCGAAACGGGGGAGGTAAACGACTCAAGGAAAGCTCCGAGCGGGCCTGCCCTTCAAATCACCCGGCCGCGGCCGACGTTCGCACGCCGTTTCAGTTTGAACCACTGGCGCAGTGGCAACCCCGCAGGCAGCCAGCCGCCAGTCGATACCCGAATCCAGTGCCAGCGCCCGCCGCCTGCGCTGCCACTCCTCGCGCCTTCTCCCGGCCCACAGCAAATTAGGCACACGCTCTGCTCCCGCCGCACCCGTTTCTGTTCAGCGTTCTGTCAATCAGCCCTTCCGTGCTTCGATGCCCCTCGAGCACCTGCAGCCTATTTCCCCGGGAAACGCCACCTGCCTCTGACTCTGCGCTCCCTGTCGCCTGACGCGATCGAGTCGTTTGTCTCACTATACCACTGCAGTGCAAGCTGTCCTGCATCTCTTGCCCTGCTTTGCCCGCCCAAGACGCGCCGGTTGGGGAATGGTTCCCCCTTGGAGTCAGACACACCCCGGCTTCTCTGGCGATCCTCGCTCCCGGTGTCGCCAGGCTACCGTTGGTCTTCGCCCTGTCCGTCGTGTCTCGCGTGAGACGGGGTCCGCGCCCCGGCCTAAGGCTGAGTAATACGATAAGGCACCTCCAAGCACGCGCAGCGATCAGTTTTCATGTGGCACGGGACGGGCAGCGCCCCCTCCTCATTCGTGCTGTCATGAACGGTGCCATTGTTTGCTCGGCGGCTCCGCAAATCCAAGCAACCATGAGACAGGTCGTGTGACTGAAACTTTCAGAAGAATGCCCGGGCTGACACCCCTGAAGGGGCAGATACGACATTTCTCCAGTTCACAACTACAATTCCGAATGGCGAGCAATTGGCGGAAAGGCAAGTCGTTCTGACCGTTCGAGTCGGAGACGACAAGCCTCTACAAATACGAACAAGCCTGTCTTGTAACTGTAGCTGAGGATGCAAGACCAACACAAGAATACCACCCTCGAAGCATTCGTAGTCTACTCTTCTGATGTCACCGCCCCCTCGCTAGGAGCCATGCTCGCGAGAACCTCAGTGTAGGTGATTGCGTCCTTCCCTGGGACACCCAGACTCGCTCCGGTGTCCACAGCAGCGAGCGCGTCCGGGTGCAAATACCCACGCCGAACCATCTCGCCGACGAACCGCCTGGTCCACTCCTGACACCTCTCGAAATCCTTGTTCGGTTGGCGCCACAACGGGCTGTTCATCGACGGAAGCTGGACACCGTGCGCGCGATACGGCATCGGGATGGCCGCCGCGAGCTGCTCGAGTTTGTCGCGTGCAGGCGCGTCGGCGGGCCGGATGGTCGGCGCGCGCGACGGGTCGGGCGCGTAGCCGTCGGCGACGAGGTCCGCCGCGACGTCGCCGATGTGCACGAACTGGTGCCTGCTGCGCTCGGACTCCGCGGTGAAGTTGTCCTTGATCTCGAGCTTGAAGCCCGTATAGACGCTCCCGACCACGTTTATGATCTTGCCCACCTTGGGGTCCGATGCGGACGGGATGAACAGCATCCAGTGGTTGCGCTTTCCCGTCACGCACTGGACCGCAAGGTAGATGGGGCGCGTCGTGGATTTCGCTGCATTTTCGACCATATTGAACTTTGCGCTCCCGACAGTGGATACTCAGGATAGAAAGTTCAACGTTCAACAGGTCATGTAAACACTGCCTTGCAATCGTGAACCATCCGGCGCTAAGTATTTGCACAGCTCAGCTCAACATGCTCCGGAGAAAGCAACGATTGCATGAGTAGACATATCGTACATTTCATCAGCATTCAGCACCTTCGAACAGCATACAGCCTATACACAGCATACGCAAAGCATCCTTCATCCACGCCATCCCACTACGTCGGCGCAGGCTTCTTCTTCGTCTTCTCAAAGAACAACGGCGCGCGCTGCCCAAGCAGGCCGCCGCTGGAGGTTTCGAATGTCTTGCGCGCCTGCGCCGCGCTGGCCTGCAGCGCAGAGAGCGCAGCCGGTCGCTGCACGGGCGTGGGCTGGAACTGCAGCATGGGCCTGATGACGGGCTTCACGTCCTCCTCCGGCTGGAATACGGACGAGAGCGGGGCGGGCGTCGGAGGCGCGGGAGTAGGGGTCGCAGGGGTCGCAGGAGGGGGCGGGGGCGTCGCCTGTTGCGTGGACGCGGGCGATTGCGAGAGCACAGGCGCGGCACCGGGCGCCTTCAGCTTTGGCAGACGGAAGGTGCTCGGTGCGCTGCTGGTCTTCGCTTCGGGCGGCGCGCGCGCAGGCGTCGCCGTTGAGGATGAGGACAGGGATGTGCGGAAGCGCTTCTGCAGAGCCTGCGCGAGCGGCGCGTCGGGACTCTCAGAGCGCTTGCGCTTTGCCGCTGCCGGCTTGAGCACCGTCGCGCCGGCGGTCTGCGCGAGCGGTATGACGGGCGCGCTGACCTTCTTGTTGATGAAGGTGTACATCGCCTTCTTGGAGTAGCCGTTGTTCTTGACGTCCTTGTACAGCGCGCGGATGTCCGTGCGCATGTCGTCGATGGCGGTCACGAGCGCCGGCAGCGAAAGCCGGTCGCGATACTTGCCAATTAGCACGGCGGTCATAATGAATTCGACAGGAGAGAACATCGTCGCGTGCTTCTTGAACACCTTTATGTGCACGGGGTCGCGCGCGATGTGCAGGAAGATGCGGAAGATGTCGAGGACCTGCGCCTCGAATGTCGGGTCAATTGTGCCTTCGACGTCGAGCCATTTGGTCAGGCTGATCTCTGCAAGCGAACATATTAGCCGCTTTAATTCGCTACGCGTGCAGCACGAAAACGTACTCATTGTAGTGTTGGGCAGACATTCAATGCGATAGACAGCTTCCGCGACGCAGGCAAAGTCTTTGCCCCGCGCCTTGTCCCAGGGCAGGAGCGCTGCCAGACCATTGTTACAGTTCACAATTTCACCGAGAACCTTCTTGACGAGGACTGGGTTCTTTCCCGCCTTGGCTCGCCACTTCTCTGCAGTTCTGTCAGTATGGGCGAGCTTATGTTGGCCCTATGCCAGAACGTACCGTCTTTCTTCAGGTCCTTGCCAAATTGCACACGCTGGAAAATTTCGCGTTCATCGTCTGCGTTACGCAAAATGCATGTCGGAACTGGATCCTTGGGACGGTCGAAAGCAAGGCATACCAAGCGTTATCCCGTTGTAGATGACGCACACAAGCTGTACGTTTTCCAACCGCCGTCGCAGTGGTTCCGGAAGAACCTTGCCAGTCTTGCCAGAGCTCTTATAATAGTAAGCGGACCTGGATGCCTTGTCCTTGACTGGAATCGCGTTTAAGCAAAACCATCGTGGTGCTCGTCCGGCGATACATCGAACTCACAGGGAATCTACGAAACGTTAGACTTGGGGTGTCAGTCTGATAAGAAAGGACTCACCATTCCGTCCATGAATCTGTGTGAGGATGGCAAAATCACAGCTCAGTTGTCTGTAGCTCGGCGCATATCACGCCACACGCACCGTTGTATAGACGTCAAGCGCTGCTTTCCGTCAATGCATGTCCAAACAGGGCCACCATCCTCCTGCACGCGCTTAGCTGGTTGGAAGATTAGTTCAGGGGCCTGCATATGTGCTGATCCAACGCACCGAGGATGACAGGCGGTACTGAGCACAATGCACAATGGTGAGCTCATGTTGAACGAGCTGTAGAGGGACAGACCGTAGTACTAGACGCGAAGTCCTAATGTTAAGTATAGAATGCAAGTGCAAGGAAGTAAACGCACATTTCGCAGTAAAGAGTCGATCAGCGCGCATTGGTCAGAGTCCTGCCACACAACATCGCGCTGAGTGACTAGATGAGCAGGAAGTCGCAACACGCTCCTCCCGGTGCGTACTTGATATTCCGGATCCAGGTCAAGCTCGCCTGTGACGGTACGGTGAGCTAGGAGGGTCGCGGCCTGCGACACGCTCGGTTGCACTGACTATGGTGCATCATCTCTGTGTGCGGTTTCAGCAGACGGAATGACCGGAATGAGCTTGCGCACCATAAAGAGTCCTGCAGCTGTAAACTGTGGGCACAGGATCGACGAGGATGCGGCCAAGGTCGAGCGTCGTTGGTTGCGGTTTCGCACGCGACGCGCGCGCTGGACGCTCGTCCTCGGAGAGCAGCTTCTCCTCGTCGCTCGACGCGTACGAATCGTCGTCGGAATCCATTTCAGTAGCCTAGAGAGCGCACGGCGGCGTCGCAACGGAGCAGCCGCGGAGGAGCACAAGCGACCTGCAAACAAAGGCGACAGCCTGCAGCGTGGGAACCGATGTCACGGTCTGCGTCCGCGGAGGTAAAGTCGAAAATAGACGCCTGGTCCTGGGAGCCGCGCACTGGCCGCGCATGTGAAAGTTTCCGGGGCGTGCAGCGCACATTTATTCGGCGCATCCTTGCGTCAGTGATTCCGAGTTCCCCACACTTGCCCTCCTACCCCAACCACACGCAATGGCCGGCGATCTCACCGAAGAGGGTTTCCAGGCACGCACGCCGTCCAGCGCGCGCATGGGGGACAGGCTCTGACGGACGTTGCAGGCGTCCGAGGTCCTTTCGACCATCGGCAGCTCGTTCGAGGGCGCGAGCGACGCGGAGAAGAAGGCGCAGATCAAGAAGGTCGGCGCCCCCCAGTCCTCAGCCCACGCGCAGGGCATGCGCTGACCGTGCTGGCCCAGGTCAACGCCATCTTCGAGATGCAGCTGAAGAACGGCGCGGGCAAGCAGGCGACCTGGACAATCGACCTCAAGAAGACTGGCACCGTCTACAAGGGCCCCGCAAAGCCCAAGGCGGACGTCACCATCATCATGGACGGTGCGTGTATGCTGTTCTTGTCGCAGACGCTGTCGGCCGAACATACGTCTCAGACGCAACATTTGTCGACTTGGCTACCGGCAAGCTCGACGGCCAGAAGGCATTCATGACCGGCAAGCTGAAGGTCAGTCGCGTGCAAGCACAACTCTGGTGTTCTTGCTGCTGACGCGTTCTCAAGGCGAAGGGCAACATCATGCTCGCAACAAAGCTCGACAGCGTATTCAAGGTGCGCATTCCGCCTGCTGTTCCAGTGATAAAGGAGCCTCACAACGCCGTAGGCGAACAAGGCCAAGGCCAAGTTGTAGTCTGTCCCCTTGTAACGCCTTGCATTCCATTACCCGGTTATGATTTATACAAACTTCGTAAATCTCGTGGCATTGGTCGTGGGAAGCGACACATGAGTTGGGATTACCAATGTGAACGATAGGAAAACAGGGACAGAGACTACCAACGAATGGACGGACACGGTCGGTACCGAGGAGGGGGGTTAGACAGACAGACAAGTGCACTGACGATCAGAAGAAGCTCCCAAAGAGGCCCTGCGAACGCCGCGGCGTTGGCTGCGCGTCTTGTCGCAGATTGACGAGGCTCTGCAGCTGTTGCATGACCTATGCGAATGAGAGGTCAGCCATCAGCGAAAGCAGAGTTAGTCCACGACCACGCACCTGCTCCAGCTTCTCCTTGCGCTCCTGCAGATCGAGATGGCGCCGGATGGCGGGGTTCTCCCGCGCAAAGCGTGCAATCTCGCTGCGGTCCAGATCGTAAATTAGGCGCGAGTCTATCTCGCGAGGGAACTGCAGGCAGGCGTCAACGGCGTGGAGGCGGGGGCAAAGGGCGGGCGCGCCCACCTGGTAGAAGAACTGATCCAATAACTCTATGTTGATAAACATGGCAGACGTGTACGCCAGCTTGTTGGCGACAACGTTCAGGAAGATCTCGGGGCAAAGCAGGTCGCTTTCTGGCCCGGCTTTACAGCGCTTGCCCTTCAGCGTTGCGATGCGCAGCTTGAGCACGGCGAGGCGGTCAGAGTATAACCGTGCATGGCGGGCTGGGCAAGTCATGAGCAATCGAACGATAAGTAGATGGGCGACAATGACTTACCGTCAAGGATGCTAGCAGGGCTATACCGATACTCTTCCACAGGCGTCGGCGCAGGCTCGCCGCCGGCTTCCTGCTGCTCGAGCCGTCTCCGCTTGCGCTCCTTCTCCTGCTCCTCGAGCGCCTTGACGTAGTCGACGATGCGGTTGAGCTTGCGGCTGCCGCCGATGCGCTTGCGGATCTCGCGCAGCTTGGTCTCGCACATGGTGATCTCGCGCTCGAAGAGCTCGACGGCCTTGACGCGGCCCTCCTCCCACTCGCGCGCGTCGATCTCGACCTCGTACTTGAACGGCTTGATGCAGTTCTCGACCTGGTCGCTCGTCACGCCGACGCGGTCGCGCAGGATGCCGTGCGAGAGCTGCTCGAGCCGCTCCGCCGCGCGCGGGTGGTGGTTGAACGGCTCGCCCGCGGCAATGCTGTCGATGAGCGCGCGCAGCCCGTCCGCGACGAGCTGCGTCGAGTCGCGCCCGACGCCGCTCTTCGTCAGCAGGCTCGACGCCGCGTCGAGCTTGTACCGCCAGTACGGCTCCACGTTCTCCGGCTTGAGTTTGCCGTCGTTCGCGAGCGCCGTCAGCTCCTGCATCCGCGTGTCCGACCAGTAGAGCTGCTCGAGCACGTCCATGACGCGGTCGTCCAGCATGCTCTTAAGCCGCGCACGGATGGCGGGCTTGGCGAACTGCGCCTGGCTGTTCTTGAAGCGCCCCTTGAGCGCGTCCATCGTCTCCGCGACGTACGATTCCGCGGATATCTTGCGGTCGTTGTACTGGACCTTGAATTGATACGAGGCTTCCTCGAGTTCGAGTTGCACGGCGTTGGTAATCCCGTGCAGGGACGAAGCCATGGACGACTCGAGCACCTCCATCAACCGTTTCCGCAGGGTGTCCGTTCCGACCATGAGCGACGACGACTGGCCAAAGTAGTCTGCGTGTTTGGAGAAGTACGTCTGCTCCGAGCGGCGCGCGACGTCGCCGACGTTCTCTCCCGCCCGCTTTGTAGCGCCCTTGCAAATGACGCCGACATATCCCAGATGTAATGGGTAGCGGTTACCGCGGAGGATGGCCGCGCCCTGCTCCGGTTCAACCAGGTCCATTTTCGTCAGAACGCCAATGGTCCGGAGGCCCAAGGGGTCTACCCGACGACTCGCCCGCAGAGCAGGCGAGTTGGCGAGATCAACATCGGCCGCGCAGACAGCAAGGATGATGTTGGGCTCGCGAATGTAACGGTCGCAGAGCGCAGAGATCTTCTCTTTGAGAGTCTCCGGCTGGTCCATGGACGCGATCTGGATGTAGCCGGGCAAGTCGATAAGCGTGAGGTCCGGCACCTTCGAGCTGTAGATCCGCAGGTCGATGGGGTCGTTGCTCACACATTCCGAGGCGGGGACGGCGAGGTTGAGGTCGGTGAGCGTCCGCTGTATTTGTTGGAAGTCGGTGATTTTGCCCAGACCAAGCGCGGGAAATTCGCCGTATTCAACGACTTTGCCGTTCTCGGCAGGAGTGTGGATGAGGGTCAGCTCGATGGGTCGGCGAGTGACCATGTTGTCACCCCTAACGCATCGTCAGTGCAAGCGGAACATGTACTGCACAGCGACGCACTTGGGTAGGAACTCCTGCCCAACTACAGCCTCGAGCACAGAGCTCTTCCCAGAGCTCTGACTGCCGATGACGACAATACTGGGTAGCTTGAGACCGTCCTTCTGGTCGACGCTGAGCAGAATGCTCCGGATCTCGATGAGCTTTCGAGTGAGGTGCATAAGACCATCCTGACGAGCAGATGTTGACGAATCGTCCGTCTTTGCGGCTGGCGCTGACATGGTGGCGGCCACCAAGGCCGCTATCGCAGCGTCCTCACCGTCCGCAGGAGGCTTCTTGCCAGAGCCATTCTCGCCACCGTCCTTAGAGCCGCCTTCGCGTCCCTCTGAGCCCTTGATGAGGTCCTTCAAAAATTGCGGCACTTCCACCGACGGGAGCTGGAATTCCGAGGCTTTCGCAGACGCGCTCTTCCAGCCTTCCGCCGCAGAGTCGTACAAATCGGTTGCCGTGTCCTTGACAGAGTCGACCCAGGCCGTCGACTTCTTCCGCACCTCTGGCGGCAGGTGAGCGTGGCCCTGCGTCCCAACATGTAATTACGCACCTTCGAATTTGTAGTTTACATATCCAAGCGCCCCGGCGCCGACAGTCGCGCCTGCGACCGGCACTCTGAACGCCCGAGCGACGAATTTGGGTATCGCAGTGTACGAGATGGCGCGCGCGTGTATTTGCCTGAACGCGAAGAGCTGCTGGGCCGCCATGCGCGGGCGCAGGCGCAGGGTGCGGGGAGATAGCAGCGTGCTGATCGGTCTGCTGGCCAGGCGGGGCTGCATCTTGAACGGGGCCGTGGACGGGCGAGCCAGCGCCTTGGTGACCTTGGTGCGCACGGGGCCCAACATCGTTTGCGATGCAACGGAAGGGTGTCTGGAAAGAACGCGCGCGTCGCAAGCGGCACCGGCAAGAGTCTCACGATCGGTGAATGCCGGCCGCGGTTCAATCTTGTCTTCCTTCCCTCTCGTCTTCCCACCGAGCCCGTCCCTGACGACTCTTCGCGCACAGCGCGGTCTACGCGCTCTATTGACTGTCCTATTGGAAAGCTCGGGACATGGGGGCGTGAATAGGTGTTTGAACTGTCGCCATTTCTTCCTCGGAGATTCTCGGTGAACCAGATCTCTGCAGGTTACTATCTACGGCACTTGTATACGGTTTCGTAATATCATAGGTCTTCTTTCCTTTCCTTTGCTGTCGTCACTGCTACTGCCTTGTTGCTGAGCTCTCAACAATCTCCCAACCCAGCCTGGCTTCCTCCTACCCTGCGGCCATCCATGGGCCAAGCGATGGCTGCTGCACGGATTTATCGACCTCTATTCTACCTTTCCTTCGGCTTGCATTATGGGACTCAGACGCCGTTACTACAATCATCGGACAGCGTTGGAGCTCTTTCGATTCATCGGACAGACAAGCTTGCTCCTGAAGGAACAGTCGCTAATTTGCGGTTAAATTCGGCGGCCCCTGAAGAGAAAACCATGCCCTGCTGTCGTTGGCCTGTCACTCGCCGGGGACCGTGTCCACGGTAACGCATACCGGATCCTTTACCGCGCGAGCGTCGAGCAGAGCGCCCACGAACAATACATTCTGCCAGAGGGTGCCTCCCCAGTCACTATATGCTGTAGAGATGCCCCTAGAGCCCTCACATGCCCGAGTAGTCGACCTCCCGCGGGGTATTACGGTACACTGATTCCTTCTCCGTCGTGAATTGTGATCGACAATCCCACAGCCTCTGTGCGCGTCCTGAAGTCATCGCGGACCTAGGCCCGCCCAACGCCCGCAGCGTGCTCCCTCGAGTCGAATGCTTCGCGGAAGCTATGCGCTGTCTCGCACAAACAACTTGACGTATGTATTGCACTGTGTACAATGACATGCCGCCGTCGCGATCGTCCCTGCTCCCGCGCGCCGGGCGCTGAGCACGGACGTGTATGAAGCGTGCTGCGCGAGTCCGTTGCCACCGCCATGTCTAATAGCCCTGGACTCGCCGGGCGCACGCGGTGGCTGACACCATTCGTCACCGAGTTAGGGCCACGCGCATTTCACATCGCGCATCCCGCAGATGACTCTACGTTCTTTGTCCCGCTCGTCTCGGTTAGGCTGCCAGGGTGCCATGCAACGCACAGGCTCTGACGTCGCCCGCCTAAGTACTCTTACGACCCCATGAGTGCATATGAGGTCTAGCGACGTCAGACGCGCTCTGATTTTGCCGGGCTGCGTCGGCCCAAATCGAGCAAGCCCGCGCCTTCCGCGACGTCATTTGCAGCACCCTCACTGGCAGCTGTCCCGTTGGACTCCCGCCCGTGTGCCTCGCAGCTCAGACCGTCCAGCGCATATGATCAAATACAAATTCCCCGGGCCCAGAACTGCAAAGACGTCACAGTTATAATTCAGTCCGAGGACGCGATGATCATGACGTCCTGCTCGCAGTTGCGGGTTTTCGACGCGTGCGGGTCAGTAAATCTGCCGACGGGCATGCACGGAAAGCGTCAGAATCATTGGTTACTTTGCTATTCGTACAGTCCCATCACGCCCTGCGACTTTGTATCTACAGGTAACATTCCAAGGTCATGCGGGCAGGGTGGCGGGCGCGATGATAAAGATGAAGCATTTCGATATAGGCGGCAGGGGACGGGGGGAGAGCAAAACGGACAATTGAAGCGCTGTTATACAGTACACCGGGCGGGGGGCAAGAGGACGGGATATCGGGCGACCGGGCAGTGAGGTAGGTACGTACAACGAATATAAGGCTTTAGGGTACAAACGAGTCCAGCAAGCGTTGGAATTACCGTAAACTTCTGGTATTTTGCTTTCTGTGGTCAAGGTTCAGTCCGAGTAAGGGGCGGAGAGGAGAACGGTGGGGGAGACGGACCCAGAGCAAGACTACGCGCTCGTGAGGGGCATTGTCCGTCCGACGTTGAACGCGCCAGTGCGGACGTTGTGCACAGACGGCAACCCACGATCAAAAGGGCGGCCGCGACGCTGCTGCTCCTCGTCACTACTGTCGTCGCGCCCGCTCTCCTTCTCGTCATCACCATCGCCGTCGCCGCCCGACGCGCTCTCGGCGGACGGCGAGTCTGCCGCATCGCCAATGGCACCGAGCTTCGTGTGCGCCGCGCGTTTCGAGTACGTCGGGCCGAGCGTCTGCGACGCCAGACGCTTGAAAGACGGCCGCGAGCTGTCGTCCGCACCAGGTTCCGGTTTCATCGCCTGATTCTGCGACGGGTCCCCGGCATCCGCGATGGACGGCCGCCGCGACAAGTTCACGTCGGACGAAGTGCCCTCGGACTCGTCCCCGCCGCCGCGCAGGCGAATGCCGCCCGCGCCGCCAAGGTCCGGCTGGCCACCGCGCAAGCGCGGGTCGAACTTCAGCACGGGCGGCGGGCGCGAGCGGATGGCCTCCTCGTACGAGCGCAGGTCCGCTGGGTTGACGATCGACTTGGGCGGGAGCGCGGGGTTGTGCGCGTGCCCGAGCTGCTGCGCCATGGACGCGTGCGGTGTGTTGTCATCGTACGACGACGGCACGCGCTCGCTCGCGCTGGGATTGCGGCGCAGCGGCGGGAGGCTCGCGGACTTGCTCAGCGAGTGCATCCGAATGTATCCGGGCCGCCCGTTCGCGAGCGGCGTCTTCATTGCGCCAGGAGTCTCGGTATCAGGCGTCTGCCCCGTCGCGTACGGGTCGCACATGAACGCCTTCCAGAACTCCTTCATTTGGCGTGCTTCCGTCGCGGGAGAAAGCGCCGCTGCGCCTGCATGCGTCATCTGTCAGCGAAAGATAGCATGCCTCGGTGGCAGAGAAGACTGACCATTCGTTGTCGCGAACGAATTCTGCTCAGATCCCCGAGGACCGGATGCGCCAGTGGCGCCCGCGCTGCTGGACACCGTACCGTCATGGCTATTGGGACGGGGCGCGTCAGGTTGAGAGCTGGGGCGGCTCCACGGGCCCAGGTCGGTATTACTGCCCCCGTCGAGAGGCGGCGGGTTGAAGCTGAACTGGCCTCCCGCCGCCTGATTGCGGAGCTCGTCGAGCGAGAGCATTCCGAATGCATTGGAAACTTGACCGTCGCTCCGCGGGACCTGCATGCTATGCCCGCTGAGCATGTACGATTGCGCATCTATACGAGGCAGTTGTTGCTGATCCTCAGAGTTCGGTGGCGCCTGGTTGGCGGCGAAGACGTCATGGGTCGTAGGCAATGGGGCATGGGACGAGAAACCGCTCCCGCGCATGCCCAATGCAGGCGAGGAGGAAGTGGAGAAGTCGGATTGCGTGCCCGAATCCGACTGCGAGTGAGAGTGGCCGCGCCGGTAGCCGTATAGGTCGACCGGGGGTTGCGTCATGTCTATGAGGGAGCGCGGACTCGGGAGAGAGCCCGTAGAAGGACGGGAGTCGTAAGAGTCATAACCGCTGAGAAAGTCGGAACTCAGGTTCGACGCTCTCGGGGCATGTAGCGAGTGGCTGAGCGCCTGCAGATCACTCGGCAGGCCAGCGCCCGACCCGCCTTGCCAGCCGGTGAGATTGGCGCTGCTACTATGCGAGCCCCCGGGCGCGGGAGGCAGCGGCAAAGTACCGCTCGCGGAGCTCAGCTGCGAGCTCGCAGGGGACGGGGCCGTCGGGAGCGACTGATACATGTGCAGCGGGATATCCAGAGCATTCAGCGAGGCTGGGAGAAGGCCAGTCAGCGTCTGGGGACAAGCGCTCCTTGGGGAAATTCACCGTGTGCCGGGGGGAGCGGAAGCGCCGAGGTGGTTCTGTGGGAGCTCAGGTCCGACGGCTGGCCGAGCGGCGGGATGGCAAAGAGGTTTGACGAGTAGTTGCTGAGGCCAGGATCGGACATGTTGGTGCCGTAGAGAGGGTCCGCGGAGAGCATGGACGGGAGGGGGAGGGCGCCGGTGGCAAACGAGGACGCGGAGAACGACAGCGGGTCTTTCGGATTGAGGCCGGCCTGCTGGGCTGCGCGGATGTAGCTGCACTGCACTCTGCGCTGCGAACACGATGCTGGGCAGGGAGAGCGCGTCAGCGTGGGCGCGCGAGAAAGGCCGGGAAGCCCATGACGTACTGCACGGCGCGCGCAGGTCGCAGGCGGCGCCCGTCTGGGAGCACTGGTCGCAGCGGCCGGCCGCGTTCTGCGCCTGCTGCTGGGCCGCGTGCTGGGCCTGCTGCTGGGCCTGTGCGCGGGCGGTGTTGGAGCCGCGCCTGCGGGAGGTGGTGTTCTGGGGGCGGTCTGCGGCATGGCACTTGTTGACGTGTCGCGAGAGAAGGTCGCTGGGGGCGGCGGGGTCAGGCTCGGTGTATGCACGGCTAAAGCCTAACGGCAGGCGGACTCACGAGCGCGCGAACTGGTCTCCGCAGGTGGTGCACTTGTAGGGGCGATCGCCGGTGTCTGTGGGGCACTGTTTCAGTTCTTGTTCTGTGCGCGGTGGCTCGCGGGGACGCGTTGGGGCCGGCCACTCACGCGAGCGCATGTGGCGCGCGACATGCTGCGGGCGGGTGAACGTCGACTGGCACACTGGGCACTTGTGGTCGCCGGCCATGGCTGCTGGAAGGACGAGACTGGACGAGGGAGAGAAGCAAGCACAAAACTCCGATCCCAGGCCCTCAAATGAGCTTTACCCATGACGTCACTGGACTGTCTGAGGGCCCTCGTATTTCGCCGGCAACTGCCGTTACGTCTCAAACAACATTCGATGTCTTTCTCTCGAGTCTCCTCCTCCTGATCTTCCTCTCCTGTGACCTACCCTCAGCAACCCCCCCTCGCTCTCACTCGCGAGACGCCGTGGCCGTAATGAGCCCGCTGTCAGAGAATCGCATCAGCCCGGCTAACAGCGTCACAAAAGAATCATCCCCCCTTTACCTCGGAGCTAAAAGCGGACAGAATACTTCCGCGTTCGCGCTACACAAAGACGACGTCATCGGTCGGGAGCAGTGGCCGTCGAGCAGGACAGCACGCACGGGGGAGACACGTTCTCGAGGCCCAGGTACTTCATGTCGACGGGCACGTAATGCTTGTTGGGAAGCGCGTACGACGCGCGCGTCACGCTCGCGTTCTCTTCGATCAATCGCGCCGCCATCTTGAACAGGCTCGCCTACGAATTCGAAGCCCGTCAGCGCCCATTCCCATGGCGATCCCCAACAGCGGGCACCGCTTGCAGATCCCCGCCGCCTGCTTTCGGTTCCGCCCCGCCTGCTCTGTGCTCACCTGCACGCTCGCGCTCTCGTCCTTTGCGAAAATGTCCAGCGTGATCGAACGCGCCGCGGCCGCCACCGCCCCGTACTTCATATGCGTCCCCAGCGCCGCCAACTCGCCCGGCCCGCCGACCGTCGCGGCCTGGAACTCGTAGCTCAGGTCGACCGCCGTGCTCAGGATCCGGTCCGACACCTCGACCAGCGTCGTGTACTCGTCGCGGACGAAGCCCTCGAACGCCGACCCCGTGCTCTTGAGCACTGCGTCGCGCGCGTGTCAGCTAAACATATGTATGCCACAGACACTCAGCGCCTCACCAAGCAGGTCCTTGAGGCCCGACGTCACGCGCACGCCCAGCTTCTGCTTGTCCGCCCCGTCCACCTGTGGCACGCGTCAGCCCGCTTACCCCCCACCACCAGCACAACGGCGTGACCGACCTCGACGTGCACGGTCTGCTTCTCGTCGCCGTCGCGCACGAACGCGTGCGAGTGCGGCTTGCCGTCGACGGCGATGCGCGTCCACTTGAGCTTCTCGATGTCGACGAACGCCCGGCGCAGGTGCGCGTACTTCTGCAGCACGAACACGCCCAGGTGCACGCCGAACAGCTCGGGACTCAGCACGTGCGGCGACGTCTTCGCCAGCGCTGCCCCGTTCCATCAGCCCCCCTTCTCCCAAATAATCCCACTCGCCCTGTGTAGCGTACTTACCGTAGATAATGTTCTTCACTACATACACCCCGTCCCCGTTAGCGCTCAGCCGCGGCACACGTTATCGCGCGCACGCACTCGAGTCTGTCGCGACGACGCACGAGTTGTCCGCCTCAGTGTAGCTGCGCAGCCGTCACCCTCGCATCCCGCATCCCGCAACGTCACGCAAGCGTACTTACCTGATATCGATATCGCCCTCCACGAGCAGCTGCACGACGTACTCCGCAACTTCCTGCCGCCCGGCACCGTCGTCGCGCACGACGCGCAGCACGCGCACGTTGCTCTTGCCGTAGCGCGCCGCGGCGAGCTTGATACCCGAGGTCGACATTCTCTGCTTTGCGTGGAGGGAGAAGGGTGAGGCTGGTGTGGCAGCTGCAAGAGGATCGGTCCGATATCGCTCGTGGCTGTGCGGTTTTGCGCCCTCTATAGGACGAAGCGCCCGCCAGGGTCTGGTCTGGTGCGCAAAGTCTGGGCTCTCCTTCACTATCTCATGGCTTCGAACGCTGGGTTCTGGTTCTTCCGTATGACTGGGGGTGCTTTCATTGGAAGTAAAGGTTCTTCCTATCGGGTAGGGATATTCAGCGAGATGAAAAGGGATGCGAAGACTGGGGTCATCAGGGCAGCCTTCACTATCTCGGACATAGTTTCGAGCTTTTACTGTATATAAATGCAGGGTAGTCTCCTTCGAATCAAACGTTGTTTTTATCGGGCAATGATGTACCGGGAGATGAAAGGGAGAAGACTGACAAAACGGGGTCGTCAGGATTCAGACAGACCCTGCGATGACCCTAGCACTCAGGAGAAGAAGGAAGCTTGTCCAACTGGCATCCCTGCAATGCAATGACCACAGTGCTCAGGGGTCGCGAGCAAGCGTGGAATACCATCATTCGGGCAACAGGAGCGCGGCGACAAATGCGCAAGCAAAACATGTTTTTATGTATTCCAACCTGAGTAAGAGTACAGTACAGATGGACAATGCTCGATGACCGAGACACAGAGGGACAGAGAGACAACGGCAATGCTTACACAACACTCAGCGTGATACACTTCTACTAGCAACCAGTCAGAGTTACACCTGCAGCTTGTGCCGAGGGTCCCGTTCCGATCCGATCCAATAAGACAACAGAATAAATATGCAATGCGAGGGACAAGGACAAACACAAAGATCTAGGAAGAACAGGGTTCAGAAGATGCCATACAGCGCGGCACCGGGCGTACCGAGAACACAGCGGGTTAGACGGCCTCGTCCGGCGCGGGCTTGCGGACGGAGCGCGGGCGCATGGGCGGCGCGAAGGACGTGAGGTAGTCCCAGGCGGTGAGGCGCCGGCTCTTGCGCGCGGCGGGCACGCCGGGCAGCGGCTTCTCGGCCGCCACCGTCTCGACGGTCGTGACGACGATGGGCGGCGGCGGCGGCGGCGTGAGGCGCACGCGCCCGCTGTCCGCGTCGCTCGTCGCTGGGAGCGCGTCGAGTCGCGCAGAGAAGCACATGCTCAGGAGCCCGCTCAGCGCGAGGCTCTCGACAACGCCGAGCACGCTCTGCGCCACCGCGGTACCCGCGATCGCGAAGTGCTCCTTGCGCTCGCCGAACACGAAGCAGGGGTGCGAGAGCGAGCCGGTGAGCGAGAGCGCAATGGCTATGGACAGCCAGGCGAGGCCGAGGACGAGCAGGAAGGCCAGGTGCGCCGGGTGCGCCCAGAGGGCGGGAAGGGTGCGCGGCGTGGGGCGCGCAAAGTCGAAGGAGCGGATGGAAAGCGTGAAAAGAGCGAGGTGGTGCAGCAGCGTCGTGCCGCAGAGGACCGGGTTGAGGTAGAGCGACGCCGCGCCGAGGTCGCCCGGCGCGAGGGCGAGGCCGAGCACGACGAGCGCGAGCACGAACGAGACCGCGAGCACGGCGACCGCCTTGGGCGGCACGGGGAACAGGGCCGACATGCGTCGCTCCCGCGCAGAGCGAGCGGAGAAGAGGAAGCCTTATAAGGGGACCGGTGCCAGCGGGAGGAAGAGAACAAGAACGACAGCGGGTGATCGCGACGGGGATCGACAAACACGGGGCGCTGGTGACAGCACAAGCGTCAACACCTCAGGCTTTCCCGCACCCCTGAACCACCGCAGCTATCTCTCAGCCAGCCTAGAGAACCCGGTCTCACCTGCGAGCCTCGCCCCGCACGCCGTACACACATTTCCGGGCTCATACGAGAGCAACAGCCTAGTCTTCCCGCGAGTCCTTGGCGGCGAGCCGGATCGCGTTCGGAGGTGTCAACTGTCATGCTCAACGGCACAGCATTTTCCACGATCGCACGCGTCCCGCGGCGAACACAAGGAGCTCAAAGAACAGGCGCTACAGTACATTTTGGGAGCTCAGAGCAGTCCGTTGTCATGCATGTTGTGCTCAAATCATCGTTTCGTCTGTCTGATCGCTCGCCATCCAGAATTTGCACCTGTCAACTTCATCCGCAGGGGTTCGCTCGAGGGATGATGCGCTCGCCTCCCCGACCTGCGGCTGGGTCAGCACCATACGTCCTTGACTGAACGTATGCCAGGCTGGCGAGGATCGCAGACGGTCGACGCTCGGGCTGCCGGCTGCGACGAAGGAGGTCCAGTATCTGATCGCTTCCTGCGACAGAGCCTTCTCAGTCTTCGTTACCGGAGAGCAGGCGATCAGTGTTAGTGCATGCAACGGGGAACACTGCAGCGGACCTTGTTGAGGGGAGTGAACGTGTATCCAGCATTTGGCGCCGAGCTGTCAGATTGTTGCTGCGTGAGTACAACCCCTGCATGGCTAACGAGGCCGAAGTAACAGCACCCACGTCGTTCCTTGAGAAAAGACATCCCAACTCAGGTCGGATGCAAGGCGAAGAGAGCTCAGAGCGCACCGTTGAAGAGATAATACAGATCGGAAGTGTGCATCACGCCTGTGCAGCACCATGGCAATTACTACGCCCATCCAATGGAGTATGCTCCCTGCATAACGTACCCAGGTACGGATTGGCTTTGTATAGCATTGCGTTCGGGGAGTTGAAGCTGTCCGCGGAATCAGTCGGATGTCCGCATCCGGAAGCAGGAATGGACTTGCCGGAATGTAAACACGTTCTGGACCCCCTTCGCCCGCATTCGGTCAGCCAACAGCCAGTCCCTAAGCGCAGTCAGTTTCCCATGAAGCACAACGCCCGACTGCACGAAGACTGACATGCATCCGAACATGATCTCCTGTGCCATCGTCCACGCGCGCTCGTACTGTGACTCGAATTTCGCACGCGGATACATCGCGAGCGCCCTCTGAATCGTTGAATTGGTCACGTGCGTGCCCCAGCGACTGAAGACACGGGTAGCAATGTCATCATCCGTGACGAAGTCTTCCGGGCGCCCGCCCACGAAGCTGCGCCCGTCGTTCGTGCAGTGTCCCGCGAGCACATCGACGCGTGCGAAGCGGCCTTCGGCGAGGAGACGCGACGGCAGCGCTGGTAGGAAGCCGCCGGGCCCGTCAACGACTGCCGAGGGACGCCCAGTTGGGACGCCGTTGATTGCGCGGACGATGTTTTCTGTTGGAAATGGAACGTGAGATCTTCGCTGAGCGCGGCGGAGAGTGACGCTGACCAAGCGGGGCACTGCGCAGGCAGCTCAGCGCTGCAGCGCCTGAGGACGGGCAGCCTGCCGTCGTGCTAACGTTGGCTGCGAATCAGATTGTTTAGGTTGTATCTCTGGTGGATAGTTGATTACCCACCAAACCAAGCTTGAGCCTCTTGCGGCGTCTGCGTCGGCCCATATCCAATGGACTGCGCAACAGCACGCTTGAAAGGGACCGGTTTTGTCCCTACATCTCCGAGTAAGCAACTGAACAATAAGTACTAAAAGCGAATCCACGAGCGGACCTCCGTGGGAGACTACATGCATCACAACGCTCGCGCCGCCCGCGGACTCGCCAATGATCGTGATCTGCTCCGGATCGCCACCAAACTGGCCGTACGTGGAGAATCTCAGAACGTGGCAAAAGGCACAGGCGCGCGGTAAAGATAATCTAGACATGCCTTGCTTATGTGGCGCTGCACCCACTCCATGGCCGCGCGCTGATCGAGCAGGCCCGCATTGGCGTCGCCGTCCGCCGCGACCTCCGCCCCAGAGAGGAAGCCCAGCACGTTCAGGCGGTACCCGAAGTTCACGCCGACTACTTTGGGAGGGCCGGACACCCAATTTTGCAGAGGGAATCCCCGGGCCGTCTATGTGATGAATAAATCGGAGTGCATTGCGGAAGTGCATGAGATAAGCGTGCGCGCTTAGCAACTTACGCCCGCGTACAATCCACCGCCCTAAATTGGTTGTTGAGACAACGCGCATTGCAGCGGAGGAGGAAGAGTCCACGCACGTATATGTAGAAAGCGACCGGGAGCCGCGCGCCTGCTTTCGTGTCTGCAGGGGCCCAGATGTTTAATTTGAGACAGTCTGGAATTAGAAACGAGCCGTCTCAGGAAGCGCTGCGGGAACAGTGGCATGGGAAACAGGTGCTCGCCTTCAGACTCGCCGCTGGGTGCGGAGAGGTCCGCGGGCTGCTGGACGCACGGTGCTCCCCAGTCTGTAGCATTCAGCAGCGGGCGGTGTCTCTCAGGCACCACTGTCTCATTGAGGCGCTGCGGGGCGCGGAAGCGCAGGTTCTCGAGGGGAGGCCGAGCAAACGGTATGCCGCCGAAGAAAGCCACCGGGTTGTCGCCGTTGGCCGTCGTGCCCAGCACCTTGGCATAGCCGAGGTCGACGATGGGGCCGGTCGCGTGAGCGCGGCCCAAGAGATTAACACTGGCTGAGAACAGGAGACTGAGAGCACGCAGGAGACGCATGTCGGGCAGGCTAAGAGTAGGATGCTCCAGCTTCTGGGCAGGTCATATACGCTGGAACCCAGGCTTCGCGTGTGAAGTGAGGCAGCCTTCAGCCGGCCCGCCAGACGTCTCAGACCCTTAGCATGAGTGCAGGTGGTGCAGGTGAGACTGAGAGCGAGGGCCCGCCGAGAGGGAGGGGTTGGAGTTGGGCTTGGTCCGGCGGAGGAGGGAACCACATGCCACAGAAGAGTAAAAATCACACGGCTTCTCGGAATCCATCACGTTTGACGACGGGCGACGAGCCCCCATTGCGAGCGTACAGGACGGTTTGGCAAGGTGGCAGGCAGGGAGAGAAAGCGCGAGAGAAAGAGTGAGAACACGCTGGGCGGCGCCGAGAAGGCGGAAAGGGGAGAGCCCAGGCTAAATTTGCGGCGCGGGCTGACGCAGAGTCGGCTGATAAGGACGGTGTTTGCGGGGGCCAAACACAAGGCCTGTTCCCTCTCGACGTGCTCTTTCCCAGCCCCAGCTCCCAGCCAAAATGGTTGCTTCGTTCATCGTTCTCGCTCTCGCCGTCGCTGGCGCCAACGCCCTCACCATCAACACGCCGACGGGCTCGCTGAACGAGTGCCAAAACTCCCTGCTTACCTGGGACGGAGCGACCGGCCGCACCCAGATCTCGTCCGTCGCAGTGTCTGCGCAGCTCGGCCGCCGTCCTGACGCTTGTTCAGCGTTTTCCCGCAGGGTGTGACGAGCGGCACGCCCCTCGAGACGCTGCCCGTCCAGACCGGCAACTCGTACACCTGGCTCGTTGGTAAGATCAAATTCCCGCAGCTCCGGCGGCCGCAGCGCTGACCCGGTCCTCTCTTCCCAGACTTGGCCCCCGGTATGCTACATTACCCCCATGGTGCCCCATGTTCTGGTCGTTGACTGTGACTGTGCCTCCCAGGCCAGTACACGCTCGTCATCAAGGACCTTGAGACTGGCGAGACGGCTGCTTCCGGCGCGGCCCAGGTGACGCCCAACCCTGACAACGACACCTCGTGCGTCCCAGCCCGCCGCGGCATCGACTGATGCTAACGCGCGCTGGTAGCTGCGAGGGCAAGAACGGCTCCTCTACGCCCGGCACCGGCACCGGGACCACTCCCCCTGGCACGACGCCGCCGGGTGAGCAGACCACCCCGCCTGCCTCGACCCCAAGCACGCCGAGTAACACGACCCCTCCTCCCGCAGACAACGGCGGCGACGGGACTAACACCCCGTAAGTGCAGCATGTGCAGCGACTCTTCATGATATACCGGTCTGACCGTGCTCAGGCCGACGAACACGGGCACGGACGGCTCCCCGTCGCCTACACAGACCCCGCCGAACGGCGCTGCGGCTCTCAGCGCCAAGGCGGCCACTGGCGTTCTTGGTCTCCTCGCGGCCTTCCTTCTTGCGTGAATAATATGACACTTCGTGCTTATAGACGATCCGTCATGCTTGTCTTGTGGACACTATCTCCCTCCACCTAGTTCGATGCGTTATGGCCTTTTGCGCTCGTCCGGAGTTCGTCCCTTGTCTCCTTCCTGTCCTTACTCCGGTTTACCCTTACGCTCACAATTTACGTCTTGGTTGCCTGTCTGCTGCTGCGAGATCTGCTGCGAGACCAGCCCGTGCAAGCCGAAAATCAGTACCTGTTGCTCTGTTGACGTCTACAAATCCCGAGGTTTTCGCCAGCAAGCTCGGTCTATCGTCGGACCGCTTCGCACTGTGGGGATGTCCGCGCTTGCCCGCGTGACAAGCATTTGAGCATGGGTTGTGCTGCCGTTTATAAAGAATCTGCACTCGCACTTGCTGCTTCTGCTCAGGTACCACCCCCCGCACCTGCCAGCAATGCAGCAGCAGCACTGGAACATCGTCGCGGACCTCATCCATGTCGGCGCCTGGTACCGGAACAGAGGTGCGCTCGGCCACCTCGACGCCGTGCTCCAGCTGACTGGCTCGATCGCGTCTGTGCAGGCATCGTCATGCTCAACGTCTGCCTCCTCGTCCCGCTCCTCGTTGCGAGTCTGAATGGGTTCGATTCCTCGGTCCTCAACGGTATGCACCGCGACGCGTCGAGCACGTGACAGTGGCTCGGAGACTCATCGCCGCACACAGGCCTTCAGATCGTCCCCGACTTCAAGCGGTGGTTCAACTATCCCAACTCGAAGGAGATGGGTGAGCAGAGCAGAACTTGGCAGCGTGTGCGCTTGCTGACGCGCTCGCTAGGTCTCATGAATTCGGCCCAAAACATGGGAGCGCTGCTGGTGCGCCTTCCCGCCGTCCTCCATACGTCTCCGCTGACAGGCGCCCGCACTCCAGGCGCTACCGCTCACGCCGCTCGCGAGCGACAAGCTGGGCCGGCGGAAGGCTCTCTTCATTGGGTCGTGCATCATGCTCGTCGGCGTCGCCGTCCAGGTCATCGCAAAGGACATCCAGACGCTGATCGGGGCGCGGGCAATCAGTACGTCCTCCCATGGGTTCCCTTCTTTTACCCCGGCCTTCCCTTCTGACTGCGCTCTCTGCTAGTCGGCTTTGGGCTGTGTTTCACGACGAATGCCGGTGCGTCCTGTTTCTGCAATTGGGGGACGGCCACCCGGTCCCGCATACACCGGACCCTCGGTTCTCATGCCTTGCATTCGCGCAGCACCGCTGCTCATTACCGAGCTTGCATACCCCACCCAGGTACGTACCCCTACGTCGGCTTGCTGTATGAGGCTGACGTACGTCCGTGCTGCAGCGCGGTCAGATCACGTCGCTGTACAACTCGTCGTGGTACCTAGGAGCCATCATCGGTCAGTCCAGCGCCCTCGCCACACGCCGTCATTCTGACACCGACCGCCGGTCTAGCTGCATGGCTGACGTTCGGGTCGCTGCAACATCTTGGCGGGACGATGTGGTCGTGGCGGTACGCGCTGTCACTGTCACTGCGCTGAACGCGCGAGGTTGACCCGCTGTCAGAGTGCCCTCGATCGTGCAGGCGCTGCCGTGCCTCGTCCAGATCGTGTTCATCTGGTTCATCCCCGAGAGCCCGCGGTGGCTCATCTCGCGCGGACGTGTGCGTCGGCCAGTTCCGCCGTGGACCAACCTTGAACGTTTCTGTAGGACCAAGAGGCGGTCAACATTCTCGGGAAATACCACGCCAATGGCGACACCAGGGACCCGTTGGGTAAGTCTTTCGAGTCGCGCCGAGAACTGCTCTCACCGGGTGGGCCGGCAGTCATGTTCGAGTACACACAGATCCTATCCGCTCTGCGCATGGAGCGCGAGATATACCGCAACACGTCGTACCTCACGCTCTTCAGCACGCCGGGCAACCGCAGGCGCATGATGATCATCATCGCAATCGGTCTGTTCTCGCAATGGAGGTGAGCCATTGCCTGCGCGTTGGAAATGCGAGCATCTCATCCTGTTCGCAGTGGCAATGTGGGCAATTTATCTGTATCTTGCGGGTGATGCCCGGCGCTGACAGTGCGCATAGGGATTGGTCTCGTTCTACATCACGCTCATCTTGGATGGCGTGGGCATCACCAAGCCCGTTACCCAGGCCTGGATCAATGGTACCCTTCAAGTGAGCATTTTTATCGCCTCAGCACATCTGTAGGCTCACGGACGGCCGAAAGATCTGGAATTTCCTCATAGCAGTCGGTGCGTTAGTTCCGATATGAGGCTCAAGTGCACAAGTTGACCCCCTGCCTTCAGCTGCCGCATTGCTCGTCGACCGTGCTGGTCGGCGGACTCTGTTCCTGATATCGAACATGGGGATGGTAATCGGTAAGTGCGAAGGCTTGATGAAACTCTAAGCTCATCGCTGTCTGCCTGCAGTATTTGCCATGTGGACGCTCACAACGGCCCTGTTCCAAACCATGGGCAACGTTGCGGCGGCAAAAGGTGCGTACACCGCTCCTCTACGCAAACATGGTTGACCTTGTGTCCAGCAACGATTCCGCTTATATTTGCGTTCTTCGCCGCCTATGACCTCGCCTATACCCCGTTACTGGTCGCGTACTGCCTCGAAATCCTTCCTTTCGAGATTCGCGCGCGCGGCTTTGCGGTCATGAACCTCACCGTCGTCCTGACGCTCGCGTTCAACCAGTTCATCAATCCGTTCGCCTTCCACGCATTGCAGTGGAAGTACTATCTCTTTTACTGTGCATGGCTGGTGTTCGAGCTATTCTTTGTCTGGCGGTTCTTGGTGGAGACGAAGGGTGGGTGGACGTCATGCAGTCGTGGCCATTTACTTATTTTCGTCCACAGGGAAAACCCTGGAAGAGACTTCCGCTATTTTCGACGGGCAAGAGAAGATCGATAACCTCCAGCAAGTCGCCAGCATCGTAGCGGAGCAATCAATGGTCGCTCAGCAGGAGCAGTACCCGCTGCAAAGTCAGCCGCGGCATAGGTCATTCACACTTGCCGAGAAGTCGCGCGACATTCCATCGACTGACGACTTGCACTCCTTAAGCGACGGCGCCAACCAGCATGGCATCCGCGTGCAACGAGTGCTCAGCAAGGACAGTCTTCGAGGTCTCGGATTGCGTCCCAACACGCCCACATAGTACTGTAATGTCTTCCATGTCCCCGGGTCTTGCGAACGGCACTGTCACGCTAACTGTTATCTCTGTTGTATTGCCAACGAAGCGCTCGTTGTATCCCTGGCCACAAAATATAGCAACAATCCTTTCACGACCATCCCCTGGCCTGGCCATCGCGCACATCTCCGACCCCGCACGCGACGAGTGTATAATCAGGGTGATCCGTCTGCATCGCTTGCAGGAACCCAAACTGCGACCTGCCCTGCAGCCCGAAATTTCCCCTCGCCGTTCGGCGTAATCTCCACAGGGTCCAGATTCGCAGCGGTTTCACCGAGCAACAGGCGGTACCGCCTCCCCGCGTTCCCCCTGCCCAGATTCATGGCACAGATCGCGTTCTGCCTATGAATTTGGATGCAGAAGAGCGATCAGTCCTGGCACTACGAGTGTCACCTCGGCTTACCTCTTGGGATCGTTGCACATGACCACAACACAACCGTCGTGTCGAGCGTCGCCTTCTCGCACGAATCCGATGCAATTCCTCGACGTGAAGAAGTCCTTTACTGCACCGTAGGCATATTGGTTTCGTGCGAGCATGAGCTTTCGCAACACGTCCGCCACACGCGGGTCATAATTTCGCCCGTCACTGTAGAGGTCGCCATAGAAGACGCAGCTGAAAAGGGAATGTGGGGTAGCCGAATGGTGCTCAAGCGCTTCTTCGGTCTGAAATTAGTCACTCACGGTAGGCCAGCTGGCCGCAGAAGAATCAAGGCGTAGGCAATGAGTTTGAACCGGCTCCCGACCTGCGAACGGTTCGTCAGGATTAGGCAAGGGACGGACATCGCTGCGGATGCGCACCCAGGACTCGAGCATCTGCCCTGGTTGCTGCAACGGACGGTGTTTGCGAGTTGGATTTGGCCGAGATAGTTCCTGCTCACCGTACTGGGACGGCGTGATTCAACTGCGCATACATCGCGACATCGCCAGCTGAGACGTACTCATGATTGTCGACAAAGGTCACTGCATCGAAGGGGCATCTTTCCACGAGGGTATGGCGCAGGATGGTGCGTAGGTCGTATGCCGAGCCTCGATTACTGGCAATGTGGAAATTATGGTGTAAGGGCACGTCGAATAGTGAGAGAGTGCCTTCGAAGACGTGCAACTTTTCCTCTAGTACGGTCGCTCTATTCGAATCTCAGTACTTCCACGGCCGGGGATGAGCCGGGAAAACCCACAGCGGAGACCAGTACTCGCCCACAGCGAAGACATCGGGCCCAATGGAGGAGCGGCATTTTCTCAGCTGAAAACTTGCTTTAGCTTGAACGGCTATTGAGGCGGAACAGGCAGAAAACGCACGAAGTCCCGAGTAAAAGTCTGACCGACATCAATCAAAGCTGCCCCTGGTGGCTACGCAGTGCTGGCTCACATAGTCGAAATGCTTGATAGCGTCCAGCCGGAACCCTTGGGCGCCAATTGTCTGACACGTTCAGATGATGGTTCTCCTGGAGGCAGCCCACGTACCTGCAATACCCAAGGACCCCATGAAAGTAGGTCCTCGCGGACCGCTGGGTTTGTGTGATCTATCTGTGAAACCAATCTAGTGCCAGCGGCCCTCATAAGGGAAGAGGATGTCACCAACATTGATCCCTATTGGTAATCAGGCGCAATTGTGGCGAGGAGAATCAAACGACCAACCAAGGAGGTAGTCGTAGTTTCCAAGTTCATTGTCGACGTACTTCGACCACTCCTTGTCGTGAAAACGGAATATGCCAGTCTTCTTGCCATCGTAATCAACGCCTGACATGGTCCGAGTGAGCAATGATATGATGAAAGTGAGAGCTGACCGTTGAAATGATCAGCCGCCCATTTCATGGAGCTATACTGCGAGTTTCGGCCGGTGAAATCGAATCCTGTCCAGGCCTTGCAGAGGAGTTGAGCCTCAATATCCTGAGACCGCATGTACACATGCCTCAATCTCGCGGGTAGGTCCAATACGACGCCTTCGGTCCTGAGGGGAGACAGGAACTGCTTTCACTGTCTCCGCCCGATCAGCGCCGAGTTTGTGCTATTCAGGTTAGTGAGAGAATCTCTGTGGCGAAGATGGCAAGTCTTACGTTCAAGACCGCGTCTACCAGCAGATTCACGCCCAGTTCTGCTGCAGTCCTCGAAGCGCCCAGTAATTCCTCCTTCGTCCCCCACCGTGTCGGAACGGTGCCTTTCTGGTCAAATTCCCCCAGATCCCACTAAGAAGATTGACCGATGCGCTCAAAAGGGGACTATACGGACACGTACGAGGTCGTACGCATCGTATCCCCGGCCATCCTGCAGTGAACGAGCGTGTCAGTCCGACGAGAGCAAGGAAACCACGTGATGTCGACCTTGTTCATTCCCTTATTCGGAGGAGGAAGCCAGACCTATACGAGAACATAGAAGAGTGTTACAGGCCTGGTTGTGGCAGGAACGTAACGTCCAAGCCACCTGTGTCACACCAAGCTCCGCAATGTTCTCGAGCTCGCGTCCGAAATACGACCACCAGGACACGCCGGGCTCGGGACCGATGCTGTTCCACTCAAAGAACTGAAGCTAACGCAAGCTTCAGTCCCTCGAGTGTGGCCAAACGGCCATCCCACCATGAGAGGGTTTGTGTCCGGCGGGCCGAGGTTCATCGACCGCAGGGAGTCAGGCGGGGGACGCCTCGTGGCGACGCGGCCGTGAAACCGCTCCCAGAGCGACCGCGTCCATGTCAGCGGCCACATGGCAAGAAAGGGCAGGGCAAGAACAATCCGCGGCAGCAGGGAGCAGTGATCCGCAGACGGACGAAGCAGAGTTCAAAAGCCGGTGTTCGGCAAACAGCGGTCTCCATCGCAGGCTTGGTTTTCAAGTCTGTGGACCTCTCCCACGCGACGGCCCGTCGTCGCCCCCGGGGCCAACGCAGTGCGTGTGCTTGCATGCGCGAGGTCGACAGCGAGCGCCGTCCTAATCGCCTCTTCGTCGCTTCATCTTCACGGTCGTCGAGGTTTCATGATTCGGCGACATTTTTTCTCACTCTCTCTGCGCTCGACCATCACTTGTACCCAGACGCCCTACATACATTATACATAATATCATAAAACTGTCCCACGCACTCTCAACCGACGCCAAACAGACTGCTACCCACTTTGCGCAAGAACGACTTGGGTGCTGCAGCGGACTCCTTGATCGGTGACAGCGCGGTCGGGATGTTGAGGCCAGAATCCTGCCAACTGTCAACCCCACGGATGCCACGGCCGTGCCATTCGACATACCGGAGGCACATTCCACTCAAAAGTCGTAGGGAAGCTTGTGGGTTGGCTCGCCGGGAGGAAGATCTTGCGCTTCTTCTTGCGCTCGGGCTCGGCCTCCTGCACCTCATCTTCCTCTTCAGCAATAGGCTCTTTCGGCGGCTTCGACGAGCCGGAGGGCTTCTTGCTGCCACCCGCGGCCGAGCTTGGTTTCTGTCGCGAAGATGTGCTGGCGGGTTTATCGCGAGTACTGGTGCTTGCAGGCTTCTCTCGTCGCGGCGGTTTGCTGGGTTCGGGCTCGACGGACGCGCGCGCCTTGGCCTTGCCCTTCGACTTGTTGGACTGTGGGCGCTCGTCCTCAGCAGCGGTTTGCTTCGAGTCGGGCCGTGGTTTCGCGCGTTTACGAGCAGCTCGTCCTTCCTCATCTGAGTCCGCGTCCTGGCGAGGCTGACACACTCAGCGTGAGAAGAGAACGAGCAGGGGGGCAATGGCACGCACCCTTTTCTTAGTCTTTGGCCGCTCAACCGGTTTGTCTGCTGCTACCTCTTCCTCCTCGCGCTCTGGGCGCGGCTATGCGGGACTGCGTCAGCGGGAATCCATTCAGCTCATGCGATTTGCTTACCCGCTTCTTGGTCTTCTGAGGCGGCGGCGGAGGCTCTTCCGGTTCTTGCTCAGACTCGCTAACCACCTCCGTTGCGGGAGGAGAGGGCGAGCGACGTCTGGGTACTTCCGCTGGTTTACGCCGACTCTTCGCTTGCCCTTCGTCTGTGTCGGCTGTGGGGCGAGTCTGCCTCTTTGCCGCCTCCGCTTCACGTCTGACCTGTGCCAGTTCTTCTTCCAACGACGTGAGTTGATCCTAAGCATCTATTCATCAGTGTGCAACAATTCAGGGCACGGCACTCACCTGCAGCTGTTCGCGTTCAACGATGAGCGATGCGACTTTCTTCTGCTCCTTCTGTAGAGCCTTGGTGTTCTGGACCTCCTTCTTCTCGGCGTCCTTCAGTAAGGATTCTTGGTCTTTAAGGCGGGTCTCGAGGTCGAGCTTGGCCTTCCGTAGGGTCTCCACCTCAGCGCCGCCTTTCGTCTCGAGGCTCTGCCACTTGTCCATCTGCTGCCTGAGATCCTTGTTGCTCAGCTTCAGCTCATTGTTCTGCCGCTCGAGCTCAGCCTGAGTGTTCGCAGCACCGTCCAGCTTTAGCGTGAGGCGTTCGAGCTTCGTCTTATTGGAATCCAGCGTAGCCGTAAGTGCTGCATGCGCAGTCTTCAACTTGTCCAAGTCGCGCTGAAATGCATAAATACAATACTCCCGATGTGGACAGCGCAGCAGACAGACCTCGAACTTGTCGCGCTCCTTGACAGCGACTGCAAGTTCATCGCTCTTCTGCTTCCTCTGCTCTTCCAATTTGGCGCATTTCTGTCTCACGGCCTGCAGCTTCTGAGCCTCGGTCGCACTAGCTTGGGCGACTTCGTATTGCAAGTCCTCCTTGGAAATTTCGAGTTCATCCTGTATATTACACGAAAAATATAAGAAATACAATCCAGGCGATGGTTTCGTCCGTACCGTGAGCCGAGCGACCTCGCGCTGCAGGTCCTGCTCTTTCTCCTGACTGAGCGTCAAGCTGAAATCCTTCTTCAACGTCCGTTGTCGTTGGCTGACGACGCGGTCCTGCTCGTTGATGACGGCAATTCTGGTAGAATGCAGCTCGTCGCGCGTTCGGAGGTAGGCAATCTCGTGCGCGCCCTGCATGAAGTCGACCATGTCCTGCCATTCCTCGCGCTCCGCATGCCACTTGGCGACGACGTCGGCCGCGGCCTGCTCGCCGCGCGCGCGCTCGTCCTGCACATTGCGTTCGAGCGTCGCGATGCGCAGCTGCGCGTCCTTGTTCTGCGCGACGAGGTCGGCGACCTGCCGGTTCAGATGGTCGATGCGCGCCGCCGACGGGCCGGCGGACGGCGAGGTCAGCCGCAGGCTGCTGCCCAGCCCGGCCATCGGTCTGAACTGAAATGTGGCGGGGAAGACGAGCAGCACGGCACGTGCCCGGTTGACCGCGGAACGCGTTTCAATCGGAGCTGGTTTAGAACAAAACGCTCCTGAGAACGGCCATGTCTCAGAGTATAAATGCCAGCGCCACCGCGCAGAAGCCATTTCAGCAGCAACAGCACACCCTCGTGTTCCCGTTCCACCCCAGCTACCTCTTCGCCGCTATCCACTCCAGAATCATGTCTGCCGCCGACGCCACTGCTGCCCCCGCGCCCGCCGCCCAGCCCGTCGTGATGCCCATGCCGGAGCCTGCTGTGGCAGGGACCTCTGCGCAGGCAGCGACGGGTGAAACACCGGTAGCCGCGCCCGAGGAACGCGACTTCGCACCCCAGGCGCGCAAGGGCTCCGTCGCGGCGACGGTCTCTTCGGCTGCGGGTACCACGTCCGACGCAGGGACGGGACACAGCGTCAACCTGCCCCGCGAAGTCGTCGCCAAGCTGGAAAAGACAGAAGGTGCGCTTTGCCTATCGCCAATACCCATGTTTCTGACTTTGCCGTGCAGCGAAGGAGGCCAAGAAGGTCTCGAAGATCCTGCAGAAAGAGGGAAAGACATCGGAGATGGAGCTCTCTGCGGCAATTAAGGAGCTGTCTTCTCTCGAGAAGGAGCACAAGAAGGGAGCCAAGGGCGAGTCTTCCGCTCAGTCTGCGAGCATGAAGGCCGCCAAGAAGGCGCACAAGCTCGAGGTCGCGTATTTAAAGGCGAAGAGCAAGTACGACCAAGCACAGGCCGACGTTGCAGCCAAGGACGCGCTCCTGCAAACCGCAAAGGTGCACGCGGGCGGCATTCACGAGAAGCTGCAGGCCAAGACCAAGGAGGTCGAGGAGATGCGCCAGGCGAAGGCTATCGGCGACGTGAGTCTCCTTCTTCACGCCCTTTGATTCGCGGGTTACTCATTCATGCTACAGCGCGAGCGTTCCGCGAAGCTGGAAGTCCTCAAGGCTCAGTCTTGAGCTTGAGTGCCTGTCCACCATTATCAACCCACACCGCATTCGTAATTGTATTGATAAACCTGTATCGATAAACGGACACTATGCATGGAATTGGTTCTGCGTCTACTGCTTGGGAACACCCAAGAGCTTCGCGATCTCGTTCTCGATCGCGTCAGGCCCAGTTGTGGGCGCGTAGCGGTGGACAATCTTGCCGCTGACAAACGGTTAGAGATGGCACTGAGGGCGGATATGTAGTGAAGACGTACTTCTGGTCCAGCAGGAACTTCTCGAAATTCCACTTGATAGCCTCAATGTTCAGAATGCCCGGCTGCTCGTGCTTCAACCACTTGTAGATCTGGCCGATGGTCAACACTGCTGTCCCGGGTGCATAAGCCGGCCCACACACCTCGTGCGCCTTGTCGCCGTTGACGTCGACCTTCTTCATGAGCGGGAACGATACTTTGTAGTTGGTGTCGCAGAACTGACAGCAGCCGGCATCAAGGATTAGACTTGCACATTCAAGACGAGACATGCGCGCGCGCCACCGACCTCCGCGATTTCGGCATCTGTGCCCGGCTCTTGCCCTCCAAACTGTCACCGCCAGTCAGCGGCTAGCGCACAGGCCGCAGCAGGCTGCGGATGCGTACCTGGTTGCACGGGAAGCCGACTATCTCGAGGCCCTTGTCGTGGTACTTGTTGTACAGCGACTGCAGGCCTGCACACGAATCAGGGACCATGCGAAATTGTTGCTCCGCGTGCCAGGCGCACCCTTGTACTGGGGCGTGAGGCCACTACAGCCAGTTAGCCGTCGATGTGGACGTAGATATGACGCGATAATACCATTTGGACGCAACGTTAACGACCAGAACGACCTTGCCCTGCAGATCCTTGAATTCGAGCGTCTTGCCGCCAGGCATGTCAGCCTTGAAGGTGTAGAACTTCGACGCCATCGATAACGGCCGAGAGGACAGGGGTCGAGAGGTGGTAAGGGGAGAGTGCCGGAAAGCAGCCGACGCTGATCTTAGCATATTGCTCAGCGCGACGACCTGACCGTGCGTGACCAACGAACATCCGGGTGGCGTGCGCGCGGTACTTTTTGATCAATCCTCACTGCGAATAGGGGCAATCCGGGCGCGAACCTCCGGGCGGCGGGTGCACCTCGCTGGTGCGCCCTGATCAGAAGATCACGTCCGCGAAGTCCTGCCATGCACGCGCGATGACGCCCTTGAATTGCGCCCCGTATGGGCGCGCATGCCGCGCGTCGCGCTGAGCGCGAACTAGGGCCAGCACGCCTGTATAAGCGGTCTGCTTCCTCTCTAACACGGTGGCGAAGGCGTGCCACCCTAGCCTGTATCGCTTTGGTCAGCGGTCCCGGGGCTGCGCGCAGCAACCGGACGCACCAGTGGACCGCGCTACGCGGCACTCTGCACGACGCCGCACATCTCTTTGCGAGGCCATGGGTCATCGAGTGGCGCATGGAGATTTGGGTGAAGCGTACGGTTTGTGAGATTGCATCTGTCCGTTCATTACGATTAGCTGGCGGGACCCAAAGAAGTAAGGGACCTGCCCACCGAAGATGAAACGGTGCTCTGCCCGGCCACCTCGGAGGTCTTTCAAATATAGATGCATCTTCATCGCCGTTAAGACGAAATTCTGGTATATGTTGAGATAAACAGTCTTCGGTGTGCTCAGGCTCGTATCATTGTAAAGAACGTGGGTCCTGTGCTTTGCCATTCTAAAGAGGCATCAATGCCGCTGAAACGCTCCGGGAGTGTCCACGTACCGGAGCATCTTGTGGACAAAGGACTTGCCGGGCTTTCGACGCGCGTCCACGGTGATGAAGTTAGAGACATCTGCATGGGGTGACGTTGACGAGCAGGCGTTAGGCAGAGCATGACTACCCACGTTGGCCCTTGTAGCGACTGTAGTCCACGGCGATTGACAGGTTATGCATGTCGATTACCAGCCCACACCACGGAAACTCTAAGGAGACCATCAGCTATGCATAGAATCACTATGGGGAGCAGCAGACCTTTCTGGAGCGGTGGAGTGCGGTTTAGAAGGTCGACACCGTAGTCGAAGTTTGAGAGGGTCTTGTCCGGCGCAATGAACGCTCCATATTCCGGATGTCCTTCGTTCATGACATCCAAGAAGCGCCGTGCGTTGGAGATGTCGGTCGTGACATAGCAATAGTCGTCAACGTAGCGCAGGAGCAGCTGGTTTGACCGGGTTAGCAGGCATACCACAACGGATCGCACATAGCGACGCACATTGCCTCTTTCGCGCGTAAAAGCTAGCGCATTCTTCTCCAGATCGCCGTAGAAGAATGAGCAGAGCAAGGTCGACAACACCGAGCCTTGAGGGATACCGATGGTCTGTCGGTAGTATTTCTCTCCAATCTAGTGAATGTAAGAAGTCCCACAGTACATGACGAGGGTTTCAAGCTAAGCCACACCTTAACGATGTTCTCTGTAACATGTTCGCGCAACAGAGCGAGGACATCTCGTCGATCCTCATAGGAGTAGATGACCTGGTAGAGGCATTCGCACATGAGCTCGTAACACGACAATGTTTGCTGCGAGCTTACATGGTCGACGAAAATTGAGTGCCGCAAGAGCGCTGCCAGATCCGCTGCAAAGGCTAGGAAGTGCGGATGTTCACCTGTTAGGGAATTAGTGTTTCTGAAAATACACGAAGAATTGAGAGGCACCGTCTGCACATGCAAGTTTCCGTATCGAACGACGCATCTTGCCAGCAGTCGGATTGATTTGACCAAATCTCTGGATCATATAGCCATCCTACCAGTCCATGTATCAGTGAACGACGTTTCAGACGACGTGAGGCTGAAAGCAGACCTCAGAGATGATATCTGACAAGATATCCAGGAGTTTGTCCTGCTTGATGGTGTCGAAACACGACTTGACGTCAACCTTGACAAAGTACAACTTGGGTCTACATGCAGGATAAGCGCATGCTGATGGATGTGACACGAGCACGCACAATTTGCCATCTGCGCCAATGACCTCGGCCTGGAATGCCTTGAGCCGTGCATAGATGTCATTCACGCCGAACGTTGAGGCGCCCAACAGGGTGGGCTGGCGATTCTGCGCAGCACAGGCGTTCACGGGCGAGCTCGCACGGACCGCGACAGCACGGCGCACCTTTTCCAGCGTCAGGATCTGGAATGTCGCCTGCAGGATTTGATTGATGCTTTGCGACCACCGCGAGTCCTACACACAGAGCTGCATAAGCTGCATGTGAGGACGTCCGAAACAGTGGACGCACCCCCTTGGGAAGGCCACGGTGACTGAGGTTGACGAGCGGCCGCACGCCGGTGTCCTTGGGCAGCAGGCGCACGAACGAGAAGCCGAGCGTGCGTTCCTGCACGATGTTCTGCACCTCCTTCTGCGCGGCGTCAGTATCCGCAAGCCGCGACTGGGAGACACGCACGTCGTCCAGCTTTTGGAACGTCTCCTTGGCGAGCCTGTCGACTAGAGGCGCGCACAGCGCGTCCCAGTCATCCTGTCGGAAGTACAGCACGCGATTGCGGTACGCGCTCGACTCGGTCACGTAGAAATTTGTCTGGTGTATACACGTCACCAGGAATAGAGAGGGAGGTGCGAGAGAGACGCACCTTGAGCAGCGAGCGCACGAACGAGTCGAAGTACCAGTACATGAATTCCTCGAGAAGCTCGCGCCGCTTGCGCATCTCGCATGCATTGGCGCGCTGGGCCGAGGGCTGTTGGAGCCACTCGCATTCCTCCGTTCGCACGCCCTGAAGCACGGTGTGCAGCGTGAGCGTCTCGAAGCGGCGGGCTGCGATCATCGTGCGGACGTCTGTCGAGGCGCATGGTCAGCGTGTCGGCCGGATAAGCTGAGGGGAGAAGGGCGGACGCTTGAGGATGAGCTTCAGGTTCGCCGGGCAGCCCCAGAATGCGCGCGGGATGACGAGAAGCGTCGCCGCCTTGACGAACGCGTACACCTCGTAGTGGCTGCACGCGAATTCAGCGAAACGCGGCTTGGGCTTCGATGATGAGCACGTAGTGGATGATGTTATGTCTATTGTCGTATTAGTGGTGTTGGCGATCGTGGTGGCGAAGGAGGTCTGGGGCTGCGAGGCCTGTGTCTTTATGTTCGTTTCGGACATCATTTCCTGCGTTCATCCCGGCGGGGTGAGTGAGTGGCCGACACGGGAGGAAAGGGAAAGAGTACCAGGATGGCTTCTGTATTGTCTGTCGACACGGAATACTGCTTAATCTGCGCTCTGCATGAGAGAAAAAACTTCGTGAGAGGGTGACCACTGACCTTGGATGTGCAGAATCGACCTCGCACAGCACGGTAGTTGCACTTCGCATGCCGTCGAAGGAGATCTTGTGCAAGAGGGCCAACGCTATCGAGCCTCTTCGGCGTCCTTCGCGGACCGAGTTTCTGTCGGTCCGTTAGAAATTGCAACGAAAAGATGGGCAAAACAGTCCACCTCGATTTCGTCCTCGCGGTTGGTGTAGTCGTGAACGACGTAGGAGTTCTCCGAAACGAAGACGTTGTTCAAGCCATACTGACGCGGGAAAATGTACTTGAGGATATGGCGTGCGTCGTGCGTCGGGTCGCGCGGGCTGGTGGTCGTTTGCTCTTTGCGCCCGTTTGGCTTCGTCAGGCGGTTCAAGACGTCTACGCAGAAAGATTAGCTTGTTAGGGGCCGGTGGCCCATTGGGAGAAAACGGACGATGCGACGGAAGGCCCACGGCAATCCGTCCATTCGTTCGGTCGATAGACGGGCGCGCGTAGAACATGCTTGAGCGCGCAAATGCAACATCGGCGCTAGGACCATAACCATCGTAAACGTGACCATGGCAGTAGGAGGACAAGATAACGCACGCCGTGTGAACCTTGTTTGCCGATTTCCCAGGCTGCTGGTCCAGCCGCGTGCGTTTGCTCTCACGTTCACACGATGTCAGAGGAGCCGCTGCCGGACGCTTTACGGGCAGTTCGACGAACGTGCTCTTCGCCTTGAGGTCTGTGATCACCGTGCCTGTGACTTGCACGAGGCATTCGTTCGGGAGGGCGACAAAGACGCTCGTGCTTGTCAGCAGGTGGAAGAGGATACTTTCGCCTGCACTGCAGATGGGAGCAAGATCAGGGTCGCTAGGTGGGAGAGTAGGGAAGTAGCCTACCGGTCGTAAAGCAGCTGCCAGTCCGGGTTCTGGAGGTCACGCAGGGTCGTGTTGACGAAGAAGTTCGTCACGGGTGCGCGAAACGGGTCTGCTTTGCCGAATTCGTTGCGGATGTCGCCCTGGAACCATATGTCAAAGCCAAGTTGGGGGAATAAACGACAACATACGATGCGATATCCCAGAGTAAGGACGTTGCGAGACTTGCCATTGCCGACGCGAAACAGATGGGCGTGGACTCGGTCAATAAGCTCCAATAGACATCAGCTTCGCTCACTCGTGCTAGTAAGACTTGTACCTCGCTGAATGTGCACCCGGGTTCGACATAGACTAAGCGCGGCAGCTCGCTTTCGGACGGCGCCGCCACAAACGCCGTGTCCAGAAGCTCAACATACGAAGCTCTGTCGTCTTGCTGGGCTAGGTCCAGTCCAGGGGACACGCGACAGATGTACTCTCTCAGTGTGCACACGCGCGGGTAGTAGTTCCGTAAGATTTGGAGTGTCAATGGATGTGTCATGGTGCTGGTCCGGAGGAAAGGAAGAAACGCGCTTTCGAATTCCGCTTTCCCGACCGTGACCATCACCATGTCCGAGACCGACGCGTTGCCACCGTCGCTGCCGACGCCTCTCGCCCCGCTCGTGGACTCGTACACCTACCACTCGCCGCTGCCTACCGCTGCTGGGCCGTACCACCTTGGCGTGGACGAGGCCGGACGCGGTCCTGCGCTCGGCCCCCTCGTCTACGGCGTCGCGTTTTGCCCTGCGTCGTATGTGGAGAAGTTGGATGAGCTGGGGTTTGATGGTCTGTTGCGCCGCTCACGACGCACCCGACGCTGACCGTCGGCTCAGACTCCAAGGCTCTGACTGCCGAGACGCGCACGCAGCTCCTGGGCGCGTTATGTGGTGACCCCGCCAGCCTTGGCTGGGCAGTTCGTGTTGTCAGGTATGTGAAGCTGCCACTTTGGCTGGCGTCGCTGACGCGTGTAGCCCGCAGGCCATCTCGCGGGGCATGCTGCGCCGACCACCCATCAACTTGAACATCCAGTCCCAAGACGCGACCGTCCTGCTCATTCGCGAAGTGCTCGCGAAGGGCATACAGCTATCCCATGTACGTATTTACGATCCGCTCTCCACCCCTCGACCCATTGCTGTTGCAGGTGTACGTCGACGCGCTCGGGTCCTCGAAAACGTACCAAGAATACCTCTCCTCCGTATTCCCCGGCATCGCATTCGACGTGCGCCCTAAGGCAGACGCGATATTCAAAGTTGTTGGCGCGGCGAGTGTCGCTGCAAAGGTGACGCGTGACGCCTGGATCGAAAACTGGATATTCGACGAGCTGCCCAAGCCTGTGCCGGCCGACGCAGACGAGAAAGACATTGCTGCACCCGCGGCGCCCGCATGGGCCACAGCCGAGACTGGGAGCGGATACCCCTCCGGTGCGTGCATAGACCTATCGGGTTTCGCTGCGCTCATGTGGGCGCAGACCCCAAGACGCAGGCCTGGCTCAGAAACTCGCTCGAGCCGACCTTCGGCTTCCCCTCTATCGTCCGTTTCTCCTGGGCCACGGCGAGAGTTGCATTGGAGAAGGATGGTCACGCCGTTAAATGGTTGGTGAAGGCTGCTCCTGCAGAAATAGGATGCTGACGCTTCAATGAACCAAGGACGGACGACAACCAAGCATCCTTGGTCAAAAGCTTCGCAACGTCCACAGGACGCGACAAAGGCCGTAGTGCAGTGGCCAAAGGGTACGGCTTACACAGTGTCGGCACGCTCTGAGCGCTCTCTCTCGTGTATCATTCTCTCTGTAGTTGTATCTGTATCGGTGTTGTTAGCGCGTCGCGGTCACGTGACTCCCAACCGCGAATCGCATCTTGCACCCGCACCACCACTATCATAGCAAGCTATCCCCGTAAACGCCGCCGCATCGAAGGCGAAGGCCCTTGCATGTCCAAACAGAGCTGGGCGCAAAGGCGCGCGCGGCTCGCCGGGCTGCTGGGCATCCCCGCGGACGAGGAGGTCGATGAGGAGGGCGAGGCATGGATGCTCGACGACCACCTCTGGAACACGCGCGCGCTCGGCAGGACTCGTGCGTCTGCCCGTGCTGATCGTACGCGCCGCTACTGCTGAGACCAGTGCAGCTGCAAACGCCCAGGAGATAGAGCGATTGCGCTTTGGCGAGCGCGATGTTGAGGGACTCGGCACCGTTGCCAAGGGGCAGTTCGGACTGGTGCGTCCCGCTGCTCGTCGCGCGGATCGACTCCGATGCTGAAAGCGATCGTCCTAGGTCGAGGTCGTGCGATGCAGGCTCGACCAGCAACTGTACGCGTCCAAGAGCATCGACAAGAAACTCGCGTGGCGCGCGCGCGAGGTGCGTTGCCGTGTCGTCCGCTCGCCCAACTCACGCCCCGCGACGCAAAGCAATGTTTCCCGCAAATTGAGCGCGACGTACTCCTGCGCGCGTTGACGACTGACGCGAAGTGGGTGCCGCGCCTGCTGTGCGCGTTCCAGAGCGCGGACAAGCTCACGATGCTCATGGACTATGCCGACGGCGGCAACCTCTGGGACCTCGTCGAGGCGCGCGAGCAGCCCGAGGGCGCGAGCGCACGCGTCCCCGAGGCCGACCTGCGCTGGTGGATGGCGCAGGCGGCGTGCGCCATCGAGTGGTGCCACGCGCAGGGCTTCGTGCACCGGTGCGCCGCGCCGCGCTCCCCCAGCGCTGCCCCGCCAGGCTGACACGCGCACCCCTCGCAGGGACATCAAGCCGCACAACTTCGTCTTCTCGCACCGGACGCTGCACCTGCGGCTCGTCGACTTTGGCTCGGCCGCGCGGCTGCTGCCCGCGCGGCGCGACGGCGTGCAGCTCGTGCCGAAGCGCCTGTGCGTCGTGCCGTGCGGGACGTGCGACTACATCTCGCCCGAGATCCTCAACGCGCACGAGGAGGCGCTCGTCGCGCTCGAGACCGAGGAGGGCGAGCAGACGATGGACATTCACTACGATCCCAGCCAGGGCGGGTACGGCAAGGAGGTCGACTGGTGGAGCTTCGGCGCCATGTTCTACGAGCTGGCGTTCGGGGCAGCCCCGTTCTACGCGAAGGACATTCGCAAGACGTATACCAAGATTATCGATCACCATGTGCGTTTCTGTTGCCTTTGCATCCAGGGTATCAGGGCGTTGACGCGTTTTCACCGCCGCCGCTGCAGCGTAATTTGGTGTTCCCTACGCCGCGGATAGTATCCGCTCAATGCGTGGACCTCATCAGCAAGTGCGCCCCCATTTGATCGCCGCGTTCACCTTGTCCATGGGGCTGGCTAGTCCTCGATTTTGCTCGTTGCTGACGATACCCTAGGCTTCTCTGCCACCACGAGTCTCGCCTGGGACGGAGGAGTGCACGCGAAGTACGCGGTCATGCGTTCTTTAAGGGAGTCGACTGGGCGACCCTTCATGAGCGTAAGGTTCCTACAGGTGATCTTGATATCCCTCATCTGAAACGTTCGCGTAGAGAAAGCACCCCCAAATCTGCAACTGCCCGAGTTCGCGAATGGCCTACCGCCAATCACACCGACGCTCCCCGCGGACGACTCCATGATGCGGTCGTACGACGGGCACGGGCACGACGATGGGTTGTCTACGAGCAGTACCGGTGGCGCTGGCGGCGAGCAGCAGCCGTTTGACTTTTCTGCGCTGTTCCAATCGACCATGATGACGCCGGGGTTCCCGTCCTCAGCCACGCGGAGCAAATCGCTCAATGACACTCTTGGACTTCGGCAACCGCACACCGACACCGCCGTGTTAACCGCGTTCATCGGATTTTCCTGGGGGCCAGCCATCGACGCGTTCTCCCATCCGCACCCTCCAGCATCTCCGCCGCCGGTCGCACCCGTGGTGATTGCCACGCCGCTGCCTGTCCGGCCCGCACAAGCGTACCCGCAGAGCGAACCGCCGCCCTTTGTCACGCCCTTGCGACCCGGGCTGGGGTCACTCGGTGCAGGGATGTCGCCCGCGCCGGCGACAGTGCCGCGGAGTGCGCTGCGCCGCGGGCTCTCGGACCGCGAGGCGCTGCGGCAGCTCGTGGGGTGCGTGAGCGTGAGCGCGCGGAAGCGCGTGCTGCAGTCCGGGCGCACGCCGCGCCTGCCGATGCTGCGCGGCGTCGCCTTCCGCAACTCGGATGATGGGACGAGCACCAGCGGCACCGGCGTGGACGACGAGACGCACCCCATGCCGCCCAGCCCGAGTCCCAGCCCGCGCCCGTCGAGCAGGATGAGCGGCCGGCTCACGATGCTGTCCGTCTCCACGGGCACCGGAGGCGATCGGTCGCGCAGCGCGAGCACGCCGACGTTTGGGCCGCGCAGCCCGTTCTTGCAGAGCCAGAGCGCCAGCCACAGCGCGAGCACGACGGTGTCCGACCGCTCGATGATGTCCCAGCCCACACCGCGCAAGGTGTCACCGCCTGCAGACTTCAGCGTCGCCGCGCCCG
The DNA here is from genome assembly GCA_030578095.1 of Auricularia cornea. Classification (NCBI taxonomy): domain Eukaryota; kingdom Fungi; phylum Basidiomycota; class Agaricomycetes; order Auriculariales; family Auriculariaceae; genus Auricularia; species Auricularia cornea. The sequence continues at coordinate 2,260,343 of JARLTE010000004.1, forward strand.
TGGAAGACGGCGTTGGGATCGAAGACGAGGAAGAGGCACTGGCGCGGCGGATAGACGAGATGAGCGCGCGGTATTCGATGCTCCTGTCGCACATGTCGGACCTCGAGCAGCGCATAGCGCAGGCCGCGATACCCCAGCATCTGTAGGCCAGCATCTGTAGCAGTACCCATTGCCATGCACGTCTGTACTATCAGCGAGACCCTGTACACCTACCTGCCTGCGCGTTGGGGCAGAACACATGCAGCGAGTGATGATTGCTCCCGGCGCGTGCACGTGAAATCCGAGTTTTCACCCCACCGCGGCGCTGCGTCGCGTTCTCTGGACCAGGACATGGGCCGGTTCGAGCACCAACGCAAGCAGCTCAAGTTCATCGTCTCGGGCGGCCTCGGGACGTACTACTGCCACACAGTCTCCAACCTCCTCGCCGTCGTCTTCGCCGACCGCGATGCTGTCTCGGCGCCAGCAAAGTGCGCCTGCACGCCCGCGCCATAGACTCGCTGCTGATTCCTGCTGCCCAGGCTGACCGCCAAGCTGGCATTGCTGCTGGGCACGCTGACGCTCGCGCTCTTCTTGTACCTCATTCTCGTGCCGTGGATACGAAACGTCCAGCTCGACGTGCGTCTGGGCTCCCGTGACGGCCTGTCCCCCGCCGTTAACTCATGATTCCCTATTCCAGTACCAGCAATGGCGCGCGTCGCCTGAATTGCGAACCACAATCACCGTGCGTCGCCGCAGACCGGGCACATGATTGTCATTGACGCCAGCGCCCGCAGACATTGACGGTCTCGATCGTGTCGGGCTGGACGCTGCTCGTCTACGCACTCACTGCGGGCACCCCGCTGGGCCTCTTCAAAGCCTTCCTTGGAGGTGTGCATGACGCCGGCGCGCAATTCGCTGTATGCTGACTGCTGCATCCAGCGACGAGCCTCTACCTCCTCTGCTTCGGCCTTCTCGGTCTCATACCCGTCCCCCGCAGACTGTAGCGCCCGTCCTGAATAGACAGTATATAGCTTGTATATGGACGGGGCGGGGGCGTGCGAATGCAATACATACAGTACAGTACAACCTCGGACAAGACAACAGCAGACTACACTCGACATGGCATGACAAAGTCCCCTGGTGGTACACGGACGCTTTACATTTGCGGCGGCCAGTCGGGGAGACTGCTCAAGCCGGCGTTCATGAACTCGCGCACGCGGCGCTTGCTCGCCGGGTCCGAGGACTGCTTGTAACCCTCGAGCACCTCCTTGATCTGGAACTTGGCCGCGGCCACGGTGTCTATCGTCGACAATCAGCACGCCGACCCAATGGGCCGGGAGGTAGAACGCACCGATGTTGGCGTTGACCTCGTTGAGCATGCCCTGCCAGGCCGGGCCTTCATGCGGCGGGATGAGACCGCGCATCGCGGCGTCCACGCGCGCCTGGACGTCGCTCTTCCGCCGCTCCCACGCGCCCTGCAGCTCGTCGAAGCGCGCGAGCGCCTGCTTCCAGGTGACGGGGTCCCACGACTCCAGCTCGGTCTTGTGCGACCGGATCCACGAGCGCGGGTGGTCGTCTACGCGCCCAGCTGCTGCTGCGCCACCCTGGCCGTAAGAGCTGCCTGTGGTAGGTGTCATAGGACTCGAGCCGTAGAACTGCGATCCCTGCTGCTGCTGCTGTTGGCCCGACCAGCTCTGCGATTGCGGATTCAGCGGATCGAACTGCTGCAGGTGTTGTGGTGCCTGGTTTGCGGGCTGCGGTTGCCATTGTTGCTGCTGCTGCTGCGGCTGGAGGAAGCCCGAGCCGTATGCAGTCGTGGCGCCATAGGGCGATTGCGCGAACGACGGCGAGTAGACGGCCGGGCTCTGCACGGGCGGGCTGAAGTAGCCCGTGGCCACCGGCTGCAGCTGCGGCGGGGCGGGCGCGAAGCCCGCGGACGGGTAGTATCCCGTGGGCTGCTGTTGCTGGTAGCCTAGCATGCTGGGACTCGACGCGCCGCCATACTGTGCAGAGGCAGATTGGTCGAGCGCCGGGTAGCGATTGTGCGCCGCAGACGGGTCATCGATGAACGGGTTGTTGGACAGCGGCGACGGCGACGAGTACGGCTGGCCCCAGGGGTTCTGCGACATTCGCTGCGGGAGAGACGGAGGACAAGGCGCAGAATGCAGGAACGTCGGAGAAGGTCCAGCACAGCGCAGCGGTCATGCACCGCAGTTGCGCGTCCGCGGAATTCGTCATTCGCGTTTGCTTCCGACGCGTCTTCGAATCCTCATGCAGAGACAAGGCGAACGTGGTTTCTCACTGCGGTTCGATGCTGAAAAATGGTCAAAGAAATTTTCAGATGCTCCGAATGCCAGTGGCAGATATCATGCGAGCTGTCAAGGCGGAATCAGTAGTACGCAGGGCATTCCTCGAAGTGGATTGACTAACCACCTTCGAACCATGTTGACGCAGTCGCATGAATGACGAGACAGAGTCCGACGTTAGCGTTCCGTGTCACGTGCTGTAGTCCAGCGCGTCCACGCGTGTACGACTGTTCCCGCACCTTGACATCAAAATGTAGGTCCTGTAGTTCACGGCGGACACACGGCGTCCTGTTCTGGAAAACACCAACGCTAAGGTTGACTGAGTGAGTTAGCACACTCACTGAGTGATGTACATTGGATTAGACTTTGTGGAGTTCGACGACCGAACTAGTCCAACGAGCGCGCACAGTCCGGGAATATTATGACGTTGACACCAAGGCGTCTTTGCTGCCTATACGGTGTAGCGCAGTCGGGAGAGCCTGGAAGAACGAGGCGGACGTCGTCAAAGTGGAAACAACGGCTACCAGTTCGCTAGTTGTCAATGGGTTGCCAATCGAATAGGTCGAAGGTTCCTAAGCCTAGTGCATTTGGAAGTCTTCTCGTAGCATATGGCGATCTGGAACCTCGGAAATACCACTGTATGGGACATTTTCGGCCTGAAGTGCAGTACGTCGAGCACGGAGCGCCGCCAAGTGTACCGGGCTCCGCCTGCCTGAGTGCACTCCGCCGCATGATTGTTGGTCGTCCCCGGTCCAGCAAACAGACTCGTTTCCATGATCGCCAATCCCACAGCTCATCCTCAATCGTATCTCACGTCCAAAATGAGAGTGGGGTATCCCCTCGAGTCACGACGGCAATTTCCATAATCGTGCCCCGGCGTAAACGAGCGAACGCCTCGAATATGAACGTCTCCTGGCGACAGACTCATATGAACATCAAAGGGAATGCGCTCATCTAGCGGCGCTGCTTCGCGGCAGTGCCGTGAGAATCTTTCATCATTATACGCGATGGCCTCGACTGTATTCAACCGCGGACGGTCCGCTACGCGCTGATATGAGTAAGTAGGAATCGTCGGGTTGTGCACAATGGAAGACCTATGGCCTCCTCAAGAGCTCAAGCTGCCAGGGCCGATGAGGGTTCGAGCGTCCGAGCCGACATCCAGGGGGATTGGGCGGCTCCGAAGCCGAAGTTTACGGTGCATTGTCTGCGCGCCCGGCGCGGCGGGGGCGCATCATTCCAAGCTGCGCGCCCAGCGATTTGCAAATCAGGTTCCCAATACTAAGCGGTCGTGAACGAACCTACTTCTCGCTGGATAAGGAAGCGAGGATCTCTCGCTGCGGCCGCCAGCACGGACTTTGCGCGTTTTCCCACGCAGCCCGGCGCGCCAACCCCGCAGCGCCGGCTCCCGACGACCGATCGCTCCAGGGATCGACAGGAGGCGGTGCGATGCGCCTGTTGATCCTCAAAATAGAATAGACTGCGCATACATCCGCGTCGCGTCCGACAGCTGTCTGCCTGTCGAGCGCGCGATCGCAAATTTCACCTCGACCCTCGTGGGGCCCTTATGAGCGGTGATATGAGCGCAGGCTGAAACCCAAACACCTGCGAGGAAGGCGCTGGCGGGGCGCATAGTGCATGATGGCGTAGCCGTGCGCGGGCTGATTCGAGCACGCGAGATCCAGAGGAGCATTCGAGCCGGCGTCGGGCTCGGTGGATCCTCTGCAAATCCGCAAGCGGATGGTTGATTTCGACTGACTCTTCTGCATTCGCGTCGAATCAGCGGCCTGCGATTCGCGCGTGGGAATTTGGAATATACGCAGAGCATCGCTTTATGATCCCAGATCTGGGATCGACATGCGGTCACACCTTGTCAGTGTTGAGATCGTTGAGACGCCGGCGGCGGCAACGGGACCTCTCTTTCTCCGGGAGCGTCAACAATTACGGCGTGCGGGCAGCGACCACGATGGCTGACTGGGACGAGGCGAAACTCCGGCGGCGTCAAGCCCTGGGACGCACATGTATTCACGGAGACAGAGGATAGCATATAGCGAGAGTATAGGAATAGATTAACGAGCGCGGGTGCCCAGCGGGAGTATACCGTTGAGATCGAAAAAGCAGAAGGAAATGCAAGGGAATGTGGTGTTCAGTGCTGGGAGCGGATGTTCTGGACGTACGCCTTGTCCTCTGCGGACAGCAGGCCCTCGTAGCGCTCGTAGTCGGATGTCGCGGCCTGGAAGTCGTGGTCGATGACGTCCGCGATCTGCTTGCTACGGGGAGTGATCTTTGCCTTGAACGGCTCGGGGCAGGTCAGGATGCCCTGTCGAAGCACGTCAGTCCTGCTGTCTAGTGCGTTTCAGCAGACGGCACCTTCGCGTAGTTGAAAGTGTCGAGTTTCTCCGGCTCGCCAGTGGCAGGGTCTGTTGCGGCCTCGTAGTTGAACGCCCAAATGAGACGCATGACATTGATGCCCTGCGTGTGTGCGGTTCAGCTAGAATCGGGCTAGTCGACGGTGGCGTAGACGCACGATGGAGTTCTTCGCGAGATGGATGCCGGGGCAGATACGCCTTTCGGATTAGAAGCATGAGCACACACGAACAAAGCCGCTGTCCCGGCGGGTCGGAGCGCACCTGCCGTAGCCAAACGCCTACACATCCCGCGGTCAGCTGTCGGATATGCGGAGAGAGAAGCACGCGGAGACGCACGAGGTTGTCGCGGAAGTCCTTCGTGTCCACGCCGTCGCGGACACCGAACTCGTTCTTCACGAAGCGCTCCGGCTCGAATGCTTCCGCGTTTTCGAAGAGGTTCTCGTCGTGGAAGATACCCCCTGCAATGTGTTATGGCTCTGAACGAGGACGAGAATCTCCGGAGGAACGTACAGTTGTTGATGAAGATCGTGCTGTCCTTGGGAATCAGGTAGCCCTTGTACTGGGCGAGCATGAGCTCATGGAAAGCATTGGCCGGAATTCCGAGGACATACGCGTTCGTCCGACAGGGCACCGTGCGGGATGCAGAGAGGAGCCACAGGCCGCCAACGGTGTACCTAGGCGCGTGTTGAGCTCCACCGGTGTCGCAATGCAATGCGCCACTAACCTCCTTAGTGATCGCCTGGATGTACGGCAAGTTTGCAAGATCGTCCAAGGTCGGGGCGCGTTCACGGCCGACGACGCGGTCGATTTCCTCCTGTGCCTTGCGCTGCACGTCCGGATAAGACACCATTGCGAGCACTAGGGTCTGCAGGTACGACGAGGTCGTGTCCGAGCCGCCCTCGAGCAGAACACCGCCGAGGTAGCTGATATCAGATCAGTAAAGCATTGCGAGGCAAAGAGTGCGGAACGGTGAGTACCCGGCGAGTTCGCGCGTGAGCCCGAACTCTTCACGGCGCTCGATGACCTCTTCGAGGAAGCCTGACGAAGCCCGTCAGATATCGACTGCTAACCCAAAAAGGCGCATACAGCCGGTGTGTTTGCCGTCCTTGAGGCGATTTTCACACTCCTCGAGGAGTCCGAAGTAGAGCTTGCGCTGCAGCCGGCGGACCTCGCGGCACAGGGTCTTCCAGGAGGCCCAGCGCTCGGGGACCTTGCCCAGAATGGGGATCAGGTCGACAGGCTAGAGAGTTTGCATGCCCTTTATCAGTGTCACGCGGACAGACCGAAGAGGATGCAGGTACCGGATGGGCGCCGGGCTCAAGCGCGTGCTCCCAGAGATGCTGGACGTGGAAGAAGTCCGTGACCTCGGTCGTCTCGAACCGCGGGGCGCGGCGGCCGAAGAGCACGCTCATGATGATGGACGACGAGTTGCGGCGCAGGTGGGTGTAGAAACGCTGGGCGATCAGGCACGGTGAGCGCGTGGCCAGCGCCGTCGTTCGCGGGAACAAAAGCGTACCTCCGGCTCGTGCAAAATGTCATAGAGCACCTGCGACGACTCCGCCAGTTGGATATGCACGTGCTCCGCGCATGCTTGCGGCGTCAAGATGGCGTGCGCCGTGCGGCGGAGTGCGCGCCAGTCTTCGGTGTACTGTATCGCGCGTTAGGCGAGCGGCGCGCAGCTAGAAGCCGTGTGGGGGTCACGCACGCGGGCCAGGACCATGTTCTTGCCATCTGCAGCCCTTTGTGGTGAGCGTCCTGGCATTACTCCTGTCAAGACGCGTCACTTGCCTGCTATGCGGTCCGCCATGAAGTTCTAGGACGTTTATGAGCAAGTGCGCCGGTGAGCTTCCCTGGCTGGCGCACCGCGGGTCTGTCCACCGTCGTGGCTGAGCGGCGATCCATGAGCTCCTTGACGGCCTCGATGCTCGTGAGGACGATCGCGGTGCCACTGGCCAGTTTGAGCTGGCGGCCAATCAGAACGCGGCGAATGCGCAGAGGATCGCCGACGCACACTGTACACCTCGCCATACTCCCGTGCCCATTCCGTAAACCTGAGCCGAGAGTGTCGGTGGAGAGAAGCAACTCTACCCCGAGCCATCTCACTTGTAGTGTGCGAACTCCTTGGGGAACAGGTGGAGGTTGCCCAGCACGGGCGCGGTGGGGGGCCCCGGTGGGAGGTCCTTCTCCCGCCTGCCAACGCTGCTGAGCTTCGCAAAGGTATAGAGCGCAACCAGGGCGGCGCCCGCGAGGTAAGGATTGACAGGGAGTGAGGACAACATGGTGGCTGGAGCGTGAGAGGCGCGAAGAGTCCGTCTATCCCGCCTGGAACTTTTTGAGCACAGACTCAGAGCCGGCCAGCGTCCACTCGGATCAGAAATCGCGACGCTCGGAGGGTCAGGACGTCGGTTCGCGCAAGCGAGCCTGGTTACCGCCGAGCGTCGCGTGGAAGGAAGCCACAAACAAGCCCAACTTCGGACGGGTGTCACTCCCTCGCGCTTCGGAAATTCAATCACTGTTCAATTGAATGTCGTAACTGCTACATTCAATATCCGGTGGTGTCACTCCGTTGTCACGCCGCTTCGCGCCCCTCAAACATAGACTTTGCCCGCTTGCACGCCAACAGCCTATAAAACCAGGGCTTGCACTCCTTTGCTTTCCCCGCCCTGTTACACGGTCTGCCATCGAAAACCCGCGTCCCCGCCCGTCTCTCTGTGCAATCCGTGATCATGTCCGCCGCGCCGCCCCGGGAGACCATCGTACAAACCTTTGGGCCCTTCCTCACGGGTTCGTACCTGTCTAGCCCCTCGGGTTATCGACAGAGGCTGACCATTTGCCCAGGCATCATGCTCCAGCAGCTTTTTATGGGCGTGTTCGTCGTTCAGGTGCGCCGGTCTCGACGCGTCATGGTGACGAGCCGCTTGGAGTTGATCCCGCGACGCTAGGTCTACGACTACACGCGCATGTTCCAGAAGGACCCGTTCTACATCAAGGCGCTCGTGGGCGTCCTCACAGCAGCGACCACGCTGCAGGCAGTGATGGACTATATCACTCTTTACCGCTGCGCCGTCACATACTACGGTGAGCCGGCGCCTCTCGCTCGCTCCGCAGCGTTCGGCTGACCGACGGTACCGTTCTCTCGGCTCTCAGGAAACTTTGACAAGTTTGACGACACCGGTAAGCCAGGGCGTGCCGTGGCGGATGATCCAAGCACCTAACCCGCTTTAGACTGGAGCTTGTGGTGGGAAATCGCAGGTACGTTTGCAGCTGCGATTGACGCGTCGAGTGCTGAATTGATCGGCGTGTAGTGACTGCCATGGTTGGGACTATCGCTCAGGCGTTCTTCCTAACGCGTTGCTGGAGTGTGAGTAGTACCGTTTGTTTGGATGTTCCTGTGTCTGAACCTGTTATTTCCCTGCCAGGCAACGAAGAGCAAGATTGTCGTTGCGATCGGAACTGTCGGTGCGTTCACAAGTGAACTGCAGCTTGCCAGCATGCTGACACGGTGTCTAGCAATCATTGCCTCTTTGGTCTCTGGTATCATCTCGACGGTGGAGTTCCAGCACATCAAGCGGTTAAGGTATGCTCCTCGCCGATGCATTCCCTCTAATGCTCAGCGATGCTCCCAGCCGCGTGCCCGAAATCCCTGTGCCGATCACATTTTGGCTTGTAGCAGTGCGTTAACTCGCGGAGACGATACCTTCTCGAAGGCTCACCAATTGCACAGACGGCAGTGATTGACATGGGTATTGCGGCCGTGCTCGTCATTGCGCTTCTCCGCATGAAGACGCCCTTCCGGAAGTGAGTTGCGCTCTCCCTTTACGCTATCATATGCTGAATTCCCGTAGGACCGAGGCAATTATCACCAAGATGATTCGTGTGACGATGGAGACCTCGTCGCTCACAGCTGCGGTCGCCGTCATCAACCTCATTCTCTATCTTGCTCTCCCCGGACAGGCATACCAGTAGGTCTCCTTCGCCCGTGACGTTGTCGCAGTGCTTACCCGCCTGTCTAGCCTTCTGCCTCAACTCACTATGGGCAAGTTGTACGTCGTCCGCCGCGAGTCTGTCGAGCTCAAACTGAGCGTCTTCTCCATAGCTATGCCATCTCGGTCATGGTCACGCTAGCGTCCCGTAAAGAGCTGCGCGACATCATTCAGCAGGCGGAGTACGCGAGCTACATCGCAACGACGATGCAGTCCACCGTCAAGCCGTCCGCGCCCGGTATCAAGGTCCACTACTTTCGCTCCTGGCGTCGTCGTGCTCACGCGTGCTCCCTCAGGTGACGACGCAGACCACGATCGGCGACCCGAACAACGACATCGAGCTCGGCGACCGCAAAAACCTGCCGCTGAATCAAAGTGACGAGGACGTGCAGACGCAGACCGACTACGACAGCAAGGCGCGCATCTAGAGCCCAGGCCGCTCTCTATCTGTCTCGCCGCATTTAATTTCCCAGTATCGTATATCATCTCTTATGTTTGGTGTCTGCGGGGGGTCGGACCGGGACTGGGTTTGTGTTCTGTTATCGGTGTGCACGGCGCACTGCCGTCGCGGGCTCGATGGCCGCGGGTCTCAGCCAACTACAAAAAATGTGGATGTCCGCTGCGGTGGCGCGCTGTCGTTGCACTCGGGAACTCCTGCTCTCTCTCTCTCCATCCTGTCTCTCTCTCTCTGCTCACTCATTCATATTTACATCGCTCGCATCTGCCTCCCCCTCCCCATCTGTGCACGTCCCTTTCTCTTTACGATACCGAACATGGCATGGCTGTTGACAGGGATGATGGTTGCGTGGCGAGTTGCGTTTCTGAGTACAGTACTTCCACATCTTGCAAATAACGCGACGAACGGAATGGGTGCAGTTCGGGCAGAGTGCGTGACGCGTCACATGTAAGATTGATCCCGCGGCAGTACGACACCTGAAATTTTAAAGCGATGAACATATTTGTCGATAGCATGGCCAAGGGAGAGCATCTACGCAGTTCGATATCAAGGAGAGTAGTCCTCATCGCTACCCCGTTCCACGGCAGCGTCGGATGCCTCAGATTCCTGCTCGTATTTGCATGTCAATGACGAGAACCACGCTAACAAAGGGATATGTTCACCTCAGAGTTCTGGACTATCCTCCTCCGCCGAGCGCGTGCGGGTAGAATACGTGACGGCATGGTGTGCGCCACAGGCCCACCGTCGTCTTCGGAGACGTCGGAGGCGTCGGGGTCGGCTTTCGGTGCAATAGCGCGCACACGCTTCGGCTGACGTCGACCCGCTGGCCTGGTCGCCTTGCGCTTCTCTGCACGCTGTCCGCGCTCACCTCGGATTGGCTCCGCGGCCCAACGGCGTTTCTCCTCGCGAGTCGACAACTGGGCGAACCGGCGTCCCTCGGGATCATCCTGCAACCAGCTCTGACCTGCGGCCGTATCCTGCAGCCACTGGTCACCGCCCAGCGTGAGCACCCAGCTGCGCGTCTGGCCTTTTTCGTAGATCTTGCGGGAGCCAACTGTGCCGTTAACCCAGCCTTTCTGGGCTTCCCCAAGTGCAGCGGCGTGTTACGGACGTGCCCCACGGGGGTTGTAGTTAGTAGTACCGAACCTCCGCGGATTCCGCGGAGACACGATAATACACAGTGCGTTATTAACACACCGGTACGAGGAGTCCGAACAAGTCTTTTGAGACCAGAGTCGAGTTTGACTAGTCGAAGTCGGTCGAGGTGACCGCGGTAGGTCGAGATGTATTTGGAGAGAGGTGGGGGACGAGACAGATGTCGAGAACCGAGTCGAGGTGACCGCGGTAATCGATGAGGATGAAGTTCTGAGGATGTGACCCGGCGCGGAGACCGGGGAGTCGAATGTGGGAACCGAAGTCGATTTCGAAACTGAGGAACTATGGTAATTACATGAGGTCTTATATACTGGAGTCGGGAACGGAACAAGGCAAGAGTCCGAGATGAATCAAACGTGAAAAGGCGTGAGTCCGCCGCGGACAGCGCGACTCCGAGCGCGCTCGGGATCAACGCGTGATCGCGGATCCCTCGGCGCTCGCCTAGAAGCGAGTGACGCAAGGTCGGGCGCTCGTCCGCGGGGAAGCTCCGTGGAGCGCGCGACTAGTGCCGGAGTGAGCAAGTCCCGGCAGGCGCGCTGCTTACGTAAGCTGGAGCGCGCGCCTGTGGGGCTGATTCCGCGGAGCCTGGTGTCAGGTCGGCACGACCCTGACAGTATCCCCCCTTTAGGGCCCGAGCCCTCGAGGGAACGTCTTGATGGAAGGCCGCGGATCGCGATGTGAAGAGGTGACGAAACTGAGTGGGGAAGAACGAATGCGCGGCATTCCAGAAGAAGATAAGCAGTTGAAGTGCGCGGTAATCTGGATCGAAGTTGACTGAATGCAAAAGCTTGTCGATCCCAGGGTTTGCTGAATGGACGCGGAAAGGTTGACTCGAGGATGACTTGGGCGCTGGCTTCTGGATCGAAAAGCTTGACGGGTGACGCGGCGAGCGAGGCTGGTGGGAGGCTGAGGCGCGAACCATAAAAGAGACGCGGTGGGCGGCCAGGGGTCCACAAGTGCATGCCCTTGTTGTTGCGTCAGGGCGACGAGTTTCTTCCCGTGGACGCCCCTCTGCTCGCCATGTACACGCTGCCCGAAGCTCTCGCGCTCGCCGCGGACGTCGTGTTCAAGAACACCGCGACGGACGTGAAGTTCCACGAGCTCGCTGAGGTCAAGGACTTTGGCGAGGCGTGGGAGGCGCTGAGCGCTGGCGTGGAGGCCGCGCGTGCCACGCTTGCCGCGGCGAAGGAGAAGGTGACGGAGCTCGAGAACGACGCGTCCCTCAGCACGCGTCTCCGCGCGACGCGCGTCGACGATGCCAAGGGGTCCGTGGCGGCCGCGGACGCGTTGCTGCGGACGCGCAGCAACTCGTTGGAGAAGCTGGTGGGGGAACTGAAGAAGTTCCACCAGGACTGGGTGAGTCGCGGCCACCGCGATGCGCCTATGCTGACTTGTCTCTAGATGGAGGAAAACAAGGTCATGCTCGACGAACTCGAGGCGCAGGCTCGCGCGCTTGACGCTGAGAACAAGCGCAAGGAGGTCGAACGCGCTGCGCGCGACAAGGCCGAGCTCGACCAGATCAAGCGCAAGAAGTCCGCGGAGGACAAGAAGAAGAAGAAACGCGGTACCAAGGACGCGGAGGTCGACGACGACGAAACGCCTACGCCGAAGCGTGCTCGCAAGGAGAAGGCGGCGCCGAAGAGCAAGGCTGTCGTCGAGGACGACTCGTCCGCGGAGGAGGAGACTGGCAAGCTTCCGAAGAAGCTGGCCAAGATTCTCCGCGGAAACGCGTACGCCGGGGTTCCTCGGGTGAGTAGTAGGATTCAGCCTTGCTATCAAGTACTGACCCATGCTCCGCGGTAGCCGATCCCGTGCGCCATGTGCGTGAACGGCGGTTGGGAGTGCTTCGACCCCGCGGGCCGCGCACCCAAGAAGACGTGTGCGTCGTGCACGCACTCCAAGACGTCGTGCTTTATTGCACCGCGCGACGAGGCCGTACAGGAGGCGTGCGCGGCGATCGCGCGTGCCGAGGCGACCGGGGAGGCCGTGGAGGCGAAGGTCGACATGCTTGTCGACCTCGTCCGCGGCCTGGCGGCAACGAACGAGAAGCTGGTCGCGGAGAACGCGGAGACCGCGGGTCGCCTCAAGGCCGTCGAGGAGGAGCAGGACCGACAGGGCGAACTACTGGACATCGCCTTGCGCATTGCTAAGCGCACGGAGATCCTGTTGTCCGCGGTGGCCGAGCACGAGGGCCTCGACGTGGAAGAGGTGTTCGCGGAAGCGAAGAGGAAGAGGAAATCCCAGGGTGGGAAAGGGAAGTCCGTGTGGCCCAAGGTTCCCCCGGCGGCCGCGGTGACCGAGGAGCCGGAGCAGACCGTTGCGCCGGAGACCATGACTGGTGACTCCTAAAAAATAGTAGAATTAGTAGAAATGTGACAAAGGTAGAAAGGAATGAAAAGGGAGTAGAAAAAGATGAGAGCGGAAAATCCGCGGAAGAGCGTAAAAACAGAAAATGAAATGGGGGGAATGGGATACAAGATTTTGAGCCACAGACCGAGAACCACGTCGTATTCTAAATGCAGGAAACGCGGTGGCCGAGGCGTGAATTAGTGAGTGTCCGAGATGTGTGTGTCCATGGAATACAGGAGGTAGAATCGAGGTGAGCGCGGAGGCGAGACAGGATTAAGGGTTAATGTAAGCGAGATACTGTTCATACGAGCCGGGCATATCAGGGAACTGTTCGTGGAATTCGCGGACGAGATCTGGAGCGTGCTCCAGATCCGTCGCGGGGATCGTGTCGAACTCGTCAGGACGACCGTCGCAACCAAGCCAACGTACGCGGTAAATGAGGGGACACCTGCGTCTCCTGCCGTCGAACTTCGACCACAGGATCTCGCGAAGTTCCCATTCTGCTTCACCGTCGACGATGACTGGCGCGGGTTCCGCGGGTGTGCGTCCCGGGATTTCGTCTGGCGGATACGGCTCGAGTTGAGAGATGTGGAAGACTGGATGAATGAGACTGAGATAGCGAGGAAGTTCGAGAGTGTAAGACTGAGCACTGGGTTGGGCGATGATCGTGAATGGCCCGTGGTAACGCGCCGCGAGTTTCTTCGTGGGCTGCGTAGTTTTGATGTGTTCCGCGGTGACGTAGACGCGGTCACCGAGGGTGAGTTTTGGTGGAGGAGTGCGGCGAGCGTTCGCGGAGACCGCGTAGCGAGACTGCGCATGCGCGATCTGCTTCTTGAGCTCGGCCTGCAACTCGTGAATGTCTACAGCGTAATCCCGCGCGCGCACCGAGGAGATGTCGCGCTCAGGGTAGACATCGAGGTTGGGGTGGTGACCCTTGTTCGCGAAGAACGGCGAGATGCCCGTGGTGTCCGAGGGCGTGTTGTTGTAGGTGAATTCCGCGAGAGGCAGAAGTTCAGCCCAGTTGGTTTGCTGGTAGTTGCAGTATATGCGGAGATACTGCTCGAGCGTCTGGTTGGTGCGCTCAGCTTGACCGTTCGCCTCGGGGTGATGACCCGAGGTGAAATGCATCTTGATGTTGAGCATGGCCCCGAGCGACCGCGTGAACCGCGATACGAACTCGGAGCCGCGGTCAGAGGAGATGTGCGCGGGCGCACCGTGCTTGGAGAACACGTGAAGGAGGAAGAGACGAGCGAGCTCCTCGGAGTTGATCTCGTCGTGGCAAGGGACGAAGATCCCCTGCTTGCTGAGACGATCGAGGATCACGAGGATGGCGGTATAGCCGAGTGAAGGCGGTAGCTTCTCGATGAAGTCCATGGAGATGGAATCCCACGGACGGACGGGGATGGGCAACTGCTGAACGCCCCCATAGGGCTTGTGACGCCGCGGCTTGTTACGGCCGCATGTAATGCAGGACTGGACGTACTTTCGCACGAAGCCGCGGAGCTCCGGCCAGTAGTACTCGCGAGAGATCATCTTGTACGTCTTGTTCTGGCCGGGGTGCCCCGCAAGCGGGTGATCGTGCTTGGCGCGGAGGACGCGGAGGTGAAGTTCCGCGGCGTCCGGGACGTAGATGCGGTTCTTGAAGAGTAAGAACCCATCCGCGGATTTCGTCCAGTGAGGCTGGTCGTCAGAGCCGAGATTGGCGAGGGTGCGTTGAGCGAGTTCGTCCGTTGCGTACGCGTCGCGGATATCGCGGTGAAGCGATTCTGCGTCCATGAGGGCAACTGCACGTAGGAACACGGGTTCCGCGTAAGTCGCGCGTAGCGAGGAGATGAGCTGCTCGTGAGTGAAGACGGGCCGCAAGTTGTGCGGGTTCGCACTGGCGTAGCCACTATCCCCCCTTTTGAGATAGACGTCGTAACGGCGGGTAAGCGCGTCAGGCTTCCCACCGAGGCGACCGGGGCGGAAGCGGATAAGCAGATTGAACTGAGAGAGGAATTCTGACCAGCGAGCTTGACGACGCGTGAGCATCTTCGTAGTACTGAAGTATTCGAGGTTCTTGTGGTCCGTGACGACGTCTATTGGCGTTTCCGCGCCTTCTAGATAGTGTCGCCACAGCTGGAATGCTTCGAAGATGGCGAGGAGTTCCTTGTCATGCGTGTCGTAGTTGAGTTCGGTGGCCGTGAGTGTGCGTGAGTGGAACGCGACTGGATGCACGGTGCCGTCAGGCAGTACGTGCGAGAAGATCGCGGCGACCGCGTAGTCAGACGCGTCAGTCTCGACTATCCGCGGAAGCGCGGGATCGAAGTGGTGGAGAACAGGCGCGATAGTGAAGGAGCGCTTGAGTGTCTCGAACGCTTGAACACACCGGGAATCGAAATTCCACGGAGCGTTCTTGCGCGTGAGCCGCGTTAGCGGCACCACAATGTCCGAGTAGCCGTGGACAAAGCGGCGGTAGAAATTGGCAAAGCCGAGGAATGACTGAATGTCACGTACGTTCCGCGGCTGAGGCCAGGAGGTGATGGTGTCAACCTTCTTGGAGTCCATAGAGACGCCATCCGCGGAGATGATGTATCCGAGGAATTCGATGCGGTCTGCATGGAACTCGCATTTCTCGGGCTTGCAGAAGAGGTCATGCTGCCGCAAGCGTCGCAAGACTTCCCGAACATGCCCCTCGTGTTCCGCGGGGTTGTCCGAGAAGATGAGAATGTCGTCGAGGTACACGAGAACGGTGACGTCGAGGAGATCCGAGAAGATGTCGTTCATGAAACGTTGAAACGCGGCAGGCGCGTTGCTGAGACCGAAGGGCATGACGAGATACTCGTAGGAACCGTAGCGAGAGCGGAACGCGGTCTTCCACTCGTCCCCCGCGGCGATCCGCACGTTGGAGTAACCAACGCGCAGATCGAGCTTGGAGAAACGCTTGGCAGAGCGTAGCCGATCGAGCGCGGCGCTGATGAGCGGTAGCGGGTACCGGTCCTTGCGAGTGATCTTGTTGAGAGCGCGATAGTCAACGCACAGCCGAAGGCTGCCGTCAGACTTCTTCACGAAGAGAACAGGCGCACCGCCCGGGGAAGACGAGGAGCGGATGTGACCTTTGGCAAGGTTCTCTTGTATGTAGTCGCGGAGAGCGCGCTGCTCTGGCTCGGAGAGCGAGTAGATCGGACCTGACGGTAATGGCTTACCGTCCTCCATCTCGATCTTAAGATCGTATGGGCGATGCTCGGGGAGGCGATTTGAAGCCTCCTTCGAGAAGACATCCAGGAAGTCGTGGTAAACCTCTGGAATGCCTTCGCCGCTTTCCGAGGCAGGGTTGGCCGAAGCCGAGCGAGCCGCGGAGACGGGATCGCGCACATAGATCGCGGAGACGAGGGCACCGCGCTGGCGACGGACGAGGTTAAAGGCGGCAGCGCCAATAATCCTGACGTCGACGCGAGCAGCGGCCGCGCGGAGCGCGGTTTCGGAGAGTGCCGGAGCGGCAGGATGGGGAGCAGAAACAGGAACAGAATCGCGCGGAGAGCGCGGGGCAGAATCGCGCGGAGAGCGCGGGACAGAGTCGTGCTCGGGGTCGAAACCCGAGTCATCCGCAGAGAACCCATGAGCGAAATCATGAGTAACCGTAGGCGAGATCTGTGTGTTAAACTGTATGCGGCCGTTGAACCAGTCAATCCGAGGATTGTAGCGGTGTAGCCAGCGGTGTCCTAACACGGCAGAACAAGACGGATCCAGCTTTGTGAGCAGGAAGTTGATGGCCATACGCGTACCATCCGGGAACCGGACTGGCAGCGTAACAAAGTGGGTGATGAGTCCGCGGGAGGACCCATCGAAGAGACGCAGCCTGAGAGGCCGGTCGAGCGGATAGCGCGGAAGCGCGTGAGAGTCAGAGAAAGCGAGATCGAGAAAGTTGTCCTCTGAGCCCGAGTCCACGAGAGTGCGGAACGTGGGTACTGGGTCTGAAGACAGGGGTATAATGAGTGCATCCTGATCGGTGAGCGCGGCAGCGTTCATCCGAGTGATTTTACGTCCCTCGTAGTCGGAGCAGTCCTGCCGAGGAACGCTGGCAGAACTGCCCTCTAGTTTCCCGACTGCGCGGCCCCCGTGGCGGGAGTCGCGGCAGGCGTGGAAGCCGGAGTAGACGAAGTGGCGCGCGCTTTCACCTCGCGGTTATGCGCGGCCTTGCGACAGTCGCGGGCCGAATGGCCTGCTTTGCCACAATAGAGACACAAGTTCTCTTTGAGACGACGCGCGCGTTCCTCGTCGGTCAGCTTGCCAGAACTGGCAAGCTTACTGGAGAGGTCGGGCGCGGAGCGCGGAGTAGACGACGACTTGGTAGTCGCGGTCTGCGCGGGCGAGGAGGAGGAAGACGAACGAGCAGAAGATTTCTTGTTCGCGTTGCCCGCGGAACGGTTCTTGTTGTTGCTGCTGCTGTTGTTGTTCGAGTTGTTGGAGTGCGAGTTGGAGTTGGAGTTGTGGGAGTGCGAGTTGTCCGAGGAGGACTTTTTGATGAGGCCCGAGTTCCACTGATTTGCATCAATGGCCATCGCCCACGCGCGGAGGCGCGTGAGGTCCGTGGGCCGCGCGGCGATCTGGTTGCCCATGACTTCCTTGATGCGCCGCGGCAATCCTTCGTAGAAGCGATCAGCGAGGGAGAGCCCATCCCAGCCAGTCTGGCGTGCGAGGGGCTCGAAGTCTAGAGCATACTGTGAAACAGTATGGTCTTCCTTCATGAAAAGCTTCTTGAGCTTCTGGATTGCTTCATCCCGCGGGAAGCGGACGCCGAAGATCGCGTTGAGCTCGGCTTTGAAGTCAAACCACGTTGCGAAAAACGCGGGAGGTCTCCCGTCGAGTATAGACTCGACGTAGCCTTCGTACCACTCAAGGGCTTTACCCTTGAGGTAAGAACACGCCGTGGTAATGCGGTTCCTATGCTCCTGGTACGTGCGCAAATCTCCGAGGAAAAAGTTCTCCAAGGAGACAAGCCAGTGACGCAAGTCGCCTGGCCTGGACCCATCGTATGTCTCGGGATCCTTGACTTTGATCTTAGCGTGCGGGCGGAGCGCGGACGCCAAGGTATCAAGCCACTCGTTGCGACGACGTTCATCGTCGGCCGCGGGCTCGAAGTCAAATGGACCGGGTGGACCGTCTGAAGGAGGTCCACCACCACCGCCACCTCCGCCGCCTCCCGAGGGAGGTCCAGGCGGGGTGTGATGGCTGCCCGAGGGCACCGAGTGCGAAGGGGTGTGATGCGAAGCAGAAGGGACTGAGAACGACGGGAACGAGGAGGGCGCGGAAGGCGCGGACGAATGATGGCTTGGTGGGCCACCACCGCCTCCTCCGCCTCCACCGCCCCCGTGGCCACCGCTACTACTGCTCGGCGGTCCTGGTGGTCCGCCCGGAGGCCAACCATAGCCAGAGAAGGCCGAGGAGTGCGCGGATGAGTGGCGCGGGTGCGGGGAGCGATTCCCGCAGAACGGATTCAAGCAAGGCGCGGGGAGCGCGGGCACGTACGGCTCGGAAGGATCAACCTCCACGAGCGACGCGCTGTGCGAGCTTGGAATGGCAGCGAAATATGGAAGCTGACCAAGATTTTCGAATGCGTGAGACGAGGCTCCCGCGGACGACGACGAAGTCGAGGCCGGCGGGTGCGTCGAGGATGAGTGCACAGTGATGTGCGAGTGGTATGACGGTGTGGGTGTTGCCGTCGAGGAGTGCGCGGACGAGGCAGCCGTGGATGAGGGTACGAACGTGCTGTCCTCGAGGTCCTCGGGGTCGACGCGAGCCGAGCCGAAGACTGATCCACGCGATGACATTGCAGATGGCGAAGGGGTGAGCGTGGTGAGAGTCGAGGGTGGCGAGAACGCGGCAACCGCGGATGTTGACGCGGAAGGCGTTGGTTGTTGTTGTTGTTGTTGAAGTCGGCGTCGTCGGTTCGCTTCGCGGAGAATGCGATCCGGTGATGCGACTTGAGGTGCAAGATCTTGCGAGTTTTGGTGTACTTGTCTTCTGGTGCCAAATGACATGCACAGACTCGAGCGTACTCGAGTTTCGAAATACTGTTACGGACGTGCCCCACGGGGGTTGTAGTTAGTAGTACCGAACCTCCGCGGATTCCGCGGAGACACGATAATACACAGTGCGTTATTAACACACCGGTACGAGGAGTCCGAACAAGTCTTTTGAGACCAGAGTCGAGTTTGACTAGTCGAAGTCGGTCGAGGTGACCGCGGTAGGTCGAGATGTATTTGGAGAGAGGTGGGGGACGAGACAGATGTCGAGAACCGAGTCGAGGTGACCGCGGTAATCGATGAGGATGAAGTTCTGAGGATGTGACCCGGCGCGGAGACCGGGGAGTCGAATGTGGGAACCGAAGTCGATTTCGAAACTGAGGAACTATGGTAATTACATGAGGTCTTATATACTGGAGTCGGGAACGGAACAAGGCAAGAGTCCGAGATGAATCAAACGTGAAAAGGCGTGAGTCCGCCGCGGACAGCGCGACTCCGAGCGCGCTCGGGATCAACGCGTGATCGCGGATCCCTCGGCGCTCGCCTAGAAGCGAGTGACGCAAGGTCGGGCGCTCGTCCGCGGGGAAGCTCCGTGGAGCGCGCGACTAGTGCCGGAGTGAGCAAGTCCCGGCAGGCGCGCTGCTTACGTAAGCTGGAGCGCGCGCCTGTGGGGCTGATTCCGCGGAGCCTGGTGTCAGGTCGGCACGACCCTGACACGGCGAGGCCCAGGTCGTAGGCAACGCACTTCAAGATTGTAATTGAGATGATGATTCCTCCGGATGAAAGCGCCTCGAGGATGTTGTCGAGGGTGCGCCGATTTGCAGGAAAACGGATACTGTTCTGAAATCATAATGGTGTTACAAGTTTTCGACTCGACCGCACTGAGACGTACCAGCCACCTGTGCCCCCATTGTTTCTTCAACAAATGATCCGCCCATGTCTTCTTGGTCGAGTCTCGCATTTCGTTCCACACTGTGGTCGGAAGGTCGGCGCGGCCAAAGACCCTAAGATAAGCAGCGCCAGTGAGTGATCAAGACGATAAAACCAACCTCAATGCTCACACGCAATCGCCTATGTATAACCAGGTGTTGCTCGCAGTCCGGACAAAAGTGCTGATGGATTGGTCCTCTTCGAGGTCCATGGAACTCAGCATTATACCGTGCTGACCTTCATCGAGGCGTCAGTTCGAATAGTTTGTAAGAACCAACAGTACCTGGCTCGGTCGGCATGTCTGGATTCCATTCGAGACTGGCGCAAAGGATCTCGTCGTTCTTTTTCACGCGTTCGAAGTGGACGTCCTTAGAAACCTTGGGGAAAGTATCTTGAACATTCCCGCCAAGTACATGGTTGATAGCGGTTCTGTCCGAGATCCCTTCATTCCAAGTTGGTGAAAAGGACGACTTGGAGAATCTCACCTGGAAGCTGTGCACCAAGCATCTTTTGGTACGACCAAATCTTCACCTATGCTTTCCCTGCACCTTGGATCTAGAGCCAGAGACCCTCCCTCGCCTTCTTCCTTCACGCGAAGGATGACCTTGCGTACGCGCTTCTCACCAACCATCCGAGGCGCGTCGCCCCGTCTGCGGGGTCTTGTGACGTCTAGTTCGATCCCGGGGTCGACCTGCCGTTCTTCGAGCTGGTGACCTGCGGGGGAGTCTGCGCGAGGTTCGCTGACGTCCGGCTCGAGGATGGGCTTCACGTCTTCTTCCTCGGGTTCTCGGATTATTGGGCACTGAATGCATACTTGATAATCTGCCTGAAGATCCAACATCTCACTCACCGGCGTGCGAACGGCGGCTGTACCTGAAA
Organism: Auricularia cornea; assembly: GCA_030578095.1. Lineage (NCBI taxonomy): Eukaryota > Fungi > Basidiomycota > Agaricomycetes > Auriculariales > Auriculariaceae > Auricularia > Auricularia cornea. Next base: position 2,280,752 of record JARLTE010000004.1, read on the forward strand.
TCCGTGAAAGCGAAGGTTCGCGTTTGACCGCAGGTTGCTCGTCCTCCGAAGAATCAAGCGTCAGATCAACAATAACCTGCGTGGAGTGCGCAATCAGCGTTTCGTGCTCTCTAGGAAATGGCCAGACTTCTGACCTTCTCCGCGGGCGGCCTCTCACCGTCGGGCTTCCGACGCTTCGTAGCTCTCCGGGACATCTTCGTCGTCTCTTGTACCTTCGGCGAACTACGAAGGGGGTAGCCTCCATTCTTGGATAGAGTCAGCCTACCAGAAAAGCGCACTTCAAGGGGTCATGTACCGTACTACTGACGCGCTCCGTGTCATTGGGTACGGGCTCCTCGTCTTCCGAGTCACAGGTGAGATCTACGATCTGAAAAGGTGTGTCAGTGTTGAAACGTTAGATATGCATGAGAAACGCGTCATTACAGTGCTTGAACCCGGAGGATTGTTTGGGCGAGCTGGCGTAGCCAGTGGCGACAGCAGTCCGTTCTTCACGACGACTTCGCGCTTCAGATATCCGTATGCCGTCAGCATAGGATGCTTGAAGGGCATATTGCGCAGGTATTCCACACCTTTGGTTTGACATCCTGGTCGCGGACGCCGCCGGGTGGCGGTTGCCCCTCAGCTGCCTACGGCTCGCTCAGCCGCGTTATACAGTCGGTGAACGCGTAGCTCACGCGTGCGAGACCCAAAAAACGTGTTTCCAGGTTCAGCGAGGCCTGCAGACGCTCTTCCAACTTGATTCGGCGTTCCAGAGTCAAACGAGTGCCATCCGAGTCGTCCTGGGCCTCCTGTAGCTGTCCACGGATAGAGGCTTGTTGCGCGTGGAGCTCGCGCAAAGTCGCCTCCCGGCGAGATAAGTCATCCTGCGTGAGCGCCATTGGTATCGTAGTAGCGGTTACACGGGTTGATATGTGGAGCGCGTAGCAAGCTGAGCCTCAGCTCGCGGTTGCGCCCGTTGCGCCGACTCACTGTCACTGATGGGAAGCGACTGTCCCGCGGTTGGCGCTTCTCACCCTGCGAAAATGGAACATAGACTCTGCGAGCGCGTTCAAAGACACTGGTGTGGTGACCAGGTAGTGGCGTGTGACTTCTACGTCTGTTGGCGACCAAAACTCATCCCTCCCCCACGTTGAGCAGGGACATGGGCTGTACGCAAATCTTGACCAGAAATATCTTGATATTAAGTAATCCGTGGGTCCCACTGGGGGACAGCAACTGCCCCGCAGCGAGTGTTCGTGGTACTAGCCACCTATTCAGTATCCGGGGAGACGATAGGAAAAGTCTACGACAACGACGTATGTAGGCCCCGGACGAATAGGTAGCCTGTCGACTTGGCTCCTCCGCTCCTCCAAGTAGATTATGGGACGTTGCAACGAGATGAGTGTCCGTGTTTAGATTCGAAAGCAATGGTCAACTCCCTACAGCGCAGTGCCCGGAAGGGGCGGCGCGTCGGCGAGAGCGCGCAATAGTCGCTGGTTGCGACGTTCGGCAAGGGAAGCTGAGCGAGAGTGCGACGATACGTGGTCTGCGTCGGTCATCGGGGAGGGAGTCAGGGGCTCGGGTCGCCACGGCTCTCGGACAGGAGGCTCTACGGCCTGAGGTGGTGCATCTTGCTGGACCTGAGGGGGAACAGGGGGTGATGGAAACAGGTCGGCGTCCGGGACGAGCTTTCTCTCCTTTTGCGCGGGGGTCGGGAGGGAGTCGTGGGAGACGGTGGGAAAGTCGATGTGGTTGACGGAGACCTCCGATCGGGTGGGGTTCATTTGACGCATCGGATGTCCTGGAGTTTGAGCGCCCGAACGGGCCTGGAATGAGTCCTTGGACGGTGCCCTTGCACGTCGGCGTTGACGGCGGTGTGCGACGAGGGCGATGAGACCAATGAGCAGGAGGGGACCAAGCACGGATGGGACGACAATAGCAACGACATTGCGGCCACTGACCAAGGAAAAATGTCAGTCAACGCGGACTCTACACATCACAGCGTGCGCACTCTACGTGAGGACGATTTTCGGCCTTGGCGTCAAGCTGGGACGGTGCAGGCAACGGCGTAGTAGACGGCTCCGGTGCGGCCGACGTCGAGAAGGCAGGGTCCAGTGCCAAGTCTGCGTAGACAGTCAGCTCAGTCCATATATGGATACGACAGAGCTATCTCACCGTGGGCGGCGCTACTCTGGGGTGACCTGGCAGCTAATGGCACGGTCAACTCGAGCGGCACGACCAGGCACACAACGCACCAAGCTTGTCGGACCATACGACCGGAGACATCGCCGACAGTGCTTCTGGCCTGTTCCTCGTACAGCAGAGCGACTGGGAACGAGCGGGGGTGTAAACGAGCGACTTGCCCTCAGGCGCACAGAAAAAGCGAAAGGAGAGCCGACGAGAGCCGCCATCAACTCCTTGATTTGTTGACCCGCTCTGGAGCAACTGTCCCGGGCGACGGCGTCATCCTGATTGTCTCCGAGCCAAATCTGTGTGCGCACTCGCGACTCCGTCGATCTTCCAAGAATCACGATGCGGTCCTTCCATGTTCATCACGCTGTGCTCTTGTCTAGATATCATGTATGGTACACCATGGTCGAGAAATTATTGAATGTAGAGATCTAAGCCTTGTACCCCAAGAAATCTGCCCACGAGCGGACTTCGCTCGGAATGCGGCCCTCGCGGTAACCACGCAGGCCACCAGCGGGCACTTTCTGCTCCAGCGCGCGAACGAACAGCTGCGCGCACTGCGCGTTGTTCAGGAGCGGGAAGCCGAAGTCCACAGCATTCCTAGAGGCCGAGTCAGTTATCAATCCGTGCTGTGGCAAAGGGTTCTCCGCACCTGCGCGCAACATAGTCCTGATCCGTCGCATCCTTGCCGCGGCTGGGTGACAGATTGATGACACACTGGATGTCGTACTCGTCGAAGACTTCACGCAGCATGCGCTTGTCGCGGGTAGGGAAGAAGATGCGCTTGCACACGACGTAGGGAATCGCGTTCATCGCCTCCTCGACATCCTTGGCCGAGCAATAGATCTGGAAGCCAAGGTTGCTGAGCGACTTGACAATGGGCGCCATCTCGGGAGTATGAGGGTCACCGCCGATGAGCACACCAGTGCCCATCTTGGGCAGCTTGAAGCCAGTGGTCGACAGCAGCGACGCCCAGTATGCTTCCTCGACGTTCTTACCGAACGCAGCCACTTCTCCGGTGCTGGCCATTTCTGATAGCCATCAGCAACAGCATTCAAAGAACCACACACTCATGCCACTCACCAACACCGAGGAAGGGATCTGCGCCACCAAGACGGGTCCACGAGAACTGAGGAACCTTGATAGCAACGTAGTCCCGCTGAACAGCCATCAGGTCCTGGGGCTCGGGCACGTCCTGACCGACGATTGCATTCGTCGCCGTCTCCACGAAGTTGTGACCAAGGACTTTCGAAACGAAGGGGAACGAGCGAGAGGCGCGGAGGTTGCACTCGATGACCTTGAGCTGCGAGAGTTGGTCGTCCTTGGGTGCGGTGCGGATGATCTGCATGTTGAACGGCCCCGAGATCTCCAGGGCACGGGCGACCTTCTGTGCAATCTCCTTGACGCGATCCAGGTCTTGCTGCGGAAGCGTGTGCGGTGGCAGAACGAGTGTGGCGTCGCCGGAGTGGACTCCTGCGTGCTCGACGTGCTCGGACACAGCGTGGATGATGAGCTGGCCCTTGTGGGCAACAGCGTCAACATCCAACTCCTGAGCACCCTGGATGAACTTGCTGATGACGACAGGATGGAGGGGTGAGACAGAAGCCGCCGCGGAAAGGTTGTGCTCAAGAGCAGCCTCTTCGTTCACAACGTTCATGGCGGCACCCGAGAGAACATAGGACGGCCGGATGAGGACAGGGTACCTGGGACCAATCAATACCGGTTTCAATTAGCCGCAGAAACGTCCGCAACTTACCCAACCTTCCTGGCGAATTCCTTAGCTGCCTCGACACTTGTGGCCTCGGTCCACTCGGGCTGGTCAACTCCGACGCTGTCAAGAACGGCAGAGAACTTGTGGCGGTCCTCGGCGGTGTCGATCTTATGCGGGTCCGTGCCCAACACAGACACACCGCTCTCCTTCAGGCGAAGCGCGATGTTCTGCGGCAGTTGACCTGTATAAATATGAGCCATGGTATTTCGCCGATTCCATGATAACGTACCACCAACGCTGACGACAACACCCTCGGCGTTCTCAATCTCGTAGATGTCCATGACGCGCTCCCAGCCGAGCTCCTCGAAGTACAAGCGGTCGGCCTCATCGAAGTCGGTTGACACGGTCTCGGGGTTGTAGTTGATCATGACAGTCGCCTTGCCCATATCGCTCAGGCGGCGCGCGCAGGTGACAGCACACCAGTCGAACTCGACACTGCTGCCGATGCGGTAGACGCCACTGCCGAGCACGACTGTGCCCTTCGACGGTGCCTCGATGTCGTGCGTCGTGGCGTTGTATGTCGTGTACAGGTAGTTCGTGTGCGCGGGGAACTCTGCAGCGAGCGTGTCGATGCGTTTGACGAATGGCGTGATACCCAGGCCCTTGCGGTACGTCCGCACGGCGAGCTCGTCGGCCGCGATGAGGCGCGCAATCTGCGGGTCGGAGAAACCCATCTTCTTCGCGGTGAGCATGAGCTCGTGTCCGATCGCCTCGAGCGACCCTGCAGCGCGAATTGCGTTGCTGGTCTCGACAATGTTCTCGAGCTTGTACAGGAACCACTGGGGCGCAGGGTCAGCCACGGGCACGAATTGGATCGACCTGCTCGATGCACACCTTGTCGATCTTCGAGAGGTCGTGGACACGGTCAACCGAATAACCGCGGTCATACATGGCGTGTGCGACAGCAAACAGGCGTGTATCGGTCGGGCGCGAGATCATGTCGTCCAACGTCTCTTCGGACACGCTCCACTCGCCGGTCGTCTTGTCCTTGCCAAACCCAAATGGCTCGAACCCAACATAGCGAGGGTCGACCTGGCGCACGGCCTTCTGGAGCGACTCCTCGAACGTCCGCCCAATGGCCATGACCTCTCCGACAGACTTCATTGCAGAGCCAACATGTCGATCGACCTGCGAATGGAATAAGAATCGGGCGCGCCAGCAGGGTCGGTCAGCGCGCACCTGTCCGCTGAACTTTGCCAAATCGAACTTCGGGATCTTGGTCACGATGTAGTCCAGCGACGGCTCGAAGCACGCAGTTGTGGTCTTCGTGACGGCATTAGGAAGCTCCGGTAGGGTGTAGCCAAGGGCAAGCTTCGCGGCGGTGTATGCAAGAGGGTATCCAGTGGCCTTGGACGCGAGTGCGCTAGAACGACTTAACCTGGAAACACGGTCAACATCTAGCCATGCTGCACTGTTAAATTTTCATACCGCGCGTTAACCTCGATGACACAGTAGTTGCCAGTTGCCGGATCGAGCGCGTATTGAATGTTGCATTCACCGACAACACCAAGATGACGGATCACGTTGAGCGCGGCAGTCCGAAGCATATGGTACTCGTTATCCGGCAGGGTTTGCGATGGTGCAACGACGATCGAATCGCCAGTGTGCGTGCCGAGAGGGTCGAAGTTCTCCATGTTGCAACAGATGATCGTGTTCTATCCAGCAATGAGCATTGAATTCAAAAGAGAGTATCTGGCGGCGACTCACATCCGCGGCGTCGCGCACGACCTCGTATTCCAATTCCTTCCAGCCTTTCATGCTCCGTTCGACGAGGACTTGCGGGCTCAGACTCAGACTCTTCGCTGCCAGGTCGCGCAACTCATCGGGATCGTTCGCAAAACCGGATCCCAGTCCTCCAAGGGTGTACGCCGCACGGAGAATGACAGGGTAGCCGATCTGGTCAGCAACGTCCAAGGCGGCCTTGACCGACGAGACAGCCTGAGATCGCGCTGTGGGGATGTTGATCTCTACGGGCAGATGATGAGAGCTATTCCGGCACCCTCAAGCGTGCAACTGACCACTCAGCGCCTGCACGAATAGGTCGCGGTCTTCCGAAAGTTCGAGGGTGCGGATGGGTGTGCCCAGAACACGAACTCCTAACCGATCCAAGACGCCCATCTTATCGAGTTCAATACCGACATTGAGGGCCGTCTGCAACAAACCCCAGTAAGCGAAGCACCGGGCTTTAAGCACTAACACCCACCTGACCACCAAACGTCAGGAGGATTCCGTCGGGGCGCTCGCGCTCAAGCACGTAGGCGACATAGTCGGCCGTCACGGGAATGAAGTACACCTGGTCGGCGAGCGCGTGCGAGGTCTGCCATGTGGCGATGTTGGGATTGATGAGGATGGGTGAGAGACCCTCTTCGCGCAGGGCTTTTATGGCCTGAGAGCCAGAGTAGTCGAACTCGCCGGCCTGGCCGATGGAGAGGCCGCCAGAGCCTACGACGAGCACTTTTGAGAGGTTGGTTTCGCGGAACGACGGCAAAACGCGGGCGGATAATTTTCGCGCGAGGTTGGAGGGCGAGTGCAGGGTCGCGTCGTCGGACGCATCGAAGTTGCCCACCGCGGGCGCCGCCACCGCCCGAACGCGGGCGGAGACGTGAAGGAGCCGCCGCGCGGGCGGGCGGGCGAAGCGAGAGAGGAGCTGGGCGCGTGCGAGCATGGCCGTGCTTAATACCCAAGGGCCGAGAAAATGTGGTCGCTGAGATAGCTTCAAGCCGTGAGCTGGGCGCAGGACGCGGGACCCCCTCACTGTGCTCACTCGTCTCGTGTGTTTTGGGTGAAGGGCATCCAGGCGCTGCTTGAAAACGCGCGCGGCCCTGTGCTTTCGACGATTTGCGAGGCGGAAAAAAACGAAGGCGCGTCAAACAAGCCAAAGCAACGCGCTCGGACTGACTCGACCGACACCCTGACAGACTCCACCGCGGGAACGGTAACTCTCTCTCTCCCTTTCAATTGGCATACGTCGACGACTACCTACTCGTGCACCCTCTCAATTGATTCCGGGAACGAATACGCGTTCTGGGCTCTCACTTCGTCCATGACCTCCATGATGGCCAGGCTCTCCTCCAAGGGGATTTCCTCCAAAAACAGCTTTCCGTCCCGAATAGCCCTCGCACATGCATCTGCTTCCCAAAACAGCCCGTGGCCGGGTACGGGGAACGTCTTTCTCACGGGATCCGCTCCTTTAAGCTGGAGAACATACGTCTCCGGGCGATATGGCGGCCACTCGACGACGAGATCTCCCTTGGAGCGATTATCAGTCCCGCGGCTGCTAGAGCCATCCACTTCTCACCTTCTCGCCTTGTATGGCCACGCAATAGGCTCTTGGGGTATGGACCGACAGGCTGCACGTTGCCGTACCCACCGCGTGCGCGTCTTCGAAGACAAGGTTTACCGTGGTGAACTCGTCCACGTCGTAGCCCTTCGCCTTCAGCACGCTGCCAGAGACACGCGGCTTCTTGAGACCATTAGGACCGTACAGCGCCAGGAAGTTCCACGTGATGGCATAAACACCGAGGTCGAGCAGCGCTCCGCCTCCCAGCTCTGGCTTAAACAGGCGGCCGGGTGGGTCCCGCGGAAACACCAGTGAGAAGTCTCCGGAGACGCGCTGAATGTTGCCTAGGACCTTGTCCTCATGGAGGAGACGCAATATCTCGCGCGTGATGGGGAAGAATCGCGTCCAGACAGCCTCCATGAGAAATAGCTTCTTCTCGCGGGCAACCTGGATAATGTGCGCCGCCTGCTTGGCGTTTATCGTGACTATAAACGCCTTAGAGTCTCTCCCTACCCAGAGGCGAACGGCCCTCGCTTACAAGGTTTCTAGACAACGTCGGTTAACGCATGCTACTACGCGGGGAACGACGACACTCACCTCGCAGCAGACGTGTTTACCTGCGCGCAAGGAATCCAAGACGTTATCGTAATGGCGAGACTGCGGAGACGCGATGTACACGATCTGGACGTCTGCGTCTTGCAAGACCTCGTCGTAGCTGCCGTATGTGCGGATAGCAGCCGCGACCTCCTTGTTTTCCACGAAAGAGTCAACGAAGGCCTTGGCTTTATCCGCGGAGGACGAGGATCCCACGGCGACTATGTTGTGGGCAACGTCCGCCACATCGCGCGTCGCCGGATCGAGGAGCAAGTCCTTCACGAACTGCTCAGAGATCGCGCCCTGTCCGCTGTGAGCACTTAATGCGGACAGTCGCAGCGCAGCGCACTCACAGTCGCTAGGATGCCCCAGTTCAGAGTGTAAGCAGCCATGGTAGAAGGAGAGTCACAACCACGGGCGGCCGCGCCGCGAATCCTCCGCGTCCTTCCCACCGTCCGGTCATGCATCATGCTGTGCGGCCCGGGGCCCGGACGCAGGCGCCGCTCACAAAGGGACAAACGCAAAGCCAAACAACAACGCGAAAGATGCAATAAATCACATTCGGGGCCTTTTGTTCCTAATAGTACTGTACACAATCCTACAGCACACCATTTCCCAACACACACCGTTCAGGGCCCGCCTGCAAGGGCGAGGATCTTCGCGGCAGCCATCTCAGCGGAAGCCATGATGGCGGCGTGCGGGTTGCCCATCGGGAGCGAGGGCATGATCGAGGCGTCGACGACGAAGAGGTTCTTCGTGCCCCACACCTTCGTGTTGGTGTCCACGACGCTCGTCTTGTTGCTCGTGCCGATGCTCGCAGAGCCAACCCAGTGGTTGCTGCACATCGTCGACGGGTCGTAGTTGTCAACTGAGTTACTGTCAGCGGACGAGTCCGTGTAGGAGGCAACTGAGTGCACTCACCGTAGCTCTGGATGGTTGTCGTGTTGTCGGGCGTGATGAGCGTGAGGTTTGCCACTGCGGGAAAGCGTCAGACGAGCTGAGTTCCATACATTGAAAGGGGCTGCGAACCCTGCTTTGCCGAGTTGACGAGGCGGTTGAGACCGTCGACAAGGACCTGCTTGTCGACCGGGTCCTGGAACCAGGGCTGGACAAGAGCCTGTCCCTTCATCGCAGCGTCGATGCCGATACGGCCACGGGACGTGATACCGTAAGACCTATTCGCCACGTGAGACAGCCACACAAGTAGGAAATGCAAGCCAGCTCACAGGTAGACAGTGATGGTGAAGATCTTGTTGACGTCGTACGGGTACGACGTGGTGACGGAGCTCGCACCGGGGCGGACAGTTCCTTGCAGCTGAAGCCCTCGTGAGAATGAGGGAATACCTCAGAAAACCAGTGCATACCCAGCGTGTCTTTCCGTCCGGTCCACCGAGAGCCTGCCAGAAGTTAAGGCGAGGCGACGCGCCGGCGAACGGCCCGCTGTTGCTCTTGATGTAGAGCTGCGCGTCCGCGGGGCGGGGGTTGTCCCAGATGACGCTCGCGTCCCAGTTGTCGTACGCGTCGATGGACGGGTGCGTGAAGACGAGGTTGATCGACGGGTTGTCCTGCACGTTGAATCCGACGGGTAGGTCGATCCACTGGTTCTGCGGCGGGACGAGCGAGCCGACGGTGGGGTTCTTCTGCGCGGTCTGGATCTGGTCGGCGGGCCCGATGCCCGACGTGAAGAGGATGCGCGGCGTGCCGAACGAGCCCGCGGAGAGGATGACGCGCCCGTTCTTCGTGAGCGGGATGAACCCGTTCGGGCCCACCGTCGTGTCGTTCGTCTGCACGCCCGTGATCGTGTCGCCGTTCCGCACGACGCTCTGCACGTAGACGTATTGCAGGAACTTGAAGTTGCTCCGTCCCTTCGAGGTGCGCAGGTACGACGCGACCGGGCCCGCGCGCTTGCCGTTCACGAACTGCGTCGAGTGTCAGCAGAACTCAGCAGTCAAATCTTGTTTATCCTCACGTTGTACGCGCTGTGACCATAAACGCTGGAAAGAGTATACTTGAGCAACTGCAGACATTTAGGTATGGATCTAGGACTCACTGGTCCTTGTAATTACGGTTGCTGTTAATCGTAATCTCAGAGTAACCCATGGGCTTGAGAATCTGCTCGACGACGGAGTAGCTCTCTTGCAAGTAGAGCTTGCCGTCCGGACTCGGGTGGTCGGTGCTGGGCATGCGGCTGTTGATCGCGTTGCTGAACTGGCCGACGTTCTGCCATCCGCTTGGCCAGCCGTTTTGCGTAGAGAAGTCGTCGTCCGTTGGGAGCCAGTAAAGTCTGCCATGGCGTCAGAGAATGACAGCAGCGCGGGCAAGGGCTAGGCTCACGCGGCGTTGACGGAGGTTCCTCCGCCGACGAGGCAACCGGCGAAGAAGTTGGTGTCTAGAAGGATTGAGTCATTATATGGACAAGGTATGCAATGTAATTGAGCGCACCCTTGCACCACCAGAAGGTGTTTCCGGTGAACATAGACTCGAAGAGACCGGGGACATCGAAGCGCGTGTCGTTGGTGCCCTTCGCCCACGGCGCTACAGCAGTGCCGCCCGTCTCGGCGGTGGACGGCCCGCCGCGCTCGAGGAGGAGCACCTTCTTGCCCGCCTGCGAGAGCTTGTCCGCGACGACGATGCCTCCAGCGCCGGCGCCGACGACGATGTAGTCGTACGGCGTCGCGGACGCGACGGGGGTGGACGTCGTCGATGTTGCCGTCGTGGTCGTCGTGGTCGGCAGGCCGGTCGTCCCGCCGCCGCCGTTGAGGTACGCGTCGTAGTTCGCGTCGTGCGCCGCGGCCAGGTTCATGCCCCAGAAGCCGAAGTCGTCATGCTGCGCGAAGCTGCTGTTCGGGTCCGACGGGGTGGCCACGGCGGACGCGCCGTATGCCCAGGCGAGCACGGGCGTGCCGTTGGTGTCGAGCGAGCCGGCTGGCAAAGACGATGAGGATTCATTGAAGGTGGTTAGACCAGTCACATACTAGCCCATGTCGTGCAGTTCTGGCAGCGGAATACCCTAAGCGTCAAAGTCAGCGTGAGCACGGAGAAGCCGGAGTGTTCAGGCATACCATTTCCATGAGCCGTTGGCGTTGACCGAGGATGCTTTCGTGATCGTCGTGATTTGGGGACCTGCGTAGGCGGTAGGGAGGACGTAGCCGCTGGCCATCCGCGACGTTGTGACGAAGGAGTTGCCGTTGGGCCATGCCATGAGCAAGGGGTTGTTGAGCATGCCGCCGCCGAGGCAGAGACCGACCCTGCGTTAATGCGTTGGCACTGAGCACTCGATGATTCAATCATGGGATAGAATGCACCATTTGGCGTCAGCGGGAGCCTCGATCTCGCCGATGAACTCTGTGGTGCTGGTGGTTGCGGGGACGACGAGACGGAAGGAGATGCCGTGGACGGGGTCTGTGAACGACTGGAAGCAGAGATTTCCGACGCCAGAGTCGCAGAACTGGGTGCTCTGCGACAGGGCTGGAAACGACGCGTGAGACGCGTGAGACGGGGGTGGGAGACCGCGGGCGGGTCGCCGGGGGGAACGCACCGAGCCGAGCATAGGCCGTCAAGGCCGCAATGGCGAGGGAGAGACGCATCGCGGGCAGGGCGGGTGAGGGCACAGCGACTCTGGGCGCATGGTGGGGGATTTAAGTACGACGCGATTGGCTCCCCGGCCACGTCGTATCCTGGGGAAACTTCGTTGTGCGACGGAGGATTATCGCGCGTTCGGCTGGCGCCGGGGCGCGGGCAGTCTGTTCTTTTTCCGCGCACCCATGTCCTTCTTCGGCGGCGCGGGCTCGAGCAGCGCGCTGACGACGACCAACAACGCGTCCGCGGAGCGCGACATCGAGGTCTCCGACCCCCCGGACGACTCCATCTCGGCCCTCTCGTTCTGCCCCGTGGCCGATTACCTGGCCGTGGGCTCCTGGAACAACCAGGTGCGTGCCCCAGCGCTGATGCAACAAGACCCTCCCGTGACCGCGCTTCCTGCAGGTCCGAATCTACGAAGTTGCCGCGAATGGACAGACACAGGGCAAGGCCATGTACCAACACGAGGCGCCCGTCCTCTCCGTCTGCTGGAACAAGGCGCGTCCGCACACCTTCTAACCCCGCCGCGCCCGCGCCCTCTGACGCCCTCCGCAGGATGGGAACAAGCTCTTCTCAGGCGGCGCAGACAAGGCGGCGCGCGCCTTCGACGTCCAGACGGGCCAACCAACCCAGGTCGCCCAGCACGACGCGCCGATAAAGTGCGTCAAATGGATCGAGGCGCCCAGCGGCGGCATCCTCGTCACTGGAAGCTGGGACAAGACCCTCAAAGTGGGTCTGCATGCCTTCTGGCCATCCGCCGGTCGCTGAGACAATGCCAGTACTGGGACCTGCGTTCGCCGAACCCCGTCTCCACCGTTACCCTTCCCGAGCGATGCTACACGCTCGACGTTCAATACCCCCTCATGGTTGTCGGCACCGCCGAGCGCCATATTCAGATATTCAACTTGACAAACCCTACCACCGCTTTCAGAGTGCGTTGTTGCCCATTGTGCAACACACTCCGTCGCGACTAACAGTTTCGTCCGCCACAGACTATACAATCGCCGCTCAAGTGGCAAACACGCGTCGTCAGCTGTTTCCCGGCCGCAAACGGCTTCGCAGTGGGCAGTATAGAAGGGCGCGTGGCCATCCAGTACGCTCAATTGACTCGCCACATTTTCCCCGCCTGACCACTCCGTTCAGATATGTCGACGACAAGGATAGCAGGTTCGCTTCTGGCTCTACTCACCACGGGTAGTTTTCTGACCTGACTATTCCAGTCAAAACTTCTCGTTCAAGTGCCATCGAAAAGACCAGGCAAAAGACCAAACGCTCGTGTACGCCGTGAACGACATTAGCTTCCACCAAGGCTACGGCACGTTCAGCACCGCGGGCGCGGACGGCACGATCAACTTCTGGGACAAGGACGCGCGCTCGCGCATTAAGCGTTAGTGTTTCCCCGCGCTGCCGTTAACGTTCGTTCGTCGGGCTAACACCCCACCCGCCGGCTTCCAGCGTTCGACCCCGCGCCGGGCCCCATTGCCGCGACGGCGTTCAACCGCAACGGCAGCATATTCGCGTACGCTGTTTCGTACGACTGGTCCAAGGGCCACTCGGGTATGGTCACCGGGCACCCGAACAAGATCATGCTCCATGCGTGCAAGGACGAGGAGGTCAAGCGCCGGCCCAAGAAGTAGTACCCTCCATCCTTCGCCTCCCTCCATCATGTTCAAATTTCCGTCTGCTGCTGCTGTTGCTGCTGCTGCTGTTGTTCCATTTTTTCTTGGTCTCGCGTCGCTCACCCGCCTGTATTTCTCCACTTGCTCTCAGTCTCACTCTCGTCGCCAAATGACAGTCCATATCGCTTTCGTCTATCGCTCTGGCTACTGGTACCCTATCGTCGGGCGCGGGTGACGAGCTCGAAGAGTGCGACGAGATGGTCCGTGTCCCGACAAGTCGACGGGGCGGCGTCGACGTGTCGCGGAGGGGCGCGCCACGTGAGCAATCCGCGCGCTGGGACGGGCGTGGCGATCCCCACTCACTGATGCCTGTGCCAGGCGTCGGCGAAACTCGCCTTCTGTGATTGGGCGAAGATCGTTCAAGTTACCCGCGAGCCCTCGCCACGGTCATTGCCAGCCGTGGCGGACCGGTCCTACCTTGATAGGGGCCAGTTGCGGGCTGCCGCTGCGGTGTCTACGTCTGCGAGGTGCGAAATAGACTGCGTGAACAGAGGCGGACACGTTTGCATAGACTCTTTGAATGAATGCCAGCCAGGAATATCGAGTATACACGACGGTGCAAGAGGGTGTTCGGATGACGCATCGCACTGGTTCTTCCTATTCATATTGCAGGCTATTTTGACGCGTTGAATGGATGGCTCGCAAAGCAGACGTTTGAGGCTCGAGTCCGAAGCCAAGGATGCGCGTTCCAAGGGTGCAAAGCACCGCGGATGACCAGACGTTCAGGCGAGTGGCGGGTCCGGATACGCTCCAGAGCGCTGCGAATTGATCAAGGAGAGAGGGCCGTACGGCAAGCGAGGTTGGCATGAGATTCGACGCGAAGAACCACAACCGCGAGCATGAGATACCATGGCTCTCTGGAATCCCGATGATATCCCTTCCGAAGCAGCCAGCCACGCGAGCTCCAAGCGTAGATTTCGTTCAAGGACACGACCCGAGCAGCGGTTGAGAGCATACATGCTCCTTGCAACCCGTTGGGCAGATTGAGAACGACGGCGCATGAAAGTGGGAGACGGAGAGCCGGAGTTGTCCGATCAACTTTTGAACGTCACCCAAGTCGAGTGCGACGAATGCACCGTGCGGCGGCCTCGCGTACGGCCCTCAGCATCGCCAAGAACTCTGGCGGGCGGAGGGTGCGCTCCCCACACTTCCAGCCGCGCTACAAAGACTGACGGAGCGGCGCAGGCCTTCGCGGACGTCGCGACAGCAGCACCGAAGCCCAAGCGGCGCGTGCTCCCGCGGCTGCTCGTCGGCGCCGTCGCAGGCGGCGCGGCGTTCTACGCGGGCAGCACGGCGCTCGCGCTGACGAGCGAGCCGTACCGCGACTTTTTCGTCGAGGCCGTCCCCGGCGCGGAGCGCATCCTCGCCGAGGCTGAGCGCCTCGGCTGGGACGGCCTCGCGCTTTCCAAGAAGGGCAAGGAGTCCGTCGACCGCGCCAAGGAGGAGGCGCGTGCGCGCGCCCAGGAGCAGCTCCAGCAGCGCGCCGCCGCCGCCCGCGAGCGCGTTCAGGAGGCCAAGGCGAAGGGCAAGGGCGTCGTCGAGACGCTCACGACCAAGGTTGAGCGTGGCGCCGCGAAGACGGACGAGAAGGCCCACTCGGCTAAGGACACCGTCAAGGCTGCTGCCGTCAGCGTCAAGGACAAGGTCGAGCATGCAGCAGCAGCCGTGAAGGACGACCTGAAGCATGCTGCGGCCGACCCTGCGGCCGCATTCTCCGACGGCGTCCACGAGCTCGTGAAGCTGGTCGAGGATGCGCTCCATGGTACTTCTGAACCAACACCACAACCAGCTCCAACACCTGAGCCTGCTCAACCCTCAAATGTCTATCAGGGAAAGCTTCCCATCGGCTTCGAGCCCCCGCCAGGCTACGTCGCACCCAAGGCTGCCAAAACACCTACCCCGTCTACACCTGCAACTCCGTCCCCCTCCACCCCTGCCTCCCTGAGCGAAATCTCCTCGTCTGACCCGCAGGTCGCACGTCTCGCCGCGACGATCGCGGCGCTTACACGCATTGCGCAAGAGAACCCAAGCGCGGCCGCCGGCGTGCAGGACGCGCTCTCGAATGCGCGCGCCGCGCTCGCGGCGATCGCGGCGCGCCTGGACGCCGTGCCGGCGGAGGTGCACGCGCAGCTGGAGAAGCGCGAGAAGGCGCACACGCGCGCCGTGCTCGAGCTCGAGATGGGCGCGCAGGCGCGGTTCGACGAGCAGGAGGACCTGTGGCGCGCCGCGTTCGAGGCTGAGCGCCGCAAGCTCGCCGACGCGTACAAGGCGAAGCTCCAGGCCGAGCTCGACGCGCACACCGCGCTCATCGAGGAGCGGTGCGTCTTCCCCCGCTCGCCCGCCTGCCCACCGCTGTTCTGATGCGTTGCTGCTTGTCATAGGTTGAAGCAGGAGGTCGTTGCGCAGGGCATCGAGCTGCAGCGCCGCTGGATCCGCGAGGTCAAGGTGCGCGTCGAGCAGGAGCGCGCCGGCCGGCTCGCGAAGCTGGACGAGCTCGCGGCCGAGGTGAAGCGGCTCGACGCGACCGCGGCGGACAATGCAGCGTACCTGGACGAGAACCTGCGCATCCACAAGGTTGCGTCCGCCGTGCGCGCGCTGGCCGGCGTGCTCGCCCGCCCGCAGCGCACGCCGTTCCGCACGGAGCTGCGCGCGCTCGCGAGCAGCGCGGGGGGGGACGACGCGATCGCCGCGGCGCTCGCAGCGCTCGACGCGAGCGACATCCCCGACGTCGGCGTCGACCCGCTGCCGGACCTCGCGGCGTGGTTCGCCGAGGGCGTCGAGCCGGACGTGCGCCGCGTCGCGCTCGTGCCCGAGCGCGGCGGTGTGCTTGCTCACGCGGCGAGCGCGGTGCTCAGCAACGCGGCGTTCGCGCGGCGCGGGCTGGTCGAGGGCGGCGACGCGCTCAGCGTACTTGCACGCGCGGCGTACCACGTCGAGCGCGAGGACCTCGACTCGGCGTGCCGCGAGCTCAACCAGCTCGAGGGCTCCGCGCGCCAGGTCGCCGCGGAGTGGCTCGACGCGGCGCGCAGACGGCTGCAAGTGCAGCAGGCGCTCGAGGTAAGTCGCTTCCGTCGATCGCTTCTTGCATTTGCAGCACCAAACTGACTGTCGTCGATCCGCAGGTTGTCCAGACGGCTGCGACGCTAGACTCGCTCATGGTCGTCTGAATCTGATGATGGGCGCGACCCAGCTGTGCGGGAGCGGTGCGGCCACGTCGGGCTCCGTAGATAGCGACCGTTGCGAACGCTCGAGTATTCTAAGATAGAGGGCACGCAGCGGCAATGGCAGTATGTAAACCGAGCCAAAAATCACAATCCTTCTTATTGAATCATCGTGGTCGAACTACAAAAGAGCGTGCAGCATCGACGGACCGCTCGCCAGGAGCAGTGCTGGCTGGTGCGCGGCGCTTAGCTCAAGTTTGACATGATGTACAGCAGGGAGGCACCCAGCACGCCCCCGAAGCCGACAACGACGACGGTGGCGGGCGTGTTGAGCACCTCGACGATCAGGCCGTTCATGCCGGGCGGGACGGCGAGCGCAACGGCCAGGGTTGCGTTAGCCTGGTCCTTGCACGCGGTGGAGTATGCTGCGACAGATGTTAGCCATCGCGACGATAGGACACAGGGGCTGGCGTATGTACCTCCGAGAGCAGCAGAACTGCCGAGTCGGGGGTCAGAGGGCTCGGTGTTGGTGCGGACGAGGAAGTTGAAGTAGCATTGCTCGCAGTCCTGGATCATCGTCGCCGTGCTGACTTGGCACAGGCACACGCTGTCGTTCGGGCTGCAGGACTGGGACCGCCGTTAGTACCAGGTGGGCGGCAGTGGGGGCAAAAGCGACGCACCATGATGCTTTTCATCGCCAGACCGCACTGGGGTGCGCACTGCGGGTCGCCGTCAATCGAGACCCACCATCAGAAGAGGACAGCAACGCACTTCCTGGGTGTAGGGTCCATCCGGGACGCTGAGGAGGCCCTGGGCGGTGATGGTCTTGCTGGCGTCCGGGAACGAGATGTTGAGCGCCAGAGCTGGCGGTGGTTGCCAGGTCAGCCCACACGGCAACGGCAGACGCTGGAAGAGAGGGACGGACCGTGGCCAGCCACGGTGAGAAGGATTGCGAGCTTGAGAATGAAGGAAAGCATGGTCGGTTTACGGGAAGGGAAGGAGAAAATTAGGAAGGGGAGGTGGTGGAAAGAGGCACGGCCGCTTGCTGCAGCCAAACTCCGCCGCGCCCGCCCTTTCAAGCCGCGACACCGCGACAATGTCCAGCTTCTTCGCTACTCCTCCCGCCGGCGTACGTCTCACTAGCTACCACTGGGACCTGCTTATTGAGATTATTTGTCGCGTGCAGGCTACCGGGTCGACGTTCGGTTCCTTTGGCCAGCAGAACCAACAGCAGCAGCAGCCACAGCAACCTTCAGGCTTCACGGGCTTTGGCGCCCAGGCCGCTGCGCAACCTGCAGCAAGTGGTTTTGGAGCGTTTGGTCAGCAAAACCAGCAACAACAGCAGCAGCAGCCGTATGCATGCCTTGTTCGACCCTCTTGTGTCGATCATCTCATCGCGTCGCCAGAGCCAGCGGATTTGCGGGTTTCGGGCAGTCCACTACCACCCAACAGCCGTGAGTGTTTCTGGTAGGGGAAGAGACGCGTAATTAACGCGTGTTGGTATCGTAGAGCTGCCTCAGGGTTCGCTGGCCTGGGACAATCCGGGTTGTGAGTATAGTCGCTCCAGCCCAACGCCGCCAGGAATGTAACTCATCATTGCCTCCCATTAGCTTTGGCCAGGGTGCCCAGCAGCAGCAGCAACAGCAGCAGCAGCAACAACAACCGTATGTCCTCGTAACTCTGTCGCGACTGGCATTGAACACAGTCCACAGGGCCGCTTCCACAAGCTTCACCGGCTTCGGCGCCCAGCCTCAGCAGCAGCCACAGCAACAACAGCAGCAGCAGCAGCAGCAGCAGCAGCAGCAACCGTTTGTACTTGTTATCACTGGCCCTGCACGCTGTCTCACGCACAGTCCCAGCGCCGGTCAGATCGTTCTGACGCGGACTGCCAAGTTCAATGACCTGCCCGACAACGTCAAGTCCATCTTCGAAGCTCTCGAGTCTGTCGGCCCCTCCCTTGCCTCTCCACACAACTAACACACCCGCCTTTCTGTAGGGGGCACATCCAAGGGCGCATAGCGATCAGCACCGAGCTCGCAGCGCGCAGCGCGAAGCAGCAGTCGGCGGACGCGACGACGCAGATCCGGGCGGTCAACCGGGTCCGTGTGGGCGTTGTGGGCGGAATACAGAGCTGACGGGGGGTACAGGAGGCGGTGGCACTGTCGAGCATGCTCGAGGGCGACGTCGCGGCGACGCGTTTCCTCAAGGAGCGCGTCGACCAGGCGAACCAGGACCTCGTCCTCGCCACGCGCATCCTCGATGGGTACAAGAACCACGCGCAGCACGGCCAGAACCTCAAGAACCACGCGTCCTTCCCGCTCGAGTGCGTCCGCCGCTCTCCCCCTTTCGCGGTTGCGCGTTGAAGCGGGTTTTGCAGCTTCTTCCAGCGCGAGGCGGTCGACCTGAAGGAGAAGCTGCAGTGGTGCAAGAGCGTCATGGAGGTACGCCGGTCCCTCCCCCGTTGTGTTGCCTCTGACATGCTGGAACAGCAAATCGAGCGCAAATTGGCATCGTCGCAGAAGCCCGTGCAGCAGCAAGGCAAGTTCACATCCCGCGTTGTGTGCTCTTGTCAGATGACTGACATCCCAAACAGCTGCACTAGCAGCAACCATGCAGGCGCAGCACAACACGTTCATGTCACTCGCGGCGAGCGTCGCGCAGGTGCACGCGGAGGTCGAGCGCGTCAAGGCGGCGTACACCGCGCTCTTCCGCGCGAAGCACGGCGCGGCGTACGACCCGTTCCAGGACACACGCTAGTCACCAGTCAAAGTCTGCCTCTGTCCCCTGTACAATTCCGTCCGTCCCCGCTGTGTTGTATATACATACAAGATAAAACTTTACTAGGGCGCCGACTCGAGGTCCCCGCGGCGCGTGAGGATGACGCCGAAGTTGATTGCAATGGCGCCGACGAGCACGAGGCAGAGCACCGTCGGCCCGTACGGGTCGTAGTACAGCGCGTCGGCCGCGCGCGCGCGCAGCTTGAGCGCGCGGTGCACGAAGATGAAGCACGAGTACGCGAGCGCGAGCAGCGCGGCGAACGTGAACGCCCCGGCGCTGAGCAGCCCGGGCTCCCGGTCGTCTTCGCTGGAGAAGTTGAGCAGCGTCGTCGGGATAAACGCGATCAACACTGAGAACTGGAGCCATTGCTGCAGGCGACGCTTAGGTTGAGTACAGAGGGAGAGGAGAGGACGTACGAGGAAAGTGCGCTCTGACGCGAAGTACACCTTGGGCTCAATACGGACAGGGACGGCAATGCGTGTCCCCCGCGGCGCCGTCCATTCCCGCAGCAGTTGCACTTGCTCCTCTTCTGCGGTCGGCGCGCTGCGGCCGTCGCCTTGCTCATCCTCCTCGTGCTCGCGCTCGCGCTCATGTTCCTCCTCGAACACCACACTCGGGCGCCTGGACAACTTATTCCTGAAAGAGATATCGAACGCCGTGGCCGTCGCGAGCGGGTCGATCGATAGATTCCTCGGCCTGGCGGCGCTAGCCCCGCCCGTCGGACTGCTCGCGCTCGGGCCGGACTCCTCTTCCTGCTGCTGCTGCTGCTGCGCGGCCGCGGCATGTTCGAGGAGGAACCGCTCACGAAACGACGACGCCTCGGCGAGCTCCGCGGCAGACACGCGGACGAGTCGGCCCTCCTCGTCGGGCCCAGCAATGCGCAGAGCGCCAGCCGGCTCGTCCTCCTCGCCCTCTGACTGCGGCTCCGCGTACGGGTACTCGCCCGTCGGCGTCAGCAGCACGGGGCTGCTGCTCGAGCCGCTTGGAGGGTTCGACGTACCACCCGAGCCGCGCGAGCCCGACGGCCGCGAGATGTGCAGAGCGCCTGTATCCGGCTTGCGGATGTCCACGTCCACTGTGAGAGATGTGGTTAGGACCGTGGAACTGGCGCAGGTGGACGAGTGGCGCACTCTGTGGGAGCCAGAAGGGGACCAGGTCCACGCGACTGGGAAGGAGGGTTGCGCATCCATGAATGAATTTGCTGAAAAGTCAACGCGTCAGCAGCTATTCCTAACAAGTGATGATGGATCTGACCTGAACTTGGGCACACTCTCGACGAGGTGCGAGCTCACAAGCTGGCGCACCCACTCTGGCGGTTCCTGCCCAAACTGCGTCTGCAACTTAACCTCAAGCACACCATACCTAAGCGCCACAACATCAGTAAGAAACTCCAGCTTGCATCCGCTGCTGTCTTACGGGAAGAGCTCCTTATCCTCGGGCGGGAGCTGGTCGAACGGCCAGTCAATGCCAATATCCTCGCGCCGCCAGTTGTCGCCCGCGCGATTGCGCCCGTCCCAATTGTCCTCGCGCACCATCGTCAGCTCCGTATCCAACGAGATGCGGACCCGCGCATCGCCGGGCAGCTGGAACGCCGTGCGATTATAAAACGTCCTCATCACTTACGCATGTCAGCGACGCCCGCTATATCCCAGCGTACGGACTGACTGACCAGGCTTCAATCCGCGCTCCAAAACGGTCTGCTGCACCTCGCGCGCGAGGACGCGCATGTTCTCGACCTCGGCGACCTTCTTCTTGCCCTTGGCGAGCATGGCGTCGAACTCGGCGTCCATGTCGTGCGTCCCGCGCAGGAAGCCGTTGACGTGCTCGGCCTTGATAGGGAAGCGCGCCTTGACCGATTTCTCGCCCGTCCAGTCCTCGCGGTGCGTTTTGCGCTCGACAAAGATCTGGCGCGTGTCTGCGTCGCCGTACCAGCGCAGCCGGATGGCCTCTGCGCCTTCCGTTTTCTCGAGGCGCCCGAGGTAAAGGTCTAGGTCCTCGTTGTCCATGTAGATACTTGTGATAGCTGCGTGCGTGAAAGATGAACTGCTGAGCAGGGATGAGGGGCAAGCAGACGTACCAGAGTCCTTGGGTTCGAATTCTTTGTCAGAGTTGAAGACTGAACATCAACGGTTAGCTGGTTCCCTGACGAAGGACCGGCGCTACTCACCGAGGACGGGCAGGTGTCGAAGAATGGCCAGTTTGAGATGCACGAGGTTGTCCGGGTGGACCTATCGCAGGTCAGAAGAACCGCGGAACGCTGGACGGACCAGCGCCTACCCAGTATTTCGTCGTCTGACGTACAAATGCGCTCTGGCTTCCGCCAGCGCTGGAATCTCCTTGTACGGGATGACCTCTGGTGCGTACGAGGTCGTATAATCTGGAGAGCTTGACGATTATCCCATCCCCTGAAGTTGAAGGCATTAATTACTGGACGGAAGTGACATAGGTCAGGCGCACAGTTGTACTTGTAAAATGGCCGTTTCTCGAGGAAAGCGCGAAGGAAAGTGGTTTTGAGGGAGATACCCGTTTGTTTCTGTTACGTAAGGACCGGCAATCAGCATATAGGCGACGCACGTTCGTCGGGCGTGACGTACATCGTGTTTCTTGACGATTTTCATGAAGCCCGTGAAGTTGAGCTTGGAATAGAGCGCGAGGTCGTGCACGTCGGCGACGAGGATGGCGACCTCCTCCTCCAGCGCGCGGAACTTCTCGTCGGTGTCGGAGACGTCGGACGCGTCGCCGTCGTCGTGCGGCGGCTGCAGCATCTCCTCGTCCACGTGCGCGTCCTGGTTCCCGTTCGCGTTAGCATTGCCGTTTCCGTTTGAGGGCGGCGCCAGGTGGGTGTCTGAGTCGTTGCCCTGGTCGTTGGAGACGAGCGCCTGGACGTCGATCTCTGCTGCCCGGATTCGGCTCATGAGCTCTGACGTCTGGGGGCAGGGCCGGGCACGCGATAAGCCTCGAACGGGCGCTGCGGGCGAATCGTGGGCGCACCTTGTCCTTCTGAAACCGGTAGACCTTGTCGAGCTCACTCGCCAGCAGCGCCTTGAAGTCGTCCTCGTCGGCGTCGGTCCAGTGCGAGTCGGTCGTGCGCTGCTTGAGCTGCTTCTTGAGCGCATTGTAGTCCTGCGGCCGGGCCCAGTGAGCGCCTGGGATGCACCGCAGGCTCGCATGGCACACGCACGAGATAGTAGGATCGCCAGGCGGCGTATCGCTCGCTGGTCAGCTTGCGGCCGAACTGGGCAGGGGCGGACGGGCGTCAGAGCCGGGGCTGCGGGCTGGGTGTATGCGGTGCACGCACCTTCATGGGCGGGCGCAGTGCTGCTAGGCCTGGGGGCGGGTGCTTGGGCGCACGTTGGTATTTAGGGACGGTGGCTGAGATCGAGAGGAGCTGGCTGCACTCGGCCAACTCCGCACCGCGCTCAGGCTCTCGGACTTGCCCCCTGCTCGATGTCACGCCCCGCCGAGGACGCCCACGCCGGCCAGAACGGCGACGCAAAGCAGGCGCCGTGCTCAAAGGTCCTGCTCATGGGCCAGCGCCGGTCTGTACACTTTTTGTTACTTTTCGCGTAAAGTAAGCCCTGACTGGCCTGCCGCACGACAGGAGCGGCAAGACGTCCGCCAAAGAGGCCGTCCTGCTCAACCTGCCGCCCAAGCAAACATTCTACCTCGAGTCCACCACCCGCATAACCAGGACCCGCCTCGAGTACGCGTCCCCCGCGTCCCCCGCGTCGCTCTGCCCGCCGCCAGCGCTGACGCGCGCGCCCAGCTCGATCGTGCCGTTCGAGATCTGGGACTGCCCGGCGTCGACGACCATCGACTCGCTGGGCGCTCCCCTCTCGGACTTCTCCAGCCTGCTGTACTTTATCGACGTCCAGGTGCGCCACCTCGCGTGCCAACAGCGGCCCATCCAGTCTAAGCGAGGGTCCAGGACACGTACAACGTCCCCATAACCAAGTTCATCGCATTGGTCATGGACGCCATGCGCGACAACCCGGACATCCATTTCGAGGTGCTCGTCCACAAGGCCGAGTCGCTGCCCGAAGACTACCGTGTCGGTACGTGCCACGGGCGTCTATGCATTCCCCGGGTTTTCTTGACTAAAGACTATCTCATACGTACTGCCTTCCCCAGAAAACTTCCGTCTGATCCAGAACCGCCTGTCAGACGAACTCGAAGACCAGGGCGTCGACCTCCGCGACGTGCACATCAACTACCACCTCACATCCATTTACGACCATTCCCTCTGGGAGGCCTTCTCCCTCATCCTCCAGCGCAACTTTGCCGCAGAGTTTCTCGAGGAGTGCCTCAACCTCTTTTGCGCAGTGCGTCCCATCCGCGTCCCTTCGCCCTCCTCACAGACTAAGACGAGCGACAGAATTCGCAAATACATAAAGCGTTCATATTCGACATCGCCACGCGAATATACCTTGCCACCGACTCGACACCTGTCGACCCGGCGGACTACGGCCTCTGCTGGGACTACCTCAATACCCTGCGACAATTTGAGCCTTTGTATAGGTGCGCCTTCCAAACACCACACGCCCGCGCTTGCTGAGCCCGCGCAGTCCAAAAGGCAAGGTCGGGAAACCCGACTCGTGGGCCACGAGTGTGGTACGGCTCAACTCGAATACGACGAGCATCGTCCTGGCGTACTGGCAGATCAACACGTTTGTGGCACCGTCCTCCTTGCTACTCATCTGCTCTGACGCGGACTGGCATGTAGACATCTGGGCGTCGTGGCGATCCTGCCGGCAGAGACGTTCCAGCAGCACGTTGCGCTGATCGACTACAACCTCGTGTACTTCCGCGAGGGGGTGCAAGAGGGATGCGAGCTGCTGACCAGCACTATCGGGCCCGCACTCGAGGCCTGATCGCACCTGGGGCTCGACGAACTCGCGCTTGACGATGATTCCATGCATTTCTTCCACTCGCTCATCGCTTTGGGACCGAAACACTCGCTTTCGCGCCGCGATGGACGCTCGGTGGATGCTTTCGTTGCCACACGCCCACTTCATTGCACATCTACATCACGATAGAGTATATCCCGGCTAATGTTTAATAGTAAACGCAACCCTGTACTGACATACGAGCAATTGAAGTGTTGCCCGCGCTTGACGGTGACTCGCAACCATGGCCATGTGGCATCGGACCTGCTGTGAGTGTCAAACTTCTTGCTTTTCTTCTGGTCCGGCCTTTGCGAGCTGTGAGGCCCTGCATACCTGTCTCCTCGATGCCATGATTGCCATGGGTTGTGATCTTCAATCACCGACGATCTGCAGGGCGTGATGACGCCGATGCGGGATAGTCCGATGCAGGCTTCGACGCAGACCTTCTTCCAGTTCTTGTCGCGGTCCTGTGCGGGAGCGCCCTGCGGCAAGGCGCTGCGCAGCCGGAGAGCCCATGGCCACTTTGGGCAGTCCGTGCCGCTAACGCCGTGCCCAGACTTTCTCGGCCATCCGTTCCCGGTGGACAGTGCCCGCGCGAGGCTGTCCCCAGCGTCCTGACCGGCGCCAGCGCGTGATGCATTAAGTAAACACTGCGCCGTGGGCCTATAAAACGGACGCCGGCCGATCCTCGCACGGCGGATCCCCCTTGCTCTTCTCTTCGTTTCTGCACTTTTTTTCTTACTTCGCTTTCTTCATCGTTATCTTTAATATGCTGTCTCTTGTTGTGCTCTCGACCGCCGCGCTCGTGTCGGCCGCACCGTCCATCAAGCCCGCGGGCTTCAGCGGCCCGCGCACGTACGGCAAGTTCGCGCACGCCAGCAAGGACGCGAACAAGTTCGTCAAGCGCGGGTGCAAGTCTATCCCCGACGGCGCGGACGACGACGTCCTCGTCAAGGTTTACAACGTGCGCCTCATGCCGTCAATTGCGCGTCTAGCCCATGCTGACGCGGATGCGCAGGTCGCCAAGTCCCGCGGCGTCTCGGAGAAGGTCATGCTCGCGACGTTCGAGACGTGCTATGTCGAGGTGCGCCGTGGCGTGGCGTCGTAGGGAGGGGCCTTGGCTAATGTGTGCGAAAGACGCACTGCAACAACCTGCCGTGCGGCGACCAGGACTCGATCGGTGTCTTCCAGCAGCGCCCGTCGCAGGGCTGGGGCGCGTTCGACGACATCATGGACATCACGTACTCGACCACCAAATTCCTCGACCTCGCCATCGAGACTGACGAGAAGTTCCCCGATATCTCGGCGGGCGTGCTCTCGCAGAAGGTCCAGCGCTCGGTACGCCTTGCCATCTGACTTTCGCTCAGACTGCACCTCTCACCATGTGTCGATGATAGGAGTACCCCGATCGCTACGAGGAGTCGAAGGAGATCGGCCAGAAGCTGCTGGACAAGGCGAGGCAGCTGGCGGGCGACGACAAGCCGACTGCGCCGAGCGGCGGTGGCCAGGACGACGACGACGATGAGGGCTCTGACGATGAGGATTGCGATGCCTCTGGTGAGGCCTGCACTGTATCACTTGAATAACCCTCAGCTCAACGTCTGTAGACCCCGATGATGACGACGGGTCTGACTGCGATTCCGACGACGAGGACGATGATGATGACGATGACGATGACGATGACTGCGACGACGACGACGATGAGCCTAGTACGTCTCACGCAATCTGCTCTTGCGCTCTTTTGATTTTTGACACGTGCGTTGTAGCCCCCACCCCGTCGCCGTCCGAGAACGACAACGCGCCGCCGAAGCCGACCGGTAACTCGGGCTCGTGCAAAGAGACCTACACTGTCCAGAGCGGCGACTACTGCAGCAAAGTCGCTAACAAGTTCGGGATTTCGCTGTCGGACTTCTACAAGTGGAACCCGTCGCTTGACAAGGAGTGCATGAACCTCGAGCTCGGCCAGGATTACTGCGTCGATCGCTAAGAGCTTGCTGCATCGTGGAGGGTTCGCACATAGTCTTCGAGATCATTTAATAATTTATATCTTAGTCTTCCTAACTCCAATCTTATCCTTTAATTATGGGTCAACGTGTTCCTCGCCGCTGTGAGAACGCTTACCTCCAAAACCGAACGGCTTCCAGTCATGCTATCCGAGGGGTTCCCATCCTCGTTCAGCCGTGGGCTTGCGTCGTTAAGTCCTGCCCATTTGGGAAGCCCGTCTCTCATCTCGATTACCCTCTGTCAAAAGGTGAGGGTCCATCTGCGGCATTTATGCATCTCGGGACGACTGACGCTGCCGTAGAAGATATGCATCTGGCTTTTCAACTCGTCTAGTGGCTAATCAGATAGATGCCCATATCATGAGAGTGCTGACCCGTACCTGGTAAACCACCAGTAAGTTCGAAGGACGAGGGGAACGCAAGGACCATATTGCGGCCCTCGTCAAACATGTGAGAACCGCAGTTTTCGCATGAGACCTTGCAAGGTACGTCGTGCCCGCGCTTTCCTTGCTGATTGATGGGTTCTGAAGTGAGCATTGGGCGTTGATCAATGTGTAGGACATACTCCAGCGCTGTAGAACACAAGTGGCGAGTTGATGCCACTTGTCATGCGTACAGTTGTCTTATGAAACAGTACGGCTGGTTAAAGAGGCTGCGTCAGTGGCTTTTGTGGACATTTAATTCGCTCCAACCGTGTTGAAAGGCTAGAAAACAGCGCCGTCCGACGCGTCGGCGTCATGGAGTTGATGTGCACATCGTCGACTGCATACTCACGTGCGCCATGCAAGGTCTGACAAACCTGGGCATCACAGTTCGCGGGGCTCACGCTCATAAAGGGTTGCGCATCCTCACTTTACAGTGACAATACTTGGAACTGTTCAGCGCTAGACATGTCAGCTCGGTCTGACGGCGGCGACCAGACGTACGACACGGGTTTTGACGCAAACTCAAAGGACAGGGCTCCGCAAAAGCACCTGGATCTGTAGCGAAGAGACTGGTGAAAGACCTGATTTGGACTCCAGGCGTAAGGAGGTTTTATCAAGAAGTCGGTCTCGGACGAGCCACCGGCTTGACTTGGGACTGGGCCATCCCATCCTAGGTTGCCGTCATTTTCGGTATGTGACATTGAGGTAGAATGATCCAGGGATGGCGAGGTGGACTAGCGGTGAACGGTTCAGAAACTGAGAAAGAGGCAGAGCCGAGGGGCGACGCGTGACGTCAGCGGTGCTTTTCCGGGACGATTGCGAATTTCGAGCGTGTCAGAGCGCAGTGGCGAGTGCTAATGTACAATCAGTGATGTAACTAATACTATGCATGTTGAATGCTGTGCGAGGGAGGCCAAAAGCAGGGCGTTGAGCCTAGCTCAGGCAGACGACGCGCTCACTGCGCGGGAACGTCGACGGGCACCGCCAGGATGTGGGCGACGCAGATATCACCCCTAGGACGAGTGACATGCTCGATCCTCCATCCGGCGCGCGAAGTGATGTCGATGAGTTCCCCGATGGTGCGCTCCAGGCCATTCATCGTCGCTTGGACCCCGATGTCCAACGCCGAGACGATGCTTGTTGCGCGTCCAAAGTTGGCGAGAAGCGGCGCGGGCGCGGCTCTTGTCTCCACGCCCGGTATCCCAGAGGTGTCGGAGACGGTGGAGGGCGTGGCATACGGGAGGATGCGATCGACGACAAGCAGCTTGGTATCCGGCGTCGCGGCGTCACGCAAATGCTTCAGTACGCGGATGATATATGCGTCGGGCCAGTTGTGGAGGATGTTGCGCAGGAAAAAGACCGCAGCGTTCTTGACCGGCTGAGGTTCCAGGAAGTTGTGAGCTATGTGCAAACGGGCTAAGCATGGG
Organism: Auricularia cornea; assembly: GCA_030578095.1. Classification (NCBI taxonomy): domain Eukaryota; kingdom Fungi; phylum Basidiomycota; class Agaricomycetes; order Auriculariales; family Auriculariaceae; genus Auricularia; species Auricularia cornea. The sequence goes on from JARLTE010000004.1 coordinate 2,308,504, forward strand.
CATGAAGATGGAAGTGTAACGAGCCTCTCAGCGAAACACGACCGCTCGGAAGGGCTTCGGGAAACTCAGAAGACCACATCTGTGGGTTATGTAAGCACTTTGGCCAAACGAACGATAGAAGCTGACCTGTGTGCCCTGCTGCACAGATCGTTCACGATCTTGGATCTCGAACTTGAGAGCGGGATAGGTCTTGTACAAAGGCATCATGACGTTCCCGACGCCGCCTCCAACGTCGACGACGAGACTCCCATCCTTGAGAGACGCCCAATCGAAGGCTACGCCGAGGGATCAGGCATGCGGCCAGGTCGAAAAAGAACTTACCTTCGACGGTTGCGCTTGGGACTTCCATATACTCAGCAGCCCTCATCGCGAATCCATACATCGTCGCGCGCTTGCGATTCTCCGGCTGTTCCATCCATGCGAAGAAGGTCTTGCCCCTGGCCCCAAACGCAGTTGAGGCGACCGTATTGTCAGGCTCACGCGAGAACTTGGTGTCCGGCGCGGTGTAGTGTTCCGTGAGCTTTGTGGAGATCGTTGCTAGGTCGGAACTGGGTACAAGTCAGTCAACTCGAGGCTCGGTGATGGCTGCAACATACTTCACGAGGATGAAGGCCGCGACACCGTTCGAGCCGGCGTGCTTCGTCTGAGGGCTGTCATGTCTTTAGTACAGCATCGACACAGGAGGGAGCATTGCGCACTCGTCCGTAATGGACTCGAACGTATTGCCTGTGTCCAGAAGCGAGGAGATGCGGTTGTTGGCGAAGACGTTTGGGGCAACCTCGCGGAAGATGTGGAACGTGGCTAGGTAACGCAGAACATGCGCTGAGGGTGCGTGGTAAGTTATTGGGGAGCATAATCGGATTGTGATAAGGCGCACCGAGTTTCTGCTCATCCACGCCCGCCTTGTCAGCGATTTCGCGGGCTGACAGTCCATTCGGTCCAGCGGCGCGCAAGAGCTCAGGGACGTGAACGGTGATAACAAACTGCAGGACAGCAGGTAGGTTGATCTAGAATATCGACGTTCAGCCTATGCCAATACTCGGCACGGTTGCCCTCGCCTGCGTAGCTTCCGCGAGTGTGTTGAACGGGGCACGAACGGTCGCAGTCAGCTGCGCAGCAGCAGCAACGATGAGGTCGATGGCCTTGACAGCATCCTCGCTTGTGGTTGCAATCTCGGACGAAGAGCCGGCGTTGGTCGGGTCGTCCAGGGCGGGGAAGTCGACATCCTGCTTCTTGAAGTCGGCCTCGAGGGCGTCGACTGCCTGCGTCAGGATGTGAAGCAGCTGGCGAATGTTTGAGAAAGTCATATGAAAAGCTGGGGGGTTAAGTGCCCGAGTTAGAAGGCCTTAAAAGTCAGGGGATGAGCTTGGGAGCGAGCGGCAAACGAGCGGCATCTGCGACGCGTCGCCCTAATCAAATCTGATAATCGCGATGCCGAATCAGACCAAACCCGGACCAAACGCGTCTGCTCGGCCGACATGGTCAGGTCCTATTATCCCCCAGAGTCCCTATTCACCTACCTGTGACAGATGGAAGTGCTGTTGGACGTGTGCGTGCTAGGACACCCTGTCAAGGCGATTGTCGCTGGTCGGGCACGAATGCTGGCAGTGGCCGGTCGCGGATCCGGGATTTTGAAGCCGCGCGTCCCGCTGTGCTTAGCTAATCGTGAAACCGTCGGGGGAATCGGGAGTTCTTAAGTTCGAATATCCAAGTCAGGGCTAAACTTTCCCACGGGCGAAAGGGAAGCCAGGCTTCACGGGCCCCGAGCGGACAACGTTCCACGAGCTCGAGCGTGTGTGGAGGTAGATAGATGCATTAGCATGGAACTGTTGGTCTGCTGCGCAAAATCGACGAGTGACATGCCACCCCTGTGCGAGACACGACTGCATACGTGCCGCCGGGGAAATTAGACCGACACATCATGCGGGTGTGGATCCTCACCAGTAAAGGAGCATTGATCGAAGGGGGCGTGACTAGAGGAGGTGTGGGCACTGCAGGAGGATACACCTAAGGAAAGCCGCATCTTGTATCAGTTTGCAGCTGACGCGGTCCGCAGGTGATTTATGTAGGTCTGGGTCCATGCCCCTAAGTGCCAGCGTCAAGAGGCAATAAGCGCTCTGGGTGCTTAGCAGCAGGGTGGGCTCTATAATGGCGCGGTGGATCTGGTCACGAGCAAGGTTGACACATTTCAAGTCCCGACAAACGCGTGTATTCTCCGCCGGCGTTAGCCATGCGTTGAGTGAGTGAAGTCTAGGAGCCGTGACACTAATGCCCTATGTGCCCCCGAATGAGTCAGACAGGCGCCGCATAAATCAAATTTAATATGCATGCGCTTTACAAACCTGCTTTCACCAACTCCTTAACCTCTGCAACGGACCCATAGACGTCCGGCCTTAGTGCATGAGTCTTCCACTCGTCCCAAGAATTCCAGTCCGGAAGACTGCACGAGGTCATCAGTCCTCGGAACAGCTGCCAATATCCAGCATCGGCAAGGCTCTGCCCGACGCAAAACTCTAGGCGCTGGTATCTCTTGCCGTCGCGCACATAGGCCGCAAGGTCCACTCGGCCCAGCCTCTCCAAAGCGGCAACGAGTGCTGTCTCGTCGGCCGAAAGCGCATTGCTACCCTTATAGAACGCCGCTACGTCGATCATGTAGGTGGGACCGACGAAGGCCTCCTGCGGCGAGTAGCTGCGTGTCCTAGAGAGAAATCAGTCGGTCTGTCTCGTGCGTACAGCGAGAAACATCGTACCTTTCCCAGTCAATTATGCTCACGATGTTGCTGTCCTCGTCGACGAGATGGTTATCGCCTTTGTCGTCAGGATGCCTGATAAAGAAGGGCGCAGTCCCAGGGTCATGTTCCGGATACAGCACATCCACGATTTCAAGCAGCTGAAGATGGACCAGATACGCATCGAGCGCGCGCGATGCATAGCGTAGCCCGTCCACGATGTCTCGCAGGATGCCAATGATCCGAGCGCGATGGAACTCGCGCGAGCTTTTGAAGGGGCCGGGCGTGGCCAAGGTGTCCACGAAGGCCGGGTCGAGCACCGGCCCTACGCTTCCGGAGCCCGTCTCATCCTCCAGGTAGCCGAGCGCTGAGACGGGGCAGGCGGCGAATTGGACGAAGTACGCGGCGGTCTGCGCGATCCGCCGGAGCCGCTGCTCCTCGGACTGCTGTTGGTGCATCACAGGGTCCCCCGGCATGCGCTCGAAGACGATGTACGGCGCATGCACCGGGTTCTCGCCCGTCGTTTCGAACGCAAAGACTGTGGGAACGGGGAAGCCAGCGCTTTTAAGATAACGCAGCGTCGCGACCTCGCTGCGCAGCAGCGCCTGGCTCAACGCGAGCGGCGGCGTCTTGATGGTCTGGCGCGGGATTCTGACAAGCCACGAGACGCCGTCGTCAAACGTGACAGGGACGTGCAAATTGCAGCCGCCCATGAGGAGCGCGCTGTGTTGGATGCGCTCCGGCGGTCCCAAGAACATGGGATCCAAGCTCGCCTGAATGCCTGGACGAAGGACCTCAACGACCTCGAATAGCGCCTTGAAGTCGACCCTGGAGATCAGAGCACTGATTTCGCGCCGGCGCGCATCGCGGTCCTGGAGCGAGGCCGCATGACATTCGTCCTGATGAAGGGATTCAGAAACCATCGTTCTCGAACCCAAATAGGACTGGTACCTCGAGGAAGGCGCTTGGGCACGCATGAGCAGGACGCTGGGCGTGCACGCGGCACAGACGACGCTCGCACAACAGACAGTAGCCCTCCGCGTCGCGTAAGGCGCGGTCGTGACAGTCGGCCACGGTGCAACTCATCTGACCAGCTAGCTTGTAGGGGGCAAAGTGCTGAGCGGGGCCAACAGGAGACTTGGATGCGACTGCAATCGGCACCGATCAAGCTTCTCCAAGGAGAAAGTTTGTTAGCTGACGTACCCCGAAATGCAGTGTGAAATGCAGAAGGGCAAGCCGCGACGCGTGTTCGGTCTCCGCGGACTTGCGCAAGTTGGCGTTTCCGGCCACTGAATGCTCGACGGACGGGAGACGTGTGATCCACGGTCTCACGGCAGGCAGTGATTGAAGGCCGGGACGCGGAGGTGGCTATCAAACCGTTCGGAATGGAGGAGACGCGTCAGCGTCGAATGCGTCACCTCCGTTGGTACGGGGATCAGGGAACTGCGCTGCCAGGATCGGGCGTGGGTTCCAGTGCAGGCTGAATTGCCATTCGGGAATGAAACGCGCCCAAGATACCTCTAGTATACAATGTGTTGTTGTACAACGCCTCACCGCGCTACCGCAACGTCGCGTCGGCGATGGGATTGGCATGGATCTGAACCTGCGTGCTGTCAGCATAAAGAATACAGGCGCGCCCCATGCAGACGCACCCGCTCAAGCCGTATCTCCTTCAACGGCCGATTCTTTTCGTTGACGGGCGTGCGCTCGATCGCATCGAGCGTCGTATCCGCACCGTCAATCACCCTGCGCAGCATGAGCGACACCGTTGCGCCTGCACAATCCCACAGCCAGCCACGCACCTCCCGAAGATGGTGTACTTGCCGTCCAGGTGCGGCTGCTTCGCGTATGTGATGAAGAACTGCGACCCGTCCGTCAGACTGCTGCACCGACACAGCGTAGGGACGAACAGACCTGGCTCTTGTTGGTGTCGGGCCCGGCGTTGGCCATCGCGACGATGCCGCGCGCGTTGAACTTGAGCGTCGTCCGGATTTCGTCCTCGAACGGGCGCCCCCAGATGGACTGCCCTCCTTTGCCGGTCCCCATCGGGTCTCCGGTTTGCGTCATGAAGCCCTTGATATTTCTTCCGGGTCGTCAGAGCTGAAGACAAGGGCGAGGGTGACTCGTGCTGACCGGTGGAACAAGCAGTTATCGTACGACCCGCTGGCTGCCAGCGCGAGGAAGTTCTGTATACGAGTGAGTATGGAAGGGGTCGCTGAAGGTCGCGGAAGGGTAGCCACTTCGCAGGCTTTGGGTGCAGCCTCGCAAAAGAGCTCGATCTGTGGATCTGACGCGTTAGTGGCAGCGGGCGAACAACGAGCTCGACGACGCGCCTTGAGCTCTCCGACGGACGTGTGTAGTGTTACAGACTACGGTGAAGGCCATGAGCGGCGTTCTTCGCGTTGCGTTGGCGGGGTGCGCACCATTGCGGAGGGTGGTAAGAGAAAGAGTATCGGAGATTACGGGACCGAAAGCCGCGTCACGACGTCTTGTAAATCCCAGAGCTCGCGACCTCCAGTCGTCTATGGTAGAGAACTCAAGAAACCGAATCTATTTGTACACCAAAAGCCTACAACCGCCGCGCGCATTACGTCTACTTCTTCATCAAGCCAACAAGCTCGCGCTGGAGCGCGCGCTGCTGCCGCTGGCGGGCGAGCGAGTCGTTGGAGCGGAGGTCGAAGACGACGTCCTTGGTCTTGCCGAAGTAGACCTCCTGGAGCAGGTTGCGCATCTTGATCTCCATGTCCTCGATCATGCGGCCGACGTTGGCGACGTGCGAGAGCGCGTCGGCGAGCGGCGCGTCCTGCTCCGTCTGCCGCGTCATCGAGCCCGAGAGCGTGATCTCGGACTGCGCGTCGGGCGTGGTGACCGCGGGCGCGGCGACGAGGTGCAGCATGATCGTGCTCGTCAGCTTGTAGTGCGCCGTGCGGCCGCGCTCGGACGCCTCGAAGACGTGGATCGAGTCCCACGCGCCGGTGCGGTCGCCGTTCAGCACTGCGCGGGCACGGTGAGCGGCGCGGCCGGCGGGCAGGGGGCGCACGACGTGCCTTTCTTGAGCAGGACGACGCCCGCGAAGCCGCCGTCGTGCTCGAGGTCCCAGAGGAAGACGCTCGAGACGCCGCCGTCAAAGTACATCTCGCGGTACGTGTCGAAGGCCTCGTTCGCCGCGACCTCGAGCTTGCGCAGCCGCGGGCTCGGCTTGGTGCCGTCGTCCAGCGGCGGGTCGTACTCGTTGCTCCACGGCGACCTGCGCGCACAGACCCATTCGAGATCACCCACCCAGCCTTCACACCAGCCACACAGCAGAAGCTTACCGGTAGGACTCGCCGTCGCGGTTGTAGTCGCATGCGAGGTAGTCCTTGCCGTTCGTCGGGTCCGTGAGCAGCTTGAGCGGCTGGTCGACGCTCCCCAGCAGGTCGTCTGCGTAGTCGGGGCAGATCTGGACCAGCGTCGCCACGTTCGCCTCGATCTGTGTCGGCGGGAGACGGCGCATCAGGTCCAGCATGCTGTCGAGGAGATCCATGGCGGGCAAGTGGACGCTGGGATGGGAGGAGATTGAGGTTAAGATCGGAAGCGCCGATCCCCCCCCCGGTTTGTACATTCTCTACATTTTTTGTAATACAAAGTCAAGAAAGGGAGACCCCTCAGGTAATAGAAAAAGAAAGTGAGAGATGACATGAGATTGCTGGGATTATACTCGTATACTGTACACCAACTGAGGTCTATACACGAGCAACGTGCAGCGTGAGCAAAGGATTCGAGAGCGGGCGTCTCGCTCGCATGAATGGTGGTTCAGTGACTCTGTGAGAGTTTGCGCTACTTCAGCAGCCGTCTAGCGAGTAACAGCGTCGTCGGAGGACCCGTAGGCACGACGCATATGCCGGTACTTGCGCAGCGAGTAAAGCGACAGCGTTTCTGTCAAAGGGGCAAGTCAGCAACGAGCACACCGGCACAGCGAGGACGACGACGACGAGTGTGCCCGGTCTCGCAGCACGACGGCCAATGGCGACGAGACCATTCTGGCCGCGGCCCGCGCTGACAAACGGCGAGCAACGCACCATTCCGGATGAACTCGCCGAGCTGGATGGCCTTTTCGATCTCCTCGGGGTCCTCAAGGTGTCTGTTCTTTTCGAACAGCTTGCGCATGCGCCCGTTAAAGTCGTATCTGCGCTCAGTCGTGTGAGCTGTCATCCGCGGAGCCTCGGACAGCGGGCAGGGCGCACGCAGGGTCGGGGTAGTCGCGCCCGAGGCGGTGGAGGTCCTTGTAGAGCCTGATTGCTCTCAGCCGCTGCGTCAACATCGCATGCCGTCGCCGTCCAGAGCGTAATGGTACAAGGGAGTGTCCGCCGGAGCCCGCCGCCCTTCGGATCCATATTGCGGAGTCTAGAGCGTGTGCAACTCTGGCACGAACTTGCCATTTACCTACAACCCCCGCGAGCGTCTGGAAGCCCTGTGCACGTGCTGTAATCCCCGTTTGGCCATCCATACCGGACCCAGCGGGATAGAGGCTGTGCATCGCTCCTGTGAACCTGAAAGCGGCTGCAGAGGGTTGCACTTGAAGCGTGCGTCCTACTGCAGGCGATCGTTTCATCACCACTGACTATTGTACAGGGCGCAGAATGCCAGTGTGTTTACTTGTACAGAGTCCGGTACGATTCATTCAGGCGGCGTCTCACACCAACCAAGCCGCAGCGGCAGCAAGCACGGACGCGCCGACCACGAGAGCAGGTGCGAGCGCCCTCCGCGCCGCGTTGCCACCGTCCGAGTCCAGGTCCGCGTATTGTCCTGGAAAACGCGGAAAGTCAGCATTCCCACCCTCGTCGCGACGCCACGACGCACGACACTCATTTTGCACCGTCTTGCGCGACTGCTCTGAGCAATTCGCCGCGACGTACGCCTCCAGCGCGCTCTTCACGCTCGCATCGGAGTCGCACAGGTTCAGGTGGCATGGCGCACTACATATGTATTCGCCCTAAGTGACGGGCAAGCGGTTAGAGTGGACCTGAATGACGCACTGCGGGATGTTGCAGGTGAGGTTCCAATGCGCCGCGCCGGCGCTGCCGTCCGGCTGCGCCTTGTGCTCGTCGTACAGCATCTGGATCCCGTCCTCGATGCACTCGTCCCACTTCTCGGGGTTCGCCGTCTTGTTGGCGGTCGCGAGGGCCGCGGTGAAGAGGAGGCCGCACGTTGTAAGTGTCAAGCGCATGGTGACGGGCGATGGATTGGAGTTGGAGCTCTCTGTCCTATGATGGTAGAGATCTTTATACCGCTCTGACTTCGGGGTTTGATCACAGCATCTCCCAGCGGAAGGTGCATGCCAGAGGAGCGAGTGGGGCTTGGGTTTGATGCGCGACGTAATCCTTTCGCACGCGTCGGTCAAAGTCATTGAGCATGAGCATGACGGAAGTGCTGCAGAGCAATGCGGATGCACATTCATTGGTTTCTTACCCATCTTGTCTGGGCATCGAGAATGAGGAATCGGCTGCAGTTTCGTTCCCTGGAGGGAGTGAATCAGTGGGTTATAGCAACAGTACAGAGATTTCCATTTTATATGTCGGATAATTCATCTAGTAGCCGAATAGCACGATACGGTGGAGTTAAACGAGAAGAAAAGCTGGGAAAGCGGAGGAACGCGTAGGATGAGCGGAGTGGGAAAGCGTGCGTTCTCAGCCGATCGATCGTCCGCTCGCCGGCCTCGTGCGGGCTGCGCACATTCATCGTATTTCCCAACGCCCGCGTGTTATGAGGGAACAACCTTTTAGTAACGGCAGCCCAGATTAGAACAAAAGAAATCGCAGACGTCAATTGGAGCACGAAACGGTTCAAGAGGGACCTGGTCAGAGGAAGGCAGGAGGAAGGTCACAGACTGGTATTATGTCTGAATGGATGCGTGCCCTTTTCAGAACCGCTCAGGAGGGCAGGTGGTGGCTGATCATGAAGGCTCGGATGCAAACGGCTTTGTTTTCGTACCTTCCTCGTCCGGACTAGCGCCTCGCGATCGGCCCAGCGCCCCTGCCAACGCGCGCAGGCAGCCCGCAGGCAAGATGGTTCTCGCTCGGCGCCCAGTGGGCTATTTGCGTGGCGTTCTGGAGCGGGCAGCTGGGCAGGAATAGGATGAAGGAGTGGGTGACATCATCCTCTCTTGGACTCGAACGATGCCCGCGTACGCTTACTCTCTTGCCTTTGGCGTACCGGTCTTGCTCGCTATCGCCATATACGCCCTCTACACGCGCAGACGACCACGAGAGACGGAGGCACTGCTTGTGGGCCGCCGGATGCGCATTCTGCTCTCGAACGGACGCTTTCCGGTCACGATCGACATCGCACGGCAGCTGCACCGCGCAGGCCATGTCGTCTTCGTCGTCGACCCGATGGAGTACCACATCTGCAAGTTCAGTCGCGCCGTCAAGAAGAGCTACTATGTCCCTGCACCGCACTTCCATCCGCACGGCTACATCGACGCCGTCCGCAACGCCGTCCGCGAGCAGCAAATCGATCTCATCCTTCCTCTGCACGAGGAGGTTTTGCGTCTCGCCGAGTGCGGATACCCGGAAATCGTTGGGAAGCTATTCGCTCCTGCGGCAAGTCGCAGACTCGTCTTGTTTGCAATTGAATGCTCACGCGAGCGCCTGACCAGTTTCCCACGCTTGTCAGGCTGCATTCCAAATGGGCGTTCAGCCGGATCCTTACGCATCTCGGCCTTGACCATCCCCGGACAGTCTTGTGCCAGTCCCCAGAGGACATAGAGCGATTGGACCTCTCTCAGGAACTCGCTCTCAAGCCCGAATTCGGACGTGCAACTGCTGGCGTGCACCACCACGAACCGGGCGCACCAGTTCCAGACGATCTCCTCGAGAAAGTCAGCTCGGGACTGAGATACGTAGCGCAGGAATGGATCCGCGGCCGCGCCTACTGCAGCTACGCCATCGCGTACCACGGCCGCCTGACCGCCTTCGCGGTGTACCCAGTGGAGGAGACGCTGGACGGCTCGAGCTGCGTATACTTCAAGGCAGTCGACCATCCCCGCATTCGGGAATACTGCACGACGCTCGCACGCAGTCTCCCGGACTTCACGGGGCAGTTCGCGCTGGACTTCATCGAGGACGCGGAGGCGGGCCGCCTCGTCGCGATCGAGTGCAACCCGCGCGCGACAAGCGGCGTGCATCTCTACTCGGGCACGCGCTCGCTGAGCGACGCCATCACGCGGCCGCTGGGGGGCTCAGCGGCCGCGGAGGTCGCACTCGCGAAGCCGGGAGTGCGCCGGCAGGTCGCGCCTGGGATGCTCATGTGGGATCGCGCGGGCGGCAAGCCGACGCTGCGCCGCTGGCTGCAGCACATGGGCCGCCTCATGTGGACGATGGACGTCATCTTCACCTGGCGCGACCTCGCGCCGACGCTCACGCAGCCGTTCTTCCTGACGACGTACTACAAGATCGCTCAGGAGCGCAAGATGACGGTCGCCGAGATGTTCCAGGACGATCTCGTGTGGGAGCCGAAGGGCGAGCATTGGGAACGCCTACGCGCTCTTATCGACGACGAACCCGGTGTGATTGTGAAAGAGTAATCGGGCGGGATACGTGAGATACTGTACATAGAATAATAACGCGTGGTCGGCCAGGATGAACCAAACTTGTACGTGGTCGCTTTCTGCCGCAGTGTCGTTTCAGAGACGTGATCTGTAAATCGGTCGCTGATCTTGATCATTGCTATAATTGTATGGCCTTTGCGAAAGGCATACCATTAGAGGAAGGCCGCGGCCACGGCAACGAAAGCGAACATAGGGCCCAACGCAGTGAGCTGCATCATCGCTCTGTCGGTGCCCCCCGTCGGTGAAGGGGTAGGTGGCGCGGCGGTGGCCGTGATGGCAGAGTAGTCGACGAATTGCCCTACATGTCGGGAATGAGATGGTAAAGAAAATGCGCAAAGTTGTTAGGTGACGTACAGCAGTTGGTCTCGATATTCTGAATCTGCGCGGTGACGTCGTCGCCGCAATTTGCCCGTACGAAAGTCTCGAGGTCATCTTTCGCCGCCGGACTTGAGTCACAGACGTTCAGGATGCATGGAAGCCTAACGAGGGAATCGATTTCAGCTGAGGGCATCGGACAATTGACTGGGCTCACCGCGGGAGAGAGCAGCCCATATTGAGCGAGAGCGGGTTCGCTGGCCGCGGCTCCGCCGTCTGATTCCTCCAGAGCTCAGCGATCCCAGAGCTAATGCACTTGTCCCATTCCCGTGGGATTTTCTGGTTCTGCGGGTTGTTCAACTGGTCGATGGAACCCGTGGTGGCAAGGGCCACCACCGGAAGCACCGAGCGCATGAAGATTACGAGGGCGAAGGGGATGAACGTCGAGGAGCGCATGAAGGGTTACAATATCGTGAGAGCTGCGGCCTCGGGCGGAGGGCGGAGGACGCCCTTTTATGGCCACTGATCCTTCCTCCTGCCTGGCAATTCCTTATATGGGCTTGGCAGCTTGTCCGGAGGGCGGGGCTGCGCAACGGTCAACATTCCTGATTCGACATGCAGAGAATTCCCTTGTTCGGCAGAAAGGCGGCAAGTTGTCCTAGCAAGATGATCAGTCAATGCTCGCGATAGGAAATTGAAGTAGTAGAGTTCTGACCTGAGATCGCTTGTAAGCGCATTCAGAAGTGACCTCCCCGTTGCACAGAACGGCTCGAGGGAGCGTTCCGGGACCGCTGCAGGTGTGAGCAGACCTCGGTGCCAGGCGCGCAGCAACGGATGGCACCTGCCAAGGCTGCGGATCTCCCAGGCTTCGCGGCGGGAGCACATTTGCATGACGGTGTGTATGCCTTCTCCTGCGATTAATTCATCGCCGGGCTGCCGAGGTCGATGCACTTGACTGCTTGGCGAGCGACTTGGCTCAGACAACCTATGGGGCGAGCGAACAGTAGCAGCTAGCACCGTGACGCCAGGCGGCGACACGGACAGGGTCGACGCTCAGAATGGCCACGCGCACGGAAGACCAAACAGGGCAAGGATGCACGCTTCCTAGGATGATCCCGATGATAAGGCAGCAGATCCCAGCCCGCCGAGCGCCCAGCGAGCGCCGCAGGCAGCCGTGCAAGTGCAAATTGGTCCGATGGTTATCACATCTTTACGAAAGGGTACACCTCGCTGTCTGCGGGAGCTGTGGTGAGTACCAGAAACTGGTACTGTCGACCCATCCCTGTTGGACCAGTGTCGACGAGACGTCCAGCTGCTTTCATAAGGCGAGACTGTACGTCGGTGTCCGTAGTTCTGGACAGGCTACGCGCAAGCAACGCGTCGAGCCCCATGCGCTTGAGGAACTCGGCTTGGCTCAGAGGACCATGAGAACGGACGCCTGAACGATCTGTCAGGAATGCCTCCCTCAACATAGCGGAACGCGTACCCGTTCCCGCCGCAGCTTGTTTGAGGAACGCGAAGTCCACATTGGCAGTGAGATCTGTCTCCCCCGGCCGGTGGAAGACGTCAACAAGCCTGTGCTTGTAAAACGCCTAAGGCCACGGATGATAGGTCATCGATGCATGCCATACAACCCGAAAGAGTACTCACTCTCGCGGAGTCTCCGAAGAACCTCTCATCACCATAATCCACAAGGAGGGCGGCGCCGTGGCCCCCACTATCAGAGATGAAGTGGCCAACCTTCCTCGCAAGGTCGTGGCCCAGGGGACAGACCTCGATGCGCGTGCCGGTCGGGAGGTCGAGTTTTGAAAATCGCGGCGAGGTTGCGGCGAGTTTGTTCGCAAGTAAAGACGGACCGGAAAGGACGAATCGGAATGCACGGGGAAGAGGAGCTTGGCCGCTACCCTCCGTCCGAGACGTATGTCCCAATGAAGGCGTCGTTGCCGCGGCGTTCTCAGTCGCAGGCACCGTGTCCACCAAAACCTCGCGCCATCCATCGACGCTTTTCTGGATGCAAAAAAAGTCAGAAATAAACCTGAAACTGTGTCAATGCAGACCTCTATGATGTGGATTGGCAGCGCGTCGAAGAGTTCGTGGGCGATCACAGCCGTGAATTCCTTTCCTTTCCTGAGACAGGTCAAGTACGGCGTCGCAGGTAGGAATCACTCACGGATTTATACAATCAAAGGATCTGTGCCAATTGATAGGTATTGAAGAACCAGGGCTTGCGAGCGTCCCGTGGAAGCGTTGCGAGAGAGCTTCGCGTTGGTATTGTTCCAGCATGGCACTGGACTCGACGAGATCCACGGAAGTTAGACTTCTGGGCGTGCGGCACAGTGCCCTGACGGTCTTGTGGTTGCGTATCAGTTTGACCGTACACAGTTGTGCAGAATATTGCACCTGCATTACATCGCCGATGAGCGTTCCTTTTCCCGGACCCAGTTCTACCAGTCGAATATGGGGCACGTCGGGCGCTATTTGGTTCCACACGGACACAAGCCAAATGGCTATAATCTGTGACGCGCTCAGCACGACGTGCTGCCACTTCAGCACAAGCGTAGCACAAGCGTACCTCGCCAAAGTGTTGGCTGATTTCGGGGCTGGTCACAAAGTCGCCTCTGGCGCCAACGATCTCGCTCTCCGATGCGGCTCGAGCATAGTAGCCATCTATTGGATGCTGCAAGCACATTTCCATGTATTTTGCGAACGAAATGGGGCCTGTGGCCTGCGCAACGCGTTGGATGAGCACGGCGTGTAGCGTGGTAGGCTGACCATAATTGTCCGCGCTATCTCGCGTTCGAGATTAGTCGTGAAGCGTCGTTGCGGCTGACAACGTCCATGGCGCGAAACGGCGAAGGCGGTCGGGCCAAGTGAGCGTCCGAGTCGGAGCATGCCAACGCGTCTTTGGCCGCCGCCACCATGTCTCGCGGACGGACGATGGTCACCATGGCCGCCGGTCACGCTCTGGAGACTCTTCTTTTACCTCCAGCACAAGGCGCTTCGGGCACTGGTGCTCGCCTGGCAGTACTGTTGCACCCTTGGTCCTGGCTGGGCGGCAATATGCGCGATCCGCAAGTCCCTCGTTGCTCGTCGGTGCCAACCCAGTTCTGATGGGCCCCTAGCGTGCTTCGTTCTCTTGTCGAGCCCTTGCGCGAAGAACACTACCACGTTCTTCTGTACAACTCTCGTGGCGTGGGCAGATCCACCGGACGCTCATCTTTCACTGGCAATAGCGAGTCCGAAGATCTCCAGGAGCTTGTGCAGAAGATCTCCGATGAACATGTTCCTGACGTTCAGCGGTTGCTCATAGTCGGCAAGCGCTCGTTTTCCTCGCCTCAAAGCGATCGCTGAGCCTTCGCTCTGTAGGCTACTCGCACGGTTCTATGATCGCTTCCCGCTTTCCCATCCTCCAGGGCGTACAGACGAGTCACGCCATCATCAGCTATCCGCTCGCCTATCGAGGCGTCTTATCGCTGTTCTCTACCAGCACGTATCAGAACGCCCTACTTGACTTGATTCGAAATCCCGCGTCGACAATTCTCATCGTACATGGCGACAGGGACGACTTCACGTCGATTCAGAAGCTCAGCACCTGGACGGATTCACTCAAGGCCGAGGCGGCCGGTAGTCTGACTGTTGAGGTCGTCCAAAATGCCGGTCATTTCTGGGGCGGAGAGTCAATCGTCTCGTTACAACAGTGTATCGCTGACTGGCTACGCCAGAGATAATTGACCACTGGTTGGCCATTGGCAACCCAAACCGTACTGTCTCTGCCACGCCTGGTATGCCAGCGCTAGGGTTGATTACGATTCCAGTCGCCTGCCTGTCCTTCGTGCTGGCTGTATATGGACGGAGCTTCCGCCATCCCCCCTATCTCCACAGTGCGCCATATCCTTCCGGTGACTAACAACATTAGAAGGTCCTCCTAGCATCCGACTGCTGCGGGTTCCTTTCCGGGAGATGCTCGAGTGCCCAATGAGTGCCTGTCAGCGCGCACTTCTCTCCGAAGATGCGGGACTTGAAGCATCTCCTCGCTTGCGCCTCAACTCCGAGCGGTCGTCTTGGGGGCCGGGGTGGATCACAACGCCACAGCGCTCCGCCGCAACACCAGCAACGCCCCCCATACACGCCCCATACCTCCACGCTGGCTAAGGTCCACTCTAGTCCCTGTCGAACTGCCATAACGCACCCCAGGCTACGTTATCCAGAGTACGCGGCAGGATCTGTCTGCGCACAACTCTGCCTATATAAGCCTCGCCAAGCGACTCCGTCCTACCCGGATCCTAGGTGTGCTGCAATAACCGACTGCAATGAAGCCTCTGTCCACTGCATATTACTGTAAGGCGTGCTTGATCCATGTTTCAAATTATCGCTCATTCGTATTGAAGTTGTCCTCGCGATCGTCGGCGCCTCTGCTTTTTCGTATCACGATAACGCAGTTACTCTCCTCTCCGTGGCCCAGGGCGTCACGTTCAACGGTGGCTCTTATTCCCTGTCCGACTTCCACATCACTGGAGGCCAGGACCCAAGCCACCACATCGGGGTTGGCCAAGTCCGATCCTTCTCGGCCGGAGGGAGCATGGTCTTCAGCGTTGGGCGCAAGGGCTCTGGTGATGTCGCCAGCTGGTACGCCTTGTGCTTTCCCACGCCATCCGAGTCTCACACATATTCCTCTCAGGTGGAGCGCGAGGATCAGCCCCGGGGAGAACACCTTTGGCAACAACCCAGGCGACCTCAACTTCGCGTTCCTTGGGCCCCTGTCCCTCACGCTCAGCGGCGGACCCCTCCCCGGCTCCACGAGCTTCACTATTCCAAACGTCGGACTTGCCCAGGGCCATACGCTCGGCGCCAACAATTGGTGGTTCGGAGGGCAGACGTGCGTGCGAGGGAGCGGCGACTTCGTGCGGTGCGCCGGGACGCGCGACGCGACGGGCGAGACGTGGCATTTCACCTTCCTGCGCGGCAATGGACAGCCGCTCGGTCAAGTCGATGTTGTGTATCTGGCGGCTGTAGATGTCTCCTGAACCTCCTTGCAGTTTCTGAGCCGTCCGAGGTGCCCATCACGACCGTCTTTTTGATGTAGTGGAAGACTCGAAATATCAGCGCCTTGAAGACGCGGGGAGAGAGTGTCTCAAGTCTCCGAGTCTCTTCAATTGTGAGGTCGTCAGACACACCGAGTGAATGCATTTTCCAATTGTGGTCGCCATCCAGTCGCCATCATGCTTCGCGTCGGAGGCTGTGTCACGAGCGCCTACGTTGTTTTCCTCTTCCACTTACCCCCGGCCTACCTATATCTCTTCCAATATCCCTCCAAGGCTCTTCGAAATCAAGGCGAGATTTGCAGCACTTGGCTTGGAGTGTTGGCCGGCGACAGTATAGTGCTGGTGCTGAGGCTTTATCGGTGACATCAGACAGGCGCCTTGTGCATCCCGCACATCCCGCACAATGGGTGTTGTTCTTCTGGTCCCTATATAAAGCCCCAAGCCTCTTGCGCCCCGCTCACATCTCCTCGACCCCATGGCCAAAGTCACTTCCGCCAACGACGAAGTCGCCTTCTTGCGCTTCGTGCTGCACGAACGCTCGAAAGACCTGCATCGTCGAATCAAGAACGAGGGCCTCGTTGGCTTCGCCGCCCTCTCGCGCACGTCGCGCTCGCTTCAGGAGGTTCTGGAGCCTGAGCTCTATCACACTGTGTTTCTAGACAACAGCACGCGCGTCGAGAGCGTCCAGCGTGTCCTCGAGAAACTCGACAAACGGGCAGACCTTGCAGCCAAGGTCCAACGCCTCGAGCTGGGCTGGGCGGATCGCGGATCGCTCATGGGGCCCATGCCGCCCCTTGACAGCGCCTCTCTGTGCGGCGCACTGGGTTCCATGACCAATCTTGTGACCTTGCGCATCTCGCAGTCCAACCTCGACTGGGGTGCCCTTGCTTCTCATTCGGTGCCTCTGCCGCAGCTCCGTCGTCTGAGCATGGTCGGAACGCCCGACGCGGTCCCATGGATACAGACTGTGCTCCCACAGCTCACTCATCTCGCCTTTTCCGGTCCCCAAGTCGCCAAGGACTCATTCTGGCGCGCAATCGCGGACTCCGCGGTAGACGGGGCCGGTGATGGCGCACCCCTGGCCCTCCAGTATCTTCAGAGCTCTATCTCCCTGGCGGTGCGCATCGTTAGGCACACGCTGAACGGCGCTCCGAGGAAGAAGCTCGCTCGCGGGTGCACCGTGCACATCATCGAGAACACCGCGGACCAGATCACCGAGAGAGATCTCACCCTCCTCGGCAAAGCGGGAGAGCTCATCCGCGTCCTCGGCTTCGACGGTCGCGCCGTTGGGATCATTTGGACGCTTTTGAAAGTAAAGTCTGCCGTTCCCAAGTTCCTCCCTCGTCTCAGGCACCTTCTCCTGGGCCTCCCGGACGAGGGCATTAAAATAGCCGAGGGGTTTCCACGTCAAATCATTCTGGACATGTTCCTCGGCATGCACACCCGTTTCCTGCTGGAGTGCTGCCCCGAGCTGGAGACTCTGACTTTCGACGGCGACGACGACCTGCACGACATTCTGGAGCCCCGCAAATACGGTACATACGGAAAAGTCTGCCCGAAACTCGTCGGCGTCAGACATGCCGAGAGCGACTTGTGCTTTGTGCGATCCTCGGGCGACACCGACTGGCAGTCGACTTCTTCATGGCCTGTCCAGGGCATGGGCTCTGATGTCCTGGACCCGTTCGGCCCCCCGCGTTGGGCGAAGGCGAACAGAGAGGAGCCGCGGTCGCCCCCGCGCAATGCAGCTCCATCGCCGCCCTCGGGAATGGGCGGTTTGGAATTCCTGACCAGGCTTCGAGAGGCCGGGGCCGATCAGGGCCAGGTTTCGATGCTCGCACGCGCTATGATGTCCATGCGAGAGGCGATGCGCAACGAAGAGCGCGGGAATGGAGAGGATGGGGGCTGAGAGGAGACAGATACTGAGGACGGGGAGGTGAACGAAGACTGAGAATCATGTGTCATACGATCTGAATCGCAACTGACGCTCGGGCTTTTGCTGTCTCTGCGGGACCTTCTGAGCGGGACCAAGGTGTGCGTGGAGGACCTCTCGGCGGTCTTGTTACCGATGGGAGCCAATAGTTCACGCCACGATATTCGCAAAACTGGCAGGACGACCGTGACACCTGTCAGGTAGTGTCGATCGAATGCTGTGAATCAGGGACTCTTGGGCATCCACGGAACCTTCACAGTCCGCAATTTCACAGCCAGTTGGACGTCTGAACCAGCACAAGCTGACATACAGTGCCTCGCGTATCTACCCGTAGGCTGTGTAATATTGGTGTAATGTTCACTTCGAGGAGATCGCGCTCGGGTCAGTAAGGACATTTCCGGTTCTTCTTTCCCGAGGGATGCAGCGAGTAGTGGGTTTGAAGCAAGTATCCGAGGATTTGTGGCCGCGTCCCGGGGACTTGCGGCGGACTGCGCAGAGCGGGAGTGTCGGAGTCCGGCGTCGTTTCGGGTCATCACTCTCGCCATGTCGCTCCAGCACATTGGCAAGTCCACGCTTCGGTACGTGCGCCATTTCCGTGGCTGTAACGCCGTCGAACCGCGCGCAGGACTGTCAAGAATTATACCAAGGGCTACTCGGACGTCCAGGCGAAAGTGCGCGATGCCACGAGTAACGACCCGTGGGGGCCATCCGGGACTCAGATGAACGAGCTCGCGCAAATGACATATAACCAGTGCGTGCCGCGGCGCCGCGCGCTGTATCGGGCCTGACATCCGTTCAGGAACGATTTCGTAGAAATAATGGAAATGTTGGACAAGCGCCTCAACGACAAGGGCAAGAACTGGCGGCACGTCTGGAAGGTGCGTCCCGCTTGACCATTGGGCGCTCTGGCGCACGCTTATATCCAATCTGGCAGTCGTTAACGGTGCTCGACTACCTGCTGCACGCCGGGTCCGAGAACGTCGTCATCTACTTTCGCGATAATCTTTACATCATCAAGACGCTCAAGGAGTTCCAGTTTGTGGACGAGTACGGCAAGGACGAGGGCGCGAACGTCCGCCAAAAGGCAAAGGATATCACAAACTTGCTCCAGGACGAGGGAAGGCTGCGTGAAGAGCGGCGGACGCGCGCATCCATGCGTGACCGCCTTTCTCGCGGGCGGCCAGGAGGGGAGGACGACGAGAACTTGGCGAGACGGCAGACATACCGCCCACCCAATGGCCACCCGCCGAGGGAGGATGACGAGCTGCGCCGGGCAATTGAGCTCTCCAAAAGAACCCTGCAGGAGGAGCAGTCCAAGTCCGGCCACCTTACCGCCGAGTATGTTCGGCGCCTCCCCGTTTGTGCACAGACTGACACCGGGCGATTACCTCAGGGAAATGGACCTCCAGAAGGCTCTCAAGCTGAGCGAGGAGGAAGAAGCCAAGCGGACCAAGGCGGTCGAGGACGCCAACTCGCGGTCGCTCTTTGACGACAATGCGCAGCTCCCGCCGACCGGGACGAACCCGTTCCCGCTCGTGGATACCAGCGCCAACCCTCAGTTCAACGGCCTCCAGCCTCAATTCACGCAGATCGCACCGCAGTTTACCTCGTTCAACCCGTACGCCCAGCAGGCTCAGCAGGAGGCTCTTCAGGTTCGTATGCTTTGTGCCCTTTAGTCTGTCCACTCAACATGCGTATAGATGGAGTACCTGCGCCAGCAACAGGCTTGGGAAGCCCAGCAGGCTCAGCAGCAGGCCGAGCAGATGGCGCAATTCCAGGCACAGCAACAAGCTCAGCAGCTCGCTCAGCTCCAGGCGCAGCAGCAGGCTCAGCAGGAGGAATGGATGCGCCAGCAGCAACTACTCCAGTTCCAGCAGCAACAAGCCGCTCTGCAGCAGCAACAGCAGCAGCAATTCCTATTCGCCCAACAGCAGCAGCAACTTGCGCCGCAGCCGACCGGCTTCGGGTACGCGTGAGCTCAGTTGCCGTGTCGCCCTGCTGACAGTCGTGCGTGCACAGGTCCAACAACCCCTTCGCCCTCGGCCAGCCTCAGCAACAGATGCCTCCTGTTCCGCAGCCCCCTGCCTCGGTGCCACCCCAGCCCGCGCAGCCGACCGCATTCTCCGCGCCGTCGCCCCCGCCGCAACCAGCCTCGGCTCCGCCGCGGAATAACCAGAACGACGAGCGGTTCGCGCACCTTGCAAGCCTCTTCGACGGTCGCGGGTGCGTATATTCACCATCTCATCGTACTCCATTTGCTCATGCGCACCTTCAGCGAGGGCGGTGTGGACACCTTCGGCAACACCGGCGAGCTGCGTTACGGGCAGCAAATCGGCCGTGTGGGAACCAACAAGACGGGGCACAACCCGTTCCACCAGCAGCAGCAGCAGCAGCAGCAGCAGCAGCAGAACGACCAGCCTTTCTTCTCGATTTAGCGACCGTGTGAACGTCAGAGTGGCTGGGCTGGGCTTGTAGGTTTTAGCGTTGTGGCTGTCGTCATTGCTTCGTAAATGTGTCGCTCGTTTCCTTCACTTCATCCTCCGCATCCCTCCCTACGTTTCTTGTTTTGGATTGACCGCCTCTAAACGCTCCTTTCTGGCCATATTATGCGATGTCTTTCTATTCTCTCTCACAGCGAAGTGCTGTGCAGTACGAACACAAGGCAAGCATAAGCCTCAGCAAGGTGGCGAGGTCGCACTTGTTTGTCAGTGTTTGCTGCTCCTTTTCCTGCACGGCACAAGGGGTCGCAGAGTCTCTTGAACCTGTGTGGCAGCCCCGGACGCGATGTTCTCGCTGACTCTGGCCATTACCCTTCCACTGGGAATCGTCCTATCCAATGGTGAATCTGTCGCTTTGAACATGGGCGGGACGAGTCTCTGGCGACGCAACTCAACCTGGACGCTCTGGTCAGCCCTGCAGTGCAGAGGGCTGCCGACCCTATCCTCCACTGGTTCGTTATCATAGACGGGACTCACAGTGCCGGCGAATCCTCGTTCTAGTGACCGCAGGCACCCGTGGATTCGCATTGACTCGTATGCTCGTGGTTGCAAGCGACTTGTACCAGAAACCCAGATTGTGCAAGCTTTGCATGGGTGCTCTGGCCAGCGCGTTCACAAAAATGGAATGTCTGTTCGGCCGCACATCGCCTTTGCGAGGCCCCGACACCGATCCGTCCAGCTGCTCGCCTTCACCAGCCGATCGCGTCTTGAATGGTATTGTCCGGTGCCTCCGCCCACCTTGTAGTACGCATGCGCCCATCTCTGGATTTCTGTGCACTGCACGTCTTCCAACCGCATACTGTCGCGCCGGGCCATCTCGTTGTCATGTATGGCCTTAGTCTGTATCAATTCGCACCTGCCTAATAGAGAGCCCCCATTTCGGCCTGTTCCGTGATGCACGTGATCGCCGACGCGACTAGTATGCCTAGTCCTGCCCTGTTGAGTCCATCCTCAGGATGCATTGCTGTCCGAAAGAAGTCTACTAGGTCATGAGAAGCCCTCAGAACTCCGTGCACGACCGGAAACGTATGTCGGGGCCTTCTTCCTCTTCCGGCCAACCTCCCTGAATGTTGTACAATCCCTCCGTCGATCGACAATAATCATTGGGATGCCGTATAGGATGCAATGCGCTATGTCTCGCAAAAGGAGAGGGGTCCGTTCGGTGTCCAGAGAGTCAGAAGCGGATAAGCGCCCGGTCGAGATCAGCCGTTAAGTCCGAATTGGGGGCTCTCTATCAAGGGGGCGCGTATTGATGCAGACTTTACTTCGAACGATTATCTTCGAACGTAAAGTCTGCGAAGGAGACTAGTATGGCCTGCGCCTCGCAATGAGTCCGGCGAAGTCAGACCCAATATCCGTCCTGTCTTGTGCGATCCCGGTTTTACGCGGTGGCTCCATGAATCGGCAGTATTCTACGTCGGCTGGCGAAAACGGTGAACAATCAGCGGGATGCATGCGAGTTTGGGCTGACGACGGCTCTTGGGCCCGACGGCTCGTTCTTTGACTGCGATGCGAAGGACGTTCGCCTCGGGAAATACATGCGAACTGTGGGGCTGCCGCTTGTCGCAGTGATCTGGTTCTGAGGCGATATCAATGGCTAAACTCCTGCCTCACATGCTGTGGGAGTCTACTGTGACAACGGCCCCGCGGACATGTCCGGGCCGCACAAATGGAATGCGTAGAGCATCTTGCAAAGCATATCCTGCTCCGAGCGTAGCGGACATTGCCATCAGGTCAGAAATGATTATTGACGAATGATCATTCTCCTGACACTCAGACACGCAGACCAGGACCGAGTGCATACAAATCGTTTTCGATCATCCTCAAGACGCTCGATAATTATCCTCGAAAATAAAGACCGTTCTTAGTAAGGCTCCACCGCGACGAGGTTTACGACGTCGACCTGGTTGTAGTTCTGGGGGCCGCCGCGGAGGAAGGTGAAGTGCCAGGTCTCGCCGGTGGCCTGGCGCGTCGCCTGGCACTTGACGAAGTCGCCGTCGCCGCGCACGCAGGTCTGTCCGCCGAACCACCAGTTGTTCGCCGCGAGCGTGTGGCCCTGCGCGAACGATGCCCCGGGGACGGAGAAGTACTCCTCGCCGTTGAGGCTGCCGCCGGCAAGCACGATCGTCAGCGTGCCGAGGAACGCGAAGTTCAGCTTGTCGGGGTTGTTGCCGAAGGTGTTCTGCCCGGGCGGGATCCTCGCCTTGAACCTGGTTGCCAAATCAGAATCAAACACCAGCTACGAAGGTGCAATGTGCGTACCAGTTGGCGACGTCCCCAGATCCCTTGCGTCCGACGCTGAACATGAGGCTGCCACTGCGGTCGAACGAGCGAACTTGGCCGACGGCGATGTGGCCCTTCGGATCTTGCCCACTGGTCACCTTGTACTCGTTGACGATGTAGCTCCCACGCTGAAGGGTGTACCCGGGCGCCGTGTACGAGAGCGTCACGTAGTTATCGTGGTACGACATGGCGACTGCGCCGCTAACGGCAAGGGCGACTGCGAGGCGTGAGACCGCTGCTGGAGTCGCTCGAAGTTTAGGAGCAGCTCACCCGATGCGATGACGGCGGTGAGACGCATGCTGCTGGAGGAGAGCGAGTGTGAGAAGCTGAGTTCAGTGCTGAGGAAGTTCCTACGCAACCTGAGAGCTTTTTGTAGGTGTTCCAGTGGACTCAGAGTGGACCATAGCTCCTGCGTCTCTAGCATGTCCATCAATATCCTCTCCGCTGATCAGCACTTCGTGCGATGCGCGTCGAGCGGACGACAGAGTGCCCCTCCTCAAAGTGCCGGCGCATGCTGCACATCTAATACCGCTCTACGTGCGCAAGGGGGGTCGGCCGTCAACGGCATGACTATGGGATGATATGTCGTGCTACGAACATGTAGATGCGATGATCTCCGAGGGGAGGGAGGAAGGGCCCTCCTTCAGCAAACTGCGTTTTTGGAATGTGCGGCCGTTGAGATGTTTAGTGCCGAGAGAGCGGCGCATCAGTGCTCCGGAGGCTCGACCGCGCTGCCGAACTCGCTCGAACTGCCGGCGTCAGCTCCATCGCCACCTTGATGCACTGCTCCGATAGTCGATGACGCATGTGCGATCACGCTCCCGATGTTTGCACTTGTGAGCGTCTCGAGAGTCCCGCCACGGGTCTGCACAGCGTCAGCGCGCGTTTCAAATGAAACTCTCCGCTCTGGTGTGCACTGATCGCCCGCCTGGATCGTACCCTGGGACCCAAATTCAAGTGGACTTAGGCAAATTTCAGGCTGTCGGTGGCTGCAACACAGTACAGTACAGTAGTTACTGACAACTGTTTCGTATACATATAAATTCTAAGTATGCGGACCTTCACAAGATGGATAAGCGCATTCTTACTATGTCACAAAGATCAATGGAAACTCTCGGACTGCCGAGGTTTTATCCTGCGTCGAGTTGGGAAACGCGTCGGACTTGGCTTCGTTGACAAGCCGGCGGTTGGTTTGCGGTTGTTTGGCTACGGCCTCGTCCGCTCAAATTTTCTCTCGTCCGCCGTCATCTCGTCTTTGCGCTGTACGATCACCATGGACGCGCGCCCGACCTCTACGCTACCGAGTAAGCACCAGTATGCGTTCTCCGTGGTTTACATACTCATTATTGCCCAGAAGGAGTGCGTCAGCATCGCCAGCCTCGGCGGGGCCCACTGGCTCGTCTGCATTCGGTACGTTTCTCCTGACCTTCATCTGTGGCCTCCTCTGATTCGTACCAGTATATGTCTCGGACTAACTAACCATCCGTGCCGCTGGAAATCGGTACGTCGTGTGCGCTATTCTGCTCCCAGTCAGTTTCTCTACCTCAGCCGCCATCCGCGATACGCCATATTTCCCCTGTCTGCTCCATTCATCTCCCAGCGCTACCCATGCATCCCCGTCCCCCCGTCACTATCTATCATCCCAGTCGACATTCCATGTGGTTCCCTACGGTCGGGTTTACGTGCTCTCGGCCTTGACTATGTGTACTCGTATGTCCTTGTCTGATTGCACGTAACCTGAAGTATATCCTAGTACCCCAATGCCAGCCATTAATTGCATCCAGAGTAAATTTTTGAGAACGGCAGGACCGTTTGATACTCTCTAATGTGCGGAAGGGTGCGAGCCCCTGTTGCACATGTCCGCACCAGGCCGCTCTGCGGCAAGCCTATCTCGCCCTAAAATAGGGACCTAGGTCCTACGCTCTGACCGCTATGGAGCCTCCATTGCGCCACACAGCGTTTACGCAGTTTCCAAAGAGTCTTTGGAAATGTCAAGCTCAGAAGGCGCCACAACTTGGTGGAGAAACTGAGCTAGAGCGGAAAGATTGAGGGTTTACATGGAGTTCCATGGCCCCCTTCGACTCGGAGGATCGTCCGCCTTTGGTGACAGGTCCGAAGTCAATGCCGACTTGATGCGCTCGCATCGGAGACTGCGCTGAATACGGTCGACGACATTGCATGCAAGTAATGGAGTGCACGTGTGACTGTATGCGCTCATTGTCGTTGATCATCGTGAGTATCATGCGGGCCGCCATGTCCGTGACGGACGGTCCCTCATTAACTCCGCAAAACAAAACTGGTCTAAACTAAGCGCAGTCAGTCTTGGCATCACACTCCGGGCCTGAAGGACCCTGAATGGCGAGCTGTAGAGTCTGGATGAATACAAGTCGGTCTCTCTGCGGCCCTTGGAGAGCACATAAAAGCCCACGGCCTGCGAACGAAAATCCTCAGCACAGAACTCAGCTTCTCTCACTCGCTCTACTCCAGCAACATGCGTCTCACCGCCGTCCTTGCCTCCGGTGAACTATTTTTGGTCCCAGGGCGACCGTCAGCAGAGTCTCATGCTTCACAGTCGCCATTGCCGTCCACGGCGCCGTCGCCATGTCGTACCACGACAATTGGGTCAACCTCGCATACTCGGCGCCCGTCTTCACCCTCCAGCGCGGCTCGTACATCATCAGCGAGTACAAGGTGACCAGCGGACAAGATCCCAAGGGCCACATCGCTGTCAACCAAGTTCGCTCGTTCGATCGCAGCGGCGGCCTGATGTTCAGCGTCGGGCGCAAGGGCTCCGGAGATGTCGCGAACTGGTACGCTCTCATGTCTCATGGACGCACTCTCGTTCTCACGCCCTCTCAGGTTCAAGGCGAGGATCCCGTCCGGGCAGAACACCTTCGGCAACAACCCTGACAAGTTGAACTTCGCTTTCGTCGGCACGCTCACCATCGTGCTCGCGGGCGGCCAACTCAACGGCGAGGAGTACTTCTCCGTTCCCGGAGCGTCGTTCGCGCAGGGCCACACGCTCGCGGCAAACAACTGGTGGTTCGGCGGACAGACCTGCGTGCACCAGTCGGGCAACACAGTGCGGTGCGCGGTGACGCGCCAGGCCACCGGCGAGACCTGGCACTTCACCTTCCTCCGCGGCGGCGACCAGAGCTACAACCAGGTCAACGTCGTGAACCTCGTCGCGATCGACACAATCTGAGTGGAGTGCTAAAAAGATTCTCTATCTCGAATAATTTGTCGCATCTCGAAGATGTTGCACTAGGTCTCCCTCTCCGGTCTCTCTTTGTGATAGGAAGAATGTGTTCCGGCTCGAAATACAGTCTATTGCGACTTTCATGTGGGAGAGGTGTCTTGGTGCAAAGATTGCCACCTCGAGTTGCCTCGGAGTCGGATGCATGTGAAGGCCAGGCGCTAAGCGCGCGTCTGTTTGCCATAATAACGCGTCAACCTGACCCTCACCACGTATGCCGAAGGAGCCGTTTGAGCTCGACCGCCTGGCACATGAGCTAGGCGTGGACAAGGATGGCGAGCATGACGGCGCTCTGCCTGTGCACGACCTGCCCACGCTCGAGCCGTTGTCGCACCAACACGCGCAGCTGAAAGCACCGACCTTCGACGTCGAGGACTTTCTGCTCTCGCGCGCATACACCTCGCTGCCCGACCTTGGCTCGGAGCTCAAGGAGTACCTGGCCAAGCTGAAGGAGGAGCTTGTGCAGCTGATCAACGAAGACTACGAGGCCTTCATCAGCCTTAGTACGGACCTGCGCGGCGAGGGCGCTCGCTTGGAGAGGCTGCACTGGCCGCTGCCGGCTCTGCGCAAGGAAATCGAGGTGCGCTGCACTGTCGCTGCAACTCGTGTCCGTACTGACGCGCGTAGCTCTCGACGGCAGAGCTCAAGCAGGTCCAGGACGCCGTCCAGGAGAAGCTGCAAGAGCGCACGTCTATCCGCAAAGAGAAGGCACGTCCCTCCTTGCAACGCGTCAATGAGCGCTGACATATGCTCCCAGGCATTGCTTCATTTGCTGCTCAAGGTATCGGAGTCGGTGCAGCGGCTGGAGGGCCTGCTGCTAATTCCGTCGCCGGCCGACGAAGCCAACGGCGTGGACGGCTACACTTCTCCAACCCAGGAGAACATTAACGAGCGACCAAACGCGTTTACTGCGGCCGACGACGACGCAGCAGACGATCGGTCAGTCGCGGATGTGTAGGTACAAGACATGCATTGACCGTCCGTAGTACTCGGCGAGGTCGAGGCAAACACGTCGCCCGCGTAGGCGCCGAGTACACACAACTTTTGTACGATGTCGAGAAGGCTAAGACGGAGGGCTGCGCCTTTGTTGACACCTTACAATGGGTATGCACGCTCATCGCCGCACCCTGGCCGAAAGCTGATTGGTGTAGAGAATCGACAGAATAAAGTCGGCTCTCTCGTCAGACTTGGATCACTTCTTCGCCTCGACATTACAATCCCTCATACTACCCAGCGAGTCCAATAAACCACCTCCAGTTGAAAAGGCGCGGCTGTCCTCGGACTTGAACGACTGTTTCAAGACGTACGATCTACTCGGTGCATGGCGAGAAGCTGAAGAAGTCGTACGGAAGACGATCGTCAAACCGTTCGTCCGCCAGGTCAGTCCCCGCTCGAGGCTATGGGACGGACCATTACTGAATAGCCATTCCAGACCGTATTCGCTGGCGCACTCGCCGTCCCCCACTCACCGCTTATGCCGCGCACTCCTTACCCCCAGAGCGCAATCTCACCCATGTCGCCTGCAACGCCCTTCACGCCCTTCCCTCGCACGCTGAGCCAGTTGACTATGAACTTCCCCGGCGGCGCCGACAGCAAAACAACGTTAACCCTTCTGGACGACTCTGAGGACCCATTGGCACGGCTGTTCAACAAGCTAATCCGGTTTGTGGAGCGCGACCTGGGGCTCATCTTCGAAATATCCGAGCGCGTGTCAGCCAAGCATCGAAAGGCGACGATTCTACCGACCACGAACGGTGACGCGGCAGCGCTCGACGACCCCAACCGGTTCGAAATCCTGGCTAATGTCGTGTTCGACGAGATGGGGCGCGCGCTTGGGGACGAGTTGGGCTCGAACCTGTTTGCTGCTGGGCGGCCGGAGATTTTCAGAAATGTGAGAGCACTGTTAGAAAATCCACGATGCAGGAACTGACCGACGCAGCATTATGCAACATCATCGAACTTCATCACGACGCTCGAGTCGCTATCCCCCTCGACGCAGAGCATTCAGGCACTTCGGGCACATCCCTCGTACATTGCATACCACAAACGCTGGCAGTTACCCGTGTACTTCCAATTGCGATGGAAGGAGATTGTCACGAAGCTCGAGGATGCGTTCACTTCCTCCCAGCCATCGTTGTTACGAGGTACGTCGTGTCCCTCCGACTGCATCTGGCATTGAACTCGGTCCCAGATCCTCGTAGTGACTCCCAACCCTTCTTTACCTCGCAAGCCCTCATGGTGGTCCATTGCATCACAACATGTTGGAGCGACGAAGTCTTCATCCCAGATCTTGGCCATAGGTTCTGGCGCCTGACTCTGCAAGTGGGTACCAGCCTTCGTGCTGGTAAATGGTCATTCATCCATCGCAGATATTGAGTCGGTTCCGCACCTGGCTCGACGCAGTAGCGTCTGGGAAGCCGGCAGCAGGAGCAGGAGCGGTTTCCTCTGACAAGGTATCCGAGCGAATGTCAGCGTCCGCGCCGCAGCCGCCCCTGAGCTTGAAACTTCAGGCAACCATGAGCCAGACGGGCCGCGCTGGGACACCTGCGCCGAGCGACGGGACCTCAGCTGCGAACGTGCAGGCTGAGGACGCCGCGCTGCGTGATTGTGCAGCGCTTGTAGCCGATATCAAGCAAGTTGAGCGCAGCGTCAAGGCGCTATGGGCCGGCACGATCAAGGCGGCGCTGCCCATTGATGATGAGGATGAGGAAGAGCCTGCTGAAGGTACGTTTTGTCTACCGAGCGCTTGTGCTAGCCTTGACCTGGTTCGTACGCGCAGAAGCCCTCACGTTGATGCTGGCGAGCGTGTCGGAGCGCGTGCCCGACTTCGCGAACCAGATCATTGCCATCCTCACGCGTCGGTGTAGCGAGGGCCTGGCGAGCGTGCGCTCTATCCCGTCGCACTTCCGCGCGATGACGCAGCGGCGCGACGTCTCCGAGCCGTCGCACTTCGTCGTGAGCACGCTGCGCCCCCTCAAGGCGTTCTTCGAGACCGGCGGCGGCGAGGCGCTGCGCGCGGACGTCGGCGCGCAGTGGAGCTCGGAGGTGTTCGAGAGCGTCGCGAGCCGGTACTACACGCACCTCGTCGCGACGAAGAAGACGGAGGAGTCGCTGCGCCGCCTCAAGCAGCCGCGCCGCAACACCGGCTTCTCGTTGTTCGGCAAGACGCAGAACACCGAGGACGGCAAGGACGACGAGCGCATCCAGGCGCAGATCGTGCTCGACGTCGAGACGCTCGGCAAGGACGCCGCCGGGCTCGGCGTGGAGACCGCGAAGAGCGAGGCGTTCCTTAGACTGAAGGAGAGCGCGGCGTCTGGCCTGGCGGCGCCGGACGCGGCCGCTGGCGCGAGTTGATTGCGTCGGTTTGTTGGTGTATGTACGCTTTCCTGCTTTCGACCGCAATCCATGCCACCGAAACGCAAGAACATTCCCGTGAGCTGCGTAGGCGAGGCCGTCGGCTCGAGACGGCTGAGCATGCGCTCAGTTTACTGTGCATACAGTCAACGGCCCTGGGCTTTGGGTCACATTTGTACGCGGCCGCGACCACCAGGCTGGCGCTGAAGTCGTCGATCTGTTCGAGGAGGTATGCCAAACGGTACGAATCGCCCATAGTCGGAGCCTCTGAAGAAATGCACGCAGTTGGCGAACGATATCTGGCCTCCAGAAGCCGCCACGATGGATGTAGAGCCCGTGCGGCCTTCCCGTGGCATCGAGGACGAACTGGCCGCTGAGCTGGCCGAGCTCGAGAATGAGGCGAAAAACAAGCACAAGCTCAACAAGACGCGTCGATTCAGTATGTACATCGCGTCGGCGCCGTCTCGATCGCTGCTGAGCGCTCAGAGATGTGATTCACACCGATGCGGAATGCGGTCCGTCCTGGCACCTCTCTTCCGCGCCAGAGTGCGACTGACGCTCGCGTTGTGGAAGTCCTTTTTGTGCTGTGTCGCCCACCAATCGACCCGCTCAGGCTCGTTGTGGAGTACTTGGAGCAGGTCGAGCGGACCAAGGTCGCCAAACTTCGGTGCGCGGTCTCCGCTTGCAGGACGGCCACACTGGCGTTCTCACGTGACCTCTTCCCTGGAAGATATGTTCAGCGAATCATCCCCGTCCAGCTGACGGCCCCAGCGACAATGGAAGCGATACAGGCGCAGGCGGGAAAGCTCTTTGCTACTCTGCCCGAATCTAGCACCGTTCGTACCTGCGGCGCTTGCATTTCTCCCCCTTGATCTCATGCATACTCCCAGTATCGCATTGAAGTGCACCTCAGGAGTCATCATGTCCTCAAGCGCGACGAGGTGATCAAGAAGATCGCGGACACCGCGCCCAAAGACGCTGGACACACCGTGGACCTGAAGAACCCGAAGATCGCGATCTTCAACGTCGTCTTCAAGGCACTTCGTCTGTTCTCCCACGTAAGAGTGAATGGTGTTGACCTGGCCTGCAGACTGTCAGCATGATGGCGTTCCTGCCGCATTATGCGCGCTTCCAGAAGTACAACCCGCACTCGATCGCGAAGCAGGATGGCGAGGAGGACGTGCCGATGGGAGGCGATGTAGAGTGATGCTGTATTACACCGAGTGTACGAAAATACAAATGAGATCCTTGAGATACAGGCCGGGGTGGGTTGGTGGGAAGAGATACAGATGACGGGACGTTCAGATGCTCGGGCTCCGGTGGTCGGGCATGGACACAGGCGTGGGCGGCGCGGCCGAGGCACTGCGGGAGCCGCCCAGCGCGCACTCGCAGATGCACTGCGCGCGGCGCACGACGGTCTGCACGGCGTCGTCGCCGGTGCTCGTGAGCTTGACGAGGCCGGGGAAGACGGTCGCGCCGACGCGGTCGGGCTCGCCGCGCTCGCTGCGCAGGCAGCGCTTGACGAGCTCGATCTCGTGCGGGTCCATCTGCCCGCCGAGCTCGGGCACGAACGCGCGGTAGAAGGCCGCGCCGGTGTGCAGCATGCGCCCGAAGACGTGCGCGGCGCCGATGATCGCTTGCCATTCGGCCGGGAAAGGTGCGCTCGGTGGGAGTAGAAGGGGCGTGAGGGACGGCGCGGCCTCTGTCAGAACGGTTTGGGCGATGCTGTGCGGGACGTCGTCGATGGCCGCGCCGAAGGTCTGCCGGCGCCAGACGCTTGCTACTACGGGGTCGTCTGTGCGGAGTGCTGGGAGTGAGGAGGGGTAATGCAGGTGTGCAATAGACGCACTTGCAAAGATGTTTTCGTGGATGCGGGTGAACTGGATGTTGGCCTCGGTCGAATTGGTGACGAGGAAGCAGTTGATGACGCCCTCGCTTATGGCCTCGCTCATTGCGTGCCTCAACAGGTTCTGCACGACCATGGGCGGTGACCCAGTAGCCAAATGTCCCTGAGAGACGCCCATGTCCGATAGAATGGTCTGCCGAAGCTGAGGGAGTGGGACGAGCGGTGACCTGACTGTGTCTGCGGCATATCGGTTGATCTGGCGTTCGAGCGCAGAAGCGGCATTCTGTGAGGCCATGGGAGTCAGCAGGGATTCGTTCCTGTGGCGAGATATATGCGCGCCTTGATTGAAAAATCATCGACAGAGGCGCTGCCACCGACGCCGGTGTACGGGCGCTGGGTGTCCGAGCCTTCCAGCTTGGAGATACGGGCCCTGAGCATTGCTATCTGGCGCTCCTGCTCCTCGAGCTGGGCCCGTTGGGACTCGACCTTCTCGTGCGCGATACGCTACTCATCCACCGCGGTCATCCGACCTGGCTCTTGGACGACGGCTCTGGCTCACGAAGTTGGCAAGCGCATATCTGGAAAGGCTCGTTGAGTGCGCAGAGGGCATTAGACATGTGCTACGATACCTGTACTGTTCGCCGGGCACATAGTCCATCGTGAGTGGGCCGGACTGGAACCGAGCACGAGGTTCGGAAGAGAGCGCCGAAGTCCGGGGCGGAGTTGGCACGGTCGCCGCACTGAGCAGCTCCGCCTCTCGAACGACGACGCGATGAGCGATAGCGTGGCGGACACCTCGCTGGACATGCCCAGCAGCCTGGGCCCTCCTCCGGGCTCTGAGGACTACGGCGTGCCTGGATGCATCCGGCAACGGCCCTCGAAGACACGCCGCGAGCAGAGCGCGTTTGTAGACTGCCACAGGTTTGTGGGCTGCACCGTTACTCGACCGGCCGGCTCACAACCTATTGTACAGGGTGCTCACGAAGAGTGGGTGGACGCCCTGTCTCGTAGCTCTTGGCTGGCTGGCGCTCTGACTGCGTGCGCAGCGTTCGGATACGACAGCTTTCGAGGCAAGCAAAAGGAAATAGTCCAAGCAGCCGTCCGGGGTGCGTGTTCAGCTGGTTAGCATTGCAATTTGACATCCTAATATCGTGTCTAGGCAACGATGTACTCGTTGTGATGCCGACTGGCATGGGCAAGGTGCCCTGCCGCCACACCTTCCTTTCGCCAACCGGCTTAACATCTTCGAACATAGAGCCTGTGCTTTCAAATACCAGCTATTGCTGATACTGTGAGTAGCCTGATCCGGAAACGTAGTAGCTCGCTGCTCATTCTGTCGCCTATGTAGCACGGCGTCACGCTTGTTGTCTCGCCCCTCCTGGGTGCGTCCTCTGTAACTTACTCTCACCGGTCAGTTCACCAACAGAGGACGCTGTAGCGCTCATGAAGAACCGTGCGTGCGACGCCATGCGCCTGCATTGCTCCAATGTGACATGCGGCAGAGGTCAAACGACTTGAACAATTGCAAGTCCCGGTGCAATCATGGACCTCCGAAACACCCTATCCATTGCGCCAGGAAGTATGTGCATTGCTTTTTGTCTCCTTTGGCATGTCTGAATCCGCCTTTTAGATCATGAAAGACCTTCAATCTGGTCATCCACGAACTCGACTTTTATACAGTGTGTTCGTCTCTCCTCCGTGCAGAGCCTGCCCTTATGCTAGAATCATTCTACAGTCACTCCCGAAGGCATGAGTACACCGCAATTCAGAGCCGTCTTGAAGGTTGTCTACAAGCAGAATGAGCTAAATCGGTTCGTCGTTGACGAGGTAGGATCCTGCAATCCGTCATCTACACCTCGCACCTTGCTGAACACCAGTTCCAGGCGCATTGCATAGTGGCAAGTATTTCCCCGTCCTCATTGGCTGTTGGCTGACATCCTCTCGCAGGAATGGGGCCACGATTTCCGCGAGGAATACCGCAAGTTGGGAAACTTTCGCCAGATGTTCCCCGACGTACCCATCATGGCGCTCACCGCCAGTGCGACACCCCAGTCAGCCCCCTCTCCATACACCCTGTATGCCATCCTGTTTCCTCATGCTCCGCCGAAAGAGTGCGCGAAGAGATCATCCGCAGCTTGCGCATGGAGAACGACCAGCTGCTGACGGCCGTGCACCCGTTCAACCGGCACAACCTCTTCTACGAGGTTTGTCCCCTCTCTCCCCTTCCCTCCACGCCCCGACTTCACATTCTACTGCTGTGCCAGGTTCGCTACATGCCGAGCACGTGGGACCAGGAGGCGCAGATGAAGCACGTGCAGGAGTATATCCAGAAGCTGCACGACAAGCGCGGGTGCCCGTCGAGCGGCATCATCTACTGCCGCAAGCGCGACACGTGCGACGAGCTTGCGGCGTTCCTGCGAAGGAAGGGCATCAATGCGAAACCGTACCACAAGCGACTACCCGCCGCCACGCTGGACTTGACGCTCAAGCAGTGGGAGGAGACCACGGATGGGCAGGGCGCCGGCGCTCTTGACGTTGTGAGTGCTACCTTCGAGGTTGGGGCTTCGTTGCGCGCGCTGATTGGGCTACAGGCTGTGTGCACTGTCGCCTTTGGGATGGGTATCGACAAGCCCGATGTTAGGTAAGAACGACCAAGACTTAGCAAAGAGTGTGGCATTGAGCCTGTGTTGCAGATACGTTATCCATTTTGATCTGCCCAAGAGCTTCGAAGGTGAGAGTCTTCGACCATTGGGCGCAGATTCTGAATAGGGACCAGGGTACTATCAGGAGACAGGTGTGTTGAGTCCGCCTCTCAGTCTGGTCGTCGCATGCCTAACACATATTCGCATCAAAGGCCGCGCAGGCCGCGACGGTCATGTATGTAATTATCAGTGCAACCTCCCGTTTACTACCCTGACAGCCCAGTGCAGTCGGCGAAATGCATATTGTACTACTGTGAGCACCCTCTTCTTTCTCTTCCGACCATTTACTCAGCAACTGCCAGCTCGCAAAGACGCGCTATCCATACGCTCTCTCCAACAACGCTCCCACAACGAACGCGTGCCGCAGGTGTTTCT
The DNA here is from genome assembly GCA_030578095.1 of Auricularia cornea. Classification (NCBI taxonomy): domain Eukaryota; kingdom Fungi; phylum Basidiomycota; class Agaricomycetes; order Auriculariales; family Auriculariaceae; genus Auricularia; species Auricularia cornea. The sequence goes on from JARLTE010000004.1 coordinate 2,342,422, forward strand.
CGAAGCAGGTCCGGACTCGGGAGACCGTTCGAAAAAGAGCCTTACGGCCGTGCGTTCCGTCCATTATATGTTTGGGTACCCTGGGTTGACCGAGGCGACAGCTGCTGCAATTCGCGGAGAACACGACCGATTGTAGACACGTCGTGAGTTGTCCACGCCTGCGGCCAAGGACGCGGGTTAACGCGCGCACAAGTCGATTTGTCGGTTCTTTGGCGAGGAGGTGAACGACAAGGACGAGCAGATCAAGTTGACCTATTGCAATAAGATGTGCGACGTACGTTATCTCCCCGCTCACCCGCGCCGCCTCTCCCTTCACCTCAGCTGCGACACGCAGGTTTGCAAGTACCCTGCGAAGACTGCCGCGCGCCGCGAAGCGATGAGCTCCGCGGCGTACATCTCCACGCAGACCGTGTTGCGGCCCGACGAAGAAGACGAGGCGTGCGACGACGTGCCGCGCGTCGCGCTGGGACCTAGCGGCGCGCCCGGGATGAAGAAGCAGGTGTACATCCAGCCGCCAGCGGTCGTGCAGCAGCGGCACTATCCCAGCGCGCAGGGCGTCACGGTCCTGCAGGAGAAACGCGCGAGGGACGTGGAGGACGATACGACGGTGAATGCACAAGCAGCGAAACGGCCGAGAGCTGCGCCTGTGTTCTCAAAGGCCGCTGCATGTGCGTGCTTTCTTCCTCTCTGGGATACGAACATGAATTGATGTCCGGCAGCCAACGTTGGCGCGGGTACGAGTGCCGGTGCGTCGAACTTCGGCGTGGGGAGCTCGGTGTCGGCCAGGAAGGCGTTCAAGCCGCCGAACTTTGCGGCGCGGGTCCCTGCCCCTGCTCCAGCGCCAGCACCTACGACTGTAGCACGAAGAGCGGCATCACCCGCGGCCATCGAAATCCCAGACAGCGACGAGGAGTTTGACAAACGCGTCGATGCCGAAGACGAACCTCAGCGACGGAGCCCATCACCCGTTACGCAGATCCTCCAGTCGCTTGACAACGCGCCCGCGCCGAAGAGGTTGCAGGGGCAGAGCTCGAAGACAAGCGTGACGTCCGTCGTGTCTGTGGCGCCCAGCAGGCAGAGTTCCACGCGGTCTGTCCAGAGCATACGCGCATGTGCGTCTTGGACGCGCTATTTGCACATGCCTTGCGCACTGATTGACCGCCTTGTGCAGCTTCGCCTGGCGTGGGCATGGACGTCGACCTGGATGTCGAGTTTTCTTACTCACAGAAGGTTCCGGTGCGCGTGACCATACCGCACCATATTTGAGCGCTGGCTGACCACGGCTGGTGGCGTAGCTTGGTAAACGTCGAGAAGTGGTCGAGAAGGCGTATCGTTCGTTTCGGGCGTTGTCGCGGAAAGAGAATTCGGCAGCCTACGACACGCTTCAAAAGCATGACGCCGAGAGCATGGCGAAGGCAGCCAAGGAGGTTGAGGTTGATGTGTTTTCATTCAGCGCTTCGGCGATTGGCTATGCGCAGGGGTCTGGGCGCGTGTTGAACGGTTTGGAACTGCTTGCTTCCCCGCAGAGTTCGTGGGCCGATTTTGACGAGGAAATTCGGGACGCCGCTTTGAGTATCCTCGGGGTGCTTCGGCGGTGTGCACTGTAGCATAGTATAGACATAGTGTAAAGTACTCTTAATGCCCATTTTTTCGAGGGAATCGGTGTCCGTAAATAGCCGGGTGGCTGAGCTGGGAGGATCGTTGATCGAAATTCTTGTTTGCCTTTTACCTCGACGGTCTCTGGCCACGATGGCGTCCAACCTCGCCGCGCCCGCCAACGCGGCATTCATCGACCACAGCGAGGACAAGCACACGCCCGAGGTCTACGACGACGCGCGGACGTACTACACGCGCAAGGAGATCCACTCGCGCTCGCGAACGTACTCGAGCGTGCGTGTCACGTCCCAAAAAGCCGCTGACCGTGTCAACTGACTCGTGCACAGTCGCAGCTGGGCACGTACAACCCGAAGCAGCGGCCGGCGTTCGGGCTGCACAACCACTCGCGGCGGCGGCGGCTGTCCCACGGCGAGTAAATCGCCCGCCGGTCGGCCGACGCGCCTAACGTGCCATGTCGCGTGACAGACGACAAGCCGATCGCTGCCCCCCGCCGCTTCCTCATCGACGTCGACGAGACGATAAGGTCCGTCGCCGCCGCGCCCGTCGTCCGCCAGCGAGCTCACCGCGCCCCCGCGAAAACGTCATATTCCGGCCCGATATCTCCGCGTCGCGCTCCAATCCGCGTCCCTCTCGCTGCAGATTGGTGCTCGAGCAGGAAGACACGGATGGCGACTTCCAGATCAGTATCACTGACTCGGGCCCCAAGTACGTGTCGCGTCGGCGGGAATTATGGTATTGGCTGAACGGTCGCGTCAGGCTGATGAGCCTGGGCACCGCGACGAGCAATGGCTTCAAGACGTTCGACATCCGCGGTAACTACATGCTCTCCAACCTGCTGCAGGAGCTCGCCCTTGCCCGCGACCATGGCCGGACGCGTATCGTGCTCGACGAGGCCCGGCTTACCGAGAACCCGGTCGACCGTCTCAGCCGCATGATCAGGACCTCGTTCTGGCACGCCCTCACCCGCCGCATCGACGGCGACGGTCTCGAAATCATCTGTGCGGACGTAAGGCGACGTGTTTCCCCCGGCGATTGCGTCCTCCCTGACGCGACGCGCCCTGCTCCTAGCCCAAGAACAGATCCGCGCATCTGAACCCGCGCATATACGTGCCGCACGCCGAGCCACAAATGGCAGAATACTACAGGCATGCGTCTCCAGTATACGACTCGCTGCTCTAGTTGCTCACGTGTGCACAGGAAAGTCGCGCGCGATAAGCCTCATCTCAGACTCGACGTTGTCGTGCTCCCTCCCAAGTGCGACGATGAACACTTCGTAAAGTCGCTCAACGACAAGCCGGGCCTACTGGCTCTCGCCATGGAGGAAGTCGACGATGGCAAGGGCGGCAAGACCCTGAAGGGCATTCCATGTGAGCCCACTCAGAATGTTTACGTTCAACGCTGAACTCGTGCAAAGTTACCGTACCAGGTTTGTAAACAACCTGTCGCTGCAGAGAGCGCTCTGACACACGCGTCAGGTGCTAGGTTCAACGAGGTCCGACCTTTGACTGTAACATGAGTGTGGCATCGTCTGACCTCTTGCAGCTTTACAACTGGGACAGCTACTTCATGTAGGCGCCCGCGGTGATAGATTGCCCCGTGCTCACAGCCATGTCAGGGCTCTCGGCCTCCTTGTAGATGGTCAAGTCAACCTGGCCAAGGGCATGGTCGACCATTTCGTCTTCGAGATTAAGCACTACAACAAGATCCTGAACGGAAACCGCAGCTACGTACGTCTTGGACATTTGGCAGCCATTTGTCGCGGTCTGACCCTTTGTTACTACAGTATCTGTGCCGTTCGCAGCCGCCTTTCCTGACCGACATGGCTCTGCAGATCTACAACCAACTCCCGCGCACCGACGTGGAGGCCAACAACCGGTGGCTGAAGCGCGCCATCCAGGCCGCTATCAAGGAGTACCACACAGTCTGGATGTCGCTCCCCCGATTTGACCCTGCCACCGGGCTTTCGCGCTACCGCCCGGGTGGCTTGGGTATTCCGGTGCGTAGTATGCCTTCACCGGAGCTTTGGGCCTCACAGGTTGGTACAGCCGGAGACGGAGGCCTCGCACTTCACGCACATTCTGCAGCCGTACGCGGACAAGCACGGCCTCTCGGTACTCGAGTTCAGCGAGAAGTACAACGACGGTGTGCTCAAGGAGCCGGAGCTCGACGAGTACTTCTTGCACGATCGTGCGGTCCGCGAGTCGGGACATGACACGACGTACCGCTTTGAGAAGGTGTGGACACACCGTGCGTCGGCAGGGCCAGACTAAAGACCCCTTCAGCGCTGCGCCAACCTCGCTACCGTGGACCTGAACGCGCTGCTGTACAAGTTCGAGATGGACATCGGCACGGCGATCCAGAACGTGTTTGACGACAGCCTCGAGCTCGAGGACGCGTTCGTGCTGCAGCCATTCCCGTACCGCTCCTCGCCGTCCGCGCAGGCGCAATCGACCTCGCGCCGCCAGGCCAGCGCGGAGTGGTTCGCGCGCGCGCAGTACCGCAAGCAGCAGATGGACCGCTACCTGTGGAACGAGGGCAAGAGCCTCTACTTCGATTACGACACCGTGCAGAAGAAGCAGAGTCTCTACGAGAGCGTCACCGCGTTCTGGACGCTCTGGGCAGGATGCGCGAGCGAGGACCAGGCATGGAGGCTTATGTAAGCTTTCGTTGGGGGTGTAGACGGGTTGGTGCTGATGATAGCGTAGCTCGCAGAGCATGTCGAAGTTTGAGGTCCTGGGTGGATTGGTGAGCGGTACTGAGGAGAGCCGAGGCAGGATCTCGTTGGACCGCCCCAACCGCCAATGGGATTATCCGTATGCATGGTGAGGGCTCACATAAGGCTTGCAAACCTATATGGCTGATGCTCTTGCTTAGGCCGCCGCACCAAATCATGACCTGGGTTGGGCTCGAGCGCTATGGATACAACGATGACGCCCAGCGGCTGGCGTACCGCTTCCTCTACATGTACGCCTCACATTACATCGAGGTGATATTCGACTGACATAAGAATAGGATGACCACGGCTTTCGTAGACTTCAACGGCGTGGTACCGGAGAAGGTGAGTTTGGGACGGGCCTTCGGTTTGACGGTAGGGCTGACTTTTACCAGTTCGACGCTGTGAAGCTGTCGCATCTGGTAGCTGCGGAGTACGGTAACCAGGGTATTGACTTCAAGATGGTGCCGCGCGAAGGCTTCGGTTGGATGAATGGTTCGTGATGATGTCCTCTTCCTCGCCGTCGTTTGCTGACATGAATGCTCCTTGCTCTGCAGCCGCATATCAGGTTGGCCTGACGTTCCTCAACACGTCCATGCGTCGCGCAGTGTCTGCATGCATCAGCCCCGAGGTGTACTTCAACGTCGGAGACACCCAGCGCGGCCAGGCCGCTGCCGATGCCCTTGGCCTTGCCATGGACGCCCTCATGATGTGATTGCGCACATCGCCTAGAGATGACCGAGATAGAGGTGGGGATCAGAGTAAGGACTTCATAATTCGACGTGTCGTAGACGCGAGACCGTACGTAGAGATCACACACAGACCACAACGATCGTTAGTTTTCTTGCTGCCTGCAATTGATGGTACTTTGTCCATTGGGAAAAACGGACATCACCCTGGCAAGATTCCATTTGGGGCGGAAAGGTTCTATTTCGAGCCACCATTGAGGTGTGTCACTGCGGCGCCGGTTTCAACGAGGTCACGACTGATCTGAGAAGTACTTTACCCGCAGACAACGATGCTAGACCAGCTTATCATTGTTCCAATGATGTCAGGCGTCTCCCTGACGCTGCCAAATGTTTGGAGGCTTAGAAATTACCTGGTCACGGTCTCTCTGAATCACGGTCGGACGGCTTCGGACCTGGGTGAGGTCACTGAGATTAATCGGACCCGAAAGGTTCCTCAGGTCTTGTGGCCAGTGAGAAACCTATTAAAGGCAAGCCGGTGCCAGTTCGCCTCTCATATCGCCCACAAACATGCCCACCGCCGTTCGTTCCCCTCGCACGCTGTACGACAAGATCTGGGACGAGCATGTCGTGTACGGGGGCATGAGAGGCAATGTCGGCTTCAAGCTGACTGTCCATCTCAGCACGACGGATGGGGACGGTCCTTCGCTTCTCTACATCGACAGGTGCCCCTTGCGCCTTCGTGTGCGATCTGGATGACTGAGACTTCGCCTTGTGCAGGCACCTTGTGCACGAAGTCTGTCCACAGGCGTTCGACGGCCTGTGCGCCTTTGTCTTCAACGAATTGCCTATCAGTGTGCTAACCTGCGCCCACAAGGCGTAGCGCAGGCCGTAAAGTTCGCAGGCCAGATTGTACCCTTGTCACTGTGGACCACAACATCCCGTGAGCTTTTCGGCCCCTGGTCAGCGGGGGCGCACCATACATGCACTGATTGAATGTACCCACTGGCAGCACGGTCTCCAGAAAGAACTTGACGGATGTTGAGAACTTCATCGAGGAGCCTAATTCTCGCGCACAATGCCTTGCCGTCGAGCAGAACGTCAAGGAGTTCGGCCTCACGTACTTCGGAATGGGAGACAGGCGCCAAGGTAGGCCCCCCATTCTCGAGCACTATTTTATGCTCACCGTGACGGACCCCCTTAAGGCATTGTCCATATCATCGGTCCCGAGCAGGGCTTCTCGGTCAGCACAAGTGGCCACGTCGGCAGTCCCCGTACTCATGTTCACCCGGTAGTTGCCCGGTTCGACGATCGTCTGTGGGGACTCTCACACGTCTAGTACGTTTTGAACGAGAAGGATGCCGCTATATTGATAGCACCCAGCGCATGGCGCGTTCGGTGCACTCGCCTTCGGCATTGGGACATCTGAAGTCGAGCATGTCCTGGCAACGCAAACGATCCTCCAGCAGAAGTCGCGCAATATGCGCATCGTTGTAGACGGGGTCCTTGGCGAGGGCGTCACGCCCAAGGACGTGATGCTGCACATCATCGGGCACATCGGGACTGCAGGCGGCACTGGCTGTGCGCTGGAATTCGCTGGCAACGTCTTCCGCGAGATGAGTATGGAGGGCCGGATGAGCGTCTGCAACATGAGCATCGAGGCGGGCGCTCGAGCCGGTCTCGTCGAGCCGGACGATACGACCTTCACGTACCTCAAAGGACGACCTTACGCACCAGCTGGCGCCGCTTGGGACGCTGCTCTCACCCATTGGCGCACCCTCAAGAGCGATCCAGGCTCCAAATTCGATGTCGAAGTCCATATTCGCGCGGAGGACATTGTGCCCACCGTCACCTGGGGCACATCTCCGCAGGACGTTGTGCCAATCACTGGCATCGTCCCCGACCCGGCGAGCTTCGACGACCCCATCAAGCGATCCGGCGTCCAGCGCGCGCTGAAGTACATGGGCCTCCAGCCCAATACGCGAATGGAAGACATCGCCGTCGACAAGGTCTTCATCGGTTCATGCACCAACTCGCGCATAGAGGACCTGCGCTCAGCGGCGAGGGTCGTCCTCGCTGCCGGACCAGGTGCTCACGTGGCGTCCAGAGTGCATGCCATGGTCGTCCCGGGCTCGGGGATCATCAAGGCGCAGGCGGAGGCCGAGGGACTCGATGCGGTGTTTCGGCGCGCCGGTTTCGACTGGCGCGAAGCGGGATGTTCAATGTGCCTCGGCATGAACCCAGACCAGCTTTCGCCTGGGCAACGCTGCGCGAGCACGTCCAACCGCAACTTCGAGGGCCGGCAGGGATCTGGCGGACGCACGCATCTTGTCAGCCCCGCCATGGCTGCCGCCGCCGCACTCACGGGCAAGCTCACGGACGTGCGCAAGTTCATGCGCCAGAACGCCGGAGATGGCAGTCACAGTGCGGACGCTGCAAAGCTGAAGATCACGAGCTCCTCGGACTTCCTCATCCAGAAGGCCGTCGCTCCCCCGACGCCGGTCCAGCGAGCAACTCCAGCTGGGGCGGAGAACTCGACCAACGGCGCCGGGCTGAACAAGTTTACGACGCTCAAGGGCATCGCCGCGCCCCTCCACATGGCCAACGTCGACACCGACCTGATAATCCCGAAGCAATTCCTGAAAACGCTCACTCGCAGCGGCCTCGGCGGCGCCTTGTTCTTAGCACTGCGCGAGGACCCTCACACAGGCCAGAAGACGGATTTCGTGCTCAACCGCGCGCCCTACGACAAGGCCAAGATCCTCGTCGTCACCGGGCCCAACTTCGCATGCGGCAGCAGCCGGGAGCATGCCGTTTGGAGCCTGTGAGTGCCCACGCCTCCCTCCACAGGGCACGAGTGTTGACTGCAGAGTAGCATGGACTTCGGCATCCGCTGCGTCATCGCACCCAGCATCGCAGACATCCACAAGAACAACGAGCTGCAGAACGGGATGCTACCAATCGAGCTGCCCCTCGAGACGTGCGCGGAACTCGGCAAGGATGCAGAGGAAGGCCTCGACCTGGAGGTCGACCTGGAGAAGCAAGAGATTCGACGCGAGCAGGGCAGACCGGCGGTGCCGTTCCAGATCGACCCTTTCCGCAGACACTGCCTGCTGAATGGGCTCGATGACATCGGCCTGACCATGCAGAAGGTGGGCGAGATTGGGCGTTTCGAGCGGTGGAGGACAACGGAGCGCCCGTGGCTGAATGGGATAGGTTATGATGGAAGGATCGGAGGAGGCAGCATGGAGTGGTGAAAGCGCACGACGAATAGCCTTGAACATACCGTCAATATATGATGCCATATACATACCACGAAGGACTGGCGAGCCCACAGGCACGGCGATACCCAAGCGAGGTCGCGGAAAATAGTAACGACCATTTTATCAACCTTAACATGCCAACCAGGTCCTAAGAGCGCCTCGAGAAGAGCGCCTGCGCACTGGTCCATACCCCAAGAGTGGAACATCCGGAACTCGTCGAGTTCACCTAGGTTGATTCAGTAGCGAGGCGAAGTGAAGAGTGTGGATGCGAGAATTTGAACATCAGACGCTCGCGTGCGGCGGGGCTACACCCGCGAGATCTATGCAGACGTCTTATCAGCCTCGGAAAGGTGGTTGTGACGATGTCGCGACGGCTTTTCCTTGGAGGATTCATCGCGAAGTCTCTCTCGACTTCGGGAGCGGCGCTTTCGCCGTGGATCATCGTGGTGTTTGCGACGAGGCGAAGCCGAGCGACGTTCGCGTGATGACGCCCGTCGAGAAGACTGGTCTCGTCTTGACCGGGCAGCAGCTTCCTGGTTGGGTTCGTCGGTCGTAGTTGGTTGAAGTTGGCGGAGCCGCTCCTGCTTGTCGTGGTTCCGCTTCCACATCAGTTTGTGGACGCACTTGTCGCAGAGGACGACCTTGACGAGTGCCGAGAGCTGTTCGCCGTGTTCGACGTAGTTGAACGGCAGTTCCAATGTCGACAAAGACGGCTGCTTTCGCGCGCGTTCGGGCGGGTGGTGGTCGCAGCGCGTATTGCCGCACGTCTCCTGGCCGGCGCCAGACACGACCTCGTCCTCGGTGCGCCAGCGCAAGGCAAACTGGCCGCTCTTGTAGTGCTTGAGGTCGCAGACGGCGAACTCGCGGAAGAGAGTCGACTCGTACTTGTCTGCGACCTCGTCTTCCCAGCTCGCAGGCGCCTGGCCGTCGCCACGCAGAAATCTGCCGTTCCAAGTGTCAGGAGCTCCGCACCAGGTAGTGCTTGAAGGAAGCTCGCCTGTGTGATGCCTTTAGAACCTCGAACTCGTTCAATGACATGGCCGAGAGCGGTGAGGATCAAGTTTGGGCGGCGCCGACACGGTCATCCGGCCGCGAATGGCCGTCGTCGCCTCCCAGTGCTCCGAGCAAGTCTCGATTCGTTTAAAGGCAATACCCACGGCCTCAGCCTCCCGTACTGAGTGGTCGATTTGGAAAGAATCGCAGGCGTCATCCGGAACACGGTAGCTGTGCCATGCGACCCGTTTCCATGCGGGGACATCATCTGCTGTGCGCGCAGTCGATCAGCCTATAAAGGTCGGGCTGGATGATTCCAGGATTCCCCTTCATCGTTACTTCTCCCCGACTGCGCGCTTTCGCTGCAGTTGCCTTTCTCACTTCTTTTCTTCGCGCACCGTCGCCCATTTCAGCACGCTCGCTGCATATAAATTATGCCTCGCTTGTCCCCCTCATTCGTTTCCCTCGCCATTCTCCTCGCCTCCGTCACCGCAGGCCCCGTGATCCAACGGCGCGGTCCTCTGGATGCTCAGTCTGGCGAGGCAACATGGTACAACACTGGCATGACTGCTTGGTGCGCCCTATCCCTCGGAGCGCGCATGCAATTCGCTAAATAGCCATTCATAGCGGTGTCTCGAAGGTGTGCAAGCTCTATTCTTGGAAAGCACGCCCTGAGCTCATGCGAAATGCGTGCAGTCTGACAGCGACAAGATGGCTGCCGTCTCCAAGGATTTCTTCGACACCTTCCCGTGAGTGCGCCGAAAAATGACCATCAAATGGCCCGCCGACCTTGGCACCTGCAGCGAGTACAAGGGCGGCAACCCCAACAACAACCCAATGTGCGGGAAGACCGCGACCGTGGAGTGTGCGTGGACTGTCGGAACTTCGGGGGTACCGAGCTGACGATCAGACAATTTGCACATCCAGTCGAGGGCAAGTCCGTGACGGTCGAGCTCTGGGACCGCTGCGTCTCGTGCGCGTACGGCGACCTCGACCTCTCTCCCGCGGCCTTCGACGCGATCGCCGACCGCGGACGTGGCCGCATCCAGGGCATCAAGTGGAGGCTCGGTGTGTTGATACATTGCCCGATTCCCGGAAGCGCGCTGAGCGCATGCATTATCAGACGGTGCCGCACCCGCGCCCGCCCCTGCTCCCGAGCCTGAGCCCGCGCCTGCCCCGGAGCCCGAGCCTGCTCCGGAGCCCGAGCCCGAGCCAGCCCCTGAGCCCGCCCCGGCCCCGCCGGAGGAGGACGACGAGGACTGCGACGACGATGAGCCGGAGGTATGATGTGGCGGTCCGCGTCAGGATCATGATACTCAATGCCGTGATAGCCCGCGCCGCCCGTCGAGACTCCTCCGCCGTCGGGTGGTGGCAGCGAAGACGACGACGAGTCAGTTGCTGTTGAAAATCACGATGTGTGAAATCTCACGCTCGCGCAACAGGTGCGACGCCGACGACGACGACGTCCCAGAGCCGGCGCCGAACACCACGGAGCCGTCTGCCCCGCAGCCCACTGACGTGGACGACGACTGCGGGGACGACGACGACGAGCCTGCACCACCGGAGACCACTCCCCCGCCGTCTGGTGGCGGTCAGGAGGGCGGCGATGACGACGAGGAGTCAGTAATGTCGTTTACTCTGTTTCGTCAAATACTCATCCTCCGGACAGCTGCGACGACGACGAGCCCGAGCCTGCTCCCGAGCCCACGCCTGAGCCGACCCCGACCCCGGGTGACGACGACGACGAGGAGTGAGCTGCGATGTGCATCCTACCCATCCCAAGGTGTGCTGACAACGTTGCAGCTGCGACGACGACGAGCCCGAGACGCCTGCGTAAGCATACACATCGTGTGCACTGCTTGCTCGTCTGACAAAGCGCCCAGGCTCCCGCCGCCCGAGCCCAACACCACTGAGCCCGCCGCGCCCGCCCCCACCGACGACGGTGAGGACTGCGACGACGACGAGGACGACGAGCCCGCGCCGCCCGCCACCACGCCGCCGCCGTCCGGTGGAGGCGCCGAAGATGACGACGACGAGGACTGCGACGACGACGAGCCGGAGCCCGCTCCCGCCCCGCAGGACCCGCCGGTCGAGGACGATCCCTGCGAGGACGATGACGAGCCCGAGCCTGAGCCCGAGCCCGAGCCCACACCGCAGGAGCCGCCGGTCGAAGATGATCCCTGTGAGGACGAGGACGACGATGAGCCCGAGCCCGCGCCTGCCCCCGCGCCGGAGGACCCCGAGGACGACGAGGAGTGCTCCGAGGGCGACGAATGAGAAATTCGCATACCCAGTTCTGTGTTCGAATCGCGGCTGTCACATGGGCATACATCTTCTAACTTAAATATTTAAAAGTTTGATTGTGCGCCTTGTGAATATTGACAAGCCGAATTTGAAAGCCTCCTTGTCTCGCATCGATATCTTGTAGTACGTTGGTACTCAAGTTCAAGTGGAGGGCAGCCGATTATCTGGCAGTAGATTCGCTCGGGCGGCGAGGCACCTGCCATAGGGAGGCCGAGTACCGAGCCAGAGAGGCAATACGGTTCGTAGGAGCTGCCATCGGGTATCAGTGATCCCGCGGAGACCATTTGAACACATTATACTGTATTGGAGGCCCAACGCAACCTTCTGGACGTGCTACACAGCGACAGCTTCTTTTTCGGGGAACTGCATGCACCAGGGCTCCGGAGCTACGTCCCAAGGGAAAGCGGGCCTATCCTCTCGCTGCAGGTGGATCGACGCAGGGAGTGTAAGTTGGGGATCGCCGTCCGCAAGCACCGTCACGCCGCGCAGGGCGAGCACAGTTAGCGTTTTCAGGCTTATGGTTGTCCGAAGGAATTCGAGGACGTCTTTGACCCTGACGCCGCACTGGGCGTCGTTTGCAATAGGCGATTCCGCCGTGAGGCGGAAGAGGGTCAACGCGAGAGGCTCGTAAATGCGCGACTGCGCGTCGAGAGGCCAGCACGGGTCCATCGGCAAGAAGAGCTCGAGCTCACGGAGGTGCGGGAGGTGGCACTGCGCGATAGCGTACCAGATGTCGCTCGGCGCGGCCAGCGCTGTCAGATGCGAGACCCAGATGACGAAGGGCACTCTCTTGAGCGCGGCTGAGAACAGGCCGAGAGACACGTCGAACGCCACGGGCTGGCCATTCACGTGTAGCGCCAGCACACTGGAGCTGGTATCGCCTTCGCGCTTCCACGCGTGCGTCGGCGTCCATGCAATGCTGAGCGAAATGGGCAGGGCATTGTAGTCGTGCGCGAGCAGCAACTCGGTAAGCGACCAGTCCTCGTGCTCTTCGTTCGCAAGAAACGAAACATGCGCACGAAGCCCTGGTATCGCCCCACACAGTTGCTGCACGACCTCTTCAACCCGAGAGCGCCCTGAGAGCCATAGAGTGTGCGGGAGGCACTCGGGTGGAAAGGCCATCGCGAGACCGTCTGCTTTGTAATGCATTGTGGGTAACGCGGTCAGGCGCCGCAGGCCCGGGCAGGCGCGAAGAATGGGCCGCAGAACGGCGGCGTCGAAAGTGTACACGCGCAACTGGGAAAACGAGTCGACGCCGCGCAGCGCCAATGTATTCCCGATGGGCGCGAGCTGCACACCGTCAAGGCAAATATGCCGCAGCGCCGGCGCATATCCGCCAAACAAGCCAGGAGACAGTGTCCGTGCATCCCGACCTCGCCAGGCGGCTTCGAAGATGCATCCTAGGCGCGCGTATTCCAGAATGGGGGCTTGCGCCGAAAGCAGATCCGACCATGGCTTTGAGGTAAGCTCGGGTGCGCTGAGGTTGAGGCTGCGGACGCGTGGCATGAGGTCGATCAGAGTCTCGCAGAGTTCGTCGGCAGCCTCAGCTTCGTAGATGAGGCAGCGCAGCTGGAGATCCAGCGGGAGCCGCCTACTGCGCTCCGCGAGCGCCACAAGAAACGCGGTGCATAGCGGCGTGTCATACTTCAGGTCCAGCGTCACCTGTGTCCATAACGAAGGCGCGTTCAGCAGCGCGCTGCGCCAATGAGAGCACACGAGCGCGGCAACACACCGGTCTGGCAATGAGAGGTTGGACACGATGAGGTGCAAGATCTCGACAGGAAGCCGGTTGGTGAGAGCCGCCTGGTTGTGGTCGCGCGCGGCCCTGAGCAGCGTGCTGTGTGCTATAGACAGCACCTCATTCCGAACTTGAGTAAAGTCGACAGGTCTAGGCAATTCCAAGCCGGGATGGTCAGCTTCATATACCCATGGATTGCAGCGGCGACGTACCCGCCAGCCAGTGTGCGCGATAGAACGCCGTGTAGTACGCCCTGGACGGCCGCCGCGTCCTCGCGCACTAGTCCACGACCCATTGGATGTCTATGAAACTGCCCGGGGAGCGGTCCGTTGGGCCAGCCGGGTATCCAGCCACTGGAAGGTGGCTGCTATGAAGAGCCAAACCGTTACCGAGCAAGCGGACTTCAAGTCGGGACCCTGTTGCGACCCCACGGCGAGCCAGAGCGGCTTTCAAGTTTTAACCTTGGAGGTATGAGACCAAACGAGATAAAAAGAAACAAAAGAAAGGAAAAATGGATCCGCTCAAGTTCGTTCTTGACCCTGCGGCGACGGGAGCTGAGAGAGTCAGTACATACCTTTTATATGACTCGGGTGTTCTATCGCATTACAACCTGTAATGCGCGTATTGTACATTTTGTACATGTGAGTCTCGTAGATGACTCTGAGTAGATTGTAAGTAGATTTGTTGAGTGTATAGTCTAGTGTGTAATGCATGGTGTACAATGTGTAGTCCGATGTGTAATGCGATGTGGGTAATGTAATACAGGTAGTATACAATATGTTGTAATGCGGGTAGTGTACAATGTGGTGTAATGCGGGTAGTGTACAATGTGGTGTAATGCGGTGATGTACAATGCGGTGTAATGCGGTAGTGTACAATGTGATGTAATGCTGATTATAGTACAGTCTAATGCTGGTCTAGTGTCTTAGTCTAGTCCGAGCTGCAGGAACTGAGTCAGTCTTGTCGCTGGATGGTGGTGCCCCCGAGAGTCGAACCGCAGGGTCGCCGAGCGGATCCATGACGGGAGGGCTTATGACCACTGCACCTCGCCGCCGTTGGATATCAACGCTGTTCGCATCTTATATGCCCTTTCTTCTGCTATATGTGCTGTCCCGATGCAGCGTTCTCGCTCCCCTGGACCGAGGCAATAACGGATCCTTCGCATCGTCTCCCAAGACCATCGGTACAATTTATCAGGGTGGAATGGCTGGTCTAATCGATCACTACGCACTGTGTGGGTGAGACGCTTCCCTTGACAGGTAGAAAAGGGATCAATCCTCGGGGCGAGAGCCTGGGAATGGCAACACCGGCTATTCCCGTGTGGCTTTCGCAGTTTTTGCTTGTATGCACTCAATGCCGCGCCGCACTCTCCAGCCATAGTCTCCGATGAGCTCCCGGAAGCGCAAACGCGAGCGGCGCGCGCTCGAGGACCACGTCAATCTGATGCGCGCGGTGCGCGCGCGGCGCACGCTCGACCTGGCGCAGCACCTCAGCGCGCGGCCCGAGGCCGAGGCGAGCGAGAGCGAGAGCGTGTCGTCGCACGGCAGCGTCGAGCGGCGCGCGTGGACACGCTGGCCGCTGGTCAAGGGCGACGCGCACGTGCCCGAGTGGACGCTGTTCGACGAAGTCGAGGAGATCGTCGGTCGCTTCCTCAGGGACGATGCTGCTGCGCTCGACCGCGAGGAGCATGCGGACCAGGCTGTCGCAGAGCCAGAGGACGTCCGGCCTCCCGCCGTCGTGGACTTTGAGCCGGAGCCGATGCAGGACGGCGATGTCGATCTTGAAGCCCCGTCTGACGGCGAAGGCGAGGACGAGGGCGAGGACGAGGCCGGCGTCGAAGACGAAGACGTGGGCATGCAAGACGCAGACCCTGACGACTTCATCGACCCCGACGATGAGCTGGGTTCGGAGGCCTCGTCGTCTGCGCCGCCCTTGCCGCTCGACGCGCTGCGCGACATCACCGACTCGACGCACGCGTATCTAACGCGCCTGCTACGCACACTGGCGCTCGCGCGGCCCGCCGTGAACAGCCTGCTTCTGCGCCGCCTCGCGCCGCTCGACTGGGTCTCTGTGCTCGAGATGGCTGGTGCCCATGGCCTTGCGGATATCGAGTACGTCTGCGTTGCTTCTGCACAACGCAGCTCATCTGTGAAGGACGATACAATACGTGCGCGAAGTCATGGAGGACATTCATGGCCCCGCAGAACTCAAGAGTACGCCACGACCATGCGCATTCGAATGTGCCGCTCATACATGCTTTGCAGTCATCGACCGTATGCGGGTCGTCGAGGCCAGACGCGAGGAACTGCGCGCATTTGCTGCGTCCCATGATCACATCGACGATGAGGAGCCGATGGCTCAACACACTGCTGAGGAAGAAGTTGTGGAAGGTGGGCAAATGGTCTCACGTGCGCAATGCGGACTCATGAGTAACCAGGCTCCGAGACCGAAGAGGACGAAGAGCTGGCCGAAGGTGATGACAACGGGCAACGGATCGTCAAGAAGCGGGGAACAACGCGTTCACGAGATTTGCTGAAGGACGATGGCAAGCGCCTGCTTGTTGGCACCCTGTTCCCGTCTAACGATGTTCCACAGAAGCGCGTCCTGTTCGCTCCCGGGAGATCATAAGCGACAGTGGTACGCACGCATTCTCAGCTTCCCGGGTGTTTGACGAGCGTGTCTCCCGTCCTCTCTAGAGGTCTCCACAACCGACGGCAACGCTCCCGCACGCGCACAGTCGACCGCGCGAATATCGGAGGTCATGAGCGAGACCGACGTCTCCATGCCCGACGCCCAACCCTCATCGCCGGCCCAGCGCCACCCGCGCCCACAGCGCCGAGCGAGCGCTCGTCTCTCGCGCGCGACATCCATGAGCACTCGATTCTCCCGCGCGACATCCATGAGCACGGAGGTCGCGTTCGGGGACGTGGAGGAAACCCCACCCGTCGGTACTGCGCCGCCGTCTGAAGACGAAGACGAGCAAGAGCAGGAACACGAGCAGGACCCGCTAGCAGCAGGCTGGCGACGCGGCCGGCGTGGCGACGATGAAGATGATGACTGGAAGGGAATAAGACAACGCAAACGATCGCTCTCACGAAGGGCGTCGTTACCGCGCGCGAGGAGTCGGAGCAGTGGGGTTTAGATGGACGGGCGTATGGTGAGTGCTCATTCTTTGGAGTGATACGTCAGATGTTCATGTCATGCAAGGAACGGGTCTCTTATTTTACAGTATCCATGATAATTTTCGGTATAGGTAGAGCGTCAGCGCGCATCACCATCCGCGCAGTATTCCTCCAAGTCGGGCTCAGTTCGTTCGCTAACGCTGTCGCTATATCTTGGGGGCTCGTCGTCCGCTGCACCCTAGTCAACTTCAAGTTCGCTCCGCATCTCAGGTCACGCACTGGACATATGGAAGCCGATTCGCTCGTACAGCTCGATACTGGCCTCTCGTCTGCGCCGGTATCTCGCGCGGATGTACTGCGTGACGAAGATGCCCCAGATGACAATCAGACCGCAGGTGATGAGGACGAAGTGGTGCGGCTCAAGGTACTCGTTGGGCTGTTTGGCAATCGGCATGGTCAGGCGAGGGAGGCGTTGCTTAGCCTGACACCCGCGCAGCTCTCTCTGGACTTTATAGAAGACAGGCCGCCCTGCCTTTGAACGGCGCGCATCGCGCGGCCCCGCGGTTGGGCTGTGCGGGACATGTCGAGGCAGCACAGTTGGCCCTGAGTGAGGGGTTTCTGGTACATTGCGCGTGGACAGTGCAGTGTTGTGTGAATTCTCCCCGCACAACGGCGTCGCAAGAAGCACTGGATCTGATGTTTCTCTCTGAGAACCTGCACGCGTAAAGTTTGTGTATAAAGGCCGATCGCAGGCGCGCGCTTTCACTGTCAGACTCAGAGTGTGTTTGGAGTGTGTCGTGCCTTCATGCTGATGCTGGGCGGACCGGCTGAAGAGCCGCATCGCTAGCGCCCATAGCTCCGCCCGCTCTCAGCATTACGCCCACCATGTCTGGAGGCCCATCGCCCTCGACGACGCCGGTCGGCTCTGTCCCCGCCAACATCCCGCCGCGGTTAGGCACGCCTGGCCGCCCGACGCCGCAGCTGGGGTCGACGCCCGTCAGCGCGAGCCCGCTTGCGCTCCGCGCGCAGCTTGCCGAGGTCGGCTCGCTGCCCGACGAGGAGAAGGCCAAGGTCCTCAGGCGGCACCTTGTCTCGCGCGAGGAGCGCGGGCGGCGCGCGTCGGACTCGGAGGGCGCGAGCCAGCTCGAGGGCCCCAGCGTGCAGCCCATCCTCGCCGGCGCCCCGCCCGCGCTGCTCCCCGACGCGCCCGCACCTGCACCGACGCCCGAGGCGAGCCACCCCGCGCGCGAGGACTCGGAGCCGTTCCCCATTCCGTATGACACTGAGGGCGGCGACGTGACGTGGGTGCCGCGTCCCCCAGTGGCCGACTCGTACTGATTGCCGGGCAGACACTCGATCTACAAGTGGCACGCGGACCAGCGGCGCGAGGCCCTGCGCAAGCCGCGCGCGCACTCGGTCTTTGTGCCGCGCCAGGCGAACGCCGGCGACCCGGCGTTCGAGCACATCCACGAGCCCGGTGGCTTCAGGCGCAACTACGTCCTCATGAACGCTCGCCACGACGACGAGCGGCCCATCGTCTCCAACAACTTCATCGAGTTCCTCTATCTCTACGGCCACCTAGTGCGTATGCTCACCTGCCATTCGTGCTTCTGGCTGACAGTACTAGGCTGGCGAAGAGCTCGAAGAGTCCGACGAGGAGGACAGCGCGCCGCAAGACGAGGAGGAGGCATACATCCGCGAGCCCGACGGGCGCCGCTTCCCGTCCGAGTCGCCCGACCGCTTACGTCGGCGGACGACACTGGGCACGGACGGCGCGGAGGAAGGCACGCCGCTGCTCAAGCCCGTCGCGACGACGCAGTCGTTCACGCGCAGTCTGAGCCGTCTTCGCCGCCGCTCGAGCATCCACAAGCGCGGCGACGCGACCGTGACACAGGCCGTGCTCATGCTGCTCAAGTCCTTCATCGGTACTGGCGTGCTGTTCCTCGGCCGCGCGTTCTACAACGGCGGCATGCTGTTCTCCACTGTGACGCTCGTCTTCATTGCCATGATCTCATTATTGTCGTTCCTCCTGCTCGGAGAAGCGAAGGCCGCTGTACCAGGAAGCTTTGGCAGTGCGTATTATTCGCTTTATATGCAGGTGCACGCGCCAACGAGCTACTTCAGGTATTGGCGGGCAGCTCTATGGCCGCTGGATGCGGCTTGCTATCCTCAGCTCCATCGTACTGTCGCAAGTGGGCTTTGTGTCGGCATACACAATATTTGTCGCAGAGAACTTGCAGGTACGAGCATACCGTCGACTATCCGTATAACTGCTGATCGTCCTCTGCAGGCATTTGTTCTCGCAGTTACAGATTGCAAGCGGAACATTCAAGTCCAATTCTTAATCTTGGCCCAACTCATCGTATTCCTGCCATTGGCACTAATTCGCAACCTTGCGAAGCTGTCAACAACTGCGCTTGTTGCAGACGTTTTCATCTTTGTCGGCCTGGTATGCGGGTTCCCAGCGCAAATCTGCAACGTGAATGGAATGACTGACCCATATCCGCAGGTCTACATTGGTAGCCAGGAAATCTCGACCATCGCCTCCCGGGGCGTGGCCAACATCAAGATGTTCAACCGCGACAACTTTGCGTTGTTGATCGGGACGGCCGTTTTCTCGTTCGAGGGAATAGGGCTTGTACGTCCAATCTCTATGTTTGCCCTCTCTCCAGGCTCCTGACCGGCGCAGGTCATCCCAATTACAGACGCCATGGCCGAGCCCGAGAAGTTCCCTGCAGCGCTGACGGGCGTCATGTTCTTCTTGACCGGTGCGTCCGGGGAAACCGACTGCTAGTCGGTGCTGAACTCTGTTGCTTGCAGCTCTGTTCGGTGGTGCCGGAGCCCTCGCGTACGCAGCATACGGCTCGGACGTCCAGACCGTCGTCCTGGTCAACCTCCCGGCTGAGAGCAAATTCGTCCAAGCAGTTCGTTTCCCACGTCCTTTCCTCTCCCCGCGCTCAACCCTGCGCAGGTGCAGTTCATCTACGCTATCGCCATTCTGCTCTCGATCCCGCTGCAGTTCTTCCCGGCCGCGCGCATCCTCGAGACCGGCATCTTCAAGCACCGCAGCGGTAAGACGAATGCGAAAGTCAAGTGGCAGAAGAACTTTGCGCGCATCCTGCTCGTGCTGTTCTGCACGTTCATCAGCTCCGTCGGAGCGAAGGACCTCGACAAGTTCGTCGCGTTCGTCGGCTCGTTTGCGTGCGTGCCGCTGTGCTACGTGTATCCTGCCATGTTGCATTACCGGGTACGTTTCACTCCGAGTGCCATTGAGATGCAGGAGGAAACTGAGCGCCGTTGTCTCTATAGGCTTGTGCGACGACAAGGCGCCAGAAGGCGATTGATATCGCGCTCATGATCTTCGGCACGGTCGCTGCGATTTACACGACTGTGCAAACCGTCACTGTGCGTCCAGTTCATTCCTCTCACATGCACTCTGGGTGTTTCTGACTTTTCCCGGGGCAGCTCATGTTCCAGCCGGGCGGCGAAGGTCCGCAATTTGGACGCTGCGAGTGATCGACAGTGGGCACATCGACCGGCACGCATACATGTCTTGAACACTGCACTGCATGACGGAGTATTGTACGCACAACGCACAACGCATAACGAATACACATCTCGTACATATTAGCGTGGATCCTCCTTGCCGGGGACGCGATCATGGTGAGCGACGATCGACAGTGATCGAGAGATCCCTCGAACGCGTGCCAGGCATGCCACGGACGGAAACGGTCTTTTATGCTACGCGGGGCCCCTTGGCGCACTGACTGACAGGAAATACTTATGCTAGGAATGACCAGATAATTTGCCTTCGAGCTTGCCACCACCGCACCCGCAGCGCGTGAGAACTTTCAACATTGCGCACCTCGTGGATACTCAAGTATTACGGTCCCGACTCCTCCTATGATAGGACCCTCACCGCAATACGCAATCGCGTGAGAGCTGTTGTCATGGCCCTGCGCTTTTCATCAGTCCTTCGACCAGCCTTCCTCATACTAAAACTCCGCCGGGAATCCAGAGTGCGTTACCAGGTCCGAGGGAATGTGTGGTTTTAGCGCATAGGATATTCACAGATATTCAAGCGTTATAGGCCTGTTTCTCGGACATACAAGTCTCCTCTCAGCCACGGCACACTCGGCACACTCAGTTTGTCCCGTTCGGGATCTTTGATCTGGCGGTGGAGCATCCTCAAACAAGGCATAGATAAACAAGACAACACAACAACACGTGCGTCAGTCGAAGCCACGATCACTCTCTCCTGCTCATGCAGCCTGAGAGATTCACCGAAAATACTGCAGTTACCATGGGAACGACGATGAGGGGTGCGGAAACTGGTGGAGTCTGGCGCTAAGAGTCAGCCTCGGGCTCACTGAGAGGTACAACGATTACGTCGCATCTCCAGGCAAGAATGTCGCTGCGTCAAAGCTGAAGATATAAATGGGCCGTTGGGACAGTATATAAGAGCTTTAGATGTCCTCGACTCTCTATCCCATCAGCTCATCTTTCAGTAATCCAACACCTCGATCACAACAATGAAGTTCGCCTCCTTCGTCTTTGCCGTCCTTCCCGTCCTCGTCTCAGCCGACTTCACCCTCTGGAGCGGCACCTGCGACACCGGACTCGGCGACGGGCAGTCCTTCGGCTCCGACGGCGCGTCCACCGACGCCCAGGGCGCATGCAACGGCTGCACCCTCACCGGGACCATCGGCGGGGGCGACCTCACGGCGGGCAACCCGTGCAACCCGAACAGCTGCGGCGACGACCCTCTCGACTTCCAGTGGGACGGCAGCCAGTACAACATCGTCGTGCACAACACCGGCATCAGCGTCGGGACGTGCCAGGAGACCGCGGGCGACTTCGCGGCGTGCAACACCGCGACGTACTCGTGCTCCATGACGCCGGCGTTCCGCTGCGTTACGTCGTACTGCAACTGAGTCGGAAGGCGAGAGCGTCGCCGGTTTGAAGAGAACGTCCGTTGACCCATTTATGCAGCCGCCAGCCGCACAAAGGATTGATAATGAAGGCTTTATAGACTCTGATATATAGGTATTGCCTCGAGACTCTGTAATTGCTGTTCAGGATCTCAACCCAATGCCATTTTACTGTAAACGTCGCGCTCGTGAGTCCCATTTGAGTGCCCAACTAGTCCGCGGCCTCGTGAATGTGGCTCGTCGCGTCACCTCATGGATAGGAGATCATAAGGGCCCAAGTACCTTTCCCGTAACTGAGACGTGAAAGAATACTTTAGTGGTATTCACTCCGGATGACGCCGTGCTAGCACTGGCATGTTGACACCGGTGCGGATCCGTCACTGAGAAAGTTTAGATAATCGGCCTGCCATATCCGCGGTCCTATATACGCTCCCTCACTCGTGTTTTGAGCCGCTTTGATTTGCCGGCAAGCCTCCACGGCACAAGGAAAGTATTCCGAAGCTTCGGGGATAACGCGCTCCAATTGAGTCCGTCATCCGGACTGGGCCGCTCGAACACGCTTGACCACACCACACCACAACGCGGCCGTTAAGAGGCCGCAACAGCACACACAGCCATGGGTGCGCATATTGGTTGAGCTCAGCCGCTGTTTTATAACGCAATACCGGCGCAGGAATCCCTAAGGTACTGCCTGATTGCACGGCGTGCAAGTGCAACGGCTGACGTCGACCTGTGCCAGTTCTTCCGCTACATTTCGTACGCTTCCCTGCTTGCACAACCAGCAACGGGATATCTTACGACGTGTGTAGAGAGCGGTACCCCCTCATTTCGCAGTTAATTGAGGCGAACAAGATCCCTGAGTTCGGTGCGCGTGACCAGGTCGTTCTGCTCGCGCGGTCTCACATTCGACGCGTATCCAGACAACCTGTATTTGGACTTCAACGGAATTATCCACAACTGTGCGTGCCGTTGCGATACCCCTTCCATGTCCCGGGCACTCACTGGAAGCCAGGCTCGCATCCTAATGACGGCGACGCGCACTACCGGATATCGGAGCAAGAGATATTTACGGCCATATTCACCTACGTCGACCATCTCTTCAGCAAGATTAAGCCACAGAAGTTGTTCTTCATGGCCATCGACGGCGTCGCACCGCGCGCCAAGATGAACCAGCAGCGTAGTCGCCGGTTCAGGACGGCAAAGGAGGCGAAAGAGGTCCGCGAGAAGGCCATCGGCAAAGGCGAGAAGCTCCCAGAGGAGAAGGCGTTCGACAGCAACTGTATCACGCCCGGTACGCCGTCTGGCTGGACCCACACCGTGTGGCTCCTGACGCGTGTCCAGGGACAACGTTCATGGCGCGGCTCTCGGAGCAACTGCGCTACTTCGTGAACAAGAAGATATCGGAAGACGCCAATTGGAGGGGCATCGAAGTCATCCTGTCCGGGCACGACGTCCCGGGCGAGGGCGAGCACAAGATAATGGAGTACATCCGGCACGCAAAGGCGCAGCCGGGGTACAACCCGAACGTCCGGCATTGCCTGTACGGCCTGGACGCCGATCTCATCATGCTGGGTCTGCTGAGCCACGACCCGCATTTCTGCCTGTTGCGCGAGGAGGTCAAGTTCGGACCTGCAGCGAAGAAGCGCAACACCGGCAGGTATGTGGCTCGCTCTGTGGTCGCGCAGGGACGTCCCTTGATGCGCCCGCAGCCTCGAGTCGCAGAATTTCTTCTTGTTGCATCTATCCTTATTGCGGGAGTATCTCGACCTCGAGTTTCACAGCATCGCGACCACTCTTCCTTTCACTTATAACTTGGAGCGCGTTATCGACGACTTCATTACGCTCGCCGTCTTCGTCGGCAACGATTTCCTGCCCAACCTGCCCGATCTCCATATCCACGAGAATGCGCTTGAGCGTCTCTTCGAGATCTACAAGATTGTCTTGCCTGGCCTGGGTCAGCATCGTTTTATCTTTCCTGTCTCCCTGCCTGATTATTTTTCCTTGCTATATCCCTCAGGGGGTTATCTGAACGATAGCGGCGTCATCGACATGAGCCGCCTGCAGAAGATTTTGACCGAGATGAGTGGTGTCGAGAAGGAGTCGTTCGAGAAGGAGACCAGCGACACGCACTGGTTCAAGGGCAAGCAGCGCAAGTTTAACGAAAAGCCTGACAAGAATCGCAAGACCATGGGTTCGTCTATCTGCGCTGACACAGAGCCTTGATCCCAACCCCAGTCCCAGGCTTGACGTCCAAGCAGAAGTCGATCTTTAAGCGCGTCGAGGAGTGGGTGTTGAGTAACCAGGACGCGCCCCTGGAGACGAAGCGGACGGCGCGGATTGAATTTGTGAACGACCTGGCTGCGGGCGACCGGCGCTTCATTTCGAACCTGGCGGTGGAGTTGCACCTCGAGATTGCATGGGATGAGTACGACGACCAGGACCAGAACCTCATCGTGCTGCGCCTACCGGCGTCGGCCGTGGAGGAGGCGAGCGAGAGCGAAGACAACGGCGAGTGGGACGACGTGGACGACGAGGAGAGCAAGATCGCCATCGCGCGCGTGCTCAATAAGTATAACCAGGCGAACGTCCTGGACGATGACGGCTTCGACGAGCGCTACGAGAACGCGCTGCAGCAGAAAATGGCGGAGTGGAAGGACCGTTACTACAAGGCATGCATACGTCCAGCATACCGGGGCCAGCTCCTGCTCACCATTTTCAACAGGAGAAACTTGAGTTCTCCTCGGGCGATACCAACGCGCAGGAAGTTCGCGACCTTGTCTTTCGGTACTGCGAAGGCTTGCAGTGGGTTATGTATTACTACTACAGTGGCGTCGCCTCGTGGGGTTGGTTCTACAACTACCACTACGCACCTCGCATATCCGGTCAGCACGATATACTGCTGGGTCTTTACGATTTCATCTCAACCTTTCGCAGACTTGCATGATGTGGATCAGTTCACGTTCGATTTCAAGCTCGGAACACCGTTCCGGCCGTTCGAGCAACTGATGGGTGTGCTTCCGGAAGCAAGCCAGGAGCTTGTGCCAAAGCCCTACAGGGTTCGTTCATCAAATATTTCGTGTTTTC
This sequence comes from Auricularia cornea, assembly GCA_030578095.1. Classification (NCBI taxonomy): domain Eukaryota; kingdom Fungi; phylum Basidiomycota; class Agaricomycetes; order Auriculariales; family Auriculariaceae; genus Auricularia; species Auricularia cornea. The sequence goes on from JARLTE010000004.1 coordinate 2,366,873, forward strand.
GCCCTCCTCACTGGACGCCTGTAGCGTCTCATGACGGATCCAAAATCGCCCGTCGCGGATTTCTATCCGCAGGAGTTTACACAAGACATGAATGGCAAGAAGCAGGAGTGGGAGGCGGTCGTCAAAATCCCATTCATTGAAGAGGGCCGCCTTCTTGCTGCCATGGGTGGTACGTCCGAGTGGGACATGCCCACGAGCCGTTCTCACACGGGACAGAATGCGAATCACTCTTGACGGACGAGGAGCGCCGCCGCAATTCGTTCGGGCCCAGCATGAAGTTCATCTACACTGAGCAGAAGCAGCCTGTGTACGCGTCGTCCTACCCGGGCGTTTTCCCCGACATCATCAACTGCTTCTGCATCATGGAGCCGTACGACCTCCCGACTTTGGACGGGCTGCATCTTGTGCAGGGCCTCTGCGATGGCGTACAGCTCGGCGCGGACGCGTTGGCAGGCTTCCCGTCGCTCAAGACTCTCCGCCAGACCGGCATGCTCGCCTACCACAACGTCAACGTCTTCAACTCTGACAGCCGCAACAAGTCGATGATCATCCACATCGAGAACCAATATGAGAACAAGACCGCGGAGCAGCTCGCCCAGCAGATGCTCGGCCGTCGCGCGTTCCTCGGATGGCCGTTTTTGCACGAAGGTCTGGTCGTCGCCATCTCCGACGCGCAATACAAGTACACAAAGCCCCAGGGCTCGGTCATCGCGAGCCGCCTGCAGTACGAGGCGTCGAACATGTGGAGGCGCAAGGTGGAGCGGCTGTCGCATCTGTACTCGAAACGCTTTGGCGTAATCGTTGGCGATGTTGACGTTCTCGTTCAAGCCCGACCGCTGAAGGGTATGTTTCTTTCTATCCACGTGTGCATGCCACCGTAACACGTAATAGGTTTACGTCGCACGGGGTCGGGGGCGCTCGTCAAGGACTACGAAGAGACCGAGATCGAGCAGGCCATGCAGTTGGTCATCACAAAGGTCACCTCTGAGGATCCTCGATATTTGGAGAAGCAGCCGCCCCCTCTGAGCGAAGAGTTCCCGATCGGAACTCGCGTATTCTTCCTGGGCGAACATGCCTATGGCACAGCCGCGCAGGTATCCGAGACGACGGACAAGACGTTGTCCATCATGATCGCGGTAATTTTGCGCCTACTCGGTCATTGGTTTATACTCATGTGCAACCAGTTCATTCGCGCTGAAGCCCGCGAACCTGATAGGTTCAAGGAGATCTTGGCGACCCGCGTTGCCAGCCGCTATTTCCCATCCTACATTGTCGCGGAGAGGCTGAACATGTCGCCCCTCGCACTCTCGCGCATCACGTCCAGCTTCATGGCCGTGGCCCCGGACGGCTCAAAGGTCAACCTTGGCCTTAGTCTCAAATTTGAGGCGAAGGGTCTCAAGGTCATGGAGTATACGCGTAAGGAGGGTCGCACGTGGGAGTTCAGCGACAAGGCCATGCAACTTATTCGCAACTACAAGGTGTGCATATTTTCCTACATTGCTGTAGCGTGAAGCTTACTCCGAAGCAGACCATGTTCCCGGAGCTCTTCATATTTCTTCAAGGTCGCAACAACGATGGTACGCGTAGACGCCATCTTTTGGCGATTGTAATCTCATGTATCATCAGACATATCGCGTGCTGCCGAAATTTTCAAAGGAGCTGACCCAGAGATGCGACTTCGTGAAGCCAAGTCGTGGCTATCGAAGCAGGGTGTTCGCGACTTTGAGCCCGTTGCGCTCTCGTGTGACCAACTCGACAAGGCAAGCGATTCTAGGCTATCGCAGGCTGTCTTGCTGATGCATTTAAAAGGAGACCGTGCGGGAGATTGAGAAGCTCGCTGACGAGTTGACGAAAGCGAAACACGCCGACACGTTCAAGAAAGCGCTTGTCAAAGGCATCCCGAGGGAGGCTGTCTTGCTGCCCGCTCACGCACAATATCGCCTCCAAACGCAGTCGTTCTCTCTCGGAGACCGTGTCACCATGGTAGAGGAGACCGGCGGTGTCCCTCTATCGGCGAAGGGCGTTGTCGTCGCCTTGAATGCGAACTCGATGGACGTTGTGTGGGATATTCCGTTCATGTCTGGCACAACACTTCACGACAGGTAAGGACCTCATGCTGAGCCACTTCGACCCTCCGTTGACCAGAAACATCAGATGCTCGCAGTACCGCGGCTCGGCCGTGTCTTTCAGCTCGTGCCTCAACTTGACGCGTCGCCAGTACGTTATGGAGACGGGCCAGAAATCCCAACAGGCGGCCGGTCACCAGACAACGTATATGCCTCGTGGACGCGGTGGATTACCTCTGCAGCCTCGTTCGGACTCCCAGCCCCGTCTCCCCCAACCACCTTTGTACGTTGCGACAATGCCGCTCGCCCCTACTTACCCTGTGAACAGCACGGCGCCCATGAAAATCATGAACAACCCGAACAGGCCCGGCCCACAGCAGCACGGCCACGCAGCGCCTGTCAGCGCAACCGTTCCGTCGGATGCGTCGTGGAGGGGCGGCCACACACCTTCCAACAGCGTCCAGGCGAACGTGTTCAGCGATCCAGCCATCGTACAGGTTTCTCGTGGTGGGGCGCCACCGCAACGGGGAGGTTCTCCAGGCCCTCGAGGAGGTCCGTTCCGCGGTCGTGGTCATTATCAGAATGCCTCCCAGTCGGGTCATCTTCAAGATGCGGCCATTGTGGATGCAATTCCTGCGCAATCTCCGACAGGAAACCAGTCTTTCCGCGGTCGAGGCGGCAGTGATTTTGTTCCTCGCGGTGGTTTCCGCGGAGGCGACGGTCGCGGCGTCGGCCGGGGGTTCCGCGGTCGCGGACGTGGGCGTGGTGCGCCGACTGCCAACGGCTCGTCCTAGTTTCATAACTTTTCTCTTTTCTTTGCGCACCTTCATGTTGTCGGTATGCTGTATCATTTACCACTGTACCGTCGATTTTGTTGGGTCTTGTTGAATGTAACCATTCATGTGATTGTTGCCTTCTATGCGCCTGCACGTGCGTTTGCGTCATGTTTTCGACTTTGCCTCAATTCCGACGAGAATTTGCAATACAATCTGGATTCATGCGTGCAAGAGAGCGGGGGATGGACTATGAATACAATGTACGAGTGCATCGCTTCCTCTACTATGTAATAAATGCTGCAAATCCGCGAAATGCTGTGATGCTGCTACTAGAGAATTAGTTACCCTCGCCAGCAGGCGGGTCGAGCGGCAGAGTCTCCTTCCACCGTTCTGCGACGGGCTCGCCGCCGAACACTTCATGCAGGACCTGGTGCACATTCTCCACGTATACGAACTCAATGCCCTGCTTCACGCTGGCAGGCACGTTCTCCTCGATGTCAGCTTGGTTGGCGGCGGGCGCAAGAATCTTCTTAATGCCCGCACGGTGTGCCGCCAGGATTTTCTCCTTCAGTCCACCGACCGGAAGGACCTGTCCGACGAGCGAAATCTCGCCAGTCATGGCTGTAGCAACGGGTCAGCACATTTGGGAGTCGCTGACAGAGGATACGGCACACCGATGTCAGGATGGACCCGCGTCTTTGTAAACAGCGAAACAAGCGCAGAAAGGATGGCGGTGCCTGCGCTTGGGCCCTCTTTGCCGATGCTGCCCTCCGGCATGTGCAAGTGGACATCGCGGTCAGAGAGGAATTGCTCAGAGGCGTCCTTGGTAATGCCTAGCTCGAACGCGTGGCTCTTGACCCAGCTGAGGGCAATTTGCGCGCTCTCGCGGATGACTTCGCCGAGCTTGCCAGTTAGTTGCAAGCCGCCTTTACCGGGCATACTCTGCCGGTTTATGTCAGCGATCGTGGGCATGCCGACAAGCATGCACGTACGGTCGCTTCGATAGGCATGACAGCGCCGGAACCGTTGCCGAGATAGCCCAACCCGCTGCTGACACCGGGAGGGGGCGGCGTCGCGTATAGGCGGTCCTTGTGGTAGATCTGCGGACCAACGTACTCCTTGAGGTTACCCACGTTGATGCGCACGTGCACGGAGTCCGGGATGTCAAGCGGCTTGCGTTCCTCGGTCGTGACGCCGATAGGTTTCTCCTCCGCCTTGCCGTTCTTCTTCTCCTCGGATGCGACGCTGGGATCCTGCGACTCGGGGATGCTATTGACCTCGGCATTGGCAGTGGACGTGGCGGCTGGGGAGACCTTCTCCTCGGGGAGGACATCCTCGCCGAGATCCTGGACGATCTTCAGGGCGGCTTTACGATAGATCTGGCATAAGTGTGAGCAAGGAACGCTGCCCTCAGAGAGACAGCGTCAATACCTTTTCAATGTGCTTCTTCAAGTTGCGCACACCGCTCTCGCGGCAATAATATTTGATAAGCATATCAATAGCCTCGGGCTCCAGGGTAACGTCGGCCTTGGAGAGGCCGGAGGACTCTTTGGCCTGCGGCGCGAGGTAGCGGTCCGCAATCTGCATCTTCTCCTCGGAGACGTAGCCGCTGACTTCCAACACCTCCATGCGGTCAAGCAGGGGCGCCGGGATGGTGTCCAGAACGTTGGCTGAGCATGATTATGAACATTGGGCGTCGCCTCCCGTAACAACTGACGCACCAGTGCAAACGAAAAGAACGCGGGAAAGGTCGACGGGCACGTCCATGCTGCAATGCCCGTCAGTTTTCGGGATTGGCAGGGAGGGGGTGTGGCCTACTAGTGGTCCAAGAACGCGGTGTTCTGTTCAGGGTCCAACATTTCGAGCAGCGCGCTCGACGGGTCGCCGTTGTGCCCACGGCCAATCTTATCAACCTCGTCGATGAGCACAAGGGGGTTCTCGGTGCCAACGCGCTTCAATGCCTGGATGATCTTGCTTGGCAATGCTCTGCGAGTCGCGTTCGGCAAGCAAATAGAGGAGCAAGCCGCGAACACACTCACCCGACGTAGGTTCTCCTATGACCTTTGATTTCCGCGACGTCCGTGAGACCACCGACCGAGAACCGGAAAAACTGCCTGTTGAGTGCGCGAGCGATGCTCTTGCCAATCGAAGTCTTGCCAACACCTGGTGGTCCTACGAAGCAAATGATCTTGCCCTCGACAGTGCCGCGCAGCTTGCCCACGGCCAAGAACTCCAAGATGCGGTCCTTAACATCGCGCAAGCCGTAGTGGTCCTCGTCGAGCACCTTCGTCGCATGCGCGATCGAGTAATTCTCCGGCGAGTGGACGCCCCACGGGACCTGGGTGAGCCAGTCGAGGTAGTTGCGCGTGACGTTCGCCTCAGCCGCGGCGGGCTCGAGCTGGGCGAGCTTCGAGATCTCCTCGTCGAACACCTTGCGCACGGCCTCGGGCATCTTGAGCGCGGCGGCGCGCTCCTTGAACTTCTCGATGAGCTTGTCCTTGCCGTCGCTCTCGAGGCCGAGCTCCTTCTTAATGCCCTTCATCTGCTCCATCAGGTAGTACTCGCGCTGCCGCTTCTGGATCTTGCTCTCGACGTCGCGCGCGATCTTCTGTTGCAGCTGAGCGTTGATGAGTTCCTTCTTGAGCACCAGGAGCGCCTTCCGAAGCCGGTCCTCGACGTCCATGCTCTCGAGAACGTCCTGGAGGTCGCCGACCTCACCGGTCGAGACCGCGGCGGCAAAGTCGGCGAGCTTGTCCGGTTCTTCAAAGAGCGTGCTGGAGGTTTGGTACGACGTGAAGTTGGCGATCTGGTCGCGGAACAGCGGGTTCAGCTGGGCGATTTCCTTGAAGACAGCGATGAGTTCCGAAGTCACGGCGTGCACGTATTGCGCCTTCTTGTCGAACGGCTGTGGAAGGAGGTTCTCGACGTTGACAACGGAGACGTCATGGTCCAGCAGGAAGGACGTTTGCATGTTCGCTGTAATGGCAGTTGATTAGTCAACGTAAAAGATGGCATTGGGCGACGCGTACGCGCGAGAGCAGCAGCTGCGTCAGCAGCCTCGTCGACTGCTGGCTCCACGGGCTCCGTGTTCGCCCTCTGCACCTTGCCGTCCTTGCCAACGAGGGAGGTAATCCGTATTCGCCTGTGCGGGAAGAGCACGACCGTGAGCGCCTTGTCCTTCTCAGCGTCGCCGGCCTTGCTGTCCGTCTGGGCGGGGAAAACGCTCGTGATTTGCGCAAAGACGCCGACGTGGTGGACCGAGTTGATGTCGCTGAGCACGTCGCTGTCCGCGTTTTCGTCCTTGAGCAAGAACGCGCCGATGTACGCCTGGCCGCGGCGCAGCATGTCCTCGATGGCGGCGACGACGTTCGGGTCGCGCACGACGACGGCCTTGTAGAAGCCCGGGAAGAGCGGGCGCCGCGCGATGGGCAGCGCGAGCACCTGCGGGTAGTAGTCTGGAATGTTCGGTTTTGAGATAGCCGACGTGCGCGCCGCCGTGCTGTCCTCCGCGTCCTCGGCCTCGGCCTCGGCCTCGGCCTCAACGTTGTCCGGCGGCGGCTCGTCCGGGCCGTCGCCGCTGCTGCTCGCAGGCGGCGCGGCCGCGGAGCCGGACGACGAGGACGAGGAGCCCGCGCTCGGCGGACTCGACGACTGCTCGTCCTCCGCGCTGAGCTCCACGGCGGCGGCAGCGGGCTCGTCGAGCGGCTTGCTGTCGCTCTCGAGCGGGTGAGTGGGCTTCGCGGTGACGCTGCGCGCGCCGGGCCGTCGCGCGGCGTCGACGCGATTATTAATCCAGCGCGGATATGCGACGCGCGGTGCGGACGAAAAACAGCGGGCGGTGAGTATCGACTGGCGCAGGGCGCCGTCTAGAGAGCGCTGCGTCGAGCGCAGGGTTCGTGCGGCCGCCAGCATCGCTCGCGGTCTCCGGGTGCGCCCTGGGTCACGGTGCCAGCCACGAAAACGAGAGCGGAAGCGGAAGACGCGTCACACCGTCGGAGCTATAATCTGCACATGCCTTTCTCGGATGCACGATTATCAGATTATCTTGACAGGGACTTCCAGGAGAGTAAACACTTCTGCGTCTGCTTCTCCTGAAAATCCAATGGTCAAACGGCGTGAATTTCAGCCGACACACTGAACAGTCCAGAGATCGTGGCCCCTCGCCTCTCTATCGGTCCTCAGTCACCTCCGCGTCAGCTTTGTAACGTTGGCGATTCATTTCGATTATTTAACAATACAATTACAAATATATATAGTATAAGATAGTAAGTATGAGGGAAGCAAGCAAAGCGTGGAATGGCGAAGTCGTTTGTGCCACAGCAGCGCCGTCAGCAATGACGGTCGGGGCAGCCGAGGCCGAGACGACAGTCCCACTCGTCGTTGGTCCTCCTCCCGCAACGGTCGAGTCTGCCGCGCCGACGACGGGGGAGCTTACGGTGTTTCTCGAGGTGGTCACAGTGCTCTTTGAGGTAGTCGCAGTGCTTTTCGAGCTCGTCGACGTGCTCTGTGATGTCGTAGCAAAGATATCTGTTTGGGCTCCTACAGCGTACGCTCAGTCAATCTCCAATACACGAGTGCACGGGATGAATGCGTACCAGGACTGAATCCGAGTTTGGTGTTGTACCCGGGGCTGGGCCACTGCCCGTCCTTCTGGAAACCGGCGGGGAGAACGATGTTGTTCCCCGACGCTTGGAAGATGGAGACAAGCTGCTTGGGCCCCTTGACGCACGCAGCGGGGTTGCCCTCGCACCAGACTGGCGCCTTAGGTGCCGCCACAGGCTTCGCTGTTGACTTTGCACCGGTCACCTGGCAGCGGAAGGCATTCATATACATGTTCGACTAGAACTCCGTTAGATATTAAGATATGTGGGGGCAGCAGACGCCCAGACGCACCTGCCCGCAGTGGTTGGGTACCCACCCCCAGGCGCAGAGGCATCCGCCTGTTGGGCAAGCCGGGAGGTTCGGGGCGGAGTACGTCGCCACCCGCTGAAATGGCGTACTACGGTAGCCAATGAGCATCAACGACCACGCATTTGAGGCGCTCGCTTTCTTACTTCGGCAATATACTGAACACAGTAAAGTCGGCGAGGGTGACGGCGTTGATGTTGCCCTTGCCCTTGTACGATATGGCGAACGCCGTGCCGGCCGCGTCGACCTGGCCATGCGCGTGGAGGTTCGGCGAGCCGAGGCAGCCGGGCGAGCTGCGCGGGAAGTTGGGGTCCGTGACGTTCGTGCTCCAATTGGCCGGGTGCACGCGCCCGTCGGGCCACGCCGTCGACTTCTTGCCGTTGTACGAGAGCGTTGTCACGCCGCGGTTCCCCGCAAGCTCTACGGTGAACTTGCCGTTTGCAGGGCTGGGTGGACGGTCACGAAACGTTGCGGAGCACGCGGGGGCGGGAGGATGCGCACATGCTGAGGAACTCGCCCGCGGGAGGGGGATACGATCTGCATTTTCCGTGCATGAACCAGTCGTTCGTTGTCAGATTCCAGAGCGGCTCGACAGGTTCTGCCGCGTTGGGAGAGTCCGTGTTGCTCAATCCCTGCATGTTCCAAATGAGCGGTGAGAGTGTGAAGATGGGCCAGGGCGTGAAACCGACGTTTTTGCAGTACATCCCCTTCGCCCATGCAGTCACATGAGCGTTCGCGCCAGACGCGAGTGCGAGGAAAGCAACAGTCGCAAACATTGTTGAGTCGTCGAAGTCGTGAGCGGGGGTCGTGTTTGCATGGGCAATGAATCACGCAGAGCCATGATATACTCGAGCAGTACCCGCTGTGCGTCAGGCCGCATCGGTCCGCGGCGATGTGCGCCAGGTCGATCCCATGAGATGAACGCTGGGAGAATTCGTGATGACGTCGCTGTCCCTCTTTCAGTCCCACACAAAGAGCGCGGGCGTCGCTGACAGCGCGATCGGAGCTCCTCGGTCGGCACTGGAATGGAGGCCAAGAATGTCCCCAAAATAGATTCGCCATGTGCCATAGTGAACGAGGAGGTCAGTCACTTGTATGCTGTCGACAAAAAGACAAGAAGCAAACAGAGGAAAGGGGACCAGACAAGGCGAGCCGCAGGGCCACATAAGGGCCACATCATGAACTCGCAACGTGAAGGAAGTATCGGCCCCCAAAGTAGGATTAGAGCACTGGGGTGCAGCGGCATATGTCCAATGCGAGCACAACGGTCCTGTGTCAGGAAGGCGTGCCTTGGGCACAGTGTCCGAGAGGAAAGTCCGAAGAGTGAAAGTCGGAGCTCGGAACCGGAAACACGGTTGCCTCTTCCCGATGTCGTCCGAGCCGCCTAAGAAGAAGCTGCGCCCAGCACGCAAGCAGGTGCTGCCTGGCCAGGTCGACAAGAAGCAGGAGGTGCAAACGGGCAAGGAGTACAGTCAGTCTACGACCCCCTGCCTCCACCAGACGCTTAACTGACTACGCCCTGTAGACATCTGGTACAACAAATGGGCTGGCGGCGACCGCGAGGACTCGTACTCCAAGTAAGTACACTCCGGCACTGTAATGCGTCCCATAGTAGTTAACAATTGCCTTAGTAAAGTCAAGTCGCAGACGCGGTGCAACATCGCGCGCGACGCGGGCTACACACGCGCGCAGACGACGGGGATGAAGTACTGCTGCCTGTTCTTCGCGCGCGGGTGCTGCCCGTACGGGTACGAGTGCGAGTACCTGCACGTGCTGCCGAGCGCCGCGACGCAGCTGCCGGACTCGTCCAAGGACTGCTTCGCGCGCGAGAAGTTCTCCGACTACCGCGACGACATGGGCGGCGTCGGCACCTTCACCCGCGAGAACCGCACGCTCTACGTCGGCCGCATCAAGGAGACCGGCCCCGGCGAGGAGACCGAGGAGATCGTACAGCGCCATTTCAAGGAGTGGGGCGAGATCGACCGCAGTGCGTCCCCGCTCGCCACACCCATGTAAGGGAAACTCAGATGCTGACACTCTTTGGTCAGTGCGTGTGCTGCAGCACCGCGGCGTCGCGTTCGTCACGTACGTCTCGGAATACAGCGCGCAGTTCGCCAAGGAGGCCATGGCGTGCCAGAGCCTCGACAACGACGAGATTCTCAACGTCCGCTGGGCCACCGAGGACCCGAACCCGACGACCAAAGTCATTGAGAAGCGGCGACTGGAGGAGATAGGCCAGGAAGCCATCTCGACGCGCGTAGACCCACGCATCGTCGACGCCGTGCGCTCCATTCGCGCTCTCGAGGAAGGCGTCGAGTACGTCCCGGACGACCCGGAGAATTACGTCCAGGAGGAACCCGCTGCCGAGCCCCCCGCAAAGAGGCAAAAGATCGAGCAGTCAAAGCCCAGTGGTTTGCTGAACTCGGAGACGCTGGATAACTTGCGGTACTTTGCGGAGCTCAAGAAGAAACAGGCCGCCGCCGTCAAGCCCGTCAAGGCCAACGCGCTTGCGTTGACAGCGGCATACGGTAGTGACGACGACGACGACTGAGGGCTTCCGGGAATGTATGCAATATGGAGTGCACGGGATAGCATCATCGTCAATGTACATCGTAGATTGGTCCTCGAATTCATGTGTCCGGCCCAGCACCGCTGGGTCCGGGTTGGTTGGCGTCGTCCTCCGAGTCCGAGTCTGGCGGCGGATGGTTGCCGTTGTCTCCATCGCCGTCCTCGTCGTCTTCGCCGTCTTCGCGGTAGTGCTGGTGGTATTGAGCAAGGTCGAAGCCGTCCTCCTCGTCGTCGCTCTCGGCGAACCACTCGGGGTTGTACGAGAAGAGGTCACGACCGCTCATGCCGGACACCTTTCCGGCGGCGTGCTGTGCATCCTTGGCCTTGCGCAGCGCGTCCTGCTCGGCCTGCTTCTTGTCCATGCGCGTGCGCTTCCACACCGCGAACGTCTCCGGCGTCACGGGCGTCAGGTTCGCGCCGAGCTTGTGCCGCTCGACCTCGAGGAACTCCTCGAGCGAAATCGTGTTTGCCTTCGCCGCCTCGTCCAAAGCTTTCTTCTGCGACTTGAGCACGAAGCCCGGCGGGAGCGCGTGCCGGTACTGGCACTTGTCGTTGCCGTTCGGACATTCCCAGAACCAGCCGTACCTGTTCACTCAGGTGAATACGAGACCAATATTACAGAGCAATGCGCACTTGGAGGTTTCAATGGCTTCGATGAAGTATTTGCACACGATCTGAGTGTGCGAACTGTGAGCCACGCCGCGGGGAAGGCAGCGGCAATACGCACATCCGTCGTTGTCCGTGGGTTGCCTGCTTTTGACAGCACTACCGTCTTCAGTTTCTCGTCGTCCCACTTGTCCATCGTGTCTTTACGGACGAAAGCTCAGCACAACAGCAGCCCGCTGAACGGACCAACGCACCATTTGCCTTGTCGTCTCGTGCATCTGAGTACAGATCCTTCTTCTCCACCTTCCGACCTACGTCCAAGTTGTGGCTGAATTTGCATCTGCACAAGGACAGGGCGATGAGCTACCGGCCGACGCAGGCGAGCCAGGCGGCGCACTTGTTGCCCTTGTCGCAGTGGCCCGACTTGAAGAACGCGCAGAGCACCGTCTTCGGGTCTGGGCGCCGCAGCCATCAGCAGCAGCGGGGGAGCAAGGTTGGCAGAGGACGCACCGACGCCGAAGGGGACCTTCTGGACCTGGACGGGCTTGAAGAGCTCGGCCTCCTCCTTCTTGCGCTTCTCCGCGTCCAGCTTGGCCTGCGCGAGCCGCTCGCGCTCGCGCTGCTTCGCCAGCTCCTCCTTGTTCTTCCCGGCCATCGCTGCCTACGCCGCGCGCTCAGCGGCCCGTCGCCCTGCTCGTTGCCGCGGCAAGACGCACCTGCTGCTGCACCAGCTGCACATGCTTCTGCACTTTCGCGGATTTGTTTTTCTGTGGCAGGCTCAGACGCGCGCAATCACGAGCTAGGAGAGCGGGGTCTACTGACGTTCTTCAGGCCAAATGTCTGCGCGCAACGACGACGACAACGACGACGGGGTGAGCACGGTGCGCGGAGGGAGGCTCAAGGGGACGGCGGCACCTTGTCCTCCTTGACTTTGGAAGACGACGCGTTCTGCTGCTGCTTCTTGGGCGGCATCGTGTGCGGCGGGCGGTCAGTCGGTGTGAGTGGGATGCGTCGCGACGGCGCGCGGTGAGGGGACGACGGTGACGATGACACTGGCAGGCCCGGAAGCCGGATGCTTTCGCCGTGCCGATCGCTTGGCCATCACCGCATTCTCCGAGGACACGAAAAGTCACTCCCAGTGCACTCTCATCGGACGAAGCGCGGTCAGGAGCATAATTCACGCAGAACATGGGAGTATTGAGAGTGTGAATTGACGGTTTCTCTCGGACTCTTCGTACAAAAGATCGTAACAACTTCGCCACAAACGGCACCAGACTTGACCCACGTCCCCTCACTCAGTTGAAGTAGCGGTTGCGGCGGTGGACATCGCAGCGGTCGGGGGTGCCCTGGCCGGGCGGACCCTGCCAGACGCAGCCGGGCTGCAGGCAGTTGGTCGGGCGGATCTGCTCGGACGCGGTGATTGTGCAACCCGTGCCCGGCCCCGGCGTCGTCGTCACGGTGGCCGAAGTAGTGCTAGTCGGCGTGCGAGTCACGGTGCTCGTCGGCGTGATCGGCGGCGAGGTGATGGTCTGCGACGTGGACGTCGACGTGCTGCTGCCGGTCTGCACGGGCCCGCCGGGGCCGGTGTACGGCGGCGCGCTCGTAGGGAGCGACGGCGTCGGCTGGCATGTCGACACGTGCAGGCCGAGCGGCAGGCTGATCAGTGCGTCGCGGCCTGCGCGGTCGACGAAGTTCTCGGGGACAGAGCCGCTGCAGGACGAGTGAGCATTTGGCCTGCTGACCGGAGAACCTGGCAACTCACGTGTACGCGTTGAAGTTGTAGAGACCTGTGTCGCATTCAGTCGTGTGCGGGACGCTGGAGCACGGTACGTACCGCAAATGCAAGACGCGGTGATATCCTTCAAGCTGACAGCAGCAAGGACATTCACGTTGTTCCTGGAAAGCGCGAACGACTGCCGTCCGAGACCCATGGGGACGGAGAACGCCGCAGCGCCAGCCGGCGCCTGGAACGACTGCACGTTGGTGCCCGAGCTGACGATGAGCTGTCCGGGCGACTTGAGGAGCGTGACGATGTACACGTTGTCCTGCATGGTCTCCCAGCCGTTCGGGCGACCCATGAAGTAGTTGCCGGAGCCGTTGTTCGCGGGCTGCATCGTCGTGTCCGTCGAGTCGCAGTTCAGGCCGCGCATGTTAGGGCGGTACCAGTAGATGATCTGGTCCTGCTCGATGTAGGAGTTCACGGACGTCGCGCGCGCCTTGAAGGCCTTGATGTACGGCTTGGCCATGTCGAGCCAGGCGTTGTGCGGCCTTGATGTGGACCATCATCAGAGGCGCATGGGATTGGATAGTGGGGTTGCTTACATGTCGTTGACCCACTTGGAGCCACCGTCGTCCATGTGCGTGGAGGAGAGCGGCCCAATGTAGTGCGATTCGCCGTAGTCGTTCTGCGCACACTGTTAGAGGAAACTACGGATGCTAAGAGGAGGCAGGCCTACCCAAGTGACGAGCTCAATCCACTGCGCGTTCAGTCTCAGGAGCTGGTTCCAGCGGTCGAACCAGAGAAGGTCGCCCGGGAAGACCCAGTTCTTCGAGTAGGAGACCTCCGGGCCGTAGTCTGGCAGTTGTTTTCAGTGTTGAGGGAATGCAGGACGCCGTAGAGACACTCACGAGTGAAGAACCCTAGAGTGGCAGGCCTCAGCACCGGTGTTAAGGGGGAACGAAGAGAACGCACAAGGAGACGCGGGCGCGAGGTACGGCTTGCCGGCCAGCGCGTTCAGGTAGGCCTGGTCGCCCGCCTCGACGGTGACGTTGGAGTTCGGCTTGGGGGCCTTGTTGTTTCCGTCGTTCGGCTACACGGGGGTGTTCAGTAGGATCTCCAGAGCGATTGCGCTACACTTACCCAAGCTATTCGGGGCAGCGTTGTTGGCAATGAGCACGCAGGCAGCTCGGAGAACACATACCCATCCTGCGCAAGAGGTGGTCAGCCATATCATGCATGGTGACAATGCGATTCAGCGTACCAGTTGAGAGCGCCGTCAATGATGTTGAAGTTGCCCTGTCCCGGGTGGAAGTTGGGGACAAACATGACCGGGACGTTGGCCGCGTTCCTCAGCGCATTCACGTCGAGGCCGTCGCCGGCAAAGCTGGAAACGAAAGCCTATGCCCGATGAGGAAGTGATGCGCGGGAACAACATTCTCCACGTGCCTTGTCTCCGACGAACAGCTGCGCAGGGCGCGAAGCATAACCACTCAGGTGCTGCCCAATCTGGACCGCCTGACCGATGTTCCACCTGGCGGGGGAGTCAGCAGCTGCGTGTGACGGCGACCGAGAACGTCGCGCGCGCACCAGTTGAAGTCGTAAGAAATGAAGACCTTCATGCCATTGCGAGCGGCGGATTCGTAGGCAAACCCGACTGTAGAGATGTGAGCCCTACGCGGAGGGCCCTTGGCCAAGTTGCTCACGCTGCTGGTCACTGGGGCACCGACATGTCACATCAGTGTCTTATCGCTGAGATGCGTCGCATTCCCACGCACGTGTACGGGTCAACTGTGCGTCACGTGAGTGACAGCAGGATCGACGGGACGAGATGGCGTACCGCCGATGTTGAGCGCAAAGGCGTCGATGCCATACTCCTTCGCGCGCTGCATGTCATAGTCGTACTCGGACGAGGAGGTTCTGTCGCTTTCGATGCCGATCTGAGAATGTATGAGCATTGTGGCTACGCATTGGATCAGGACACGAGCGTACCATGAAATGGGCGAACTAGGCCAACGGCGCTGTCAGGGTATCTATAGCCTCGGGAAGATGTGGACTCACGATCTAGAGGGAGGACAGCGTCAGCTAGGGAAGCGCCATGAGTCTACGAAGCGGCTTACCAGCCTGTCAGTCGGGCTCGCGCGAGACTTCATCTGCTTGAACCCCGGCCACGACACGGCGGAGGCAACGCTCGCGGAGAGGAGCAGAGTCGCCACATTAGCCAGCATCTTGCGAGACAGCATCTTGTCGAGAGCCGCGGGGAGACACTCGTCGATTTTGCCGTCCTATAAGTAAGCATTCTGGCTGACAGTCATGTGCTGAGTAGACATGTGCACGCCCGGCGTCGAAGGTTCCTTGTCTTCCCCGCTCACGCGGGCGAGCAATTGTCCTCGGCGCGAACTCATTGGGGCTGTGCCGTCAACATCGGATGTGCCAATCTGAGATTGAGTGTGATGTTAGCTGGGTTCAGGTGAGCGGATCCGTACGCACCAGTGGACACGCCGCCGAAAAGAAGCATGTCTAGGAACACAACGACCTTTGCCCAGACTTCGGGAGAAGAGAAGGCTCCGTGTGCGAGCTCACAGGATAAGCCGCGGAAAGTTCCCCATTCGCCAACAATCGATGGACTGTGAGTTGAGTTGGCGAACGTGGTGGCTAGCTTTCCTCCTGTAGAAGAAGTGTGACAACGCACCGCGAGAACATCTGGAGACACTGGGAAGCAGGATGTGATTGCATTACCCGATAAATGCTGATGCAACGTCGTCAGCTCTCCGCGAGTCCAACGGTCATGAGAATGCTTATGTTCAATATAACCAGGGCGGGCGGTGCACCCCACGATGCATAGCGGTTCGCGAGCGAATCTCCCCGCGTTGAGATATGATCCTCAGTGCAACTCATGCCCATAAATGGACGCGCACAACGTGCTGATGGCAGGTTTTCCCCACAACAGTCTAAATCAGGACACCCAACATGGTAACTCCGGTTCGATGTCATTGGCGGGAAAATAGAGCGCGAAAACAGGCCGGCCGCCGTCAGCTGTAGCCCACAAGGTCGATATCAGCATCATGCGCGGCGCAGTTGCCACCCCTGCAATCCAGTTGCTCCCCAGACCCCAGACAACGTGCCCACGCAGCCACACAGAGCCCAGAACGTCGTGTCGATGTAGGTGAAAACAGGGATCGACGTGTGTCGGACGGCAGCGAGTTTCTGGTCCATTCGGCTGGTTACGAGCCGCAGCGTCATCCCGTGAAGATACAGAGGAGATAAAACGGGCAGCCCCCACTGATTTCGAGAGTGCGCATCGAAGAAATCGGGCACCAGCTCCCGAATCACAACGAAGCATCATCAGGTGGCCTGGCGCCGCCGCCGATGGAAGACGGCGACGACCCCGGCTTCAGGCTTCAGCGTAGCCAAGCCTTTGCGCGCACCATGTGGCCTGGGGAAACGTGCAACCCGTGCTTCGAGCGTCGGCGGTGGCATGGCACGCCGACAACCTGTATCGTCGGAGTTTGTAAAGTCGAACCTTCCTTGGTCTGCTACGAGTCAGTCTGTCAGTCTCTGTGCGACCGGCGTAGCGAGCGCTGGCGAATCGTCTCCTTTCCTACTCCAGGACGCGACCGTGGACTTTGTGGGCGTTCAGAGGATATGCCGACTCATTTACGCCTCACTTATTCATTGAGTGCCACTCGGAGCCGCCGATGCGTCTGCCCTTACTTGAAGAACATGCTGTGCTGGAAAGCAGGTGCTCCGCTGTTCGCAATACTTGCTGAAGCTGAACTGGAGGCATCCCATCGGGCACATGTCAGCATCTCGCATTCGGTCGGCACCTGGGACCCTGGTACTGCTCCTTCGCATTTCGTACACCCATACACCACACGCATGTGCTCTGACGTACAAGGAGCAAAGAGGAATGATGCGCAACACTGCAAGAAGCTGGATCCCATCTGACCTGTGTCGTCTGTCGAATCGACGGTCCCGTTCAGTCCTGTGCGCATCGGACTCGAACCGGTCAACTGACTTTCACACGGTTTATATTGTGGTGACGGGACGATGCGCAACTTTGATGAGCACTGGCTCTGGACCCATACTGCCGCTCGCTGGATTCCAAACGTCGACGCGGGACCTGTCTAGCGACAAACTCTAACATTGCACAATGAGGGCTCTGCAATGATCTGCGCGATTCCACGGAACCGACCAAGTGCCTAGGGTATGGCACTGCTGCGATCAGGCGCGAGTCGACCTGTCTCAGCTTCTGCGGGAGCTGGCAGGATCACTTGACCAAACTCCGGGACCATTCAAGAGTTTAAATAGAAGGAGGCAGCGACGCACTGCTCTGGCCCTCTTACATATTCTCCCATCGCCTCTCCGAAGCGCTCTCATTGCATCATGAGGATCCTAGACCTCTCCACGGTCGTCTCGACGATTCTTGCGGCTGGTGTTGCCAGTCAGAACGTGGATATCCCAGCCTCCGCGGCCGCTGCCGCCGCTGCGATCGCATCTGGCGCGAGCACCATTCCTGATATTTACAACGGTCTTTACCGCCCTCAGGTGTCATTCTCTCCAGAGCAGCACTTCATCAACGATCCCTGCGGACTATTCGTGGACGCAAACGGTCTCTGGCATTTGTATTATCAATGTACGTCGCGATATCCCTTCCGCACTCAATCCTGACGACCTCGCACCACTCTCCAGATAACCCCGCTGGCCTGTCTGGTGGGAACCAGCATTGGGGCCATGCGACGAGTACCGACCTGTACCACTGGGAAGACCAGCCCATCGCTCTTTACGCAAGTGACGCCGGCCAAATCTGGGACGGCTCCATCGTCATAGACGTCAACAACACTTCGGGCTTCTTCCCCAACCAGACCGACGGCGTCGCAGTCATCTACACGCTGAACGGCCCGAAGGAGACGCAGCGGCTAGCGTATTCGCTCGACGGCGGCTACACGTTCACGGAGTACGAGAACAACCCGGTCCTCGACGTCAACTCGAACCAGTTCCGCGACCCGAAGCTGTCGTGGTACGAGGACCACTGGGTCATGGTCGTCGCCTACGCGACGGACCTCGTCATCGGCTTCTACACGTCGCCGGACCTCAAGGAGTGGACGCACGCGTCCAACTTCTCGTTCCCAGGGCTCGGCGGGCAGCAGTGGGAGTGCCCGAACCTGGTCGAGGTGCCCGTCGCGGGCGGCAGCGCGGGCGAGACGATGTACGTGCTGAAGCTGAGCATCTCGCCCGGCGCGCCGCTCGGCGGGTCCATCGACGTGCACTTCCCGGGCACCTTCAACGGCACGCACTTCGCGCACATCGACGGCGTCGCGCACCTCGCCGACTTCTCGAAGGACAACTACGCGACGCAATTCTTCTACGGCACGCCGCAGGGCGAAGACGCCATCTCGATCAGCTGGGCGTCCAACTGGCAGTACGGCCAGGACGTGCCCACCGCGCGCGAGGGCTGGCGCGGGCAGATGGCCGTCCCGCGCCGGAACTACCTCGCCAACCTCCCCCGCGAGGGCTGGACGCTCGTGCAGGAGCCGTACCAGCTGCAATCGGTGCTCGGCGCGCAGCTCCTCGGCGAGCGGCGAGCTGTATGTGAACTTCAGCAGCGTGCCGTCCAACGCGATCTACTTCGAGGCGCACGTCGGCGGGCTGTCGGGCGTGGAACTCGGCGCCGACGCCTGGCTCAACTTCACGGTGTCGTCTCCGGTCTCCGGGGAGAGTCTCAGCGGCGGCTACCAGTTCGCCGGGAACGGCACGTTCCTGCTCGACCGCGGCAACACGCGCGGATTCGTGCGCGACGACTTCACGAGTACGTTCACCACTACGGCATCGCCCGACGACGCGGGCACGTGGAGGCTCTCCGGCATCATCGACAGGAGCGTTATGGAGGTCTTTATCAACGGCGGCCAGCACGTCGCGACCACGACGTTCTACCCAACTAGCGCGCTGACGCAGTTCGTCGCCCAGTCTGCCGGCCTCCCGGATGGAGTGGACGTCAACGTGACCGTTTGGGGATTGGAGAGCATATGGGCGCAGTGACAGCTCCGCGACGATAAGGTCGAAATCTCCTGGGAACCGAATACCGTTGCGCAATAAGTTATACTCATGACTCGGGTGTTGATTGCGAATCCTGGTCACGTGAACAACTGGGACAATTCGAAGAGGGGGTGGAGAAGGTGGGTGTCTTTCAGTTCTAGTAAGGCGATATGATGATGTAAACCCTATGTACTATATCAGAGACCCAAGCAGGGCACTTTGGCAGTTGGTAGTGCTAGTCGGACAAAGCCGACGTGCATCCACCTCGGCCTTGTCATGGAAGGTCGAGAGCAGGTCGGCACTCGGCCTGAGACGGGCTGCTTGAATCAGACATGTACCCTCCGGTGATGGCAGAACTCCTTACAATTCACTGCGGCGTCGGGGACCTGGGAACACGTTCCAAGGGACGTATTGGCGTGCTATATGACTGGGATCTGATCAAAGAACATCCCTGCACGATGCACCGCGCTCGGTCAGCTCTGGCGAGTTTTCTGTTCTGACCTCCGGCACGTGTCTATCGCGTGGCAAACACGCATTTGGTCTGCGTTCAATGTCAATTGCTCTCTCTCTATCTCTGACTAGCCAGCACGCGCCGTATATAGGAGTGCTTCCCTGAGTGGAGCACGTCTTCCAGGGAAAGACCCCTCCCACTCGCCGCACTTCGAACCCGCGCGCACAACCGTCGCCAAGATCGTCGGGGGATCGCCACAGCCCCCGATCGCCGATAAGCCAAATCGGGACGGGTTCTTCGCATCTCCGCCCTGCTTTCACTCCCTTCAACGCGCCGGCTGCAATGTGCGCTTGGCCTTCTACCATGACGAGCACGACGGGCAGCAAGCGGCTGCACTTCCTCGAGGTCGACAACGCGCACCTGCAGCGCGAGGTGGCCATCCTGCGCGCGCAGGTCGGCGCGCTGCGCGAGCGCAACGGCGCGCTCGAGGAGGAGGCGACGAACAGCGAGGGGCGCACGGTGTGCATCGTGACGACGCGCAAGGACTTCCCTGGTCCGCCGCCAGCCGTTTCCCGCACTCACACTGACCCTCACAGTTGACGCAGACGACAATGGCAAGCCCACGCACACGCACACACAGGCAGACAGCTCGCCGCCGGCAACGGACACGCCGGCGTCTCCGCTGCCGCCCATGCAGCTCCCGCCAAAACCAGACGCCGAGGCGAGCGTCAGGCTCGCGCTGCCGCACGTCCCGACGGCGAGCCCGGACGTGCCGCAGGCGCTCGCGGCGCTCAACCTCGTCAGCCCGGCGCGCGCGCGCGCGGGGCGCACGCCCGAGGCCGTCGCGTCGTTCCTCTCGCAAATGTCCGTCCGCCCCTGCCCCTTTCCCGTCTCGCGCTGACGCTGCTCGCAGAACGGCGACATGGCACCGCCCGCAGAGCAGCACGCGCGGCGCGTTCCAGGCGGCGTTCGCCGCGCTCGCGGCGTACCTGCCCGACCTTCCCGCGGCGTGGCGGCGCGGGCTGCAGGACGTCGGCGTCGAGGGCGAGGGCGGCGAGCATCTGTGCTGGGTCGTGCTGCTGGCGCTTGCTGTTGCTGGGCTCGGCGAGGCTGCGACGAATGTCCTGCGACGGCTGCCGCTGTCTGTGCGGGCGGAGGTGCTGGCGCTCATCCCGCCGACCGCGGAGTAAGTGGGTCAGTGGGTTGGAAGCGGACGCTGACTCGCGGCATGATATACAGGCATGCGCAGGCTGTATTGGATTTCAAAAGCTTGGTCGTGCAGGACATGGTGCAGGATGCGTGGGCGACGAAGCGGAAGCTCTTGAGTCTTCGTGCGTGTCTCTTTATCTTGGTCTTGAATCAAGGCCTGACACGCCGCAGAACATGGGTGGTCCGAATGATTGGTATGCTGTCGGCTCAGCGCTGTGGGATATGCTGCCTGCTGTGGGTCTGTGTTTAGAGTGTACCATAGTGTATTATATGTCTATGACAGGAAGAGTTCCGGTGGCTGTCAGGGCGCACTGTCAGTTCATGCGGTCGTTCCAAGCGGGGAGCCCGCACCTCGCCCCTGGTCTCGAATGGCAACCAGTCGCCTGTGCCCTGAGGCAGGAGGCCGACCTGTCTGCACTTCCACAAGCCCAGCGCCAGCGTTGCGATATTGCAAGCCACAAAGGCCAGCTTCTGCAGCAGGAACATGGTCTGGCGCTGGGCATCGTTCTTGTCAGGCGCGTACGGCGCGAATGCTGGACCGGGTCTGCGTCAGCCCGGAGGGAGCGAACGGCAGGCGCACTGGAGTTGATCTTGGAGACCGCGGTGAAGGGCGAGAAGAGGAGCATGACGAGGATGCCGATGCTGAAGATCTGGATGGTGCTGCCGGACATGTAGAGCATGAAGAACTGCATCGGCAGCTGCTTGGCCGGCGCGATGGCCACGTCCCACGCCCGCTTCTCCTTCAGCGCCGCATACGACTCGGACGCCCGCTTGCTCGGGCCCTCCAGCCGTTTGCTCTGCGTCTGCGCGAGGGGGTCAGCGTGAGCCTAGTAGCACAGGCTGACCGACGGACCTTGGCGAAACCCGGCGGCGGCGGCAGCGACCTCCACCTGCGAGCCAGCAGTCAGAGCACCGTGGAGGACGTTTGGTGCAGCGCGCACTTGTTGGTTTGTATGGACGCGTAGTTGAGCGACATGGCGGGCAGCGGCGACAACGGCACTCGCAAGGCTCGCAAACTCCGCGCGACGCGTTCCGGGATGACGGCGACGGAGCAGGCAGCGCTCGCGACCATCCGCGCTGTGCTCTCGCGCCTCGACGACGCCGACAAGGACGTCGCGTCCAGCGCCGTCCTGCCCGCCCACGACAACGCCTACGCCGCCCTCAAGCGCATCGCAGACGGCGGCGCCATCCCGACCGGCGTCCTCAACGCCCTCGCGCCGCTCGTGCGCTCCTGGGTCGACCACTCGCTCTTCGTCCGCACCGTCCACGACGTGTCCGACAACGTCGACGCCGCCGTGCGCGCCGTCCACGCCGTCGTAGCCGACCCCGCCCTCGTCGCGGCGCCGCGCCCTGCCGCGAGCGTCGTCGCGCTGCACAAGCAGCTGCACCAGATCTTCCTGTTCTGCGTCACCGCCGCGACGGCCGCGCCGCCGCCCATCGCGGCCCAGCTGCACGGGCTCTCCGCCGTGCTGCACTTCGTCGGCACGCTGCATTCGCTGGGGCTGGCGCCGCCGCCGATGCTGCCGCAGCCGCCCGTGCCCGACATCGGCGCGGCCGTCTTCCGCTGCGCCCACCCGGCGTGCGGCAAGCTCTTCGCGCGGCTCTTCCACCTCCAGTTCCACGCCAAGCTGCACGACCCCGCCGCGAAGCGCCTCGCGTGCTCGCAGTGCCCGGACACCTTCGTGCGCGGCGCGGACCTCAACCGCCACCTCGACGGCCACTCGTTCCGCTGCGCCGCGTGCGCCGCCGTCTTCCCGTCGCGCGAGCTCATCGAGGACCACCAGGCCGACGGCGCGCCGGCGTGCCGGGACGCCGCCGTCGACGAGCGCACGCCCGAGCCCGCGCCGGAGCCCGAGGAGGGCGAGATCGCGCCCGACACGTTCAACAAGGCCGTCTACACCGTCCTGCCGCTCCAGCCCGTCCTCCAGGCGTACGCCTCCGCGGTCATAGCGCTGCAGCACGGCACCATGGCGGCAGCGTCGCCGGCGTCCGCCGCAGCGCCGTCGCCCTCCCCCGTCTCGGCGCACGCGCGTGCGGCGCGCGGGCCCGCGCCCTTCAGTCCTGCACCCGCCCCGACACACTCTTCGCCCCCAGCAGCAGCCGCGCCGACTCCGACGCCAGCGCCGCTTACACCGGCGCCAGTGGCCGCTCCCACGCCGACTCCCGCGCCAGAGTCTGCGCCGACTCCCGCGCCCGCGCCGCCGACGCCAGCACCTGCCCCTGAAGAAGCAGCACCGGCACCGGCACCTGCGCCCGCGGACCTCATCGCGCAGACGCTGGCTGCCGCCATGGCGCAGGCCGAGGCCGAGCTCATGGAAGATTACGAGGGCGATTTCGGCGAGGGCGACGAGGAGGGGTACTACGACGATGCTATGGACGCCGAAGGCGAACTGGAGGAGCCCGCCTAGGCGCGGGCCTTCCATTTTCCATTGGTAACAAAAGCTCTGTGTTTTGCTGTGTTTGCTTATGTATGACAGATGCTGTATTCTTAGCAACGCAAAAGCGCACATTAATCTGATCGAGTCGTTCCTCACCAAATTGCGTTCTGAGAACCGTTGGCAGTGGGTTTTGTCTTGAACATTGTGGATCTTGAACTCTTGTTCGCGCCGTTCCCTCGGAGTCATCCGATGGGGGCGCTGGAACTTGCACAGCTTCAGACAAGACGACACGCTGGAATAACCACATAATCTACCCTACATCTACAACTGTCCTGGAATGTAATGAATGAATGGAAGGAGAGCTGATAGAGTTAGGCACGCGCGGGCGAAAGCCGCGAAAAACGGAAGCTCTCCGGGAGCACGAGGACAAAGGAACGAAGAATGCAGGTACATGCGCGGCCCAAATCAGCGCCAGAAAAACCACACGAGCGCCGCCCAGAGCTTGAGGGCGAACTCCATCATGGCTTTTGTGGTGGAGACGGCGCGCTGGGCCGCGGTGGGCGACTTCCCGAGCGTGAACTCGTAGTCGTCGCCGGAGTAGAAGCTGGGGAGGGTGAGGCCGCGCTCCTCGGGCAGCCTGAAAATGTCAAAGTCAGTACTCAAGAGCTCTGGAGAAATGTTGAGACGTACTCCATCGCGATGTAATGGATGTGCAGGTGGCACGCGAGCGCGCGCGCCGACGGGAGCACGTCCGTGCAGTCGCCGAAGTCGCAGGGGTAGTTCATGCCGAATTGCTGCTCGATGAGAGTCGCGCGGCGGGTCGCCCGTTCCATGTCGGCGTTGTAGTTCGTACGTTGGGCCAGGTAAAGCGGGCTGCCCGGCGGGGGCGACGGGCTAGGGAAAGTGATCGTGTATGCCGTGCCGGGCTCGGAGGCGTCGTCGTCGGATGCCTTGGTGGGAAGGACGAACTCGTAATCGGTGGAGGAGGACATTGGGGCGGGAGGGAGGGTTTCTTGGGCGTGGTGGGGGTGGGGGTCTTATATACCCGCCCCGCGAGTCGGACGACCACAAGCACGCTCCCGAGCCTGAGATAGCATCGGCACCATGTGCGCGCGTATGCGTTGCCACCCGTTGCCATTGTGCGCGAAGCGGGACGCTTCAGGAGGTGGTCGTGTTTGAGCGCCGGACAATTGAAGCCGGGCGCGCGCGCGGGGCCAGACTCGCGATGAACTTTGTCACTCTCCGCCATGGGACGCGCCGGCTTGCGACGCGCTGCATGAGCAGCAAGCTGCCGTACGAGGGCCATGTGCCCCTCAAGGCGTTCGAGAACGCGTTCCTGGCCGTGGGCTCGGCGGTCATGTCGCTCGCGAACCCGCGGCGTGGTGGTGCGTTGCTGGAGCCCTGCCGCCGGCCGCGAAGGCTGACGCGTGCCCGCGTGCGTGCAAAGACCTGATAGCGACGCTGGGCGAGACGACGGCCGGCCCCGCGCTGCCGCGGATGCGCGAGCACATGCTGCTGAGCGCGGAAGGGCGGCGCGTGCTGCGCGAGCGGCCGCGCGTGAACAGCGACACCGTCGACATGGCCGCGCTCGCGACGCTGCCGGAAAATACTTTTGGCTCGGCGTACGTGCGCTGGCTCGAGCGCTGCGGCGTCACGCCCGACACGCGCGCGCCCGTGCGCTACGTCCCGGACCCCGAGCTCGCCTACGTCATGCAGCGCTACCGCGAGTGCCACGACTTCTACCACTGCATCACCCACATGCCCGTCAGCGTCGAGTACGAGATCGCGCTCAAATACTTTGAGTTCGCCAACACCGGCCTCCCCATGACCGCCATCTCAGCCCTCTTTGGCCCGCTCAGGCTCAACAGCGCCCAGAAGGAACGTCTCTTCCGGGAATACGTTCCCTGGGCGCTGCGCTGTGGCAGCAGTGCGAGACCGCTCATCACTGTCTACTGGGAGGAGCGCTGGGAGCAGGACATCGAGGATCTGAAGGCTGAGCTTGGTGTGTGGGACGCGCCGCCAGCCAAATGGAGGAAACCGCTCAGCGAGGCGGCAAAGCGCAAAAAGCAGATGGAACAGGAACTGGCTTCTACTTCGTCGGACTCCGTATCATTGCCCGGAACGGGGGATCCTCGTGGCGTTCAGAACTAGCCCCTCGAGTCTCCCGAGTCGGCGGCCGGATATCTCTCTAGGAATTAACACAGATCGACCGTTTCTCGATGTCTCCGACGGTTGTTTCGCTGCGATAACGGAATAGAATGACATCTCGGTTGGATTCGGTGCTCATGACCACCGTGAACGCGTTCACACTGAATGTCCGCATCGAATGATTACAAGTACATCGAGGAGGTTCCCACAGACTACAGTTCTCCCGCTTCTTCACCTCGTGCTCCTTGAGGGTCGACTTCGGCGCCGTAGATCTCTCCTCCGTGCGGGTCTTAGCCGGGGACTGCTCTGAACTTTGCATTGGCGCCGCTCGTGGCTGTAATGTAGTCGGCCGTTACTCATCATTCGTCTGTTACTAGCAGTTAACTTTGGATAGGGTCGTGTACGAAGGCCCGATAGATATCCGCATCGTAGTCAGCCACGACCCAGGTATGCCGATTCCCCACTGCATCCCGCATGAAGGCCCAAAACGGCGGGCCAGCGAAATAGTAGAAGCAACCGAATAGTGCACCGGACAGATGTTCCGCGGCGCCAGATCGGTGTGTGAAGAAGAGTTTATACAACTCGACGGAGAGCAGCACCGAAAGACCTTGGGCCCATGAGACGTCGTAGCCGAGAACGTTGATCATTGCAGATGACGGTTCTCCCAATGTAAAGGCAGTCAGTATAACGACGGCATAGACGCTTGCAGAAGCCCCGGCGGCCGGACACAGCGCTGCAGGCATCCACGGCTCGACATTGAATACTGTTGTAGACGAGGGGAGACTAGCGATCCGCTGTCGGTATAGGGTCAGCGAAGCGACGTTGGGTAGATATTGGCCAAAAAGACCAGCTACAGCGGACCAATTGGGTCAATAACAATTCTAGCATACGAGTTGATAGGCAACTCACCGACCGTATAGAATGCAAGGATGTGCGGTAGGTTGTTCGTCCAGAATGACTCTGGACCTCCGGATTCCCCAATCCAATCAAGGCTTGCGGCTACGGGGCGAGAATCAGTCTGGGGAGTGTAAATAGTGATTCTTGACGTACAAAAGGTGTACAGTATGACGGAGTTGGCGAATAGGTGAATGAGTGATATGTGGCTATTAAGAGGCATCAGGGAGTGCTCCAAGGCTGCGCCGGACGCGGTACTGACGTGAATCCCGACGTTATCATCGTATAGTTGAGGCCTGATAGTCCAGAGTGTATTGTATGACGGGCTAGGAAAGTTCGGAGCCGGGGGACGCGCCAGAGCAATGCAATTCCGATATGAACTGTAGTCAGGCCGACATAGAAGCGGCCGGAGTCGGATAGTGTTATGCAATCTTTGTAAAGTTGAACAAATCCTTGGATGGAGCCTGCGAACCTCGGCCAGCGGACGCAGAGCCCGTCGTACCAGGTCCGGACTCGCTGTTGAAATAAGTCCAAGCGATGCATATTAAGAATGAACTCACGCGGAGTTGCTCATTCTTCTGCTTCACGACACAGGGTAAGACGCGCGACAATCGTCCGCAACGTACGCCTGGATTTGCCTCGCACACCGGTAGGCTGTCCCGCCATTGTTTCTTGGCTCTGTGATTCGTATACCATGCTGCTCCAGCAAAGATGACAGCAGAAGAGCCAATGAAGAACTGTGAGCAGTCAAAATGAAGCGGGCGCGTCGCACCAGCACGCACTGCTGTCTTGCGGAGGGCCTGAGGGCGGCGGTACATTGGATGGTCGATGATATGCATGTTCTGTGGACCTTCGACGGCATACAGCAGTGTACGCCAGGCCCTACCAAGTGCAAGAAAATGGGGTCGTGCAAGCATAGTTTGAGTGAACGGAGTTCAGCCCTCCGGCGTGGGCGCCGCGGCACGGTACTTGCTGAACCTTGGCTGAACCCGGATGTCGGAGTCGGAAACAATAACACCGTCCATCTGACGGGAATGGAAGTCGATGACGTCGATTATCACAACATGATTGCATCGAAAAGGGGGCCTTGCATATAATTACCCACCCGAAGATTGGAGAAAGCACGGCTTCCTGCTCGGGACTGGTGTGGACGTGTGAAGCACTCGGGAGCCGGAAGTCGAAAGCTATGACGCAGTTTATTTGTGTACGCTTGCTTAGCGGCATGACAACGGCATGTTCCGCCTGTCTGTTTCATGATGTAGGCATTCTCAGATCATTGTCTATGACCCCGCGCTCTAAAAAAAGCTACAGAAAGTGACGGAGGTACTAGGATCATATTGATGGCTCGGGACGGGGGACAGGGCTGTAATCATTCGCAAAGTCGGGCGGCCAATGAGCGAAACGAAGCTTTCGGTCGAGACCGTACGTGTCTAGAGACTCATGAGCTTACGGAAGAAGTGAACAACTGTGCCTATGACTCTCAACTATGCAGTGACTTACGGACCGTGAAGTTATCTGGTAGAAGCTTCTACATCGATGGCGCAGTCCCCAGTCCAAAGACGGAGCGCTGGTTGTCGTTCTCGAGCTCGCAGCTCGACTGGACGCAAGAGTCACATGGAAGCCAGAAAATCCGCCAGGGCAAAGCGGGAATGTTATTCTGTGCCTGCGACAAGCGCCGAGAACAATCTCAGATTCGTCTCAACGATGAACAGCTCTGGACACTCTGCAAACATACGAATCCTAGCTTTCCATCTGCACATGAGGCCATGACTCGCATAGGGACAACAAGTTGCAGACGACCGTCTCGTCCGACAGGCTTGGTGTCCCTGACCACTGGGCAACATCAAACGCGTAGCCACTGGGCTGGCTCATGCATCTCCAAAAAGTCCGACATCGCGCGGACGAACTCTTCGTCTCGGGTTCGGCCAATTCTCTCGCGAGTCCCATTATCGGACATCGAGATGATAAAGCCCTCAAAGCTCGTCTGGGTGAACTCGGGTTGCGTGAACCTAGGAAGCGATATGTAAGGACGTTGAGGATTGCGCAGTAGGCGCACTTACGAATACTGCGGATACGTCTTCGTCCATTCATTTCCAAGATGGAGCCAGAGGTCGGCGGCATTGAGATACCTGCCGACTTTCTTCATATACTTCTCACTAATGTAGTCGGTTGGTATCCGCCAGCCAAAGAGATAGCATGGGGTGACGGTGTTGCCCAATATCTGGTTCCATACGGGCGGTCTGATGTTCGCAGCAAGTTGTTTGGGAAACACGCGCGGCTCCTCTGGCTCCTTGTCCTGGTCAGCGAACAGAGGTTGATACGCAGTGTCCCTATAACCATTGAGCTGATGATGGTATTGAGTGTAGACAACTCACTGGGTAGACTGTAAGAGGGCCATGTTTGTGGCGGCGGACAACGCGGGATGACAACTCGGATATTGCCGATCAAAATCGGAGCTTGAAGTCGCGACTCGCGCCGAGTTGACCAACAGTTTGATGATGCGTAGAATAGGAAACAGCGCTTGTTTCTGGACGGAATAATTACAAAATTTCATTTAAGCTTAACCTTAACTCGTGCGAGTATTGTCGGATTGAACGTCAACAAGAAAGTACTCAGAGGTAAAGAAGGTTGAATCAATCTCGTCAGCACCGAAGACTCTCCGTTAGCAGTATGGCTTGCGAGAATTTGTGATACGGGGTGGCGATACGTGTTACACGCTCGACCATATTCATCCCACAACGTGATGAAGTACGCGCGCAGAAACCCCGGCCCGTCGATACTGAGCTATTACCCCCACTACGCGCGCTCCGCATGGCACGTTTGATCTTGATTATAGGATTTAAAAACCTGAAAGCCGAGACGTGAGACCGGACGCAATTTCCTCGCTTTAAGCTTAGGAGGGCTCCTCTGATGAGACCCTTGGCACGCGAACCCCACATCGCTTTGCAAGGCAGATCTCCCGTGATAGGGAGGGTGGCCACAATATCTGAGGGGCAGACGTAATCCAAGCTGATGCAGGACGAGTGGGACAACCGTTCCAAGGGGGCTCGCTCCTTGTAGGTCTGGCCGTGTTGGTCCAATGCTTCGATATCCGCTCAGAGTGAGTGCCAGCGATCCAATGGGAAAACTCACCGCACATTAAGCTCTCCCGTTGAAGATTTGTTGCCACAGCTCCTGGAATTGCAGCGGCGTTTACGCTGCCCGGCTGTCACGTGATGTACGCCAGGCATTCATGCTCTCTTCTTCCCGATTTCACACAACTTGCCAGGCAGATTCGCAGATTTAAGTTATTCTCTATAGCAGTGCTCCACTTCGTATTTGTGGTCGCAACGTGTCGCTATGCGCTGGTCTCTTCGAAGCTTCGACGAAGCCAGACAGCACAAGGTTATCGATCGACTTGGGAACGGCGACCAGACGGTGACCGGCCTTCCCTGTGTGTTACTCTGTGGCTGTCCATCGCCAACTTCTCAACTCGCCGGCCAGCACCCTACTGCATACAATGCGGCTCGGCCCTATGTCCAGAAGGCGTGCGCACACACAAACACGGTGATAAAGCACTCTGCGTGCGATGTGCCGCCCGGACCCTGGCAGCCTAGAGCGATTGCCAAAGTGCTCAGCTCGCCAAGATTGCAGGTCGCGCAGCGCAGGGCGGAATGGGCGCATTCCTGATCCTCGCCGCGGGAAACCTGCGGGAAAAGGAAGGCAGCTGCTTATGTAATGACAGCGGTTAGCCGTCGCTTGACGTCACGGAAGCAGTACATATACCCCAGCCGTTTCAAGAGCAGATCCCAGCCCTCTCTCACTCGTACCACCACAGTCCCAGCCATGCTTGCAGCCCGCCGCGTCGTCCTCCAGTCGCCCACCGCCGCCGCCGTCGCCCGCCGCGGGTTCATGAGCAGCATGCAGGCGCGCCTCGCCGAGCACTACACGAAGCAGGAGGTTGGCGCCGGCGACGTCGTCACGCACCACAACGGCACGCAGTCCTACGTCGTCTCCACGCCGCCCGAGCACGACCGCCGCTTCGACCGCCCCGCCGGCGCCTTCCAGAGCTACGGCACGCTCGCGCCCGAGACCGGGCCCGCCGCCGACGCGCCGCCGCAGCGCGCGCACTCCTCCAGCTCCGCGAGCCCGACCCACCCGACGACGACGCGCCAGGCGCTCGACGGCTCGCTCGCCGAGCGGAATGCGCCGCCCAGCGCCGACGTGGGCAGGAAGGGGCTAGGAGCGTGGGCGGATCGCAAGTAGAGCCACCGCCGCCGCCGATCCTGATTTCGCGCCCCGCATGAAATCGTCCCATTCCAGTCCGCTGTTCCGTCCTCTTCTTGTACCAATAACGAACCATTGTCCTATCATACGACTCCCGTCTGCCAATGGCCCAGTGCCCGCAGCCAATCCAATTGAACCAGTGCATAGAGCTAGAGCCTGGATATTTCCCTATGTGCAAACGAGTGCTATCATTAACGACAGTCAAGGCGGCGGCGTAGATACATGCTGCATGCTGCATCGTGACAGGTGACCATACTACTCAAAGGCGGCGAATGCGTGTGCAAGCAAACTTCGGGACGAGAACGGGGGCGACAGGAAGCAGAAGGCGCTGAATATACGAGATAAACTGGACGAGAAATGAGGAAGGGAAATTGGCTCGGGTGGGCAGGGTGATAATGGGTGGACGGTCGGAGGGGGCACGGGGGACGGGGGACGGTGGATGGTGGTGCTACAGTTGTCGGCAACGCAAAGGCAAAGCGGGATGGGGAAGGCAGGCAGGGAAATGGGATGCAGACTAGTCCGGAAATGAATTACTCGTGGGCGGGTGTGGGGTGGGCGAGGTGAGAGTGTCGTACCGGGGTCGTTGCATCCAGCCATCATGAGCGCGCGTTTCCAGACGAGAGATTCAGACACAAATCGCATGCGTAAATAGTCGAGGGAGTGGATCAGCCTCCAACCAGCGGGGCTGCGATGCTTCTATCTTCGACCATATCGCACGAAGAGCCCACGCCGAGATCATCGACAGCAGATCAGCGACATGAACCCGCCCTTGTGCTGGGGCTCGTCCTGTTGCCGACCGTCCTCCATTCGCCGGTCCAGGCGGGAAGACGACATTTGCTGTCTGCTCATGTCCATCGGCCCATTGCCCGTGTTGGGCGTCATGGCGCGCTGACGGCCAGGCGCTTGGTTGACTGACCCTGCAGGAAATTGTTAAGCTTTGGCACGCGCAAACAGATAGGGGTTGGGTCGTACCACCACCATACGCGTAAGCATCCCCGTTCACGCCCGGCGCGCCTGGGCGGAACGCAGAGGGTGCCGCCGAGTGAACAGCGCCGGTAGTCGAGGCGTACGGGTGGACGTTCTGCACATGGGCTGCAGAGCTGCGACGCGTGGCCATCGGCGAGCCACCGACCCCCGCGTTGGCACCCGGAGGCGCAGTGTCCATGCGACGCCGTTCCCTTTCGCGGTCACGCTCACGATCACGACGCGAGGACTGGACGAGCGCAGGCTGCGGAGTAAGCACGTGCGGTGAGGGGTTGGCGTCTCCGTTGGTGACCCCTGCGGTCGAGGTGCGTGCCATGTTGGGCGTTGTCGGCGCGAGGGCCTGGTGGCTTGCACGCTCGCGGTGGCGTTCGCGCTCGCGGTCCCGGCGCTGGTGGTTGCTGGCCGACTGCTTGACGCTTGCTTCCCAGCCCTTTCCGCCGTTAAGCAGCACCCAGTCGTACATCCCGTCGTCCTCCTCGCCGGCTGCCTTCAGCACCTTCGAGAAAAGCTCACGCAGGAACTCATAGTCAGGCGTCTCTTCAAAGCCCAACTTGCGAACATAGTTCATGTAGATCGCGAATTCCTCTGCACGGAGTATGAGCATATCGGGCTCCGGGAAAGCCGGCGTTTCGAGGACACACCCGGGAAACCCTCGCAGAGCTCGGAAATCGGTGTAGTTTGCTTCTTCTCACCGATGCGCTCGTACTTCTGTCGGTTGGTGGCCGCCTTGAGACCTTGCCATGGAAGGCTACCCCGCAGGAAGTACAGGAAGACATGTCCGAGTGACTCGAGATCATCTCGTCTGCTCTGCTCTGTACGTGTCGATTGCCGACATCAGATGTGGCTGCCGCGAAGGTCGGTGTTGGGCGGGGGATACGCACCGCGGCCCAAATGGGTGTTGATGCTCATGTACCGAGCGGTGCCGCTCAGGGACTTGCGCTCCCTGTACGGGATGTGCACCTTGGTCTTCGGGTCGCGGTAGTGCTTTGCCATACCAAAGTCCTGTGTGAAGAATCGCCGGGAGTGATGCGGTCAGGCACACCGGGTGACAACGATCGGGCAGGGCGCGGCTTAGCACTCACGACGATATGCACTACATTGGCCGTCTTGGAGCCAGGCGGGCCGATGAGGAAGTTGTCCGGCTGGCGGGCACAGACGAATGAGCATGCGGCCGCTGGGGCCAGGCTGGGACAGGCGCACCTTGATATCGCGGTAGATGAGGTACTTGTCGTGTATGCTTTGCACGCGGGTGAGCTAAAACGAGCGCCATTTGAATGAGCACGGGAAGCTGGCGGGCGGGTGGAGCGGGGCGGGCGCACCATCTGCTTGGCGAGCATGCACACGGTCTTGAGCGAATACTTCCGGCCGCAGATGTCGAACAGGTCCTCGAGATTCGGCCCAAAGAGGTCCTGCGGCCGCCGGGGGTCAGGGGCGTCTGAGTCTGGGGCAGGAGCACGGAGCAGCGCTGACCATGACGAGCACGTTGTGCAGGCCCTCCTGCCCGAAGTAATACGTCTGCGGGATGCCGGCTGCGCGGGGGGTAAGCGCCCGCGCCGAACAGCCATCAGCGGCTACGCACACGTCCCGGCCAGCGTGCGGTACGACCGGTACTCGTCGCGCAGCTGCGGCGCCTCCGACTTGCGCGGTTCCTGGTGGGCGAGCGGGACGCGGTCAGCAGCGACGGTGGAGGCGTCCGGAGACGGGACGGGGCACCCACAAATTTGATGGCGACCGGCGTCCCGTTGGCGACGCTCACGCCCTCGAACACGACACCGAACGACCCCTCGCCTGCGCACGCTCTCAGCGCCCAGCACTGGCCAGGACTTGGAGCTACGCACCGACGCGCCGGCCGACCTTGAACTGATGGTTGCCCACAAAAGTGGGGGCGCCGCTCGACACGGCATTAGACGAGGACGCTATAACGTGCGTGGTCATCGTGTGGATATAGTCCCCGACAGCTCAGCCCAGCGTCCGCGGCGTCGAACGACGGCAAGAGCGTCGTGCGGGATGTGAAAAGGTAAGGGGCGGAAGGAGCGATACTTCCGGCACCGGCCTATCATCATATGTGTGTTCACCCAACACTCGGCTACCCTCACATGGACTACCACTGGCAACGCTGCA